>OX438809.1:15190249-16630275 GCA_949316475.1 Hypomecis punctinalis
CCACCACGCTGGTCCAGTGCGGGTTGGTGGATTCACATATGCCATCGAATATCTTATGCAGGTTGCCTCACGATGTTTTCCTTCACCGAAAAGCCAGTGGTGTGAACTAATCGGTACAGGACCGGGATTTGAACTCACAACATCACGATTGTAAGACCAGTCATTGCCATTAGATCACCAAGGCTTGCCTAAACTTTAAAGTGAATTTAAATTGAACTCGAAACCAATGCATAAAAATAAAATAAAATGAACTTCGACTTGTCTATTTATTAGCACTAGTTAAATCATCGTTTTCTGGTGTGACTAGAGTGGAAGATCTCCACTGAAATTGCAGAGTCAATATGAATAAAGGATTGGACTGCGGGAAGAACACCTTTGGACGTGAATAATAAAGTGATATAGATCACTTAGGTCCATATGAAGGTCTCTAAAACGATGTCAAGAAACTGTTATTGGTTCTTATAAACGCCTAATAAATAATAATTTTTCGCAAAAAATGGCATAACCGACTTCAACCGTGTACAGAATTCGCGAATAAATGGCAACGATCGATTTATAAAAATGGTTCAGCCGATTTTGGTTTCCAATAAAAAAAGGAATTATCGATTTCGTACCAGTTTCGTATCTGTAAAATGATATGCGTGGTTATATAAAAAAAACCGGGCAAGTGCGAGTCAGGCTCGCACATTCACGGTTTCCGTACAAATCCAGAAAATTTCACAAAATTGGGAAGTAAGATGTTAAAATCGCTATACTATAACCATCGACAAAAAAGTTTTTTTTATTTTTCACTTTTTTCGTCATACATTATAAATTACACATTGGTAAAATAATTAAAAACCTGTTTTTAGTTTCTGTATACTTTTCAGCCAAAGTTTTGCGTTAAAATATGACTTTTTTGAGGCTTAAAACCCTTATAACTATAAGGTGATTTATAAAACTGTAAAAACTAATAAGTATAAACATGGCTATTGAAGTGCTGGTTTCATAAAACAAATCACAAATCGGATAGCTAATTGTATTTATATGGACAAGTTGGTCCCTCACACTCGTCTTAATGAGGTCATCAAGTCCATCTTGTGGGGGTCGTCCATCATGGTAGCTATTTAAAAAAGCGGTTCAGTAGCCAACAAAGAAAACCGGATTTGTCAACTATTAGCCCCTGAGCGTTATGATTCGTGAAACACTTGAGCAAACTTTGTCGCAAAGGGGTTTACCGGCTCAGAGGCATTCAAACTATCCCGGGCATCAGGCGAGACTAGCTAAATTATAATTAATACAGGAACTAAGAAGTTACACCAACTTGCCCCTTGTGGTAGGACTCATGCTGTATTCGGAGGAATATCCTCATCTTTGACGGTTTTGTTATTGCTAATGTAGCATTAGATCCGTAAATAATTATTTTTTGCAAAAAATAGCATGACCGACTTCACCCGTGTACAGAATCATTACATAGTAGAAAACAAAGTCGCTTCCTGCTGTCTGTCCCCATTTATGCTTATATCTTTAAAACTACGCAACGGATTTTGATGCAATTTGTTTTAATAGATAGAGTAATTTAAGAGAAATGGTTATATGTATAATACACTTCTGCGAAGCCGGGGCGCATCGCTAGAACGCAAATATTATGCACGGATCGATGTAACATTTTTCACATTATTGTTGATTTATCAAAAATGGCTTAACCAATTTCGATAAAATTTAAATGGGACCAATTTTGAAGTATATTTTTTCCAATAAGAAAAGAATTATTAAAATCGGACTACTATGAAAAAAGTTATGCGTGGTTATACATAAAAAAAAATATACGCGTCGAATTGTATACCTCCTCCGGTGGTTCGTCGGTCAAATAGCCAAAGTTACCGACACAGCCCAGTGGATTGGCAGTGGGCAGGGTGGGTACATAGCACGCAAGACTAAAATAACTACATATCATCTTTAACTATTGGTTTTACTCGAAAAGTCTATTAAACTTTTTGTAAACCGTTTTCGACAACAATAACAAAACTGCAAACAAATTTTCACAATACCTTTCACTGACATTCTATTCTACATCAAAACTGCCATGAAAATACTCGAAAAAAGAGAAAACGGCAACACAAATAGGCTGAAGGCCAATTGAGACTGCGCAATTTATTCAAGGTGTCCGGTGAAATGACAGTCAAAACTTATATTTTACTTTACTTAGACATCAATACAAGTTCGTTTCGACCATAGAAGTCTAATGTATATAATAAAATTATTGTTGTATTATGTGAGTAATAACTGTGTTATCTTAAACTTACTTATCGTTAACTTGACGATAATTCATTTTACGACCATGAATAGTGCTGACGAAGTAGATACATTAAAAAACCAAACTGGTCAGTTTGTGTACAAAAGTAGGTACATCGACCAAAAACAAAAGTAAAAATCAGTTGACGCAAGTAACAATCCTATTTATATAGTTTATTATTAACTAACTACTAGACTAACTTGCTATAGTACAACGTTGGTGTCTTCAAATCCTGTGTAAATAGGTATATTCTAGATAAGCGTGCTACACCGCATATCTGCATCAGGCATTATGTATCAGACGCAAACTTATACGTGGAACAAAAAAAGGTTTATTACACTCGATAGGAACACAAAAACCATCCAGCCACCAGCAATCCATCTTTCTCCAGACACCCTGTACAGAAACTTTTAAACGAAATATATGAAGCATAGTCTGAAAGGCCTCCGTTTTTCGTGCTCGCACCAATTTTCCCAACAGCCTGTTTTGTCCTCTATATTTACGTACCCTTTTTTGTGCCCTTTAATCAGAAATTCAAAGTCGATATTTTATTCAAACAAAAACATGTATGTTCTCGGCTCAATGTTTTGTATTGGCATTGTATTGAAAACCGTATCCGCACAGGGAAGCTTTATGTTTATTATTATTTTTTAGGGGTTGAATCCTTTCCTGCTTCCTTTTCAACAGAGAATGTCCACTGCTGGACAAAGGCCGCCCATAGATACCGGTTGGAAACGGGTTGGATCCAGCGCGATGCTGTGGTCATAATGAGGTCATCTATCGTTTTGGGTAAGTTACCAGTGACCTTGAGGCCTTAGTATGAGTTTAAATAATAATAGTTTTCACCTCGCTACCAAAAATATTTAATATTAATAATTATAGCCGCGGTGGTCTAGTGGTAGTGACACCCGCTTTACAATCGTAAGGTCGTGGGGTGCAAATCCCGGTCCCGTACCAATGAGTTCTTCGGAATTTATGTACGGAATTTAACACCATTGGCTTTTCAGTGAAGGAAAACATCGTGAGGAAACCTGCATACGTCGAAAAAATCCGATGGCGTATGTGAATCCACCAACCCGCACTGGGCCAGCGTGGTGGATATGGCCAAATCACCCTTCGTGGGTAGGCCTACGTCCTGCAGTGGACTATTAAAAGGCTGTTACAGTACAGTACAGTAGCAAAAATAATGAGCCATACGAAGACTACTGACTCATTTCCGAATAATATCATAGAATGGCCTCTATATCGAATATCGGTGTTTTAACTATTTGGCCATCTCAGAGAAAAAACTTTGAAACCAGGGCTAACCATCCAGCCTATACAAACTTACTTACCTACTTAGGCCTCTGTATAAAATAGTTCAACCGGCAAACTAGAGGCGGGTCTAGTAGTATCTCTCATGTATATAATGGAAAGTCCACAAATGAGGTCGACCCAGAGGTTCTAATTCTAATCAACTTGGATGAAGCATAAAATCTAGGGCCTGCAAACACTTTGTCGCTGTCCATAAAACGTCCTATGGCATAACGCGTGTGTGTTTAGGCCAGCGGATAAATTTATTGCTTAATACCTCCATCTTGGTTGATGGGAAATGTTGATGAGGTGGATAGGGCACACAGCTAGGGCAAACTTTTTTAGAAACATTTTAGGCCAGTTTTGTGATATAGTGACATCAGGGTATTGCGGTGGAGAAATAAACGAGAAAAATCTTAGGCATAGTAGTAAAACTGTTTTATCTTGTCTGATAAAAGGAAGTGAAAAATTTTGGCCTGAAAAGATTTTTTTGCTTAATACTAGTTGATAATCTTCGTTGATATAATCTTAGTTGATGGGAAATGGTGATTAGGTGGATAGGGAAAACTTTTCTGTGAAAATCTTAGAGCAACCTTGTGATAGTAATATTTATAAACCGATGAAGAAATAAGTTTTAAGAGAAACAACTAAATAAAACTTAAATTAGAAAAATTATTAAATGACGTCTACGTAAAATAATTAAATCAAAGAAATTAAGCTAATGAAGAATATTGTACAATACCTTTAGTTGATGAAAAACAGTGACGAGATAGACAGGGCTCACAGAAAACTTTACTGACAATATTTTAGAGGAATCTAGTGATATAGAGAATAGGTAATTAGTTACATTTTTGATACTAGTCATTGTATCAGCCGTAAGACCTCCTCTGTTCATCATATACGAGTATAGGCCTCCCCTGGATTACCAATGAGAACGGTTCAGGTAGAGGACATCTTACACACGGTCTCTGACCCCAACTAAGCAAAGCTTGTGATATGGTTGCCAGAAACTGATATACTACAAATTACATTAATACATTTGTACTTATATAGATAGCCCTTCCCCTTCCTTTTTTCTTTTTTCCCTTCACCCTACGTGGGTAGGCCTACGTCCTGCAGTGAACTAATAAAAAAGATGGTACAGTACAGTACAGTACGAGTATATAGATAGGACCTAAATAATATCCAGACACAGAGCAAACACCTATGTTCATCACTCAAATGCTTGCCCTAGGTGGGAATAGAACACACGCCTCTTGGACCCAGAAGTCAGAGTCACTAACCACTGAGCCACCGAGGCAGTCGAGGAACATTATGAATAAATGAAAAAAAATATGTAGCGTGTTCCTGACAATGCGTTTGATGGCTGATGAACTGACGGCCGATAGCCCCGTAATATTTTCGAATAGAGACAACGTAGTGGCAAACGCAGGCCTATGTCCAGCAGTGGACGTCCAATGGCTGAAACGACAACGACAATGACTGGCAAGCGCAGCGTAGCAATACGATCGATATTACTGTATACTACAAGTACTACAACTACAATCGTTCAATTTATATGCACAAGGCAGAATTACTTAGTTAAATGACGACTTGAATATGTAAATCTATGCAGATTTTGACCATACAAAGGATCTAGTTTGTGTCTTGCAGATCCAACTGCGATTTATGAGCTAAATTGATGTGTACAATACAATCAACATCATTTCAGTCTACGCCTAGTCGTAGACGTTCTAAAATATACACTATAATAATAGCAAGTTCGTATAGGCGGGTGGCTAGCCCTGGTGTCAGCGTTTTTGAGCCGCCTGATGTCTTTGAGATGGTTAAGCAGTGAAAACTCCAGACCAGCCCAGGGCCCACAATTTAACGTGTCACTAGAACCACGGTAGCGTTCAGTTATAAATGCCCCCCGCGGTCACCCACCCGATAACTGACTGTGCCCGATGTTGCTCAAATTTGGTGATTGCTAAGAAATACCTAGTCAAACTACGTTATAATGACTAATATATTGTCTATTTCATTTATAAAATACTAGCTTTGCCCGCGGCTCCGCCCGCGTGGTATTTTGACTTTTGTGCTATCACACAGAAATCTCTTACTTTTTCGGGATAAAAAGTAGCCCATGTCACTTTCCGGCTCTTGAATTATATCTATGCCAAAAATCAAGTCAATCCGTTGCGCCGTTGCTGCGTTAAAGAGGAACATACCAACAAACTTTTCGGATTTATAATATTAGTACTCGTACGAGTATGATGATATACTCGTACCAATGGTCTGTAGGTACAAATCTTCAGAGGTTCTGTAATGTACATCTTATCATTTTTATCGACTTCCAAAAAGAAGGAGGTACTATGTTCGTCTGTATGTATTTCTTTGTGTATGTTCATCTATATTTTAGCCAACTGTCAACCGATTTAAAAAAAAAACTTTTTTAGTTTAAAAGAGTATGCTCCCGAGGGGACCACCGTTTAAATTTTATCGCAATCGGCTGAGCCGCTTTTGATAAATCATTAACAATGTACATGGACGTCACATCGATTCGTGCAAACTATTTGAATTATGTACACGGTGGAAGTCAGTGTTGCGATTTTTTGCATTTTTATTATTATATTCTTGTCTAAAAACATCGATTATTAGGCATAGGCCTCTCCCATGGAGTTCCAATAAGATGTGTTGGAAGCCACCCAATGCGTTCAAGCGCTCTTATTCAGATCATTTTTCGTATTTTATTTTCAAATTTAAAGGTTTATTCCACATATATAGATAATTTTCACATACATAGGTTATTTTCAAAACTTAATCAAAGCACACTATAGGATAGTACTTTATGTTATAATAATGAATACAAAGATTCCTTTCAAGTAGACTGATAAAATATTTATAGTATTAATTTACACCAGAATTCTGATATAGCCAATAGCATAATCTCTATTCCTATGATTATTTATGTACAAACCTTTAGATCTACAAACCCAATGACAGTCAGACTGACATCAAAGATACCACTTAACCTATAACTTAATCAATATTTGATTAGAGAACATCTAAATAATTAAACATCGCCTACGTTGTACTCTGAATGCGATCAAAGGAGGTCACCTGCTATTGTGATCTCGACCTTGGGTCTAGGTCATTAGGTCTATTTTAAGGCAAGGTTTAGTAAATTGAAGTCTAAGGAGAACAGGGTTCTAGAATATCCTAGATTGACTTAATCGCAATAATAATGTCACATCTAGTCGGTGGACAGCTGTGTTTGATGCAAGTCGCTTTCAACTGGTTGTATTGGCAATTTATAGCAGAGGCCTATGTTCAGATGTAGACGTTGACAGCTGGGATAATGATGATAACAGACTAACATTCAGATAAACACATCACACTTATAATAACCAGCCAAACCGCACTGGGCCAGCATGGTGGATATGGCCCAATCGCTCTTTGTAGGTAGGCCTAAATTCAAAAAGGACTATTAACATTTTGACCACCCTAGTCCATACTTGACCAGAACTTTCAGGCGACTAAAAACCAGGCCAACATTTTATTTTATTTATTTAAAATTAGATGCTCGCCACACTTAAGTTATACCAAAGCGTGCGGCCAACCCGCAAAATTGCAAAATATTTAAATAAACACAAATTGCACTTCCTTAAAAATAACATTAATATAATCACGCAACCAAATAAATAGTATTATTTGGTTGCGTGATTATATTACTTATGATTTTTTCTAATTCTCTTTTTGGGTTAGGGATAGAATAAAACAAAATAAATAGCCAAAGCAATGACAACTATATCGTAGAGCAAATCGCCTTTCCGAACGATTCAAACTAAAAATCGCCACATTCGAGTTCAAATCGAGCGATTCGATTCGAATTAAACACAGCTATTCGATAACGTTTCAATATTCGTTCGATAAGGTTACGAGTCTCATCCGCCGCCCCGCGGAGATTTCACGGTAGATTAACGCGTTGATTTACGGCAATCTGATCGCAAGTTTAGTTGTGAAAGCGGACTCGCCAGCGCTTCGCGAACTAGGATTACTCTAATAGAATTTAAATATGCTATATCTTTTTGCCGTGGCCGTGGTGGTCTAGTGGTAATGACACTCATCTTACAATCGTGAGGTCGTGGGTTCAAGTCACGGTCCCGTACCAATAAATTCCTTGGAATTTATGTACGCAATTTCACACCACGGGCTTTTCGGTGAAGGAAAACATCGTGAGGCAACCTGCATACGTCCGTAGAAGAAATTCGATGGCGTATGAGAATCTACCAACCCGCACTGGGCCAGCGTGGGTAGGCCTATGTCCTGCAGTGGCCTATTAAAAAGGCTGGTACAGATATCTTTTTGATAAAAACAGGACTGTTACACTCGCAACGTAACAGTGGTGCTCATAGAGTATAGGCCGAACCAAATTTCTTGGCGTCTGTGAAATTAACAACAAGCTGCACAAAACCCAATCCTCGCACAGCTGTTATGAGCTTCAGTCTGGAGTCTGGTGCTCATAGTGTAGCAATATAGCGGCAGTGCTTCTAACACAACAGTAGCTCTCATATATCATTACGGTATAATTGCATGATCATATCGCTTATTCGAAAATAAGCGCTCAAAGCGTAGAAGTAGTGCCCATAAGCTTCTTAATTTAGCAGAAATGCCCGTAACATAGCGGTTATTCACCGCGTGGTAACAATGCTCATGGCGCAGCGGTAGCACTTTTAGTATCGGAGTAGTGCCCATAGCGTAGCAGTACTACCCATAGCGTAGCAGTACTACCCATAGCGTAGCAGTACTACCCATAGCGTAGCAGTACTACTCATAGCGTAGCAGTACTACCCATAGCGTAGCAGTAGTGCTCATAGTGCAGTACTAATGCTCATAACGTAGCGGCACTGCTCATAGCGGAGCAGTTGTGTACATAGTGTAGCATATATACTCAAATCAAATTAAATCAAAAATATTTATTTAAGACAACATCGATCCATGGTTAAAGTAAAAAGTAAAACAAATTATTAATTTACAACACTATGTTATACTGCTCATAGCGTAGAAGTAGAGTCTAACCATGCCTGAGGCGAAAAAAATGACATAAAAAATTAATAAATTCAGCCGGTACAAAAACTTTGACACCAACCAAGTTGACTGCCTCGGTGGCTCAGTGGTTAGTGACCCTGATTATGTGGTGAACATAGATGTTTGCTCTGTGTCTGGGTATTATATAGGTATTAGGTAACTATACAGGGTTATTTCTAATCAATTACCATCCTCTTAGGGGCTTATTCTGTACATCAAAACCAACAACTTTTGTTCTACTACTTTTGTCAAAACTATAAAAAAACAGCTGTTCTTGTCGAGAGTGAACGATATTTTTCTATGAAAAATCTTTTTTTTATTTGAGAATTGATAAAAGTCGTAGAACAAAAGTTGTTAGTTTTGATGTACAGAATAAGCCCCTGAAAGGATGCTAATTGATTAGAAATAACCCTGTATAATGTATGTATTTTAAAATATGTATAATATGTAGTTTATCAGTCTCTGTCAACCATATCACAAGGTTTGTTTAGTTTGGGGTCAGAGACCGTGTCTAAATTGTTCCCTAATGTTATTTATTTATATATTTTACAAGTAACCTAGAGTACACAAACCTACTTCATTGACACAAACTGAAGTAAATGACTCATATTGAGCGTCAGCTCTTTGAACGTGAAAAAAAGTGTACAGTCGATACCAATTCATGAATAAAGTGTATCAATAAAATATGTTTTTAAGTTTGTATAAAGCAAATCCATATCATTAAAGTCGTCGCATACCTTACAACATTCGACATAATATACAAATAATACAGCATCCAAAATGTACAAAGTGAGGTCAAGGTCGGCCCAGGGTTGTCAAATATTATGTTTATTTGTAGGGTGTACAGAAATTGACTACGGAAATAGGATGTTGAGAGTGAACTGAAACGTGATTTTGTGACAAAATATCAATCTTGCGTCTCTGTTACACGACAAATAAAAACGAATGCGTTTTTATTCGTTTTTGACCGACGAACCACCGGAGGAGGTATACAATTCGACGCGTATATAGGTATATATATTTTTTTTATGTATAACCACGCATAACTTTTTTATAGTAATCCGATTTCAATAATTATTTTTTTATTGGAAAGAGTATACTTCGAAATTAGTCCCGTTTAAATTTTATCGAAATCGCCAGAGCCATTTTTGATAAATCAATAATAGTGTGAAAAATGCTACATCAATCCGTCCATAATATTTACGTTCTAGCGATGCGTCCCGGCTTCGCACAGGTGTATTATACATATAAACATTTCTCTTGAACTATTCTGTCTATTAAAACAAACTGCATCAAAATCCGTTGCGTAGTTTTTAATATATAAGCATACATGGGGACAGACAGCGGAAAGCGACTTATGTAAAGATTCTGTACACGGGTGAAGTCGGTCATGCTATTTTTTGGAAAAAATAATTATTAGTAATGCGCAAACCTAGATTTTTTTTTATGACTAGTAATTTATAATCCAATTTTTAGAGAGAGAAATAAATTGCTAGCTTT
Organism: Hypomecis punctinalis; assembly: GCA_949316475.1. Classification (NCBI taxonomy): domain Eukaryota; kingdom Metazoa; phylum Arthropoda; class Insecta; order Lepidoptera; family Geometridae; genus Hypomecis; species Hypomecis punctinalis. Next base: position 15,200,388 of record OX438809.1, read on the forward strand.
TTAATTTCCAATTTATAGACTGAGAAATATTTTGTTATATCTCTATTTCTGGTTTAAGAATATTTATTAATCTCAAAAGAATTTACAAAAATTCGCTTACTGAGATTACACACTTTTCATAAGTACATTCTTGTTTCGAAGCGCAAAGTGCAGACCTATCCAAAATAAAAAGTAAAACCAAACTATAAAAACATCGGGGAATTTCGGCAACACTATACATAATATACCAAGTACCTAAAAATCAGCAATATACAAACAATTTTTTTTATACATGTGAGGTAGTTTTACTGTTTATTCTTGTGAACGCGGCGACGACGGCAGACTCGCACAAAACAAGTGAACTGCGATATACAGGCCGTGACATGCTGTAGTTTATTGATTAAATTAAATTTTTGCATGATATATGAACGAAGGATCTTATTTTAATATTAAATACCTATTGTAGTGTACTATAAGGGTTGTGGGCACACTGTGACGTAATTTTTTTTCATCTATATTGTTATTATACATCACTTCATTAAAACTAGCGTGAGAATTTATTATACTAAAGAAAACACCGGTTTTTACTCACGTATAATATCGCGGATGGGCCGCTGGGAATCCGACCGGTTTCAGAGTAATTAGTACTCCTTCGTCAGGGAATACGCGCGCTCCCGTCGACTGGAGCATGCGCACTTACATTCGCGACAGGGCTCGAAACACGTGGAGTTTTAGTAACTGTTTGAAAATAGAAAATGTTTAAGCTTGTTTTATATCTTTCGGTAATTGATTATACAGATAAGCTCCCTCAAAGGTTATATTTTTTATTCCATAGTTATTTAGTAGGCATTACGTTATGGCGGCAGGTATATTCTGAGTTATTCTATTCTACGTACCGGCAAGCGTAGCGTAGTACATGTGTCGAGGTGGACCGGTGATCTAATGAATTATATTTTATTCCAGAAACAAAACTCCATAGTGTTGGGTTTTGGGCAAAAATTGCATATTTTAAATAATGTACGGTTTTTGAACGGACACGATAGTTCGAGGGTGGTAGTCAACCACAGACTTTTAAAAAGTAAATGCAACAGGAAACGAGCTGTGGTTGGCTATTGCAGAGGAAGTCGTAAAAATAATATATAAATTTACTAAGAATCATGGTCTGGAACTCACACGAGGTTTTGAAGACCATTCTGGTCGAGCCGTCGGAGCGAAGAACAAGTCTAGATTAAAGCTTAAGCAACAATGTATTGGAAGAAATAAATCTACAAAGAGTTGTTGAAATAATGGTGTTTCTACTGCATCGAGTCCTCGGTTGTCCCCACCATAGATACAATTCCTAATGACAGTAAGAGCATAAAATAATAATTAAAAACATAATTCAAATTCGATTTTGATGATCAGCCTAATTAAGACAGCAGGATGCTCGATGCAAGCTGCATCAAGAATGTTTTATAGGAAAAAGATAGGGGAGCCCTATGTCCGGCAGTGGACGTTCTACGGCTGATAAAGATAAAGATGATCAATTTAGCGTACGTTTTAATCATTACTATTAAAACATTTTAGTAGAATTATTTTCAACGATAATTAAAAACTGGTATAAACTTACTAAGAATAATTAACATAGCAAATGTAATAATAAGAATGTGCTAAAATAAAGTAAATCTGCTTCCTAGACGTTTTTGTCGGTAAAAATTGGAACTCTTACCAAATAAAAAATCTAAATTAGTATTTTCAACAAATGTCTAATAAAAAGAAAACACTGGTGTTATTCATAAAAACGCTTTACTAGGTTACCCAGAATTGTACTTAGCCGAAAGGGAGTGATCGAGTGATACAGGCGATCATTATATTCAAATTTTGCTGTGGGTATTAGGGGTGAAGTAAGGCGAAGGGGGGTAATACAACTCATCACTAAGGACAACTTCTACTATGGGAGGACACCAGAAATTAAGAAAAAATCAGCTAAATCCGCTGGCAATACGTAATAAAAAAAATCGTCACTCAGAATCATCAGAATGTATGAAACCGTTTTTTTTTTCAAATTCCGGTTTGGTCCTAAAGTCAACTTTTTTTTCCCACTGCAGGACATAGGCCTCTCATGTGTATTTACAATGGTATTCGTTGGAAGTGGCTTGAATAACCCTTTTAGAATAATTTTGTTGGTTTTTACTGGCCCACCAGCCCTAGTAAAAGGGCAAGCAGTCAATTTATATTTTTGTGTAATAATATATGTTGTGAGAGGTGCCGAACGAAAAGGGCAGACTATCGACTTCGATTTATATTTCTGACGTATTTTATGAATAAAGAAACATAATTCGAAATCTAGGCAGTAAAAAGACTGAATGGCTAACTGAAGAGATTGTAACCGGTTAATATGTACCGGTGTGGCTGATGGTAAAGGAGCGTTTTGCCAGAGGTACAAACGTTAAAACACAACAAAGGCGATTGAGCCATATCATTCACACTGTCTCATTGTGGATCGGTCCGTCAAGGCGACAGGTTAGTGGACTGCTGTGTGCATTTAAGAAAAGTATGAGAAACGTTAATTGCCTTGTGTATGGTTTGTGACGATACGCTCGTTTGCTATGGGACCAACCCTGAAACCGCGAAATTAATTGGCTGTTCATAAATTATATGAGAGAGCTAATTTTTAAAACGCATTGTTTTTTTACAAAGGATTAATTGTCACAAGGTGCGTTCAAATGATGAAAAAGAGAGTATTTGACGTAATAAACTACACCTTTTTAGCACATATATGATTAGTTACCCGCGCTCAAAAAAGTTTGAATTGAAAAAAAATATTTTTGTAGCTACATAAATGCTACTTGTCGCTAACCTAACTGGTAAAACCAACCTAAGCACATTCCATTCAAGTCATAAAACCGGTTACATAAATAACCGGTATACCATCCCTGTTAAAGTTCAAACATAAGGGGTCGAAAACCTTTCAGGATACCTAACTTATGATCTTCAGCTAAAATATGACACACACACAATAAACACACAAATCTCGCAATTTTATCGCAATCCATATACTTTATTACAGTCAGAATTGCCACTATTACTTACATATAAAAACATCATATAACGTAAGGCACGTAAAAACATCGTAGACTCCACTAAAGCGATGCGGATATGTACGGAGCTGGGTATAGCATTATAAATCAATTATATATTATTATTTTAAATGAATTGTAGAAATATCACGAAAAAAAATAACGATTACAATTCAATGCTTTTTATATAACAATAGAGTATGTAGTTTTACCTTTAAATATTGGTCCGCGCGAAATATTCATAAAATTGTCTTCGGTTTTTGACATTTACAACGGAACTATTTATTCATTCTGAGTTAATGAAGACGGGTTTTACGATAATAAATGGGTAATAATTACAATTTACATACGAGTACATCGGCCAATAACTAAGGTAAACATCAGCCAATGTAAAAGAGTATCAACGTGAATAACTCTTAAATAACTCATTGTAGTAGTAAAAGTTTGTTTTTTTACAGACAAAAAAAAATGTTTTTTTTTTTAATTAGTGATGCGTGTTTGGGCAATAAATTATAAGAATTGTAAAACGTTGGCCTAAACTTTTGCCTTAAATTTTTGCACTTTGCAAAGAACGAAATTAATTTAGTACTACCGTGGCTCGGACGACACGTTAAATTATAGGTCCCGATTGTTTTAACCATTTAGCTATAACAGAGGCTTTCAGGTGGCTTAAAAACTGACACCAGGGCTAGCCATGGAGCTTATTTGAATTTACGGCCAGTGTTGCGGTCCGTCAGTCGCCCGTGAGTCAGTGAGACTCCCAACAACCCAATTCCTCTTCACTCCGCTTTGATGGAGTGTAGTCCTAAGGCACGTAAAAAGATCGCACCGTAAAATCTGTTCAGGCACGTGACGCACGTACTTTAAGAAATAAATCATTGGCGTCATAACGACGCTACGAGATAAGTAGTCTACGACGTAACGCCGTTACGGATTGCTACGGCGTAGGTGGCGTAGCGACAAATACAGGGAAACGCGTCGATTTTACTTTCGAGTGTTTATTTTTGTGATTGATGTGCTTGTTACTGAAAGAATTTTTGCATGCTTATGTTAATGACTTAATCTTGAAAAGGAGGCGGTCATCATTATTATTGTGGCTAACCACAATTAGTAGCTAATAGTTTGGTGTAGTTCAACAACGTTAACCGTTTCGTTTATCTGGATTGCCAGTTGGAACTCTTCGTAATATAAATCCGCAAGTGTGTTTGTTGGCAAGCCGTGGTGGTCTAGAAAGCCATCGTGGTCTAGAGGTTATGACACCCGCCTTACAATCGTGAGGTCGTGGGTTCCAATCTCGGTCCCGTACCAATGACTTCTTTGGAATTTATGTACGGAATTTCACACCACTGGCTTTTCGGTGAAGGAAAACATCGTGAGGCAACCTGCATATGTCCGGAGAAGAATTTCAATGGCGTATGTGAATCCACCAACCCGCACTGGGAGTGGTGGATACGGCCCAATCACCCTGCGTGGGTAGGCCTACGTCCTGCAGTGAGTACTATTAAAAGTACTATTAGAGTGCAGTACTATTAAAAGGCTGATACAGTACAGTTTGTTGGTTTCTTTGTAACTCTTGACGACTAGTTTTTGATCGACTTATTTTTTCACGGATATAGTTTAAAGGTCAGAGAGTCTCATAGACATACTCTTTATCTCGGAAAAAATAAAAGACCACAAAAGCCTTCAAGCGGGCGAAGCCGCGAGAAAAAGCTAATCTTAACATAAAATCTTATACTTCTTTAAACTGAGTTCACCGCTGCGAGTCTGCAGTAAGCCGAAGGTTCACAAAGTGCCTAAAATCCACTATAACACGGTCCATAAACTACTTACATTGTGAACCTCTAGAAATTATCTGCGGAACACTGGCAGGAATTTTTAGTGCACATTTTCTCTTGTAATAAAGTCTCAGGTGAAAATTTACTGTGTCGTGCAATTTATTTTTTAAACGGGGTTAATTACTTTTTAAATTTATTTTATACCTCGACTGTTTATTTTTAGTTACCTTAGAGATATACTCGTAATACGTTGTAATTTTATATAAAATATATAAGCAACATGACCTAGAAAATTCTCAATTATCATTATTATAAGTTTAATTTACAGGGTGTTTGGGTTCGCACTAGCGATATTCTTGGATGTCATTGTCAATGATGAGTCATTGTCAGCAAATTTTACCTTGACATCGCAAAAAAAGCGGTTCCATACATTTTGCCGAAAGTCGATGAACTTTTTGTATGGAACAGCCTCATAGCAAATAAAAAAATCAAGAGGGAACGTCGTTGAACAGTCAAGTGAGGCCGGTTTTTTATACATGTGTGAGTGCGTCACTGCTGCGCCGCCATAGTTCGACTGACAAGCCAAGGCGTAGTTTCCTTGTACGTTGATGTGTGTGCGATTGTGCGAGACGTAGTTTTGGTTGGCCTCACTTGTTTGTTCACATCATTCTCTGCTCTGAGGGAACAGCAGATATTTTCCTTAGTAAAAGTTGCTTACAGTAATGAGTACATTGACAGCCTAGAATATCGCTAGTTCAAACCCAAACACACTGTATAAAATATAATGTACGTTAATATATAATAATATTGTCGTTATCATTTTTTTTAATTTACTAGTTTACTAGTATTATAAATGCGAAAGAGTGTTTGTTGGTTGGCTACTCTTTCACGCAGTAACAGAGCAACATATGGACTTGATTTTTGGTAAGGATATGGGCTAAGGCTTGGTAAATGACATAGGCTACTTTTTATCCCGAAAAAATAAAAGATTTGCATAAAACCAGAATATCATGCGAACGAAGCCGCAGGCCAAAGCTAGTATTATAATATAACAGTTATGTTTTCAAATAGCGAAAGATTAAGAGTCTTACTTCTAACCAGTTTATGAGAGATCCATAGGGGAGGCCTGTGTCCAGCAGTGGACTTCTTATGGCTAATGGATGGATGGAAGAGTCTTACATAAAGATTTTTTGATTGTTTTTCAATTAACTTAGGCACAAAAACGTCTTACTTCATTTCGTAAAATAAGAATAAAGCAAGACCCAATTATTAGGTATCATTAACATTAATTAAAAAATAATACGTCAATAAATAAATAAATAAATAAATATTGGGGGACATCTCACACACGGTCTCTGACCCCAAACTAAGCAAAGCTTGTCATATGGTTGCCAGAGACTGATATAATACATATACATATTTTAAATACATACTTATATAGATAGTAACTAAATAACACCCAGACACAGAGCAAACACCAATGTTCATCACAAAAATGCTTGCCCTGGTGGGAATCGAACCCACGCCTCTTTGATCCAGAAGTCAGGGTCACTAACCACTGAGCCACCGAGGCAGTCACATCATAAATAATAATAAAATCTACAAAAACTTATGAAAGCCGTTGGAATAAAACCGTTCACATGAATTTCAGAAACATTCTGAACAAAATTACATTTCGACGGAACCAGAACAAGTTTCACGAGCCAAAATTAAATAGGGGTTACTAAATTAAATAAGTAGTCGGCGAAATAGAGAGTTTACCAATGGAATAGGTAGTTGTAGTTGGCGAAACTAAAACTTTCCGTTTTATTTGAGTTTAAAACCATTTAGTTAATGTGCGTGGGACGACAGAAAACTAAGTGAAGTAAGTTCGTAAACGCCGGGTGGTTAACCCTGGTGTCAGAGTTTTTAAGCCACCTCTGACATGGCTAAACGCTTAATACAACCCGGCCTACAATTTGAAGTATCATCCAAGCCATGGTAGCGCTCAGTTGTAAATGCCACTCGCGGTCACCCATCCGCAGACTGACTGTGCCGAACGTTGCTTAACTTTGGTGATCGCTGACAAACACCTAGTCAAACTACGCTACAAGCTCTACAGAAAACTGTTTTATGACATCATATATTCTTATTCGTACAGCACTGTAATCCTCTATAAAAATTACGCACGTTACAAGCCGAATGAAATAGGTACATATTAGGTATTATAGTCATCCAATAAAAGGGAAATTTATTTACACATATACAAGACTAATGAGAGAATAGAGAGTAATGTTTGTTAAATATAAACAATAATAATAAGGGGCGGCTTTGTGGCGAACCGTCGGTGAGTGGCGACACCGCGAACCCTGATTCCCTGGGGCTAAATGATACCCCTGAATCCTCTCTTGCCTTAACTGGCCGGCTTGGAGTGGAAACCGCAAGAGTTCAGAACCTAAGCTCCAGGGTGGAAGTGTTAAAGGGTATAACGCCGCGAGTAGCGTCTAGTGAAAGCGCAGCACACCTCTTCAAAAGGGCCTCTTAGTGTTGGTTTCGGCCCCATCAATGCCCTTCAAAGATCCGGGGCAACCCGTGAGTTGTAAAACAAATAATAAGAGGAAATAAAAAATATAGCTATAAAATTAATCAAATAACCCGCCCCTCATCGTTCCTGGTGCAAAGGTGGCCATAACACTTGCTGCATTGCCGCGTTGGATGGCGATGGACATTCTTTGCACCAGAAACGAGGTAGAACGGGAGTCGCCTCTTCTTTCCCGAATCCTGCGCCCTATTTTATAGGTCAACATTTTGGCCTCAGCGCCCCACCTGATCATGGTCTCCACGGCAACGGGCACGAAATAATAGCTGGGTACCATTGCTGCGTACTTCAACCGCTTTTTATTATAAAGTTTAAATGTGTATATGTTTATATGTTGAAACAATATTAACAAAAGGTTCGGACCCCGGAGTCTGTAGTGTTTAAAAAGCCTAGGTAATCAAACTTGGCGTCTGCGAAGCTAGCTACAAGCTGCGCAAATTCCCACTTCTTGCACCGCTGACATATGAATAAATAGAACTCTCCTCGTGTTCACATACGCCATTAAGTTTTAACGTGTCCAGAGTGAAGTTTTGTTTTCGAGAGTATCGCGTGAAATATATTTCTATTTTCAATATTTTCACTTAAACTCGGTTGTTATAATTGTTACCTGATGGGCATAGTGCTCCATCAGCGTCACTAATATTCTAGTAGGACACTCAAATGATACACCATTGGACAATAATACGGACCTCCAATATCTCTGCAGTCATTATGAAACTCAAAGTACTTACAACGCTTGCTCCAAACTACTGGCTTATCGAAGTTGTATCACACTCACCCACACACCACCGATCACTATCACAGACTGGCACTCCAGCCCGTCGCCCAAACCATATCTCTGTCTACCCTCATTCTATCTACTCCTCACCGTCGCAATACCGAAATGTGTTGCGACATGTGTAGGTACCCTCTTTAATAAGCGCAGCTAACAAATTATAATTATATTTAACTTCATACACTAATTAAATAAATAAAATAAATAAATATTAGGGGACATCTTACACACGGTCTCTGACCCCGAACTAAGCAAAGCTTGTGCTATGGCAGCCAGAGACTGATATACTACATTTATACATATTTTAAATACATACTTATATAGATAGTACCTAAATAACACCCAGTCACAAAGCAAACACCTATGTTCATCACATAAATGCTTACCCTGGGTGGGGATCGAACCCACGCCTCTTTGATTCAGAAGTCAGGGTCGCTAACCACTGAGCCACCGAAACAGTCATTGAAATAAAAATTATTATCGTTCAATAATAATTACAAATTGGCAAGAATATTACAATTTGGACATTTCAAAATATCACTATTTTCTAACTAAAACATTGGAACTAGCAATATTTCCAAATAAATTAATTTTCGATTCCAAACATTGTAGAATTGCCAAGATTGTAAAATAAATTTAGCAGAATAACCTATTTGTTAGGCTCATTAGATTTAAACGAGCTAAATTGGTCAATGGAGAATGTAGTTTTATCACAATTTAGAAATTAATTAATATATATGTATTAACATAGAAATATAGAACACTAGCTTTTGCCCGCGGCTTCGCCCGCGTGTTATTTTAATTGTTGTGCTATCACATGGGAGCTTTTTCATTTTCTGAGATAAAACGTAACTTATGTTACTTTTCGTCGTTCAAACTATGTCCATGCCAAAAATCAAGTCAATCCATTGCTGCGTGAAAGAGGAACAAATCAACAAACACACTTTCTGATTTATAATATTAGTAAGAAAGTAAGGATTCTTTTCTTTACAGAGTTTGATGTCGATAGGACTTGATGGAACTTAATAAGAATTTCATAAATCTTTGTCGCACTCTTCTATAAATTAAAGAGAAAATTCAACTGTCTAGCTATCACGATTCATGAGATACAGCCTGATGACAGACAGACAGAATGAAAATGAGTTAAGATGTTTTTCATTGCAGTTAATACGAGTATGTTACACTAAAAAATATGTTACACTATAAATAACAAGTTATTAATATTATAAGTAGCAGCGATTATAACATTACACATTTTAGTAATTAAAGTACATAGTCTTTGCGGTACTAGTGGGCCCCAAACTAGGCTAGGCCTATATCTCGGTGGCTCAAATTATACAGGTAGGTAGTATTGGGTTTCGCGCGACTACGTGAAGATAGTAAAAGATAAAATAAAATAAAAGCAATATTTAAACCTAAAAACTAGTTATCAATTTGTCTGCAATTACTGCAGCCTTCTTTATGGTGGCATTTTGCCTGATATAAAGTTTTAGTATTCCAAGCCCCTTTCTTGAAAATAATTGTGTGGTGGAATCAATTAGCTCTGAGCTAGACTTCTTGCCGGATATTTTGAAGCTGCATACTAATTACCTAGAGTTTACACCGGATCATGAAAACTGGAAGTGTCAGAGTCTTATACTCGTATCAAAGAGTTGAGAAAGTGTCACTGTGAATAAATAATACTCTTAATATTTTACAAGTAACGGTTGCCTGAAAGAAATTGCTCATTAGAGATAAGGCCACCGGTTCTTACACTAGCTTTAAGTTCTACTTCTGTTCCTAGTTTATTTAAGTAATGGTGTGTACCATAAAAAAATCTATGTACTCGATAGAGTACATAGATTTTTTTATCGAGTACATAGATTTTTTTATGGTACGTAGATACGGATACGTAATGTCATTTTAGTTTAAAAACCTGATTAACTTATTGCAAGAAGATTTTCATCATTGAATCAGTCGTAGGTGTCCACTGGTTTCCTCTATAAATTTCTAATAAGACCGAGCGCAAAACGATGTATATCATAATATGATTTGATAAACCATTTTTTCATGAATGCTATTTATAGATAATTGTAGATTTTTCAATATCAATTTAAAAGATTTGGATAAAATTTATATAATCTGTACTGTACTGTACCAGCCTTTTTAATAGTGCACTGCAGGACGTAGGCCTACCCATGAAGGGTGATTGGGCCATATCCACCACGCTGGCCCAATGCGGGTTGGTGGATTCACATACGCCATCGAATTTCTTCTAAGGACGTACGCAGGTTGCCTCACGACGTTTTCCTTCACCGTGAAAACCAGTGATGTGAAATTCCGTACATAAATTCCAAAGAACTCATTGGACCGGGGATTCGAACCCACGACCTCATGATTGTAAGGCGGGTGTCACTACCTCTTGACCACTACGGCTTAAATATTCGTTCCTATTTAAATTTTATCCAAATCGTTTGAATTGGAATGTGATCTAACGAACATAAAAAAAAACATACACACGAGTTGAGAACTTCCTTTTTTGAAGTCGGTTAAAAATAATCATTAAAATCGGTTTATAACAATTGGCGAAATAATCGCGTAACACACGTACAAAACAACAACATACAGTCGCGAATTGAAAACCTCCTTTTTTGGAATCGGTTGAAAAAAAGCGCTTCCATTGTCTTTACATCTAGTGAGTTACATAACGCCCGCCGCGCCGCCATGGCAGCAATATTCTTAATATTACCCTGTACAGTGACATTATGAAGGCGATATACAGGGTTAGCTAGTAGAACACGTTAGTATTAATATTAGTCGCTACGTCTCGAGCATAAATGAGGTACGTGATAGGAATCCACTGATTTTGAGCAGACAAAAGGAAATTGCGATAGACTTAGACTTTACTTAGACACGTACCTACGTGATATTACAAAATATATTAAATAAGAACCGTATGAATATCCTACTTCCTACTTATATCCTACTTCCTATCCTACTAATATTATAAACGCGAAAGTTGGTGAGGATGGATGGATGGATGGATGGATGAATGGATGGATGGATGGATGTATGGATGTTTGTTACTCTTTCACGCAAAAACTACTGAACGGATTGAGATGAAACTTTGCAATAATATAGCTTATATATCAGAATAACACATAGGCTATAAATTATAATGATAGATTGCGTATGCGGGCAAAGCCGCGGGTATAAACTAGTAATATTATAAACGCGAAAGTTTGTGAGGATGGATGGATGGATGTTTGTTACTCTTTCACGCAAAAACTACTGAACGGATTGAGATGAAACTTTGCAATAATATAGCTTATATATCAGAATAACACATAGGCTATAAATTATAATGATATTGCGTCACATATCATAATATCATGCGGGCGAAGCCGCGAGTAAAAACTAGTATTACATAATATGTTGCAATGAATGATTGAGTATTATAGTTGTTTACGAGTTTAGTTCTTAGAATAACTGACCATTTTTTATTCAGTCTGGTGCAGCGAGGCAAGTAACAAATTAATTATAACTGTAATAAATTATTATAAAAAAAATAACTTTTTAAATACAAGCTTTTGAGATCCTGGCTATCATATAGCAGCAGAGTGCCAGCCAAGACAAGTAAAACGAGCCCAAACACGACGGGTCTATCTTGTTTACAGGAGTTCCTATGGCCACCTTCCGATTCCACCATCAGATCAGCGCCAGGGTACCATAATATATTGTATTGTCACGCAAAATCTATATGCGTGCAAAATTTCAGCTTAATCGTAAATCAGGATGATGGTTTAGTTTAACTTGCAAGATTCCACCCGAACTTACATACTACATCCTACTAATATTATAAACGTGAAAGTTTGTGAGGATGGATGGATGGATGGATGTATGGATGTTTGTTACTCTTTCACGCAAAAACTACTGAACGGATTGAGATGAAACTTTGCAATAATATAGCTTATATATCAGAATAACACATAGGCTATAAATTATAATGATATATTGCGTATGCGGGCGAAGCCGCGGGTAAAAACTAGTACTAAATAAAAGCTTGTAAAATTTGACAGAAATACCTACTACAATTAAGCGACGATATGACAATAAGTTTTTTTTTGTTTTTTATTGATGATGTTTATTTCTTAATCGTTAACCAAAATATTAAGCTTCCGGCATTTGCCCTGTATTCATCTTGTCAAACTAGGAGCAAATCTATCTATCGTTAAATATCATTGGATAGTGGATACGCATAGCAAATTACCGAATAAATTTTGGTCAAATATCCTAGTTTCAGAACAATAAATATGGCTAATCCGCATAATTACATAGATAATAAACCAACATCGTGTTATCCGATGCAATTAGTAAGTAATTAATTCAAACAATAAACTATTCGAAATGTTTTGCTTGGATTAGTGGAAATCCAACTAAATTGAAATCTATGAAATTTATTCGAACATTGTTTCAAAATTATTAGCTGGTTTAATACAAACGATTATGGTAATTGCAAACAGATGATATATTTTAAAGAGTAGTTCTGTGTGTCCAGTTTTAGTTTGCAAACGTATTTTTTTTTAATATGAATTGCCGACGCTGCGCAGTGCCAGTGGGCCCCAAACAAGGCGATGCCTGTATCTTGGTGGCCCCGTGAAATACGATTACTTTAAAAGAATTTCCGCCGCTTCGTCATTGAGAAATTTACATTACTTGCAATAACATGTCAGTTTGTATGAACAGGAAACATTGGGAGGACGTGTGTTTGAGTGTGTGTATGATTATGTCAGTGAAAGATTGTGAGTAACACCGCAATTCAACTGGAATTCAATATCAACTGGAGGCTCTGGAGTCGATTGAGAGGCGAGCCAGGAGGCTGATTGACAATGACACCTTGACTAAGTCGCAGCTGCAAAGTCTTGAGCATCGTCGCAAGGTAGCATGTTGGTCGGCCTTTTACCGGATACACTTCGGAGAGTGCGCCCAGGAGTTGCACAATCTGGCCCCTTTCTTCTATCGTACGGCTAGACAGACGTGACCAAAGCGCCACCCTTTTATGGTGGACATTCCGCGCGTTAGAACCAAGCGTTTCGAATCTTCATTCCTCATACGAACAGCCGGAATGTGGAACGCTTTGCCTGGGTCGGTCTTCCCGTTAAAGTACAACGTGGTTGTTTTCAAATCCCGAGTAAATAGGTATATTCTAGGTAAGCGTGCTACACCATAGACCGCACATCTGTTTAACATCAGACAGTGTGTAATATAACGTGAATCTATTCGAAATAAAAAAGAAAAATCATCGTAATGATATCAATTAACTAAATTAGATAAGTAAGTTATACAAGAGTTGTAGAGTGACGGAAGCTAGACAGAAAAGTTGACTGATTGGTGATCGCGCAATGGAAAACGAAGCGTGGGGTCCACCAGCTCGTTGAGTCGATTATATTGTAAAAATCACGGGTCCACCATGGACAAGATTGGCACAGAATCAGTGTTTGGCCTACAAGAAGCCAGACCTATGCTCTTAAGTAGGCGATTATGGGCTGAAAATGATGATGATACGACATCAGTACAGCACAAGGAGTGTTATCGGAGATAGACGCGGAAGAGGAACATCCAGCATCTAAGACCAGCAATAAAGCGCGCGCTGCGCAGGCGCGAGCGGCGAGGGCAACCGCGCGGGAGGCGCGGTCCATCGCCGCGCGGGCAGGCGCCGCAGACTTCAGTGCGCGTGCGCCAGTCGACGGGGGTGTGCATATTCCCTGAGGATGGAGTACTAAATACTCCGAAACTGGCCGGATTCCTTGCGGATCGACCGTATAATTATAACGTGAGTTTTAGCCGTATTCTGTTTTAGTTAAGAGTACATTTAAAATTTTTAAGAAAATTGCGTAGAAATACAATAAAGTGGTTTAATAGTTTTAATACTAGGGCGACTATTGCCAGTTTTATTGATTAAAGCTATCTTTAGGCAACGTAGGGATGGAAAAAATATACTTCAATAAAATAATTAGCTCTCTACATTCACCAAAGTAAAACCGTTCTACTGTAACCGCGCTTAAAAGTTGGTAACATGACACCGAGTGCCAAACGAATTTCCTTTAGCTACCTCATCGTGAGAACCAAAAGCTCCACATAGACGTTCAAAAATTGGCTTTAAAACAACTCAGTTAGAGCACAAAATACTTGACAGAGCTTTATTAACAGCAGATTTTAACTAGACATAATCCGGGAACGTTTGAGTTTTTAGCTGAATTTTTAGTTAAATCCGGTTTTAGTTGATTTTTGGAGGATTATTATTTTGTTTTGCACAAAGTTCTGTGCAATTTTTATTAAATGTTTCTGGTGAAGGAAAACAACGCAAGGCAACCTGCCTCACGTTGTTGTCCCTAGAAGAAATTCGATGGCGTATGTGATTCCACACACCCGCACTGGGCAAGCGAGGTGGTTATGGTCCAATCACCCTTCGTGGGTAGGCCTACGTCCTGCAGTGGACTAATAAAAATGCTGGTATTAAAATCAAAAAGCAAAGTGAGAGTCTCTCCTCTTCTCTTTACTTTACTGTTCGGAGAACTAGTAGTTTATACAGGGTTATTTTTAATAAATTAGCATCCTTTTAGGGACTTGTTTTTTACTTCAAAACTAACAACTTTTGTTCTGCGACTTTTGTCAAAACAAAAAAAAATATTGTGGTTCCATAGAAAAATTTCGTTCACCCATGACAAAATGTATGGAACAGCTGATTTTTTTTCGAGTTTTGACAAAAGTCGTAGAACAAAAGTTGTTAGTTTTGATGCACAGAATAAGCCCCTAAAAGGATGCTAACTGATTAGAAAAAACCCTGTATATTCAGATACGAGGAGAGTAACTGTGATCTTGCTCTATAAGATTTTTAAACGCCACTTCACAGCACAGGTCTAAATATCTTTCTGCCAAAATGACATGTACCAAACAGGTAGGTATAATATACAGGATGTTCGATAACACCGAAGTAAGGCAACGACGTCATTTTGTTCAGGTCTAGAAAATCTTGCGGCACTAAAATACTCATCTTTTAAGATAAGGTGTTGCTGCGATGTGACCTAAATATGTATTTTTAGGGTCCCGTACTTGAAAGGGTTCGTTTAGGTCTCTACTAAAATTTGTGACTTATAACCGACGATTATTATTCATTTATAGTCGTGGTGACCTAGAGAAAAAAGGTTTGGTATACAATAAACAAATAGTTATTAAGCCGTAAGTATTTATTACTATCTTTTACCCGCGGTTTTACTCACCTTTTTGTTTTTTATGCAATGCCATACGAGCCTTGGATTTTTTCTGGGATAAAAAGTTACCTATATCCCTCTTTAACCTTTGAACAATATCCATGTAGTAAGAAGGAACAATCACGATAATTTTAGGAACCCTAGCCCATTTCTACAACGGCCGGTTAACTGCAATCACTTACCCTTCGGGCATAAATTCCCGATTAATAAACCGGGACCGGATCGGCCATTACACAGTAACGCCAATTTCGCAGAGTTATTAAAGACAAATCGGCCGATTTCCGACTTGGATTCAGTAGTTCGGGAGCTGTGGGAAGATAAATATTACTGCTGCTTACTTGGGGTTCATTCTATAGTAGGTACACATTGTCATCTCGATGTGTAAAATCGCCCACAGAAGCTGTGCGTAACCTTACCAGGAACCTGGTCGAGAGATGGTTTCTCAATATCTTGTAATTTTAAAAGCACTAGTTTAAGGTGTTTAAAGGTGTTTCAATTTAAAATCAGCTCTCTTGATTTGGAATACAATTTAATTGAAAAATTACGTAATGTAGATATAATGAACGTTTACGTGACTCACTTCCCATTATACGATTATAAAGCATAAAAATGTACGAAAACTACCTCAGTTTCCGTACTAAAAAGATTTTTATTTAAAGTTTATTTTCATAAAATTAGGGCGTAAATACACTTAAAATACGCCTCCGCTACAAGGTTTTAGATCTTATTTTCCTAGTTTTAATTAAGACTTTGTATACTATTTTATGTATTACACTCTCGATTATAAGTTCGTCACGAGTAATAACAGTGCACCTTATACCCCTACCTACAATTTTCATCGTTCGTTGCCGTTACAAATGAAATAGCTATAAAAGGGATGAAATCGTAATTAAAATGTCTGTTGAGCCATTATTAAGGGTGGATGTCGCGTTATGTACTGCATGGTTTTAAGGGTTGATTTAAGGGGTTTTTATTACTGACCTTTACTTCTTTGGCTTTGGCAACATTCCTTGCTTGCACGTACTCGTAGTAGTGTTTATCTAAGACTTTGTATGTTTTTGTTGAATGATATCTTTCTTTTTACAAGCAACTCCACCGTAAAATCTCTTGTAATTACCTAAATCATTTGCTATTCTTTGTACTATATCGGCCACTTCCGCTACTGTTTAAATGTCACATGGGCGTTTCAGCAATATGGCGGACAAATTTTAAGACGGAGCTTATTTTTGACAAATAACTGAACATCTGATCTCTATAAATCTAAGTCTAGACCGAATTAAACTTCTTGGCGGCTGTGAAGTTAGTTTACTCTGCGCAATAGGCTATTTGACAACATTGAAAATATTCTATTAATTGTGGTAATCCATACAGATAATAGCCTGAAAAAGACATATTTCACTTTATTTAAACTAAAATATATCTAATTTTCGCAAATCGAACGAAATAAAATATGATATTTTTTTGATATTTTATCTGTGACGTAAACGCTCTATGAAGGGCGGCAACTCTTGTGACGTCACGTGCTAATAAAGGAGAATTTCTCGATTGACTGTTGTTTGTGTAATTTGTGTTTTGTGATTTCGGAGTAATATTATTGGATCTGTAAGTTACTTTTAAAGTATTATTTGTCAATTTTTAGATGTGGACTAGCGTATTTACCAGTATTAACTAACGTTATTTACTAGTGAGTGACGTCAAAGACCAGCGCCATTACAGAATATCGTTGTTGGTGGGATCTTGAATATCTATTCTTTAACACTGATTTTAATTGTTAATACAGTAGATCTCTCGGAAATATACGAGTAAATGTAGTGTGCTTAGTATGTACTAACGAATAATTTAAAACGATTTCCAAAAACTAGTCCAATACCCTATTGGTTTTTGATGCTGAAAACCACAAGAATTCGTTTTTGTTGGTTTTTTATATGAACTTCAGTGAGGACTTAGTTTTGCGCAGCTTGTAGCTAATTTCACAGTCCCCAAGAACGTTAATTCGGCTTATAGCTTACCCTTTTTGTGTAACCCGAAATTCTTCTCCCAAAGACGATCTAAACAACATATTTATACAAAACTGACTCGAGCTCACACGCAAATCCTCTTAAACTGAACTAAACCTAATAATCCTTGGATTAGCCAGTCGACCGGCTGCAGCCGGTTCAAAGCGGATGGAGCTGGATTTTTCTGGTTATTCCAATGCAAATATGGCGAAGGCAAGTAGCGCTCGTCGATTTCCCTCGTCATTTAGTTCTCTGAGCTCTTTCAGATTTGATTCTGAGTGGATTAGTTGGTTTGGAGTTACTGATATTGGGTGAAATAATATTTTAGATATCGTCATTATCGACTGTCTCGGGGGCTCAGTGGTTAGTGACCCTGACTACGGGATCAGAGAGGCGTGGGTTCGATTCCCACCCAGGGCAAGTATTTATGTGATGAACACAGGTGTTTGATCTGTGCCTGAGTACTGTACTGTACTGTACCAGCCTTTTTTTAAATAGTCCACTGTAGGACGTAGGCCT
The DNA here is from genome assembly GCA_949316475.1 of Hypomecis punctinalis. Lineage (NCBI taxonomy): Eukaryota > Metazoa > Arthropoda > Insecta > Lepidoptera > Geometridae > Hypomecis > Hypomecis punctinalis. The sequence goes on from OX438809.1 coordinate 15,218,320, forward strand.
ACCCATGAAGGGTGATTGGGCCATATCCACCACGCTGGCCCAGTGCGGGTTGGTGGATTCACATACGCCATCGTATTTCTTCTAAGGACGCGTGCAGGTTGCCTCACGATGTTTTCCTTCACCGAAAATCCAGTGGTGTGAAATTCCGTACATACATTCCAAAGAACTCATTGGTACGGGACCGGGATTTGAACCCACGACCTCACGATTGTAAGGCGGGCCTCTAAGCCACCACAGCTTCTGTGTCTGAGTGTTATTTAGGTATTATCTATATAAGTACGTATATTATTTAAAAATGTTTGATTTGATTATATACTAATATCAGTCTCTGGCAGCCATAACACAAGCTTTGCTTAGTTTGGTGCCAGAGACTGTGTGTAAGATATCCTCTAATATTTATTTTATTATGTTATTCTAGACGTCCTAGGACGACTACTGCTGGATAATGCTGCTAAACAGGACGCCCTTAATATATTTTTACTTTTAGAAATATTAACGTCCTCCTCTCCAACATTTCTATATTTCTGTGCCCAACACTGTCAAATAAAAAAATAAGACGAATATTGTAGTGATAATTTAGTAAACATAATAATAAACTGTTTCAATGTTAATAATCAGATGCCATACCCTTGTAGGGGCATATGTATATAACTTTAAAACAAGAACAAGTTGTTTAAGTACCGCATGTAAATCTTACATACGTTGTATTAATAAATGATTGAATTGAAAAAAAAAAAAAAAAAAAAAAAATCTAACACATAGCGTTTGGAAAACTGCACAACAAATTTTCTCTAAAAAGGCAGGTACCTTTATTTCAAACTTTTTTAATTCTTTAACATTTCTCCAAAATCTCCAACTAAAACCCTATCCACAGCTTGCACGTACTTAGCTCTATTACTTCAAAATTTCCACACTTCGCCACATTAAAAGCAGCAAGAAAAATACCTGAGTGCAGGTGAACGGTTAACAACGGTCGGTCCGCGCGCAATGAAGATATATGGGGCCGTTACCTTTAAAACCTTAGCTCGGATCTAGGAATAGCTAGAAACCTGGAAACATACTTGATTGTTGAGTTTTTTTCTTTTAGTATTTTAGTTTCTTATTACTTTCTTTACAGCGTCCCTGGAGTTTTGATAGCGACGCGAAAAGATACGGTTCACCGCATGATGTTAACATTTGTCCACATATGTGGACCAAATTCAGTTCATAATAAATTAAATTTTACAGTATTTCATTAATCATCACCGATAGAAACACAATTCTGCCGCAATTAATGCAATCCTAATCCTAAAGGTTGCATAAAATCCTAAGTACATGTTTTATTCAAAACAAATTATCCACTTTCCAATGTTAATTAAAATCTTTTGTTTAGTCTCCAGACATAAGTTTAAATAAGTTAATGTTCTAGCTTGCAAACGTACCTATTGTATTTTTTGTTACCTCTAGGATTTAATTTACACTAGAGATGTATACAATCTGTGAATACTTTGAAATTGAATAAAGACCTTTTAAAAACAAACAACCGATAGAAACACAAGTTTTCATAAAATAAGCATATAATAAGTTTAAGTCTATAAGAACGCTATGATTTTTCCGCGTACCCGCCAAAACTCTGTTTGTTGAGTTGACACAAGAGTTGCGAGGAGTTATCATTTGTACCCATCAATATGGAATGAAAAAATGCTAGGTATATATTTTGTATCATATTGTAAGCAAAACAGTCAACCTGCATACGACCATGAGAAATTCGTGGCGTACGAGTATGTCAAACTGTGAATCCACCAACCTGCACTAAGCCAAACCAAACGTAGACCTATGTTCAGCAGTGGACTAAAAAAGGCCGGTACAGCACTACAGTACTACAGTATTTTTAGTAGTCCATAGCTGAACATAGCCCTATACATAAAGGGCGATTAGGTCACTATCTATCACGCTGGACTAGAGCAGGTTGGCAGATTCACAAACGCCATAGAATTTCATGTACGGTGGTATGCAGGTTGATTTACGATGTTTTCCTTCACTGAAAAGCCTGTTGAGCATTTTATTATTTACTAGCTATTTGCCCGCGGCTCCAACCGCGTGGATTTTGACTTTTGTGCTATCCCACAGGAACCTTTTATTTTTTCGGGATAAAAAGTAGCCTATGTCACTTTCCGACCTTTGAACTATATCCATGCCAAAAATCAAGTCAATCAGTTGCTCTTTTGCTGCGTGAAAGAGGTACAAACCAACATTTTTTTCGGATTTATAATATTAGTATGATTAGTATGATTTAATATAGGTTTGCGTTTGTCTACATATTGTAGTCTGTTTCATTAGCGCTGAGAACCTTCGACAGTATTATGTTAGCACTCGTCTTGGCGAAATGAAAACAAAAGTATCGTTTTCTATTCAACATGTATCGCTTTCGTGTCGATAACGCAGTTATCACGTTTCTTGGTAGAGGATCAGGGGTTGCGAACATATTTTGACCAGAATTACCGCATGGGCCTCATTCCGACTCGAAGTACTCTAGCGTGTGCGTCATAGTTATGATTTTAAATAATAGTTAACTTTTTACAAACAAAAAATATTACTTCCTTAAAACTCGCGTGAGAAATCATTATACTAAATAAAACACCGGTTTTCACTCAAGTATGATATACGGCCGGGCCGCTGAGAACCCGACCGGTTTCGGAGTAAATTAGTACTCCTTCTTCAGGGAGTGCGCGCGCTCCCTTCGACAGACGCACGCGAACTGTATTTAGTATAAAAAATATTGTACTGATTTAAAAGTTTTGTATTTTATTTTACATATGGCAGATGCTTGGAGTAAATATTTTCTTTGTGGCAGATACCCTAAGAACCCACCCGGGTTAGAATCCACATCTCACGCTAGTAAGACGACCGTTATCCCACTAGGCCACCACGGATTTATAAGTAGAATTTTAAGAAGCATTAAAAGAGCATTAGACTTGATAAGCAGATACTTTAAGAAACACTAAGTTTTATAAGCAAACTTTAAAAAGCACTAGAAGAGCGCTAGTTTTGATAAGCAGAACTTTAAGAAGCACTACAAAAGCCAAACACTTTATTAGCAGACCTTTAAGAAGCACTAGATGAGCGCCAGGCTTCATAAACAGAACTTTAAGAAGCACTAGAAGAACACTAGGCTTATAAGCAGAACTTAAAGAGCACTAGGCTTGTTTTCTTCTGAAAATTACTAACCACAGACTCTAGCTAGGGTTTGCGCCCTTTGTTAACTAACATTTACAATTATTTGATTACACTGTACTTACTGAGTTAGGTACTTGAAATCTTAGCCTAAGTTAAATAGTCGATGCACTGCGTGAAAGCCACGATCAGACCGGCGACCCTAGGCGACGGCACTAGGCTTTATAAGCAAAACTCTAAGCACTAGAAGAACACTAATCTTTATAAGCAGAACTTTAAGAAACCGACGATCAAAAGAAACATTCCCAAAGAAATAAAACCTTAGCAAATCGAAGAACAACGCTTAACGAATCTGAATGGAAACAAATGGCGGGTGCGAGCGAATAATTAGTTTTTCTTTCGAACAGAAGAGGGAAGCGACGAGACCACTGATCTCGTAAGATGGGTCATGTCTTAGGCTTACGGCATACCCCAGGGAAATACCGTCGCAGAATATTCGCTGATCCGGTTTGCTGGTTCACTTTATTCTGAACAGTTAGCAGTGATTGGACACATTACGGCGAATAAAATGTTTGAATAAATGTTTGTGTTGTAAAGTGTTTGGATTTTTCGCGATGTAATTTCCGCCTAGTGAAGCAATTAAAGGCTTTGTTTTTAAAGTTTCGAGACTTGATATTATTATTTTTTTGTTGCGAGACTTATTGCGCAATAAAAACACGACATAAATAAATATCTCACTGCGGCAATACGTCTTAAAGAATATAATCGTGTGTGCGTTCGTAATGAGAGAGAGGGTTAAGTGTCTCGTGCACAATTCCGGTTCAGGAAAGGCATCTCTCTAAATCTCTATGGATGATACGCTTTAGGAACTGTTTCGTATTCGCTACTTATTCGTCTTTTATTTGGTATTATTAGCATTCATTTGTTTGTGTTGACAGTCAATAGCATTGACGTGGCTTCTGTGCCACTGAAAAGGAAAAACGTCATATCCTATCGATAGTTGGACAATATTTTCTAGTTAGGCGACATCTCATCGTGTCAAAATCTGGTCGGTAGGCTAGTTTATTTTGACTCACATATTTTGACTTAGATTTAGAGCTTGTAAAATTAGGACTTGGAAAGTTAGGGATTGTAGAGTTAAGGCTCGCAGACTTAGGGTTTGCAGAGTTAGGGCTTGCAGATTTAGGGCTTGCAGATTTAGGGCTTGCAGATTTAGGGTTTGAAGAATCAGGGCTTGCAGAGTTAGGGTTTGTAGAGTTAGGGCATCTGGAGTTAGAAGCTTGCCTCTATACAAGATTATTTAAAAAGGATATACTCAACAGAAAATGAGTGATTCAGACTATGCTAGACTGCATATCTGCTCAACATCAGGCAGTATACGTAGTCACACGCAAACCTATAAGGAACAAAAAAAATCCTTATGAACAACTTTTACGATGGAGCCACCCCGGAATTAGAAATGAAAAATCACCTGTTTCATATACTTTTGATAGGTTTTCGACAATATTTTTTTGATTTTTTTATGTGTTGTTCCCTCTATTCTTCCTTTTTGACCTACGAACCACCGGAGGAGGTGTACAATTCGACGCGTATTATATACATATATTTTATGTATAACCACGCATAACTTTTTTCATAGTTGTCCGATTTCAATAATTCTTTTTTTATTAGAAAGAGTATACTTTGAAATTGGTCCTATTTAAATTTTATCGAAATTGGCTGATACATTTTTGATAACTCAACAATAATGTGAAAAATGTTACATCGATCCGTGCATAACATTTGCGTTCTAGCGATGCGCCCCGGCTTCGCACAGGAGTATAAACATTTCTCTTGAATTACTCTATCTATTAAAACAAACTTTATCAAAATCCGTTGCGCAGTTTTAAATAAGCATACATGGGGACAGACAGCGGAAAGCGATTTTGTTTTATACTATATATATAATGATTCTGTACACGGGTGAAGTCGGTCATGCTATTTTTTGCAATAAATATTTATAAGATTTTTATCTTTTTCCTAGACATTTATCCCCTTAATCCCAAAAATATGCTCCAAGCACTATCTGGAAAATATTATTGTCAATGAAAAAATGAAATTGTGGCGAGACACGAAACAATCCTCTCGGTGATTGTTATTTATGGTCCTGCTGAAAATTGTACAAAAGGAAATACAATTACTTTTGGTTGGTTTTTTCTCCCAACAGTATACTTTATTATTTGTGCAGACAAGGCCGAATTATCTCTGTTTTAGGCAAACCAGGTTATTATGTTTAAAGGGTTCTCTTAAAACGTTTAAAGGCTCTTTGTTCTTTTTAACCGAATTCAAAAACTTAAAAAATAAGGCCTCCTCTCTTTTTTGACCGACGAAACGGAGGAGGCACTCAATTCGACGCGCATATATTTTTTTTATGTGTAACCCCACGCATAACTTTTTACATGGTTGTCCGATTTCGATAATTCGTTTTTTTTTAATAAATAAATAATAATAAATAATAAACTTATTGAATCTTTACAAACATCAATTTTTCATTTACATTCAATGAGATTTAGACATTTAAAAATATTCCATGTAGAATGACCTTGGTACCCAAACTAGGAATAACCTGTGTTATGGCATACCAAGGCCCTTCGCCTATTCATTTAAACAGTCTAATACAAAAACAATAGAGAGATAATGGAGAGAGTATACTTCGAAATCGGTCTCATTCAAATTTTATTGAAATCGCCTGAACCATTTTTGATAAATCAACAATAATGTGAAAAATGGTACATCGATTCGTGCGAAATATTCGCGAATTCTGTGCACGGTTGAAGTCGGTTATGCTGTTTTTGGCGAAAAATAATTATTATTAAACTAATTGCACTGTGCCGGCTTTTTTAGTAGTACACTGTTGATTATAGGCTTACCCACTAAGGGCGAACGGGCCACATACACCACGCTGGTCTCGTGCTGGTTGGTGGATTCTGATAGGCCATCGAATTTCTTCTCCGGACATATGCTTGATTGCTTCACAATGTGTTTCTTCACCGAAAAGGCAGTACATAGTATGAAAGTCCGTACATAAGTTCCAAAGTTCGACTGCCTTGGTGGCTCAGTACTAGTTAGTGACCCTAACTGCTATGCCAAGGAGGCGTGGGTTCAAGTCCCACCCAGGGCAAGCATTTTGATGAACATTGGTGTTTGCTCTATGTCTGGATGTTACTATCTATACAGGGTCATAGGTATTAAACGCAAAACCTTTTTGAGGGCGGGTTTAGTACATCTAAACAAACCACTTTTGTTCTAGGACTTTTGGAAGTCATATTACAGCTTTGCTTAGTTTAAGGCCAGAGACTGTTTGCAAGATGTCCCCTGATATTTATTTATCTAGTAACAAAAAAAGAACTGATTTGAAGACCGCCACATCTTATCTTATCTGCCGTGTACACAAGCTATTTTTTCAATCAATTTCCCAGTTTTTACCGAATTCACGAACATTTCAGGGTTATTGTCAGCACATGCCGCGAGCGAGGTCGGTCCTAAGGCCGCTGGGCGAAAGCGAGAGCGCTAAGGCCGCAAGAAAGTACGGCAAGGCCAGTGGCACAAGGTCGCCACGTAACTGACGCGTGGGTCACAACAAGTGGGCGTGTTACGTTTACATTGGCAACTTTTTTTATGTAACTAGTACTAGTAGTAAACTAGTAGGTACATAATTATTTTTTGCAAAAAAAACGCGACCGACTTCAACAGAATTCGCGAACATTTCGCATTGTACGAACATGTACCATTTTTTACATTATTGTTGATTTGTCAAAAATGGTTCAGCCGATTTCGATAACATTTCAATAGGACCATTTCCTCTTTCGAATAACAAAACATTAAAAAAATATCGAAATTATACGTGGTTATACATAAAAAAAAATAGTGCGTCGAGTCCCTCCGCGCGGAAGTGAAACTTCGACGCAACAGTGTTTTCATACTGACTGCCTCGGTGGCTCAGTGGTTAGTGACCCTGACTTCTGGATCAAAGAGGCGTGGGTTCGATTCCCACCCAGGACAAGGATTTATGCGATGAACATAAGTGATTGCTCTGCGTCTGGGTGTTATTTAGGTACTATCTATACAAGTATGTATTTAAAATATGTATGTATATGTAGTATATCTGGCAGCCATATCACAAGCTTTGCTTAGTGTGGGGTCAGAGACCGTGTGTAAGATGTCCTCTAATATTTATTTATTTATAATACCCCCTTTACAGTAGCGTTAAACGTTTGACGCAACCTTGTTGGCAGTCGCATTAGAAATTTAACTTCAAAAAAATATATACTCGTCGAATTGAATACGGAGAATAGATAAAAATAATAAACGGAAATAGATAGAAATATAGAACGGAGGAGACGTTTCGTCGGTAAAAAAATTACAAAATACAAAAATGCGACTCTAAAAAAGGCAATTTTAATCGTGCTTAGCCATTGATGACTTATGGCAAACGTACTTACTAATATTGATTAATAATTATCACATTTCAAATGTTGTACCTACTAGCTACTAGTTTTATAAATGATATTTTTAGCTCAAAATGGCACAACCGACTTCAACCGTATATAGAATTCAAATAACATTAAAAACGACTAAGCCTATTTCAATAAATAAATGAGACCTGCTCTAAAGTATATCTAACAAAAAAATTAAAGTCTAAATCGTTACTGACAAATCACGATTAAAATTGCCTTTTTTAGAGTCGGATTTTAGACTTTGTCAAATGCTAATTACCGTAGTGAATCTATAAATTAGCTCCGAGAAGCCCAAGGAGCTACAGCGAGGGCTATGGTTGAATATCTCTGGGAGATCGAATCAAAGATGAAGAGATCCATAGAAGAACCAAAGTTACCGATATAAATAAGGCTTGCGTAATCTGATCGGAATTAATGAAAAATACGCGCATGATCACAACCTAAAATATAACGCAAAGAAAACGAAAATGATGATTTTTGGGTCAGGAAGGGGAGCTCAATGTGCCTGAGGTCCGCATTGGTGGACAGATTGTTGATACTGTAAGTAGTTTCAAGTATCTTGGACACATTGTGACGTGTAATCTCTCTGATAATGAAGATATTGAGTGTCAGCGCAGAGCCTTTTGTGTTGTTGGCAATATGATTGCACGGAAGTTCTACAGAAATTCTAAGGAGGTCAAAATCACTCTGTTTAAATCATATTGTCAATCATTTTACACGTGTCGACTTTGGACCAATTACACCATGAGGTCGCACAACGCAATTAGAGTAGCATACAATAACATCTACAGGCACCTGATGGGCCTGAAGTGGTATTGTAGTGCATCCGAAATGTACGCAGAATCGCGAGTAGACTCATTCAACGCTATTCAGCGTAAAACGTGTCGCATCATTTATGTCCAGAGTAGACACGTGTAAAAACAAGATCATTAGAAGCTTAGCGGACCGGCAGCTGCTGTCTGCAACCTATAAACGATGGGTTACGTGATACCTGATTTCTTGTATTTTTGTTTTATTATTTTTTTAGGGTTCCGTACCACAAAAGGATAAAACGGAACTCTTATAGGATCACTATGTTGTCCGTCTGTCCGTCTGTGTGTATGTCAAGACTATTTATCTCGAGAACGCGTAAAGATATCGTTGTTGAATTTAAACTGTATACGTATATCAATGAACTCTTGCTGTTGTGTAAAATAAAAACTTCTTAGATGTTGTTTAAAAAAGTTAGAGTCGTTTATGTCGTAAAAAACCGCATATTTCGACACTCCCGCATATTTCGGTACTTCCCGTTGACATAAAACTATGAAATTTGGCGAGAAGCATTGTCTCAGAGTACACATGTAGGAATAAATCTGAAAACTGTACGTTTTTATTTACATCACAAAAAAATAGGGCCTCGAAATTCACAAAATATGGGCTCAAAATTCAAAGTGAGTAAATCGTATCATGAAAGGTGTCATATAAAAGAACTTCATTAGCACATGCTAAAACAGGTTTTTAATTATTTTAACAATTTGTTTGTACGGAACCCTCGATGTGCGAACCTGACTCGCACTTGTCCGGTTTTTTTGATATGGATCGTTGTGTCTGAAATAAAGATTTATTAATTATTATTATAACCCAGCGGATCGACATATTGAAATGGCAGTGTTATATGTCTTATATTTGGTTACAATAATAAAGCATCTATCGAAACGAAATGTCGCATTTCATGATACTTGTGATAGGTGCTAAATCATCTCATCATTGCATCATTGTTAAAACATTATTGTCAACAAAAGATCCCTGAAAATCAAACGGTAATCCGGGATGGCGTAACCCTGAATGCGTGAATTTACTTCTTACTAAAGCGCCACACAAATCAGCGGATGAAATGTTAGCCGCAGATGACACTTCGCCGTGATTGGCTAATTGTTGCGCATGTGTGCACAATTCCGACGCCGCGTGTCGTAATGCGTAGGGAGCGCGCAGGAGGCATGAGGTTGGCGGATGGGTGTGCCCCGGCGTCTCGTCTCTCTGGCTCCCGCGTTTACCTATATTTCGGCTTTTGCGCAGCGTTGTACGCATAACTTCCCATCATCCCAACATGACGTTAAAATACCACGCGGACGAAGCCACGGGCAAAAGCTGCTAAGTAATATATATGGATAGTACTAACTCATATCATCATTGTTAAAACATTTATGTCAGCAAAAGCGTCCTTTTATATCCCTGAAAATCAAACGGTACCCGGGGTGGCGCCACCCGTGCGTGAATTCGATGATAACCCTGATTTACGAATGCGTTGTCCACAAAACCCGTCCACGCACGTTTGACCAGGATTCCCACGTACGTGGGCACCAAAAAACCTTTTGGACGCACGTAGAAATACTAAGGGTTAAGTTACAATAAAAAAGACGAGAAGAGAACTTTTTGGAGATCAATAAGAGCGGAATATGGCTGAATTAAATATGACGTTAAATAATTTGTATTTATAGTTATCGATGTGGAACAGTTTAGTTGCAAGTAGCAACGGCAGTAGACAGGGCACATAAACCCGTTGGTGAGTCTCGTGCCCTGATTTACAAATGCATTGTCTACGAAACCCGTTTGACTAGGAGCCCCACGTACGTCGGCTCCAAAAAATCTTTTGAACTCGTATATAGCTTGACTAAAGATTAAGGCAATATAAAAGTGAACTAAGTAAAAATAGCGCAGTGTAGAACAACAATCTTGTGGATAGTTTAAAGACTGCAGGACCAGACTTTATGAGAGGGTTAGTACATTAAACATGTCAAAGGCCACCCCATGCGGCTGAAACGTAACGTACCAATTTGTCTATACAAAAACAATAAGCCTGATTACAGAGGCTCCGTCGTAATTATATTAGCTAAATAGCATAGTTCTGTTTCTGTTTCACTTTAGGCATTCGATAGAGAGAACGCTTTTTACGTTGCTATTAAATTTACGCTGGCGCCTCTGTAATCGGGCTTACCTATAAATATTATCCAGTTTGAGTGATTTTTTCATGTAATCAGCTCTTCAATCGCTAGGATTATACGTCTTAATTTTTAGTTTTTCAAATGGCTTTAAAGTTATAAACCTCTAAAAAGTCACATTTTGACGCAAAACTTTTGCTGAAAAGAAAACATAAACTAAAAACTTTACTGAAAAAAAAAGTACGAGCGTGCAATATTTCTTATTCAAGTAACGACACCAAAAACATAACATGTTACAATTTAAGGGGTGAAAAGAGTTTTCTACCGGGACACTTAAATTTTATCAAAACTGTTCCGCGATTTTTTTTGATGTTCTACAGGAAACGTGAAAGCTCTGGTCGATTCAGAATCATCTAAACGGTGTGTACACTGTACAGACCCAAAATACAACATGAATAATTTCCCGTAACTTAAATTTCAAGTAACAAGATAATTTTTTGCAAAAATTAGCATGACCGACTTCACCCGTGTGCAGAATTCGCGAATATTTCGCACGGATCGTTGTAGCATTTTTCACATTATTGTTGATTTATCAAAAATGGCTCAGCCGATTTCAATAAAATTTAAATGATACCAATTTTGAAGTAAACTCTTTCCAATAAAAAAAGAATTATTGAATACTACGAAAAAAGTTATGCGTGGTTATACATGAAAACAAATATACGCGTCGAATTGTATACCACCTCCGGTGGTTCGTCGGTCAAAAAGGGTTACCTGCTTACGTAAAAGTTTAGCTAAACCAAGCACCGACGTCATTCCACAACTAGTATGACGTAGGTAGTTGTGACAAGAGTGGTCACAGCGGGCCCTTTCGTCATAAAACCTCGAAAGGGAATCCGTAACGAACCGTGAAAATCGCGTCATAAGGCCAGATTTTCGCGATGAATATAAACACGGAAAAGTTGGTTATTTTTACAGCTTCATACGACCCGGACGGAGATGAAAGTAATGACAATTAGCTTTTATGTACAGTAGGCTTTTACATTTTGTTTTCCATGTTATGACGCGTTTGGATTTTTTTCACCGAACAAGCGAGTGAGCGAAACTTCTATTCTTCAGGTCGCATTCTCAGACCATATAAAAAAATCAAGACAGAACACAGACCTATTGAAGTTGCAGCGGCAAGACCTCCGACTTATGGTAGGACTCATAACTGGTCACTGCAACTTAAATAGTCAGTTGTTTAAACTTGGAGCCACTGACGGCCCACTTTGTCGTGGTTGTTTGCAGGAGAACGAAACTGTAGAGCATGTTCTGTGGCACTGCAAGGCCACGGAAGACACTAGAATAGCTAACGGATTGCATGATGCTTCTGCATTATCATCAGCTTTGGCATCTACATCGCCATCATCTGATTCACCATCTAAGCTACTGGAGTAGTTATGCCGGCGGCCCAGAGCCACGCTCCGTTACTTTAAGGAGCTGGGCTGGCTCGGGTAGACGCTGGAGTGGGAAATGCACAAAACACCCTATGCGGGACGTCAGTGCAGGACTTATCGCCCCTACTTCAAATTAGAATTAGAATCAAGACAGAATGTTGAGAAACTAACAGGTGAGGCCGGCAAAACTACACCTCGCCGTGTACAGACACAATTACACACGCCAACACTTACAACGAAACTACGCCTTGGCTCGTCAATCGAACTATGGCGGCGTAACACCGACTCACTGACCACATGTTTAAAAAACTGGCCTCACTTGTCTGTTCACGACGCTCTGTCTTGATTTTTTTATTTGGTCTGATGTCGCATTTTCTTTCGTCTATCTGGATGTTTGTTAGTTTTGATGTTGCTTCTTGTTGAATTTTCTAATTAATCTTGACGAAACTTGGACCATGGGTTCTACATATTTTGAGATATTTATGTGGAGAGAAAGGGGGGTTATTTCCCTTAAAAAAACGGACAAGTACGAGTCAGGCTCGCACATATAGAGGGTTCCATACAAATCCAGAAAATTTCACAAAATTGGGAAGTGAGTTGTTAAAATCTCTGTATTGTAATCATCGACAAAAAAGTTTTTTTTTTTACTTTTCTCGTCATACATCGAAAATTACACATTGTAAAAATAATTAAAAACCTGTTTTAGCATGTGCTAATGAAATTCTTTTATATGATACAATTTACTTACTTTGAATTTTGAACCCATATTTTGTGAGTTTTGAGGCCCTATTTTTTGTGATTTAAATAAAAATGTACAGTTTTCAGATTTATTCCTATATGTGTACTCTGAGACAATGCTTCTCGCCAAATTTCATAGTTCTATGTCAACGGGAAGTACCCTGTAGGTTTTGATTTTTGTGAGTGTCGAAATATGCGATTTACGACATAAACGGCTCTGACTTTTTTAAACGATAACTGAGAAGTTTTTCTTTTACACGACTGCAAGAGACCATAAATATACATAAACAGTTTAAATTTCAACTCAATATCTTTACGCGTTCCCGAGACAAAGAGTCTTGACATACACACAGACGGACAGACGGACAACAAAGTGATCCTATAAGGGTTCCGTTATTTCCTTTTGAGGTACGGAACACTTACAATGGAGGAAATCTGCTGTAGTGAATAATTTCTCAACCAATTTTGATAATATATATTTGGCACCATTGGTTAGTATCTAAATCCAAACAAGATTTGCGAGTATGAAACAAATCGGTCAAAAGCAAGTCAAGACACAGTCTTATGAAAATTCAGCTACAGAAGTGTTCCGCATCTTGATCCCACGAAAATGCTACTTTGTCAAGAGACAGACAGACAGACAAAACTCTTTATTTACAACCACAAAATGAAAAATAAACACTATTTACACATATACTCGTACGACAAAAATATGATTATAAAGTGGCGGCCTTATCACCCATGGCGATTTCTTCCAGGCAACCTTGCACGAATATGAACTGACAAGAACAAAAATAGTGGCCTTAAATAGATATTAACAAAGAAAACACCTATAAATAATAAACTAAATATACTCAATTCAATCTAAGTTTCAAAATATATACTTACATATATACGATATAATATATAAATATAATTATAATATATAAATATTATTATAAAATATACATATACCTACATACGTTATAAAATAGTAGCGAAAGGAACAAGTAGCATTATGATTTCAGATAGAGAGATTTCAAGAGATCTACTATTCGGGGAACTACTCGTACTATTTAGTAATTACCCTTTACCTATATCCCTACGCACAATAGTAACTATATAATAATATAATATACATATAAACACTGTAGGTTTATAGGCACTTGAGTAACCTACACAGGCAGTTAACCCTAAAATATGCGCGCGTTAACTTTAACACGCGAATTAGAATAAATGACGTCGTAAATTATTGTTACAGGTTAAGCTGAGTTTAATTGTGTGATGGAATTCTACATTTGGAGTAAATATACCAAAATACACTGGGCTGTATTTTTGCTAAGTTGAATAGTTTGTATAGGGCGAGTTGCTAGCCCTGGAGTCAGAATTTGTTTGTAAATTGGAGGCCTGCCATCTCTTAATTGTTAAAACAAGGGCTCTTACAATTTAACGTGACATTTGAGCTTCGGTGGTGCTCAGTTTTAAGTGCCACACGTCACCCATCCGAAGACTAACATATTTTTAGAAATTGTTATTTCGTATTCATAAATTCAGTAATGCCATTCGGGATTAACGAACCACCGATTTTAGTCTATCGCGCGTAGTGTAGGAATGTAAAAAAGCCGTTGGTTGAGTATGCGGAAAAAAAAATTCTTCCATGGCAACCAGTTGCCTACGAAGAGGAAAAACTCCTCTTACGCAACCAGTTGCGAACATTGGTTGCGTACGCGGCCGAAACCAATGATACTGATTTTGGTGATCGATTAGGAATCTAGTCGCAATACACTACGAGCGCTACATTTATTATCAAAATATATTGAATAGGATTTAATCACTTAATTTATGTATAATAGATATACCTTAGAACAAAATTAAACTTCACGAGAAAAATATCGGAATTATTCCACAGGTTCTCAAACTAACAAATCAACCCGCGGATATCGGGCATATTATGTAGAACACGGGCGTTACCGCACATTGGACCTATTAACCAGACCCGTGAGGATAGGGCTGCCACATAATTTATGAATAGGTAACAAATTTTCAAATATTTATTAATAAATTAATTCAAAGAGTTGTTTTTTGAGATAAACATTTCAAAAATTTGCCGCTATCGCAGGATTAGAACCCACATCTTTACAGTCTGGGTCAAATGTAAGCTAAATACAATCTTTATCCAATTAAGCTAGATTGCTCAACGGCGATCACACCAAATTTGTAAGTGTTAATCTTTTATTACCAACTTTACAGCGTTGGCATTGGTTTAAAAAACAATTTATTGAGATAAACGTAGCGTGCGAAGCACTATAAAATTAAATCATTTCTATAAATAAATATTTATAATCGTATTTAGAAATAAGCTTGTAACTTATAAATCATATTTCAGAAGTCATTTAAATTTTATCAAAATCGGTTGAGCAATTATTGTACAATCGACAATAAATCAAAAAATATACAGCGATTCGATCGAACTATTCTAATTTGGCACGTAGATTGCGATGATTGAAGTCGGTTGTGCCAACATAGTGCAATATTTTCAATAATTTCAGTAATTTTTTTGTCGTTCTAATTTAATTCTAATAGCCTACTGATTCAGTACCGGCCTTTTAATAGCCAACTGTTGAAAATAGGACTAACCATTTTCCTTCACAGCAAATCCAGTGGTATATAAATCAGTAAAAAAACCAAATAACTCATAAATACGAGCTGAACTTATGCTTATTCTTGAAAGGCGAGCGTTCTCCCTCTAGGCCACATCTTCAAAAAAAACTGACTGGAGCGGGATGGGGTAACATCACAAAAACGATTTTCCATACTTTTCTTCCTAGAAGGGTAGAAAAGCAAGTATTTCCTGATGACATTGACAAAACACCATGACACCACAACAACTGGAAGGTCTGATCAAAAAGGCTAACAAAAAACCTTACTCATCATCTTTAAGCGGCAGCCCTAGCTAATGCTCGGGCACTTCTGACCCCATTTGTTTTTATGCGATCGTATTTAGACGGTCTACTCTAGGGTTGAACTATCATTACGGTTTGTTATTATGTGTGGGTTGTATACTCGCAGCTATTCTGTGGTTGTGGTGAGGCTGAGGTTACGAGAGTCAGTAGAGTAAATATACGTGTAGAGGCGTTAGTTTTTATCTTTTACGCGTTAAGTTATCATGAACAAACTGTCATGGCAAATTACAGATGCGATCTGGCTTATTTGGTAAAGCAACCGGCATGGAACCCTGATCAGTTACTGCAGGTTAAAATCCTGCGGTCACGACAAATTTTTAAATGTTTATCACAAAAGTAAGTATTCGAGATAAATCTAGTGCGGGATGTACTATAAAATGAAAATAGTTTTATTACAGATGAAGTTAAGTACTAAACCTCACGGTTGACATGGACCTGAATATTTAATAGTACTTACTCTGAATGATTTAACGAAAGTAGCGATATACAGGGTTATTTCTAATCAATTAGCATCCTTTTAGGGGCTTATTCTGTACATCAAAACTAACAACTTTAGTTCTGCGGATTTTGTCAAAACTCAAAAAAAAAAAATATCAGCTGTTCCATACATTTTGTCGCGGCTGAACGATATTTTTCTATGGGTCAATAAAATTTTTTATGAGTTTTGTCCAAAGTCGTAGAACTAAAGTTGTTAGTTCTGATGTACAGAATAAGCCCCTAAAAGGATGCTAATTAATTAGAAATAACCCTGTATATTATTGTGTAGAGCTTATTATTACTGTTGTAATTTTGAGATGTTTTTAGGGTTCCGTACCTCAAACGGAAAAAACGGAACCCTTATAGGATCACTTTGTTGTCCGTCTGTCCGTCTGTCCGTCTGTCCGTCTGTGTGTATGTCAAGACTTTTTATCTCGGGAACAGGTAAAGATATCGAGTTGAAATTTAAACTATATACGTAAACCTATGAATTCTTGCAGTTGTGTAAAAGAAAAGCTTCTCAGTTGCCGTATAAAAAAGTTAGAGCCGTTTATGTCGTAAAAAACCGCATATTATGCACTCACAAAAATCAAAACCTACAGGGTACTTTCCATTGACATAGAACTATGAAATTTGGCGAGAAGCATTGTCTCAGAGTACACATATAGGAATAAATCTGAAAACTGTACATTTTTATTTACATCACAAAAAATAGGGCCTCAAAATTCACAAAAAATTGGTTCAAAATTCTGTCTAAACTGAAAATATGTTCAAATATAAATTTATATGTAAATGTATAATTGTATAAATATAAAAAAACATCAAACTTAATAGCAATCAAATCAAATTAGTTATTAAATCAATTCTTAAATCAACAATTTAAATCTCAGTATTTACTCATATCGAAACTAGATGGCGCTGGCGTCAAGTTAGCCCGCGGTATTAACTTTCTCCGTCGATGTACGAGGTGTCTATGCGTTTCGGAGATGTTGTTATATCGCAAACATTCAAATCCATTTCCTGATTCGGACAAATTCAAAGTGAGTGAAGTATCATTATAGAGAACTTCATTTGCCATGCTAAAACAAGTTAATAATTGTGTTAACAACGTGTTTGTACGGAACCCTCGATGTGCGAGCCTGACTCGCACTTGTCCAGTTTTTGTTTTAGCGACACAATCGCGTTATACAATGTGTTTGTCTACCGGTGTCGGAGCCTTAAGAGGTGACATCTATGGAAAATTTTGAACAACTTTTACTATGGGACCAACTCTGAAAAGGTTAAAATAACTGCTGTTCCATACGATTTTTTATAAGACTTTCGACAAAAAGTATGGAATAGCTGTTTTTTTTTTGCGTTTTTAGAGTTGATCCCACAGTACTGTACTGTACCAGCCTTTTTAATAGTCCACTGCAGGACGTAGGCCTACCCACGAAGGGTGATTGGGCCATATTCACCACGCTGGCCCAGTGCGTGTTGGTGGATTCACATACACCATCGAATTTCTTCTACTGACGCATGCAGGTTGCCTCACGATGTTTTCCTTCACCGAAAAGCCCGTGGTGTGAAATTCCGTACATAAATTCCAAGAAATTCATTGGTACGGAACCGGGATTTGAACCCACGACCTCACGATTGTAAGGCGGGTGTCATTACCACTAGACCACCACGGCTGTGATCCCACAGTAAAAGTTATTCAAAATTTGCCATATATATCACCGCTAAAGGCTCCGACACCGGTAGATAAACACTTGTATATAATGTGTTAAGACTGGATCTATTAAGTGAATATAAAAAAAATAGTAATAATTTCTATACGTACAAAATAGCAAATCATCTCTCCTCGTCAAAATTAAAGTTCTTAGGAGTTAAATCTGACCCCGCACGGCTACTGATTCTACAGTCAAACTTTTCAATGTTCATCGCTAGCCAGACGAGTACCGACGAAACAAAAAAACATTTCTAATTGCAATAGTTTGATAACCAAAAGCCGCGTTTCATTCACGTAGGCAGCGTTTTATTTATTTTTTAGAAGCGTCTGGGGTGTGCTTAGGGCTTATCTCTCTATATTATCTTTATTATCTGTGGCAACTAATTCTTATATAGCGTCGGGTTACAAGTTGCAATAGGTACCTACTTAGTTGTAGAGAATATGCAATAGTTAGGAGTACAGAATAAGTTTAAGTTTTAAGGGATTATCCTATGGGGCTATGGGGTACGGGAAATGTTCGGATTAGAGAGGTTTTGTGTTTAGATAGCATAAATTGGGTTAAGTTAAAATGTACGTTGTTTTAACACCTGTTGCTTTTGGTTGTTGGCCTGACTGTGGTTTTGAACCGAGTGCTCGAAAAAGAAGACGGTTGATTTTGGGCTTATGATGTAAATAACTCTAATTCTAATTCACATACTTAACATCTACTTAAGACGTCCCCCACAAGGTGAATAAATGACTTGACTTACACCGGATGAATGCGCTGGATGCAAGCCGCTTCCAATTTTTCGAGCAAACATCTACGGAGCCACAGTCCCTAAGTGAAATTATTAAAAAAATGTCCGAGCGCTGTCATACATACAGACTTAGCTATTTACATTAAACTATTCACAATGACCCGTTTTCTCGAATCTCGACGTTATGTCACCTAATTAGTGCTTGTAATCAATCGAGCACTTTGGCATCGCGCGGCGTTGTAGTCGGCTTGCAATCGCCTTACGACTAACTAAAAAGCGTGCCCACTACGTAGCTTCTAATAGAATTAAAAGCGACTCCGTCACGATGTCAACTGTCCTCTGCGCATACAAACAGCTAACACTGTTTAACGTTAACCATTAAGAAAATTTTCAAGGATAATAAACGCAGTAGATGGCATGATGCAGATGCAAACGGTAAAATTGAACTACGAGTAGATACAAAAATTATGTTATTTATTATGATTAAATTAATGTAATTAAACCAAGAAACAAAAAAATTGAATAAATAATAATTATTATTGACGTAACATTAATATTATTTTAATATTTAATTAATACGTTACGTACAAAAGTACTTAAACTCCACGCGCGCTCGCAAGTTCTCCATTCATCAGGCATCCTGCACTGCTGGACATAGGCCTTTCCTATGGATTTTCAATACTTAACCCCGGAAAGATCTTGCAAAATAGGATCAGACTGTGTACAGTATCTCAAAACATGCATTAAAATATGGTAAATCAATGCGCAGAGTAAAACAACTGCATTGAATGCTTAATTTGAATAGAATTTCATTTTCTCTAATTTGATTTTGGTTGAAGTCCGCCATCACGCCGCCATATTTTACGTCAAAGTCAAACTATAACAAGATCCGAAATTGTGTAATTACTTTAAATGGTGATTTTTAATAATGAAAATAACGGGAAAGTATTCAAAACAAATAAAGCAAATAATTAAATACTGTACCAGATAATGGCCTAAGCTCGATATATTTTTGCATTGTCTCTTTTGTGAAGTGTATCT
This sequence comes from Hypomecis punctinalis, assembly GCA_949316475.1. Classification (NCBI taxonomy): domain Eukaryota; kingdom Metazoa; phylum Arthropoda; class Insecta; order Lepidoptera; family Geometridae; genus Hypomecis; species Hypomecis punctinalis. The sequence continues at coordinate 15,237,972 of OX438809.1, forward strand.
TATTACCAATTTTACAGCGTAGCGCGTTAGCGGCGCCACCTGTGACATGATCAGACAGGCAGTCTAATACGGCCTGAGAGCCGGGAAATTCTTCAAATATTTACCACTAAAATAACTCTTAGAGCTGTTCATCAGTTACATGATCTGTGAGCTCGGTCATTTCATTAGATGCTGGATCCGACCTAGGACATGACATCAGGATCAGACGACGCGACGTCGGTAATGAGTTTACAACTAAAGTCTCTCCTGCACTTGGGTGACCATCCATTTCATTAATGGATAACGTACATGTTGCCTCCGTGTAGCCGTAGTGGTGTGGTCTAAAATGACACCCGTCTTACAATCGTGAGGTCGTGGGATCAAATCCTGGTCCCGTACCAATTTTAAGATAAAATTGCATGCATATCATTGCCATTACCTACTTAATTTAATTAATAATTACCGTAATAATCTTAATCTTAATTACTATGTGTGGTACATTCTTTGGTTTCAAATAAATAAATTTATTATTATTTCTTTCATTCAAGTATAAGTCACAAGCATACGAGTAGCTTGATCCTTTGGCAGGCAGCAGTGGAGCCGCAGCCAACACTGAGAGGCCCTTTTACATAAAATGTTATAAAACTTATCTGTTAAGTGCATAGAGTAGGATGATAATAACTATTACTAGATATGATTTACAGTATTTCGGGTTATTGTGATGAGGTGCGGCACCCGCCAAATAATGCCTCATTTCACAATGTTTAGGCGGGTGGTGACTGGCCATCCACTAAATGGGCCCCCCATAAAGACTGCCGTAACTTGGCGTCGGAGGGGCAACATCGGTGTGGACGGCTTAGGGTGTCGAGAGGTGTGCTGCGCTTTCACTAGACGCTACTCGCGGCGTTATGCCCTTTAACACTTCCACCCTGGAGCTTAGGGTTTTAGCTCTTGCGATATCCACTCCAAGCCGGCCAGTTAAGGCAAGAGAGGAGTCAGGGGTCTCATTTAGCCCCAGGGAATCAGGGTTCGCGGTGTCACAACTCACCGACGGCTCGCCACAAAGCCGCCGCTGTGATTTTATTAGTATTATTAATTAATTCCTGTATATACGGAATTTTACACCACTGGCTTTTCGGTGAAGAAAAACATCGTAAGGCAACCTGCATACGTCCGTGGAAGAAATTCAATGTCGTACCTATGTGAATCGACTAACCCTCACTGGGCCACCGTGGTGGATATGGCCCAATCATCCTTTGTGGGTAGGCCTACGTCCTGTAGTGGACTATTAAAAAGGCTGGTACAGAGCATAATATAATTTCATCCCTCCAAAACTGGCTGTCATGGCTACCGGTAACATTAATGATTTACTCTCTTGTAATGAAGTCCCGTTTTGCGATGTTTCGCCGATTACGCTCTAAGTACTGCCGTTAATTTAATTGTAGTCATCAATTCGCCAGCGAGTTCGCGAGTGTGTCGCTGGCTTTAGATGTTAGACTTGCAGCGGAATATTGCAGAGAGCGAACTTGAATTTTACCTCCACATCCCTCATACGAACAGCCAGAATATGGAACGCTTTGCCTGAGTCTGTCTTCCCGATAAAGTACAACGTGGGTGTCTTTAAATTCCGAGTAATTAGGTGTCTTTTAGGTAAGCGTGCTACACCCTAGACCGCATATCTGCTTAAGGTCAGGTAGTGTGTCGTCAAACGCAAACCTATACGAAGTAATAAAAACATGCTCCCAGCGGGCTTAGCATACGAACCATAAAATAATACTGTCGACGTGTCAGAACGTGACAGAGTTATGATGAAGCATATATCTGTCACCTTTGCACACGTCAGTAAACTCCTGTCGTGGTCTTGTGTGCTAAGCTAGCAGAACCCTTATTCCTTCTCGACTTATGGTGTATGAATTTATTTTCGACAGATTTCACTATCTAAAGTTAATTATTTATTGTTTAAACATTGTTTACATAACTACACACCACTGGTTTTTCGGTGAAGGAAAACATCGTGAGGCAACCTGCATGCGTCCGTAGATGAAATTGATGAAATTCGATGACGTAATGTGAATCCACCAACCCGCACTGGGCCAGCGTGGTGGATATAGCCCAATCACCCCTTCGTGGGTAGGCCTACGTCCTGCAGTGGACTATTAAAAATGCTGACACAGTACAGTACATAACTACAAAATTGGTGTAACAAAGCGGTGTAACCACGAGTCTGGACCCTTATTAATCAATACAAGACAAAAAAGACAAATAAAACTATACTTTTGAACGAAACGTAGGTTCCACAATCCGCTAGTCCTGTTTTTTGGAAACCCGAATGAGACCTACATAAATAGGAGTATTTCGGGCTTTTGTGCAATGCAAAAATTTCAAGAGAGTTATTGAATAACAATATTTAATAAATAATGAAATCTTATCTTTTAAAATTACGTTTTTTTGCACTTACCGGGTTTTATTACTCTCTGAATTCAGCTGAACGGATTAGTCGTACGCTCCAGTGTTTTTAACCGACTCCCAAAAAAGAGGAGGTTCTATGTTCGTTTGTATCTAGGTTTTTTATTTGTGTACGTTAATCGATGTTTTTGTCAATTGTGAACCTTTTACTAACAAATAATATAATTTATTAGTTCGAAAGGGTTCAAAAGAGACTCCCGAGGGAAATCGGCTAAGCCGTTTTTAAAAAATCAACAATAGCGTAAAGATAGTTCACATCAATTTGAGTGAACTGTTAAAATTTTGGACATTTCATTTATTTAATAAATGACTCCAGTGTTTAATACAAATACAAATATTTTATTGGTACCACCATAGATACATGTCAAATTATTGATTACAAAAAACATACAGATTACAAAATTACAGCAAAACGATGCAATGCAGTTAATTTCCGAGTAAATATTACTGAAGCATCTGTATTACTTTGTTCTGTGCCAGGACTTGTGGACTAATCGACGTATTTAAGTTAGAGAGTGTGAGGATCTTAAATTGTTTGACATAATTGTTGTTGTTCAAATCATTATCGGTTTTGTTGTTCGGCAAATTAAATTGTTGTACTGTTCACTGTGTATACGTCGATCGTGTACAATACAAGGTGTTGATTTGTAAAAAACAGCGGCTTTTAACTCAACAATACATTGACTTAAAGCAGTTTGACAAATATGGCTCTTAAAAAATATAATTAATTAGTCGATAAGATAGATTATGAAAACATATTAGACACTTTTTTTCTATTTTGCCAATCAAACAAAAAAAATAAAGATAATAACTGTTAAACTACAAATGTATAAACATTTAACAGTGAAGTGACGTCACGAGCCCCACTCCCGAACTTTGACGAGGTTTATATTTGTCATTAATTGACGAAAGAAAAAGTACGTGTCCAATATTTTTATTTATAATCTAACTCTTCTAATCTAAGTCTTGAGCATCGTCGCAAGGTGGCGTGTTTGTCGGCCTTTTACCGGATACACTTCAGAGAGTGCGCCCAGGAGTTGCACAATCTTGTCCCCCCTGTCCCTTTCTTCTATCGTACAGCTAGACAGAGGCGACCAAAGCGCCACTCTTTTAAGGTGGACATTCCGCGCGTAGAACCAAGCGTTTCGAATCCTCATTCCTCACACGAACAGCCAGAATGTGGAACGCTTTGCCTGGGTCTGTCTTCCCGTTAAAGTACAACGTGGGTGTCTTCAAATCCCGAGTAAATAGGTTTGACCCACCCTAGACCGTACATTTGCTCAACATCAGGCAGTGTTTAGTCAAACGCGAACCTATTGGAAATAAAAAAAAACACGCGCTAATGTTATAACAATGACTTTGTACCTATTCATGCCTATTGCAGTTGGCTGTAGCAATAGCAGGGGACTATTAAAAAGACCGGTACATTGTATTGTACAAGTATCCAACTGCACAATGTAATTTTTACATTCGTAGAAAGAAACGTCTGATATTACATTCCCGGCATATTTGTGTTCAGTAGAAACTCCCTGCCACGGGAGATGAAAATTTAAACACTGCGGCAAGTCGTATTTCCCTGTGGACTTGCGATTTCTGACTTTGTTACGTCCATTTTCTACTAGTTGCATCGAATTTATTATTTTACACTGAAAAGGTATGATGACCAAAAAATGTAATTATACTCCATAAAATTTAACTTGATCTCTGCGACAGCTGTCAGAAAAATCACGCCTATGAAGTCCTGAATGTCTTAATAGTACAGACAGTACCTGTCAATGTCATACTTTATGGGCATGCCGATTAGTGATGGGCGACGAATGATCGTGACCACATAGTTTTAGATAGAGTTTTAATTAAAATATCGATAGTTTATACTGACGATATTTTGAATAAAACTTAATTTATCATAAATTTTATTGTATATTTTAATATCATAACATTTTTTACATGTATAATTAAATTAAACCCAATTATATGTTACATTAGCATCGATAATAGTGAAAAACGTCGATAAATACTATCGTTACGTTATTATGAGTATTTAATTAATATCATAACATTATTTACATATGTACATACTTGATCTTAAATAAAAGTAAGTAAATAAAATCCAATTTGTCACCTTCAACTACTCATTCGATTTCATTACAACATTGTTTGAAAATCGATTTTTTCCACCACTATCTCAACTCTAAAAATGACAATCTTTTATGTCAATGTCACTGTCGCAGAGATCAAGTTAAATTTTATAGAGTATAAAAATGTAATTAGTCCGTAAAACAGATTATTATCAAAAAATATTAGTCATGTTAAAGTTCCGAGTGATGTCACTGGTCACACACGAGCCCCCACTCCCGCACTTTGACAAGGTTTATCTTTGTCAAATAAAATCTATATGACGGACTAATTATAATATATTATGCCTATTAGCCAAAAATATATGTGATAAAGTGTTTTCGATAAACTTGACAATAAGAACAACGACGTAGAGTGGCGTGTCTGTCTGCCTACTATCGGATACACTTCGGTGAGTGCGCCCAGGAGTTGCACGATCTGGTCCCACCTGCCCCTTTCTTCTATCGTACGGCTAGACAGACGCGACCAAAGCGCCACCCTTTTATGGTGGACATCCCACGCATTAGAACCAAGCGTTTTGAGTTCACATTCCTCATACGAACTGCCAGAATGTGGAACGGTTTGCCTAAGTCTGTCTTTCCGTTAAAGTACAAGCTAGGTGTCTTCATTTCTCGAGTAAATAGGTATCTTCTAGGTAAGCGTGCTACTTCCTAGACCGCATATCTGCTTAAAATCAGGCAGTGTGTAGTCAAACGCAAACCTATTTGAAATAAAAAAAAAATAACGATTTAGTTTAAGATGCTATTTCGATTTGTTTATTGCAGTTTGCATGTTACATTGGTGGTATAATAATAATCCTGGTTCATTGTAAACTTGCCTATTCAAGGCGTACAACGTTTCTGGCAGCTCTATTTATTATTATTAAATCAAATCAAATTAATATTACAAAAATAAAAGTCTAAAAACAGTCATACTACATTTTAAAAACTTTCAGTTTTCATATCTATATGCATAATTTTCTGTCTTTTGGGAATCCATTAAGTTAAACACATTCAAGAAGAATAACTTTTTGTAAACAAAACTCCAGTATTTTCTTAAAAGATTGTTTCCTAGTAAACAGCCTTACACAATACATCACTAGCCAGAGCCACCATCTGAGCAGGAAAGTTAAGAATTTATATTAATCTTTGCCTTAAAAGACCCGAAAAGCCATTAATCTTTCTTACACTACATTCTAGACCATCCAGACTTAGGCAAAGATTAACCTACAGTCTTACGTAAGAGATTACAAGCGAAACGATAAAATGCGAAGCGATGCGACACAGAGAGAAATCAGCGTTGTTATTGATCGCATTCAAAAAAAAAGTTTGAGTTGCCTGTTTGTAGGGTTCCGTAGTAATACGAGGAACCCTTTTAACTTCGTTGTATCCGTCCGACCGACCATCCGTCACATTAATAACAAAGCCTTATAACTTCCACTCAAATAATATGAATGTGTAAGTATAGATCTCAATTTTTAATACCTACAAAAATCAAACATGTGTATTTAAGGGGTAGCTCCCATACATGCAAAGTGGGGATGAAAAATTTGTTTCAACCCGGTGGGGTATCGTTGAATAGGGTTTCAAAAATGAATGTGAATGTGATATCGAAAAAATTGTTTTTTTTTCATCATAATAATCATCGTCACCATTTATTGAAGCCTATCATACAAGTGTTTCGACACGGACTTGACAACTTATTTTAGTTTGTTTTATCTGGTGTCAACAATAAAGTATTAGTCTATCATACGGTGCGTACACATATTATAACATAACACGAATGTTTCTGTAATGTTATTACCTCTTGTTATATTACCAACATGTTTTTAATGGGTACGCACCCTAAGTTTTAATGAACTATTTGATGATCAAAATGCTATTCTTTTGCAGAAAGACAATGAACATTTTTGCCAAAAAAAACAGTACATTATATCGCGTTACCGCAAATGCTCATGTAGGACAAATGCGTTGACTATCCTAGAAATGCATTGACCTTTAAATCTTTAAACTCTAAGACAGTTTAAATTGAAAACGCCGGTGATTAATTAGTGTGGCGAAAGCCGTTAATTTTGTTTCTGTTTTATTTGGCCCCGATAAATAGAACAAAAGCTAAACTTTATTAGCTGTGCAGTATTTAAAAAAACTTTATTTTTCTTTTTCTACTTACCCTCTTTACTTATCCCTCCCTCTCTACCTACTTTTTTCGTCTTCTCTTTCTCTCTCTTTAGATTTTATCTGTAGTCTCTCATTTTCTATTCAATATGTTTTTGTTTGTATCCCTGCTTTTACAGCGAGCTAATTTTATTTATATCCTAATGAGAGAAGAATTTAATGCCCAGCATTGGGCTGTATAGCCGTGGTGGTCTAGTGGTAGTGACACCCGCCTTACAATCGTAAGGTCGTGGATTCAAATCCCGGTCCCGTACCAATGAGTTCTTCGGAATTTATGTACGGAATTTAACACCATTGGCTTTTCGGTGAAGGAAAACATCGTGAGGAAACCTGCAGACGTCTATCGAATAAATCCGATGGCGTATGTGAATCCACCAACCCGCACTGGGCCAGCGTGGAGGATATGGCCCAATCACCCTTCGTGGGTAGGCCTACGTCCTGTAGTGGACTATTAAAAGGCTGTTACAGTACAGTTAGAGTATTGGGCTCAAACGAGCTGATAATTATGATAATGAGGTTGGCCTTATAGTAAAAGTTGATCATAATATTCTGTTAGTATTACTAGAATGCAAAATAAGAGCTACTATAAGCTATAAAATACACGGTCATTCAGAAAATGTGTACAATCCAAAAGTTGATTTAAACTATCATTGTGAACAACATTTTCTAATTTGAGAAAAAAATCTTTAATCATGTAACAGTACAAGATCGTCTGAACCAATTCTTGCAGTTTAGAACCATACTGGACGTTGTTCAAATAGTCCACGGTGGATCATGAGCCTATCTACGAAAGGTAATTGGGCCACCACGCTGCCCCAGTGCGGGTTGGTGGATTCACATACGCTATTTTATTTCTTCTACGGACGTATGCAGGTTGCCTCACGATGTTTTCCTTCACCGAAAAACCAGTGGTGTGAAAAGAGCCAGGCTTATTACAGGCTTTTTAGTAAAAAGCCATGGTGGACTAGTGGCAATGACACACGCCTTACATTCGTGAGGTCGTGGTTCCAGGTTCCAATCCCGCTCCCAACCAATGAATTAATTGGAACTTATATACGGAATTTCTCGCCACTGGCTTTTCGGTGCAAGAAAACATCGTGAGGCAACCTGCTTACGTCCGTTGTAGAAATTCGATGGCGTATGAATCCACCAACCCGCACTGTACCAACATGGTGGACATAGCCCAATCACCTTTTGTGGGTAGGCCTACGTCCTGCAGTGGACTTTTAATAAGGCTGAAACAGTACAGCCTGTCAGCGAATAATCCTGTGCATACACATAGCTTCGTTTACAGGCAATACCTTCGCATCAGGATTACAATTATGATAGTGGCAACTAACACCTTAATACGGACTAATTAAATATATTTATAACGCAGTCACGTCTCGCCAACACGTGTGACAAACATTAAGTGACACACGGGCGAACTCGCTAATCAAGTTTGGTATGAAGGCACAGATTCCACCAAAGTCAAAAGGAAGTGAGCTAGGCAAAGTGAGGCAGTCACAAACAGTTATAAGACAAAAAACGGACTAACTAGGTACTCCAAAGTAACAATACAATACAATACAACAACACTTCATTGACACCAACAAATAAGAAAACATAAGAAAAGAAACCAAGACAGAAAAGGCGGTCTTATCGCTAAAAGCGATATCTTCCAGACTACCTCTCTTGGATGCAAGGAAACGTAAAGACGATAGTAACTCGGGTGTTTATTGTAGTGGTTAGTGTTTTGTTCTAAGTTCAAGCAAATAAAATAACATTTGTGCAATTCTCTAACGGACTACAATGGTCTGTCTAGCATCGCTTATCTCTCTTGGTGGAGTCTGTCCCGAATAGTTACAATTGAGCGAAACTCGCTGTGGCAACACTGTAATTGGAGACGTTCACTGAAAATCAAACAGCTGGCGAAACCACAGAACATTGATGAGTAGTGAGTAGCTGAGTATCTTCCAATAGCATATAGGTAAAAGTTCTACAGGGTTATTCAGAGCTGGTGTACTAAGCCGAAAGGAGGTGACTCAGAAAAATCATTATGAACAACCCGGAATTTGAGAAAAAAATCTACTGTTTCATACATTAGCCTTATTATTTTTTTTTAATACCCGCATGAGACGTCACCTGCCGGTCCTGCCGGAAGACCAGCGCTGGTTGGTCCACAACCAGCATATGCTGAGGTGGGACCGGGTTGTAACAAAAATAAAATTAAGTAATTAAGTAGGATAACATTGTAAAATAATTATGAGTAATTGTTTATGATGTTTATTTTGCTGTGTTGTTTACTTTGTGGTTTTGTTTAATTTTATTTTTGTCTTAATAAAGAACTGTCTATTGTCTATTATTTTGTTCATTCCGAGTTGCAATTTTGTATGGAACCGCTAATAATTTTTTTTTTAATTTTGAGTTGGCTCCATCGTAAAAGTTCATAATGATGGTCTTTATCACCCTCTTTCGGCTTATTACAGGGTAAGCAGATAACCCTGTATAGGCAGACCATCATCCTGACGATGAAGCTTAGCCCGAGAAAGGGAACTAGAGAGGAGGCCTATGCTCAGCAGGTTATGATAAAGTAGCGGATTACCTAAAAGACTGAGTAGGCTAGAGGCTGTAGCGGCAGATTTTAAGGAGGTGGTAAATTGTCTCAGAAATGTTAAATGTTTTTAGGGTTCCGTACCTCAAACGGAAAAAAACGGAACCCTTATAGGATCACTTTGTTGTCCGTCTGTCCGTCTGTGTGTATGTCAAGTCTCTTTATCTCGGGAACGCGTAAAGATATCGAGTTGAAATTTAAACTATATACGTATATTTTAGGTCTCTTGCAGTTGTGTAAAAGAAAATCTTCTCAGTTATCGTTTAAAAAAGTTAGAGCCATTTATGTCGTAAAAAACCACATTTTTCGACATTCACAGAAATCAAAACCTACAGGGTACATCCCGTTGACATAGAACTATGAAATTTGACGAGAAACATTGTCTCAGAGTACACATATAGGAATAAATCTGAAAACTGAACATTTTTATTTAAATCACAAAAAACAAGAGCTTCAAAATTCACAAAATATGGGTTTAAAATTCAAAGTGCGTAAATCGTATCATGTAAGGTATCATATAAAATGGCTTCATTAGCACATGCTAAAACAGGTTTTTAGTTATTTTAACAATTTTCGATGAATGACGAGAAAAGTAAAAAAAAAACTTTTGTTGATGATGATGATGATGAGTATAGAGATTTTAACAACGTACTTCCCAATTTTGCGTTTTTTTTTGGATTTGTACGGCACCCTCGGTGTGCGAGCCTATTTTTCTTATGATTGTTTTTTAGTAAAGAACCTTACACAATACTACACTAGCTACCTAAATAAGCTAGCTAGTTCGGAGAATACGTTTCAGTGCAAAAGTAAAAAGGGTGCGTCTACATCTATGTAGAGGAACCTATCTACACTCTTGTGCCCGGTTTCCTGTCACCATACCTTCGACAGCCCGTTGAAAATAACCAGGAAATGCGGCCCACTATTTACATAATGCCAATGGGTAATAAACCTTCCTATTCTTTATTTTTTTCAATACACGCAGTAACGCAATTTACTACATCGTTCGTCTTCGTCGTCTGCTGGACATAGCCCCCCCCCAAAAGATCTCCAGTAAGACTTGTTGGAAGCGGCTTGCATCCAATCATCCAACGCAGCTTGTATTTAACACATATATCAGAGAGAAACTGTAATAAGTTCCTACCTAGTAGTCATATAATGAACAAAGTTACAAAAAATACTTTTTATACTCCTGAAATAATCCAATAACTTTGTCGCCTGAGAGTATGGGGTAGAATGCATCAAATTCGGTAGTTCTGTTTGATTTTTACCAGTATTGTTTATGATGTTGGCCTAGTTAATAATCCAAGTTTGTGACCTCGAGCGCCGAACGCAACTCGAAAAGCTGCGAAAACATAGTTATTTTTTAAATTTTGTCTGTTATAACCCTAAAGGACTAGTTTTAGACGGTCCAGAGGGATAAACTTTTTCAGAACGTTTTTAACGTAAACTAAATTTTCTACAAAATAATACTAGAACTGTCTCTGTAGACCCAATAGTTTCCAAGATTAAGCCTTTCAAGGCTTATAATTTTTAACGAACTTCGCAATTTTCATAAAATTTCCTTGTATTCAGTATTTTTATCTGATTTGAGTTTTGACTTACGGTTTTGCCTTGACGTAACTAGATGGCAAATGTCAACAAAGTGACGTATTAGTAAGCATTGCCATTCAGCGTGGCAATGCTGCCAGCATGCTGGGCACGCTGCCAACTGGCAGTGAGCTTGAGCACTTGGATTATCTTTAGACCTTCAAGGATCTGTGGATGATCCAATTGCTTTCTATGTAGTAGTAGTGTAGTATTGTAATATTCGATGTATGACGAGAATAAAAAAAATTAAAAAACGAAGTAACGTAATCGATGTTTATGACCCGAGTTCAACAACAGATGTTTACTTTATTAACCGTTCGTTAAATCTTTAACGGCTTGTTAAATTTTGCTGACCAAGCACTAACCGTTGTTTAAATACAGTAATCGTACGTTAACTGAAACGACGTCGTCAACCTTGTTTAACCAATAATTACCCAAAGCGGGAACCAGAAGCTCAAGGAACACAGGGCCGATTGCAGAGTTTTGGGAAAACGCGTTGGCCCAAAGGCATTCTGTAATATCTAGTTCTAACTAGGGAAAACGCGTAACCCCTGAAATCGGGTTATAACGGTAACACATACACTCCATACTGTCAGCACATACGCAACTAATATATCGCGGGTTTCGGTACCCCAGTCACGAACCGACGGGGAAGGAAGGTTAAAGGTGCTCCGACAATTGGCCGTGGATGGGGACGTTGGACGGAAGGTTTCAATTTTGAAGGGAAATGTATGTGTTGTGTATGTGTGACTTGGTTCATCTGAAAAACGCCGGTTTATTAACCGACTTCCAAAAAGAAGGAGGTTCTATGTTCGCCTGTATGTATTTTTTATTGTGTACTAGATGACCCGGCGAACTTTGCACCGCCAAAGTTGTCAAATGATTGTTGCCAAATGACTGTAGCTAAACTTAACTTTATTTGTGTTTTTGATGACGTAATAAAATAAAAATAAATAATAACTTTAGGCAGAAATGTTTAAATTTGACAGCTGTCATCCGAGTTATAGATTTTATTAGACTAGGCTTGATCATTCAGCTAAACTATCTCACTTTTGGGAAGACAGCAATGGTCTAAAAGTCGACAGTAACGGAGATAATAAGTAAATGTCACTTTTAATTTTGACAGCTGTCGCCTGTATGTATTTATTATTGTGTATGCTCATCATAATTTTCCCTAATTTTATTGTTAATCTATTTAAAATTCTTCTTTTATTTGGTAGATTATATTTCAGAGGTCTCATTCAAATTTTATCGAAATCGGTTGAGCTGTTTTTGAAAAATCAACAATAATGTAGATGACTACATAATTATGACACGTAGGTTCTTCGACCTATTTGAATTATGTACACGGTTGAAGTCGGTTGTGCCATTTTTGGCGTAACATAATTATTTATTGAACTGTTTAGCTAAACTCTTGACACCAAGGCAAGCCAAGCCACCTGGTATACAAACTTACAGGTAGGCGGCACGTAAGTTTAGCGCTGAGGGTATTGGGAGCAGGATTGCTGCGCATGGTGACCGCCATACTAAACTCGTGCGCAGCCACCTCTTCCACACTTTGCTCAGCGCTAAACTTATATGCCGCGACCTGTACATAATTATTTGTTTCGTGCTCATCTTGTTGACCGAGCGAGAGAAGCGTTGCGAAACTACAAATTATCAAAATTTTCCTCTCATTTTATTAATTTGGATGTTGTTTCTCCTCTACAAGTTGCTTTTTTCAAATAATCTTGACGGAATTCGGTACGCAGGTTCTATATATTTTTAGTCATCGGCGATTTTTGATTGGGAGGAAGACTGAAAATGAAAAAAGGTAGATTTCGCTCTAGTGCCAATTTATTTATCAACCGATTTTATATTTGATTTTCTAACCTTTTTCAATTTTTTATTTGCACAAAGCAACGTCACACGAAATAAAAAAAATAGAATGATATGTTAGAGTCTGGCTAACGAAAGTTGATACTCGAATTTTTCGCTAGCTTTTTAAATGACAACACACGGTGCTACTACCATCGCGGATTTACCTTTAAATTGGAGTATTTTATCTTGTATTAAAAACATTTTTTAAACCTACGTCGTGTACTAAACTCATTAAGTACTTAACCAAAAAGAGTCGACACGCCTGAGCACCGAAGTCTGCCAAGTCAGTGGGGGTTGAAGAAACGCACACAAACCAAAAATCTAAGCAAGTTTACACGCACACAAATGTAATTAACTAACACTAGCTAAAAATTAACGCAACACAAGCGCAACCAGACCGGTATATTTATATAAAGAGCATGACCGCCGGTCGCGTACTTTTGGCAGAGGGGTACGCTTTGCAGTGTCGACTACTTTTGGTTAACACTGAACAAAATTATTCATAATATAGTCTTCATCGAAATGAAGTAGATAGGTACGCGTTGAAATCATTTGAATCATTTGGGGAGCAATGCAAAGCATCAGTTTGGCATAATAATTACGTCAAAATACAGAAAACAATTAACGTAATGAATATAAAACAACTACACGACAAGTTAAAGATTTAAAAAAAACCTTAGTTTGCGATTCCCCCAAAGATTTGGAAGAAACAGAATCGCAGTATGGTAACAATGGTACATCGTGTGAGTGAGAGAAAGTGTTTCCTTCTCAGTCTCAGTCAAAAAAACACTGTGACATTACTTGTAGGCTCAGACCATTTTAAACTTAACATTATTATTATTATTTTTTTTTGTAATTAAGAAGTCAAGAATTTTTAGATACCATTAATTATACTGTGCAATTGATAATGATGTAACTATTAGGAAGGCTATCCATCAAAATACAGGTGTTCTCACACCTAGTTTGATGGCCATGGCTACATATGTCTTGTATTAATTGTACTGAGAGAAATAAATTATTATTATTATTAAATTATTATTAGTTTAGGGCTGCCATACTGATATTTTTTTTTTAATTTGCCGCGCTTTTTCAGTATCAACTTTCGTTAGCCAGACTCTACTTACATTTTGTCTCGAAAACCCATACCTAAAAACACATTCTAGTGTACTGTTAAGTTTTCTTCACAATGTAGGTAGTCCTAATTTTTGTTTAGGTTTAGGTGATTGTTCTATGATAACCTGTAGATAATCGCCACAGATATAGTGAATAGACGTTCCACATACAAAGTTAAAGTGTCGTTAACACCGTCTCGACGCGTTATGGCTACGATAGCGCGCGCCAATCGTTTTCCGATATTATCCGATAGCCAGTTCAAATTTACTAGCATATTATAATGGCAATGAAATAATCATTTTTATAGTTTTTGGAATGGATTTTTAATTTGCATTGGTATACAGACCGAATCAAAGTTCTTGGCGGCTGTGATGTTAGCTACAAGCTGCGCAAAACCCAATCCTATTTGATTCGGCCAATACGGAGTGTTTAATTTTTTAAATGGAGACCACCTAACGTCAAGCGCAGCTTAAAATATCCATCTATTAGGTGGGTCATCTATTAGACAATCTGATTAAAGCCGCATATTATTATAAATGTTTAAGGAAGATATTAATTTTTATTTTCTATATTACATTTAATTATTTTAAAGAGTTAAATCGTCATGTACGGCGCCTCGCTAAGATCGGGATTCTAGAGTAGAATCCCGATCTTAGCGAGGGATTCTTTAGTAGAATCCTGAACGTAGCGAGGGATTCAAAGTACTTCGCCCGAGCCAAATATATATTTTGCGCCCGAGTGGTACACTCTACTTTTCATCACCTCTATGAGAAAACAAAAGGCGCCTCATAATTTACTATAATTTTAATATTTAATAAAACGTAGAGTACTAAATTGAAATTAAATGGTATCTAGTAATAAAACAAATGAAAACTTATAATTACATTCTTTTCATTCATTTTCTTGGCGCTGAACACTAACATTACAAATTCAAAAAGTGCGCGGCAAAGATCATTCTGTCGCACTTATAAAGTTCCTTATAGAAAACACCACCTTTGGGCGCACTTAAAGGCGAACCAAGTAGTCCTTTTCGAATAGATGTGATGAAAATAAAATTTAAATGATTATAGGTATAGTGTTGGTTATTGATACAATCTAGGATAAGACATATTCGGAGATATTGCATTGTCATTAATTTCCTTAGTTTTTCTTTTGATACTTGCCCTGCCTAATGTCAATTGAAATTGTTAAAGTAGCGTAATTTTTTGCCCGGAAAGCCTTGAACCAAAACCAAAAAACGTTCGTAACACAGAAGACGTAATTTTAACTTAATCTGTAAATCCATCCCGCGACTAGGCCAGCGTGGTGAATACGGCCTAATAGCCCTTCGTGGGTCAGCAAATGTTCAACAATGGACCATATAAACGGTGACATAATACACAATTCAATCATATTTATTTCAATGTGCTTATTGTATATCTATATATGTCTTTTGATTTGCTCGAAGACATAGCTAGGTACATAAAACCGTTATCACTGTCTCACTTATCACGAAATATCAGAAACTACGTACGAGTATAATTACTGGGAGTCTCCAATTTTGCATGGGAGTTCCTTTTAGAGCGTAGGTGCTCACTAAGACGGGATTTTGCAAAATCCAACGCCTAAAGGTGTGAAACAGGGTGGTAAATCCTAAATGTAATACCACCTTCTTTTACCTAATATATTTTTTCCCAAGTCTAAATATACAGTGCAATTTGCGTGTTAACTTAATATGTCCGTATTTAGCTCTCAGCGGCCCGAGGGTATCAAATATAATTACATCTCGTTACCGTTTCGCTTCTCCAATTTAATATTTTAATGTAACACGAATTTAACTCTCAATTTAGATATTTATAATTATATAAAACAGTATCTACGACAAGTAGTCCTAAATTCGTAAGTAGGTCCATCTTCAAGAAATACGCCAATAGTCGTATTCAACTCGGCTGGCAGAAGAAGGCCTATGACCTGCAGTTAAAGTGCTCTGGTTAATATAATGATATTTTTTAACAAATATAACATGGATGTTATGAGTCTCATCCCTGAGATATCCTCTAACGGTGAGACATTATTCAGGGTGTGGCAATAATACAAGCGAGGAATGGCTTTATAAAGGAGATTATATACGATATATAGGCTCTATGTACGTACATACAGGCTTTGTTTCTTTGCAATGTGCAGTGAAGGAACTATCAAAGATGTCTATCGATACTCATCAGCTGCTAAATCTCTAAAAAAAACAACTGTTCTTATCACCTCCGTCTAGAATTATAATCCTACTTATATATTAATAATATAAACGCGACAGTTTGTATATATGGATGTTTGTTCGGATGGTTTGAACGGATTGCGATGAAACTTTTGATGTAAGTAATGCTTATACATTAGAATGACACATAGGTTAGGTTAGATATTCATAAAGATACTACCACGGCAACGGGCATGAAATAATAGCTGGGACCATAGCCTCGAACTTCAACCGCTTTTTATCGGCGGCGTCCTCAGCCGTCAATATAAAGTTTAAATGTGTATAAGTTTACTAGCTGACCCGGCCACGCGTTGCTGTGGCTAAATAAATTAAAATTGCGACTATAATTTGAGATTTAAACTATCCTATCTCTCAAGTTGGATCGAACTGCACATGGTGTGCGAATTTTATTATAATCGGTTAAGTGGTTTAGGAGTCCATTGAGGACAAACATTGTGACACGAGATTTATATATATTAAGATTGCGTGAAACAAAGTTCGCCGGGTCAGCTAGTAAAATCATATAACACAGAAATTTACAAATAATAACCAACAATCAAGAAATACCCAACAACATACAATAACCAACAATACCAAACTTATGAAATTATACAGGATGTCCACCACATGTCTCTTTTAACAGAAATAGGGTACATTCCAGGCCCCATACCGTTCCTTTATTTCACGGTCGCTTGCCCGCTCGTACTCGAACCCTGCTATTTGGTATTCCCTAGCTTATAATAGTTTTCCCTCCCCATTGTTCGAAGGGGGGTTGAAATAAATAACGCTGGCCATTTGACAAATATACGTATGGACAATAATGCATCGTTCGTGGTTATATAAATAAATGGGTAAACACGATCGCATATTCGATTTGTCATAATTATTTTTTTCAAAAAATGGCATGACAGACTTCAACCGTGTATAGAATTCGTGAATATTTCGCACGGATCGATGTAGCATTTTTCACATTATTGTTGATTTATCAAGATTTTAGAAAGAGATTTTGAGGCCTCAACGGTAGGTCGTTGAGGCTTTTTCTATTAGGACTTATTTAGGTTTCTCTATACATACTGAGGTAATACAACATTTCCGAACACACAAAAACATAACCACACTGTACAAGTAAGGCATGAACTACCTAGCGAGCTAGTATAGTTGTATAGTTTGGTTATGTATTTTTGAGGCTGACATGTCCCAAGCCTAACTCATCCAAGCCACCCCATGAAGATTCGTTATATCCTGACAGATGTTCATTGTTTCATGGCAGATATAATTAGATTTTTTGCAACACAGTCTCTTGATGCGAGATGGATGATTCGGGAGCTGTACGTGGGAAACTGGGAAATACAAGTTGGGGAAGAGTGATTTATGGGCTCATATTGCGGGTGGAATACGAAAATATTTTGTCTACAATTTTTGTAGTGGTTGGAGAGGTTTAACCACAGCTCTCGCTAGATGGGACATTTTTCCTCGTAGGATTTTGATTTCTTACGAAAATTTTTTGAGAATCTTCTTATTTTTCTGAGTCTATTACATCAGTTAAAAACATATATGAGCACTCCGATTTTTATTAAATTATTTTGATTTTATGACGATAAATAAATGTATTTGGCTCAATAGGTAGTTTATCTCTATCAACCCTGATTAAGTAACCTCAAAATTGTTAAATAAAAGCATTTTTACCAATGAGACACACTTTTTAAGTGCTTTTTGTCACATTGTACCTACTAACTGGTCACACAGGTAGGTTATAATTTTTAATTTTGGCAAATTAAGAGATGAATGTGGAAGAATCAGCTACAAATGGAAGTAAAATAGCGATAGAAGCACTTTATTATTGCTAAACTATTAAAAAAAAACTGTATTGTTATTTTTCATACAATTTACATTAAAAAATAAATGGAGGGGTGGAAAAATCAAAATTAAATATTTTTGAAAAGCCTATAAAACAAGCTTTCAGATGATGTATATATCATCTTGGTTCGATTCTTCTCTGAATAATATACCACTTGTGGACGTCACCTTTAAGTTGAAAATAGTCTAGGTTAAAAGATTAGCAAAAATTTTTAGTTAAACTTATTCTACTGATTTATAAAAAAAATATTACTCAGCAGTGGACAATTAGAATAACAGTCATATAACAGAAAAGGTATTTAAAATAATAGTTATTTATTTATTTTTAGCTTTATTTTTTTAATTTAACAGTTACTTATAGTAGTTTTGTACAACATTTTTGTAGAGTACGTAACATTAGTATTTTTTTAGTAACTTAGTAGAATAGGTAGTACCTAGATGTTCAAAGTTGAGTCGGGTTGTAAGGTAATATTTCTAGTGAGGTTAATCATTATGGTCAACTGTGGTAATTTCACTGTAGGACTATTAAATCACAAACATGAAATCATCGAACTTCGTCATATCAAAATAAAAATAGACTATTTTCAAATTCCTTTGATTCAGATCAAAGGAATTTGAAAACAGTCCTACAGATCAATAACCCATGCTAATGAAAAACAACCGATTTTCTTCGACTTTGAAAATGTAACAAAAACTCAGAGTAAACAGCTACTTAACAATAAAGGTCTGTCACCCGGAAACCGACAATTCTCTTTTTGCTCAAAAACCTTGGTCAATGACCTGAACTTCTATTCTACAACACTAATTACACCATTATTTTGGGGGCAATGACTTATAAACCGTCAAAAAAGAACGTATCGACCTTGTAGAGGTCACATACCCAGTTTTTGTTCTAGACAATTTTCCGAGCCAGTTGAAGACAAGTCAAAACATGTCTTATGTTAGTGCAATAAAATAAATTGTTGTGTAATTGATTTTTCGCCGTGATTAAGCGGCTTTGGTGGAAATAATGCGTAATTGTGATTCGTCGCAAAAAATGAGGAGCATGATTCTTAGCTCGGTAACAAGAAGTACTTTTTACAAATTATGTGCAATTTTAAAGATTATTATTTATTTAGTTTATTTAGAAATGTTGTTTTTAGCTAGCCGTTATACCAGGTAACTTAGATACTTACTCGTATGTACCTACTTATATTTTTTGCCGTTTGTACAGGCTGGGTGGCTAAGCTCGCAAGTTTTTAGCGAAAGGGCATGCCCACAAAATGTATGGAGGCTGGTATAATAATAATCAAAAATTCTAACCACAACACTCGTTACATTTCGGAAAAGTTCATATTTTTCTGAGTCTATTACAACAGTTAAAAACAAAAAAGAGCCCTCCGACTTTTTTAAATTAATTTTGAATTTATTAGGATAAATAAATATATTTGGCTCAATAAGTAGTTTATCTCTATCAACCCTGATTAAGTAATCTCCAAATTGTTAAATAAAAGCATTTTTACCAATGAGACACACTTTTTAAGTGTTTTTTGTCACATTGTACCTACTAACTGGTCACACTGGTAGGTTATAATTTTTAATTTTAGCAAATTAAGCGATGAATGTGGAAGAATCAGCTAAGAATGCAAGTAAAATAACGATAGAAAGCACTTTATCATTGCTAAACTAGAAAAAGAAATAAGCTGTATTGTTATGTTTCATACAATTTATTTTTCTCATTTAAAAAAAATTGGAGGGGTGAACAAATAAATATTTTTGGGAAGCCCATAAAACAAGCTTTCAAATGATGTATTTATTATCTTGGTTCGATTTTTCTCTGAATTATATACCATATGTGGACGTCACCTTTCTAGTAATTTTTTGAAGTGAAATCTTCTTAAGCGGCGTTCTGCACTTTTTGAGATGGGTAAAAAATGTTAAACTCGCGTCTGGGTACGTGACCTAATCGTAAATTCGTAAGACGACGCATGGCGCTTGCGCGAGTGTGCGTGTGTGATATACTTTATATGTTCAAGTTTTCACTTCTGCCGGCACTCCCGGAGTGCAACACGTTGTTTTTTATTGTGTTTGACTATTTTCTATCTGCACTAGTATAGTCCAAAACTCTGAGTGATGTAGATCTGTCATGAGCATACGTAACTCTTACTCTCAAGCGAATGCGTGGCCGGTCTCGTCACCATTTAAATAAAAAAAAATGTTTTGGCTCTAAACGTGTACCTACAAAATTAATTAAAACGTTTAGAAATCCCTAACGCAATAAGATTTCTACCGCAGGTAATAAAAGAGCTGATATATTTGAAATAGCTGCACCGATTTTTATAAAACATACGATTAGTTCACCTTTCAAACGACAAAAATCAAAATCGGGTCATCCATAACATCCCGTCGTTTTTGTTAAAAATATATATTATTATCAGTCTTTTAGAGCGAAAGTAAAGAGGTGAATAAGATAAAATTTCAAGGAGTAGAGTTAATTCTCGACAAACACTAGTTTGAGTGAGCATGAGTGAACGGTGACCGGCTCTGAGTGCACTTTACAAGCGCTTGGTGCATCTTTATGGTTTCAGTCGACGGTTAAGTTTGATGTTTGACGTAGAGCGAGTATTTTCAGTCCACGCATTGGTTCTAAATTTGCACATATTTTTTAGATTGTCAAACTTTTAGAATGAGAGTAAAGAAACAAATAACAAAAATGTTTCGACAAAACCACGAAGTTGTGTTAATGCTCCAACATATAGATTCTTGTTAGGATGAGTGCATGTGAGGGAAAGTGAGTGGAAGTGAACGTGAATCGACGTTGAGCAAACTTTCAAGCAGTAGATGCATCTTTATTGTTCAAACCACCAAGTTTTCATATTTATTTGACAGGGATTTAGCATTTTCAGTCAACGCATTGTCTCTACACGAGCATAAAATAGTAGATTGTATCATATGGGAGCAAAAAAATATTTTTACGGCGAGGGCGCTTTTTTGAATCCCGAGCGTAGCGAGGTATTCTTTAGTCGAATCCTGAACGTAGCAAGGGATTCAAAGTATGTCGCCCGAGCCAAAAATCTTTTTTCATCACCTGTATGAGAAAACAAAAGGCGCCTCATATTATACTATAATATTATTATTTAATAAAACGTAGAGTAACAACTAAATTGAAATTAAATGGTATATAATAATAAAACAGATGAAAACTTTTATTTATATTCTATTCATTCATTTTCTTGGCGCTGAACACTAACATTACAAATACTTCCAAATTCAAAAAGTGCGCTGCAAATATCATTCCGTCGCACTTATTTGTTCCAAATTCAAAAAGTGCGAGGCAAAGATAATTCCGGCGCACTTATAAAGTTCGTTATAGAAAACACCCCCTTTGGCGCACTTAAGAACCAAGAAAAGACGAACCAAGTAGTCCTTTTCGAATAGATGTGATGAAAAACATATTTTTTATTGTTAGTCTTTCAGAGAGTCGATCCATTTTGTTGACAGGGTTCTTTGTATAAAACAGCTGATTTATTTTGAATTTGCTCTTGTATTAAAATATGACGATAATTATTAGTAAGTATGGATGATATCTTAGAAAATGCCTATTGTCTAGAGAACCACTTTTAACACGTTTAGACTTTATGTTGTATTATGTTATAGCTATTTACTTAGGTTCTGCTTTAGTTCTACTATAGCACCATTGACTTTACTATAGTACGACATTGTGTTAAATTATATAATGCTGAGAACCTATTGTCAAGACAAACCATTTCTTGGTTTTTAGACAATATTTCATGTAATGACTAATGTCTTAAGTTTTTGAATAAATAAAATTAAAAAAAATACTATCTCGTATCAGCTATAATAAAGTGTTTGTAAACTACTTCAACTACTTCAATTTCCATAATGTGTTGTAAGTACATATAAAAAATTTCTCGTTCATTTACCACAAAATAACGAAGCCACAAAGTTATGCGAACTGTAATACTTTATATCCCGGTAAAATATTCCATACTGATACTATCCGACTAAAATAACTAGGCGCGCGATTAAATTTTATGTAATGTCTATGTATTATATGAAGTCGTTGGTTCCAGCTAAGCTGTCTGGAGCAAGATAAATAAATGATACTTCACGATATCGCTGCGAGAATCCCTTGAAAAGGTTAAGATGACAGTCCAACTAAACGTGCACAGTGCACACATACTCATACGTACTTTATACCAATAGAGTTTGCGCAGAAATAGAATGGGACTGGAAATTGCTGATGGAATTTTTTGACCTACGAACCACCGGAGGAGGTATACAATTTGACGCGTATATGATTTTTTTTTATGTATAACCACGCATAGCTTTTTTGACCGACGAACCACCGGAGGAGGTATACAATTCGACGCGTATATTTTTTTTATGTATAACCACGCATAACTTTTTTCATAGTAGTCCAATTTCAATAATTATTTTTTTATTAGAAAGAATATACTTCGAAATTGGTCCCATTTCAATTTTATCGAAATTAGCTGAGCCATTTTTGATAAATCAACATTAATGAGAAAAATGTTACATCGATCCGTGCCTATTTGCGTTCTAGCGATGCACCCCGGCTTTGCACAGGTGTATTATACATATAAACATTTCTCTTGAATTACTCTATCTATTAAGACAAATTGCATCAAAATCCGTTGCGTAGTTTTAAAGATATAAGCATACATGGGGACAGACAGCGGAAAGCGACTTTGTTTTATATGTAATGATTCTGTACACGGGTGAAGTCGATCATGCTATTTTTTGCAAAAAGTAATTATTCCTATAGCAAAAGATGGCCAAATTAAAAAAATAAATATTGGAAGACGTCTTACACACGGTCTCTGACCCCAAAATAAGCAAAACTTGTGATATGGCTGCCAGATATACTACATATTTTAAATACATACTTCTATAGATAGTACCTAAATAACACCCAAACACAGAGCACCTATGTTCATCACATAAATACTTGCCCTGGGTGGGGATCGAACCCACGCCTGTTTGATCCAGAAGTCAGATTCACTAACCACAGAGCCACCGAGGCAGATATTAAGTCAAGGTTATGTTTTTAGGGTTCCGTACCTCAAAAGGAAAAAACGGAACCCTTATAGGATCACTTTGTTGTCCGTCTGTCCGTCTGTGTGTATGTCAAGACTCTTTATCTCGGGAACGCGTAAAGATATCGAGTTGAAATTTAAACTGTATATGTATATCGATGAACTCTTGCAGTTGTGTAAAAGAAAAACTTCTCAGTTATCGTTTAAAAAGTTAGAGCCGTTCATGTCGTAAAAAACCGCATATTTTGCACTCACAAAAATAAAAACCTACAGGGTACTTCCCGTTGACATAGAACTATGAAATTTGGCGAGAAGCATTGTCTCAGAGTACACATATTGGAATAAATCTGAAAACTGTACATTTTTATTTAAATCACAAAAAATAAGGCCATAAAATTCACAAAATATAGGTTAAAAATTCAAAGTGAGTAAATCGTAACATGTAAGGCATCATATAAAAGAACTTCATTAGCACATGCTAAAACAGGTTTTTAATTATTTTAATATTTTTAGCAATTTTCGATGTATGTCGAGAAAAGTGAAAAAACTTTTTTGTCGATGGTTAATAGTATAGAGATTTTAACAACTTACTTCTCAATTTTGTGAATTTTTCTGGATTTGTACGGAACCCTCGGTGTGCGAGCCTGACTCGCACTTGTCCGGTTTTTTTATTTATACCACTGCTGTTTTACGTAAATTGCAATAAAAATATCATATATAAAAAATAGAATACTTAAAGTGAAATTGTACACTACAATGTAAAAGTAATGTATAACATTGGAAATTTAATAATTTTGTAACTGTCCTTAAATTTAGTTTTTAAGAGAATGTTTTTTGAAAGGACGCATAATAAAAAGTGCAACGATATTCTAACTAAAATATGACCGTCGTTGTCCAGAGAAACAAGTATATACCTATACCAGCTTTATAATAGTCCGCTGTTGGACTGCCGCTGTTGTTGTACGCTGTTGGCTTACCCACTAAGGATGATTGGGCCATATCCACCTCGCTGACTTAATGCGGGTCAAACATCATCAATGTAAGTAATGAATGTTCATGTTGCAGTTGGTTCCAGCTAAGCTGTCTGGAGCAAGATAAATAAAAGAACGATAAAGATACTCCACGACATTGCTGAGAAAATACCGTGAAAAGGTCAAGACGACTTAGTTCAACTGAAATGTGCACCTGCTTTATCTTACTAGCTGACCCGGTAAACTTCATCTCACCATCTGTCAACTGTCAATGACAACTTTACATGCAGGAATATTTTGTATGGGAAAATTTAATTAATATTTTTAATAAATAACTCACTAAATGTTAACCTAAATTTTAACCTTCCATTAGGTTCCACGGATATTTCAAGACCAATTTTATAAGCTTAATCGGTCCAGACGTTCTCGAGTTTTAGCGAGGCTAACAACCACTATTCTATTTGTATAATTATATAGATATTTTTTTTATTAATTATACTTTATAGATATTGTGCAAAAATAGAATGGGACTGGGAATTGATCGAAATCTTCCGGCCTTGTTCATAGTCAACAAGTTAAAGTCAAGTTAAACATAGGCCTACTTACAAATTATATTATTGGTCCGGTTTCGGTATATTCATTTAATCAAATAAGTGATAGAGAAAGACTCTACATAAGTCAAAAAATACAGATACGCGATCGCATGATTATTTACATACGCCATCGAATTTCTTCCATGAACGATTATTTTTTTACACGACGATTTTTTTAGCTGAAATGTCAGTGAAGTTAATATCCGTAAGTAAATTACTAAAAACTCATTGGCACGGGATCGGGATTTGAACTCACGATTTACGGTACTTTTGAGGGCGAAGCTGTACGTAATAAATTGCCATTTTTGTTTATCTGGAAATTCGAGTACAATAGCGGTTCGACCCGTATTAGTAGTTCAGAGTAGCACAACGAGCTATGGAGAACGCTATATTTGGAGTCTCTCTGTGAGATCGAATAAGGAATGAGGTCAACTGTAGACGAACCTAAGTAAACATGGATTAGCAAGTATAAGTGACAGTAAGCAGAGCTCATAACACGAAGACATCGGGCTGCTCAATTCTCGAAAGGAAACCACGCAATGAATAGCGTGGCGTATAACTTCCACAGAAAACTCACTTTATCTGTGGATGTCTTACGCTACGCTTGCATGTACATGGTTTCCATTAGAGACGACCCGATTAAGGCTACACATGGATTTCGAACCTTTTTCGACAGGACTTATTTGTAATTTATATGAGAGCTCTATATCTAACAGAGGACGTCCTATTGTAATGATGATAGCACTTGAAAATCAGTAAACAAGTAATGCACCTTCCGAACTGATTCGATGACGTCATAAAACAGCAATCAGCGTCGTTCGGGTCACGTGACGTTGTCGTTAGTCGTTAGACGCTCCGTTTCATAGCGCCGTTATTCGTTCGTTTCGCGTCCGTTCCTCGTCTTTCCTGCTCCAAAAGGTTTTTATTATCTTGAAAAATGTGTTTTTCTGCACGTGATATTTAAGGTGTGTAGGTAAAACATGTCATTCATAGGATATTTGCGTATTTGGTCAATTACACCTGTAACGTGGGTTTTAATCACATTGATTCTGTCATTCAGTGCATAACTTCCACTTTTAGGGTTCCATAGTAAAATGAGGAACACTTATAATATTGTTATGTCCATCCGTCAGTCCTTCCAAATAACACAAAGTGTAATAACATCCATTAAATTGCAAGAAATTTAAATTATAGTCTTAACATTTTTGGATTTGATATCTTAAAATTTCCAAAATTGTTTGCTTAAGTAGGTAGGCCAAAAAATAAATTTCATCCCCTATCTTTTTTTTGCCTACTCCTCATGTGTGGGGAATCGTTGACTTTTTAATATAAGTAATTAATTAAAAGTAAGGCTTATTTAAAATCTTTTTTTTTTTTCTAGGTATATAGGTAGGATATATTTATATAGGTATAAGGTAGTTAAAAATTGAATTTCTATGTTTTTTAAGTTATGTAAATAAATGTTGCTTTTTTGTTCGATACACCAATTTTAGTGATATAGCCCATCAAAGTTGAAAAAATATCTGTTAAACTCGATCACTTCCTTAAACTCGTCAGAATCTCATGCAATTTACATAAACTATTGTCGATTTTAATAACAAAGAAATAAGTAACACAGCAATGTA
This sequence comes from Hypomecis punctinalis, assembly GCA_949316475.1. Taxonomy (NCBI): domain Eukaryota; kingdom Metazoa; phylum Arthropoda; class Insecta; order Lepidoptera; family Geometridae; genus Hypomecis; species Hypomecis punctinalis. Next base: position 15,264,195 of record OX438809.1, read on the forward strand.
CATTGTACAATAAGTAATTGCAACAATTTCTCACGTTAGACTTTAGTAACTCGATCTATAAGATATTGCTTTGCAAAGTGCAACACAGAGGTATTTTTACATTAACAATAAATTTTACAGCCGGACAAATCCTATATTTGTAAAGTTATATCTATTTATCGGATACACTTCGGAGAGTGCGCAAAGGAGTTCCACAATCTGCTAGTCAAGCATGCGACCACGAATAGCCACGAAAAGAACTCATTTCGACGTGTGAAATAGTGACAGATATATACTTTGCTATAACGCTGTCTCGTTCTGACACAACGAACGAAATAATTCGTGGCGCGCATACTAGCCCGGGTCCCCCCTGCCCCTTTCTTCTATCGTACGGCTAGGCAGACGCGACCAAAGCGCCACCCTTTTATGGTGGACATTCCGCGCGTTAGAACCAAGCGTTTCGAATTCTCATTCCTCATACGAACAGCCAGAATGTGGAACGCTTTGCCTGGGTCTGTCTTCCCGCTTAAGTACAACGTAGGTGTCTTCAAATCCCGAGTAAATAGGTATCTTTTAGGTAAGCGTGCTACACCCTAGACCGCATATCTGCTCAACATCAGGCAGTATGTAGTCAAACGCAAACCTATACGGAATAAAAAAAATTGTTCTATTAGATAAAAAGTTCATTTACATGAATTTAAAACGGCTGATATTTTTTGACCGACGATACGGAGTAGGTACTTAATTCGACGCGTATATATATTTTTTTTTATGTATAACCACGCATAACTTACTACGTAGTGGTCCGATTTCAATAATTCTTTTTATGTTGGATTCTTTTTATCTTTGAAATAGGTCGCATTAAAATTTTATCAAAATTGGCTCAGCCATTTTTGATAAATTATCAATAATGTGAAAAATTCTACATTGATCTGTGCGAAATATTCGCGAATTATGTACATGGGTGAAGTCGGTCATGCTATTTTTTCCAAAAAATAGTTATTAATTTATAATATTATAAATCCGGAAGTGTGTTTGTTGGTTTGTTTGTTACTCGTTGACGCAGCAATAGAGAGTGGTCGACTTGATTTCTTGCATGGATATAGTACCAAGGTCGGAGAATGTTAAAGATCCCGGAAAAATACACGGTTCCCAAAGTAAAGCATAAAAACCAAAATATCAGTTAGTGAATGAATGATAAGTTTGCCAATTGTTGCACTAGCTTTGGGTTTTCTTTCTTCTTCTCTGTATTAATTTGTAATATTGTAGGTATTGATGTAAACTTTCTTCTTCTATATATATAAACAGGTGTCCCAAAACTCAATTTCAAGCCGGAAAAGCTGGAATATCCTGTACATATGACTCTAAAACCGAAAAGATCGGAAACCTCACCCTCGTGGTTTTAGAGATATGGCCAATTTTAGAAATGTCACCAAAATGCCACCTTGCGGCACTCCAGTTCAAGGTTTTCAATTTTTATGAATAAATTGTAAAGCTAGGTAAACGTGCTGCAAGTCACTATCAGAATATAAAAATACGACTTAAGCTAACTAAGCGACTTAAGAGTGCCGCGAGGTGACATTTTTTTGTCACATTTCTAAAATTGTTTTAGGTGGGGTTTTCGATATTTCCGGTCTTAGAGCAAATATATACAGGAGTTCTGGGACATTCTGTATATTCTTAATATTGTATTCTCAGAGCAAATAAAAAAATCAAGAGAGAATGTTGTGAACAAACAAGTGAAGCCAACCAAAACTACGCCTCGCCGTTTACAGACAATTACACACACATCCAGGTAACTATGAAACTACGCCTTGATTTGTCAGTCAAACTATTGCGGCGCAACAGCGACGCACTCACACATGTATAAAAAACCGGCTTCACTTGACTGTTCAACGACGTTCCCTCTGGATTTTTTTAAATGCTCTGAGATTGTATTGGTAAACAATAGAGAGTTCATCTATTTATCAAATTCGGTCTTATTACAAAAGAAATAAGTGACACAATACGAAACAGTAGTCGCTAGTTGCGGCAGTTTCTCACGGTAGTTGTGTAACTCGAACCGTAGCCATATGGCATGATGTTGGAATTTCACGGCGGCGAATCGGAACGTTGCATATTACCCGACATTGCTATAATTAAATATCAATATAGTGAGTTTGTGTCTATTCAATACAGTAATGTACCAGCCTTTTTAATAGTCAACTGCGGGACGTAGGCCTACCCACGAAGGCTGATTGGGTCATATCCACCACGCTGGCCTAGTGCGACTTGGTAGATTTACATACGCCAACGAATTATTAGTATTCGACGTAGGGTGGCGTATCTGTCAGCCTACTATCGGATACACTTCGCTGGTCCCACCTGCCCCTTTCTTCTATCGTACGGCTAGACAGACGCGACCAAAGCGCCACCCTTTTATGGTGGATATCCCACGCGTTAGAACCAAGCGTTTTGAGTCTACATTCCTCATACGAACTGCCGGAATGTGGAACGCTTTGCTTGAGTCTGTCTTTCAGTTAAAATACAATGTAGGTGTCTTCAAATCTCGAGTAAATAGGTATCTTCTAGATAAGCGTGCTACATTCTAGACCGCATATATGCTTAACATCAGGCAGTGTGTAGTCAAACGCAAACCTATTTGAAATAAAAATAAAAACTACGGATGTACGCAGGTTGCCACGCGGCGTTTTCCTTCACCGAAAAGCCAATGGTGTGAAATTCTATCCACAAATTCCAAAGAACTTGGAACGGGATTCAAATCTATATATGAGTACTGCTACTGAGTTACCTACCGTAATAAGCTGTGGTGGTGTGTGTGTGGTCTAGTGGTAATGACACCCGCCGTACAATCGTGAGGTCATGGGTTCAAATCCCGGTCCCGTACCAATGAATTCCTTGGAATTTATGTACGGGATTTCACACCACAAGCTTTTCGGTGAAGGAAAACATCGTGAGACAACCCGCATACGTCCGTAGAAGAAATTCGATGGCGTATGTGAATCCACCAACCCGCACTGGGCCAGCGTGGTGGATATGGCCCAATCACCTTTCGTGGGTAGGCCTGCGTCCTGCAGTGGACTATTAAAAAGGCTGGTACAGTACAGTACAGAGGTACCTACCGAACACATTGAAGGTCGACGCCCTTCCAAACATAAGAACACCCACTCAGCTGTAAAGCTCACGCAACTTCGAATTAAACTCAAACATCCGTTGCCTCTGAAACCACTATTAATTTCAACTCATCCCAATATCGTTACTAAACTCCTTAGCTCTATAATTATAGAGCTTAAATTACAGTAGCAAGGGAAACAACATATGGCAACCGCAACTGCTATGAAAAGTGAAAGGTTATGCAACGATCATCACAACCTTGTGGAAACCAAAGACGTTATATATAATTGATCGAGCATAAGCAAATATCTCCGTTTTAGACACAGCGATTTTGGTTTCGTCTGCCCAGGGGTTGGTTTTCGTCTACAGGTCGCATTTTCCAATGGATCTTAACAAAACTTGATACTCAGTTTCCATATATTAACAGATTTTTTGTCATCGGCGATTTCTGACAGGAGGGGGGAGATACTCATCTTGAAAAGGGGGGAATTTTGCTGTCATACTATTTATCAGCCGATAATGTTTTGCCAGATAATTTTAGTATTTAAATAAATCCTAAAGCCGGTGATTGACGTAAAACCGACTTTTATAAATCGGCCTATACTAAAGGGTTGCGTGGAAAAAATAATTCTTTCAAGTATAATTAACGCTATAGCACTAAACAGTTGTGGCCATTTTGGTGTCAAGATTATTGCATAAATGTTAATTATAAACATATTTATGTTGTTACAACATAAATATTGTTTGTGTGATTCTCAAATTATATTTTTTTTGTACCTACATTTTCTATTTAATCGTCAATTGTCTAATTAATCGTTAAAATTCAGTGGCCACAAATGATGCTAAGACGGCCACAATCGGGACACTTGCCCTGTATCTGTATATGTACCAGCCTTTTTAGTAGTCCACTGCAGGACGTAGGCCTACCCACGAAGGGTGATTGGGCCATATCCACCGCGCGGGCCCAGTGCGGGTTGGTGGATACACATAGCCATCGAATTTTTTCTACAGATGTATGCAGGTTGCCTCACGATGTTTTCCTTCACCAAAAACCCTGTGATGTAAAATTCCGTACATAAATTCTAAAGAACTCATTGGTACGGGACCGGGATTCGAACCCACGATCTCACGATTGTAAGGCGGGTGTCACTACCTCTTGACCACCACGGCTTTCCCTATCATCCGCTTATAAACAAAAATATTTATTTATTTATTAAGGCTTCACATTAATAACTACATTATTACATATGTTATAAACACTTACAATATAATAAAATATGTTATTTACGCATCATGAGGAGACCATGAGTTTTACCTGCAAAAGAACAAATCGCAATATTAATAATTTCTTATCTTTTAACATACATAAAGATAAAAAATTCATCCATTTTAGCAGTCGGTTAAAATGTAAGATAATATTTAATCCCGAACATAAAGGAGACAATAAAAGTTTTATTAAAGATATTTTCATTACAAAAGTCATAAAGGTTTTAACACCGCTACTTAATTCAATTTGCCAAGACTTTAACTCGCAGTACGTGTCTACTTGCAGTGATAAGTACAGGAGATTAGAAAGATATCGCACTGATGTTACAAGTCTTTTTATAGGTCGAATCATGTCTGATTTTTAGGGTTCCGTACACCAAGGGTAAAAACGGGATCCTATTACTAAGACTCCGCAGGCCGTCCGTCTCTCCGTCTGTGTGTCACCAGCCTATATCTCATGAACCGTGACAGCTAGAACGTTGAAATTTTCACAGATGACGTATTTCTGTTGCCGCTATAATAACCAATACTAAAAACTAAAAAAATAAATATTTAAGAGGGCACACCTGAATTTTTAACCGTTTCTTGCTCACTATCAACAACGGTGACAGGTAGATGCTTAAAATATTCACAGAATATTTAGTTAAAATTAACATCAAAATTTAATAATTAAAATAAAATAAGATCAAGCAAAAAATCAAGTTTTTTGTTTAGGCCATATCAAGGCCTTAATCCTAAACACAAAAAATTGATTTTTTGCTTGATATTAATAACGACAACAGAAAGGTGCTTGAAATATTCTCAGATTATTAAGGTGTATATTCTGTTCAAAAATAAATTGTTAAAATAAAATTTATTAAGGGGGGCATTCCGTGCTACCGCACGGAAGTTCACGGAACCCTTTGTGCGCGAGTCCGACTCGCTCTTGGCCGATTACTTTAATTTAATTCTCTCCTACTCTCAACTAATGTAGTTTTTAACTTTAACTTCTAACTTCAATTTAATTCTTTTGACATTTATGAGTTAGAATTTTTTAATTTATTGTGACTTTTATAAGTTTTTACTATAACAATATAATATATAGATCAAATTTGTATATTATTTTTTTTACGTATACTAGTTTGTAATAAATGAGTATAAGTATCTTTTATCATTTATCTTGTGTCATTTAATACCATTATTTTTATAAGTACTGCAATTAATTTCTCATTTCATTATGTAAAAAATGATGTTTTTTTGTATTACATTTACGTAATATTTTTTATGACGTGTAAATTGACATTTTATTAATAAATACTTATGACTTGTGACTTATCAACCTTCTCTAGTGCAATGCAAACAGCACGGAGCATGCACTTTGACCAACGCAATTATGAACAATTATTTTTATCATAGTTCGTTACTGGGTTACGAGAAAAGAGAAAACTTTTTTTTTGTAACCGGTTACAAAACACGGTTACAAACGCAGCCGAAAATGAATGAATGAATGAATGAATGAATGAATGAATGAATTGAATTGAATGAATGAATGAATTTATTTATTTGCAAGAATGTAGTACATACAAGGTGTTACAATAATTGACAAATTCCCTTACATCCTGTCATTTCTGACGAGCAAATGTTTTTATATTAAATTAATATGCTAACAAATTTTCTTAAAGGGCCACAGGCTTTACTATGGCCACAAGCCACAAAAATATGAATAAAAAATGTCATTATTATATTAAAGTATTATTTACCAAAGAATCAACTCCAAAATGTCAAAAAAGCAGCTGCTCCTTACTAGAAGTAACTTTCTTTTCCTTTTTCCGAATGAAACTTATTGACGGCTGTGAAGTTAGCCACAAGCTGCGCTATACCCAATCCTTACGCTGTTATGTGAGCTACAGTCAGGATTGGGTTTTGCGCAGCTTGTAACTAACTTCACAGCAGTCAATAAGTTTCATTCGGAAAAAGGAAAAGAAAGTTACTTCTAGTAAGGTGCAGCTGCTTTTTTGACATTTTGAAGTTGATTCTTTGGTAAATAATACCTTTCGGCTGCGTTTGTAACCGTGTTTTGTAACCGGTTACAAAAAAAAGAAAGTTTTCTCTTTTCTCGTAACCCAGGAACGAACTATGATAAAAATAATATTTGTTCATTCAAAATGCATGGTCCGTGCTGTTTGCATTGCACTATACTCTATAAAATTTAACTTGATCAGTGCGACAGCTGTCAAAAAAATCACGCCTATGAAGTCCTGAATTTCTTAATAGTACAGAGAGTACCTGTCAATATCATACTTTATGGGCATGCCGATTAGTGATAGGCGACGAATGATCGTGACCACAGAGTTTTAGATAGACTTTTAATTAAAATATCGATAGTTTATACTAACGATATTTTAAATAAAACTTAATTTATCATTAATTTTATTGTATATTTTAATATCATAACATTTTTTACATGTGTAATTAAATTAAACCCAATTATATGTTTCATTAGCATCGATAATAGTGAAAATTGTCGATAAATACTATCGTTACATTATTATGAGTATTTAATTAACATCATAACATTATTTACATGTGTACATACTTGATCTTAAATAATAGTAAGTAAATAAAATCCAGTTTCTCATCTTCAACTACTCATTCGATTTCATTACAACATTGTTTGAAAATCGTTTTTTTCCACCACTATCTCAACTCTAAAAATGTCTGTCTTCTATGTCAATGTCACTGTCGCAGAGATCAAGTTAAATTTTAACAAGTAAAAAAATTTTTTCAAGTTAAAACTAGCTATCTTCGTTTTTAATGGTATAGTCAATCAATGCTTATTGCTTAAAAGTCAATTTACTTCACGGGTAAAAAGTTGCCACAGTACGTTTTTTCATTTTGTAAATGATGTAACAGAATTTTAAATAAAGAATTGTCGAAATTGCACTTATTACCGATCATTCAGTCCACGTCAGCTCGTTCAGTTCACATCAGCTCATTAAGCCCAAAATCGCCTCTTCGCAAATAAATACAGCAGCACAAATGAAAATGTTTTACAGAAAAACCGCTGAGTAAATGATGGATAACGCAGGAATCTTCGAATCAAATATACGAAGAGAGAACAGTAGCCGTATTGTTGTACGCGTTTATACGTTTGGCTTCACTTTTTCTCCTGCTCACGCCAGTTACCCGCGCCACGAGGGCGAGCGGGAGGAAAAGCGAAGCGGAACGCCAGAACGCATAGACAGACTATACAGCATCATTATTTCAATCGTTGGACTATCACTGAATAATAAGTTCGTTCTCGTCCGATATACCTCAGTGCCTCAAGTTGAAAGTTTTCGCCCTGTGCGTGTTACCACGTTACCAGTGATGACTTACGGGACTGAAACGTAGTCCTGCAATTAGGGCCTTAAGAATAAGGTCGAAGTAGACCAACGTACTATGTAAATGGGTATGCTTGGAGTCTCTTTGCTACACAGTTTTCTTCTCTATCTTCTATTCCTAAGGCCACACCCCCATCCAATGCCCCATCCACACTCTACACGAGGGTGCTCGTGTCGCCTCGTCTCGCATTTTTTCGCGTCCGTTGCCTCGCACAAGAACGAGGCGAGGTGCTCTATCTGTGAATGAGGCATAACACGTAGAGCGTCCCAAGCATAGCATTGGTTCTTCGTTTCTGTTATGGCAGAACGCCGCCACGTCTGCTTGCGACGACCACTCCTTTGCCGATCTTCTTTGCCAGGTTTCAGAGCCTGCCATGGAACGTGGATCATATTCCAAGGCAAACTATATACAGTTAAGCTTAGCTAAATGGAAAGGTAGCCGTAATCAGTTTTTCCATTCCGTTCTATAGAGGAGCAGTCCCCGACAGAGCCATAAAACAGTAAACGCTGTTCAATCAGCCCGCCATTTCTGCTCGGAAATGAATTCTCGCATGACCTGCTCGTTACGGTGGGTGTGCAAATAAATAGAGGGTACTATTTAGATGGCCAGCACTATAATTGCGTCATCTATTTTTTTTACTACACACTAATTTGCGATTGCTTTTTGCAATCTTACAATAATAAAATCAAATAAGATTTTTTCCTTGGAATATACGATATGCATTACTCATGCATGTAAGTATAAGAATTATATATATTGTAAACATATTATAAAGCACTTTTGAGCAGTTTGGAAAGGAACTAGCCACCGCGACACAGGAAATCCTACAGAGGTGGCTAGAGAAAATAATGATGGAGAATAATGTCAAGATTAAATCATATTTGAAAATTCAAATGCAACTACAAATATCTTGAAAATATTGTAATTGTATAAATCTAACGAATTAACTTCATTTAAGCTAGCTCGTAACACTATGTTAATCATAATTTCTATTAGCAGCAAATAAATGATTATTATAGTAAACTAAAACTCACAAGCATAGCTTGGTCCTTCGGCAGACTTCAGTGGAGCCGCAGCCCTGAGAGGCCTTTTACATAAAATGTTATAAAAGTTATCTGTTAAGCACATAGAGAAGGATGATAATATCATCTATTGCTAGATATGATTTATAGTATTTCTGGCTATTGTTATGGGCTATAGAATGAGGTACGGCACCCACCTAATGATGCCTTATTTCACAATGTTTAGGCGGGTGCTGACTTGCCATCTACTAGATGGGCCCCTCATAAAGGTTATACCGTGGCGCCGGAGGGGCAACATTGGTGTGGAGGGCTTAGGGTATCGAGAGGTGTGCTGCGCGTTCAATAAGAGCTACTAGCGGCGTTATGTCCTTCAACACTTCCACCCTGGAGCTTAGGTTCTTAGCTCTTGCGATTTCCACTCCAAGCCACCCGGCGACGAGAGATGAGTCAGGGGTTACATTTACCCCTAGGGAATCAGGGTTCGCGGTGTCGCCACTCACTGACGACTCGCAACAAAGCCGCTCCTGCCTTATTATTATATGTTAAATTAACTAGATTGCTGATCAAAGCGTAAATCAGCAGATCATTTGAATATTACCCATAAATAACGTTGCGTCGATCGGTAGAGCAGATAGAAATAAAATGTGCTTGAAAAGGCCAACTTGTTAACTGGTTTTCCGCTTCATTCTGTATTTTTGAACATACTACAAAATTATTTTTTAATGTACGAGTACATACTACAAAAGTACCTATTTCGAAAATTAAAACAAATATGTTTTTATCAGGAATTATCATCTATAATTTATTCGTACTGTAGTAGTCTACCTGTTTAACATAAGCCTACCCATGAAGAGCAATTGCCATATTGTACGAGTATTATTTTCCACAAGTAAAGTACTCTACCGCCTTTTTTAAGAGTCCATGAAGACTATTGGGTCTAATCCACAACGCGGGTCCCGCTGTGCGTGTCTTTAGATTCACATACGCCATCATTTTTTTCTACGGATATATTATGCAACTTGCCTCACAATGTTTTCCTTCACTGAAGAGCCAGTGCCGAGTACATAAAATCCAACAAAAAGGCAACACGTCTTAAACGATAATTATTTTTCGCAAAAATGGCGAAACCGACTTCTATCATGAACAAAATTCGAATAGTTCGCTCGAATTGCGGTATACAATTTTTACATTATTGTTGATTTTTCAAAAAAGGCTGAGCCGATTTCGATAAAATTTAACTGGGACCACTACGGGAGTATACCCTTTCAAACTTAAAACAAATTGATTCAGTTAACGTTTGGCAAAAATATCGGTGAACATACACAAAAAAAACATACAGACGAACACAGAACCTTCTTCTTTTTGGAAGTCGGTTAAAAAGGTGAGAGCTTTTCCACTAGACCACCGCGGTTTATGAGGTAGGTATGTTATAATCATCATATTAACCACAAGACGTCCATTGCTGGACACAGGCCTCCCCAATATCCAATAGGATCGATCGTAATCGGCTTGTATCCAGTGCGGTCGAAATAAGGTCATCTGTCCACCTTGTCAGTGCATTTTCTACGCTGCGCTTGCTGGTATATGGTCTCTATTCCAGGACTTTGCAACTCCATCAGCTATCAGTCGTAAATCCTATGTGACCTGCCCACTGCCATTTTAATTTGATAATTCGGGCTATGTCTATGTTCATCTACCAATCTTCTCATCTCTGATTCGATCTCGCAGAGAGACTTCGAGCATAAGGAGTGTAATCCATCTGATTAGATATTAATTCGACCTACTTCTAACATCTACCATATAACAAAAAGCAATCTAAAACACGTTACCTCAGCTCACGTTCCGCCATCTTCAAATGTAACTTAGTACGAGTAAATAAACATATTAACCAAGAGTGGTTGCGCGCCCGTAGGCTATAATCGCGTGAGGCATAAGCTTATAGCAATTTCGTTATTAATAAAATTTAACCGGTTTTAGAGTAGTTAGTACTATTTGTAAGTATGGACCAGATGGTTCACCTGGCATCAATTTTTTTAAGCCATCTGATGGTTGTTTACTTACCTCAATGGTTAAAACAATCGGGATCAACAATAGCGATGTTTACTAAAAATGTATAATTACTCCGTCAAATAGATTGTCAAAAATGAACGACCATGAGTAGAATTTACAACTGAGCGCTTTCGAGGCTTGAATAACGCGTTGAATAAGGGATGTTTACTGGGTATGAAAATCATTATTATAATTAGTCCGTCAGTTAATTTTTTTCAGGGTTCTGTACCTCAAAAGAAAACAACGGAAGCCTCATAGGATCACTTTGTTGTCCGTCTGTCCGTCTGTGTGTATGTCAAGACTCTTTATCTCCAGAACGCGTAAAAAGATATCGAGTTGAAATTTAAACTGTATACGTATGTATATTATGTATGTATATCTATAGTATCTTGCAGTTGTGTAAAAGAAAAACTTCTCAGTTATCGTTTAAAAAAGTTAGAGCCGTTTATGTCGTAAAAAATCCCATATTTCGATACTCACAAAAATCATAACCTACAGGGTACTTCCCGTTGACATAGAACTATGAAATTTGGCGAGAAGCATTGTCTCAGAGTACACATATAGGAATAAATCTGAAAACTGTACTTTTTTATTTACATCACAAAAAAATAGGGCCTCAAAATTCACAAAATATGGGCTCAAAATTCAAAGTGAGTAAATCGTATCATGAAAGGTGTCATGTCATAAAAGAACTTGCTAAAACAGGTTTTTAATTATTGTTTGTACGGAACCCTCTATGTGCGAGCCTGAATCGCACTTGTCCGGTTTTTTAACAATCTCCATTATTAAAGGATTTTTCTATTTCGCATGTTAATATATTTTGACATTGCTCGTAAAATATGGCAACTTGATGGCGGTTTTAAACAGGAATCAAATTAGAAAATATGAAATTCCAAAATAAATATGAATTAAATGTCGTTGTTTTTTTCTGTAAAATTGTTAGCCATATTTTAACGCTTTTTAGCCTACTGTATTTAAACTCTGGGCTGACTTTGCAAGATCTTCTTTCATATTCTTTCTTATCTTCTTCTTTCAAAACGCCTCTCGCCTATCGCATGGACCACACGCGCTACCGCAGCTTCTGCAAACGCTGAATGTTTAATCTCCTTCATTTCTATCGGCTCTCGGCGCATCTTTCTAGAAGCTTCGTTACCTTACTTACCGAGTGTTAATGAGATTTCTACTCTCCACGTTACCAGCTTGTTACCAGGTGTTGGTTTCGTTACTTGAAAGGCTTGCGAGTTAAGTTTTAATTCGATTTTAATCTTAATGTTTTATCCTTTCAGTGTTGGTGTTCTTTTGTTTTGTATGAGTACGTGGTTTATTTTAAAAGTGGCATCGCCATCCAATTGTCATTGTAAATTTAGCCGTAAGACGTCCAGATGCTTTTCCCACATTATAAAATACTAGCTGAGCCGGCGAACTTCGTTTCACGCAATATCTTTTTTGTGTTGTATTTTTGCTTTTTCAGCCTTTTGACATACTCAAAAATCGCTTAGGCACCTCAAGTTTTAACAATAAGTTCAAAATAAACAAAGAAAAAGTACATAGGCTTGTTAATCACTATTTTTAGCTAGTTAGGAATAGGCAGAGCTGCTCCCAAGCCATTCTATCATCTAAATATTGTTGATAGCTATAACAAGCATTACAAATTAGTTTTTCCTTAATATTTTTTGTATAAATTAAAATGTATAAGCATTTTATTAGTTAAAAAAAAAAGAACTACTCGTACCATTGCAAAGTTTCATCTCAATCCGTTCGTTAGTTTTTGCGTGAAAGAGGAACAAACATCCATACATACAACGCGGTTACATTAACTAGACGCTTCACCATGTGACGTTATTTTGGCGCTCAAGTACGGTGTGCAAAAAAAAACAGCCAAGTGCGAGTCGGACTCCCGCACGAAAGGTTCCGAACCATCTTCCAAAAAAAAGATAAGTTTCTACCTGTTCATTAAGATCAAGTAAAAATTGATTAAAAATTAATGCGATGCGTCTAGTTAATGTGACCGCGTTATACAAACTTTCGCTTTTATAATATTAGTAGGATAATAGGATTTATCAATAGAGTAGGTACGGCAAAATCGGCGAATTAGCTCTTGTTGAAATGACAGTAAGAGCAGCACATAGCACGGAATACTGATAATCGAAAAGGGATCGACAAGTTATCAAGTGGAGACCATGTACCGGCAAGCGCAGTGTAGGACGTCGACCCACAAGGCAGACTGACGGCCTCGTTAGGTCCGCAGATTACAAATAAGAAGACGTCAAATAAATAATTCCACATTCCTCCTATTCCTAGTAATTTTATTCCAGTTCAATCTGCGAATTCGATTTAAAGTTTACATGTTGACTGAATTTAATGTAATATTCCAGTGTACAGAGTTATTTCTAATCAATTAGCATCTTTTTAGGGACTTATTCTGTACATATCAAACTAACAACTTATGTTAGGCAACTTTTGTCTAAATTAAAAAAAACGCTGTGTTTCATACATTTGGTCGCGGATGAACGATATTTTGCTATGGAACAACATTTTTTTTTGGGTTTTGACAAAAGTCGCAGAACAATAGTTGTTAGTTTTGATGCCAATTGATAGTACGTGGTTTATTTTAAAAGTGGCTTCGCCATCCAATTGTCATTGTCAATTTAGCTGTAATTCGTCCAGATGCTATTCCCAGACTATAAAATGCTAGCTGACCCGGCGAACTTCGTTTCACGCAATATCTTTTTTGTGTTGTATTTTTGCTTTTTCAGCCGTTTGACATACTCAAAAATCGCTTAGCCACGTCAAGTTTTAACAATAAGTTCAAAATAAACAAAGAAAAGGTATAGAGGCTTGTTAATCACTATTTTTAGCCAGCTAAGCCAGCCAGGAATACCCCCTATATTTCTCTTTCTTTGCAAATCCACAAATAACAGCAACTTTGTAGCTAAGAAAGCGACAGAAAATATTAAGCAACTCTATTTTACTATGTAACTGAGATTCAATCAGTTTGAGGTGCTTAGTTGAGTGGATACTTTGGAAAACGAATGCTTAAATCTTTTCATCTTATTTGCTTTTCATTCAACTCTACGTCTACTACTTTGTAACTAAAACTGTAAAGTAGAAGATGGTAAGATATACTTAGTGATAGACTTCACGTTTAAATGTATTGATTCATTTCTTATTGACCGAGCGAAGGAAGTGAGCGATGTCTCAGTTTTGACTCGACAGATTTGCTTTTATGCGTGAATGAATAAATTGCGCATGAAAAAAGTAGATTATGTACGAAGAGAACTAAGTCGTGTCTTACGTCACGTACCCTGAGTGTAGACTAGTGTAGTGTAGACGTGGGACTCTACAGTTAAGACGAGGCATCGGGCCGAGAAACACGAAAACGAGTACTTTTGAATACGCGATGTGAGAGGACGAATGATATTGATTCAAATTTAAAAAATATTATAGATAAGGGAAAATCTTGAAATATTTAATGAACCGGACAAAATTTTGAAAAGTGACCGGCTTTATTAAAAAAAAAAATTACATATTTCTCACCAAAAAAAGTTTAATAATTCGAATGCTCAGAATTATCAGCGACAACACCCCATTATTTTTTACGAATAGAATAGCCAGATTACTTTTGTATTTAACAGACAGAGAAGATATTTTTTTAATGTGTGCATTATGAGTAATTAATTAAAAACTCACTGCCACCCGCCGCTCTGGCGCAATCCTGTCGAGCGCGACCGCGTAAAATTTGTCCGATTGAAGGGGCGCGGTTCTCGATTTTTGAGAAACAATAGTTCGTCAATGCGTCACCTTAAGTCCCGAGCGCAGCGAAGTTAATGACCCTAAATAATAAAGAGTTATTTAGAGTCCTGAGTGAAACGAGGGATTTAAGTTGCCCAAGACGAAAACATACTTGGTTCTAGTGGTGCATACCCTACTTTTCATACTTTCTGCGAGAAAATAAAACCCCAGAAATATGAGTAATATTTACATCATAAATTAAAAAAGTGTTTGTATTCACTAAGTAACTCGGTGTGTCTTGGATAATCAGTTAAAACGCCGATTATTCACTTTTTACTTTATTGCACACAATCACTTCACAAAATGACAAAACACACGACACAACTAGTTCGCACAAAACACTATATACTGATTTTCACACAAACTATACCTTCGTGTTCACAATCACTGAACACTAGATATATGTCAGTATCCCGTGTTCAGTGATTGTGAAGTGTGAACATCTTTTGCTCCGATAGAAAACACGATAACTGAGTAGAACAAAAGATATTTAAATCTGAATAAAAGTTACCTCGAAATATCTATGCGCCTATCTAATGCACGCGCCTAGCGTGACACTGTGTTATAATGCAGATTCAATAAGTTTTAAGTGTTGTACTTAGTCGAGAAGCTAGATTCTAGGAATCGAACTTAAATTAAATCTTTCTCTAAACTCTATTACTGCAACTTTATAACCAATATTAGCAGAAAATACAGAAACATAATATACAGTGTTACAAACTGGCAATATATTATAAAATTCTCAATGACGGAGCCGCGCAAATTCTTTTAAAGTAATAGTATTTCACCGGGCCACCAAGATACAGGCATCGCCTCGTTTTGGGCCCACTGGCACTGGCGCAGGATCGGCAAAGACGGCAAATGTTCATATTCAGTAGTACCTATTCGTTTTACATGTACTCGCCAACGAAGTGTAGAAGAACTAATAATGTACAGCAAATAAATCACTGTTATTTGTTGTATGTGTTACCAACTAAAATTGTCAACAACGTACCTATCTACACTGAGCTACCTTATTA
Organism: Hypomecis punctinalis; assembly: GCA_949316475.1. Lineage (NCBI taxonomy): Eukaryota > Metazoa > Arthropoda > Insecta > Lepidoptera > Geometridae > Hypomecis > Hypomecis punctinalis. Next base: position 15,279,799 of record OX438809.1, read on the forward strand.
GTTTTAATTTTAAGTTATTTTTATCATTTGCGCATGTTTTTCGTCAAATGTATGTGTGGTAAATAAATATATTCTATTCTATTCTACTAGCAATCAATTAGCGTCCTTATAAGGGCTTATTCTGTACATCAGTATGATGAGTGTGAGTTTTGTCGTAAACATGACGCGCTCTTCGACGAGCGCGTAAGCATGTAATTTGTATGAAGAAATGTACAGCGCCACTAGCGGCGCGTTTTTGAAACACAACAAGTTCATACAAATTACATGCTTACGCGCTCGCCGAAGAGCGCGTCATGTTTACGACAAAACTCACACTCAGCATACAGATCACACAACTTTTGTTTTACCACTTTCCCAAATTTCAACAAAATTCCCAAATTTAGTATTTAAAATTTTTGTAAATATATGAGTGTATCTTAAAAACCAAATATACCTTAGTTAAATCTCGGAACGAGCGAATAGTTCCGTCAACACCTCGCTTGCAACTATGCAATAAAATAATTAAATAAATATTGGCGGACATATTACACACGGTCTCTGACCCCAAACTAAGCAAAGCTTGTGAAATGGCTGCCAGAGACTGATATACTACATATACGTATTGTAAACGTATCACAGAAGACAGAAATAGATATTATTAGACACACGCCTGTCATTAAGTAATCTTATTACGTAAGTCATATCCAATCAGCTGTACAGTCGAATATAATAATAATAACGGAGTCGTACAATCTAGACACCAAATAGAGTTAAAAATCTTTCCATCTGCCACGTCTGCAACTATGTAAACAAGTTGTAACACAACATACGGTAAGGGATAATATTAGACACTTTAGTGAGATGTAAGGTGTCTAATATTGTCTCTTACGTAATTTACGTTTCCCAAACTATGCGACCCAATAGGGGGTCGCAAACCGAGTAACTAAATACCGAAATAAATGAGACTTATCAAACTCATGCGCTAAATTAAGTAGCTGGAGTTAAAGATGATGTCAAAACTGTAATAAACATAGGAGACAATTACATCCTCATTATAATTGACTGCCTCGGTGGCTCAGTGGTTAGTGACCCTGACTTCTGGATCGAAGCGGCGTGGGTTCGATCCCCACCCAGGGCAATCATTTATGTGATGAACATGTGTTTGCTCTGTCTGTGTCTGGGTGTTATTTAGGTACTAACAAAATTAGTTTGGGGTCAGAGACGGTGTGTAAGATGTCAAAAAATGGCTTGTCGTCAACTATGTAACCAAGTCGTAACACTAAAGACAGTAAGATGTAATATAAGACCTACCTCTCACTATGTAATTCAAATTTAATTTATTTTAAGTTTATAGCACGTTGAGAACTGCAACCAAAATAATAAAAACCGAAAACAGCCTAAATTTTACTATAAATGTGACGTCTGCAACTATGTAACTAACCTAGACGTAACAGATGATAGCAAGATAATACTAAACACCCATCTCTCTACGTCATTCATTCAAGTACTTACTGATCTCAGAGCAAAAAAAATCAAGAGAGAAGGTCGTTGAACAGTCAAATGAGGCCGGTTTTTTATACATGTGTGAGTGCGTCGGTATCTCGCCGCCATAGTTCGACTGACAAGCCAAGGCGTAGTTTCGTTGTACGTGGACGTGTGTGTAATTGTCTGTACACGGCGAGGCGTAATTTTGATTGGCTTCACTTGTTTGTTCAAAATAATCTCTCTTGATTTTTATTTGCTCAGAAGTTACTGAGATGAATAAATACTTCTAAAATTCAAAATTCACTATTTCTCGAATTGATCATAATAGATAAAATAATCATAATAGATAGATATTATCTTCCGAATATATCTAAAATCTTTTCAATCTTTTTCCATCATCAAAGTTGGAAGCAAAATATTAAAAAAAACAATTTCATTTTCCCATACAAAATGTTGTTCCTGCGTGTAAAAGTTGTCATTGACAGTTGACAGATGGTGAGATGAAGTTCACCGAGTCAGATAGTAATAGATAAAATAATCATAACAGATAGATCCTATCCTCCGAATATATCTGAAATGTTTCCATCAACGCGGCAACTGCAACTATGTAACCAAGACGTAACAGAAGACAGTAAGATAATATTAGACACCCACCTCACTACGTAATTCATATTCCCTATCTGTCGTCTGATTCCGGTACGGACTGTAGCTCCTTTATTAACTTGGCAATATATTTTTATGGCACGAAGAGCCTTGTAACTGAGCGTAGACATCTGTTACAAATTGGAGATGGGTTTTACCAAATAATGTTTGTGAAATACTTTCTGTGAGTTTTCTTTCACTGTTTCATTTTTCCTGCTATATTTGTATGTTTGGACGTCATTGGATGTTATTTCGAGATGTTGAACGCAAGTTTATTTTAGATATGTTGAAATTGCGTTGGTATAGTTGTTGTGTTATCCAACAATTTGAGCCTTTTATTAACAAATATAAAACTTTGTAAAAGGACTTTTAACGTGACGCACAAGTAATATATTTTATTACTTTTTGCGTCTAGTAGGTACACGAGGCCAACAATTTAACGAAGATTAGGCCCATAGCACATGGCGTATTTTATACGCGAAGACGACGCGCGTATTAGGAATGCGCATCTTCGGTGCCGTAGACGTGTATTGTTGCGTTTACATTGATGATACAAGCGCGCGCATGAAGCGCGTATACGCGCGTACAAAGGAGCGGAGTGGGGGGGAAGGCGCGCTCACGCCACCACTGCACCACCGGTTTTACAATCAAAAGAAGTTCTTGGAATGACGAATATGACATTCGATAACACTTATAAAATTTTCTTCCATATCTTCCAATTCTTCAGGCTACGAGCGACTACAGGAGGACAGGAGGCGCGTTTCACGATCGCCCCGTGTGCTTAGGTTACAAAGTTGCGATCAAATCTCGTATGAAGCGCGTATACACGCGTAATCTGCGCGTCGTCTGCACGTATGAAATACGCCGTGTGCTATGGGCCTTACTTCCACAGATATCGTGAGATGGCACATGTCGTCTCGATCTAGCCCACCTTATAATATGTAACAAGCACTCATACACGGCAAAATGCATGCTTACAAAACATACAAATGCAGAATAAGTATTTTATTGTGGTCTGGGAGTAATAGTTGTATACCTACCTAATATTGGCAACATTTAAGCGAAATTAGGTGTCCGTTAAGTTGACACTATAGTTATATTTTATCTCGGGAGATTTGTGCTGCGCCTGTGTTGCTGTTGAAAAGACGCATCTAATATTATTTTTCAAAATCGTGTGACATATACTGACAGATGCGATTTTTTCCTGAATCTGGTAAAATCATTGAACTAATACACACATCATTGGGTAAAATAATCATGTACCTCTGTGATTGTACGGAGATAGTTTCATAAAAAAATACATTGAGATGGGTTAGTTTAAATCTTTTCCTGTTTTATTAGTTTCGGGGCATTGCGTGAATGCCACGAGCAAACCGCGGCGGCTCGCAAGCAGCACCCGATCACGAGTTTGACGCATGTACCAGCCATCGCTCTCCTCAAGCATATTTGAGGGAACAAAATGATATATTGTATCTCGCAAGATCTGTGGTTGTGCCTTTACTCTCTTGTTATTAAAGACAGTTAATAAAATTTTCAAAGTTCTAAAGTTAACCTATAACGAATCACTTTGTAATCCGAAGTTAACCGACCTATTCCGAAGTTAGTCGAATGATCAAACTTTTACGTCATCGGATTAAAGTTAGCATTAAGTTATTAAGTGTCACTTAGCGAGGCTGTTAAGTTTATTGGATTTTGATGTAGATAGCTTATTTAATGGTACAGTTGGGAACTAAACCAAGTTTAAAAAAAAAACTGTATCTCGGATGAGTATCCGTCTCGTTCGCAACAACGAAAATGGAATATAGTATAGGTAAAATTTACACAAGATTAGTTTCTACTCAACTGATTAAAGAGGAGGTTATGTTTAAGATTAGTTGTATATTGACAAATTAACGTTTTAGATTCGAATTCATGATAATTTTGAGCCGCAAAAATATAATAGGTATAAGTTAAACATTTCAATAAATATAATTTAAATATAGTGAGCGAAAGCGCACAAAGCGCCCCGCGATTTTTTTTTACAATTGTATTAATATTTTTCGTTCATTATTATTGTCTGCCTGTATTGAAAATTATTTTACACTTTTTAGTTTGATATGCTATGAAAGCGTGTTTTTTAGTTTTTTTTTAAACTATCTTTATTTTTCACTTTTTAGTAATCGAATAAACGCATTGTCTTTGATAGGTGTGCAAAGTATAAAGAAAATCTGATCGCTCAAAGTAGAGCAAAATCGAGCTTAAAGGGGTTGGTTACAAGCAAGCAAGCAAACATACAAGTGAAACTAATAAAAGCGTGTTAAAAATGAGTTTCTTTTAAAGAACTTGAAAATTAGTCACCTAAACGCTTTGAATATTAATAATAAGTATTATTACGATTGCAATCGTTATCCAGCGTCAACACCTCCCTTCTACCTTCCCTTCTATTATCACTAAGCCACGACGACGTCTTTACTATTTCCAGTTTTTCTTATACGTATTGCACAACAACAAGAAAGGATTAAATGTACGCGGATTTCAACCAGTCTTATTAGAGATCTATTGGGGAGCCCTATAAAATCTATAAGCCACGTACGACGACATAAGAAAAAAGAAAAGGTAAAATTGAGATCTTCTTTAATAGGAAGTTAGGTACTCGATCGTGAGAAAAAAATGTATTAATTTTACACATATTTTAATTATTATAATTAATTAGTTTTGTTTATATTTTTGTCTAGTGGTAATGACAGCCGCCTTACAATCGTGAATTTATGTACGGAATTTCACACCACTGGCTTTTCGGTGAAGGAAAACATCGTGAGGCAACCTGCATGCGTCCGTAGAAGAAATTCAATGGCGTATGTGAATCCACCAACCCGCACTGGGCCAGCGTGGTGGATATGGCCCAATCACCCTTCATGGGTAGGCCTACGTTCTGCAGTGGACTATTAAAAAGGCTGGTATAGTTTTGTTTATATAGTTTACAAAACAAACTCCAATAACCACAGTACAACCAAGCTGCTCTAATGAACCACTAAGCTCTACAACTATTAGTAGTTTTGTGACGTCACTTCCGGCCGCGGTTTCCATTTAAGATGGAATCCATTAGATGTTTAATTGACTGGGGAGGGGATTGGCAACTGAGGCGTAAGTGATCCATTATTAAATTTTCTCTCATATATCGACATAACATACTTAGGTAGGGCCATGGAACTAATGAACAAGAACTAAGCGTAGGTATCTACTGTACCTACGGTATGACTATTGTGCGACGACGACATCGTCGTTTCAGCGATAGGAAGTCTAGTGATAAGCATAGGCCTATGCTTCAGATCTCTAATAAAGAAACTTCGTATAGGACGGGTGGCTAGCCCTGGTGTCAGAGTTTTTAAGTCGCCTGAAGGCCTCTGACATGTTTAAACGGCTAAAACAACCGGGACCTACAATTTAATGTATCATCCGAGCCACGGTAGCGCTCAGTTGTAAATGCCACCCGCGGTCACCTATCCGAAGACTGACCGTGCCGAACGTTACTTAACTTTGATGATCGCTAACGAATATCTAGTCAAACTACGCTTCGAACGCTACTCTCTATAATAATACCAGTTGGTCGACTTATTATTTGAGTAAAGTAGTTTTAAGTAAAGAATAATATTTTGATTTTGATATCTTATAGGAACCTTTTAGTTTTCTGAACTATATCCATACCATAAACCAAGTCTATCCGTTTCTTTTTTGTTGGTTTACAAACCAACGAACACATTGTCGGATTTGTAATATGTATTAGTAAATATTAGCTGGATGCAAACAGATTCTAACTATTCATATTAGATTCTGTTAGCGCGGCCACCAAGTATTATGGCAGATCGCGCGGGACACAAAGGGGGTGCGGGAAGACGACGACTAACCTGAATACTCCGGGTCGGTGAGCACAGCTGCAGAACCTTGATCCTGGTTGCTCCTGGGTCTCTTCTTCAGGCAGTTGCGAAGCGGCTTGAGTGGACTGTATTTGCGGAATGACACTACGTCCAGGACACGTATCACAATTTATATAGGATTGCGGTTTGACGAGACGGTGCTAGGCACACGTCAATTGCGCGGAGCGGGGATATATGCACCCTGTCCGGTGGTCAAGGGCAGACTGTTCGCCAAAGCAAACAGCGCGTCTCACCTATCCACGAAACGTACCTAGGCGGTCGTCGTCTAGGAAAGATGAGGGTAGGACATAGGAGTCGGTAAATGCGGGTGGATAGAAAAGTAGGCAGCTCTAAGGCGCCGTAACAGATTAATAGGAGAGGCCTATGTCCTATTAAATCCTACGGTTGATATGATAAAACATGAATATACAATTATAATAAATTAATTAATTGTTAATTAATTCAGTTAGATTCTTCACACAAAGCAGAGTAAACTGGTAAGCCAGGGATTAACCCCGAGCGAACACTAAATCAATTTAACCCTTTGGTAAACAAACGTTAGGTGAAAAAGATAACATTATCTTGTCTAATTTGAAATGAAACTGAAAACATATCCATTAACAAAATTTCATTAAAACCCTCCATTACGTCTAAACCTTTTATCATGTAAAAGCCAAGTTAAAATCTCTTTTCACCATACTCATTTTGGTCAGTTAACATATGAAAAGGCTTTCAGGTGAAAAGCTTTCGTCACACCTGAGCGTTGGTTCGAGCTGCAGAATATCGTACGTAATAATACCTATACTGATGATCCTTGGTTCCGTACCTCAAAAGCAAAAAACGGAACCCTTATAGGATCACTTTGTTGTCCGTCTGTCCGTCTGTGTGTATATCTCGGTAACGCGTTGAAATTTAAACTGTGTAAGTAAATCGATGAAGTCATGCTGTTGCGTAAAACAAAAACTTCTCAGTTATCGTATAAAAAAGTTAGAGACGTTTATGTCGTAAAAACCGCATATTTCGACACTCACAAAAATCAAAACCTACAGGGTACTTCCCGTAGACATAGAACTATGAAATTTGGCGACAAGCAATGTCTCAGAGTACAAATATAGGAATAAGTCTGAAAACTGTAAATTTTTATTTAAATCACAAAAAATAGGGCCTCAAAATTCATAAAATATGGGTTCAAAATTCAAAGTGAGTAAATCATATCATGTAAGGTATTATGTAAAAGAACTTCATTAGCACATGCTAAAACAGGTTTTTAATTATTTTAACAACGTGTTTGTACGGAACCCTGGATGTGCGAGCCTGAGTCGCACTTGACCGGTTTTTTAAATTAATTTCCGCAAATTACAGCGCCTATAAGTATAATATGAATAGCAAAATTGCTAATTGCTTTTGAGATATAATGCAATAGATATATAAATAGGTGCATACTGTACTGTACTGTACTGTACTGTACCAGCCTTTTAAATAGTCCATTGCAGGACGTAGGCCTACTCACGAAGATATCCACCACGCTGGCCCAGTGCGGGTTGGTGGATTCACATTACACCATCGAATTTCTTCTACGTACGTATGCAGGTTGCCTCACGATGTTTTCCTTCACCGAAAAGCCCGTGGTGTGATATTCCGTACATAAATTCCAAGGAATTCATTGGTACGGCACCGGGATTTGAAACCACGACCTCACGATAGTAAAGCGGGTGTCATTGCCACTAGAACACCACGACTTTTCTGATATATGTACCTAATTGTTAAATTACCACTAAGATATTTTACTCAGTTCCACTAAGACACTTTACCCACACAATTGTGACCTGCGCGGGTGAAACCGCGGGGCGCAGCTAGTTTATTATAAAAGTTATGTGTGTCTATCGGTGTATGTATTCTCTTATATCTTCCAAACTACAGAACAGATTCAGATACAGTATTCAATATATTTTAGGATATTTATTTTGGAAGGTTTATAGGTATAACTTATTCGTAACAAAGCGTAGCCAAGACGAAATGTCAGTAACTTATAAATTATACCGTACATATTCAGTAAAACGTAACCCTAGTATGCAAATAGACACAGCAGTCGTTCAGGTAGACAAACCGAAAAGGTGCAAGCAAAAAGGCCTGTTACGGAACCGTCTTTTATATTAGCTTTGCACTCGGTGCATAAAGGAATACCCTTTTGCAAGCGCAAGCCGCTCCTTCTTGAAATATTGAAGCTTTTCGTGCGAGGTGGTGCAAGGCATAAGCGAAAAATATATTCTTAGGGTTTAGGCCCCAAAGGGTATAAACGGGACCCTTTTACTAATACTCCGCTGTCCGTCCGTCTGTCTGTCTGTCACCAGGCAGTATCTCAAGAACCGTGATAGTTAGACAGTTGGCATTTTCACAGATGATGTATTTATATTGCCGCTATAACAAAAAAATACTAAAACAGAATAAATTAAACAATTAAGGTGGGGTCCCATACAACAAACGTAATTCATTGCCGTTTTTAGCTCGATATTAATAACAATTACAGGTAATCACTTAAAATATTCACAGAATATTTAGGTATATATATTTTGGTTATAGTCTACGTTTAATATTTTATATTTATGTTATATTTAGCGGTAATTACGGAAAAAAACCCATGGAATAGATTAGTAGTTCAGTTTTAATACATAATAATGATTCCTATAGAATTACATTTGTTTGTGTAGTATTGTATTTGTTTATGATAACAAATATTTAGAATAGTATTTAACTGAAATTTAAATTAGACCTATTGTAGTAAAAATAAAATTTAGATAAGTAACATAAGTAAGTAAATTGACATAATTTGTCGTTATTATAGGAGAAGACGCTGGTCCCCATAGTACAGCCCCTGGCTAGTTCGGGAATCAGAGGCTTCAATCATTTTCATGTACCTTATAAAACTTAATAAACTTGTCAATAAAACTTTTTGATAGTAGAGGTTGGTTTTAATGATGAATAAAATGATTTCCTAGAATACACCCACAAAACAGCGAACTACTTAATACACCCGACGCGCAAAAGAGACACAAAACTCACAAGAGCCGCTTATCCATTGACACTTTTGATTTTTGTTTGCACAATGTTCCTGGCAGGAGTCAGTGGTCACTTTTTAAGGCTATGATCGAACACCAGCATGCAGTCAGCGTTATACTGTACCAGCTTTTTTGATAGTCCACTGCAGGACGTAGCCCCACCCACGAAGGGTGATTAGGCCATATCCACCACGCTGGCCCAGTGCGATTTGGTGGATTCATATACGTCATCGAATTTCTTCTACAGACGCAGGTTGCCTCACGATGTTTTCCTTCACCGAAAAGCCAGTGGTGTGAAATTAGGTAGATAAAATCCAAAGAACTCATTGGCACGAGACCGGGATTTGTAAGGCGGATGTCATTACCACTAGACTACCACGGCTTTATATCAAGCGTGTACTTTTTGTGGCTTCGATCCCGCTACCTCCCATGCCCAGTACCACCCACTACCCACAACCCGCGACTTCCCTCAGCACTCCACCCGTTAACGCAAACGGCAGCGCCGCGGCGGAGCTTATTGCGTTCCGGAACTTATTAAATTAGGTTATATTGTTGTCTTCAGCAATATCCTGGACATCTAGTTTTATGAAATCGCGAGTCTGCAGACCCTCTGTTTGCAATTTGGTGATATTGCCTCTTAAGACGGCGAGATGGTAAATGGTTTTGCACTGTGGATTCTGCTAAGGCAAGTCCTTTAACTAATTTTCAAAACGTTTTCATTTTTTACCGACTCCCAAAAAAGGAGGTTTTCATTTATGTTGTTTTTTTAATTTCAATTTTACCTGATTTCTTCGAGGTTTTCTGGCAGATTCGTAAGTTTATGTAAGAAGAGCATTGCAAAATGCTCTTATAAAAAATAATTTACTCTACTTTTTTACTATGGAAATTAACGTGGTTTTCACACATTTTATACTATAACGGGACTGAACTCACGTGTAGGGATAGTCGTAACGACTATAGTTTCGGTCGCATTCGGCGACTTTACTTCATTAGCTTTGGGGAAGTAAATGGGGAGTAAACTAAATTATTTTTTATGAGAGCATTTTGCAATGCTCTTCCCGCAAAAAATCAACTTACGAATCTGCCTCTTGATCTGAATCTGCTACTTGAGGACGATTGTATTATCAAAATAGAGTTATTAGTTTTCTTTCATTTAGGGTGGCAACTAAGGCTAACAGTAGCTCGTACGTATGATACGTAAGTATAGGCCGAATCATACAAGTAGGCAGATGTGAAGTTAGCTACAAGCTGCGCAATATCCAATCAACGCGTACGTAAAGCTGCGCGTATATATACATTGTGATTTCCTATACTATACTGTCTGTGCAAATGGTCACTATTTGAAAACTTTTAAGTCCCAACGGCCATCTAAATCAGTTACGATCATACTAACAACATTTCAAAACAAAAGTCGTAAAAAATATATCCGTAAACAAATAAAATACATGTATAATATTGTGATGTCCTCGAGAAGACACCCAATAAAACAACAGATTACTTCAGTAAGTACTATAACACACAGGTGACGCCCGCACCGCTCGGCTGACCGATTAGGTGTGAGGCATCACTCTTATGTGCTGTATGTACGTTTATTTAGATACATCACATCTCTTCCTTTTTTATATATTTTGACAATTATAAGTTAATACAGTTTTTTAATTAAAATCAGAATTTGTAAGTCGATTGTTACATCTATCAAAGAACCTTCTTAACATGATGTGTCCTTCTGATCTAATATTTTCCATTGTCCTTCAACTTTCTTCAGACCAACAATAGTTCTCCTGTATCCCTGGCTAATTTCTTCATTCCTTACGTTTACGTCACTTCCTTCAGCGCTGACGACAGTGTGGGGTGTTGGGATAAATTTCTGGACTAATTCGTTTCCTTTTATTAAGTTCTTTACGTAGACTTTTTCGCCAACTTCTAATTCTCTATCTTCAACTTCCCTTTTTTTATCTTCGTGTAATTTGATTTTCTCTTTCATTTCTTTATCGCGATCTCTGGTTTCTAAATCATCGTTATTATTTTCGAGGTCTGTTAAAAAAGGTAGTTTGTCTCGAAACTACCTCCCGTAGAATCGGGTGGTGTTTCCCCAAGCTTTGGATAGAAGTTCACGTCTTTTCATTGGTATTGGTGGATTTGGACCCGAGACCAAAGTATAGCCTCTGCAGCTTTTTACGGTAATTTCGGCGTCTTTGTCCATTTTTTGCCCGCCAGACTTTTGTACGAAGCCTAGCTTTCGTGTTGACTATGCCGGATAGCCCTCGTGTGCTGCTTCTAAAACTTGTTTGCGCAGCTTAGTGGGTATTACAATTCAATTGCCTCTCAATAAAACGACGTCATGTAGCCAGAGTTCATGTTGAAATAATTTATAATTATTTACGGAAGGTTGCCGCACATTGTTCATTAAAGCGTCTTTGACTAATTTAAAATCGTGGTCATTATTTGACTCGCCAATGATTGCTCTTAATGTTAATGCTACGGGTTGTGCTAATCGAACTATCTGGTTTATATGATGTTAGTCTTCTAGAAGACTATTTGGCTTCCAAGTGTTTTTACACAAACGGGCTAATGGGTCTGCTTTATTTTTATTTTTTTTGATTTCCTAGGTTTGTAGATTATTTTACAGTCGTAATCTTGTAATCGAAAAACCCAGCGTTCAATTCTCACACAAAGCTTCGATCGCGTGCTAAAATTACTTCGAGAGACTTATTCATGTATTACTGTTTTCTTATATTTTACTGTGTACAATAAAGTGTTTTCTATTCTAGGGTTTTCTATTTTTAAGGTCTGTGACGAGCTCAATTTTTTCCCATGTATGGAAATGTTTGATTGCTCAAACCAAAACTAATGCTTCTTTTTCCGTCTGAAAATACCTTTTTCAACATCAGATAAACTTTTGTTCCCATAAGCAATGACATGAGGTCCTCTATCATCATATTGAACTAGAACAGCCTTTAACCATACAGGACTTGCACTAGCGATGACTTGGGTCCGATTTTTGGGCTCGTTATAGCCAAATGCAGAAATTTAGCTTGAATTTTTTTTTTTAATTGTTCAAAAGCTTGTTTGTTCATTTTGCGAACATTCTGTAATATTTGTATTTTTGTGCACTTTTTGACGCAATAGTTGTATCAAAGGTGGATAATTTGGAATCCATTTCTCAACGAAATTAATTATTCCCAGGAAAGTTTGGATTTTTCCGATGGTTTCTGGTATCCTACTTGGATATAATATAGTCCTCAGAAGTTTATTTTTTCCTGGGTATTTCTTCGACTTTAGACTTTTTTGTTATGTTGTGGTTGTTTGTAGCGAGGTCGACGCTATTTATTATTTTATTTGCTCTAGCTCTCTTTTGGAAATGGCCTTTATATCCGCACTTACGACAGATAGCGTTAATTGCAATGCAGGACTATAGTCACTTCTGTGATTTTCTTGCCACAGCGGCGGCAGGACTTTGTTTCTTTTTTAATGTTTTGTTGTACGTTTTGTGTCAATTTTATTAAGGCATGTGCTTGTTGCGTTTTTTTTTTTTTTATGCCTGCCTGTCTTGGATATCGGTTAGCTGCCGTTCTACTGTTTTGAGAGAGTTTGGTCCAACTATGATTTTTCTATTGTTGCCGTATCTCCTAGTTTCATAATATTTTCCTTAATTTTTAGAGCTACATTTTTCAGTTACTTATCTGCTCAATGAGATTGTCGTCTTTTTTACTAAAGTTACATTATACTCGTTTCAATTTTGTACACGTTAATATGTATTTGCATTGAATGACGAGACCTATTGTTGGCGGTACTGTGTATTATTATACAGATTTTGTATTTTTAATTATAGTATTAAGCTCGATATGTCAATAAAAGTTTCTGATTCTGATTCATTTTGAGCTTTGCTGTCTGAGACGAATATTTTTTTTTCAAATATTTCGTCTGGCTCTTGTTTTATTAATAGTGAATTAAATTGCCGATGAGTTTTGATTTTTTAATATTTCAGCGACGATTATCGCAGTTAATTGCAGACAAGGTGATGTTGGCTAAATACAAATTATTTTCTAAACTACCAGCTTTTTATTTCCTATGGCAATTACGTTATTAACTAAAACATAGTGTGTCTAGTTCCAGGTATTATTTGCATCGTCGTTATAAAATAACCGACTTTACCTACGAGGTAGCTAGTTATGCACCCCTCTCAACCATCTTGTCTATCATAGAGCGAGACAGATAGAGAGCTTACGCAGCAGTTAGCGTTCTCACGCCTTGTTAGCTGGAATGCTGCGTAAGGGCCCACCAACATAGAGATACGGTAGCAGTAAGAATAGACTAGAAATAAGATCATTAGTATTAAAGCCTCCATATCGGCAACACCTTAGTTTTATTTTAGTTTTTAAAAACATATTTAAGTGCTCCCTAAATTTAACTGGCGCAGCCGGTAGGATTCACTCGTCGAAGGCTGTGCTAGTTCTCGTTACAGGCATATATTTTGGCCTGATCGCGGAATCGCGGCGCGGCGTGAGTGAATCCTCGAACCAAATAAATTCGTTAAGTGGCGGGACACCCGGTATGGCAGCGATCGGCTGGTGAGTAAAACTTTTCGCCATTCCTTTCCAACTCCTACCTTGATCCATGATATATTGTTATCCTGAGATAAGACTTCTCTCATTATAACTGTCTAGTGACTGCGTATAATACTCTACTCAGTGTACTTTAGTGATAAGAAAATACGTAGAGTAGGCTAAGCTAGAGACTAGCTGAATTAAAATCATTTAGCGGGTCGAGTAATTTTACAATAAGTAAGTTAGTAAGTGCAACTATTGAGATAATTTCCGATAGAATTCATAGCTAGATAGAGTAAAATAGACAAATTAGTTACACTTTTCAGTAAAAATATCCGTTTTAGCAAGGATTAAAATAAATCGGATTAGTTAAGAAATTATCGCATATTTTGGTATATTACGGCTAATATTACGCTACTGTTATATTTTATTGCATTTTTCGAATTTATTGTGTGTTTTATAACAATATTGTGTACACGGCCTCTGACCTACTAATTACTCTATAATAATGGCACAAAACGGAGAAATGGTACCGATACCCCGCGAAATGATTACCATCATTCCGATTTTCGGAGGAGACCCGGGTCATCTAAATCTATTCATAAGAAAAGCCGAATATGTAATTAATAGGTATAGAGGCAATGCAGCTCAGGATTTGTACACATTCCATTCGATAACGAGCAGACTAACCGATAAGGCAGCTGCGTTGTTATCGGAACGCGAGGATGTAGTCACCTGGAGCCAGCTTAAATGTTTGCTGAAACAACACTTTGGAGATCCGCGTAGCGAACAATGTATTAATATCGAGTTAGAGTGCATGAAAATTAAATCCAGCGAAAGTTATTTAGAGTTTTGTAATCGCATTCAGAGTACCCGTTCACTCTTGATTTCTAAAGTTAATCTGCTTGACGATCTGGAACTGAAACGGGCTAAAACAGTTATCTATAACCACACAGCCTTGAACGTATTCCTCTATAATTTGCCAGAGGATATGGTACGCATAGTTAGATTGAAAAACCCAACGACTTTAGAGGGCGCCCTTAGTATAGTATTGGAAGAAGTGAATTTTCATGACCAATATAGCATGAGGAAACGTATATATAACTTTAATAGTAACGCCCCCGTTTCGATGCCTAAACCAATTTTACCCCAGAATCAAAACCTTGGAGGGTTTAAATTTGGTGCGCCTCCCCAACTTACTGGGTATAAACCTCCCGCTCTTTTACCAAATAATAATAATGCCTTTACACCGAAATTTAATTTTGGACAACAACCGGCACCGTTCAGAATGCCGCAAGCTCCCCAACAAAATTTCGGCTACCGGCCGCAACTTGGGTACCGCCCACCGCAGTTTAACAGTACGCCACAGTTTGGATATCGGCCACAGATTAATCCACCACAGTTCGGGTACAGGCCGCAATTCGGCTACCGCCCCCAATTTGGGAACAATCAGCCGCAACCGACAGGCTTTAGGCCAAATCTCAGCGCAGGCATGTCACCTCAACAATTCGGGTATAAGCCGCCCCAGACAACTCCGTTAGACTCAACTGACGTCACAATGAGGACGGCTCTACCAGCGCCGCCACGACGTGAAGGATTTAGACTAAACGAGCTCACTAACTACGACGACGACCAGTACTATGGTCAGTACGGCAACGAATATTACTACAATTATGACGAAATCGAACAAACCTACGGATACTCGGACGAGGGTGACCATGAGTTTTATCAAATGGAACCTTACGCCGAGACCCAGCAGATTACCTCTCCTTCAGAGCAACCAACTGAAAATTTTCCGGCACTAGCCTCCACCGACAAGAAGTTATAGAACTTAACTGCGACCCTACTCTCAAACTGCCCCACATCTATATATCCGAAATAGATGCCAAAATGATGATAGATACGGGCAGTACAAGGTCATTCGTGAGCCCCCAAAAGGCATACCAGTATTTTTACAACGACATAAGACATGAACCTTTTGAAGTCGTTAGTACTCACGCACGTAGCAAACATACAGAAGTCATAGAAATACCGCTTCTACCAACGTTCCAAAGTAGCGACTCTCATAAATTCTACTTATACAACGTAGACTCACGCTACGACGGCTTAATCGGGAACGACCTCCTCAGACAACTGGACGCTGTAATAGACCTTAAGAATTCGGTTTTAAGAACCAAGACCACATGCATTCCGATAATTAACACCAATCTGGATTACGTAATCGAGCTCCAACCAAGGACGGAACAACGCGTCAAGCTTCCCATAGATCAACACTCAGGCGAAGCTATAATTGACTATAGAGAATTTGGCCCCGGCATACGAATGCCAAGCGCAATTGTCAACTGTGTCAATGGATACGCTACCACGGTTATCCAGAACGCCTCCGACGAACGAGTTTTCCTCACAGTTTCACGGCCCATACAAGTATCGGGCGACTCCGCAAGAAAATGCGACCTCAACTTCACTACAGATGCAACCGATATAGAGACTGACAAAATACTTGAAGAAAACCTAAATAAACTCAGATTGGATCACTGCAACGACGAAGAACGCGAAAAAATTTTTACGCTGTGTAAAGAATATAAGGATATCTTTCATAGTGACCTATTGCCACTGACCTTCACTAACCAAGTGAAGCATAAGATACGAACAAAAAACGAGGACCCGATTTTCGTGAAACCGTATAGACAAGCCCCTGCCCAAGCGGAAGAAATTAACAGCCAGGTACAAAAAATGCTACAAGATAACATCATACAGGAATCGCATTCTCCGTGGAACGCCCCTGTGCATCTTGTACCCAAGAAAATAGATGCGTCTGGACAGCAAAAATATCGCATGGTCATCGACTATAGACGTCTAAACGAAATCACTATAGACGATAAGTACCCCTTACCAAATATACACGACCTATTCGACAAATTAGGCAAAAGTGTTTACTTTAGCACACTTGACCTTGCAAGCGGGTACCATCAGATAGAAGTAGAGAAAGAAGACAGACAGAAGACAGCATTTAGCACCCAGAACGGCCACTTTGAGTTTTTGAGACTCCCGTTCGGCTTGAAGACTGCCCCAGCGACTTTTCAGCGCACCATGGACCACGTACTTCGAGGACTTCAAGGCCTACACTGCATGGTTTATCTCGATGACGTCATCATCTTCTCATCCAGCCTCGAAGAACACGTTCAAAAACTCCGGTTGGTTTTCAACAGACTCAGGGAAACAAACCTCAAAGTACAGCTAGATAAGTCGGAATTTCTACGTAAAGAGGTGCTCTACCTCGGGCACACTATAACAAAGGATGGGCTGAAACCGAACGACGATAAAATTGAAGCCGTATTGAATTTTCCGATCCCCAAAACCACAACTGAAATCAAAAGTTTTCTAGGACTAGTCGGTTACTATATCGGCGTTTCATACCAAATTTTGCGAAAATAACCCAACCGCTAACGTCATGTCTGAAAAAACGCAACAAAATCATAATCGACCAAAATTATATAGATGCATTCAACAAGTGCAAAGAACTCCTAACTCATGCGCCACTTCTTCAATATCCGGACTACGATAAGCATTTCATCCTAACCACGGACGCGTCCAACGTAGCCCTCGGCGCTGTACTCTCTCAAGGACAAGTCGGGAGTGACCGGCCTATAGCTTATGCGAGCAGGACCTTGAGTGACACTGAAAGCCGGTACAGTACCATAGAACGAGAACTACTTGCCATTATTTGGGCAACCAAACATTTCCGCCCATATCTGTACGGTCGGAAATTTTACATATACACCGACCACAGACCTTTAGCGTGGCTAAATTCCCTTAAGGACCCAAATAGTAAACTAACACGTTGGAGACTACGCCTTCAAGATTTCGATTTTGAGATTATTTACAAAAACGGGAAACAAAACACAAATGCGGATGCATTAAGTAGAATCAAGGTCAATGCCCTAAACTCTGATAGCGACACAGACGACGACGCAGACTCTATGGTAGCGAACGTTGACAGCAAGGACCGCAAATTAAAGAAAGAGCTGACAGAGGTTATTCAAAGCATCGAAAAATTGTCAAAAAACCAAGTCCAGCGACGTGACTCATCGACCATTTCCATATCAGACGCAAGTGAGACCCTAAGTCTAACAGACGAACCCTTAAGCATACCAGATTCGGAAGACACCGTTCGAGAGCTAGAAATTGAACGCCCAGTAATTCAATCACCCACGGAAAGTACCAAATCACAAACGGTACACTCAGCAGCGGATCTGGAATCAAATGGGATACCTATTTTACACGAAGCTATCGACAATAAGCCTAACCAAATTTTAGTGTTATCATGGCTCAAAAACGACCTCCACGTGAAGGACACATCACACGACAAACACAAAATTCTAGAAGTCTTCCTACCCGTCAACAACCCGGAACTGATTAAAAATTTCCTAAAAGAGTACATCAGACCCAAAACCAAGTACTTTATCTATTTTGAAGAGCAAGAACATCGGCGACAGTTCAGTAATATAGTAATAGCACTATTTAAAAGGGATATGATAAATTTATATGAATGTACAGAACGAGTAGTATACGTCGAAGATGAAAGCGAACAAAAAGAGATTGTTCTTAAATATCATGAGGGCAAAACATGCCACCGAGGTATAAAGGAAACACTCGTTAGACTTCGGAGAACCTATTATTGGAATAAAATGGAAGAAACCGTTTCGGCCATTATCAACGCATGCGAAGCATGCCGAAAAATGAAATATGACAGGAAACCTCTTAAGCCAGTTCTGCAACTAACACAGACACAGGACGCGCCCTTCCAGGAGTTGTTCATCGATCTATTCTCCATCGAGGGTAAATACTATCTTACCCTTATAGACGCCTTCAGTAAATTGGGACAGGCCATCGAAATACCCAACAAATCAACACCAGAAGTTGTAAGGGCCCTAACGAAGTACTTCGCTTTTTATGGTATCCCTAAAAAGATAAGCTCTGACCCTGGAATGGAATTCAACAACGAGCTGATGAAAGAGTTCCTCAGCCTACATAAAATAGAACGTCATGTAGGTACAATCAATAACCCGAACTCAATGGGATTAATCGAACGATTCCACTCGACGATAATCGAAATATATCGATTAGCAAAATATGAACAGAAGTGCACGGATGCCGCCTCCATCATGACGTACTCGATCATGGCGTATAATCACACTATACACACAGCCACGGGCCTTACCCCGTTCGAAGTCGTGTTTGGCCACACGGACACAGACAGCCCATTCAACGTAGAGTTTCAAAAATCCTACACCCAGCAATTAGTAAAGGATCATGAAAAACGGACGAAATTTCTATACAAACAATTAGCTGAGAGGATGATGGCAGAAAAGGAAAAGGTTAGAAAACAACGAGGAGGTGAGACCCAAATCGAACCTCTGCCAGAGGAAACAGTTTTCGTGAAAGATATCAACAAAAGAAAAAGTAAGGATAAAGCTAGATACAAAAAGGCAAAAGTCGTGGGAACAGCTAAAAGAAACGTCATTCCCATAAAAGTAGAGACAGAAAGAAAAAATACGAATGCTCCAATTAAAAATATAAAACGCCCTCCACAGGTGGTGCATCCTGGTGCTGGGGGCGCCAACACTGACAGCCGCCCTTCATCTTCAATCACTTGAAGGAAACCCTGGAGTTCTCCCCGTCAAGGAAGGTTTAGCATATGTGCAGATAGACAGTTGGACTATCATCAAAACCGTTAAATTAGACAACGTATTCACCGACCTAAACTTTATTGTAACAAAGTTCAACGAATTTCAAAAATTGGTTACGGCAAATGAAACATTTCCTCGCGACTTTATGGGGCTGCTAATGCACGCGGAACATTTGCGTGACATAACTATAGATAAATACCGCCAATTGATCCCACAGCGTTTTAAGAGGGGTATTATTAACCCCTTAGGTTCAATTATAAAAATTGTAACCGGTAATTTGGACCACGATGACGCACTCAGATATGATAAAATTACTTCCGAACTAAATCACGACCAGGTCGTTATTTCGAAAAAAATTACTTTTATCTCCAAAATGTTGGACAGCCTAGTAAATGTTACTGACACGATTAACCAGAATGCGATAACGTCCGATGCACGTCTCAAGGCTATTGAGACGTCATTAAGAGAAATAATAGCTCACGAGAATCGCTTAGTCATAACATCGTACATACTCGGCATGTATAGCCTGTTTGTAAGTAACTTCCGTACTATATTTATTAAGTTAAGCGAAATTGAGACCGCATTAGCCTTCAGCAAAAATTCTGTACTCCACCAGTCTGTTATCAACTCTACGGAGCTGTTACATCACTTGAAATTGATATCAAAAACAGGCAACTTAGTGTACGAGCCTAATGAAATAAATTTAGTAAAAATTGAAGAGACTTTTTCGGTCAAGTCATACATAAAAAGAAATCAAGTCACTTTCATTATGGAAATTCCAATTACTGATAAGAATACTTATAGTTATTTTAAAATGTTCACTCTACCTATTTTCCTTGAACCCGAAAACCAAACCCTTGCTATTTTTCCGCAATACCCATACCTATTGGCGAAAGGGATGAAGTACTTGCCGATCGCGCGACCGTGCCGCCCACTCGCCGCTGGCGAGGAGTTCCTGTGCAACGACGACAACCGGGCCTTGTACAGCGGGCCCACCTGCGAGGAGCAGTTGCTGAAGTACGACAGCAATCTCACTTACTGCAAACAATATCCGCTCTACGTAGAAGACGTCAAACTTCAGAAAATCAACGCCGAACATTGGATACTCTTCACGCGACTCAGAACAACTCTCACAAAGCAATGCGCAGAAGAAGTGACCAAATACCCAGTTTTTGGAACATACGTCGTTACCCTAGACGAACCTTGTGACGTAGAGATTGAAGGCATGAAAATCCACCATAAACGCGTGTACACGGAAAGTGAAGCAGCGGCGCCTCTACCCATTGTCAACCTGCCGCAGCTACCGGCCGGCGCGAGGCTACCAAGTGCACATGCACTCAATATGCGTGAGGTGAACCTAGACGACGTAAAGTACTTAGCAGTAGCCGCAAGAAACAGTGAAGTGTTGGAAAGTGTTAGTGAAACAAAGAATAACTCTGGAATAAGTGTGTTAGTTTATGTAGTATTAGGACTCGTAATTTTAAGCTTAGTTGTAAGCGCAGTATGCGCATTACGCCCGGAAATTAGACATGTTCTACGGAATTATCGGAAAAAGCCTGAAATCGGAGTTTCCGATAATTCCTCATTTGGGGAGGGAGGAGTTATGCACCCCTCTCAACCATCTTGTCTATCATAGAGCGAGACAGATAGAGAGCTTACGCAGCAGTTAGCGTTCTCACGCCTTGTTAGCTGGAATGCTGCGTAAGGGCCCACCAACATAGAGATACGGTAGCAGTAAGAATAGACTAGAAATAAGATCATTAGTATTAAAGCCTCCATATCGGCAACACCTTAGTTTTATTTTAGTTTTTAAAAACATATTTAAGTGCTCCCTAAATTTAACTAGCTATCTCGATATTATGTAAACATCTCTCAAGGTATTATGTAAACATCTCCCTAAGTATTTTTCATAGGTACAATTCACGGCACGGCACAGCTTATTCCGATTACGATAGACAGTATTAGGACAAAGTACAACTTTCATTGTTATTACTAAATTGTAAATTAGCCTAATTTGTACTTTACTTTTATACAATTGATTCAATTTGAAGTTGAACTTGTTTTTTTTTTTTTTTGTACTTTTGCTTCAAATTGAATTGGAACATTTGACGATATCATCGTTGGAACTTTTTTTTTTGTATTTTCTTACAATTGCTTCAATTTGAAGTGGAACTTTTGACGATGTCATCGTTGAAACATTTGGTTTTTTGTATTTTCATACAATTGCTTCAATTTGAAGTGGAACTTTTGACAATGTCATCGTTGTGACATTTGGTTTTTTGTATTTTCATACAATTGCTTCAATTTGAAGTGGAACTTTTGACAATGTCATCGTTGGAACATTTGGTTTTTTGTATTTTCATACAATTGCTTCAATTTGAAGTGGAACTTTTAACAATGACATCGTTGGACCTTTCGGTTTTTTGTATTTTCATACAATTGCTTCATATGAAGTGGAACTTTTCACGATGACATCGTTGAACCTTTCGGTTTTTTGTATTTTCATACAATTGCTTCAAATGAAGTGGAACTTTTGACGATGACATCGTTGAACCTTTCGGTTTTTTGTATTTTCATACAATTGCTTCAAATGAAGTGGAACTTTTGACGATGACATCGTTGAACCTTTCGGTTTTTTGTATTTTCATACAATTGCTTCATATGAAGTGGAACTTTTGACGATGACATCGTTGAACCTTTCGGTTTTTTGTATTTTCATACAATTGCTTCATATGAAGTGGAGTTTTTGACGATGACATCGTTGAACCTTTCAGTTTTTTGTATTTTCATACATTTGCTTCAAATGAAGTGGCACTTTTGACGATGATATCGTTGGAACATTTTTAGTACTTGGTCGTGTAGATACCTTTTGCTTCGAATCATCGAAGTGGCACCTTAATCGCATCAGCATTCGACAGGGGCATATTTGCGAACAGAATTGGTCACCAACTATACCATATTCAGTCTATTACAACAACAAAGTATCGCTGAATAAACTTAGTGTAAGTAGGTTTCATTTTGTTTATACTGACTATACAGCTCAGGCGAGCTTATTCATGGTAAGTTTATGTTTGATACAGACTACTTATAGAGTTAGTTACGGATGTAAGAAATAAGTGAATTAGAAATATAGTTGAAAAACTGAAACCAGCATGTTTTCTAAAATGGCGGGCGTGGCTTCGTCTATAACGTTTAGAATTTACTATGTAGGTTGAGCAACTATAATAATATATAGTATTCCGTCAACCAGCACATAATAATCGTAACAAGATAGGCACAAATACTATTTAAACCTCTGTTACAATAGTCAGTTTCTTTAAATGCATAAACCAAAACAAGGACTATTTTTGAAAACTAGTTACTGTACCTACTGCACATCCATTTATAATGATTACATCCATGATCATGACAATACTCTTTTGTTTTATCTCTATTTTTTATTATTTAAAACCCCACGCATTGATGTTTTAGTAGAATAAATGCTAGGGACAAAAATAATTTTACTTACAATAGTAATGATTCACTTCATTTGTTCATCCCAAGTAGGTACTAAGTAGGTACATAGGTATCTTTTTTTTGTGATATAACAATTTTGCTGTTGACCAATTTCTGTAAGCACGCACTGAGTGAAATTTTACTTACTGCGCTATTCCTCGTCGCCAATGTGATGTCCTCGAGAAGACACCCAATAAAACAACAGATTACTTCAGTAAGTACTATAACACACAGGTGACGCCCGCACCGCTCGGCTGACCGATTAGGTGTGAGGCATCACTCTTATGTGCTGTATGTACGTTTATTTAGATACATCACAAATATAAACAATTATTACACGGTATAAGCTCCCTCATTAACTGCGATAAAATATAATATTACTTATTTAAGATAAAATTACACATTTAATACTACTACTACTACATAAAAAGCAATTGGATCATCCACAGACACTTGAAAATCCAAATGATCAAGCCATAACCTGAGGTGATGTTATGACAAGATTATTTTTTGCAAAAATTAGCATGACCGACTTCACCCGTGTACAGAATTCGCGAATGTTTCGCACGGATCGATGTAGCATTTTTCACATTATTGTCGATTTATCAAAAATGGCTCAGCCGATTTCGATAAAATTTAAATGGGACCAATTTCGAAGTATACTATTTCCAATAAAAAAAGGATTATTGAAATCGGATTACTACGAAAAAAGTTATGCATGGTTATACATAAAAAAATATATACGCGTCGAATTGTATACCTCCTCCGGTGGTTCGTCGGTCAAAAAGTGCATGTCTACCCTCTAAACAAACCTCTGAAATGTTGTTTCTTAACTTTCGCGATTTGAACTCATTATTATTATATACGACGGGACTAATCGCGCAAAACCGACTTGCATCGATCGTGGTTACGGGTAGACTGCCTCCCCGTGACCACAATCGATGCAACTCGGTCGAAACATCGGGATGATGCGATATTTATTTATTTCGTAATTATAGTGCGCGATTAGTCCTGTAGTATATAATAATAATACCTTTGAAAGTTTATGCATTTTGCAAAGATACACCTGGTAATATAATGAAATTAGCAGGTATTAACACAAACTACAAGAGAAAGTTTTTTCCATTAAACGTCCATGTGATACATACGCAATGTGTTAAACCATAATTCACAGAATAATCTCAGGTATTTAATAATCTGCCCTGCGCCAGATGTGTTAAAACTTCAAAACAGACATTCATGTAGCAGTCATGCGAGAAACTACGAAACTATTAGATGAGAAATGGAACCGCATTTTATTATCTTACAAACCTTGTGTACAAACTGAGATAGAGCAGGAGTTCCATAATAAATAACGCTGCACAAAAAAAATGCCTTTTTTTGTTGCATGACATATTTCAACGGTTGTTTACTAATTTGAGGTCGCTGATTTCAAAATGATTCCAAAATAAGCCGTGGTAGTCTAGTGGTAATGACACCCGCCTTACAATCGTGAGGTCGTGGGTTGAAATCCCGGTGCCGTACCAATGAATTACTTAGAATTTATGTACGGAATTTCACACCACTGGCTTTTCGGTGAAGGAAAACTTCGTGAGGCAACCTGCATGCGTCCGTAGAAGAAATTCGATGGCGTATGAGAATCCACCAACCCGCACTGGGCCAGCGTGGTGGATATGGCCCAATCACCCTTCGTGGGTAGGCCTACGTCTTGCAGTAGACTATTAAAAAGGCTGGTACAGTACAGTACAATACAGATTTCAAAATTTGCATCATACTTCATACTTCATACTAGAATTAGAACAGCTGAACGTAAGCATAAATGGTCACGAGACCGAGTGGGAGAGAGGGCGAAAAAATGGAGACCACGTAGAGTTGCGTAGGGCGTCCACCAAAACTGTGTTTCGATTTTATCTAATCATGACCATAGATTCACGCTGGATACAAGCCTCTTTCAACCAGTCTCACCAATTTAACTAACGGACCAAAATTATAACTGCCTCGGTGGCTCAGTGGTTAGTGACCCTAACTTCTGGATCAAAGAGGCGTGGGTTCGATCCCCACCCAGGGCAAATATTTATGTGATGAACGTAAGTATTTGCTCTGTGTCTGGGTGTTATTTAGTTACTATCTATATAAGTATGTATATAAAAATATGTATACGTAGTATATCAGTCTCTGGCAGCCATATCACAAGCTTTGCTTAGTTTGTGGTCAGAGGCCGTGTGTAAGATGTCCCAAAATGTTTATTTATTATTTTTATTTATAACAATATTTTTTACCCAGTCATTATGCCTATTACAACAATAGAAGCAGTATCAATTAATCAAAGCGCTTATTTGTTGCATAATGTAAAAATATTTAAAACAAGATGCAAAATTTTCCTAGAAATTCGTCTTACCGTGACTTCACAAACTTCTAGCCATTTCCTAAAAGTCCCGGAACACTACACCAGCCAGCAGCTAAACACGACAGAATTCCACTAAGCCTTACCCATTTTACCTACATTAATTCATTTAAAAATTAACTAAACAAATTAATTACGGGACTTTTATTTAAAGCACACGCATAAAATTAAATATTGCCTTTATCTTTTAGTTCGTTTCTCAATTCTAAAGTTGCTTGGAAGAGATTGCTGGTAGACTTTAAGCAAAAAGAGAACCGTTGTGGCGTTACGGTGAACTAAAAATAAGATTTTAATCAGCAGCACAGCCCGGACACTCCGCGTTTCTTCATACAAAATCTGCTGTCTTACGCACACAACACTATATTTATTCACAGACACTACACATACGCACGAACGCTACACGGGTATTTACAGCGGCCTGTGCAGCCCGCGCGCAGAGTAGTAAATCGTGTCCTGACGCGGGGTGGAAGTGAGGAAGACTCAAACGGGTGGGGGGTAACGAGTGGCCGTTCTATACGTAGTATTATTATATCTTCTTTGTCAGCAGCCAAGGCATCGACTACTTGATAGACTCGAGTCTACTGATGAAAATCGAATTGGTGTCTACCAAGAATCAAACACTTTTAGTTGTACTAGAAAGCACAGATCAGTGTTGTCAACGTAACAAAATTAGTAAAATGGCACACGGGCGACCTCACCTTCGACGCTTCTATTTTTGCACAAACTCTACTAGCGATAAAATACCGGTTGCTACCGTATTTTTTATAGCGATTTTTCGGAGAGAACAATGAAGCATTTACCTATTTATACATAGAATCGGATCTTCTGAACAGTTACAAAACAAGATGCAAAATTTTCCTGGAAATTCGTCTTACCGTAACTTCATAAACTTCTAGCCATTTCCCAAAAGTCCCGGAACACTACACCAGCCGGCAGCTAAACACGGCAGAATTCCGCTAAGCCCCACGTACGCCATTTTACCTACATTAATAATGAAAGTTTGCGCTGCAGGGCCCTTGTTTAATTATAGTGCTTAGATGACTTAACACTAGCTTATTCATACATGGTTCGTGACACAGGATATTGTCTGTTCACCTTTACAGCTCGGTTCGGGGTTACAATGTGACACGAGGTTTTGACACAATAAAATAAAATTACTTTTCGCAAATAGTGGCTTAACTGACTTCAATCGTATCAAAGAAGATATAATATTAATTATACTAAGTAATCGTGTACAAATTTGGAATAGGTAGTTTGCTCGAAACGATGTAAACAATTTTTACATTATTGTTGATTTTTTAAAACCGACGTGACGTAAATATATCTTTTCAAACTAAATTTTTTTTAAATCGTTTCACTATTGGCGTAAACATCGATGAACAATGAACATACACAAAAAATAGATAGATAGATAGATAGAACTCTTTATTGTGTGCACTAAGTACAGAGTAGATACTTAACTTATCTTAAATTCAATTAGTGCCACAAATGGCGGCCTTATCGCTGATAGCGATCTCTACCAGGCAACCACTGAACGGAAAGGGATCACAAACAAGAGTATAAATGGGATACAAACAGATGAACATAGAACTTCCTCCTTTTCGGAAGTCAGTTAAAATTATTATCAATATCTGCTTAGCCATAGAATGTCCACTGCTGGACATAATCATTGGCGTAGCTCGGACAAACATAGAGATCAATTAATTAAAGGAGGCGTCGCGAGGCCTTTTTAAGTACCAGGCCTCCACTTCGCTCTCGCCTAGCTATAATTATACAACTGAACGCTACCGTGGCTCCGATAACTCGTTAAATTGTACGCAACATTAACTTTTTGAATTATTATGAATTTGCATTTGTATTGAATTGAACTTTTATTTTTCTGTTTTCCTTAAATTTAATTTTTTTTTTAACACGTTGGTAGACGTTAGCGTCCGGGAATCAGAATTTCTTGTCCGGGTGCTTACACATCTTTGTATAGGTCATGTATTTTTTTTTAACATTTACATTCTAACCTACTACTACATAGAAAGCAATTGGATCATCCACAGACCCTTGAAGGTCTAAAGATAATCCAAGTGCTCAAGCCCACTGCCAGTTGGCAGCGTGCCCAGCATGCTGGCAGCATTGCCACGCTGAATGGCAATGCTTATACGTTGAGCCAAATAAACACCAGCATTTTGGTCACGCGTCATGTATTTCGGTGCCCATAAAGATTATGATACAAACATTGAATAAAAAAAATTGAATTAGTCTCTCCTTAAAGACGTTTTACTTCACTGAATGGTCTAATTTGGTTAATGTTATCATAACTTTGTGATCGACTTAGATCGTTAAACTCCTCCACGAGCACTACAATGAATAAATAGCAAGTTTAACTCTACTTAGTAGGTACTTAGTTACCAATTTCCTTCTAAAGCAGAGAATTAAATATCTAGAGATGGCAATACACAATTCACACACTAATTAAGTGCGTAATAAAACAAAATCGGCCAAGTGCGAGCCGGACTCGCGAATGTAGGGTTCCGTACCCTTTGGGTACCTTCTTTAATTTATTTTAGAGGTTAATATACAACTAAATATTCTGTGAATTTTTCAAGCGTATACCTATTGCCGTTATTAATACCAAGGAAAAATCGTCAAAAAAAACGTTTGTTGTATTCCTTCTTTCTCCTTTGTTGGGCTTCCTTAAATATTTATATTATTGTGTTTTTTGCATATATTGTTACAGCGGCAACAGAAATATGAACATAATTTGTGAAAATTCCAATTTCCATCTATCACGGTTCACGGATTATGAGGTACAGTCTGATGACACAACGGTTAAACAGAGTACAGATAGAAGGAAGGGAGTCATAGTAATAGGATCCTGTTGTTTTTAGGTACGGTACTCTAAAAATAACACTGATGTTAGAAAACGGCTTGGATACAAATACACTAACATACATAAATTATACTCATCATCATTTCATGTCCATGGCTGAATTTTTTTTACCTTACAATTTTTATATTTTCTATACGATACTACGCTTATCAAACACATCACAGTTTAAAATAGGATTCCTTTATCGGATGTCCCACGGAATACACAAAAAGACAAAGACAAGTAACAATAATACCCAAATTTAATTGATATTTGAATTTATTTCAAAATATTAGTAATTCAGGGATCAAACCTATGATGACCCCCTACACCAGCTCGGCACAAGCATGGCATAGGGACAAATTGTCTTTCCACCATTATATCCCCTCGAAGAGGAAATAAAATATGGATTGACAATGACAACTGACTCAAAGAGTTATCTTTGTGATAAGCATTCCAAAAATCCGAAGCGAACGAAGGATTTGAACCTGCCCCTTCGGATTTTTTATCTCAAAGATAACTCTTTGAGATAAAAAATCTAGTGTGGAAAGTACTCAAAATAAATTCATAACAATGACAACTGACATTAAAAGTAGATAAAATGGTTTTATTTGCCATGGAACCCGTCCTGGAGGAGGGATAAATCCATACAAATGTTCACTCGCCTCTCGTTTTGTGTTTAAAAAACAGTCGCTATCTAACTAAACAGTAAACACTTACAAAACATATAGAGCAGCACGATGTTAATATAAATAGCTATACTACAGTTAAATAAGCTTCCATGGCCACCTCTACATTATACCTTGACGGATTCAACCTATGTCCCATTATGTGTGAGTACATGAAACCAGAGGTAGGAGTAATTAAGACCCGCTGCACACTGGGAACTTCGCGGCAGTTCGGACAGTTTGCGCCAGTTACCGTGTGCACTAACAGACACTTGAGTGCAAGTCAGCTACAGCTCTTACAATCACAGTTTAGAAATTCATACAGTCTGTAGACTAAGTTTATTGTGAGATATTTTTCTGAGAGCTATATCTTCATAAAGGACATGTCCACAATATGTATGGAGGCTGGTATAAAAATAATCAAAAATTTGAACCACAACACTCGACACATTTCGAGAAATATCATATTTTTCAGTCTATTACATCAGTTAAAACCAAAAAATATCCCTCCGTTTTTTTAAATTAATTTTGAATCTATTAGGACAAATAAATATATTTGGCTTAATAGGTAGTTTATCTCTAGCAATCCTGGTTAAGTAACCTTCGTTATTGTTAAATAAAAGCATTATTACCAATTAGACACAGTTTTAAGTGTTTTTTGTCACATTGTACCTGCTACCTGGTCACACTGGTAGGTTATAATTTTTAATATTAGCAAATTAAAAGATGAATGTGGAAGAATCAGCTACGAATGCAAGTAAAATAACGATAGAAGCACTTTATAAGCACTAAACTAGAAGAAAAACAAAGCTGTATTATTATTTTACGTACAATTTATTTTTCACATTTAAAAAAAAAATGGAGTGATAAAAAATCAAAATTTAATATTTTTGAGAAGCCCATACATCAAGTTTTCGAATGATGTATATATCATCTTGGTTCGATTTTTCTCTGAATAATATACCACTTGTGGACGTTACCTTTTTGATTAATTGAGGAAAGAAACAAACGTGTCTAATATTTATTTGAAGTGAAACTTCTAATGCGATTTCCAACAAGGTTTCGTTAAACGTTTAACGGTACCATGCAGGGGGTACGAAAGCACTGTAGCGTCGAAGTTTCCCTTCTTCCGCGCGGAGGGACTCCACGCACCTTAGAGTATTATTAATACTCTAAGCCACGCACTATTTTTTTTTACAGTCTATCTGACAGACTAATTATATTATTTTGGTCATCTAGCCTATTATGCAGCTGTGACGGCTTAATACTGAGATATTGAACACTAAGTATACCGTTTTTTAAAGTATTTAAGACCCATTGCACACTGGCAAGTTTCGTGCTAGTTTGGTCAATTTGCGTTAGTTACTGTGTACACTATCGGACACTTCAGTTTGAATCAGCTACAATTTTTTACATCCATAGTCTAGAAAATGCAGTATAATATAAGTTGTCTAGATTCAGATATCGTAAATGCTTTGAAAAGCTGTAACGGTTGAGGTTTGAAATAATTTATAATAGGATTTAGAATAAGAATAGGTGGGCGCGGGACCGGCTCGAACGGGACCCGTACGATGTATGTACGAGTACAATGCACGTTCCATACATATTTGTAGTGTCCCTTACAACGCCCGGACGGGCTTTCACACTAAATGTATGGAACACTAGTTTTTACCCGCGGCTTCGCCCGCATACGCAATATATCATTATAATTTATAGCCTATATGTTATTCTGATATATAAGCTATATTATTGCAAAGTTCCATCTCAATCCGTTCAGTAGTTTTTCCGTGAAAGAGTAACAAACATCCATACATCCATCCATCCATCCATCCATCCACCCATCCATCCATCCTCACAAACTTTCACGTTTATAATATTAGTAGGATGCGTCGTATGGCCACCGTCTGGGCCCGTCCCTTGCCTGCCCCGTCGTATATTATAAATCATCCCTTAATAGTGTCATATATAAAACAATACACCGTTTTTAGAGAAATCACCGCCGATAAAAAATTCGACTTGTAGACGAAAATCAACATCTGGACAGAATAAAGAAAAATGGACGTCTTGAAGCGTAGACCTCACCTTCGCTTCGGTAAAAAAACGCAAATCTTGATTAATTTTATTTCAAATGATCAAATTCAATCTAGCCAAAACAAGAGGGCTGGTTTTTGACCGAAACTTAAAAAGTAGGAGATTTTTAAATTTATTGTATTTTGCTTAATAAGCCGTGGTCAAGAGATAGTAATCCGTGGTGGTCAAGAGGTAGAAGCCGTGGTGGTCAGAGCTAGTGGCACCCGCCTTACAATCGTGTGGTCGTGGATTCAAATCCCCGGTCCCGTACCAATGAGTTCTTCTGAATTTATGTACGGAATTTTACACCACTGGCTTTTCGGTGAAGAAAAATATCGTGAGGCAACCTGCATACGTCCGTAGAAGAAATTCGATGGCGTATGAGAATCCACCAACCCGCACTGGGCTAGCGTGGTGGATATGGGCCCAATCACCCTTCGTGGGTAGACCTACGTCCTGCAGTGGACTATTAAAAAAAAAGGCTGTTACAGAACATTTTGCTTAAATTTATTGTATACGCTTGGCTGGCTATATCTTCAAGTGGAACATTTTCCAACATATAAAATGGTATATTGCGGCATCCTCGTAAAATCCATTGATAAGAAATTATGATCGGTTTTCCTAAAAACCTAAGAACTTCTTTTCAATCAGTGATTATCGTAAAATGTCAGTCCGTGATCACGGTATATGCAACTTAATTAAAAAATCTGGATATTGGTTATCAGAAAGTTCCAAGTAGCCCAACGAGCTCTGGCAAGGGCTATTTTCGGAATCTCCCTGGGTGATTCAATCAGAAATGAGGAGATCCGTATAAGAACCAAAGTTACTAACATAGCCTAATGGATTAAAAGGTTGAAATGGCAGTGGGTAGGCCACATTACATGGAGCAAGTATCACAAAGTATTAGATTAAGATGTATTGACATTAATCTACGAAACATTTTGGAGTAGTAAAAATAAATTATATTAAAATATAATTTATAGAAAATACAAGCTTTTGAGATTCTGAATATCATGTAGCAGCCGAGTGCTAGCCAAGACAAGTAAAACGAGCCCAAACACGACTAGTCTATCTTGTTTAGTACAGGAGTTCCTATGGCCACCTTCCAACTCCATCATCAAATCAGCTCCATGGTACCATATTATTGCATTGTAACGCGATATACATAAACGTGCAAAATTTAAGCTCAATAGGAAACCGGGAAGTTGGTCAAGTTTAACTTGTAAGATACCGAACTTACATACATACATCCATTGCAAGTTAAATATAAGCTCGTAATAAGATATCAAGATATCAAGGTATCAATTACCTAACGTAACTTCAATTCATATTTCAAAACCACTCAAGTATCCTTAAATAGGTAGGTAGATACAAAATAGATAGCAAAACACTACGTGTTATAAGCAATACTTTATATCTTCTTTGGCAATACATAACACTTTGTCACACAACCCTCCAACTTCTTACAAATGCAATATTCTCTCGAGAATAGCCGCGGCAACTTCACACAATAGAGTAATTTGACATGGTATCGGAAGACCCGTCCGAAGTTAGCGCGAGTGCGAGATGACTTGTGTCGGTTACTTCGGAATAACTTTTGAACTTGCAAGGTAACACACGTTCAGGGGCATAGTTCGATGTTTGAAATTGTTATTGTAAGGTAAAGTACTACCTATCGTACCAGCCTTCTTAGGGTTCCGTTCCGTACCCAAAGGGTAAAAACGGGACCCTATTACTAAGACTCCGCTGTCCGTCTGTCTGTCTGTCACCAGGCTGTATCTCATGAACCGTGATAGCTAGAACGTTGAAATTTTTACATATGACGTATTTCTGTTGCCGCTATAACAAAAAAATACCAAAAACATAAAAAAATTATTTATTTAAAAGTAATGTATAAAATATTTTCCCAAGCAACAAACCTGACTTTTTAGCCGTTTTTTTCTCGATATAAATAATGGTGACAGGTAGATGCTTCAAATATTAACAAAATATTGTGTTATATATTACCTTCAAAAATAAATAGTAAAATTAAAATAAAATACATGAACGAGGGCTTCCATAAGGTACGGAACCTTTCGTGCGCGAGTCCAACTCAAACATGGCCGATTATTAACAGTACACTGCTAGACGTAGGTCTACCGACGGAGGGTGAATAGGCAGTATCCACAACACTGGACATTCTTCAACGGATGTACGCAGGCTATTTCACGATGTTTTCCATCACCAACAAGCCAATGATGTGAAATTCCATACATTAAAAGAAGTTATTGATACAGGACCGAAGATAGATTATCACATCCTTTTCACACACACAGCTTCACTGTAATTTCCGTAGATTCTAAATTGTATGATTATGATGATGATAGTACCTAGATAACTTTAATACTAACATAATTCATTCAGCTTAATATTAATGTTCACTTCGTTTAAAATAAAACAATGTTTTTCATCCTAATATAATTAATAATTTTATTTGCTGATACTTACATAGTCTTATAACTTTTTGTTGATAATTTAATATTTCTAAAATTCATTATTTTTTTTTTCTTTGGTTTTTCTTTAAGTTGTCAAAATGTACAATAATAATCTCAATCATTTTATAGCTCTAAGTCCAGGAAAGCGCAAATTCTGCCCATGGAAAACCAACTAGAAAAGGGCCACCAAGAGACCGGCCTAGCCGAGTTTGGGGCCCGCTGTTAATCCAATTAGTTTCATTTAAAATTTCGTGATAATTCTGTTCTGCAAACAATTAGTAACAAATTCATTGTTCTGTAAATAAAATGTTTTTCTTTCTTTCTTTCTTTTATAAAGCTATTATAAAACATTTATGGAAACTAGCGTGAAAAAGACTGGTAAACTTCTCGGCGTCTCTGAACACGAGGCGAGTGGTTGCGCAGTAGCAATATATTTATAAATTAGCGGTGCAAGAGAGGGATGTGCGCAGCTTGTAGCTAACGTTTTATAATAACTAATGTTTTATAATAGCTTTATAAAATAAATAATTCTTTTATAAAGCTATTATAAAACATTTATGGAAACTAGCTTGGTTTTTGCACATCATAGCAGCTTTATAGTCTCTTAGCCAACAAAATACAGATATAGGCAAACAATTATCGGATAATCCTCCTGCCGTAGTTCAGTACAGGCATGCTCAGAGAGTTATCTGTAAAGGGCGGGGCATTGTGTAACCCGGCTGATCGGGCTTACATAAAGCTTATCGGGCACTACATATACTCACGGCTGCTGAGTTTAGCGAACCGGTTTTATTAGTAGATTTTAACCACTTAAGTTTTACACACGCTGTAGATAATATATAACAGTACATATTGGCTAGTTAAAACGTGTTTAAATTATTTGTGGTAAGGCGGTAATTATTTATTTTGTAGCGCTCGTAGCGTAGTTTGACTCGGTATCAGCGATCACCGAAATTAAGCAACGTTCCGCACGGTCTGTATTTGGATGGGAGACCGCGAGTGGCATTTTCTAACTGAGCGCTTCCGTGGCTCGTATGACACGTTAAATTGTAGGTCCCGGTTGTTTTGACCGTTAAGCCCTGTCAGAGGCCTTCAGGCGGTCTAAAAACTTTGACACCAGGGCTAGCCGAAAGGCCTATAGGATCTTACTTTTTTTAGTAGATTTTAAAAGACTTACTATTTGAAGCCTTGGTGGTCTAGTGGTAATGATACCCGCTTTACAATCGTGGAGTCGTGGGTTCAAATCCCGGTACCGTGATGAATTTATTCTTTGGAATTTATGTACGGATTTTCACACCGTTGGCTTATCGGTGAAGGGAAGCATCGTGAGGAAACCTGCATATGTCCATAGAAGAAATTCGATGGCGTATGTGAATCCACCAACCCGCACTGGGCCAGCATGGTGGATATGGCCCAATCACCCTTCGTGGATAGGCCTATGTCCTGCAGTGGACTGGTACAGTACTATGTCGTCGTATAGGTTGAATCAAACTTCTCGGCGTCTGTGAACACGAGGCGAGTGGTTGCGCAGTAGCAATATATTTATAAGTTAGCGGTGCAACATAGGGGATGTGCGCAGCTTGTAGCTAACTTTACAGACGCCAAGAAGATAGATCCGTCATATATCAGCCGTATTACATCCACTGCTGCACTGGCCGCCTCTATAGATTTCTAATAAGACATGTTGGAATCGGCTTGCTTTCGTCCCGATCTTGCTGTTTATGTTTTGTCTGTACATATAACCCCAACAAAGACAGGTAGAAACACTGCACGATCGCAATGACCGTGTGTCTCGCCAAACTTATCAGGCGCGTTACGTAACAGACAGTTCGTTATGGCCTGTTGCCTAAGCCTAACTCTGATTATGAATGGATAAACTGCCATGACGTTACAAAGCTTAAAATAGTACATTATGGTACAAGTGTGTAATGTTGGCGATTACCGCTGAAGCGTCATTGAAACCCGAGCCGTAGGCGAGGGTCTTAAGAGAGCCGAGGACGGTAATCATCAATTCACACGTGTAGCATACGATGTTTTTCAACACACTTGTGAATAAAATAATACTAAAAGAAAATTTTCAACAGTGAAAACGAGTGGTGAAAAATGTTTCGAAATGGCGAGAAAAAGTAATCAGTTTTCCTATGGGCGCCCAACGGCAATCGGCCAAAGACTAAAACAATGAGGTTTCATAGGTACATTAATTTATTTGTACCTACTATTGAACACGATATTTTTTGTATCGAAACTTTTTAAGAACAAAGCAACTAAACCAATAAAATAAAAAAAATCTATAACTCACTTGCGACAAAACGGTAACAAAAATATACTTCTCTACCGCAGTAAACGTGTCTCGCTTAGCTTATCAGGCGCGTTGCGTAAACGAAAGTTCGTTATGGCACCGGGATGTAATCAAGGCCTCGTGCCTACTCTAGTTATGCATAGACTACCCTCACGCTCTGGGATTAATAAGGTTTTAGACAGAGCTGTACAAAATAAAAATAAAATCTGTTTTATGAGAGCTGATCCAAATAAAAAAAGCGTTAAAACAAGACAAAACCAAAAGTATGTCGGCAGCTGATACTTTTCCCTTGAATTCAGGGTTGGTCCCATGGTAAAAGCTGATCATAGTTTTAAAAAACAATGGTAGCCAAAATATATATGTGCACCGTTAAGAGCATCAAAATATAATTTAAAAAAATGTCAAGTCGATGGTTTAAAAAAACATTACTGTCCAAGCACAGTATTAGATCACTGATAGCGGTGACCGTGTGTCTCGCTAAGCTTATCAGGCGCGTTGCGTAACAGACAGTTCGTTATGGCACCGGGATGTAATCAGGGGCCTGTTGCCTAACTCTGGTTATGGATAGACTGCCATTACGCCCGGGGGTTTAAATAAAGCAAAAATATATTTTTGGATCGGGCGACGTACTCTGAATTCCTCGGGATTCTACTCTAGAATCCCTTATTTCGCTCTGGATTCAAAAAAGCGCCCTCGCTGTAAAAATATTATTTTGCTCCCATATGATATAATCTACTATTTTATAACAATTTTCGTTTTCAATCTTTAGTAAAATATGATCACGGCATAATATCGAGTATAATGATATCTTATTGCAGTGACCGTGTGTCTCGCTAAGCCTATCAGGCGCGTTGCGTAACAGACAGTTCGTTATGGCACCGGGATGTAATCAGGGGCCTGTTGCCTAACCCTGGTTATGGATAGACTGCCATTACGCCCGGAGGTTAATAATAAAGCTTTGTAACCAGAACTGGTGTATATTTCATGAAACTTCAAATTAATCGAAGTTGAACAAATCCAGAGAAACAATTATAGATATTCAAGGAGGTGTCTGAAACAAATGTCTTTTTATAACAATTTTCGTTTTCATTCTATAGTAAAATATGATCACGGCATAATGTCGAGTATAATGATATCTTATTGCAGTGACCGTGTGTCTCGCTAAGCTTATCAGGCGCGTTGCGTAACAGACAGTTCGTTATGGCACCGGGATGTAATCAGGGGCCTGTTGCCTAACTCTGGTTATGGATAGACTGCCATTACGCCCGGGGGTTTAAATAAAGCAAAATATATTTTTGGATCGGGCGACGTACTTTGAATTCCTCGGGATTCTACTCTAGAATCCCTTATTTCGCTCTGGATTCAAAAAAGCGCCCTCGCCGTAAAAATATTATTTTGCTCCCATATAATACAATCTACTATTTTATAACAATTTTCGTTTTCAGTCTATAGTAAAATATGATCACGGCATAATATCGAGTATAATGATATCTTATTGCAGTGACCGTGTGTCTCGCTAAGCTTGTCAGGCGCGTTGCGTAACAGACAGTTCGTTATGGCACCGGGATATAATCAGTCATTTTGCTCCCATATAATACAATCTACTATTTTATAACAATTTTCGTTTTCAGTCTATAGTAAAATATGATCACGGCATAATATCGAGTATAATGATATCTTATTGCAGTGACCGTGTGTCTCGCTAAGCTTGTCAGGCGCGTTGCGTAACAGACAGTTCGTTATGGCACCGGGATATAATCAGGGGCCTGTTGCCTAACCCTGGTTATGGATAGACTGCCCTCACGCCCCGGGGTTTACATATATGAGTAATGTTACGCTTTACAACTCGCAAGCTGCTCCCCTAAGAACTTAAGTGGAGTGTATGTGTGTGTGTGTGTGTTATTACACTATTGATGAATTTTTAGAAGAATCACTTAAGAAAATAAATGTATAAATAATGTTAAGTAATTAATAAATTAAGTAAGTAATAAAAGAAGTTAATAACCTCTATGTATTTTCTAAAATAATTGTACACCTGTAAAGGTAGAATATTTGATACACTATTGTTCCTTTAACACCTACATTGTAAGACAATATTCTAACAAATAAACGAATTTTGATTTGATTTTGTATATGAGGTCTATATTTCCGTAATTACCGATATCGTTTATTACTAAAAATTGGCTTAAATATGTGATTTAAAATAAAATAAATCAAATGTGAAAATCGACGTCGTAAAGTTCCCGAGTGGAGATTTGATTTTGTATATGAAGTCTATATTTCCGTAATTACCGATATCGTTTATTACTAAAAATTGGCTTAAATATATGATTTAAAATAAAATAAATCAAATGTGAAAATCGACATCGTGAAGTTCTCGAGTGGAGATCGTAAGCCGGTAAGCGCAGCGTAGTGTCTACCTACGAGGTGGACAGATATCTTCAATAGGACCGCAGGGTCGCATTTGATGCAAGCCGTCTCCACCAGGTCTAATTGCATACCTTTTGCGGAGGTCTATATCCAGCAAAAGACATCCAATAGCAGAAAGGAAGAGAAGCATCATAATATTCTGAATCTTAGAAAGGTACTTTCTGGTTTTAGAACAAAATACAATTTTCTCCTAGCTTGTGCCCTGTTTATAAAAATACCTTTACCAACTGTGAAGCTCTCGCAAAAAATCAGCAAAATTCCTAGGCTTAATTTAACTCTCTCAACGTCTAGAATGAAGTAATCCTAACTAGAAATAGACACACGCATAGACCACAGTTTCTCAAAGTGAATGGTGACGCTCCTACGGGGCAGCAGACTCATCAAGGGAGAATATCTTACGCAATGACAGTGACACGACAGCAAACTAATTTTATCTACGAAAATTTGAATTCGTACTTCTTGAAACTGTAGTCTGTGATACGTACACAATCAAAATAGCTCTACTGAAGAATTTCATTATTCATAGATCTTTTTCTAAGAGACTGAAAATGCTTCATGACTAAATGATGAAAATTAGTATCTATATTATTATGACAAAAAGGTAATTAATTTTACAAATATAAATTGACTTGGCACGGTTTAATTAATAGGCTTCCAAATTGAGAAGATAACTAATTTATTTGCTTTTTGATTGTTAACCCAGAACTTCGTTATTTACAATCGTTATTAGATTTTTTTGAAGATGCTTCCAAATTGGTTTTATGGATTATGATTAGTCAAATAGAAAATCACACATTTGTGACAAAACACGACAAAATCAAATATATTTTAACGCTACATTAAACTACATTACATTAAATGCTAAAAAGTGTGTTATTTTAATAAATGTTATTTATTATTTTAATCTCAAAGGGAGCTGTGACTGATAAAAGTTTGAGAATCAACTAGCTAGATAATACAGCACTAGCTGAAGAAGCCTGGAATATCCTAGATACTAGAGAAACCTAAGGGACTTGAGCTTCCTACGTCTATCATAAAGACCTTTGAAGACGGCGGTTGACAGAACGAGTGTTTGCTTGTTACCGTCGGAAAAGGTAGGATCGAAAAATAGATGTAGGAGTAATTCTAGAGAGCCGTGGCTTTAATTTTGTGCTAGAATCCGACAAAATAGTATCAAAAATGTGTCAATAAGTATGGCGTTGGTTATGGAAATTAGAGTGGTTTTTGCACATTTTTAATTAGTATTCACGCGCGGTTTTTGTTGAGTACTGTGCGAGATTACTCCACGCACGTGCTAGTAACTACTCCATCTTAAAACAGATCGCCAAGGTGACTTTAGGACATCGAGATGAACTAATATTACTGTAGTACCAACGCTGAAGTGGCAAAAAAAAAGCTGTGCCATTAATTTTGCCGAAAGGCAATGGTTTGTGCTTAAATGGAACAGCAGCGGGGCAATTCTATAAACCGATCTCTTTACTCTTGAACTTCTCTCGTTTTTCTGACAGGTCTGACAGCTCATAACTGTCAAAAAACGAGAGATTCTAGAACGTATCACCTCAACAATGTGATCGGTTAACAGAATTGCCCCGCTGTTGATTGTGATTTTTTGGGATTTGATGGTTGACCCCATAATGAAAACTATTCATCTCGTATCGTACTAAAGTGGTCCAAGAGATTGTACTTAAGTTAGCAGTAACCCAGTAATATTTATAAAACATAAAATTATTTGCAATGGGCAAAATTGCGCTTTAAAGTCATTTTATAGAGCTCCCGTTTCGTAGAACGGATTATAAGTACAATTTTACTATAGCAGGCACAAAGTATAAAAGCCCTAAGGCCTATAACGATAATTATTCCACGAGATTATTAACATTAATCTTGATTAGCATTTAACATTAGCAGAATTTTCATGTGAAACACCGATTATAATCGAATTACATTTCGTACTCCCAAATCCCTCTACAATGAGTTAATTCATATTCATGCGTTAATTAATAAAGCAAGGCTGGCACAGGTCGGGTTATCCTTTGGGGCTTACGACTAAATTGGGTACCCCCATC
The DNA here is from genome assembly GCA_949316475.1 of Hypomecis punctinalis. Classification (NCBI taxonomy): domain Eukaryota; kingdom Metazoa; phylum Arthropoda; class Insecta; order Lepidoptera; family Geometridae; genus Hypomecis; species Hypomecis punctinalis. Next base: position 15,319,854 of record OX438809.1, read on the forward strand.
CACAACTATTGTGTTTGGTTACCGCGTATTTGGACTAAGTTATGTGGAGTTGTAGGTGCATGGGTGACCAATGGGTGTTCAATTTATGATTTTTATCGAGTATGTGTGGTCACACTTGCATCTTTATTTAACATTAGTCAGTATTCAGTATTTGGATGGGTGACCGCGGGTGGCATTTTCCAACTGAGCGCTACCGTAGCTCGGATGACACGTTAAATTGTAGGTCCTGGTTGTTTTAACCGTTTAGCCATGTCAGAGGCCTTCAGGCGGCCTAAATACTCTGACACAAGGGCTAGCCACCCGGCCTATACGAACTTACTTACTTACTTATTTAACATTATCAATCTGGAAGTGTGTTTGTTGGTTCCTTACTCTTTTACGCAGCAACAGAGCAACGGATAGACTGGATTTTAATATATTTCAAAAGTTGGAGATTGGCTACATTTATCCCGAAAAAAAATCCATGGGATAGCACTAAAATCCAAATATGATGCAGACTACGCTAGCTAGTTATAAAATACAACAAGATTATTTTTTGCAAAAATTAGCATGACCGACTTCACCCGTGTACAGAATTCGCGAATATTTCGTATGGATCGATGTAGCATTGTTTACATTATTGTTGACTTATCAAAAATGGCTCAGGCGATTTCGATAAAATTTAAATGAGACCAATTTTGAAGTATACTCTTTTCAAAAAAAAAAAAAAAATATTGAAATCGAACTACGAAGAAAAAAGTGATGCGTGGTTATACTTAAAAAAATACGCTTTGAATTGTATACCTCCTCCGGTGGTTCGTTGGTCAAAAAAAAACATTTATTTATAGCGTACACTAATATTAATAATTAGAACTGGGTTACGTAGCGTTATATATGCATTATATTATGACTGTAACTAGACATTATAAAGCAATGTATACTTAAATAAATAATTGTTTTTTTTTTTGTGAATGACTTATAGCTGTTGGCCTCTACAGCTTACCGGGCATGGGCGAGCGCGGAAGGCGGCTGAGCCCTAAGATTAGGTTATAGGGTGACTAGCGCAAGGGCACCTGAGAAGGTACGGACCTCGGCTTGGGCCGTCACCCGGCGAGGGAGATCAGACTTGCCCGGGCACCCCAGAAGGGGTGTGCCCTGTGGCCCTAATAGGTTGAGCTGATTGATTATTTGGAGAGAATCTAACCGATCTGACAGATCCTGAGGGTCCTCAACCTCGCCGGCGGGGTCGGTGTCTGACTGTGTGCCTTTGGTAACCGGCGCCTATACCAAATACGGAATACTTCCTGTTGCAGGGAGCTGTCGGATCGGGTGACCCCAGCGCCGCAGAGGTGACTACGGCGATGGGGTCATCCGGGTCGCCCAGGAGGTGTTTGGGGCGGCGACGGAGAGGGGGTGGGTGTGTGGTGTCTGGCGTGTAGTCCGAGGCTTGAACTACGAGTGGGTTGGGGTGGTGAGGGGCCCTATCGAAGTAGCGGCGAGAGAGGTACTTGATGTACTGAGTGATAGAGGGAAGTTCGAGATCGCAGTGCAGGTCAGAGTTTCGCATGAACCAGCGAGCTCCGACTGCTTTGCGAATGAACCTATTCTGAATGACCTGGAGTTTGTCCAGGTCAATACGGGAGGCGTGGCCGAAGACCACGGAAGCATAGGTCATGACTGTGCGGATGCACGTTTTGTAAATTGTCACCTTATTTCTAAGGGACATTTTACTACGTGAGTCGAGAAGTGGTGCGAGGCGGCCTAGGAAGAAGGCTGCTCTGTTTCGGACTATAAATAATTGGAGTTCAAATGATGCTTTAAATGTTGCAAGTTTGGTCATATTGTCGAAAAATTATAATGATAAAGAACTACAAAATACTGTCAGATTCTAAAACTCCTTAGATACAGAAGGAAACCGCAAAAAATCTTCAATGTGTGATCCCTAGTAAGTAAATGAGTGTAACTTATTATGGTCGGTAATAACAGTAGATTATGCACCTGGAGAACAAAGTCGTGTGTCAAGGGCGATATTGGACCTCGATCGCAGCGAAGGACTCTAGTGTCCTCTTTAGTATCCTGTCAATACTATTATATATTTATTTTTTCATTTATAATATTGTGAAATAAATGTAAATTATCAAATTCGATTTTACCTCATTAAATAAATTGGAAATTTGAATTTATAATTTAGGCACCTATTATAGCCGTTTATAAAATTTGTCAACGGCTCTAGAATAGACATATAACTATTGAAGTTTTGGCCAAGTAAATTGATATTGCATAAACCTAAGCTCAGAGATCAAGCGCGGGTTAAGCCCCGCAACTACTGCCAATTAATCTGTGGCGGGGATCAAGTGACGCAACCAAAGTGTTGCCAGTCACTGAATACTGTAGTATTATTTTTTTCTATCTTTTTAATAGTCTACTGCTGAACATGGCCTACCCATGAAGGGCGATTGGGCCATATCCGCCAAGCTAGTCCAGTGAGGGTTGGTGGATTCACATACGCATTCGAAATTTTGAAACGGACGTATGCAAGCTTCCTTACGACTTTTGCTTTACGCTATAATATACCTAAATGGTTCTAAATACCAAGTATATCTATAGACAACTTATCTACTTGATTATCTAAGCACGATACTTATTGTTATGACCGACTTTTACTATGGCAACAAATAATGTAAAAAAAAAATCGTTATATACATTTTCGCGATATCAGATACAATGAGTATGTAATACAGACAGACAAAATCTTTATTTACAACCACAATATAAAAATTATAAAAATATAAAAACACTGTTTACACATATACGACAAAAATATGATTATAAAAGGGCGGTCTTATCACCCATGGCGATTTCTTCCAGGCATCCTTGCACGAATATGAACTGACAAGAACAAGAAATAGTGGCCTTAAATAGAGACTAACAAAAAGAACACCTATAAATAATAAACTAAACATACTTAAATCTAAATTTTAAATATACTTACATACACTTATATATACTTACATACGTTAATATACATATAATTATATACACATATATATACCTACATATATCTTTATAATTAAATCTACATGTACTGCATCAGCCTTTTTTAATAGTCCACTGCAAGACGTAAGCCTACCCATGAAGGGTGATTAGGCCATATTCACCACGCTGGCCCGGTGGGGGTTAGTGGATTCACTTACGCCATCGAATTTCTTCTACGGACATATGCAGGTTGCATCACGATGTTTTCCTTCACCGAAAAGCCAGTGGTGTGAAACTACGTACATAAATTCCAAAGAACTCATTGGTACGGGACCGGGATTTGAACCCACGACCTCACGATTGTAAGGCGGATGTCACTACCTCTAAGGCACCACGGCTTCTATATACATAAATCTACATATACCCACATAATTATACCTACATACGTTATAAAATAGTAGTCGTAATAAAATATTCTATATATTTAATGAAATAGTATGTACAATAGTAACTGTCACCTAGTTGGAATAGTACCAAATAACTCCTCATTAGTGTCTTTACACGCTATTTTATAGAGAGTAGCAAAAAATATTACACAGCAAAATATATGTCATAAACATAAGCAATAATTTGCAAGTAAAGTGTAGTTTGGTATAGCTTTACACGTATGTAGCATATCCTGTCTGTAGCACTCAATACTTGTTACTTATTGTTGCGGCCCTTTTCCACAACTGAGCCCTCCATGGGCCCGTTTTATGTAGAACTCAATACTTGTAACTCCAATTAAGACTAGGAGATTTTTAAATTCGATCCACAAAAACACCGTTCCCTGTTCAATTAAAATCTGTTTTGAAGCTTCAATTAAATGGGAACCCAAAACCAATTAATCTCATTTATTTCGGCGCCGCAATTTGCATCAATTTTGTAATTATGGCTATATTTTACCATCCTATTAATCCATTTCAGCTCGCGCACACGATGCCGCCTATTACCGCTGCGATATTTGCATAAAGGAAAAAAAAATATTTGAGCGTTTGTTTATATAAATAATAAATAAATGAATTTATTCGACCAAAACAAAGTTTACATATTGCATCTTAGTTGAGCTAGAATAATTTAACACAAAATTATAACAAGTATAACAAAATTATAGGCCGAAGAATCCCCCTATTTGCACTGGATTTCTAGCTTAACAATTTTGAAGTCATACGTATCAAAAACAAGACGAATAAAATGTATACATATCAATAAGCATTTTAAATTAATTTAGAAAAACGGTATTTACAAAATTACTAATTACTAAAACTATTTAAACTACTAGTCTAAGGCGTAGCACGCTTACCTAGAAGATATTTATCCACCTATTTATTTGACGTTTGAAAACACCTATGTATGTTGTACTTTAGTGAAAAACAGACTCAGGTAAAGCGTTCCACATTGTGGCTGTTCATATGAAGAATGTGGATTCGAAACCCTTGGTTCGAATGCGAGGAAGGAAGCTGGATCGAACCAGTCATACGTAATACTAAGATATTTTCTTTAACCGAGGCTAGGTGAACGCAGGGATTCTATTGGTTCTTACAAGCATATCCGTTTCTACTAGTGTGGCCAAATCTTTACCACGTAATACACACGTACGTTTTGTTTGTTTAGTTTTGGTAATAAATTACCTGCGAAATTGTTGCGGCGGTATTTCGGTAATGTGTTTATATGCCGTGTTGGTATTTAATTACGGAGTCATTGTTTTCATTACATTGAGTGGAAATTGCACTTTTCTAGGCGCAATTGTTATTTTATAATACAGCAAAACCCTTGGATCGATTATTTTCATTTGACTGCCCTGCCCGATTAAATAATTCCTTGCATTGGTCTATGGCCTAAGGTTAGGAAGAAAAAGCGTGCTAAGTCAAAAACCGGACAAGTGCGAGTTATCGTTTAAAAAGTTAGAGCCGTTTATGTCGTAAAAAATCGCATATTTCGACACTCACAAAAATCAAAACCTACAGGGTACTTCCCGTTGACATAGAACTATGAAGTTTGGCGAGAAGTATTGTCTCAGAGTATAAAAATAAATCTGAAAACTGTACATTTTAAGTTTAATCACAAAAAAATGGGGCTTCAAAATTCACAAAATATGGGTCCAAAATACAAAGTAAGTAAATCGTATCATGTAAGGTATCATATAAATCAACTAGACTAGAATAGAGACTGATATACAACATTCTTTTTCAACCTTGATTGGACACGCAAGCTTTATGGTCAATTTATTAGGAAAAAAACCAAAGCTAGAGATGTCATAAGAAAAATAATGAAATTGAAATGGGCTGGGCACAGACTTGAGCCAAAAAAGTGGACACAAATCGTCACAAACTGGATCCCTAGAAGCACAAAACGCAAGAAAAGTAGACCGCACGAGAGATCGCATGATGACATTGTCAAAGTTGCTGGGAAGCTATGGTCCAGAATTGCGCGGAAGAGAGAGAGAGAGGAATGGAAGCAGTTGGAGGAGGCTTTTACCGCTAATGGCGGTCCTTATATTATAGTTTAGTTAATGTTATATTTACGTGAATTGTTTTTTAAGGAAATTAAAAGCTTTTTTATTTTATTTATTATACCTTGATAATAACATTCAGACACTGAGCATACACCTATAATACATATATTCATCAAATAAATGCTTGCTCTGAGTGGGAAACGAACCCATGTCTTTATGGCCCCGGTATTTAGGCCACTATTCACTGTGCCACCGAGGCAGTCAAAAACAAAAGTATTCTCTAAACGATAACAATTGAAACAATGTCCAATAATCCAAGACCCCAAGCCTTCAAAAGGTCGGCCGAAACTTTTAATGGTACAAAACTAATAACAATGACAAAACGCAAAGGGACTTGAGTATCGAGAAAACTAGGCGTGAACCATCTAAAATAAGTATATAAATAATGTATAGAACAAACACTTTCTTTTTGTGATAAACTTCAAAAATTGACGCGCTCGCAGGATTTGAACCAGCATCCTTCTGGGATTCTGGCCAGATGCTTTGTCAAATTAAGCTAGAACGCTGTACTGCGAAGCTGCCAAATTAGTGAAGTGTTTTATCATTTTTGCTACCAACTACTACAGTGTTGGAAAACCTAGTGTGTGAAGCACGATAAAAATCATTTTTTAATGTATAGAACAGCTGTTTTTTTGCAGTTTCCGGATTGACCCCATACTAAAAGTTGTTCATAATGATGATAATATACACCTTATTAAATATTTGTCGGTACTATGCAAACAACACGACTGTAGAGTCGACTTTTTCCCAGCATCGTTGAATTCGCGCATGAAAAAACCGTCCACAGTTTATTATTACCTACACTTTTACAAAGGCAGTTTTTCGTATAAAAATATGCAAAAAACGAAGAGAAGGTAAATCGCACAAAGTTGACACTGAAATCTCGAATGGTAAAAGTTGTAAAGGGCTGATTTTCATAAATCTCCTCGAAGGGTTGTAGTGATGTGCGTTATTTCTTATCGACGATTTTAAACATACACATATAACTATTTTAAACATACACATAATAATTTTAAACATACACATACATACACATCGTCATGTCAACATAAAAAATCTTACCGTACTTTTGTCATCTTTTGTATTTAAAAAAAAAAATGATATCCTACTAATATTATAAACGCGAAAGTTTGTGAGTATGTATGGATATTCAAAAACTACTGAACGGATTGAGATGAAACTATGCAATAATAATGGTTATACATCAGAATAACACATAGGCTATTATTTATTAAGATATCGCGTGAAACGAAGTTCACCGAGTTAGCTAGTGTAATAGTAAATTAGATATTATGTAAGTAAGAACACTTTATTGCAACAAACTTAAATAACATTGGAGAACGTACTATTTACAGCTATCTACATAATTAAAAATAAACTTATACAAATATCACTAAAACTAATATATATACAAAACTAAATTTATAACATATAAAACTTAATCTAAAAGCCCCTTTGTAGAAGGAAACGTGGCCAGAATGCTGACAGCATTGCCTCGCTGAATGGCAATGCTGAGCTTTTGACCAAAGTAGACGCCAGCATTCTGGTCACGCGTCACTTCTACTAACCGCCTGGCCAAGTCTTTGTAGAGTGATAGGGCGTCCGGCCCCCATGGACCTAAAGTCTCAACCCCAAACGGCACAAAGAGGTATATTCTATCCAACGACTCATATTTGTGCCGTTTGAGGTTTTCGGCTTTAACTGCGGCAGCGCCAGCCCCAATTGTTGTGTCAGGAAGGTGAGACGACGCCAGTGTGTCGACACAAGTTGCGTCCCACACTAAAGGTCGTCCCATCTTCCATGGCACCAATGTCATTCCGTCGGGCCTCTTACCGTCGTCTCGCAACAGTCCGTTGGGCTCTAAGACCGACGGGACGCCGGCACTGACGAATGCCCAACGGATGACGTCATTCAGACTGGCGTGTCGCGAAAGGCGCCCTGCACTTTTAAGTAAGTAAATATTAAAAGTGATAAAATATGATAAAAGTGTACTTATTAAGTTTCGTGATGCAATATGCGTAAATTAATTTCATAGATCGGGCAAACGCAGGAACTAATAGATTTCCTTAAATTTCAAACAAAATCTTTTATAAGACTCATATAATACAGTAAGTTTAATAACTTTTAGTATAATTGCGTAAGATAAAACTACATACTCAAATTAATAATACTACATAAAATCAATTGGATCATCCAGATTATCGAATGTCTAAAGATTACTTAAATGCTCAAGCCTAGTGCCAGTTGACAGTTTAGCCAGGATCCTGGCAGCAATGCCAGATTGTCACGCTGAAAGGTAATGCTTACGCATGTACTTAAAATGATAACATTACAAAGGTATCGTCATATATTTATCGACAACGTCCCTCCCTATTTGAGCTTCAAACAGGTGGTTTCATTATCTTCAAACCGAAGTTATTGAAGCTTTATTTTTATCGGAATTGTTGTTTTTTGTTAAGAAGCAAAATCAAGTTTGTGTTGGAAACTTTTACGAGATTAATGACTTTTTAATGAAGCGATAGGCTCTGATGTTCTGATAATGCCATAAAAAGTTTTACGAGGATAATTGGAAATTGCTATTAATGGATGACTAAAACATCATATTTAAAGCTTAAACCTGTGGTTTTATTTGGAAATTAAAGTTTCAAGAGGAACTAGGTTTTTTAGATCTGAATAAAATAAATAGTACCCAGATCATTCAACATGGGGACAAAGTACTATCTTAAGTCGCGGGCGATATTTTTATTTTCACTTTAGTAACTTAACTTTTTAATTTAGTCGCTTTTGTTGTATAACTATGATTATACCTACAATGATTAGCTAATAATAATTACTTACTTCTCTAGTAATATTGTATAGTAATTGTATTGTAATTTTAGATAATAATAAGGAAGAGCCTAGGTCCCACGACACAGGTCACCCTAGTGTGGGAACCAGTGCACAACTTGTATTTGTTAACTTTTTTGGAACAATAAACGTTTTATTTATTTATTTATATATTGGGCCCTGAGCACAGCGAGGCACTCTAGAGTTAACGTTTTAAAGTTATGTCTCGAGTGAAGCGAAGGGTTCAAGCCGCCCAAGACAAAGACAGACATTGTTCCAGGGGTGAATACTCTACTTATCTTACCTCTTGCGAGAAAGTAAAGCCCCAGGAATATGAGTAATAATACTTACTAGGCAACTCGGTATTGTTCACAATAAAATAAAACAAATTCGAATGTACCTACTAATTTTCATAGAAAAGCACACAACTCCGTACCAAAACAGAGAATGTAAATACTACGTGAAAAACATAAAACCATGGCCAGCTCAATTATCATGGCCTAATACGGGCATTGCAAGGAGGTTTTATTCTATAAAATTGAACTATTACGGGCACCAAAGAGGTTTAATTCAGTACAATCGAATAAAATCTCCTTACAATGCCCGTAGCCGTGCAATGTAAAGAGGTTTTATTTGATTTTTTCAAAATAAAACCTCTCCTTAAATATTCTAAGTTAAAAAAAATTCATACGAATAAGACGGTCTAAATTTAAATACCTTTACTCCCTAGGGAGTTTCATATAACATTATTGACCTGACATAGCCCACGAAACCTATACGAATATATGTGTACCTACGCTTTGAAAAAAAAAAAGGGATTTTGAATGGTAAATCACTGTAGATGTCGTTTCGCTCTCTCAACTAGAAAAATAGCGAGACAAAAGCTCAGCTGAAAGTAAAACAAAACATTTCTCAAGGCAATTGCTTTATTTAAATTTTACGCCCTAATGGTAAAAGTAATAAGTGTTAATCATTCCTTTGGCCATAAAGCTTGCGTGTCCAATAAATGTCCAGGGAAAATCACACCGGATTCAATTTCCGATACTGAATGGAAAACTATATCTGATTGTATAGTACTAGCTTTAGCCCGCTGATTTGTCGGCGTGATATTTTGATTTTATACAAGCTTTTATTAGCTTGCAATGGATTTATGTACCTACCTATACATGTATGTATGTAAGTTCGGGTGGAATCTTGCAAGTTAAATTTGACCAACTTCCCGGTTTCCGATTGAGCTGAAATATTGCACGCATATGTATATCGCGTGACAATGCAATAATATGGTTCCATGGAGCTTATCCCATATCTGATGATGAGTCGGAAGGTGGCCATCGGAACTCCTGTACTAAGCAAGATACACCCGTCGTATTTGGGCTCGTTTTACTTGTCTTGGCTGGCACTCTGCTGCTACATGATATCCAGGATCTCAAAAGCTTTTATTTTTAAAATGTTATATTTGTAATCATTAATGTGATATTTTAAATGTTATATTTTTAATCATTAATGTGATATTTTTTATATCTCCCTAAAAAAAATTATTATTTGGGCTATAATTTTATCATCTTTCCTTACTTTCTTACTAATAATATAAATCCGATAATGTGCGGAAATCCATGCCAAAAATCGAGTTTATCTGTTGCTCCGTTGCTGAGTAAAGAGTAAGAAATAAGCCAACACCTCAGACCAAATAAAAATCAAGACAGAATTTTGAGGAACAAACAAGAGAGGCCGTCAAAACTACGCCACGCCCATGTACAGATACAATTACACACACAAACGCGTACAACAAAACTACGCATTGGCTCGTCAGTCGAATTATGGCAGCGCGCCGCAAACCCGACGCACTCACCACATGTATTAAAAAAACTGACCTCTGTAGGTATAGTATATGTCTTATGTTCAGACACTCATGGTTATAAACAATTGCGCATTTACTTACGAAAACATTACACTCAATAGTGCACCCTTTACTGTAGTTTACCTGAAGTTTATATAGGCTTCCTAAAAATATTTAATTTCGATTTTTTCACCCCTCCGATTTTTTATAAATGCGAAATATAAATTGTATGAAAAATAACAATACAGCTTATTATTTTTCTAGTTTAGCAGTAATAAAGTGCTTATATAGTTATTTTACTTGCATTCGTAGCTGATTCTTCCACATTCATCTCTTAATTTGCTAAAATAAAAATTATAACCTACCAGTGTGACCAGTTAGTAGGTACAATGTGACAAAAAATCACTTAAAAAGTGTGTCTAATTGGTAAAAATGCTTTTATATAACAATTTGGATTTTGGAGGTTACTTAATCAGGGTTGATAGAGATAAACTACTTATTGAGCCAAATATATTTATTTATCCTAATAAATTCAAAATTAAATTTAAAAATTTGGAGTGCTCTTTTTTGTTTTTAACTGTTGTAATAGACTCAGAAAAATATGAACTTTCTCGAAATGTAACGAGTGTTGTGGTTAGAATTTTTGATTATTATTATACCAGCCTCCATACATTTTGAGGACATCTCCTTTCACGTATGTGAAGGTAAAATCTTTTTCTTTTCTTATGGAGAAATAAGTTAGGATTAGCTGAGTTTGCTTATTGAGAAACAAAAGTAAGTCTTGAGCGAAGGCGAACTGTGGTTTGTGCTTTGCTAAGCAAATATGACATTAAAAATTTATGCAACAGAACTTCTACATTTTGCCTATCTACGCACTTGTCTGCTTTAGTGGATTCTGAGTTTAAGTCACTACGCGATTTACATTTGTTGACAACATGATTCCACGACGCTGATAACTTAAATCCATCCTCCCGGTTGAAATTGTTATGTTTTTTGATTTCCACCGCTTCACGAACTATTCTTGAAAAATAGTGTCGATCCGTGGAGAGGACTTTTGGGTCGTGGAGCTCGATCCAATGACCAGTACCTCCGTGAAACAAATGCTCAGCTATAGCAGACTTCTGTATCTGGCGGTTTTTGACTACCGCGATATGTTCTTTGATCCGTTCAGCAATAGTACGCTTCGTTTGACTTATGTAGAAACTACCGCAGCTGCAATCCACCTTATATACACCAGGAGTCGGAGAAACGGAATGACATCCTTCAGCATTCTGACTTGGCCCAGTAGTTTGTAGTAACAAAACAACCGGTTGCACTCCGGGAGTGCCGGCAGTAGTGAAAACTTGAACATATAAAGTACTATCATTATTTATTGATATCTCTTGCGAATTTTCGATCAGTCAAGACGTGAGTTTAACATTTTTTATCCATCCCAAAAAGTACACGATGCCGCTAAAGAAGATTTCTCTTCAAAAACACTTTCAGATTTATGTTAGCAAGGATTTGTACCTATTAGTAAGGATATGTGGTTGCGCCACCATGGGTTCCTCTAGGTATATGAAGCTATTAGTTGTGCAAGATGTAGCCATCTAATCCCTACAATGTAATCTAGTTACACAGTTTACGTTCATCAGAATAATAACAAAGTTTGCCAGGTGACATCGAATCTCGGCCCGAATTTGCATGCTAATACGAATTAGGACCCCACGCCCTTTCATCAGTTGTAACAAGTCAATAAACAAAGTTAGGCTGGTTGCACACTGAGTAACATGTGAGTAGGTACAGGCCGAATCACACAAGTCGCAGGATGTGAAGTTCCAATCAATGCGCAGATGTTGTTTTTAAACTTTCGCGATTTGAACTCATTATTATTATATACCTACATCGACCGTGGTCACGGGTAGACAGTCTACCCGTGACCTCGGTCAATGCAACTCGGCCGAAACGTCGGGATGAAGAGGTATTTATTTATCTCGTAATTTTAGTGCGCGATTAGTCCCGTAGTATAAAATAACAATGCGCAGATTTTAGTGAGCTTCAGTCTGGATTGGATATTAAGCAGCTTGTAGCTAACTTCACAGCCGCCAAGATGTTTGATTCGACGTGAAAGTACACACAGTAGCACGTGAAAGTACGTGCATGAACGTACTAGATAGATAGATATTATTATACTGTTTTTTATCAAAACGAAAGTCAAACTAAAAATATAAATTAAAACTTTTTACCAACTTTTCTTCCAGGCAACCATGGATGACAATGGAACGACATGGATGGAATGGATTTAACAAGTGACGTGTACGATGGATATGTGCTTCAAAGATATAATACAACTAGCTGATCTAGTGAACTTCATCTTACCATCTGTCAATGACAACTTTTACATGCAAGATCATTTTGTATGGAAAAATGAAATTATATTTTTATTATTTTTCTCGCAACTGTTATAAATTTTCCTGTACTATAAATTCCCTTAACTTCCACAAATATTTCAAGACCAAAATTGGCGAAATCGGTTCAGCCGTTCTCGAGTTTTAGCGACAACCACGATTCATTTATACATAATTATGTACACGATACGCTGTATATGGATACATAAATTACATATTCCTTCTATTGAGTAAACCGGGTGTTAGAAATGAGATGGCATTATTGCTATAAGGATGAAAATTTAAGCTCCGCTTTGAAAAGCGGAGCATAAATTTTCATCTTGCGTCCGTCATATAGCTGAGACGCCAATGTGACTTTTTATCAGTAGTTCAAGTACCTACTATTAACTCCATTAAGTTTGATTCAGCCAATAAAAGGATTTCACTAAATTTTCTTGTACTATGTCATGTGTCAAATACACATTTTATTAACACATAAGAGGGTACCTCATCGAAGTCCTTTGGTAACCAGAATAGTATGCTTACCTTGTAGGGTTCCCTCTCGACAAATATCTCATCGTCATTGATATATAGTTAAGATAATAAATATTTTATAATATTTCATGTATTGTGTTGTATGTAAAGTTCTCAGTGTGTCTCTCTCCTAAGGTCCTTCGTAATAAATGGTAGTCCGACACCACAACAGGCGATTTGGGGCTAAAACGGTTGGTTTAATCATGTCGTCACATCGGACCTCGCTTGTGATGGCTTCATCGCTGGTTTCATTCAATTCCTCATTTCATCATCATCATGTTAGCTATAACCAGTGTCACCAAATAACAATTGCCGTAATATTTGGCCAAGTTTTCGATAGTTTTTACTTCGGTGTGAACACTGACTTCTTTAGCACGGTAATGGTATTTATGCAGTAGTGCGACTCGGCCCTGGGGCCTTTTTGTGGAAGCGCTCTGACATTCAGCTTCGCTTGGTCTCCTGCTCGCGCCAGTTACTCACGCCACGAGAGAGAGCGGGAAGAAAAGCGAAGTCGAACGTCAGAGCGCTTTCACAATAAGGCCCCTGTCCTTGAAATAGATACCTAAGGTCGCGCCTGGCCACGCAGTACACAATACGCGGTAGGGCTGCCCGCCTGTTAAGTGAATCGCACGCTTAATTGCCTCGGTGGCGAGGCGTGGGTTCGATCCCCACCAGGGCAAATATTTGTGTGATGAACATAAGTGTTTGCTCTGTGTCTGGGTGTTATTTAGTTACTATCTATATAAGTATGTATTAAAATTAAGTATATGTAGTATATCAGTCTCTGGCAGCCATATCACAAGCTTTGCTTAGTTTGGAGTCAGAGGCCGTGTGTAAGATGTTCCAAAATATTTATTTATTATTAAATTAGTGATTACATAATATCAATATAGTTAGTGTCAGTGTAGTAAAAAAACTAAAAAAAACACGCTTAGGAGTCATACATTTTTGTTTTTTTTTTTTTTATAAATGCGTTGTCATTGTTCTTTGATAGGTGTGCAAAGCTTAAAGAAAATCTGATCGGTCAAAGTAAGTCAAAATTGAGCACAATGGGGTTGGTTACAAGCAAGCAAGCAAACACAGGTGAAACTAATAAAAGCGTGTTAAAAATACAAACCAAACATTCGTGCGCCCCTACGCCTACGGCGCGGCGGCGCGCCCCTGCGACTGTTGTATACCGAACTCTGGGGCGCGTAGGTATCATTCACGTTTCGACCGTTTGTATTGAGACGGAATAGCCATACTGTACTGTACTGTACCAGCCTTTTTTAATAGTCCACTGCAGGACGTAGGCCTACCCACGAAGGGTGATTGGGCCTTATCCACCACGCTGGCCCAGTGCGGGTTGGTGGATTCACATACGCCATCGAATTTCTTCTACGGACGTATGCAGGTTGCCTCACGATGTTTTCCTTCACCGAAAAGCCAGTGGTGTGAAACTACCACACTAGGGGTACACACACATAGCCATACTAGGCGTTTGTAACTGAAACTAGGACTGATCAATTAGACTATGCGAATTTACGTACACTTACTTGAAGTAGGAAACTTTTACTACAGGACGAATCAAACGTAATGGCGTTTGTGAAGTTAGCTAGAAGCTGCGGAAATTCCCTCCTTGCGCCGCTGTCACATAAATAAATAAAATTGCTCAATACACGTCTCGTATTCACAGACGCCATTAAGTTTAATTCTGCCGTTTATTTGAATTAAACTTCCAAGAAATATTTCAAGACCAAAATTGGCCAAATTGATCTAGTCGTTCTCGAGTTTTAGCGAGACTAACAACCACGATTCATTTATACATATGTTCATACACTGTATATAGTATACGAGTATATACTTTATATACGTATATATACCTTCTATTACGTAAACCCAAGTAAACCGGGTGTTATAAATGAGATGACATTATTGCTATAACTCTGATTTTACGCCACTTTTACCCATATCAACTAATTTTACTCGAATTCAACTCCGCTTGGTATAGCCCGAATCAAACTACTTGGCGGGTGTGATGTTAGCTACAAGATGCGGATAGCCCAATCTTCGCGCTTCATCATCGATCGTCGTCAGAACCGTTTGGAGCCCATTTTCGGAACGAGTTGTACGAGACGACTCTATTAGGTTTGTAAGAAAAAGCCGTTTAACTCTTGACCAAACAGTCGATCAATCTCAATCAAAAAGGGCGGCTCGGAGGCATTAAGGTTAATAGGCT
This sequence comes from Hypomecis punctinalis, assembly GCA_949316475.1. Classification (NCBI taxonomy): domain Eukaryota; kingdom Metazoa; phylum Arthropoda; class Insecta; order Lepidoptera; family Geometridae; genus Hypomecis; species Hypomecis punctinalis. The sequence goes on from OX438809.1 coordinate 15,335,144, forward strand.
CACGTCGCGGAATATCTCTCTTTGGGTATTTTTATTTATGGGTACTAACTTGGGGAAGTAAGAAGAATGAGTACTAGGTATCATGTCAAATTGAAGGAAAATTCCGTACCTACATGAAAATAACCTATATGAACTCTTCTCATTTAGGATTAGGGGGATGACGCGAAACACTTAAAATAATATTAATTAATAATATTAATTAATAATGTTATTAAAGGCACTTGTCCAACCAAAAAAGTATAAATACCTTATCGGTACTCATCATTAATCACTTTTTTAACATAAGCTTTAGCTGATGAAAAGATTTTATCGTGCTTCACACACTAGGTTTATAGAAAATGTACTTTTTGTGATAAATATTTCAAAAATTGACGCGCTCGCAGGATTTTAACCTGCATCCTTCTGGGATTCCGGCTCAGATGCTTGTTGCAGATGAGTGACGACTGTCTGGTTTAACTGTAGAAGTTGGTAGTAAAATGATAAACACTTCACTTATTTGGCGGGTTCGTAGGACAGCGTTCTAGCTTAATTTGGACAAAGCATCTGGACCGGAATCCCAGAGGGATGCAGGTTCAAATCCTTCGAGCACGTCAATTATTGAAATGTTTATCACAAAAAAAACATTTTCTAAGCTTTAGCTAGCGATATTCTTAAACTTTTTGCGAAAAATTTTCTGCGTGCCCTGGTAAAAAAAATGTACAGACGAATTGAAAACCTCGTAAATGAATAACTCGCAACTGAGACAGTATGGCGGACATAACCCAATCTCCCTTTGATCATAATATTTTAGTGTAGGGTAAGTCACGGATAGATGCCGCACTTTTTGAAAAAGTCTCACAGCTTCATAAATAATCACAAAATTTAAAAACTGGTTATGCGTTTGTAAAGTACGGTCTTTAGACTACAGTTTAGTATACAAAGTCAGTATGCAAAGCCATGAATAATAGGAACTAAAACAAATTTTGTAGACCTCTAAAATTTCACGGATACATGCCCCACCCCGAATAGTCGCCCCGCCTGATTAATTAGACCGGAGGATAGATGCCACTTTGAGAAATACATTTATAATGAAAGTTAGCAATGCGTAAATATGATCTATAATGTATTTATGATACACCTAAAATACATAGATAAATTGTGAAAAGAGTATCTTTGTATCGGGATCAAGGATAGACGCTCTAACGAAAAAAACGCATTTCACTTAATATTCATTGTAAATACTCATGTCAAGCAAAAGCATAGATCAATACATTTGTTTTCAACGCCTTTACTTAACTTTTTTATTATAATTTAACAATATTTAAACGTTTGTGTTGGGGCATCTATCCTTTATGTTGTTTGTTGGAAAACCATATTAAGTTATAAATCCAAAGGATAGATGCCCTTTATATTATGATCTAAAAATATATAAAAATGGATGAAATAGTGACAGTAAAACATATTTTTATGATTACTAGTAGGTATCAAAATTAAGGTGTTAAATATTTTTATTAATAATTTATATTTGATCTTAGGAGATGCTTAAAAAATCTAAATAAAAATCTGCTGAGGCAGCTTCCAAACTATTTTCATTTATTTTCTGGCACGCTGCTTGGCTCCTGGATTTGGTATATTTTTTCTGGGCATGTATACACAGCAACAAATTAATCCTCATGTGAGTATTAACTATATACAAGTAAAGGATAGATGCCTTGCTGGAAGGTTATACGCCTCTAAAGGCATCTATCCCAACTAAAAACGAGGCATCTATCCTATTAGTGAAGGATAGATGCCTTTTAAAAATACTTAAAAATTAAGTAAAATAAAATTATAAAATACGCATTATAAGCCAAAGTAATAGTTTTACTTTGTCATTTATAAAAAATGAAACGAAAAGAAGGACTAGAAAAAAAATACTCACCTTTTGAAAACGCGTCTTTATAATTATGAAGGATATTTTCGCGCGTTAAATTTTTTCGTGTCATACCGAGTTGCACACGGTTGTCGCACACGCTGCCAAGCGCCTGACCGGTGCGGGGAGGGGTAATAGCAAGATTATGACATGCATTAGAAGTGATAGGTCATAACGCTTATTGGAGTTTTTGAAAACGCGGCATCTATCCCAGTGCGGCATCAATCCGGGACTTACCCTAAGTAGTGGACAAAATATAGTCTATCGAACATCGAGACAATTTTTAACCCTCACTTTTACGGGGCAGCCCAATTTATAATCCGAAAAGACGTCATCAGTATTGATTTCAATTTAATCCGCCCCCAGCAAAAATCCGAGGAATTCCCCATCGTTTAGCTGCCATCTGTAATCGGGGGATTCCCCCATGGGGTCCGTCCAAACCATAAATATTTAGAGACAGGCCTTCTTGGTTATGAAACTTGCGTAGTTTACGTACATTTTTAATTAGAATACCTTCTAGGTAATGAAACTTGCGTGGTTTTCGTACATATTTAATTAGAATATAGCACAAGTGTTATTCACGCGTGGTCACCAAAAATAACTCACAAACATCTAGAGATTATCTTCTTGATTATGTAAACTAGAGTGATTTTCACAATTTTTTTAATTAGATTATATTACACAGAAGTTACGTGAGATCACCGAAAGAGAAAAATATCGCCAAATGCCGTCGAAACTATAGTAGACTTGCAATCTGCCGTAAAAACCGTCCACGTTTAACACTTTTCTCTTCTTGCCTTTTACTCGTACTTAATGCACGGCATACATCTAAGTATGTAATACATACTCATTCACCGCAAATTGCATGTTTACAAAATATATCTACATTGCAGCATTCAGAACTGTGTGAGCGTATATGAAAAACATTTTTTTGTCTTTGTTAATAATTGTATATTTTTTTCGGCGTTACTTGTCTTGTAAGTTGTGTTTTTTATTAGAAAATTTCGTGCTTAGGCAAGGTTGAGAATTGAGATGACAAATCACATCTCGTGAGATCTGTGGTCTGACCCCATAGCCCGGGGTGTAGGCTGGATCGAGGACAAATCACCAGCTATAAAGGATCTCATCGACTATACAAGATGCTTCTCTAGGCGGTGGACATATTCCAGGATATCATTGTACACGTCATTGTAAACAACTTTTACTTCGAGACCAATGTTGAAATCGCAAAATAGTTTCATACATTTTGTCCAGTATATATTATGAGATTTTTGTAAGAAACTGCTGTTTTTTTGCTCTCATCATAGTGAAAATTAGTCACAATGATAAGTAAATTGTATAAATTTCCACCACCTATAAAGACACACTTAGTAGCTAGAGTGTTGGTCATACCTTTCCATATATCACGTTTTTTGGTAATTTCAGCGGTGTCACGCAATACATATTTTGTTAACAGGGGACGACCTACAATGTTATACATAATTTATCATATTTAAGTATCTTGTTAATTGACAAGCTATTGATTTATCTGACTAAACTTGTCCTGGTCAAATGTCTTTAGGTTCCTTATGGTGCCTCCACAGAGGCGGCGAGGCGAGGCCCTCGCTACAAGGCGTTAGCCAATAGCCATCCACGCTAGGAATGACGAGGCGACACGACCGCACTATCCACACACTCGTGCTCGCGTCCCCTTGTGTCGCCTCGTGGAGTGTGTGGAGGCACCATTAACTCTGACTCCAAGGCTAGCCAAATTAATACTCGGTGCCTACCTACAATTCTTATTAGTAAGCTCTAAGTAGCCCAACGAGCTATGGAAAGGGCTATGCTCGGAGTCTCTCTGCGGGATCGAATCAGGAATGAGGAGATCCGTAGAAGAACCAAAGTTACTGACATAGCCTAACGGATTGGCAAGTTGAAATGGCAATGGGCGGGGCACATAGCACGCAGGACTGATGACCGATGGGGTCGTAAAGTCCTCGAGTGGAGACCACGTACCGGCAAGCGCAGCATAGGATGTCCACCCACAAGGTGGACGGATGACCTCATTAAGACCGCGGGATCGCGCTGGATGCAAGCCGCTACGAACAGTCTTATTGGAGATCATTAGGGGAGGCCTATGTCCAGCACTGGACGTCCTATGGCTGAAACGAGCGAACGAACCTCTAATATCCATATGGTAGACACATTACTCACTAAACCAGGAGAGATTTGAATTGTATTTATTTACGTAGTGAGTTTATTCTCGAGTAAATAGGTTTATTCTAGGTAAGCGCGTTACACCCTAAAAAGCAAACTGCAAACCTGTATGAAATTAAAAAATAAATCCCTCCTCCGTCCCTCTTGCACATTATTATCTGTACTGTACTGTACCAACCTTTTTTTAATAGTCCACTGCAGGACGTAGGCCTACCCACGAAGGGTGTTTGGGCCATATCCACCACGCTGGCCTAGGGCGGGTTGGTGGATTCACATACGCCATCGAATTTCTTCTACGGACGTATGCAGGTTGCCTCACGATGTTTTCCTTCACCGAAAAGCCAGTGGTGTGAAATTCCGTACATGAATTCCAAAGTACTCATTGGTACGGGACCGGGGATTCGAACCCACGACCTCACGATTGTAAGGCGGGTGTCACTACCTCTAGACCACCACGGCTACATTATTATCGCTCAGCATTTATGCTCGTCTCTTCTTCTTTCTGTCTTTCTACTTTATACAGGGTTATCCAGACTGGTTTACTGAGCTGAGAGGGAGTGATTCAGATTATCATTATGAAATTTTTTTATTACAGCATCATCCTGCAATTCGAGCGAAATTTGATAAAAAATAGCTGCGTTTCATCAATTTTGTCAATTTCGAGTTGCAATTTTTGACCGACGAACCACCGGAGGAGGTATACAATTCGACGCGTATATTTTTTTTTATGTCTACGCGTATATTTTTTATGTATAACCACGTATAACTTTTTTCATAGTCGTCCGATTCCAATAATTATTTTTTTATTAGAACGACTATACTTTGAAATTGGTCCCATTTAAATTTTATCGAAATTGGCTAAGCCATTTTTGATAAATCAACAATAATGCGAAAAATGCTACATCGATCCGTGCGAAATATTCGCAAATTCTGTACACGGGTGAAGTCGGTCATTCTCATTTTTGCAAAAAATGATCTTGTAAATGGAACAGCTGATATTTTTTTCTCGAATTTTGCGTTGGATCGATAGTTAAAGTTGTACATACTTATGGTCTTAATCACTCCCTTTTAGTTTATTCAGAGTCATCAGATAACCCTGTACTTTACAAACAAAAACTTCCAATCATGCAAATACACCATTTGCATTGTCCAGTTAAGGAAATAACTCTAGAAACAAATTAGCAGATTAACTCTAAAAATAGAACGTAAATTTTGAGGCTACATCCATTTAATGTACCCTCGAAACCCGCGATCACCTCGGCTTTGTAGCCTAAGCTTCGTACGTGACGTCATTACATTGGGCATTCATCTAGTCTCTATTGTAATTAATTTTAGTGCGGAGTCTATGGTGCTTTTTCTGCGGCACTTTCTAACTCAACAAGATTCTGCCGGAATGTCAGTGAAATTTTAACGATAATCTAGAAAAAATTATAATAAACCGTTCCAATACAAACATATGCCATATCCTTATATAGTCACATATCTATTATATAAAAGGCTTCCCTGAGTGACTGACTGACAGACAGCCGACAGCCCAAACCGCTTGAGATATAAACTTAAAATTTGGAACATAGGTACATTGTACGACGTAATGGAGCACTAAGGAAGAACATTTTGAAAAATCGATCTCTAACGGGGTAAAACGGGCCCTTTTCGTTTGTATGTAACTTTTTACTCCCTGTACCGATTGACTTGAAACTTTGTATACGTACTTTTCAAACAAAATAAAAGTTACGTTTTTTCCTGTTTTTCCGAATTTTCCTCATCTAAGGGGTCAAATAAGGTCCCAAAGTTGGTGAAAAAAGCGTCAATTACATCGAACCAGCTGAACGGTTATGGTTGAAAATTGGTATGAAGGAAGCGCACAGCATGTTTTAACACAGGAACTAATAAAATCCAGGAAAATCAAGGTTCCTTAGGGATACGCAAAATTGATAAGTTTAGGCTATAGCCCAAACCGCTGAAGATATGAGCTTGAAATTTGGAATATACGTACATCGTACGACATAATGAAGCACTAAGGATGAAAAACGTACCCAACTCTAACTTACGGGGTAAAACGGGCCCTTTTTGTTTGCATGTAACTTCAATTGACATGAAACTTTGTATAGATGCTTTTGAGACTAAATAAAAAATATGGCTGTACCTGTTTTTCTGGATTTTCCTTAAAAAAATCCTTAGGGGTCAGATACGTCCCAAAACTTCAATGCGCTTTTTTAAATAATGTAGTATCTAGAATAGGATTATGAAAATGATAGTTTATCTTTGAATGGGGCAAAATGGGTCCCCAAAAGTATACGTTTCTTTTTTTATTTTGTGAGCCAATAGTCTTAAATTTAGCGCACATATGGATAAATATTGGTATGAAGAAAGCACACAGCATGTTTTAATACAGGAACTATTAAAATCCAGGAAAATCTATAAGGTTCCTTAGGGATACGCAAAATTGATAAGTTTAGGCTATAGCCCAAACCGCTGAAGATATGAGCTTGAAATTTGGAATATACGTACATCGTACGACGTAATGAAGCACTTAGGATGAAAAACATACCCAACTCTAACTTACGGGGTAAAGCGGGCCCTTTTTGTTTGCATGTAACTTCTTATTCCCTGTACCGATTGACATGAAACTTTGTATAGATGCTTTTGAGACTAAATAAAAAATATGGCTGCACCTGTTTTTCTGGATTTTCCTTCAAAAAATCCTTAGGGGTCAGATACGTCCCAAAACTTCAATGCGCTTTTTTAAATAATTTAGTATCTAAAATAGGATTATGTTAATGATAGTTTATCTTTACATGGGGCAAAATGGGTCCCCAAAAGTATACGATTTTTTTATTTTGTGAGCCAATAGTCTTAAACTTAGCGCACATATGGATCAATATAGGTATTTTACTATGGGATCAACCCTGACAAGCGAAAATTACCTTCATTTCCCATACATTTTGTCGCGGGTCGATGAACTTTTTGTGTTGAACAGATGATTTTATTCACGTGCTTTTGGGGTTGGTACCATTGTAAAAGTTAATCAAATTATGAGTATAATAGCATCCTAGAACATGCCTGAGTAGAATTACGACTTGTGTGCCATTTTTTCATTTGCCTGGAAAATTAAATTTCTAATGACTTAATGAAATATGTCGAATACCTGTACCGGCCTTAATTAATAGTGCACTACTGAAAATAAGTACTACGGATAATAGAAACAGGTGGCTCTTAAGATGAATATGGACAAGACGAAAGTCATGTGTAATTCCCATGTTTTACATACCCCGATTTCTGTTGGAAACTCGGTTCTTAAAGTCGTTGACTCGTACGTCTACCTAGGACAAGTAGTCCAGTTAGGTAGGTCCGACTTCAACAAAGAGGCCAATTGCCGAATTCAACTCTGCTGGGCAGCGTTCGGAAAAGTGCGTAGTGTCTTCTTGTCCGACATACCTCAGTGCCTCAAGTCGAAAGTTTTCGACCAGTGTGTGTTGCCAGTGATGACTTATGGCACAGAAACGTGGTCTCTCACTATGGGCCTTATTAATAAGCTCCAAGTAGCCCAACGAGCTATGAAGAGGGCCGGTCTTATTGGAGATCCATAGGGGAGGCCTATATCCAGCAGTGGACGTCCTTCGGCTGATGGAAGACTGAAAATAGGCCTATCCGCAAAGGGTGATTGGGCCATATCCATCACGCCGGCCGAGCACGGGTTGCTGAATTCACATAGGACATTGATTTTTTCTACGTACGTACAGGTTGTCTCAATGTTTTCCAGCAATGAAAAGTGAAATTTCTTACATAGTTACTCATACAATTATAATTATTGGCTCCCTCGGTGGCTCAGTGGTTTGTGAGCCTGACTCCTGGGTTAAAGAGGCGTGGGTTCGATTCCCAGGGCAAATATTTATGTGATGTTCATAATGTGTTTGCTTTGTGTCTGGGTGTTATTAATGTATTTTTATTTATTTGTTTAACACTTTCTTGCACACCATTTGTACAAAAGGAGGACTTAACGCTAAACATCATTATCTGCCAGTCAACCTACAGGTACATGTATATGTAGTATATCAGTCTCTGCCAGCCAAATCACAAACTTTGCTTAGTTTGTGATCAGAGACCGTGTGGAATATGTCCCCCAATATTTATTTTTCATATTTATTTATTATTGAGTTAATTTCAGAAATTCGGCAATGTATCATCCGAAAATTTACGTACTCCGTAATAAGCTTTAGATACAAGTAAATTAAATAACCAAATACTAAGACAATTCAGCCTAAACCGTAGGCATTATTTTGCAAGTAATACGATAATAGGCTCAGTAATGAAGACGCCATGGTAAATATAATAACAACATAAAAAGTGTTCTCTCTATCTATAAGTGAAAAAGAAACAGATATAATTATGATAGCTATTATAATTACGATGGCGCCTTCATAATCGAGCCTAATGCGGGCTTAACCACAAGTTACTATTATTTTAAGTAAGTGCCAAGAAAACACGGGCCTAACTGTGGGTTTTTATCATTTTAAGCAGTTACAAAAATAACGCGAGCCAGACCGTGGGCTATTAGATATTATTATAAGCAAATGCCAAGATAACGCGGGTTGAACCGCGGGCTGTTATTTTAATCAAGTAAGTATTAAAACAACGTGGGCCAAACTGTGGATTATTATCATTTTAAGTACCTAATTATTAACACAACGCGAGCTAAACCGCGGGCTATTATCATTTTGAGCAAGTACTAAGCCAATACGGGCCAGACCATGGGCTATTATCATTGTAAGTAATACGACAATGCAGGCCAGACTGTGGGCTACGGGCTATTATTTTAAGCAAGTAAGTACTAAAATAACGCGGACCAAACTGTAGGTTATTATCATTTTAAGTATCTAAGTATCTAAGTATTAACACAACGCGGGCCAAACCGCGGGCTATTATCATTTTGAACCAGACCATGGCCTATTATCATTGCAAGTAATACGACAATATAGGCCAAACGGCAAGCTTTAAACAAATAATCGAAATTAAATATCAAATGATTTAATGAAACGACGGACGGACAACGCGGACCAAACTGCGTGCTATAAATTACCATCATAAGCAAGTACTAAGAATATGCAGGCCAAACCGTAACCTATTATCATTTTAGAAATAACTTTCGTGGGTACGCCTACTTCCTGCAGTGGACTATCAAAAGGCTGATACAGTACAGTACAGTATAAAAACAACGCGGGCTAAACCGCGGACAATTGGGTATTATTATGAGCAAGTACAAATACAACGTAGATCAAACCGCGGGCTATTTTCAATTCAAACAAGTAACTATGTACTTGTTTGAAATGAAAAAGCCGTGGTGGTCAAGAGGTAGTGACACCCGCCTTACAATCGTGAGGTCGTGGGTTCGAATCCTCGGTCCCGTACCAATGAGTTCTTTGGAATTTATGTACGGAATTTCACACCACTGGCTTTTCGGTGAAGGAAAACATCGTGAGGCAACCTGCATCCTGAGACATCCTTAGAAGAAATTCGAAGGCGTATGTGAATCCACCAACCCGCACTGGGCCAGCGTGGTGGATATGGCCCAAACACCCTTCGTGGGTAGGCCTGCGTCCTGCAGTGGACTATTAAAAAGGCTGGTACAGTACAGTACAGTACCTATGTACTAAGACAACGCGGGCGTAGCCGCGGGTTTTAAGCTAGTCATTCTATAAATGGATAATAATTACACATATAATCAGTATGAAATATTGAAAGCGAGAATGTCAAAGTTTGAAAACATATTTAGTAATGTTCTTAATTGGATACGCAATCATTAAAATTCACAGTGGCCAGTTTTTTTTTTAACAAAATACAATACCACTTAGTATACTAAAACTACATGCGCTAATCCTTACTTCCTTATACTTTAATATTATAAATGCGAAAGTAACTCTGTCTGTCTGTCTATCTGTCTGTCTGTCGCGCTTTCACGCCAAAACTACTGAACCGATCTCAATGAAATTTAATACACAGATAGTCTAGAGCCTGAGAAAGGACATAGGCTACATTTTATCCCGAAATTTGCATAATTCCCGTAGGATAGTCTATCGATCTCTCGAAAATCTATCGTTAACGAAACTGTCACTTATCACAACGACGCTAAAAGGCCCAATTCTGAAGGCACCATCGTAATTATAACAGTTAATTAGACTATTTCTGTTTCTTTTTCACTTTAGGCATTCGATAGAGAGAACACTTTTTTGTTGCTATTAAATTTACGATGGCCCGTTCATTGGGTTGATTGGGCCTAATATGGATTGACAAAACGTAATTAGATGACAGGTGACATACATTGACTGCAAACTTTTATAAACGTCTCGCTTAGCATACAAAGGGACAAATTGTCTTTCCACCATTATAGCTCCTCGAAGAGGAAATAAAGTACGGATTGACAATGAAACCTGACATCAAAATTGGACTAAATAGTTTTTTCTTTGCCATGCTACATATTACAATGACGTTTAATACTGGGCCGTCATTTCATCTGACATTAAAAATATTTTTAAATGTACCACCATTAGAGGTTAAACATATTTCTTTATTCTACCTTTATGGTACAGAATCCATGCTAATATACTAAGAAACGGATGGACTTGATTTTTAGAAATAGTATGGCATGAGTATGAGTATCTTGAAACTAAGGTTATTAACCTTGATTCTGAATTGTGACCTTGACACGAACATACATTTCTGTTGGTTTGGTTAGAATTGAACAGTGATAAAAGTGCAGCCCGGCTCGGTTACGGCAATCCTCATGAGGCACGCAACTTGCCGGCCAGCTTCTCAGCTGCTATAGTTAAAAACCCCAGAAAAGCGGCCCAACCTCGAGTGCAAACTTTTAAACTGCCTAGGGGGAAAAGACCAAAAAGAATCGGGAGACCTCGAGCGCCGCCTTCTCAGCTGTCTCAGAAAAAACCCAGAGAAGCGGCTCTACCTGGGATTCCCGCGCCGCCCATAAGCCTCGGCTACTAAGTTCCCCCGCCACGACAAGACGGGAACCCATGGGCGGGTACACTCTAACCTTATCATAATCAACAGAAGCATTTATAAGTATAAGGTATTTTGATCTCGGGTTAGGATTGAACAGTAACAACAAGGTGCAAGGTACTTGATTTTTTTTTATAGCAAGTGCCTTTATTGACTACCACTAAATACAAGACTTACAATGTAAAACTTCATAAACTACTACTACATATCAAGCAATTGGATCATCTACAGACCCTTGAAGGTCTAAAGATAAATAGTCTATTCTAAATGCCCAAGATCACTGCCAGTTAGCAGCGTGCCCAGCATGCTGGCAGCATTGCCAATCAGCTTGGCAATGCTGTTTATACGTTGAGCCAAATAAACACCAGCATTTTGGTCACGCGCCGGGTACACCAGACGCTCAGAAAGACTTTTGAAAACAAGATGAGCTCCCGGCCACCACGCGCACAATGTCTCAATTTCAAACGGCTCAAATATGTAACCACTGCCGAGGTTAGCATATTTGCGCCGTTTGTGCTGCTCCGCCGAATCAGCCACCGCTCCAGCCCTACTCTGAGTCTCAGAAAGATGTGACGGCGCCAAAGTATCGACGTAAGTTGCGTCCCATTCTACACTTCCATGGGAACAGCTTCATGCTTTTTCCATCACCACGCGCACACCCATTTGGTTCGAGTACGGCTGCGATATTGGCGGTCGCAAAAGCTCTTCGTATGACATCGTTCACAATGGCGTGACAACCAATTCGACCAGCGTTTATTGAACAAGAAAGACGGTGGTGACCGAGCTGGTCAACTCGGGTACTTGAATAGGTGAGAGCGCTCAGCTATATGCGGCGCGGCAGCAAGGTGGGTCGACTATCTCGACGATATCATTAACACCGCCGCGCCGGTCGAGCCTGGTCACGACCGACCAAGAGCCGAAGCAGGTGGCACTGCAAGAGAGAGGCTTATACCCAACAGTGGGTCAAAGAAAGCTGCGGATGATAACGATGACGAAACAAATTAGTTGAGATTGGCTGTTTTTTGGGTTTGAAATGATTATTTGCTACAATATTTGTGTACTGTTTCACATTGAATTAAAGCTAATGTTTTGTAGCGCACTTACTATTTTTGTTACCATTTTTTTTTACAAGATAAATTAAATTATATCGCGGGCGAAGCCGCGGGTAAAAGCTAGTATAACTATTAAAACTATACAAAATATGTTATTGAAAAACCGCATGTAAATACTCGTATTACATAAATATTACGTTAAGTAAATGATTCAGGATTAAGAAGGATGGAAGGAAGGAAGAATAAAATGAATTATTTTTTTTATTCAGTACAAAAAATCTGTAGTACAGATAATGCTGCTTCAGGAAATTTATAGTTTTGTTCTTCATTTTACATGTTTAACAGCGTCATACACTGTACTGTACTGTACCAGCCTTCTTATTAGTTCACTGCAGGACGTAGGCCTACCCACGAAGGGTGTTTGGGCCATATCTACCAAGCTGGCCCAGTGCGGGTTGGTGAATAATCATACACGAGTTTAAAAAAACAAATTGGAATAAATCTATTTCATACTGTAAATTCTAGCCTTATCACAACTATCATAGATAAATTAAGTACTTAATTTATCTATGCCACTATGTATGTAAGCCGGTGGTCTAGTGATAGTGACACCCGCCTTACAATCGTGAGGTCGTGGGTTCAAATCCCGGTCCCGTACCAATGAATTCCTTGGAATTTATGTACGGAATATCACACCACGGGCTTTTCGGTGAAGAAAAACATCGTGAAGCAACCTGCATACGTCCGTAGAAGAAATTCGATGGCGTATGTGAATCCACCAACCCGCACTGGGCCAGCGTGGCGGATATGGCCCAATCACCCTTCGTGGGTAGGCCTACGTCCTGCAGTGGACTATTAAAAAGGCTGGTACAGTACAGTACTATGTATGTGCCGGCCTTATTAATTCCCAGAAAGGGCGATTGGGCCTCACATATTCTGGAAATCACGTAAATGCCATGGATTTTTTTAAGAACGTATGCAGGTTACAATATCCGAATAAATGGGTGTCCAAAGAGTAAATAAAATAGTCATAGCTTCATCCATCCGTCCATCCACCAGCCATAGGATCCTAGTTCGTCCATCAGCGTCCATTGTTAGACATAGGCCTCCCTTACGCATCTCCAATAAGACTGATTGAAAGCGGCTCGCATTCCGCGCGATCCTGCTTTTTGACCGACGAACCACCGGAGGAGGTATACAATTCGACGCGTAAATACATTTTTTTTATGTATAACCACGCATAACTTTTTTTATAGTAGTCCTATTTCAATAATTCTTTTTTTTTATTGGAAAGGGTTTACTTCGAAATTGGTCCCATTTAAATTTTATCGAAATTGGCTGATCCATTTTTGATAAATCAACAATAATGTGAAAAATGTTACATCGATCCGTGCATAATATTTGCGTTCTAGCGATGCGCCCCGGCTTCACACAAGTGTATTATACATATAAACATGTCTTTTGAATTACTCTATCTATTAAAACAAACCGCATGAAAATCCGTTGCGTAGTTTTAAAGATAGAAGTATACATGGGGACAGACAGCGGAAATGTTTTATACTATGTAATGATTCTGTATACGGGTGAAGTCGGTCATGCTAATTTTTGCAAAAAATGATCTTGTTTGATGAAGTCATCTGTCCGTGCACCTCATAGGCAGAGTAAATATTAAATAAAAAGAGTCGTACAGTGGAAATAAATGCGCCTCCCTTATAAGCGAATTAGAAGCCCGTTTTGTCCGCATTTCTAGCAGGTTTTCACCGCCTTTCTTTAACCATCAGTCTCCAGTAAGCGCTCCCTTTCAATCACTCGCTATCGTCCTAATTTGCCATGGATGTAAAAAAAAACTCAATGCGAGATCGAATCAGATAGGAGGAGATCAGGAGATCCGTTAGTAAAAACAAAGTTAGAGACATAGCCCAGCGGTTTGGCAATTTGAAGTAACCATAAGGAAATCAAGTCACGGAGGACTTGATGACCGATGGAAAAGTTCGAGTGAAGACCACGTTTCCACCACATTGTGATCTCATGGCAAAAAAACCGGACAAGTGCGAGTTAGGCTCGCACATCGAGGGTTCCGTACAAACACGTTGTTAAAATAATTAAAAACCTGTTCATATGCTAATGAAGTTCTTTTTTAAGATACGATTTACTCACTTTGAATTTTGAACCCATATTTTGTGAATTCTGAGACCCTATTTTCTTGTGATTTAAATAAAAATGTACAGTTTTCAGATTTGTTCCTATATAAGTACTCTGAGATAATGCTTCTCGCCAAATTTCATAGTTCTATGTCAACGGGAAGTACCCTGTAGGTTTTGATTTTTGTGAGTGCAAAATATGCGGTTTTTTACGACATAAACGGCTCTAACTTTTTGAAACGATAACTGAGAAGTTTTTCTTTTACACAACACACAAAGTGATCCTATAAGGGTTCCGTTTTTTCCTTTTGAGGTACGGAACCCTAAAAAATGAATTGAATTGATTTAAATCAATAATTGTTTGAAATAAGGATCCAAACTTCGCTAAATTGGCTCTACCATTCGGATTCCGCCTATTCGGACTTATAGTCAGTGGGACCGTTACGCCCGATCCTCTCTCTTTCCAACATCCATGGCCGCCATAATTTGCCAATATAAATGACATCGTCAAACGGCGCCCGAGATCGATGGCCGCAATAATGGTTTTCACCATAGCACCATGGACGAGGTAATTTTTGAGCTAATAAGATGTTGGGTGAAGATTTGGCGAATTTTGGCGGGAAAAGAAACCTAACGGACTGGACTTTCTTTTCGTAGATACTTTACATTTTGTTTCAAATATCTTGCGCCTTACCACAAAAGATTTAAACACGCTGTAAACACTGTTTTACCGTGTAATTTGTTCCGTTAAACAGTGTCTAAACCATGCTTAATACCGCCCATGTTTATCGTCTGTGGTGAAACGTATTATAAACCGTAGGTACAATGAAAATAGTTAAAAATTATTTTAATATAAATAATTAATAATTATTTTTCGCAAAAATGGCAAAACCGGTTTTCATCGTGTATAAAATTCGAATAGCATGCGTATACAGTTTTTATATTATTGTTAGTTTTTCGGAATCGGCTCAGCCTATTTCGACACAAGATTATTTTTTTGCAAAAATTAGCATGACCGACTCCACCCGTGTACAGAATTCGCGAAAATCTCGCGCGGATCGATGTAGCATTTTTCACATTATTGTTGATTTATCAAAAATAGCTCAACCGATTTCGATAAAATTTAAATGGGACCAATTTCAATAAAAAAGAATTGTTAAAATCGGACTACTACGAAAAAAAGTTATGCGTAGGTACACATAAAAAAAATTACACGTCGAATTGTATATTTGGTCCGGTGGTTTGTCAGTAAAAAAATTTAATGGCACCACACCGGTCAAATACCCTTTCGAACAAAAAAATATTTTTTTGATTCGGTTCACAATTGGCAAAAATATCGATGAACATACAAAAAAAATACAAACGATCATAGAAACACCCCCTTATTGGAAGTCGGTTAAAATTTAAAAAAAAATAGTGCGTGGAGTCCCTCCGCGCGGAAGAAGTGAAACTTCGACGCAACAGTGCTTTCATACCCCCTGCATGGTAGCGTTAAACGTTTAACGCAACCTTGTTCAACGCAACTTCAATTTCGTTGTATTTTCCAAGTCTATTCTTACGAACGTTATCTCTTGCCCGAAGGGTCACTTTGCCCGCTCATTAGCCAGATAGATGGCGCTGTCAGCACATGAGGTTCATTAATTCTTATCACGATCGCAAAACTAAACTTTACAGCAAAGAGTTAAGTCTCAAATTCGAGTAGAGCTAAGTAGAGTTTCTTATAAGTTTTCGGAGCTATTAGTAATTAGGAACTATGTTTTATTTTAGGGTGGAAAGTTCAAGTTTCGTTTGAGTTGGGTGAAGTTCTCGTTTAGATTTTAGCCTGCAAAAACTTTTCGAAGTGCCCGAGTAAAATATTTTAGCAGCTGAAGGGCAGGAAAAAGCCGCAGTAGCACGCTGGATGCAAGCCGATTTCAAAAAGTTTTATTAAAAAAATATTTGGGACGTTTATGTACAGCAGTGAACGTCCTACGATTGATACTTAGATGGATAGAACGGATATAAAGATTAAATAAAAAAAAAAATAATCAAAATTAATTTCATTCAGTTTAGTATTTCGTTCCTACACAATATTTGTACCTATTTAATGCTGAGATGTAATTGTGCTTTTATATGTCAATAAAGATTTTTTAAAATAAATACGTGATGTGTATTATAACATCACGTAAAAGGAACGCTGGAGTGTCAAGCTATGGACAAGGAAGTTTAAAGATATGATTCCGAACTCCGCTGCAGGCAGCAGCAACACCGCAGCAGTGCTGCCGCAGCACTACTGGTCCCTATATAATCTCTATGAGTTTATATGAGATTACATTCTGAGCTCAGCAGCATTGTCGCGGCAGCATTATGAGGTAGTGCTGCGGCAGCACTGCTGCTTGTTGCTGCTGCCTGCAACGGAGTTGGGAATCATAACTTAACTCTTATTGCACACGTAATATGAATTAAATCTCATTGCTGCAGTTAGTCAGCCATGCTGGTCTAGTGGTAATGATACTCGCCTTACAACCGTAAGGTCGTAGGTTCAAATCCCTATCCCGTACCAATGAATTCCTTGCAATTTTTGTACGCAATTTCACACCACTGGCTTTTCGGTGAAGGAAAACATCGAATTTCTGCAACCTGCAATAAAATTCGATGGCGTATGTGAATCCATCAACCCGCACTGGGCCAGCGTGGTGGATTAGGCCCAATCGCCCTTCGTGGGTAAGCCTACGTCCTGCAGTGGACTATTAAAAAGGCTGATCCAGTACAGTACAGCTGCAGTTAAAGCTGCATACTAGGAGATATAACTCCTATCACTTATCATTCTGTGCAATAGGAGTTAAATCTTCTTGTGCGCGGCTTGAAGTTCCAGCGTCCTTTTTATTTGACGCGACCTGTAGATATTAGTTCATAATATGTTCAACAGTAGACTCAACGCCACGATTGTTTATTAGCACTATGTCATAACTGCTTTAAGAAAAATAATTATGGTTATGAAAATTCAATCATTTTATACTTTTAGGTTTCCGTACCTCAAAAGGAAAAAACGGAACCCTTATAGGATCACTTTGTTGGCCGTCTGTCCGTCTGTCCGTCTAACCGTCTGTCTGTCTGTCTGTCTGTCCGTCTGTGTGTATGTCAAGACTCTTTATTTCGGGGACGCGTAAAGATATCGTGTTGAAATTTAAACTGTACACGTATATATATATGATTTCTTACAGTTGTGTAAAGGAAAAACTTCTCAGTTATCATATAAAGAAGTTAGAGCCGTTTATGTCGTAAAAAACCGCATATTTCGATACTCACAAAAATCAAAACCTACAGGGTACTTCCCGTTGACATAGAACTATGAAATTTGGCGAAAAGCATTGCCTCAGAGTACACATATAGGAATAAATCTGAAAATTGTACCTTTTTATTTAAATCACAAAAAATAGGGCTTCAAAATTCACAAAAAATGGGTTTAAAATTCAAAGTGCGTAAATCGTATCATGTAAGGTATCATATAAAAGAGCTTCATTAGCACACGCTAAAACAGGTTTTTAATTATTTTAACTATTTTCGATGAATGACGAGAAAAGTAAAAAAAAAACTTTTGTCGATGATGATGATGATGAGTATAGAGATTTTACCAACGTAATTGCCAATTTTATGAAATTTTCTGGATTTGTACGGAACCCTCGGTGTGCGAGCCTGACTTGCACTTGTCCGGTTTTTTTTCATTCATTCATCATTTTATGTATGTGATAGTGTTAGAGAGTGTTAGTGTGAAACATTTGCGAGGAAATAAAACTTTCATTTCCAATTTAGCGTAAGAAATTCGGCATCATTTTACTCGATATTTTCAAGTACCTAATATCTGCGGAACCCACTCTAAGCAATCTTGTTAACGTCTTCGCCAATAAAATAAACTGCTACAGACAATGCCGGTACACTTTCTGGGCAGTATTATATATCACGCATATATCGTATAACAAGTTAAGGTAAGTAATATTATTAGTGTCTAGCTCATAGATATTTAGAGAGAGGCTGTCTCACCCGGCTCACGTGAGGTATATGTGTAGCAAATACGCAAACACTGCAAAATGTGTATTATTTGCGTTATACGTAGTTTAATTTGTGATTTTAAGGCAATCGTGAGGTGCCAACTCGGCCATACAAAAATTAGCTGTTAACTACCTCTAAATATTATCCGATTTGAGTAATTTTTTTTTCATGTAATCAGCATTTCAATAGCTAGAATTATACTTCTTAGTTTTTACAGTTTTTTATACGACTTTAAAGTAATAAGCCTCTACAATGTCACATTTTTACGCAATAACTTTGCTGAAAAGTATTCATGAACGAAAAACTTATCTGAAAAATAAAATGTACGAGCGTGCAATATTTCTTACTCAAGCGATCGACACCAAAAACAACATTTTATTACAATTTAAGGGGAGAAAAGTGTTTTCTCCCGGAACGTCATTTTTATCAAATATGTACCGAAAATTTTCTCGACGCTCTACAGACAACGCGGAAAAGACTGGTTGACTAACAATCGTCTTAAGCTAAAAATGTTATGCAAATTCTTTGCCAGAAAGAGAAAAACAGTTTTATTTAAGTCACGAATACTGAATTTGCGTAACTTGCGATAGTAAGCGACGTAGAATGTTGACGCGTACAAATGGTTAAAATTGGATGGAATTTATTGACTAGCTAATTTATTATTAAATTGTTACATTTTAATACCGAATTAATATTCATGTCACTTAATTTCTATTTCAAAAGCTCGCCAACTGTATCCCAGGATAGCGGAAGTCGGTAAGTACGCTTCTATAAGAATATTCCATCGCGCTTGCAAGATGGGTTATGACGTGCCCTATCGCGTTTAATAAAGTTGTGCTTTTCAACACGCGGGCCGAGACACAGGCGAAAGAGGCTGATTAAACCGATTTTTTTAAAATTATTAACGACGACAAATAGGTTATTCTCAAGTCGACGAGTATATTTTTTTTAAGTGAAAACTTCTATCGCCGCGTTTTGCACTTTTTGGGATGGGTAAAAAATGTTGGTTTGTTCCCAGTGTTACTACCATTCTTTCTACCAGGCAGTAGTAAGAACGGTAAACGAATTACTCTTCTTACTACTACAATTAAAAGTTGTTAGAACAGTAAAAAAAATACTCGTATTACTACCGTAATATTAAAATAACAAAAACGAACAAAACATGACAGAATTGTATTTTAAACCGAATTTAAGTTGGTATTATGCTTATAAATAATTAAACTCGCGTAACATGACGTAACCTGATCGAAGGGAGCAAGTTTTCAGTTCTGCCAGCTCTCTTGGAGTGCAATCCGTTGCTTTTTTTTAATTCATATTTCACATATTATATTTCACCTTACAACCTAAGGGGTAGACCCTTACAACGGTGGCGTGATGACATCCAAAAGTTTTGCGGCAACACCTGGATGAGACTGGCACAGGACAGGGATAGTTGGCGTAAGGGGGAGGAGGCTTATGCCCTGCAGTGGGCCGAAAAAAGCTGATGATGATGATGAATTTATATTTCAGAAGCTCTACAACTGTTTCCTAGCCGGGCTTAGATACTCACCACGCAACATTTCTTTCGATGTGTCAGAACTAGACAGCGTTATGGCAAAGTATATATATATCTGTCACTTTTCACACGTCGGAAAGAGTTCTTTTCGTGGTCGCATGCTGGACTAGCAGGACAGGGGAAGTCGGTAAGTGCGCTTCTGTAAGAATATTCCATCGCGTCTGTAAGATGAGTTATGACTTATGACGTGCCCTATCGCGTAAAGTTGTGCTTTTCGACACGCGGGCAGAGACACATGGGCTCCCATACAAGAAACGTGATATTTTTGCTCGATATCAATCACGGTAACAGGATGATGCTTGAAATATTACGTTGTATAGTCCCTTCCAAACTAAATAATTAAATCAAATATATTAAGGGAGCCCTTCCATACGGTACGGGACCCTTTGTGCGCGAGTCCGACTCGCACTTTTCCGACCATTTAATAATACACCAGAGGACGTAGGCCTACCCACGAAGGGTTATTGGGCCATATCATCCACCCTGGCTCAGTGTGTTACTATAAACATAAAATTGAACTGAAGCCTATAACTTCCGCTTTCTCTCGCGCTGCCCACCGCCTGCCCCCGACCCACGTCTCCGCACCCTTTTCAATATCAATCAACATCAATAATCAGATCTGAAGGTTTGGGGGCGTTAAATCTGCTTCTTAACTTTGTAAAGGTACTTGATAATACGCTTTTCATTCTTAGTCCTTTTCCGGATGGCGGAATTGACGTTTATTGAGAGTTTGTTTTCTTTTCAACTCAGAACACAAACCTAAGCGGTTCAGTTCCGGTTCACGGTTTTTTGCCTTATAGGATTGGATTTAGATTTATTAAGGCAACCGGGGCAACCGCACTGGGACGCAACCCTCCTAGGATTGCGAGGTCGGGGGACTATGAAGGGGCCTCCGCTATTCAGCTGCCTCGGGGCCTCCACACCTCTAAATCCGGCCCTGCCTTGGAGAATGTCAAAATATGTTTTGGACAATGACAAAACAACTTCTTAATTTTGTAAAGGTATTTATTTAAAACGCTTTTCATTCTTAGTTCTTTTCCGGAATGCTGGATTGACATTTATTGGGATTTTGTTTGCTTTTCAACTGAGAACAAATTTATTTTTTGCAAAAATTAGCATGACCGACTTCACCCGTGTACAGAATTCGCAAATATTACGCACGGATCGATGTAGCATTTTTCACATTATTGTTGATTTATCAAAAATCGTTCAGCCGATTTCGATAAAATTTCAATAAGACCAATTCTAGAGTATGCTCTTTCCAATAAAAAAAGAATGATTGAAATCGGACCACTACGAAAAAAGTTATGCGTGGTTATACATAAAAATAAAATATACGCGTCGAATTGTATAAAATAAAATATACCTCCTCCGGTGGTTCGTCGGTCAAAAATACAAAAAATCTCACCACCGACTTTCACTGTGTACATACAGAATTCGAATAGTTTGCACGAATCAATGTGATATTTATGTACATTATTGTAGATTTATCCGAAACGGCTCAGCTAATATGGATAAAATTTAAATGGGACCACCTCGGGAGTATATACCTATACACCTCGGGAGTATATACCTATACTCCCGAGGTGGTCCACCATAACCAAGATCAACCATGGCGCTCATAGTATGTAGTATGTATACTATGAGCGCCATGGTTGATCTTGGTTATGGTTGGTTATGGTTGATATGGTTGATCTCATAGTAGTTTGACTAGGTGTTTCTTAGCGATCAGCGAAGTTAAGCCAAGTGCGGTATGGTCAGTCTTCGGATTAGTGGCTCGAATGACACGTTGAATTATTTATGGGTCAAGAATCGGTTCCGCCGTTTAAAAGTTATCTATCAGGTCTTTTTTAGCTGCGTAGAAATATTATTGCCTTGGGATTTATTTTATTTGTTTTTTAGTGTAATCTTGTTTTATATTGAGGACTAAAACGCATAGTACTTTTTTAACCGACGAATCGGAGGAGGCTTACAGGTCATCGCGTATTTTTTTTGTATGTTTGACCATGCATAACTTTTACAAAGTGGTCCGATTTTGTTAATTCCTTTTTTGTTTGATAGACCATATTATACAAATGATCTATTTTAAATTTTATCGAAATCGGTAGAGCCATTTTTGATAAATCAACAATAATATGAAAATGACTACATCGATCCGTGCGAGCTATTCAAATTCTGTATACGGTTGAAATCGGTTATGCCATTTTTTGCGTAAAATAATTATTTATTTGTCCGCTCATAAGCGGCTTAACTAATCAAAAACACTTCACGTACGCGCGAATGTCCCCGTCGTCATGCTCCACCCATGTATATTGGATTACCCATGAGTGCTTGGTAATTAGTTTAGCTGTAACCACTGAACACATGTCTAAGGAAATGGCAGATAACACGCAGAATGAGATCAAGAACAACTGCTCAAAAGCTTTTTATGGGGTACTGGGCTCTAAGTCAGCTTTCAGAGATGAAACTGAACTGAAACGTTTGTAAACCATACCTTAAATGGACTTTTTAGTACCGTCAGTGACTTTTGGTTACCAAAATGTCCAGGTTATTGTTGAAACATAGGACATATTTTAATTATAATTTTTACCTCTTTCTTACTAAACTTCTATGCCGTGATACTCTGAAAAGCTATTTTTTTTTTTCATTTAGACATAAAAATACATTGCAGTGAGAGCGTTTTGTGTGTGGCTTGGACTGAATGTTTTTCATACTGCAATCTTCACAACGTCCTCTATTTTTCTTAATGCGAGGCCAATGGATTCCTCTATTACCCATCCTTACATCTTTTAGGGTAGAAAATTCCGTTTTCTGGCGCTTTGACTTTGATTGACTTGGGCTTGGAGTTTGATCTCTTGACAATCTCTTTTTCTCCGACATTAGATGATCCTTCTTTGACATTAGATCACAGCCTAGATCTTTGAAAGTCTTTCACAGGCATTTTGTCTCGCAGAAAGCCATGTACAATGTATGCATTTACAAATACTATATTCAGTATGCCCCAGTAAGCGATGCCACCATTTTGGAGACATTCTATCTATACAATACAATGCTCGAAGACAATCTGCGGTATCTACTTCTCCCATAAATTGGTTGTAGTCCTTCACGACGTTGGGGCAGGTTACTGTGGATTTAGAACCATCCTTTGCTTGTTACTGTAGCTTGCTCATTTCCGTGAAAACTTGAAACAAATGTACAACTTTATTATCTTTCCATTTCCAAAAGTCTAGATTTGAAAACCTGTAGTCATATTCTCCTTTTTTTAGTCAGGCTTCATGTTTGTTGGTAGTTCTTTATAATAGACCTGATGGTTCCACACCCAAAAGTCCCTTCAGTCAATAATTTCTCTCTATTTTTTTATTTCACCTTCGCTCTACTTAAAGTCTTTTTTTTTAAGTCAAACCACTAATTGATGGAATTACTAGTGTTGCAATTCCTAGCGTGTCAGCAAAATTCAAATCAGTGCTGGATGTAAGAAGTGTAGTTTGTGTTACCTACCTGTTGAGAATCACAGGATTACATTTCATTGTCCAACTGTGGCTGGTCACTAAGATATAGCTCTCTTTCTAAGGCCTCTTCAAAAATTGTGTCAAAATCCCGTAGCAATCGAGGTTGAACATCTTCTGGATTTTCGTCAGATTGTTCAACATCAGATTCCGCATAACAGTTAGGGAGGCCTTCTAAGAGCCACGTTTCGATAAGTGCTTTCTGTTTCATATCACCCATCGTAAGAAACCTGAAATAGATTGAATAAAGGCTTTATACCTACCCTCAATGTAACTCAAATCTTACACGAAAAAAAACACGAAGTCACTGACGGTACTTTTCGGTCCTCGTCAAAATTTGTAATTTTTTGAAAAGAAATAACAAAAAATATGTAAAATGCTTATTATTATAGTAAGAGTAACAAATTAATGTAACTAATTCATACAGAAAATCTTAACTTACCTCGTAAATTATATTTTTTATGATTTTTTGAAAATCTCTCACTTGAATTCCTTGTTCGTCAGTGCAGGTCTCAACTTGCAAGCTTCACGGATTGGCTGTTTTTCATCATATTTCAAATAAAACTATCTTATTGGCTAGTTAAATGGTACTTCTAAGGATCAACAGAAAGACTTGAACGTTGCGCGATCGGATATTGGAAGTAAGAGGCGATAAATAGGGTGGTACAAAATAGTACCGTCAGATAGGAAAGGGTTAAAAGTGGTTCATAATGTTAGTGTGAATGATTGACCCCTTCAGCTTAGTTACATTTTTTCTAAATAATGTTAGTGACAGTTAGTTATTTTTTATACTCGTGAGTGCAAAGTATCTGCCGTATACGAGTAAGATATCTATGCCCGTAACATTGTTAGCAGCCTCCCGTACTCTTTTCATGGTAATAATATTATTGCCTTTTTATTTTCTTCTCGTCGCGAATATTTTAGCTTGTTAGTAGTAAAAGAAGCGAGAAACCGAATGTGTTTATTGTACAGTAATTGGTTTTTTTGAGTTTCGACAAATGTTTTAGAACAAAAGTTGTTAGTTTTGATGTACAGAATAAGCTCCTAAAAGGATGCTAATTGATTAGAAATAACCCTGTATAAATGAAACGTGGTCGGTCTTGCCCGATGGGTGGTTATTTTTAATGCTTACTAATATTATAAATCCGAAAAGTTTGTTGATTTTTTCCTCTTTCACGCAGCAATGGAGCAACGGATTGACTTGGTTTTTGGCATAGACATAGTTTAAAAGAGTGAAGTGAAAGCTATTTTTTATCCCGGAAATAAATAAGACACCTTGGAATAGCACAAAAATAAAAATATTACGCGAGCGGAGCTGCGAGCAAAAGCTAATCCTACTAATATTATAAACGCGAAAGTTTGTGAGGATGGATGGATGGATGTATGAATGTTTGTTACTCTTTCACGCAAAAACCACTGAACGGATTGAGATGAAACTTTCCAATAATATAGCTTACTAGTTTCTACCCGCGGCTTCGCCCGCATACGCAATATATCATTATAATTTATAGCCTATGTGTTATTCTGATATATAAGCTATATTATTGCAAAGTTTCATCTCAATCCGTTCAGTA
Organism: Hypomecis punctinalis; assembly: GCA_949316475.1. Taxonomy (NCBI): domain Eukaryota; kingdom Metazoa; phylum Arthropoda; class Insecta; order Lepidoptera; family Geometridae; genus Hypomecis; species Hypomecis punctinalis. Next base: position 15,360,102 of record OX438809.1, read on the forward strand.
GTTTTTGCGTGAAAGAGTAACAAACATCCATACATCCATCCATCCATCCATCCATCCATCCATCCATCCATCCATCCATCCATCCTCACAAACTTTCACGTTTATAATATTAGTAGGATATATCAGAATAACACATAGGCTATTAATTATAATGATATTGCGTAAAAATCAAAATATCATGCGGGCGAAGCCGCGGTAAAAACTAGTATTTTATATAAAGGGCTATGCTCGAAACTTAAAAAATTAACAAAATCGGACCACTTTGTAAAAGTTATGCATGGTCAAACATACAAAAATACGCGATGACCTGTAAGCCTCCTCCGATTCGTCGGTTAAAAAAGTACTATGCGTTTTAGTCCTCAATATAAAACAAGATTACACTAAAAAACAAATAAAAAAAATCCCAAGGCAATAATATTTCTACGCAGCTAAAAAAAGACCTGATAGATAACTTTTAAACGGCGGAACCGATTCGGGACCCATAAATAATTCAACGTGTCATTCGAGCCACTAATCCGAAGACTGACCATACCGCACTTGGCTTAACTTCGCTGATCGCTAAGAAACACCTAGTCAAACTATTATGAGATCAACCATATCAACCATAACCAACCATAGCCAACCATAACCAAGATCAACCATGGCGCTCATAGTATGTATTATGTATACTATGAGAGCTATGGTTGATCTCAGGGCTGTCCAAACATCGGCCATGTGGCCCGCGGCTTGGTTTTATACGGCCCGTGACTCATGTTTTAATCAGAAAACAGTTTTGGATATAAAATAATGTATATTTTGTTTTTTAGTTTCGATGATAGAATTCTTAGTCAAAACGTAAAATCATTATTTGGTATAATTTATTGCAATATTCTATTCGCATGGCATCATTTATAAGTGAAGCTTTCTTTTCCTGGAGAATTCCCGAAAAGTATTTTGTTTTTGTAGAGCGAGTTGCCAACTTAACTGGAATGCTTTGCTTGTGTCTGTCTTCCCGCTTAAGTACAACGTGGATGTCTTCAAATTCCGAGTAAATAGGTATCTTCTAGGTAAGCGTGCTACACCCTAGACCGCATATCTGCTCAACATCAGGCAGTAGGTATGTACACGCAAACCTATACAAAAAAAAGATTTCGAAACGTTTTTCCTAGGCAAGTTTTGAAATACTTAGTACCTATGCTCAATATTTATAATAGATAACATAGGTATAATATTTATTTTAATTGTCATACTTATTGTACCTGTATATCTTAATAAATATAATAAGTACAGTACTTGTTATTTTAGATAAATTAGTGTTTGAATTTAAAGTGTTTTTTAATCGAATTTGTGAACCAATACAAGAGTGAAACAAAGTAAGTAAACGTATGATTTCTGGGAGTACTCTATTTCCAAAGACTTTTGAAGTATAAGAGGACCATAAACTCGATATGTTAGGTGACTAGATCAAGTCAGGCAGTATGTAGTCAAACGCAAACTTATACGGAACAAAAATAAAAATCTGCGGCCCTCCGTTTTGCTTTTGCTTTAGCTTTTGTTGTAAAAATTGGCCTTCGAAGGTGTGTAGTTTGGGCAGCCCTGATCTATAGGACAGTAACATATCACGTCGGCACGTCATTTTCTCTGACGTCATCACCCCCGAGCCGGTAATTCGATGAAGGCGGTTGGTACCATTGAGGAAGGAATCAGGGTTGGTACAAACCGCGACAGAATACAGGCTGATTCCGCCATTCATGGGATGAATTGGCCCAATCTGGGGCCTAAACTACGATTGTGGAACTTTGTGGGAAGCCACCACGATTTTATGCTCTAGACATGAATAAGTTTGTTTTTACCGGACACCGTCAATAAACAAATGCCTACATTTTTTCATTTTTTAAAATTTTTGTGAAACAAATTGCCATGAACAAACGCTCTTAGTCTGCGTGCATCATCTTCGACCACAACGTCGCTTATCATCAGGCGAGTAGGTAGTCAAACGCTGACTTATTCGCGATAAAAAATACGTAGAATCTGTACAATGCCTTTTTTACGGTTCCGGACGTAGAATCTGTACAGTACCTTTTTTGGGGTTCCGTACCTAAAGGGTAAAACCGGGACCCTAGTACTAAGATTCCGCTGCCTGTTTGTCCCTGTCTGTCACCACGCTGTATCTCATGAACCATGATAACTAGAAAACTGAATTTTTTTCAAATGATGTATTTCTGTTGAAGTAAAATAAATATTTATACAATTCAACAAATGAAAACAAAAAACTAATTTTGCTGTTACGGCAACAGATACAGGCTTGAAATGGAGCTATAGGGGCCCATACGCCATCCCATACGGCACGGAACCCTTCGTGCACGACGGCAACATGTACTTTTCTTTGCCGTGTGACATAATATAAATCAAATCATTCTATAGAGTCCACCGTCGTAAATGTTGGACAAATAGCTAAAAATCTCTATGACACAACACCGCTGCTTCACTTGGGGAATACCCCCCCACACAAATTTTGGCACCTTTTTACTCATGCGCTGACAGAATTTGTTCAATTTGTGGGGTCTCTATTAACTAAATAGGCTGGGAAGGGGTTGAACAGCTGATTTTGTGGGTATCTTACATTTTTTAGTACCTATTACTATACCAGGTTGAAAGGAATAGACCGATTTTATTTGATGAGGTCGCATCTGATAAAATACTTGGACCCTACAAGGTTTGGGTTAACTCTGTATTTAAAAACTCGATGTCAACAGTTATAGTTAGAAAAAAATATATAGGGCTATTTTGAGGGTTCCGTACCTCAAAAGGAAAAAAAGTTCACAAAAAAATCACTTTTCACGTTAAATCACTTAGTTGTCCGTCTGTCCGTCTGTCCATTTATCCGTCCGTGTGTCAAGACCTTTTATCTCGGGAACGCGTACACATATCGAGTTGAAATTAAAACTATATACGTATATCTATAGTCTCTTACAAGTGTGAAAAAATTAAACTTCTAAGCTATCGTACAAAAAATTTAGAGCCGTAATAAGCCGCATATTTCGACACTCACATGCTAAATCAGGTTTGTAATTATTTTTACAGTGTGATTTTCGATGTATGCGAGTAAAGTGAAAAAAAAACCTTTTTTCGATGATTATATATCCTATAGAGATTTAAACATACTTACTTCCCAATTTTGTGAAATTTCTAGGTTTAGTACGGAACCCTTGGTGTGTGAGCCTGACTCGCACTTTTCCGGTTATTTTTCGAAACTTTGTATTATGCGGTGTATTAAAAAGCCAGTACTTTTTAATAGTCTACTGCTGAACAAAATAAACTAGAATGGCGCAATCGCCCTTCGTGGGTAGGCCTATATTCTATGAATTTCATTTTACTTACACAATTAAAATGTAATTATATATATACGAAATGAATACCCGTTTCGTCAGACTCACAAAAAGACGTCCGTTTATCCTGGAGGGCGATTTTTGAAACATTAGAATCAAATCTAACGTTCGTTAAAGGATCGCATGGTATGCCCTCCCGCTCTCACAAGCATAGATTTCCAATCCTCGCTCCTGCTCTTCCTCGCTCACATGACTATCTACGTATACGTTTAGAAGTCCTAATGATTCAATTGTAGACCCCTGGTTCCCTATAACAAAATCTATAAATAAGTACAAAATATTACGACAAATGATATCATATATTGCCAATGACATGAAGTAGGTTCTTATTTACTTAGCCCGCGTTTTCCTCCACCGGAAACATTTCCTATTTCATTTCTGTCCGTCCGAGTTTGATACTTGGCAATTTGTACGAAAACACAGTATTATAACTTTGTACGTTGATAGGAAATATCAACTGATAGGAAATATGACTTTGAGTCAGTCCAGCGGAGCAACTCTGTTAACCGATCTTGTTACTGATGTGACACGTTCTTGAACCTCTCTAGTTTTTCTGACAGTTCTGACAGCTCAAAGCTGTCAAAAAATCTAGAGAAGTTTAAGAACGTGTCACCTCAGTAAAGAGATCGGTTAACAGGATTGTCCCGCAGGATAAAATGCGACGCGACAGCATCAGTCTTTTAGTTCAATGTATGATTTGTTTCCTGTCTTTTGTTTTCGTTAATGTTTATTTTAATAGTCCACTGCATAGGTCTACCCACGAAAAGAAATTGGGTAACACCCATCACGCTAGCTCAGTGGGAGTTGGTGGATTCACGTACGCCAACGAATTTCTTCTATCGACGTATGCAGATTGTCTCGTGATGTTTTCCTTTGTGTGGTGTGAAAAACGGTACTTACTCGTAAGTTTCATAGAACTCTTCGGTACGGGACCGGGTTTGAACTGAAGACCTCACGAACAGATTGTAATGCTCAGGAAACAATAATTACTGGGGTAAGTAGGGCATTCCAGTCCCTGGCATGGCGGTTCGCGTTTTTTACTTTGCTGAACATAATATATGATATTGGTAAAAATCACCCACTGCACTACTAGTTACGCTATGAGCGCTCTATTAATAACTTTAGAGTTAGAGATATTTCGGAATTAAATAGTCTACGTTTTGTCTTTACAACTGATTTTTCACCGACGGACCACCGGAAGCGGTACTCAATTCGACGCGTATACAGGGTTATTTTTGATCAATTAGCATCCTTCCAGGGGCTTATTCTGTACATCAAATTTAACAACTTTTGTTCTACGACCTTCGTCAAAACTAAAAAAAAACAAACAGCTGTTCCTTACATTTTGTCGCGGGTGAACTCCATTTTTCTATGGAACAAGAATTTTTTTTTGTGTTTTGACGAAAGTCGTAGAACAATAGTTGTTAGTTTTGATGTACAGAATAAACCCCTAGAAGGATGCTAATTTATTAGAAATAACCCTGTATATATTTTTTTTTCGTATTTTCACGCATAACTTTTTTCATACTTAGTCCGATTTCAATATTTTTTTTTATTGGAGTATACTTCGAAATTTGTCCCATTTAAATTTTATCGAAATCGGCTGAGCCATTTTTGATAAATCAACAATAATGTGAAAAATGCTACATCGATCCGTGCGCAATATTCGCGGATTCTGTACACTAGTGTAGTAGGTCATGCTATTTTTTGCATATAAATTATTATCTCAAAAAGAAAAAGATAAAACACGCACTTACTATTCCAAAGTAGATAACTTCGTTTATTAATAAAGCCGTGAGAGAATTAACGTTAAATCTTAGGTACTGAAACCTAGACTTGATCTAGGCTCCTAACATATCGAGTTTATGGTCCTCTTATACTTCAAACGTCTCTTTGAGACTTCGGAAATAGAGTACTCCCAGAAATCATAGAAAATGTCGTCTATCTGAGCTGGATTCTACTTTGCTTCACTCTTGTATTGGTTCACAAATTCGATTCAAAAGCTCTTTAAATTCAAACACGAATTTATCTAAAATAAAAAAGTACTGGACTTATTATACTTACTGAGATATACAGGTACATTAAGTGTGACAATTTTGAAAAATATAATATGTTATCTATTATAGATATTGAGTATGCTAAGTATTTCAAAACTTGCTTAGGAAAAACGTTTCGAAATCTTTTATTTTGTATAGGTTTGCGTTTGACTACATACCTACTGCCTGATGTTAAGCAGATATGCGGTCTAGGGTGTAGCACACTTACCTGCAAGATACCTATTTACTCGGGATTTGAAGACGCCCACGTTGTACTTTAGCGGGAAGACAGACTCAGGCAAAGCGTTTCACATTCTGGCTGTTGGTATGAGGAATGTGGATTTGAAACGCTTGGTTCTAACGCGTGGGGTGTTCACTATAAAAGGGTGGTGCTTTGAGAATATGGGAAGGATGCAGACTACAGCCTGCATATTGTTAATATCTGGCTGTTCGGTTGTCTGTGGCATCATACTTTCCAAACAGTTGAAAGTTTTTTTAATTCAATCCAAAAAATTCGAAGTTGTCTTTCTGCAACTTATTTGTTTTGTGCTACCGGAAGCCGAGCTAATGTGCACTTGCGGTAACAGTTAGCTTTCTAGGACATATGGCAACACTAAAAAGAGGTTGGAATTAGAACGGCGGCACTAAAACGTCAAGTGTCGATAAAAAGCCAGGAAAAGACGGACGTCAAATACTCGTACATACCTACTGGCAAAGACTATACAATATAGTCTCTGCTACTGGCGAACACTGCAAAGTGTAATTTTGAGAAAATTGTATAGGGGCGTGACAATACGCGCGAACACGCGGATAGTGGCCAAATCATACTTCTTGGCGGCTGTAATGTTAGCTACAAGCTGCGGATATCCCAATCATCGCACAGCTCTTAAGGTGGACAATAGAAATGATGACTGGGCAAAAAAATTGTTATTACTATTAGTCCGTGAGTTTTTTTTATTTTTATTATTATTTATTTTTAGCCTTCTATATCTTTCCCATCACCTAAATGTTACATGTATCTAATTAAAATATAACTTAATAATTAAACTTAAAACACTTCTTAGACTATTTGTACCTACCTAATGATAATTTTTATTTAGAGTTTTCCTTTTATTTGTTTTATAATTTATCTTCTTGGATAGGAACCCCTGTTTGGGTAAAGGCCTCCTCCAGCGAGGTCCAGTTTTCCCTATCTTTAGCCCGCTCAACCCATTGCTTTCCTGCTATGGCTACGATCTCATCGCTCCATCGCTTCATTGGCCGTCCTTGTCGTCTCTTTCCGCTAGGTCTTTTCTATTTTGTCGTTTATTTTGTGTTTCTAATGTCCGTGAGTTAGAATATCATAAAATGTTGGACACGTATTTTTTCTTTTGTAAATCAAACATTAAATGAGAAAGATAAGCTTTGTTAAAGTTTGGGAGTGGGGGTCGTGACGTCACCTCTCTTACAGAAGTCTATACGTTTTTATGGCACTTGTGACATCACGCGGAAATTCGACGGACTATATCTTCGTCAATTTTTGTTTAATTGACTAAAGAAAAAATATGTGTTTAATATTTTTGAATAGTCTATCTGACGGACTAATTAGATATTTTTAGTCATTATACCTATTGGGCATACACTGCGATGAACTGATCAGTTTATCGCATCAGTCCAACTGGCCAGCTATAACATACCGATATAGAGCTATAGTGTACCGATTTTCTGTGTATATATCGCAGTTAGATACGTTATTACGTCAGTGATTATCTTAAGCATCTGTACCTATCAGTAAATATACAAGCTCATCTGCATCGAAACACACACACACACACACACACACACACAACATCCAACCTAATAATACCATATTCGTTACTCATGTTACATGTATTGTGGCTAAGCTTTCCTATGTTTAGATTTAGTACTTATGTCATCATAACAAAGTTTATTAACTTAGATGTAAATATATATTTCCGTACCCCAAGTTAACGCACATTTGTAAGCAACTCGTGCTCAGAATCCTGAAACACAGGCCTTATCGCCTACTTCAGAGATCACTATACTTGCAAAAGTGTGTAAAAAAAAATATTAAAAATAAATAGTTAAGTTTTTTGAAAAATAAATATTATTTATTTATTTCAAAAAAAAAAAAAAAAACTGAACTGAAGCCTGGGTGTGGGGAAAAATGTTAGGGATAGTTGGACAGATGCGATAAACTGATCAGTTTATCGCACCGTGTATGCCCGCCTTTAAATGAGCTTCAGTCAGGATTGGGCTATCCGCAGCTTATATCTGACTAGCTGCCCGTCCCGGCTTTGCCCGGGTATGATTGGCTATACATATACTTACCACGTAATGTAGGTATGCGCCACACACATGTTAGACATACCGGATGAACCATTATGATGAGTTAAAACCTACCCAAATCGCGAGAGTTTCCGTAGTCTTAAACTGTTCGAAGTTTATGAAAAAGAGATAGTAGATATTGGCATATCTAAATAAAAGTGAGTTCGTATGTGTTGGGTGGCTGTACATAATATATAGCCCTGATTTCAGAAAATGACAATGATGAGAATGAAAGCGACGTTAAAATATTACAGACCCACAGTCTATACATTCTACCCATGTAAGTTAGTTTCTTGATCTTGTCTTCACTCGAGAATTTTGAAAAACATTGGACATCAGTTCTACTTCTACGAATTGTGTGCCCTACCTAAGGCCTCTTCAACTTGCTAACCCAAAGAGCTGTGATGGAAGGAATCGAAGCGCTGGCATCCAACGTGTTCCGGACGTCACGACCAGATCTTAGATTCACGTGAAGACCTTCGCTACACTTGCCAATACATTGTCTACATTCGAGAACTTTAAGGTCGACAATTCGTTTCACATACTATGTGCAGGGGCGTAGCTACCGCAGTATTAGCCGTGTCAATAATACGGGGCTCCCGGGCTACAGGGGCCTTAACGTGTGTAAGCAAAACCTAGTAAAATGTTATCCACAATGTCACTTAATCTCGTGCTTCCCGAAAAAAAATCATCTCTTTTTTTCCCGGGTTAAGCATTCTTCCAAAAGTTGTCCTAAGAGGCAGAAATTTTATAACAACTGAAATCGTCTTCAGCTAGACTTACTTAGCTGATATAGGTAATTATATTCTATTCATTATCAATTATCAATTTCCTGAAAAAAAAAGGCAAGAAAAGTGTATATTTCTTTTGAATTGTTTGGCTAGCTCAATTTCTAGGAGGAAGTGACAACTTATAAATAACCGTCTTACCACTAAAGTTTTAACAGTACAAATTGTACGGCTAAACATTGTTTAAATCTTTTGCGGTAAGGCGGTATATATTTATTTCAATTTAATGCAAGCATATTTGTTTCTTTTGTGAGAAATGTGTGATTTGGGCTCCCTAACTATGTTTGATTCTGGGCTCCTCCAAGGCACGCTACGCCACTGCATACCTATTTACTACCAATAAAACATAAATCGACACACTAATGGCGGAGATATATAACTTTGGTGGTCTAGTGGTAGTAACGCCTGTCCTACAATCGTGAGGTGGTGGGTTCAAATCCCGATCCTGTATCAATGAGTTTCTTTGGAACTTATGTACGGAATTTCAAATCATTGGCTTTTCGGCGAAGGAAAATATTGTGTGGCAATCTGCACCAACCCACACTGGGCCCTGGCACTGGTAGTGGATATGGCCCAAGCACCCTTCTCAATTCTCAATGACCCGTTTCCTCGAATCTCTACGTTATGTCACCTAATAAGTTCCTGTAACCGAGCACTTTGGCATCGCGCGGCGTTGTAGTCGGCTTGGAATCGCCTTACGACTAACTAAAAAGCCTGCCCACTACGTAGCTTGGGCAGGATTTTGTCTCGGACACTTTTTTCACTATTGTGACTCTATAGATATTTACTCAAAGTGAATTTTGTGTTATGTACATTGTACAAAGTACATGAATTGCCAAGCGGAGTGAGCGGCGAAACGAAACTTTTATAATACTTACATTTTTGAACTCGTAATATCTTTGTAATAAAATGTCTGAATTAAATAATTTAAAAAGTTGCATAAAGCTATTGAAACAGTCTTGAATATGAAATAATTTATTTTGATAAGGATTAATACCAAGATACAAATTAAGATCCTTTTCCTGCGACGGTATTCAATTAATTTTTAAGAATAAAATAACAGTTATTACGTCTTAACTATAATAGTTAGATATATGCTGTCGCGACATTTTTTGTAAATTATGGTGTGTTTTATAAAGTCGCAGTACATTATTTTATTCCATCATCAATAGTTTTCGCAGCGCACGCGACGTAAGGAATTTTTCATGTCTTTTTTTTACACCTTATGTTACATTATTAGAGTTTTAGTAAGGATCCCTAATTTTTTTTTAAATATAATATAGCCTATGTTACTCGGGGATAATGTAGCTTTCCAAAGGTAAAAGAATTTTTGAAATCGGTCCTGTAGTTTCGGAGCCTATTCATTACAAACAAACAAACAAACAAACAAACAAACAAATCTTTCCTCTTTATAATATTAGTATAGACATCACAGCCGCCAAGAAGTTTGATTCGACCTATACTCGACCGCGCACTTGGCGTGCGCGTCGTATGGTTACTGTGGGTAGTACCGGCAGTCTACTCCCTAAATCCCGAAGTAGATCTCCCTGAGGAAAGTAAGCTACGTTTTGCTAATAGAAAGTTATACGAAGAGTGCCTAGTCCAGAGTTTTTAAGCCTCCGGAAGGCCTCTGGCACGGATAAATGTAGTGATTTTTTAAATATTGTCTAAATACCAAGATTTGGTTTGTCTTGACAATAGGTTCTCATCATTAGATAATTAAACACAATGTCGTAACTTAAGTTTCTATTAACTTTAAAAATTTCTGATTGGTTCAGAACCAAGTACCAAGGAAAAAAAACAATTATAAAATACAAGTGCGGTGTTTGTTTAATTATTTTTCGCAAATGGCAATAGATGGGCAATAGCGACTTCTATCGTGTACAAAATTCGAATTTCGAATTGATGTATGCAATTTTTACAATATTGTTGATTTTTCAAAAACAGTTCAGCCAATTTTGATAAAATATAAATCGTATCGAATTTAAAAAAAAAATTTATTTGGTTCACTATTGGTGATAATATCGATGAACGTACACAAAAAAAACATACAGACAAACATAAACTCTCCTCCTTTTTGGAACTTGGTTACAAAAGCTGTAATTACAACAAAATAAAGTCCTATAACGAAACCAGTGTTTATTTGTTTAATTGCTCTAAATAAGCTAAAAGGTTTACAATTCAATGTTCAGTGTAGTATTTAGATACACACTACGTGGTGAAACATTCAAGTTGTGTTTACTATGATCCAGTATCACATTCCAGTACTGTAACAGCCTTTTTAAAAGTCCACTGCAGGACGTAGGCCTACCCACGAAGGGTGATTGGGCCATATCTACCACGCTGGCCCAGTGCGGGTTGGTGGATTCACATACGCCATCGAATTTCTTCTACGGACGCATGCAGGTTGCCTCACGATGTTTTCCTTCACCGAAAAGCCAGTGGTGTTAAATTCCGTACATAAATTCCAAAGAACTCATTGGTACAGGACCGGGGATTTGAAACCGCGACCTCACGATTGTAATGCGGGTGTCACTACCTCTAGGCCACCACGGCTTCATCATTCCAGTGGTCGAGGATAAAATATTTAGTTTACCCGTCACTATCATCAAATAATAATGAGCGTGTATTATGCACACATTTGAAAAATATCTTAACTGCCTCGGTGGCTCAGTGGTTAGTGACCCTAACTTCTGGATCAAAGAGGCGTGGGTTCGATCCCCACCCAGGGCAAATATTTATGTGATGAACATAAGTGTTTTCTCTGTGTCTGGGTGTTATTTAGTTACTATCTATATAAGTATGTATTTAAAAATAAGTATATGTAGTATATCAGTCCCTGACAGCCATATCACAAGCTTTGCTTAGTTTGGGGTTAGAGGCCGTGTGTAAGATGTCCCAAAATTATTTATTTATTATATCATTATGTTTAGGGTTCCGGGCAAACTATTGTTTTTAGTAAAACGGGGAACTCTTATAACTTCGTTGTGTCCGTCCATCCGTCCGTCCGTCCGTCCCAATAATACAAAGCCTTATACATATTTTCCACATTTATCAACCAAATTGCATGAAATTTGATATTATGATAGTTTAAGTATAGATCGTATCTCCCATACATGTACATACAAATATTTATTAATTTAACTTGATAGGCAGTATTTTCGAGAAAACGCGAATTCGGATTTAAATTTTTGCTTCGAGTGAAGCTCGGTCTCTTGTTATTTTTACGCATGCTTAATGTTTTTGTGTTTCTATAATGAAACCTTTACAGCTCGGCTACGATCTCACCGCTATAGCATCAGTGGGGCACGGGGCGGCGAGCGGTAAATAATGTACTGTATTGTACCAGCCTTTTTTATTAGTCCACTGCAGGACGTAGGCCTACTCACGAAGGGTGATTAGGCCATATAGACCACGCTGGCCCAGTACGGGCTGGTGAATTCACATACGCCATCGAAATTCTTCTACGCATTTATACGCAGGTTTCCTCACGATGTTTCCCTTCCCCGGAAAGCCAAAAAATCCGAACGTATATAAATTATAAAGAACTCATTGGTACGGGACCGGAATTTGAACCCACGATCTCACGATTGTAAAGGTGTCACTACTACTAGACCACCACGGCTTTTTAGCGGTAAATTATTAATGTATTAAAATGTAAAATGAATGACGCCTCGATGGCCTGCTCCGAGGGCTCGTAGACCCCGCCGATGCCGACGCTGCCGCTGTCTGTCTGTCTGTCTGTCTAAAGCCAGAACTCGTGGCCGAGCGCGCGGTCTTCGCAAACTCGTAAAAGATTGAAATCACTAGATTCCAGTTACTGGATCGATGTAAAGCAACGTTTCCTAACGATAGAGTCGTAGGCTAGCGTGCCTGGGAGCATTAACACGTAGTAAGCGCTTGATAATGTGGCCAAAGGACTTTAACAAATAGGTTCCATGGTTTTATTGCCCATGATAACTTTGTAAATGGAAATATCTCTAAGCAACGTCACACACTGTTTGAACGATTCAACTATAATATAGTATTTAACTGTATTACATACTTCCGTAATTTAAGCCGTGGTGGATTAGTGGTAGTACAATAATAACAATAAATATTTTGGGACATCTTACACACTGCCCCTGACCCCAAACTAAGCAAAGCTTCTGATATGGTTGCCAGAGACTGATATACTACATATACTTATTTTTTTTTAAATACATACTTATAAAGATAGTAACTAAATAACACCCAGACACAGAGCAAACAATTATGTTCATCACATAAATATTTGCCCTGGGTAGGGATCGAACCCACGCCTCTTTGATCCAGAAGTTAGGGTCACTATAACCACTGAGCCGAGGCAGTCGTAATACTCGCCTTTCAATCGTGAGGTCAAGGGATCCAATCTCCTCAAAATCAATGGGTCCTCTGGAACTCGTCTACAGATTTTCATGCCACAGATTTTTCGGTGAAGGAAAACAACCTGAGGCCTAAGCTCAGCAGTTCCCCTTTTAAAAGTACCAGTACATTACTTGTACTCGTACAAGAAGTGCTCAAAGCTTAGACTGATTGGATAGATATCAATTATGTAGGTTTGGATAGACAGGGTAGCCTGCTAGCCTAGCATACTCACCACGACATAATTTATGTCGACGTCTGAAGAAGTGAGATATATACAGGGTTATTAGTAATCAATTAGCGTCCGCAAGTCCTTTTATGGGCATACTCTGTACATTAAAACAAATAACTTTTGTTCTACGACTTTTCCCAAATCTCAACAAAATTTCCCAAATTCAAAAAAAAAATTTAGGGTCTGCATTTTTATTTTATTTTATTTTTAGCCGTTATCGTCCCACTGCATGGCAAAGGCCTCCCTTCCCTCTTTCCATTTTTGTCGGTCGAGAGCTTTGGTGTTCCATCCACTGCAGTGGGTCTGCATATGGACAAATAATTGTATTTTACATACCTAACTAATATTTACACTTGTTTGCATATTTTAACAGTACGAGTATCTCTTCAGCTGAAGTACAAATTTCGCGGGTGGCGACGCGTGCACTTTTTAACTATAGAGTCAATTATATTTAGACAGACCGATCATTTTTTTTTAAATTTTGTATTTATGAAAATAAATACGAATTTTTAAAATTCGTAGAACAAAAGATCTTTGTATGGATGTACAGAATATACCTTTAATAGGATGCAAGAAGCCGTGGTGGTTAAGAGGTAGTGACACCCGCCTTACAATCGTGAGGTCGTGGGTTCGAATCCCCGGTCCCGTACCAATGAGTTCTTTGGAATTTATGTACGGAATTTCACACCACTGGCTTTTCGGTGAAGGAAAACATCGTGAGGCAACCTGCATACATCCGTAGAAGAAATTCGATGACGTATGTGAATCCACCAACCCGCACTGGGCCAGCGTGGTGGATATGGCCCAATCACCCTTTGTGGGTAGGCCTACGTCCTGCAGTGGACTACTAAAAAGGCTGGTACAGGATGCAAATTGATTACAAGTAACCGTGTACATTTTACCGGGTCCTACAATTTGACATATCATTTGAGCCAAGGTAGGGCTTAGTAGTTTCTTCGCCATTTTCACCGACTTCAAAAAATGAAGTTCTCAATTCGATAGTTTCTTTTTGTATAATATAATACATGTTACGCGATTACTACGCTAATTAATGATGCACCAATTTTGATGATTCTTTTTTTGTTTGGTAGATCATACTTCAGAAGCGATCATGTTTAAATTTTATTGAAATCGGCTCAGTTATTTTAGGAAAAAACAACAATAATGTGAAAATTACTACATCGAGTAGGTACACATGTATCCGCTCAAACTATTCGAATTAACGCACGGTTGAAGTGTGTTTTGGCATTTTTGGCAATTATTGGACATAAGTATTCAGTTAAGGCCTTTTCACAAACATATAAGGTCATTGTTGTTTTTAAACTTTCGCGATTTGAACACATTATTATTATGTACTACGGGACTAATCGCGCACTAAAATAATAATTACGAGATAAATAAATACCTCTTCATCCCGACGTTTCGACCAGTTGCATCGATCGTGGTCACGGGTAGACTGAAGGATGAATGAAGAGGTATTTATTCATCTCGTAATTTTAGTGCGCGATTAGTCCCGTAGTATATAATAATAACATAAGGCCATTTAACAAACACATCGACAATTTATTTATCCCTTATTCCTGTTTATTCCCAAAATATATCCGCAGTATGTTAGCCCGGATTATTTCCCGGACAATAATACCCGAACATTACCACTGCAAACATCCAGGGTAAACAGCGTGGGTCAATAACGCACTGTTTTGGGTAAAACATTCGATTTTTATGATAAAGAAAACATGCCAAGATGGTTTTAATGTTGATTTGTATGATCTGATCGCTCAAAGTAGGTCAAAATTGAACTCAAAGGGGTTGGTAACAAGCAAGCAAGCAAACAAACAGTTGAAACTAATAAAAGCGTGTTAAAAATAACTTTTACATTATAATATAAACATACTAATGCGGTGTAATCCTAATTTTTATGCTTAAGACTTAATTATATACTTACTTACCTTAGTAGGGATAAGATGATGATGTCAATAAAAGATATGGATGTAAAATATCCGCTATCCCACGTTCTGTTCTATCTCAATGATCCTACGCAATAGATAGTACGAATTCCAAAACCAAAATTACGTAGACAACATGTAACATTTTATTGGCCACCTACAAAATAAAAAAGCATTCGACATTCCAAAAATAAAATTGGCAACAGCTCAATTTGCATAACACAAAATTCAAATTTGGAAATTCTTAATTTAACAGACATCAAATAGCTATTCCGAATTTATAATTGGCCAACGAAATTGCGTCCACGTGTAGCTATTGCGTAACACAAAGAAATTGACATTGGCATTACATAGCGAAAGTAATCGTAACCTAGAACAACATTTATTAGAAAACGAGCTCTTTATCTCCGCAATAAAGCATGAAATGGCTTGAATAGTGGTCAGTTGATGTGAGCTACGTCATTGGCTATCGCGGTCAAGCATTCCTTTTTCAAATCCAATCGAGTTTATTTATTAGTGATGTCACTTTCGATGAAATGGAGCTTGCCTTTTGGAGTGGAGGGATCGAAAGGGAGAGTGATCCCGCGAAGAAAGACTTTGATGTTTTTTTACTTTTGGGAATAACGTAGTTGAACCTTTTTGTAGCCAGGTTATTTTTTATGACTTTTCTCTTAAAAATTGTTCTGTATTTGTATAGTATAAGTAAAGTGCATGTGTAGTGACTGTTTAAAGAGATTTTATTTTATTGGGTGGAATTTCGAATAAGACTGGTAGAGTATATACAAAAAGAGACCGTCGGAGTAAATGGATTACATTAAGTCATTCGATAAAAATATATATCAGTAAGATAGGTACATCTCTAATTGTTTACGACTTGTCACTATCGCTAACTCTGATTGGCGGATGACTATGTTAACCTAACTCAGAAATGAAACGTAATCGAAATTTGAATTTGAAATTCGAAGTCGTTAGTCTTAATTGCGGCGTCTGCGTGTCAACTGTCAGTCATGAGGCTTGATTTAATCCAAACACGATTTTTGGCTAAACTCTGAACTCTCCAGTTTGAAGTCCCTGCAAATTGTGTTTGATTGCTTAAAGAGGAAATAAATTTATCCATCCTGACAACAGATTTGATTGAAATAAACATCTTGATTATGTTTGCAGAGCAAAAAATCAGCTGAAAAAAATGTTTTTTTTTTCTCCGGCAAGTGCCTTCATCCACTACAACAAAATGCAATATAAACTCATAGTAGCTTAATTTTAGTATAGTGTATATCCAAGTTGTGTAAAAAAACAATTGGATCAAAATACAACCGGTTGGAAGCAGTTAGCTAGAATCGCTTGCGGGTTGCATGACGCTACTATTGCTTTGTCATCAGCATCGATATCTTAATCCTCATCGCCATCTAATATACCACCTAAGCTACTGGAGCAGTTATGCCAGCGGCCCAGAGCCACGCTCCGTTACTTTAAGGAGCTGGGCTGGCTCGGGTAGACGCTGGAGGGGGAAATGCACTAAAAACCCCATGTGGAACGTCAGTACAGGACTTATCGCCCCCGCTTCGAATTAGAATTAGAAGCAGTTTGCACCCAGCGATTTTCCAGCAGTCTTAATTATATCGTCGGTTCCCCTAGTCGGTGGATGTCCTACGCTGCTCTTGCCGGTGTGTGGTCTCAATTATAGAATTTTACAGTTTATCCGCCATCCGACCTTTGAAATATATGCCTGTCTGTCATATCAACTTGGTAATCCGCCGGGCTAACATTATTAGTTTTATTTTTGTATAGATCGTTCGGAAAATTGCGTAACGTCTTCTCGTCCGACATACCTCAGTGCCTCAAGTCGAAAGTTTTCGACCAGTGTGTGTTGCCAGTGATGACTTATAGTACAGAAACGTGGTCTCTCACTATGGGCCTTATTAGTAAGCTCCAAGTAGTCCAACGAGCCATGGAGAGGGCTATGCTCAGAGTTTCTCTGCGAGATCGAATCAGGAATGAGGAGATTCGCAGAAGAACCAAGGTTTCCGATATAGCTCAACGGATTAGCAAGTTGAAGTGGCAATGGGCAGGGCACATAGCGCGGAGAACTGATGACCGATGGGGTCGAAAAGTTCTCGAGTGGAGACCACGTACCGGCAAGCGCAGCGTAGGATGTCCACCCACAAGGTGGACGGATGACCTTGTAAGGACCACAGGATCGCGCTGGATGCAAGCCGCTATCAACCAGTTTTATTGGAAATCATTAGGGGAGGCCTATGTCCAGCAGTGGACGTCCTATGGCTGAAATGATGATGATGATAATGAGATAGATTCCGAATTGGCCTATAAGTATCTGTTTACTTATCTTTCCCCACAATACTTTTCTCAACGGCTTAGTATTTGAAGCCACAACTTGAGATGAGATTCGTCGCTGTCAACCATTGAGCTATTTTCGTCAAAGTTTACTCAAACCTATTTCCTTTGCAGATATTCGGCCTCTAAACTCAAACTTGCTCACCGTATCGAGCATTGACACCGAAAATTGTTAAACGATCATAGGTTCAAGGATCAAGACGTCTTACGCAACAACCAAAACTTTCCTTCAAGAGGTTTTAAACTTTAATTCAAGTGCGTAGAACATGTAATTGGTTAAGTTAGGTAGTGTTGTGTTTTTGTGGCATCGGAAGTGCTTAGAAAATTTTTACAGTGCGTTCACCGCGGGTTGCAGATTGAATAATAGTTCTTATGAGTCCAAATACACTGGAGCCAGCTATTATAGTATAGCTTGATCAAATGATCTTTACCGATCACCGAAGTTAAGCATTGTTTTCAGCATTTAGCCATGTCAGAGGCTCAGAGCAAATAAAAAAATCAAGAACGTCGTTTAACAGTCAAGCGAAGCCGGTTTTTAGGGTTCCGTACCTCAAACGGAAAAAACGGAACCCTAATAGGATCACTTTGTTGTCCGTCTGTCCGTCTGTCCGTCTGTCCGTCTGTCCGTCTTTATGTATGTCAAGACTCGGGATCGCGTAAAGATATCGAGATGAAATTTAAACTGTATATGTATATCTATGGACTCTTGCAGTTTTGTAAAAGAAAAACTTCTCAGTTATCGTTTAAAAAAGTTAGAGCCGTTTATGTCGTAAAAAATCGCATATTTCGACACTCACAAAAATCAAAACCTACAGGGTACTTCCCGTTGACATAGAACTATGAAATTTGGCGAAAAGCATTGTCTCAGAGTAGACATATAGAAATGAATCTGATAACAGTACATTTTTATTTAAATCACAAAAAAATAGGGCCTCAAAATTCACAAAAAAATGGGTTCAAAATTCAAAGTGAGTAAATCGGATAATGTAAGATATTTTTATTAGCACATGCTAAAACAGGTTTTTAATATTTTAACAATGTGTTTGTACGGAACCCTCGATGTGCGAGCCTGACTCGCACTTGTCCGGTTTTTTTTTTATACATGTGTGAGTGCGTCGCTGTTGCGCCGCCATAGTTCGACTGTCAAGCCAAGGCGTAGTTTCCTTGTACGTTGATGTGTGTGTAAATTGTCTATACACGGCAAGGCGTAGTTTTGGTCGGCCTCACTTGTTTGTTCACAACATTCTGTCTTGATTTTGTATTTGGTCTGAGTAGCCACTAGGCTTATACGAAGTTACTTATTTATCGAAGTCAAGCAACGCTAAGCGGGGTTTGTTTTTGGATGGGTGACCGCAGGTGGCACCTACGAGTTAGCGCTACCGTGGCTCTGATAACACAGTTAAATTCGGTAGTTCCTTCTATTTTATCATGTCAGATGCCTTTAGGCGGCATAAAAACTATGACACCTGCTCCGTCCATCTTTGATTGGAGTCCTACGCTACGCTTGCCAGTACCTAACAACAGATCACGCTCGAAGCAAACCTCTTACGATCAGTCTTATTGGTGATCCATAGGGGAGGCCTATGTCTAGCAGTGGACGACTTATGGTTGATGGTTGGATGATGAATGATTTAGAAATGACTGAATTTTAATTTCCTACTCTTATTCGTATTGATCGAAACATATTTTGGTTTTATTCTACGATCTTACAATTCTAGATAATCTTATTCTATTGTACTTTATTCACAACATGAGCAGTCGTATCTACGAAAACAGGGAGGTACTTAACCTTCAGTATAATTATTTCAGGGCTGTCCCATTATCATTGTCACCTAGAGCTGGGTAAAGAGCGTTATATAATTTGAGTCAAGTAACCAAGATGCGACGTAAATATTTAATTTCTAATTCTGAATAGTAAAATAAATCGAATTTATTTATTTTCGCATATTTATATTTATTGGTAAATAATAATATGCACGTATTGTTTAAGTAGACAAAAACAGATAGGAACACCCCGCCGCTGTAGAATGATACCCTCGATGAATGAAAAATATTTGAAATATTTTTTTCTCTTTTCTAGTTTTACTGAATAATATTACTACTATTATTGTTTTGCTGAATATTATTCTACTAGATTTCCGCGTGGTATTTTAATTTGTGTGCAATCCATGTGAATTTTATTTTTCGGGCATAAAAAGTAACCTGTCAAACTGTCTATGCAAAAAATCAAGTCAACCCGTTGCCCCCTGCTGCGTGAAAGAGGAACAATGCAATAAACCAACAAACACACTTTCGCATTTATAATATCAGTAAGGAAAATATAAGGATTTCGATTAACATCAATCCTGTGGCAATAATATCAAAATTCCTCCCATCTTCAAAATGTTGAAAAATTACAAAATAAAACTATTATTTTAAAAATGTACCTGTAGAATTATTCAGCATTGCATCAGGAAATAATCGACTGAGTGTCAATTGATATTTTACTTGAATATAATTTAATGGGCAGAGAGTGTCATATATTATACTAATATTATGCGGGTAAACTATATTTATTACTAATAAAAATCTAAAGTTGAAATAGGACCTCAAAAATGTGAAGTTGACATGCAAACCAATTTTTGGCGTGGTATATAATTGTATTTGCCGATACGTTTAGCACATAAGTTTGCAGTTTTTATAAATACCCCAGAGAATCTTTGTGATAAATTCTTGTTTGTTTTTGGCTTAGTTTCAAACTGCTTGACTGGACTAGCTCAGTAAATAATTTATTTTTTTACAAAAATGTGATGTCACCTGCCGGCTCCACCGGAAGACCAGCGCTGGTTCACAGCTAGCATATGCTGAAGTGGAGCCGATTTGTGACAGAAATATAGATTACTAGTATTCTACTTAGTTTTAATATTTATAATGTTTAATTTATGTTGTACTCTCTATTTTTGTCACAATAAAAGGATGTCTATGTCTATAATAATTTCCACCATTAAAAATTGCCTAATTTTGAATCTCAGTCACTGTTATAAAGTATGCCACTGCTCGGCCATCCTTCAATTAAGTAGAGCCCCGGGCTCGAGGGAATGGCGTGCCGGCCCTGGCCTTGGCCCTTCGCAGGTTCGGTACTTTTTATGAGGCTTAGGCACTCGGTAACCTACAACATGTTCATTCTTATCCTCCGACGAAAAAAGAGGAGTGTTATGAACTTAACATGTGTACCTTTGAGTACGAAGCCTTAAAGTTTGTTTTCTTGCATCCATATCATTCCGGATTATTAATTGTTTGGAAGTTAGTACTCAAGTGATTATCTAATCATTTACAATATCAATGAATCATGATATTTTCAAAATGTTGCGGCTATTTATCTATCAGTTTATTTTGTAACAAACATATTTGTCAAGATTTTTTCTAACAAGAACTCCGAAAATAAACAAAATTGGTAAAAAAGAAGTCGAGGTAGAAAAATGTGAAGGCGAAGTTTCAGGTGGAAAGGGAATGAGAATGGGAATGATCTTTCTTTCGATGCTGTTTTACCGAAAAATTACAAAAAAATTATGCTAGCGATCTACTCTTTGTAAAACTTTATAGAAAGATGAAGAGAAAAGTTGTTGAAAGAAGAATAAAAAAATTGCTAAGCGTAAGCCGTTTATAAAATACCTCAGTCCACCAATATCCGTCTACCAGCCCACGTCCAGTGTGGTTGAATATGACCCAGTCGCACGTCGTCGGTAGGCCTATGTTCCACAGTAGATTATTAAAAAGCCAGCTGACAGTACCAATATCCGTATAATACCTGAAACAAAAACAAACATAGCTGTGAATCCATTCAAACCTGAAACCTGGAAATCTCATACATTATTGTTAAGAGCATTACCGTGACAACCCATTCGTCATTCCATTATGAACTTTATTCAGTTGCGTTAGTGTTTCGTATCATTTACGGTCATTAATATTCATTGAATGTGACGTCATTGGGTTACTGAACTGAAGAAAATAGGGGTTATGTAACAATGAGACTGTATACTTTTATAACAATTAATGGTTTTATAAGGATGTAGGATTTTTTTTTTATATTCCGTACCCCAAAAGGAAAAACGGAACCCTTATAGGAACACTTTGTTTTGTATACAACGCTGTTGAGCCCCTGGAGGAGTGCGGAAGCGTGCCCGTAGTCCCGTCACATGGCGCAGAGGCGGAAACACCCAAGGTTTTTAGTGGGTATACCGCCGTCTAGGGTTAGCGGGGACTCCTACATAACCATCGATCTCCCCAGGCTGGTGGTATCCATAAAGGATTTTCCTGGGTCAAAATAAAAAACAATTTTTCAGAGGCTTATTATGCCCATCATTATATTTTATTTATGTATTAGGATGTAGGTAAGCGTATTCGAATTTTAGCTTGTTATGTAAGTATTTATTATCTGTACTAAGTAATTTTTTTGTCTACTCTCTTTTGCTACTCCTTACATTTTTTTTTCTAGTTTTATTAATTCCTCTGGAAGAGATTGCCTTTTGTTGCAAATTTAAAGTCGCTTTTTCCCTCTCTGTGTATTTTTCTGATTTTAGTGTTAACAATAAAGTGTTCATTCATTCATTATGAAGACATTTTTGCTATGGGACCAAATATGTGTTTATAAGGTCTTTTCCCAACGCTTCTCCAGTCTCCACTACCACTCCGCGAGGATGCATGGTATAGGTTCTAAAGATAATAAGTTGAGTGTTCCATGCATACTCGCAACTCAAGTTATTTATTTATTATATTCCAAACCTACTAGTGTAATACTTTATTAGTAGTTAGCAAATCAAGTGGTCTATTTAAAGCCGGGCGTGGAATGGAAAAACAAATTCGCGGAAAATAGATTGAGATCGAACGCCATCAGAGCGCCATCGCTCGAAATAGTTTAATGAGTGTGGGAAAACTTCGAAAATAGTTCCAATAGTGCATCATCGTCATTTTCATAGCGTAGTACTCATAGCGTAGTTTGACTAGATGTTTGTCAGCGATCACCGATATTAAGCAACGTTCCGCACGGTCTCAGTCTTTGAATGGGTGACCGCGGGTGGCATTTTCCAACTGAGCGCCACCGTGGCTCGGAGTACACGTTAAATTGTAGGTCCCGGTTGTTTTAACCGTTTAGCCAGGTCAGAGGCCTTCAGGACATGGCTAAACGGTTAAAACAACCGGAACCTAAAATTTAACGTGTCATCCAGGGCACGGTAGTGTTCAGTTGTAAATGCCTCGAGCGTTCACCCATCCGAAGACTGACCGTTCCGAACTTTGCCCGATTTCGGTGATCGCTGAGAAACACCTAGTCAAACTACGCTATGAGCGCTACATAATAAACTATGACAATATATGAGTTAGATGACGGGTTCAAATCATTGCCAATTTCGCCTCACACAAAACACATCGGGGCAAGTCTTACAGACGCCGTGAGCATGTGGGTTTAAAACCTGATTTTGTGTACGAATTTTCACACCACAAAATTTTCATTCACGATTTTTTCGGCGAAAAAAAATACATAATGAAGCAAACATATTAAAATTATATATTTGTAGAAGAAATAAGATGGCGTGTGTAATCCTCCATCCCCCGCTGGGCGAGCGTAGAGGCAGGTGGCCCAGTAATTCATCTTGGTAAATCTATGTTGAACAGTGGACTATAACTATATATATATTTACCGCATCGTCTTTTTGGCTACCACTGAACACAAAAATGGATCTAAAGTGGCGACCACCGACATTTGGCGACCGGTATATAATGGCATTTATATGTGTATATATACGTACGTACTGCAGTGGACTATCAAAAATGTTGTCAATCTTTTTAATAGTCCACTGCAGGACGTTTGTACCGATCGTATGATCGGTTGCAGGTTTTCTCACAATGATTTTCTCTACCGAAAAGCCAGTGGAGTGAAAATCCGTACATGAATTCCAAAAAAATCATTGATACGGGACCGGGATGTGAACCCAGAACCTCACGATTGTAAGGCGGGTGTCACTACCACTAGACCACCAAATATTTGTCTCAGCCAAGTTTAAAAACCATTAAAACTTGAGATCGCTATTAAAACAATAACGTAATATCAAAGCTAATCGTGCTGTTTAGAGGTAACTCGTGACATACAAACGCACGGACGATATGTATTTAGCTGTATTATTACGTGTTTAGGCTTAATACAGTCTCATCAAGCGAAGGATGCCACGCGTCGTGTCTCACGACTGACTCGCATTAAAAATAATACAGGTATAGCTTTAACCCGACAAGGATAAGGAGGGGTCAATATCATTCTGTTCATTTTGTTTCATAGTTTTTTGTTTTGTGATCATAATATGTAGCCAAAAAGCATAAGTAGTAAATGTAGTTAATAAAGCCATATTTATGAGAAAACAACATTTGACAGTAAGTCACCTCGTTAAGGGAGGTAGGCGAATACAATTGCCGCACAGGGTCATTTTGACCTTTCCTCATACGCGGCGTAGCACTTTTGTGCCACATTTTGTGTTTTTTTTTCTACATTTGTTGTTTTTACAATATTTTTAACTGGTTTTTTTATTCGGTGACGAAATATAAATTAATGCAATAATAAATTCATTGAAAAATGACTATTTATAATTAATCTAGTAATACAATAACCAAATAACTTATAATATTGCTCTATAATGCTAAAACATTACTATTATTTTATAATTTATATGATACTACCTGACCCGACGAACTTCGTTTCACGCGATTGGTCACACTAACTCAGAAACCTTCTTCTCATGTACAACAACATTGCTAAATATCACCACATGATCAAATACATAGTTTACAATTCTATAAAGGACATAAATACAAAAATATTTTTTTAGACAGACAGACAGACAAAACTCTTTATTAACAACCAAAATATGAAAAATAAACATTATTCAAACATATACGACAAAAAATATGATTATAAAGTGGCGGCCTTATCACCCATGGCGATTGCTTCCAGGCAAACTTGCACGAATATGAACTGACAAGAACAAGAAATAGTGGCCTTAAATAGATATTAACAAAGAAAACACCTATAAATAATAAACTAAATATACTTAATTCAATCTATGTTTTAAATCTACTAGATGTATATAGATTTAAAAAAGGGACTTTGTTACCCTCCTCCTTCACGGCGTATACTTTTTGTATCATTTCCTCGCCGGGTTAAATAACGGTCATACAATACTTGGATATAATTATAATATATATCATTATGATCAGCACGCCAAACGCACTAAAAATACAGCTGAACCACAATTGAACTTTAACCGAACTTCGATTTTTTTCTCTTGTTTCGTATCGCGCTAATGATTTTGACAAAAGTTAAAACGCAATTTAATCAGAGTTGGAACGTAACCGCTGTCTAACGAATGGTTGGTGTCCAAAGTGTAGCGCAATACCGACTAAATAGAAACTTAACTACAATTGCAACCGAACTTTAACTGAATTACATATGGAACGCAGCTGTTTAAAATTAACACGATTGGCTTACTATGAAGCCTATTGAAATAAAAACCGATTTTTCTTTCAATTCGTATGTAGGTATTTTTTTTTTGTTTGGTGGGCCGATTCGTAAATTTCTTTTTACAATCTCTAAAACAACATCTGACCCATAATAATATTTTACATAAGTTCTATAGTTTAGAAATCATTCCAGAACATCGATGAAAATTGAAACGCCAGCAGAAATCGAAAGCAATCTCATCTCAACAACAAGTTTTATTTTCATTTTGTGAAGCAATTCACTTATTAAAAACATTTCAATTATTTATTTTCTTTTGGTGCAACTTTGCTGGCAAAACAAGGTAATGGAAAAATATCAGTTTTCCGCTCCATAAACCCAAAATAGCATAGTACTCGTAGCAATAAACAGACGTTGTTAGCAACTGCATGTTTTCCAATAACTGCTCGTAGGTCACCTCACGTCTAAATCCATCCTAAAACATGGACCGAAATAAACGCATGCGCTTGCACTGTTGTAGTAAAATACAGTTATCAATGTTATAAAATAATTTCATGTCAAACAGATATACTAGACCGTATAAAATAATTAAAAACCTGTTTTAGCACATGCTAAAACAGGTTTTTAATTATTTTACCAATGTGTAATGATCGATGTATGACGAGAAAAGTAAAAAAAAAACTTTTTGTCGATATAGTATAGAGATTTTAACAACTTACTTCACAATTTTGTGAAATTTTCAGTATTTGTACGGAACCCTCAATGTGCGAGCCTGACTCGCACTTGTCCGGTTTTTTTATTGTCACATAAGTTCGCGTTTGACTACATACTGCCTGATGTCAAACAGATATACGGTCTAGTATATCTGTTTGACATGACATAAGGTAAACGTACGTAACTGCGGACGAGTCCCAGAACCCGGACGGTACTCGGTTTTTTAATTTTTGTAATTTTCTACGAAAGTTTAATTTAATTTTATGAATGACAATAAATTCTTGGTTAAATTTCAAAGTATTATACAGGCAAAACTATACACGTAGTGTAAAGGTGTCCAAACCAAATTATCTCAAAAGTGCGGTGTCGTAAAATTTTCGTTAATCTGTTAATTCAGTAGCTGAATTTGGTGCCTACCCTGTCATCAACTTCAGTTCATTTCTTAGTTGTCTAATGTGATACAGTAAGTGTGCTATTTTATTACGATACTTAGATAAATTGCCCAATATTATAACCTATAATCTAGACATAATCTTTATGATTATTTATAATATTTGCGTGTCCGCCTACTGGTACTCACTAAACCCGTACTTGTCCCAATGCACGGACAATAATCACATTTTCCGTCCGAGAAGTGGGACACACATCAGTTCTTTAATAACCGTTGTACCAAAGTTCGGATCTCGACCTTGTTACCTTAAAATAAGTCTCATTTTTCCTTTCGTGTAATAACATCGTTTTCAAAATCGTGCAAAATGCAATTATTATAATTCAGTTGCGTCTTATTCCTTTGAATCAATAATTATTTTGGGCTGGTTCAAGCAATAGTCGTAACCAGTTTGCTTTAGTATTGCTTAAACTGTATTTTTATACATGACAAAAACCTTTTTTTTGATCGACTTACAACGTAGGTATATTTAAAACAATATTAAAATATTGAAGTTTATGCTTCAGTATTTTTACAATAAGTGTGCTCATATTTTGATTTTGGCAAAGGATTCTCCAAGCTTGTTTTTTGCACCATCTGCGTAGATGTTCCAAGATAGCAATATATCGACAGATACATCGTTCTCTATGACTAGCTCATATTTTTCTCTGTCGAACTGTGTTCTAGCTATAATATCCGTACCATTTTTTGCTTTGGGAATGATTGCCTCGCCCGATCGATTATTTTGCAGTGGGTTGTCGTGGCACTCATATTCTTTCACATATTTCTAGATTTAATTCATAGGGCAGAAGTCATCGATTCCTGCTGTATATATGCAGGTGCAGCGGTGTGATCTCTAAGATTATTTCAACAGCAGCTGAGTGTGTATTCATACATCTGCTAATTAAAGAGCACGCTATTCTGCGTTTCTCGTAGCATAGTCGTATTTTTCGCATGTTAGTATCTGATTATTTGTTAGACTTCAGTCTTTTCCTACCGCTTTAGTGCATTGCCATAAAATTTTGTTGCCTTCGTGGTGACATGTGACATATTTGAGTATTTTTTCCACAGAAGGTAATAGCCTAGCCAGATACCTTAATATTTAACTTCCTTGATTAGTATTAACTTAGTACTATCATACATAGAGTTCCTAGTAGTATCATAATAAATCTGTTTTCTTAGTTTTTTGTGTGAATAACACTAACTCCATTTCAGTGGTGGATTCACAGAGAGTCCGTGGCGTTCACACCATTTTTCATTTTATCTCCTGACACGAAGTTGAAAGTCAAAAAGTCCAGACACTATTATCACCAGGTTTTCAGCATATGCCACAGTGACAATGCCTTCTTTTTTAATGGGTGCGACAAATTCGACCACTAGTAAACTAGTAAAAATTACATGATCCCTCCTTGTGGGCAGTCTTTTGTGACTCGAGCGACTTTGTGTAAGCGCGTCGTGCTTGCCATTTCAAAGTTGAATATTCTGCTAGCGAGTATTGTGATAATGCACTACTGTCTACTATTTTCGAAAACTTACCTAAATATTACTGAAAATAGTCTTAACGAACACCCTTTCAATGTCAATGAAGGTGGCTAAACAAAACTGTTTGATTTCCAGTGCGGATTCGATTTTGTGGGTTACTTGGTGGAGTGCTCTCCACCTGATTGTCTTCGTTGATTTTCCTGATTAATAGGCATGTTGATTATCGTGGACTGCGTTTTTTGCTAGAGGTCTACCTCTTATGTGCTCATTGCATATTATTTCCAGTGTTTTCAATAAGAAAGAGCTGAAGTTATTGGTGCAAACGACCTTGGATTTGTGTAATCGATCTTTCTCGGCTTTGGCAGTAAGACCACTTTTACTTCTCTCCAGGCTTAAGTATATATCTGAAAAATCCACGTTATACACGATCTAAATATGGCGATTAAATGTATTTTATCATTCTTAGGCCTTATTGGAAAAGAACTGGATATATTTCACACAGTTTGGGTGCCTTGTGTGGCTGGAAAGTCCTTAATGCCCATAAAAAAGTCTCCTATGTGACAATAAAGTCTGCAAAATCCCCTGTCTTCCATACCAGATTTATGTGGTTCCCATCCATCTATGTAGTTCAGTTGACCGTCGGTAAAAGTACGTTTGTAGAAGCAATTCAAATTGCTTCTAGTCTGAGATTTTATAAGTACTATCAGGTTTCTTCCAATGCCTAGATTTATTTGTGAGTCACTCGATAAATTTTTTCTGAGTCACGTAGTTTCACTCTTAGATTGAATAAAGTTGCTAAACGCGTCCCGTGAGTTTTTCTGGCTTTTTTACCTTTACCTTGAATAGGTGGCGCATATTTGTATACTCTTGTCAATTCACTGGTGCATCAGTGCTTATAGCTCTGTTGAAGAGATGTCTGACCTTTTATTTGAGCATGGTTATTATTCTACCATTGTTTTTTTTAGGACTGAAAAACTAAAGTTCTCATTTTTCAACGGGCAAGCTTTTTCATAGTTCTTTCTTAAAGGATGTACCAAGACTTCTGACTAAAAACATTAATTCTTTGACCGCCAGATGTAGTGCCACTTCTGTCATATAGGTACGCCGTGTTCTAAAGGTATCTACTGAGGTTGTTTTAGAGACTGTGGGATATAATTATATAAGAGTACGCATTTTATTTTGTTTGGGAAGACTGTATACATTACCTTGGGAATCACTTACGCCGCTTATCTTGCAACGGACTAAATACGGTTCCTTTACCAGTGATATTAGTGTTAACTACCTAACGTTCCAGCATTTTTTTTAATAATGTGATTATTGTTTGTTTGAAATATATTTTATTGCATGTTAACTATTATTTCTTTGATTTACGACCTTAAATGGCTTAAACTAATATATTCTGTAATATTAATAAGTAATAATACAATATTAGGCAATTTAATTTCTAATGTAAAGCAAATAGAGTTCTAATTCGTATAGCGTCCGGGAATAGGGACGATTTGTCCAAGATTCGGGTCGATAATAAAGTTCATAAAAATAATAATACAATAGAAAGGCAATTTAGATTCTAATATAAAGCAAATAAAGTTCAATTTCGTATAGCGTCCGGGAATTGGGACGACATTCCGCGCATTAGGACAATTCGTCCGTGGTTTGGTACATTTGGGTATTTTTTTACATTTTGGATATTAAATACCATTAAAGCTCAAAGAAATTAATAAAAGTTTAATTATTATAAAACTCAGATAAATGCCCTACCTGGTCATATTCACTTTGTTGTTGTAAGTCTACTAGTATCAGCGTAGTATTACTTCAAAGTCAGCGAAATTCAAAAACGTCCGTACATTGGTACGTTTACCTTATGGTCTAAGTATTATCCGTTTTGTTCTTGTGCACATGTACAAAACGGTTACCTGCCCACTACTATTTAAACTTGCTAATCCGCTGGGCTATGTCGATAACTTTGGTTCGTCTACTATTAGCCAACTTTTCTACGAATCATGCGTCCTGCACGCTGCCACTTTAACTTGCTAACCTTCTGGGCCATATCAGTAAATTAGGTTCGTCTACGGATATCCTCATCTCTGATTCGATCTCGCCGAGAGACTCCGTGCGTCTCAACGTAAATACAACAAATCTTCCGTAAATGCGCCGAGTTTCGCTCGTTTGGCAACATGTGTTTTCTAATAGTATGTATTTTACATGCTAAAGTTGGCAACACTGAACACATTAATCATTTCACAAGTTTCCCCCCAGATGTTGGTAGGTCTGCGAGCGCTTTGCGAACGAAAGGGGTTTAATGAGTGAAAGTTTTTTGAAAAACAGTATTTTCTTGATTTCCATTTTCAAATTCAAAATGCTTCATTATCATTACCATCATCTTCAGACGTCTTTATCCCAAACGTCTTACTATACCATTTGTAACGTCGCCTTAACCGAAATAGATACTCCGTTACACTCTGGGACAATTCGTTAACAATTTGAAAGATCAGAAGGAAAGACGGAGCAAATACTCATGCACCACGTACCTGGGTCTGCTCCGGCTACGTTGACACTTCCACCGGCGTATAGCACCAAACTATGTCCTTTTGTTTGTATTCAAAACCGTGATAATTCCAAATCACATTCACAAAACAGATATAAATTCACAAAATAGTTTATAATGTTATAGCAATAAATATTAATATGGTGTTTATCGTTCGCCCGTTGACGACAAGATGAGCTGCGGTTCCGTGTTCGAGCCGCCTTCGCTCCCGATGTTTTTACAAATACGCGGTACATTACAGTCGCAAGCTGCAACTGCCTTTGCTACCGCCTTTTTAGATTGAATTCTGATCTTTGTACGAATTAAAATTAACGGAACGGTACACCATTTGTCTTATCATTTTTATTGGTAAGTAGGTAATATTATTTTTTTCATCACATATATTCGAAAAGGACAACTTGGTTTGCCTTTAAGTGCGCCCAAAGGAGGTGTTTTCTATAAGGAACTTTATAAGTGCGAAGGAATTATCTTTGCCGCGCACTTTTTGAATTTGGAACAAATAAGTGCGACAGAATGACCTTTGCCGCGCACTTTGTATGTTTGTGTTTTTTTTTCGGGCAGAAAAAGATTTTTACTAATGAAGTGAAATGGCTTTGTTTTAATAGTTGCAATGCCTACCACGTCACACTTGCGGAGATATTGGAATTGAGGTATATGGTATACACATACACAATCCTTTTATAATAATTACAGGCCTTTTATATTTCCAGTTATAAAAACTTATTCGCGTCCTCCCTTTACGCATTAACTTCAAAATTACCGTTCTTCACACATAAAGTATCCCACTAAATAAGTAAACGAATAGGAATGCGCCGTATTTGAAACATTCACAACTAAATTGACAAGACAGGGGGTGGATAAATAAAACAAATGAGGGTACCTCGTAAAAGGGCCAAGGGGAGTTATATTTTCATGTAAATTCCGAGTCTAAGGGAAGGAGCCTTCGGCTGCGTTTATAAAGAACGATTAGGTTCGATATGTACGATGTGAGGCCTTATAGCCGACTGCACGCATGTTTTTGGGGTGTTTATGGGCGTGTAAGATGATTTTATCAAAATACCGAATATTGTAGAATTTTTTTAGATGATTTCAATTCGATATACTTTAATTAGATTTTGAGTTACAGATGCAATGTAATAAATATTATTATTAACCCGTACGTTACGGAACTCTTGATACGCTAGTCCGTACCTACTTAGCCGATTTTTTAATTAAACGTATACTTAAGATTTTTTACGAAAATTGGCCAAATATCATCATTATAAGACGTTCACTGCTGGACATAGATCTCCCCGTGGATTTCCAATAAGCCGGTTGGAAGTGGCTTGCATTCAGCGCGTTTTGCGGTCTTATTATTATTATTTATTTTTTTGACACCGTGTGTAAGATATACACGGCCTCTGTCCCCAAACCAAGCAAAGCTTGTGATATGGCTGCCAGAGACTGATATACTTACATACCTATACTTATTTTTGAATAAATACTTGTATAGATAGTAACTAAATAACATCCAGACACAGAGCAAACACTTATGTTCATCACATAAATATTTGCCCTGGGTGGGTATCGAACCCACGCCTTATTGATCCAGAAGTTAGTGTCACTAACCACTGAGCCACCGAGGCAGTAATTTAAATCGTCGATCCACCTTGTCGGCGGATGTCCTACGCTACGCCTAAAGTTGGGCGTTTACTAGAGAGTTTAGGTGAAATATTACTTGATTCTACTTATAAACGAATAAAAAAAACTTTAAATTACAAAAAACCTTGGAGGCGCGTGTTAGTATGTTGCAGTTAGCAAATTTATTTAACACTATATTGCATACCATTTGTACAATAGGAGGACTTAACGCTAAATAGAATCATCTGCCAGTAACCTTTAGATAGTAGACAATGGGATGTTAACGTCAGTCATAAGGTATCCACTGTTGGACATAGGCGTCTATAATAGAATTCCAAAAATACAAATAATGAGCGGCTTTCATCTTACATAGAGTAGCGTAATAGAGTTAAGTACAAAAAAACTTTTGCTTTAAAATCAGGTCACCTTAATAAGAAAATGCACAAAGTTTCAATTCTCAAGAAAGCTTCACCCGATCAGGCAATAATGCACTTTATCCGAATCAATTTTCTTTGAAACCGATATCAAAGTCCTTTGAAACATTATCAGAGCTTTGCTCAACCTTCATCTACTCTAATGGAAAATGATACGATAGAAAGAGGTGAGATGGCTTATGACATCACAATTTTCATTCATAAATGGTGCGACTGAAACTGGTCAGCATAGAAGAATAGAGGTTTTGATCTTACCTAAATTATTTTGGTCTGCTATATACAGTGTCACAGGGTAAGTCGACATATTCCCGTTAAGGGTGTGTAGTTTACTTTGTTTCTGACTAATTTGACTATGAAATACACTATCCTAAATTATTAAAAAAAAAACAGATATTTGAAATAGGTATTTATAAAATTCCCAATTTTCGGCTAACAGCTGCGATATTTTGAAACGTGTAAGTTGTATTATTATTTTAATTTGATTTTTACATGTAAAATAATGTTTTATGCCCTCACTACCCAATGTTGTCCGTAAAATTAACCTTTTATAAAAAGTATTTGAATCCAAATATCTCGAAAACTGTGAGACTTAGGATATGGTGTTTCATATCCTAATCAGTCAGAAATATAGTAAATTACACACGCTTAACAGGAATTCGTCGACTTAGTCTGTAACCCTGTATAAACAAGGCGTTGTTTTGCAAAGTATACGAAGTTTAAAAAATACAAATAACGAACTTAGATAAAAAAAAATGACACTAAGGATTTATTGATAACCCCTTAGACCTCTAAACGGTGAATTAGTTTACTTAAATATATTTTTTTGATGTATACAATCGCTGACCAAATTAAATTATCGGCAGTTCCCACTTCCCAGCTAACCACTTTAAGAAATTCCATTCACAAAAGAGGTTAATGCTTCGTGACGTCATACACAATCACCATTTGTTGCAAAAATGCGACACTTGAGCAACATCCGAGATATCGTATCGCGTGCACTGAAGGGCCCTGAAGCTTTTAAGCCACGTTTCACTTGCGCGCACAACTCTTGGTACTTGATACTAATGCGCGGGAGCACAGCCCGGACACTCCGCGATTTTTCATACAAAATCTCCTGTCTTACGCACACTACCCAGTACTTACTCACAGACAACACACATACGCACGAACGCTACACGTGCATTTGTGTGCAGAACGTCTCTGGCTGTCAGCGATCACCACGACGTGACGACATGTCGCGTGAGTGATACAGTTGCGTATTCAATTTTGCAAAAATGAATATAAATCTAGTGCATATAAAAGTATAACAATTACTTAATTTGGAAGCATTTTAGCAATAAGTAACCGATCGGCGCCCTTGTGTGGCGCTTAGTTAGACTTGTGTAGTTTATAATGTTGGCTAAGATAAAACTTGATTTTGCTTAGTTGTAAAAGATAGCCAAGGAAATCTACACACAGACTCTGGCTCCAAACTAAGCAAAGCTTAGGTAATGTGAAACAGACATAATGTGGACAGGTAAATGCTTAAATGTAATGTGACTGCGAGATTACTTCATACAATAATTATGTTTACTTATAACGATTTCAAATATGGTCAAAACCATATAGACAGATCTTTTGACATAAATAAATATAGCGTTGAACACCTGCTTCGTTTTTTCGTCGGTCAAGAATGCATTGACACTAATGCAATTTCGCAAGCTTTTATTTAACTTGCAATTTATGTATGTATGTAAGTTCAGGTGGAATCTTGCAAGTTAAATTTGACCAACTTCTCGATTTTCGATTGAGCTGAAATTTTGCACGGATATGTATATTGCGTGACAATACAATATTATCAGATCAGCACCAGGTTCAGGGGTATCCTGGTGCTGATCTGATAAGATTGTCCTGATCTGATGATGGAGTAGGAAGGTGGCCATATGAACTCCTGTACTAAACAAGATAGACCTGTCGTGTTTGGGCTCGTTTTACTTGTCTTAGCTGGCACTATGCTGCTATATGATATCCAGGATCTAAAAAGCTTGTATTTAAAATGTTATATATTTTTATGATAATTTATTTATTTATCAAAACACGCGTGGCCCGTAATTAGTGCCGCGCGCGCCTGCTGCTAGGAAACACTACTTTGTTCGCATGTGACAATGCCAAAAATAACTTGCATGCATTTCAATTCGACATTATTTGCATATCAAAATACTAGTTTTTACCCGCGGCTTCGCCCGCATTATATTTTGATTTTTGTGCAACCCTATATATGGGATTAAAAGTAGACTATGTCACGTTCCGTCTTTCAAACCCGAGGCCCTACCTTACCTACCTTACCCTTAATAAAGGAGGTGGAAAATAAAAAAAAACGATTTGACGGTTGTTCGATTCGACAGTAGTTTTTTTTTGATATTTCTTAAAGCGCACTCTAGAATAGCTCGCAGATAGCAGAATTTTTCCTAATTAGTTACTTATCGTTACATTATGAAACATTTACGCAATATCATCATAATTTATAGCCTATGTGTTATTTTGATATATAAGCTATATTATTGCAAAGTTTCCTCTCAATCCGTATAGTAGTTTTTGCATGAAAGAGTAGGTAACAAACATCCATCCATCCATCCATCCATCCTCACAAACTCACAAACTTTCGCGTCTATAATATTAGTAGGACAGGTATTTCAACTCGGACTTATAAGATACTAGTTTTTACCCGCGGCTTCGCCCGCATACGCAATATATCATTATAATTTATAGCCTATGTGTTATTCTGATATATAAGCTATATTATTGCAAAGTTTCATCACAATCCGTTCAGTAGTTTTTACGTGAAAGAGTAACAAACATCCATACATCCATCCATTCATCCATCCAGCCATCCTCACAAACTTTC
The DNA here is from genome assembly GCA_949316475.1 of Hypomecis punctinalis. NCBI lineage: Eukaryota > Metazoa > Arthropoda > Insecta > Lepidoptera > Geometridae > Hypomecis > Hypomecis punctinalis. The sequence continues at coordinate 15,395,121 of OX438809.1, forward strand.
ACGTTTATAATATTAGTAGGATAGTACCTAGGATAATACAAAAAAGTTCTAGAGCTGATAGGATTCCGCGGCGATCTAGCGGCACTGTTTGTTTTTATGTAGTTTAGATACGTAGTGCTGCGATCAGTATTCTAAGCCAAGGCATCACGTTCGCGTGCTCGAGCAGCGAAAAAGCGGCTTAAGTCTTCAATCTTTGATGTGTAGACGGCGAAGGCCCCAAAACACTTGATATTCTATACAAAGGTGGGTAAAGTAAGTTGTTTACTGCTCGATAAAGATTCTAACCGTTTATGGGTGAAAAAATGGTAGCTTGGATGGGATATTTCAAATCTTTGTTTTGAATAAATATTTAGTGTATTTCCGCTATCTTGTTGTAGGCAAATAAGATTAAGGGCATGTAAAAAAAAACCGGACAAGTGCGAGTCAAGGTCGCAAATCGAGGGTTCCGCACAAACCGTACACATTGTTAAAATAATTAAAAACCTGTTTTAGCATGTCCTAATGATGTTCTTTTATATGACACCTTTCATGATACGATTTACTCACTTTGAATTTAGAGCTCATATTTTGTGAATTTTGAGGCCCTATTTTTTGTGATGTAAATAAAAATGTACAATTTTCAGATTTATTCCTATATGTGTACTCTGAGACAATGCTTTTCGCCAAATTTCATAGTTCTATGTCAACGGGAAGTACCCTGTAGGTTTTGATTTTTGTGCGCGTTGAAATATGCGATTTTTTACGACATAAACGGCTCTAACTTTTTTATACGGTAACTGAGAAGCTTTTCTTTTACACAACTGCAAAAGTTCTTAGGTTTACGTCTATAGTTTAAATTTCAACTCGATATCTTCACGCGTTCTCGAGATAAAGAGTCTTGACATACACATAGACGGACAGACGGACAACAAAGTGATCCTATAAGGGTTTCGGTTTTGCTTTTTGAGGTACGGAACCCTAAAAAATTAAAATAATATGACAAAATATTGAAAACACTAAGAAATAACACCCTTATTCTCACTGCACTACACTCTGTTCGACACGTGTTTCGCCGCTCAACGAGGCATCTTCAGGACGTGTTGACTCTTCGAGGTCGCTCGCAAGAAATGATATTTGATGCATGGCGTTAATCATTACCAACAGAATAGGTTTAATTACATCTTAAATATTATAAAAACCTGACAGGTTTAACAGAAAAGACAATACTGATGTCATCACATTTATCGTTATGAACAATTTTCACACTGATACTAACCCTAGACCACCACGGCTTTTTAGCCGGCTAGCTAAAAAAGCCGTGGTGGTCTAGAGGTAATGACACCCGCCTTACTATCGTGAGGTCGTGGGTTCAAATCCCCTGTCCCGTACCAATGAGTTCTTTGGAATTTATGTACGGAATTTCACACCACTGGCTTTTCGGTTAAGGAAAACATCGTGAGGCAACCTGCATACGTCCATAGAAGAAATTCGATGGCGTATGTGAATCCACCAACTCGCACGGGGCCAGCGTGGTGGGTATGGCCCAAACACCCTTCGAGGGTGCTACGTTCTGCAGTGGACTATTAAATAAGGCTGGTACAGTACAGTACTAACCCTATAAACACGTGATGAAAATGCTGAAATCGAGTAACATCATCATAACAAAAAGACTCCATCGGCCTTATCATCAACCAATCATAGAACTAAATGTTTAAATGCAGTCTTGTGATTTGTGGCTGACTAGGAGCTCAATTTTTATGTTCTCCCGTTTGCATACAAGCATAGATTTTCAATGGTTGCTCCTACTCTCTCGGTCACGTGTCTATATATGCAGACTTTCAGCCGTTCCAATAATTCAATCATAGAGCTCCAGGTTGCAATAACCACAGATCTTCCCAGGCTGGTGGTATAAAAGATTTTCCTAGGTCAAAAAAGGTCGCAGCCGTTGGCCGCAGCTGTTTGCGGGACGCCTCTGAAAACCAGATTGAAAATAAAGCTGTCGAAATTCTTTACCGCGACACGCCCACGGGAGTTTTAGCGATCGACTCTAAATTTGAGTTCAACCATGCCCTTGAGACGGTTCGATCACTGAACTTTTTGATTAACGCTCTGCTTGACAAAAGACAAGAGAAATTTCCAGAAAAATACGTCTGAGATTAGAGCAACGTTGAGTTTTCTAAGAAAAATCTGTTCTATTTGACCTTAGGGATTATCTGATAAAATCAACTATAATGCTTACTGGCATTTCTAGATAAATTACGAGTTAATCATTTAGAATTTTATTAGTATAGATCGGTCTATATGGGGTAATTAAACTCAAGTGAAAATACCCAAATCAGTGCTCGTATGAAAAATATGGAGGTTTTGGTACTGCTTTTTAACCACTCTGTCAAAAAATACGGTAGCGTAGGTTGTCCATCCACGTCAAGGTAGATATACGACTTCAGTACTGGCTGGCTGGAAGCAAGCCGCTTCCAGCTTGTCTTATTAGACAGCTGTACGGGAGGCTCATGTCCATCAGTGGACATTTTATGACTTAAAAAAAGAAACAAGATTTTAAGTAATAATTTATGTTCTGAAGAGTTAGTTATAGAGACATGTGACCATCTATGGATAGGTACGGCAACTTTATTGTTTGGAACGAATTTTTATTAGGTATTTTTTTACGTTTTATTATTATATACTACGGGACTAATCGCGCACTAAAATTACGAGATAAATAAATACCTCCTCATCCCGACGTTTCGGCCGAGTTGCATCGACCGTGGTTACGGGTAGACTGACCCGTAGTAGGTGGGTAGTCTACCCGAAATTCAAATCGCGAAAGTTTAAAAAAACATTTTTTACGTTTTTACTAAAAAAAATCTATTGTGTCATCGGAATATCATCATCATCCACAGCCTTCTTTATCCCACTGCTGGGTATAGGCCTCTCTCTAATAGTGTTATCTGCCTCGGTCCTTTGCCAATCGTGTCCAGGTTGGACCCGCGATATTGACGATATCGTCGACCCACCTTGCTGCCGGACGACCCACACTTCGCTCACCGTGTTCAGTTCACCCAACTGCCAACCCAATTTTCTATCATTCATGAATTGGTATCATGCCTACCGATACATCGAAACAATTTGTTCGATTAGCATGCATGAATATGTATGAGACTTCGGTATCATGAGTGCCATAAATCGATTCAAACTATAACCGAATGATTTAATCGAATAATTCAATTTATTCGCTTGATTGTTGAGGTCAGGTTTGTGCTCCAGTGGTGTAGTTAATAGCTACGCAATACTTCGACCTCCGTTGGGGTTTCAAGTTTCACAGTTATTTCTGCCTCTGAATAAATATAAAAATCGTCCAAGTGCGAGTCGGACGCGTGCACGAAAGGTAGCGTATGGGAAACCCCTTTATTTAATTTAATTATTCAGTTTCCAATTGAATAAAGACGCTTGAAATATTCAAAGAATACTTAGTGTACGAATACTTAGCTGTACACTAAGTATTCTATGAATATTTCAAGTATTTATACCTGTTGCCATTATTTTTTAATATTGAGCAAAAAAAACACATTCGTTGTATGAAATATAGAATATAGATATAGATATAAATAAATATAGATTTTATTGTGTTTTATTGTATTTGTGGCTACAGATACAATACAAATACATCATCTGGGAAATTTTCAACTATCTAGGCTGTATATCACGGTTCGTGAGATACAGCCTGTCGACAGACGGACGACTGGCGAACAACAGTAATAGGTTCCCGTTTTTACCCTTAGAGTACAGAGCCCTAAAAAGGGGAGTTGTCAAAGGAGGGGAGAGGCATTAACTGTAACGTAATATTATGTTTACGTTATGGGGAAGGGAACGTTATAACTAGAAAAAGTTCGCGTATTATGTAGTTTCCAGAATATAAAATAAGGGAGTTACAAATTTGATGTATGTAAATAGGTACAGCCTGGGCCAAAAGTATTAGGCACCCTGTATTTTCACTCCATCTTCTAAACTAATTTCACTCCTTTTTGGAATTTTTAACAAAATTAGGTGTCAATTTAATCACATCAACAGAAATGAAAGCTTGTTTACTTGTTAGAGTCCAGAACACAAGTGACCAAACATTGACTGATCAGACCGAAAGAAAACAGAAAGCTTTGTTTTCGGTCACCAGGTGTTTTATGACCTTAACAAAGAGCCGCTTGATATTCTAAGAAGTTATTTATGACCCCGGTAAGTCATTTAAGATAAGCACTCAGTTTTGTCTCCAAAGGGCTTAGAGTGTTTTTTGAAGTTTATTTAATCTAAATGATTCTTAAAAAATAAAAGTTATAACAGGTTTTCAAAATTTTGACACACACATTTTAACAAACATTTAACATTGATCATATTTTGGGTAGCAGATATATAATAGCTTTTGGCTCTGGATCACAAGATTCGCTGTACAGCACAGTGTTGTGTATAAATAATAAGTATAGTGTTCAATAATTCATGTAAATAATGCATATGGATTTATGTGTGCGTGTGTACTTACGTCAAACATTTGTTATTATAATCAAATGAAGCTGTCGTCCCCGTTGACTTTATATGGTTGGTATCACAGAGGTTGCTATGAATAGTTACCATGATGGCACAGGATTCGAACCATATAAGGATGGAACTAAATGTGCTACATCTTAGACCATAATATATTAGTTTGGTCCATTTTCATAACATTAGACAAGACGTGGTCAAACACATGCCTACCACGAATAAAATAAGTTAAAGATGTTCTCGTCCGACAAGCCTCAGTGCCTCAAATCGAAAGTTTCGACCAGTGTGTGCCAGTGATGACTTATGGCACAGAAAAGTGGTATCTAACTATGGGCCTTATTAGTAAGCTCCAAGTAGCACAACAAGCTATGGAGAGAGCTATGCTCGGAGTTTCCCTGCGAGATCGAATCAGAAATGAAGAGAAACGCAGAAGAACCAAAATTACCGACTAAGCCCAGCATATTGGCAAGTTAAAATGGCAGTGGGGAGGGCACATCGTTCGGAGTACTGATGACCGATGGGGCCGTAAGGTTCTCGAGTAGAGACCACGTACCAGAAAGTGCAGCGTAGGACGTCCACCTACGAGGTGGACAGATGATCTTATTAAGACCACAGGATCACGCTGGATGCAAGTCGCTTCCAACCGGTCTTATTGGAGATCCATAGGGGAGTCTTATGTCCAGCAGTGGACGTCATGTGGCTGATGGATGTATGGGTGGGTGAAAGATGTCTACTGACGATATGTCTGAATAGATGATGTCTGAAGGGACGTCATCAGTTTTGCCAATTAATCAACATTGTCATTAGGATTTTGATATGACTTTTCTTGATTTGAAGATTAAAACCTAATGCCTTAGTAAAAGTTTGCAATTTTTTTTAAATAAATAGGTTTGCGTTTGACTACATTCTGTCTGATGATAAGCAGACGGAAATGGATGAAATATCGAACATAAACTATCATAGTTTCAGGTTTGCTCCAAAAATAAGAAAACTACTGCAGTTTCCGTTACAAATACTCGTATAGCAGGCCCAATTTTAAAGGCGCCATCGTAAATTTAATAGCAACGTAAAATAGTGTTATCTCTATCAAATAGATATAGTGAAAAAGAAACAGGAATATTCTAAATAGCTATTAAAATTACGATAGCGCCTTTAAAATTGGGCCTAGTAACCTCTCTACAACTGTCCGTTTCGTCTAACATTAAGATGGTGTATTTGAATCTACCAGACTATTCTGGGCTAGCTTGGGCCCGTATCTTGGATAGCCATATGTTTGACAGCGGACTATCAAAAATACCAGTACAGTAGTATCCCGATAAATCTTGGAATATTCCCAGTGCCATTAAAAAAGTCGGTACCCTACTTCGTGCACCGACCATTTGCTCCTGCACCTGGCCGGATGGTGGACTAATGTCATTCTAATCAGCCGATTCCCATTCTCTAATAGAGATAATAGGCGGACGTTCCGCATTCGGAGGATTCCTCGAAACATATTACAATTATGTTAATAAAGTTCTCGAAATCGAAATAGAACCATGGTGGTTTTGCCCACTGGCAAAATGGTCATAATGAGATACTTGATGGTTTGAGTCTGAGAGTCTTTCCAAGATTCTAATTTATTAATTAAAAATAACAGCTTATATACAGGGTTATTTCTAATCAATTAGCATCCTTTTAGGGGCATATTCTGTACATCAAAAGTAACAACTTTTGCTCTACGTCATTTGTCAAAACTCAAAACAAAAAATTGGTGTCCCATAAAAAATATCGTTCACCCGCGACCAAATCTATGGAACAGCTGATTTTTTTGAGTTTTAACAAAAGTCGCAGAATAAAAGTTGTTAGTTTTGACAGAATAAGCCCCTGACAGGATGCTAATTGATTAGAAATAACCCTGTATATACAGGGTTGATATATACCAAAACACGACTTTTCAATGTGTGTAATCTACTTCTAAAGCTTAAACTTAAATAGTGTTCTATCTATCGTAATCTCTCGAACTGCAATACCTAGTGGTCATGTGGTAGTTACACCCGCCTTCAATTGTGAGGCCATGGGTTCAGATCCCGATTCCGTACCAATTAGTTCTTTGAAAATTATGTACGGGATTTCACACTACTGGCTTTTCGGTAAAGATAAACATCGTGAGGCAATACGTCAGTAAAATAAACTCGATGGTGAATGTAAATCCACCAACTTTCACTAGGCCATGGTGGTGGATGTGCCCCAATCACCCTTCTTGGGTGAGCCTACATCCTGCAGTGGACTATTAAAAAAGGATGGTACAGGTACAGGCACCATTCTCGAAATTGGTAAATCGTTGCATTATTATGTAATCCTGTTTGTTGATTCGGCTTGTGGCAAGTGGCTAAGTGGTAAATCGTCATTGTGCAGTGGTATCGAATGAAAAAACTTGAAATCGGTAGAAACGCCAAAGAACAATCGGTATATTCGTACCAAAAATATACCTGAACAACCGAAAAAAGTACGTCGCCCAAGTACCAAATCGGTATATTTTCACAAATAACGGTAGTAGCCTATAGTTCTATCGTGTATCCCTCATTTTCGTCTTGGCTCGTTGATAATTTGAAATTTGGTAGAAAACTGGAAAATACCGTGTAAAAATCTCAGAAATCGTTGAAAAAATGTCTTCAATTCGGTATATCGGTAGGAGAGGCACGAAATCGGTAGAAATACAGAAAAATCGGTAGGTTCGAAACCACTGTCATTGTGTCAGCTGTAGGACGTGCGCTGCTGGGTAAAGCGCAATAAGCATAGAATATCCGTCAACATGATTTTGCTGAAATAGTTATGGACGATAACAAACTTAAACAAAATTTCTCAAGAAAAGTGATCTTACTGAAGTTTTAACGTTAAATTATGGTAATTTTCCAAAATTGTATTAGGTTATAACTCTAAATATTCACATTAAAATCGATTCAGCAACCAGTCTTCTAAAATGTAGAAATATTTGCTATTTGAAATCTCTAACTGGTAGACTAGGTGAACAAAGAATCTGTTTAAGCACTGAGTTTTTATTACATAGAGAATACGCATGATAACTAAAAAAAATTAGTCCGTCTGATGGATTATTAAAAAAATTTAACACGTATTTTTTTGTTTCTCAATTAAATAAAAATTAATGAAGATATAGCCCGTTAAAGTTCCGCGTGAATACGTGTCCAACATTTTTTGATAATTTTCCTAAGTCCTAACATATGGACAAATTACAATAATGTTTTATTTTTAACCAGTCATTATGCCTATTGTAGTCAGCTGGCTAAAGAGTATCCACCAGTTGCCTCTACCCTAGGCAGCGCAACTGGAGACGCAATCCTCAGCCTAAGGCTCGCTGACCAAGGAAGGAAGGAAAGGGAAAAGGAGTGAGAAGGCTCGACCTGAAGCTGCTCAAATGGATACATACCTTAGAGATAGGATCTCTATTGGTACGTAAGTAATTAATCATAATATCATATTATAAATCCGAAAACTTTGTTGGTTTGTTCCTCTTTCACGCAGCAGCGGAGCAACGGATTGACTTGATTTTGGCATGGATAGAAAAGTGACATAGGATACTTTTTATCCCGAAAAATGAAAGGATCCTGTGGGATAGCACAAAAGTCAAAATACCACGCGGGCGGAGCCACGGGCAAAAGCTAGTTAATTATATAAACTTATTGTGTTTAGTTATCAACCCCAGTTCTTATTTACAGCCGACGCCAATTCAGTCTCTGACCTGCCTCAACACAATCGGTGCTTATTACAGAAACTCATTTAGACAGCAGAGTCAAAACACCGCCGTGTCACATTCGATAAATAAAGAGCACGCTCGACACGATCTTGGCACGACGTCAAGAAGTTCATTCAGACTATCTGAGTTTCCGTGCGTATGTTGTACAAATCAGTAGGTGAAGTCTGTCCATTGTCAGCAAATTCGCTAATTTATTCCATCCATCAGCCATAGGACAACCCACTGCTGGACATAGGCATCTTCTATGTATTTCCAATAAAACTGGTTGGCTGCCTGCATCCGGCGCAATCTTAATTAAAGTCATCTGTCCACCTCGTGGATGGATGTCCTACGCTGCGCTCGCCGGCACGTTATCTCCACTCGAGAACTTTGGATCCATCGATTATCTGTCCTCCGTGCTATGTGTCCTGCCTACTGTCATTTTCACTAGCTAATCAGCTGGGCTATGTTTATAACCTTCTTCTACAGATCTCTTCTGATTCGATCTCGCAGAGAGACTAAACTCACTCTAAAAAACAGACAGTGAAATCAAATTCTTAAGGGACCAAACTCGAAATCACAACAAAATCAGCTTCTAGTTTCTCATTTCCTGATTCAATTCTCATTCGAGTCTGGCACACGCCTCCTTGGCACAGTAGTTAAGGTAACCACTGGGTCAACGAGGCAGTCAATAAATTACCTATACTTATAGAGTTAACTAAAATAATAATACGTGAATCCTTACTAATATTATAAATCCGAAAGTGTATTTGTTGGTTTGTTGATTTGTTCATCTTTCACGCAGCAACGGGGCAAAGGATTGACTTGATTTTTGGCATGGACATAGTTTGAAAGACGGAAAAAGCCATGCTTCTTTTATCCCGAAAAAATAAAAGGTTCCTAAGGGCAGCACAAAAATCAAAATATCACGCGGCCAAAACCGCGGCCAAAATCTAGTATTGAATAAATTGTAGTAGGTATATTACTTGTTAGGTTTACTGTTCGGAGTTGCCAAAGTTTGCCTACTGACTATTCCTACACTATGAATCCTCAATGGACTGTTTACAAACAAAACTTGTTTTCGTTTGTGGATCCGTTTATTGCCGTTTTACTGTCCACTAGTGAATTGGAGGAAGAAATAAGCTTTTGATGCGTCGGCAGTGCGGGTGGCAGGGAAGTCAATTATTACCATGTTGATGGATTCAACATTGGTCGCTGAGAACTGACTGAAATATACATACAATATACTGAGTATTAGGTAGGTATACATAGTTTTAGATTTAAAAAAAAAATTAACTTGTTTTTGTGACATTGACTCGATATTCCGCCAATGTTAAGGGGGCGCCTAATGCCAAAATCGACTTTTTAAAGACGTGGTGTACAGATAACGAACATAAATATCCATATTAAAAAAAAAAACTATAGGAAAGGAAGGAACCAGTAGCAGAGTAATCGCGTAGAATTTTGGAAAATAATATGGTTACCTTAGAAAAATATTAAAGCTTCGCATCATAAAAAATAAAACTTTTTTTTTCAAATGCTCGAAATTATCAGCGACAACACCACATTATTTTTGACAAAGTACGTAGCCAGACTAATGTTCTAGTAGAGTCATCAATTAGTTTTTTAGTACATGCTTAAATTTTGAATAAATAAATAAAATGTCACCTAAAAATGTAAGCTGGCGCTCGAAGCCAAAATCATCGTAAACTGTGTCATGCGATTTTCGACTCTAAATAAAGCAACATAGATGATAGCGGGCGATCATGGCATTAGGCGCACTTTTAAGCAGATATGCGGTCTAGGGTGTAGCATCAATAGAGTAGTATCTTAAGTACGATTTTTACTTACTCGTCTTAATTAGTATACACAACATACCTATGGAAATGAACGTACACCGAGAGAGGTACAAATCCTACTAAGTAAGAAATTTTACGTTAACTCTGTCGGCTAAGTAAAAGCGTGGAAGCCGTAGTGGCTTAGTGGTTATAACGCTTGCCTTGCTATTAGACCAGAATAGATATTTTTTAAACAAAAAAATAGTGTGATGTCTATACTTCTGACACTTCCAAAGAAATATTGCGTGGTGCGCATTCTAACCTGAATGGAGACCACGTACCGGCAAGCGTAGCGTAACTTTCTCTCAATGAACTTTTTGTACGATATTGATTTCTTTTCTTATTGGGATAGCTGATTTTTCGTATTGCAGTGTGAGTTTGGTCAATTTTTACTATGGAACCATCATAATGATGAGTCAAACGATGTTCTTAAATATATTCGTTATGTATCTAGAAGTACAGGCTATATTTCCAGATGTACCTACTTGTGGAAATTTGACTTCTGGATTAAAGATTTCGAAAGTATTTGCCCTAGGTGGTTCGATCCCCACCTAGGGCAAATATTTACGTGATGAACATAAGTGTTTGCTCTGTGTCTGGGTGTTATTTAGGTACTATATATACTGAGTGACTGGTAAACATAGAGGAACCTTTTAGGGGCTTATTCTGTACATCAAAACTAACAACTTTTGTTCTGCGACTTTTGTCAAAACTAAAAAAAAAATCAGCTGTTCCATACATTTGGTCGCGGGTGATTGATATTTTTCTATGGAACACCAATTTTTTTTTGAGTTTTGACAAAAGTTGCAGAACAAAAGTTGTTAGTTTTGATGTACAGAATAAGCCCCTAAAAGGTTGATCAATGTTTACCTGTCACCCTGTATAAGAATGTATTTAAAATATATATAAGTAGTATATCAGTCTCTAGCAGTCGTAATACAAGCGTTGCTTAGTTTGGGGTCAGAGACCGTGTGTAAGATATCCCCTAATATTTATTTTATCATCATATTTAAATGTTGTACCTAGTCTGGAACTGAGAAATACATACAGATATTATTTATTAAATGTATTTATTCGAACCCTGAATGAGTTATCGTTAAAACAATGGCTCGATAAACAATCGAGTGGATAAGTAGGCGTCATTTAGTCCTACTGACCTCATTACATGCGCGATATGTTCGCACTTGGTGACAAGCCGTATTTTACGACGTCATGCAAGTTACTAAAAACAATGAGCTTCCACAAATAGAGACATTATACTCATTAAAAAAAGCCCTAAAACGTGGCGAAATTCTGTTGTGCCTACTTAGAGAGATGCCAGACGGGCGGTGTCGCCGCGACATTGCACCGCGGCGTCACTGCCGCTGCACCGCCGCGGTGCAGCGGCGGTGCTGAGCGTCGTCGCGGCGCCCAGTGTTGCCGGTAGCGATTTAGACATTAAATCTAGAGTATTCGGAATTTTTAGCGAGAAAAAAGGTTTTGACGACAACTACTAGTAGTTTAACAATCTTAAACTGAAGATGAAAAAAATCCCTCGTACACGTTAGAAATCAGATCGTGTAATTTGTCACGACGAATGTCACAGTAACAGCTTTCCAAGTGACAGCTGTCAAACTTCAAAGTGATTTATCTCGGTCATTATCAATTCTAGACGTCTGTTAAGTAGAATATATAAAGCAGCATTGTTTCAATCACTTTTATTAGCAGAGCTTAAAACCCAGTTGTTAGACAGAGATAAACACAGGTTCACAGCTACATACGTGTAGGTAAGACGCGTGTAACGTCGGGGCAAGACAAGGCGCGACTGACTTGACTCAAGCTAATTAGCTCGACTTGCTAAGCAGAATATAACGCATCTGTTTTATATATCATTGACTAAAAACGTGTAACTTATACAGAGCTACTGATATCATACAAACAAGCTATAAAAAGTAAGTTGTATGTATAAACCGGGTTATAGCTAGCCCCGTTGTCAGTTTTTAAACCACCTGCTAGCTTAGCATACAAGACCACGGCCAGAGTTTAACGACGTGTGCAAAGGTGACAGATATATGCTTCATTATAACTCTGTCACGTTCTGACACAAGATTCAAGATACTTTATTTGTCAGAAACGTCGATATAATTTTTTATGGTCCGTATGCTAAGGCCGCTGAAGAAATCTGACACGGCTAAATGGTTAAAACAACCGGGACCTACAATTTAACGTGTCGTCCGAGCAACGGTAGCGCTCAGTTGGAAATGCCACTAGCGGTCACCCATCCGAAGACTTGACAAACACCTAGTCAAACCACGATATCAGCGCGACATATTATAGATCAACACAGAAATCTATAGAGCAGTTTTTTTACTAAATAGAGACCACGTACCAGCAAGCGCAGCGTAGGACATCCGCCGACTAGGTGGATTGACGATATAATTAACATGCTGGATGCAGGCCGCTTCCAACCTGGCTTATTGGAAGTCTATACCTAGGAGAGACCTACGACAGCGCGCGAAATACTTATATGATGAAAATGATCGTCTCGAACAGATCGTCTTGTCAGCGGACATCCTTAAATACGCTTGGAGGTACGCATGGTCTCTATTCGAGAACTTTTCGAGGTTATGAGGTTACAATGTTTTCAGAGCGCTTCAGACGTCTTAAAAACTGTGAAATCAAAAGTCAGCCAGCCCACACTATTTTACTTTTAATCAGTATCTCAAATTATCTATGGATATATTTGAGCATTTGGTGTATCTAAATGCTTATTAAAACATTCAAAGATTCAAGGGTCTGCGGATAAGCCAATCGCTATTTACGTGATAAGAGTAATAGCATATTATGTATTGTTACGTATATACCATGTTTGATTGTTGTGTTGTAGTAGGGAAATCATGCTAAAAATGACAAAAAAAAAATTCGACATTTATGAGAAAAAAATATTTTTTTTTCATACAATGTGACGATATAATACATATATCGTTGTACTCAATTGGTTATTTATTGTAATAATTACTTTTACTGTAGAACGTAGGTCTTCTCACAAAGAACAAAATGAAAACGATTGCATTAGTAAATTTGCTCGGAAATTAAAAATAAATATCACTACCTATAACAGTCTTAAGGAAAACCTTGGAAAACCTCTCTCGGAGCAAAATTTAATTACGCAATCTCATCAAAGTCCCCCTAACCTAATTAACGCCCTATTTTAACAAATCATCTTTCTACCAAAAAAAAATTCTTATGAAAATATACGAATTCACCATTTTGCCACTTATGTTGCTCGAAAATCTGCCCATAATCTCGCGTTTTACCATTTGGTCACTTCTTTACCGTCATCATCGTCATTATTCAGCCATAAGACGTAACGTCCACTGCCGGATTTATGCTATTCCTGTAGTTCTACGATAAAGTACTTTTGAAACAGTTTGAATCCAACGCGATCATGGAGTCTTTATGTGGCCATCTGTTCACCTTTTTGATTGGACGGCCTAACGCCGCACTTGCAGACGCGTAGTTTCCAGTCGAAAATGTTTCAATCTCTTCGGTTGAGAATCCAGTGTGTTGTCTTGTCGCAAACCCCAGAGAACGCCCCGTGCGTCTGAGTACGCTCCCGAAACACTTACAAGAATATCACCTTATTTGGTACTGCTTCGCATCCCGAGCCGTGATTTGTCCGCCGCAGTCGCATGACGGGAGAGGGGTGCAGGCGGGGCGGGCACTCGTGCGCCCGCCGGGTGTCGCCAAGTTAGTTAGTAAGACGATATAAAATAGATTAGACGCGGACTTCTAAATTATTAACCTCACGGACTGTTAAATCGTTTGTATGTATAGTTCTGTTATTATTTGTGTCGAAATTGTGTTAACTTTTATAATTTTGTGCTTTACCGATATCTAAATACTTAGTAAAAAACAATTCAGTGATTTTTATCTTACAATAGTCTGTCCAGTCATGTGCCACTCCTACTTGGGTAAAGCCACTTCAGCTTGTCAATTCGCTGGGTAATGTCGATGAAATTGGTTCAAAGTAACATGTTAGTAACATTTCTCCTCTAACTGGTTTTCTAAGGTACCTTCATAATCCATATTTAAAAATTTCTCTCTTCTTTCACTCTGCTTATAATACTTGATTGTTACACATGTTCTCATAGTAACACATTTTTTTAGTCTACATTTCACACTCACTCTTCTCGCCTCACTCTTTCCACACACCGACACGTCACAATCCACCAGTCACGCAAGCCAACACTCGATAGGTGCACCTGTCCTTATAGTAACATACTATATTTTTTAGTCTACATTTCACACTATTATTATATACTACGGGGCTAATTGCGCACTAAAATTACGAGATAAATAAATACCTCACCCTTCCTCTGGGTCTACCCGTGACCACGATCGATGCAACTCGGCCGAAACGTCGGGATGATGAGGATGACATAATAATAATGTGTTCAAATCGCGAAAGTTTAAAAAAAACATACATTTCACACCCACTCAGTCTTCCCGCCTCACTCTTCCCACTCATCGACAAGTCACAATCCACCAGTCACGCCAGCCAATACTCGATAGGTGCACGTGCCCTAATAGTACCACAGCATTTTTAGTCTACATTTCACATCCACTCACTTTTCTCGTCTCACTCTTTCTACTCACCGACACGTCACAATCCACCAGTCACGCCAGCCAATACTCGATTGGTGCACATGTCCTAATAGTAACATACTATTTTAGTCTACATTTCACACTCACTCACTCTTCCCGCTCATCGACACGTCACAATACACCAGTCATGCCAGCCAATACTCGATTGGTACATCTGTCCTAATAGTAACATACTATTTTTAGTCTACATTTCACACTCACTCTCTCTTCCCGCTCATCGACACGTCACAATACACCAGTCATGCCAGCCAATACTCGATTGGTACATCTGTCCTAATAGTAACATACTATTTTAGTCTACATTTCACACTGACTCACTCTTCCCGCTCATCGACACGTCACAATACACCAGTCATGCCAGCCAATACTCGATTGGTACATCTGTCCTAATAGTAACATACTATTTTTAGTCTACATATCACACCCACTCACTCTTCCCGCCTCACTCTTCCCACTCATCGACACGTCACAATCCGCCAGTCACGACACTCGATCATATCTCCTCTAACTGGCTGTCGACGGCGCCTCCGTATTTTTTCTGCCGCGCTTTTTCCGTTTTGGTACAAGTTATAAGATAAAGCGTAAAGATAACCACTACAGTAGTTCATTTTAAACCAATTCGTAGAGTCTACAGGGTTATTTGTTTACAGGGTTAGAGCCGAAAGAAGGTGATTCAGACCATCATTACTAACAAATCTTACTATGTGGCCAACTCAAAATTCGTGAAAAAAAATCCGCTGTTTCACACAAAATTGCAACTCGAAATCGACAAAATTGATGAAACAGCTGATTTTTTTTCTCGAATTTTTTGTTGGCCTCATAGTAAATGTTGTTCGTAATGATGGTCTAAATCACCCCCTTTCGGCGTAGTACAGGGTAAGCAAATAACCCTGTATAATATAGACACGATAAAATAAATCGCACGAGACATTACTACAGCGCTGAGTGTGATCGAGACGGAAATAAAAAGTTACCCCACGATGTTTATCAATTCAGTTTTTTTTTCGTTTTTGTGTCTACATGTTTAGTTTTGTTTTTTTTTGTTCCAATTTTTTGTGCTGAATATTTTTTTCTGTAATTATTTTTGAGTATGTAAAGAGATAGGATCTCTATAATTTTGATTTTGGCGCGCTTCGCGCGATTGATTGGACTATTAACCTTTTTAGTTTGTTTAGATTTATTTGATAGTCTTTGGTTTTGCAAATTACAGTAATTTGTTTGACATTGTAAATTGAAAAGTACAATAATATAATTTGTAATTTTATTATATACGAGTATATTTGATAAATGGTGTAATAATTAATTAGTATAAGCGGAAGAATAAACTTTAATTGTCGTTTTAGGAGCCTAAAAGCGTAGATCATGTCAGCACGAGTACAAGAGATCATTATGAGGAAATAAATAGAGCACAATTTGACGAGGAAGAAGTTGCTAGAGAGATTAAAAAGTTAAAATCAGATAAAAGCCCAGGTTCTGACAATATAACAAACGAGGCAATACAATTAGCCTGCAATCAACTGACTCTACCTTTGACTTTATTGTTCAATCGCATATTGGAAACTACCGAAACACCCTCCCAGTGGTCAGAGTCAAACATAATATTGATATATAAGAAAGGTGACCCACACGATATAAGCAACTACAGGCCAATAAGCTTATTACCTTGCTTGTACAAATTATTTTCGTCACTTATAAGTCAAAGAATAAGCGTTCCACTGGAAGAAGAACAACCCATAGAACAGGCAGGTTTCAGAAAAGGATTATCGACTGTGGATCACATTCACGCATTAGAGCTGGTCTTAGAAAAATATCAAGAGCGACAGAGGAAGCTCTACATTGCCTTCATAGACTATAAAAAAGCATTCGACACTGTATCACATACAAGCATCTGGAAATCTCTGAAAGAGCACGGAGTGGAAGATGTATACATACAGATAATTGTCGTTTTATAACTCCCTTATTTCCTTCTGATCTAGGATAGAAATGAACACACATATTGTGCTGCTTCTATAAACGAAGAAACGACATATGTTAGTACATAGTTTAGTTTTTGATGTAGGTACTTAGAATAAAATTAATATGCTACATTCAGGCTTGTTGGCAGTAAAGTCATATTTTTTATAACTTGAAAAAAAATATTTCTGAAAAATCCCTACTTCTTGCACTTTAGACCATACATATAGAATTTCCCGCGAAAATGATTTTCCCGTAGCAAGAACGTAACGTGTCCCATTATCTCGATAAGCAGACGACTGGGAATCAAAGATACTACGCGATGATCGATGAAGACTGAACTGTATTGTGATATTAATAGATTCTCATTTTCATTACATTTTTAACCAAAAAAACGAGGGAGGTTTACAAGTCGACGCGTATATTTTTTTTTATGTTTGACCACACATAACTTTTTACAAAGTGATCCGATTATGATAATTTTAAATTTTATCGATATCGGCTGAGCTATTTTTTATTAATCAACAATAATGTGAAAATTACTTCTTTAAAACAGCGTGAGGATCATTATTATGACCCCCGACAACGGACGAGCGCGGGCGTCCGTTGTCGGGGGCGCACGTATTCCCTGATGAAGGAGTATTAACTACTCTGAAACCGGTCGGACGCATAGCGGCTCTAATCGTGAGTTGTATAAATTTTAATATGAAAATTACTATATCGATAATTCGAATTCTGCACACGGTTGAAGTCGGTTATGCCATTTTTGAGAAAAATAATTATTCATTGCTTAATTATCACTATTTGTGTACTGGAGAGGAATTTGAACTTTAACAACTGTAAACTTAGGTAATTTAAAAAGTTTCTATTTTAATCCGTAGAGCCTAATAAAAATACAGGTTCTAGAGTATACAAATCGCTCTGGGCCAGTGTATTTTTTTAAATTAATCTTTTCTTTTAGAGTTTGTGCAAAAAGAAAACCGTCGTGGCGTAACGGTGAACAAACAATAAGATTTTAATCAGAAGCCATGGTACTGACTACTTGGTAGACGCGATTCTACTGATGAAAACCCAATTGGTGTCAACCAAGTATCAAACACTTTTAGTTGTACTAGCAATGACAGAGCAGTGTTGTCATCGCAACAAAATTAGTAAAATGGCACACGGGCGACCTCACCTACTACGCTTCTCTTTTTACACAAACTTTTTTCACGGAACAGTTGATTTTTTTCCCGATTTCAGAGTCCCATAGTATAATTGTCTCATAATTTGAGATTATGAGAATAGGGATGTTTACTAAAAAAATATAATTAGTCCGTCAAATAGATTGTCAAAAAATATTAGACACGTATTTTTTCTTTTGTCAATTTAACACAAATTAAATAATAATTAAAGTTCCGCGTGACGTCACTAACCGCTATGAAATGTACCGGCTAGTGCCGTCACGAGCCCCCACTCTCGAACTTTGACAAGGTTTATCTTAGTCACTAATTGTTTGATTGACAAAAGAAAAAATACGTGTCCAATATTTTTCAATAATCTAACTGACGGACTAATTATAATAATGATTTTCATACCCAGTAAACATCCCTATTGATCATAATTTAATTCTGAGTACTAAGATAATATTCTAACTAAAATATACCCGTTGTCGAGAAATACCCCTATATTTTGCAACATTGATTGCAAGAGACTTCAAGATTTCAAAATCAAAATACAAAGCCCGCGTTTCAAGCTAAAATAACACGTCACAGTGAAACCCAGAGCTTATTGCTTCCTCGCCTTTGTGCTACCGAAGAGAACCGTTTGCGGAGAAATTTCATTCCCAAGTCGAAGGTAACGTCGAATTTCAAAGAATTTACCCGCGGGAGCGCTGCCGCTGGTGCCTCAGGACTATGGAGTTACCTGAAAATAAAAATAAGAGAGAATTTTTAAAATATACTAGTGATATTTTATTTGTAAGTTTTTGAATGGAAACCACGTTCGTAAATGTAACGTAGGTTATCTTACAAGGTGAAGTGACGACGACACTAAGATTGCAGGATTGCGCTGGATGCATACCGCTTCCCATCGGTCTTATTGGAGATCCATAGGGGAGGCCTATGTCCAGCAGTGGATGTCCTACGGCTGAAACGACGATAATGACTATGGGAGATCTATGTCTAGCAGTGGATCTATGTCTAGTTTGGTTTATAGGTGAAAATTCGAAAAAACGTGGTTTTCACACATTTTTTAGGGTTCCGTACCTCAAACGGAAAAAACGGAACCCTTATCACTTTGTTGTCCGTCTGTCCGTCTGTGTGTAAGTCAAGACTCTTTATCTCAGGAACGCGTAAAGATATCGAGTTGAAATTTAAACTGTACACGTATATATATGTTTTCTTGCAGTTGTGTAAACAAAAAACTTCTCAGTTATCGTATAAAAAAGTTAGAGCCGTTTATGTCGTAAAAAACCGCATATTTCGACACACAAAAATCAAAACCTACAGGGTACTTCCCGTTGACATTGTCTCAGAGTACACATATAGGAATAAGACTGAAAACTGTACATTTTTATTTAAATCACAAAAAAATAGGGCCTCAAAATTCACAAAATATGGGTTCAAAATTCAAAGTGAATAAATCGTATCATGTTAGGTATCATATAAAAGAACTTTATTAGCACATGCTAAAACAGGTTTTTAATTATTTTAACAATGTGTAATTTTCGATGTGTGACGAGAAAAGTGAAAAAATTTTTTTTTTTGTCGATGGTTATAGTATAACTTACTTCCCAATGTTGTGAAATTTTCTGGATTTGTACGGAACACTCGATGCGCGAGCCTGGCTCGCACTTGTCCGGTTTTTTTTTTTACTTTGTATAATGGAGTCACTCATGTAAGTATTTTACTAGACAACGAATTAGCAATGCGACATCTACGGGAGTACTCTACAGGTTTTAATTCCTTTGTGTGTTTCAAAATATACGTTTTTTGCGACATAAATGACTGTACTTCTGTTTTTAAGATAATTAAGAAGTTTGACTTGTTGACAGCTGCAAGGGACTTCAGATCAGTGTACCTGGTAACTGGTAGTTTTAATTTTAGCTCGATACCTCCACGCGTTCCAGAGATAGAAATTCTTAAGGCAATCGTGAGATGCCAACTTGTCTATACAAAAACAAGAAACTGTTATCTGCCTCAATACTACATAAAAGATAGCTTGATCTCTACGACAGTGACATTGACTTTTGAGTCAAGATTGAGTGTTTTTTTTTCATGTAATCAGCAATTCAATCGCTGGGATCATACGTCTCAGTTTTTACAGTGTTGTAAATGACTTTAAGTTAATAAGCCTCTAAAAATTAATATTTTTACGCATAACTTTGAAAAGTATATTCGCACTAAAAACTTTTCTGCAAACAAGCGATTGACGGCAAAAACATAAAATTTTGTTACAATTTAAGTGGTGAAAAGAGTTTTCTGCCGGAACTTAGATTTTATTAAAAGATGTTCTACAGAATTCGCGAAAATACTGGTCGATTCAGAATCCTCTTGACGGGTAACAAAGTGATCCTTTCGGGGTTTCGTTATTTTTCGAGGTAATGAACGCTGAAGTAAATTTTTTTTCTTATAGTTTTGTCCAATGAAACGAGAATGAAACGACATTAAATTATTTTGTCCTGACATTGAAAACAAACAATGTCACCGTCCGTGACATTGTGTAAAGGTGTGTCCACATTGGCAAATGCAGCGTATTACTAGTACCTAGTGGGCTTGCAAATAATATTCCAGGCTTCTGAAACATCTTTTTAACCAGTCGATGAGCTTTTGGGTTAACTTTGATTACAATATTGTTATTTTATGTTCATAGTAAATTATAATTTACTGTATTATTTATTTTTCTTTTAATATAGTTTTATAGAAATAGTCACCATACCTAAGAGACTCAGGATACCTACGCGAACAAGTAGGTACATATTAATTAACAAGTGACTATACCTTTTATCTGGAACATGAGATATTGACCTTTGCTCGTATATTCAACATCATAATAAATCATCCAGCCATCCATCAGCCATAGGACGTCCACTGATGGACATAGGCCTCCGCTATGGATCTCCAATAAGACCCGTTGGTAGCGGCTTGCATCCTACGGTCTTAACGACGTCATCCGTCCACCTTGTGGGTGGACGTCAATCGTCAATAAAAACAATCGATCAAAAAAGTGTTACTTAGATGGAAAATTTTGGGTTTATACCGCCAATATAAAAAAAAAAAAAATTACAGCCAGTACCCGCCTCAACCGTAGTTAAGTGGAACATAAAAAGGCGACAGCTGTACTTTTTTAAAAAATAAATAGCTGCTATATGCTACAGAAAGATGCAGATACTCCAGCGTATATCCGTACTCTTCTATGTGCCAGCCAGTGTATTTGTAACTCTGTCTGTGACATCATACCGACTTATAACTTCCTTCTTTTTGCCAATGATCTGGAATCCAACAAGCCTATTTTTTTCGAAGATTAGAAAAAAAATAGGGTAGTATTTAATCGAGTGTCTATTAATTTGAACAAAGCAAAAATGTATTCGAATTAAAAGCAAACGGAAATAAAAGTGGGCGACCAAAAGCGAGTGAAAACAAATGCCTAAATCAGCAACTATACACTAAATATTTGGATACTAAGTGTTCTACTTGCATTGACTGTAGGATGGATGCAAGCCGCTTTCAATCGGTCATATTGCTGACAATAATGATGATTACTGTTTTTTCACACCTAATCTACATAAGCGATTTATTTCTGGCACTTCGCCGGCCGCTGCCGCGGCACGTCACTCACTTCATAGTTACCCACATGATCATAGTCGCCCACCTAATATATTTATTAGCTATTGAATTATTGTAAATTATTATATATTATACTATATTAACAAATAATTTACAAATATTTTTAAGTTTCACCAATGTTGAAACTTCTTTAGGTACTCAGCAATACTAAGCGACCCGTGTGTCGAGACTGGCAAATCGTATTTTAATGTAAAATCAATGTAAATACAGAGGTGAAGGAATTGTGAAGGAATCGTAATGTTAGAAATGTAACTAGGCGTGGTTAGTGGTTTTACTTGATATTGTACGAAAGACTTTGTATTTTATTGTATTTTTACCAACAACAAACAAAATAGTTTATGTATTAGTCCAAGGCTACAAAATTTTAATAATCCTGGCCGACGCTCGAAATTATAGACCCATAGACCGTCAACCTAATACATCTTCATCATACTCAGTATTTCCTTCCTTCCTTTAATTTTAGCCATAGGACGTCCTCTGCTAGACATAGGCCTTCCCTATTTGCCCTGATGCAGGGGCACTAGAATACGGCATCGGTATCCCCTGCCTGTAGTAAGAGCCTACTAAAAGGGGACCCCTGGGCTCGTGAGTGATCAGAGTTGGGGCTCTGGCCATCCACTCAAGCGGGCCCGAAAAGGACGGCAGCGTGTGTGGCAACGCTGTCGTCCAGGACCGTACAAGCCTGGTCTACTACCAGGCGAGTAGACACACAAAGTGCCGGGAGCACAGGTGCGTTCCTTTTGGAGATCCCGGAGCTCCCAAGAAGGCACATAGGCTGGCCACCGAGGGGTTTTAGTGGTTACAATCCCACATAACCCGACTGCACCCCAAAACGGTCGAGCATTTTTGGAAAATTTGCCCCTAGTAAAAAAAAAACCTTCCCTATAGATTACCAACAAAAAGATTCGAAGAATATAATTAGCGAGATCCTAAAGTCTTTTGTTTACTCAGTCGGTATTTATAACTCTAATAATAGAGTTCAAAATAAATCAAACGCACCCGTACAAAGAAAAACACTTCAACATAGAATCAGTGTAAGTACAATACAATACATGGTGCGTTATTTATAATACCAGTACCGAGTATTTCACGGTCGATGGAGCGACGACCCCAGCCAGGGTTGACACGTACGTAACTATTGTATTTAATACTTACGAAATTTGTACTTAACATTAAGTGTATTGTACCGTACTGTAACAACCTTTTTAATAGTCCACTGCAGGACTTAGGCCTACCCACGAAGGGTGATTGGGCCATATCCACCACGCTGGCCCAGTGCGGGTTGGTGGATTCGCAAACGCCATCGAATTTCTTCTACGGGCGTATGCAGGTTGCCTCACGATGTTTTCCTTCACCGAAAAGCCAGTGGTGAGTGGTGTGAAATTCCGTACATAAATTCCAAAGAATTCATTGGTACGGGACCGGGATTTGTACCCACAACCTCACGATTTCAAGGCGGGTGTCACTACCTCTAGGCCACCACGGCTTCATTCGGCAAGTGTATTGTACTTAATATAAAAAACTGGAATTAGAGAATAGGATAAAATGATAGAGAAAGTTATACTCCATTTTTCAATATACATAGCTCGCGCAATCCCATATTAACAAAGAAAAAAAAATTACAACATGTGAATTTCCAAATTTATATGTTTTAAATAGGGTTTTTAAAAATCTTAAGATCTTTCTCGGTAGTCTTTCTATAATTATAACGTACAATTGCGCGAATGAGATAGAAGCATAATATTTAAATATTTTTGTATAAATCCTAAGTCAAGTGGGACCTTGGCATTGCAAACAAATTTAGATACAATATTGCGTCAAAATAGTTAGAACCATTTCTGTGATCCGATTTTAATTCAAACAAATAAATGTTAAGTACATGGTGGATATGGCCCAATCACCCTTCGTGGGTAGGCCTACGTCCTGCAGTGGACTATTAAAAAAAAAAAGGCTGGTACAGTACAGTACATTAAAATGCTGCTATCAAACTATTGATATATGAGATCAATAATACTATACTAAAGATACTACTATGCAAAAGAGCGAGGATTACCTGGGAACCAACTACTTAAGTTGCCAATGATAAAAAAATATATATATTTCATCTATCATGTTGCCAACCCTACTAGCGCATACATTTTTCATGCGTTAGTAAGGAAAACTTTGGGAAATTCCATGGGTGTACTAGTTCATGCTTCATATTTATTATTTGTTTTGTGTGAGAGTCAGTTGTGTTGTGTGTAAATATTACTAGTTCATGACTATGTTACGAACAGGCTTGCTTATTAGGCAAAAGGATTTTAGACACAACAAGAATATAAGGTAATTGGTTTAAGTTTTGGCTGTTTCTGTTATTGATATTGACTCGCCGCTCGCGAGTGTGAAGCGTGGATTCAAATCCACGTATTCACATATTATTAATAAATTCTTTAGAATTTACGCACGAACTATATGTATCCAAGGCTTCTCTTAGAATTTCTTACAAAAAAATGGTCTAGTGTCTAGTGTCTTGTAGTTTAAAAACTAGACCCATATCACAAAAGATTTACACACCAATGGCTTTTTGGTGCAGGAAAACTTCGTGCAGCGTGCATACGTATGGGGAAGAGATGCGATGGCGTAATGTCGAATGCATCAATCCACGCTGGTCACTGAAGCAGCGCGATGAATATGGATTAATTGTTCTTCAAGGTAGGTTTATGTTGGGCAGTGTAGTATTATAAGCCAGTATAGTACAGAGCTGATGTAAACAAATAAAAAATAAATAAAACTTTTATTTGACCAACAAAATTAAGTTACACAACAAAAAACAAAAGTCCTCAGACTTTTGTGCTAGGTTAAAAACGTGTATTACAATAGTCAGCGTCTTCTTTTACGTGGACTGGGTTGACCAAATGTTTCTAAATAATAATGTGTGTGTGTGTGTGTGTGTGTGTGCGTGTGTGAGTGTGTGTGCGAGTGTGTGTGTGGGGGGGGGGGGTGTGCGTGTGTGAACGTGTGTGAGTAACATTGCAATACGCGAGATCTCTTGAGAGATAAGGCTAACAGCGTTACTCGTAATCATAATCATGATATTGTTCCCATAGTGATAAAAGACCATAGCAGTTCTTAACTATATTTTAATTGGGTTTCCATAGGTAGAATATAAACAAATCACCCTTCGTGTAGCTATTCGGTAGGTCTATGTTCAGCAGTAGACTATTAAATACGCCGATACAGTACAGATATAAACTATTTTTTATGTTAAAAGATCAAAACAGCTATTTATCACAACTTGGACATCAAACAAAGCGCAGTCAACGATTTTACAACGAGACTATTTCCCATCTATTTTGAGACAGAATACTACGCGAGAATCCTTACGCACGAATGAAAGTTCAGGCCTATGACCCTACCGCAATAAAAACTGCAGAACGCTATCCGGGCTAAAATCGTAATGTCGACGCACTCCGCACTCCACTTGACCTTAAAATAACTACAAATGTAAACAGCACTTAACCCATCGAAATAGAACATAGAGTCCGATCAAACCAGAGCACCTAATGAGACCTTTTCAATTCCAGCTCCAATTGCCATTGAAGATTGTGCAGATTTCGAAACGATTCAACTCAAAAACTAGACACCAGCAAAATGAACTCTAAAATCATCAGCTTTTAATTCAAATTCAAGTGAGTGGTTTCGCAGGAACCCCTGGAACTCGGATAATGCCCTTCACGATGGCAGCAATTTTTCGAATTCGACTTATTTGCTCTGGAATACCGCTCAAATTACTTTGTCACCTCAGCATCTGCCGGATTCAAAATGGCCTAACTGCTTACGCGATTGGCACTGACACATCAACCTAAAGTAATAAAAGGTAAAGTTGATAATTGAAAGTTTTTAGGTATGAAATCGTCAGGGTGTCGTGACATTGCATTCCAGGAGTTGCAAGCGCGTCGCCGATGAACGACCAGACAAGAGCAAACACTTGCTCATGCATGAGGTATCTCGATAAACATTCGCATTCAGTTTTGATTTGTTGTGTCTGAGTGACGTCATTGAATGGCAATAGAATGCAATTAAATGGCAGTGGACAGTGCACGTAATTCGGAGGACTGATGACCGATGGGGTCAAAAAGTACTTGGGCATATACTTAACATGTGTAATAATGTATAATCAATGTTGGGCAGCGTTCGGAAAATTGCGAAATGTCTTCTCGTCTGACATACCTCAGTGCCTGAAGTCGAAAGTTTTCGACCAGTGTGTCTGCCAGTGATGACTTATGGCACAGAAAGTGGTCTCACTATGGGTCTTATTAGTATGCTCCAAGTAGCTCAACGAGCTATGGCGAGGGCTAGCTCGGAGTCTCTCTGCGAGATCAAATTAGGAATGAGGAGATTCGAAGAAGAAACAAAGTTACCGACATGGCTCAGCGGATCGGCAAGCTGAAATG
The DNA here is from genome assembly GCA_949316475.1 of Hypomecis punctinalis. NCBI lineage: Eukaryota > Metazoa > Arthropoda > Insecta > Lepidoptera > Geometridae > Hypomecis > Hypomecis punctinalis. The sequence continues at coordinate 15,421,054 of OX438809.1, forward strand.
GCAGTGAGCAGGGCACATAGCACGGTAGACTGATGAGCAATGGGGTCTAAAAGTTCTTGGGCGGAGACCACGTACCGGCAAGCGAGCGTAGGGCGGCCACCCACAAGTTGGACGGATGACCTCATTATGACCGCAGGAACGCTCTGGATGCAAGCCGCTTCCAACCGGTCTTATTGGAAATCAATAGAGGAAGCCTATGTCAAGCAGTGTACATCCAATGACTGATGGCTGTGTCCTGGAAGGATAAACGATACCTTTGGTTGAGCCTAACGGTGAAGGGGTGACCCTGCAAGTAATCCTACACAGGGTAGGGCTATGTTCAGTGAGTAAGTAAGTTTGAATAGGCCGGGTGGGTCGCCCTGGTGTCAGAGTTTTCAAGCCGTCTAAAGGCCTCTGACATGGCTAAACGGTTAAAACAACCGGGGCCTACAATTTAACGTGTCTTCCGAGCCACGGTAACGCTCAGTTGTAAATGCCACCCGCGATCACACATCCGAAGACTGACCGTGCTGAACGTTTCTTAACTTCTATGATCGCTAACGAACACCTAGTCAAACTACGCTACGTTCGTCATAATATGGCTGATGATGATGATAATAAATTTTATAAGACAAGATTTGTTGGGTTTAAAATATGTATTTGCCTTATTTAAATTGAAAAAAAAACGATTGTATTTACACTTATCTGTTTTAAATAAGATATACTCGTATTATTTACTAATGTTTAATCCTGTAAAAATAATGTCAAAAGGTTGCTGAAACTCGTGAGTTCGAAATACGAGTAGGTACGAGTAAATGAATTGGAAAATTGCTGTCTAGACGAGTCGACAAACGATTATTGGTACCTACACTTAAATTGAACATTTATGTTTAGAAATTTACTATACTTACTAAGCAGGCTTCGTTTTTCACGGTGAACATTTTCAGGCAACTTTATAAATCACAACTATTTTTGACGACCGCCTTTAAAAAGATAATTATCGCCTGTGTTGTAGGAAGACTTGATAAACCGCATTTTCACAAAAATCATAGAATATTTCGCGAAAACATGGGTAGTAAAATTAATAAGACTTACGGAAAAAAGTTAGGATTTTTACAAAAACGTAATTAAATAGTACCGGTATGTATAAAATAAAAATAAATAAATAAAACGTTTATTGTTCTTAAAAATTAACACATATTAAGTTGTACACTAGATCCCACACTAGGGCGACCTGTGTTGTGAGATCTAGGCTCTTCCTTAAGGTATTCTCCCCCCCGAGTGGGTTCCCGCCTTGTCGTGGCGGGGGGGCTTAGTAGCCAGGTCTGCTCCAACCTGGTGAACGAAGAGGAACCCGAGGTGGGGCCGCCTCTCCGGGTTTTTTCCCCAAACCCATGTAGAGGCTGGCCAGTAGGTCGGCTTGCCGACTGAGGTGGACTGCGGTGTCGCGCTCGTCGCGATACCGCGGCCGAGCCCATTGAGGCGGGGGCGGCGACGGGATGGACGGGTGGCGAGGAAGCCGCTGCCTATCCATCCTGCCAGCGGCCCTAACGGGCGCCGCCAACGTGTTGGCGGAGGCGGTGGGGCTGCAGGGGAAGAGGCGTGTCGGTATCGCGGTGGCCGCTCTCCCTATCCTCTGCAGCCGTAGTGGCAGGCGCGGGGCCACTTTAATTGACCCGTTGCATCGGGACCAGGGCTGTCGGATACGGGTGCTGTCCGACGCCCAGTGCTGGTTGGTCCCAGGTGGTGGATGACGACATGTCTGGTGTTCGGCACGTCGTCAATCTGGAGGGAGCCTACGCTCCGAGGTGGGGCCCGGTTTGGGCCAGCGCTGTCGGGTGCCGCGGAGGAGTGCGGAAGCGTGCCCGTAGCCCCGACACCAGGCGCAGTGGAGGAACACCCAGGGGTTTTGGTGGGTATACCGACCAGTGGCGGGACTCCCACATAACCACCCGCCTGCCCACGAGGTGTGGTGGTATCCATAAAGGATTTCCCCTGGTTAAAAAAAAAAAAAAAAAGGCTCTTCCTTAAGGTACCAAAAACAAAATTACCCTTATAGTATACATATTTAAATTAACATTCATAGTGCACTGAATCCCACACTAGGTTGACCTGTGTCGTAGGATCCAGGCTCCTTGCCAGAATATACACAGCTACAAAAAAAAATTCATATGCAACACTGCAGCCTACAAACAACGAAGAAATCAGATCAGTTAACGTGGGAACAACTTAAGAACATCCTCTTTTGTGAAAGTCGCTTGATTTTTTTTATCTATCTTGTCTAGCACCCTGTACTCTCTATTGTACTAACTCTTTTTGTATAATAAAATCGAATTATTGAATATTTTAGTTAACAAAAGGCACAGACCCTGGAGTCTGTGGTTTGTAATTTTCCAATAAAAAAAAATAAAAAAAAATATTACTATTGAATTGTTCCAATTGTATGTATTGCCAATTGAAGAATTGTATGAAATCTGACATGTAACAATGGTGTTATTAATAAAGTTACTGTATTTTATACTTATTGTATTGGATTGTTCCAATTGTATGTATTGCCAATTGAAGAATTGTATGAAATCTGACATGTAACAATGGTGTTATTAATAAAGTTACTGTATTTTATACTTATTGTATTGGATTGTTCCAATTGTATTTATTGCCAATTGAAGAATTGTATGAAATCTGACATGTAACAATGGTGTTATTAATAAAGTTACTGTATTTTATACTTATTGTATTGGATTGTTCCAATTGTATGTATTACCAATTGAAGAATTGTATGAAATCTGACATGTAACAATGGTGTTATTAATAAAGTTACTGTATTTTATACTTTTTGTATTGGATTGTTCCAATTGTATGTATGTATTACCAATTTAAGAATTGTATGAAATCTGACATGTAACAATGGTTTTACTATGGAAATTAACGTGGTATTCACACATTTTATACTATATATATATATAATGGGACTGAACTCACGTGTGGGGATAGTCGTAACGACTATAGTTTCGGTCGCATTCGGCGACCTTTCTCAAGTTGGCGAGTGCTAGCACGCGGAGCCGTCTCGCAATGCACTGATTATTAATGAAGTTACTGTATTTTATACTTATTGTTACGCAATTTTTACAGTTCAGTCACTACCTAGTGCTGAATAATTGTAACATAGTGCATGAAAGTTAATACCTTACATTTCACCGCTTCAAACAAAACTATGACTCAACAACTGTACTCAAGTTAAACTGCAGCGTATAAATCATCCACATGACTCCCACATAAATTGTACACTCGTTTATATCGCATTAGGTTTATCCAGCTCGGAACAGGCATAAAATTCTGCAGTTGGCCCGCTTCCATCTAGAAGTGAATTCTCTGAGAAGCGCTTCATGTGGGGGCCATTCTCGTAAGTGCGACGATATGTGTTGTAAATTAACGTGTTTTGCGTGTTTTTAACTTCTGATTTACTCAATAATACTTAATGGATTAAGAAAATGTAGTGGCAACCCACATAGTTCGGAAAACGTATGGCTGATAGTAGAAGATAAGATTCGGATAGTTCTCAAATTAAGATCATGAACGTACCAGCTAGTGCTGCGATGGACATTTACCAAAAATGTGTATCGATGATCTTACCAAGACCGCATAAACATAATGGATGCGTGCCGCTTTCAACCGTTCAGAATTTTAAGTTTAAGTTGAGAAGTGGCGTATAAATCATACTTATGACTTCCATATAAATTGTACACTCGTTTATATCGATTTACGTTTATCCATCTCGGAACAGGCATGAAATTCTGCAGTTGGCCCGCTTCGATTCTAGAAGTGAATTCTCTGTGAAGCGCTTCATGTCGCGTAAGTGCGGCGATATGTGTTGTGAATGATGTTTTAAGCCTTCGTATTACCGAAACAACCAAAAATTTGTAGATCGAAGTAGAAGTGGACAGAACACATAGTTCGTAAAGCGGATAGTATCTAGCTGATAAGAATCGGATTTTTTTCAACTAGAGGTCATAAACAAACCTACTAGCAAAAGCTGCGTTGGATATTACCACGTACAAGAATAAAGGAAGACGTCTCCCTACAAGGTTTAACGATCTGATTTGATCCAGACCGCAGGCATTTGCTGGATGAATGCAACAAAATCAAACACTAAAATCCAACTGAATGCCGAATGTGCCGATGTACAGTTGACTGGTTGGATCGCGCCGCGGCTGACTCTAACCAAATCGGAATGTGTACAATGAATTTAACTGATCAGTTCAAATGACCGTATGTGCTCTGCTTAGAGCTAGAGCACTAAATACATAGTTGGATTAGCAATCAACAGAGCAAGTAATCGATAGACGCGACAACACAAACGCTCTTAGCATATTAATGCACTAATTAGGATGAGTATAGAGACAGTGTAGGTACGCTTGTTCACAGACATTTCTATGTTATTCATGTTTTTATCTCGAGTTTTTCTAGACGATGAACATATTTAAACATATCGGCCATCCACTTTATTTGCTGTGCCCTAAACTGAACTCCCACTTTCGCACTTGCCCGGTTTTTTATTATTTGAGAGACATCCAATCATCATAGATATACCTACAATCAGATACAAAGTTATAGTTATTTCATCCCTCTTTTTGCGTCCGAAGGTTAATCGTCTTAGTTCCAGCTGCATAGAACTTCCGCAGCTGATCATGTGGCTCCCTTTTAGATCTCCAATAGAAAAGGAAGTAGTTTTTCTGTGCTTTTTCTCGATCGATTTCGATCTTGGAGCGCACTGCCATGCAGATGACGAAACTTGCCTATTATTTACACTAGAGTATAAAACTACATGACATCATACAGAGAAAACTTAAACATTACAGAAAGCTACTCCAACAGAGTAATAACAGGATACATTCAAGTTAAAACTCACTTAGTTCTAGCTTTGCTTACTGTCTCCCCCTAAAGACTAGGTAATTGTAGCATTGCATTCTAGAAGTTGCAAAGCTTCATAATAACCAGCATAATATGCTTGCTAGATGTTTGCTTACAAAGGGCAATCTCACACAAGGCTACTGCTAGAGAACTAGTTTGTAACTGCGACGCAACTTTCCAAGCGCAACTCACAACTGCCAATATGAGTTGAACTAAAACTTATCTGTTTTTTCGCCAACTTAAATATCAAAATATTAAAAGTGATTTTGTGTTAACTATCGTAGCATGCACGTTTGGTAACATTTTGGTTTTGTAGCTGAAACTATATCAGTAAATATTTCTACATATATAAGTAAACATATATAAGTAAACATTCATAATAATTTTGACAGTTGTAACCCAACAGTTTAGTACAATCCAGAGAGGGATAAAGAGCACTTAACCGGTTACATCCTACTAATATTATAAACGCGAAAGTTTGTGAGGATGGATGGATGGATGTTTGTTACTCTTTCACGCAAAAACTACTGAACGGATTGAAATGAAATTTTGCAATAATACAGCTTATATATCAGAATAGGGTAGGCTATAAATTATAATGATATTGCGTCAAAAATCATAATATCATGAGGGCGAAGCCGCGGGTAAAAACTAGTGCTATATATTTTCATTGGTATTTCTATTTTTACCTGACTGCCAAGGTGTTGTTATTTCTATATTATAAATTAGTCTATTGAATAAACAATTTCAATTGGTTTTTGTTCTGAGGTTGCCAACCAGTTTTGGTTAAGTTGCCAATGCCTCGTGTAACATTGGCCTAACTTGCATATATTATTTTAAGCAGAAGTTTGCTTCTAACCAGGACTCTATGGAATGTCGTGAGTAAGGCAAGATATTAAGTTAACTTACTGCAGTTTTGATATGACAAATTAAGTTTCTCTGTCATAGCTCTCGCTAAATGATCTGTAGGGTATTTTTTGGTTTAGATGTAAACTACTATTTTGCATCCGTAGAATGTAAAGATTTATGATTTGCAAAGTTCAGGGATATAGACTCATTGTTATAAACAACTTTTACTATTATGGGGCCACCCGCAAAATAGCAAAAATCAGTTTCTAAAACCTCAAATACGATCATTGTCTTGAAAAACAGTCTAATTATATTATAAATATCTCGAATATAGACTTTTTATTCATAAATTTAAGATAGCTATAACTTCTAAATTCCATTCGGCTGAACCCAATTTATAAAAATGTAAAATTCTACTGAATATTAAAATATGCATGAAGTTGTATCTGCATATTCATTGCCATATTATTTACGAATAATATTACAATTTTGTTGCGAATCTATTTGTGAATATTAATGCGTTGAATATATTTTTTGTTATAGTTTATTTACTCGTAAATGCACATTTGAAACCTAAATTAAAGATTATTTTTTTACAAAATTCATTTTCAATAATTGAATTGTCAATTTATTTCGTTACGAAAGTATGGTACCGCAAATTAATAGAAGACGTCACATGTACAATTCCATAGCCGACTGCACGCAGTAGCAGTAGACTATAATGTCGTTGGGCGACACTTAGACCATCGTTGCAGTAAATTACGCATCGTTTGCTAAGGAACGTATTCATAGAAATACATATAGACACCAGTAGTCTACTGCTGCTGCATGCCGTCTGCTACGCAATCGTTATACGTCGCATAGAAAACATGAATTAATGTATTTTTTATTATTTTAGTCTGTGAGTGAAAAACTAAAACCATTTGGTGAGCCAGAACTGTAGTCACGGTAGTGATAAATAATCTAACAGTGTTCCGTCTTCATACAAGCAGTCGGAACGCGAATCATACCTACGCGCCTCGGAGTTCAATATGCTCTCAGTATGCTAGTCAGTCGCGGCGCGCCGCCGTAGTGATGAACGAAAGTATGGATTTGTGACTAAATTAGTTTACAGATACCCAGCTGCGTTGGGGTGGAACTGGGTTATGTGGACTTAACCACATAAACCCCCTCGGTAGCCGCCTTTTATGCTCTATAGACGGCACTGGGATCTCCGATGGAACGCACCAGTGCCTTCTAGCATGTACATTGACGTTCCAAAAACGATACATGCCTTATTAAAACGGTGCTTTTTTAAATTAGCCGTGCCGTTGTCTCCTCCGGCAGGTGCCCCTTTTAGTCGGCTTTTACGACAGGCAGGGGATACCGGAACCATATTCTAACACCCTGGTTCCAGGGTTCCAGGTTATGGCGGAACCCTAAAAACATCAGAAAACACATTATGTTTTTTTATTGAATGCTTCCTCTTTCATTAACAACGAATTATTTTTTTTTTGGAATAAATATAAGTAATAATTTGACATCATAATAGATAAAAACTAGAAAGAAACTCAAGTAGGTAAAGAATAAGTACATGAAATTAAAATACTGAAGGCGGCAGCCCTAGCGCGTAATACGTTCTGCGTGTCCACGTGGCGCTGTAGGTACATATATTTCCAGGACAGGGCCGAGTCACTATACTGTCAGATACCATTACCGTGCTGTAGTGCAGATTTAGTGAACAAACAGCGAAATTCACGGGTGCATAATATACACTAGAATAGACACACGTGCAGTGTACACACTGTGCAGTGTACACTTTACACTGTAACATTAACTGTCAACTGTTTAAAACAACAGTTCGCGATAACTATTACTGCGTTTCCGCTAGATAGTAGCTGTGAGAATTTAAGTAAGCGTTTAGATACATTTGTGCGTATTTAATAAGAGGATTGAAAGACTGAATGAATCATCCACTGTTTTCACGTTGTCTGTATAACATCGAGAGTATTTTCGGTACATTTTTGATAAAAATTTACGTTCCGGGAGAAAACTCTTTTCACTCCTTTAATTGTATCAAAATGTTACGTTTTTGGTGTCATTCGCTTGAGTAATAAAACTAAAATATTGCACTCTCGTATGTGTTTTTTTTTTCAGAAAAGTTTTTAGTTTTCGTATACTTTTCAGCCAAGTTTTTCCTAAAAATATGACTTTTTGAGGCTTATAACTGTAAGGTCATTCAAAGAACTGTAAAATCTTATACTTAGAATCCTAGCGATTGAAGTGCTGATTACATGAAAAAAAAAACACTCAAAAGGATAATGTTTAGAGCTAGATAAATAATTTTATTGTTTTTGTATGGTCATGGTCAAGCGCCTCAACTGGCGCCTCAAGATTGCCCTAAACGGTAATAGAGTACTTCATCATAATCGGTGGTCCCATGCTTGAACCAGCTTATTTGGGTGCACGGGAGTGCACCTAAAGAAGTCGAGCAAAAAAGGACAGCCGTACATACTTTTCTCGATTAAATTATATTAGATACGAGTAGCTACAAAAAACTGATACTACATTGTTTGAGGTGAGATTCCTTAAATGGTAATCTATTTCATTGGCTACTCTTATGCCGTTAACATACATAATTATACATATTATATTATCCATTGCTATTTCAATGAAAGAAGATCTTGCAAAAAGGGCTCAGACTAGGCTCAAAAAATCCGATAAACTATTATAAATGCGCAAAGTAAAACAACCGCATTCAATGCTTAATTTATGAGCACTTTCACATTTTCCAATTTGACTTTTGTTCAGTCATTGAATAACTGCCATTTTGGTCACATGTAACCTTTTTGATATAACCTACATAGAATTAATAGCCTACATGTAAAAATTGCACTGAAGAGTTTAGTTTTGTTAGCAAAACTTTTCAGACGTTAATGTTACATCAATTTAACACGTTTATAGGTACTTTATACGTTACCTTTGTTTCATTTTGGCGTGTTTTTTCAGGTCCAATGAAGTTTATGTGTGATACTTCCAATGTTTTAGGCTTGAACATTTATTTTCGAAATATTCAGAACGCCCCTAGCGTTCTGGAAAAATCATGTGGCTGCATTGTATTATTTTGTTCAACTTGTGTTTCTGTCAGTGATTAGTGGTAATTTGTGGTATTTCGTTAATTATGAGCTGAATTACGTGCATGAGTATAGACAAGTGCTTTATTGTGGTGTATTGTGTGGTTCTGTAGTGCCCGTACAGATCACGTTGCACATAGAAACCTCCTTAGTAATAAAACTGGCGGGACATGTTAGATCAAATATTAAAAAAAAAGAAGAGAATGAAGGATGAATACCTTTTGTTGGGAAAGCGGAAAAAAGAAGGAGAAACTAAGGACGATCGATGATGTGGAAATGGAGCGAGGATGATAAGAAACCAAATAGGTATTACTAGGATTATGGAGAATACTGAATAAAATATTTTGACTAACAAGGTATATAAATCTTATAATAGTTAACAATCAAAAATCTTCCTTAGAAGTGCAATGAAACGTGTTCTTTTCGTTGTTATAAGAATCCCAGGATAATATAGAAATCAGTTTTAAACAGACCTTTAGCCTATTTTTGTCATTTGTGACATTTTATTTTTATTAATGTTTCAAGTCGAGTATGGCCGCGTGGTTTTTGGCGGGAACGCGGAAAAATCATGTCACCGCATTTTATTATTTACAAGTGCTTTATTGTGGTGTATTGTGTGGTTCTGTAGTGCCCGTACAGATCACGTTGCACATAGAAACCTCCTTAGTAATAAAACTGGCGGGACATGTTAGATCAAATATTAAAAAAAAAAGAAGAGAATGAAGGATGAATACCTTTTGTTGGGAAAGCGGAAAAAAGAAGGAGAAACTAAGGACGATCGATGATGTGGAAATGGAGCGAGGATGATAAGAAACCAAATAGGTATTACTAGGATTATGGAGAATACTGAATAAAATATTTTGACTAACAAGGTATTTAAATCTTATAATAGTTAACAATCAAAAATCTTCCTTAGAAGTGCAATGAAACGTGTTCTTTTCGTTGTTATAAGAATCCCAGGATAATATAGAAATCAGTTTTAAACAGACCTTTAGCCTATTTTTGTCATTTGTGACATTTTATTTTTATTAATGTTTCAAGTCGAGTATGGCCGCGTGGTTTTTGGCGGGAACGCGGATTAATCATGTCACCGCATTTTATTATTTTGTGAAACATGTTTCAATCAGTGATAATTAGTTTGCCAATGTTTTACTGAGGTCTAACTTGACCGCGACTTTTTTGGACTATGACGTGACTTAGACTGTAACTATTTTGATAAAATACCGAAAAAAGGTTCAATACTTATACTGACACTAGTAAATGCATAGACCATGCGACACCAAAATATAAAAGAAAAAGAGTATGACCGCCTTATTTTCAAACTATGTCATTGTAATTTTCAATCCGAATACAAAAAAGTACTTTTAATGGACACTGTTATTGTAAAAAATAACGGGAAAATCATTTCCCGAAAGAAACGAAGCAAATTATGAAATACTGTACCCTTTGGTGGCCCAATTTCTATATATTTTTGCAATATCTCCTTTCTGACGACGGGTTTCTGCAAGAAACATGCATATTTTTCGGGGCGAAAAAATAACTTGCGGTTAATATTGTTTTCTAATCTTCTTCAAAATTTTATTCGAAACAGTCAAGCTTTGTATCTAACTTTTTAAATCACTGTGTTCTTTTTGGTTCTGAAGGAACCGTGTACTCACATTTTTTTCCATGTGTATTTACATTCTTTTATTATAATTTTTTAATATTCAGCCAAAAGAAACAAAAATTACTTAACTTTAGTATCTTTCGTACCCATGAGACAAAAATAAATCCTACCCAAATCCGTTTAAAACAAACCAATCGCTTTGATTGCTTGTATAAATAAATACCAAATAGTATTTGTGTCTCATAAAATAAGATCCAACGGTCTAGTCAAACAGAACTAGAAAATCACAATCGTAAATTGCGTTCCAATTCTGGCTAAACATAAAAGGGTTCCTTTTTAATCAATTAAGCGGAAAAATCCTTAACACATGACGTCCGCACTCTAAAACCCTAAAGCGATTGGCGTGAGTACCCAATCCCGGGATATGTATGTGGTACAAGGAACGAGATTTTAGCGTCGATTCATTTGATTAACCATCGTTACCCAATAAACGGCAAGCGTCATTAGCTTGATGCGCATACGCGCGTGGGTTATTTTGTGGGCGAGGACATATAACTTGCTTGTAACACTATGTCACGGCCTGTTTTAGTCTCAAATCACTTTCCTGTTCAAAGTTCATACTAATAACACTATCACATCATAATAATCCAAAACTGTAATGCGTAAGCGATCCGCCGAGCACGAGATGCCTTTTTCGGGACCCGCTCCACTGTACGTGGATACAAGTCTGCCCGTGGTTCTCGTAACACTGCTGGCTGGGCGTTCCGCTAGAGTGATTCATCACTCTCAATGCACTAGATGGCGCTATAGTCAATACCCCAATAAATATGAAGTGCTGGAGGCGTGTGTTGCAAATTTCATGGATCGCAAGTCGAATCAACGTGTCGATTTTTAAGAAGCTCGGCTTATGATTTTATGATGATCCACAACCTGCTTCCAGCGTGAGCATCCACTCACGTATTTTGGACACGTCGCAGGCAGAAACCCGGATTCTCTTAAAAACTGTGTTTGATCAGGTCTACTGAAAAAGATCACGCGGTCTTACGTGTACTCGTTGGTTATATCAAAAAAATACCTGAGACGAGACCTAAGAGATAGAGATAACCCAATCCTCGGGCAGCTGTTAAGAGGGCTTTAGTCAGAATAGGGTAGTTGACTAATATGTAGTCAAAAGTATTAAGATCATTGAATTCTGCAATTAATTATGATTTGTAAACTGAAAAAAAACTAAAATGGGCTTATCCAGTTCAGAGATATAAGCTTGTAAAGATTTTGGTAGAGATCAAGAGGATGCTTTGCCCCTTTTCCACAAAGCATAACATAGTATAGCAAATGTACGACATTAACGGGCCTATTCTGCTATAGTGCGCTCTTTGTATAGCATGAAAATAAAATGCTTCTTTACTCGTAGTTATTAGTTGATTTTATTTTTGTAGCGCTCGTAGCGTAGTTTGACTAGGTGTTTGTCAGCGATCACCGAAATTAAGCAACGTTCCGCACGGTCAGTATTTGGATGGGTGACCGCGGGTGGCATTTTCCAACTGAGCGCTACCGTGGCTCGGAAGACACGTTAAATTGTAGGTCCCGGTTGTTTTGACCGTTTAGCCATGTCAGAGGCCTTCAGGCGGCCTAAAAACTCTGACCAGGGCTAGCCACCCGGCCTATACGAACTTACTTACTTACTTATTTTTGTTTTTTTTTAATCGGCTTTGTTTATGGTTAGCTGTTACAAGAGGACATTAAAAAAAATTGTCAACTAGCCTATTGGGTTATCCGCAGCTTGTAGCTAACATCACAGACACCAAGAAGTTTGATTCGGCCTAATATTCCAAACTAGTCAAACTAGTCACCTTTAACAATGAAGTTGGCAACTAAAAAGAAGAATCTCAACGCTTGTGGCAATAGATTATGACTTGCACCACACGCCTCTGCATAAGAGGCCGGAGTAGAACACTCGGACCTACAAGATTGCTTTTCGAGTGCCATTACACAAGACTCCCCAAATGTGGAGGTTTTATTAACCTGAGTTTTATTTTATATATGTACGAAGTTGTGCGGATTGCTCGGGATGGATTTGTTTTGGGTTGGGTGATAGAACTCGGAGAGGTCACGTAGGTTTCGAGTGATGGGTAACTGTCGGACCGTCAGTGGAATTTTGGCCAATACTGGTTGCTTTTAGAGACGACGGATCGACTGACATATTCTATGATAACACTGTACTAATGATTATTGCTTTTAATATGGTGTCAAACCTGAAATTGCGAAAAATTGCTTGTTACACAGATTTTGTCGAAAGATAATTAACGTCTCCTATAGAACGACATTTTAAGGTATCTATTTACTGTAACGTATCATACCATGACTGTGCTAGGAACGTATCAGGCACTGAAAGCAACACAATAGAATGCCCACTACAACGTATCATCAACGTACGCCAAAAATAGTCTTCGAGAATAGTTTTTCGGTGCCGAAACGCTCCGTGTATGGCACGCGATGGTGCTGTTCGGTGAAGGAACGATCTAGTGAACGTATTCTCACACTTATCAATACAAAGCTAATGATGCTTTCGAGATGTGGTGCTGGAGGAAGATGCTTAGAATACCATGGATAGCTCATCGGATCAAAGTGTCAATTCATAAACAGCTCATTGTCACGGATATGCTCTCTACACGTCTAAGACGGAGGACGGAGACAACTTGGAAAAGCTCATGGTTGCGGGAAAGTCAACGACAAAAGGTTAAAAGGTCGGAGCTCTCTGGACACGTCAGTTTACGAGGCGCTTCACACCGCCGAGGATAGATGACGCTAGAATGCTAGATCATTAAAAAGAATCTCTTGGGAGGTGGTGATTACGACCCTCAGACATGAGGGATTCGACTCGAGGAGAATTAACACAAATAATGTTTTTTTTTGCCTGATACGTTTCTAAGCCGTGGTGGTCTAATGGTAAATTTACCTTCCCGCCTTACAATCCTGAGGTCATGGGTTCATTTCCCGGTCCCGCACAAATTAACTCTTCGGAATTTTTGTACGGAATTTCACACCAGGGCTTTTCGGTCGAGGAAAACCATCGTGAGGCAACCTGCATACGTCTGTAGAAGAAATTCGATGCCGTATGTAAATCCACTAACTTGCATTAGGCCAGCGTGGTGGATATGGCACAATCACCCTTGGTGGGTAAGCCTACTTCCCGCAGTGGACTATTAAAAAGGCTGGTACAGTGAGTTTCTAGCACGGTTATGATACGTTACGTTATGGTAGGCAGTCACTTAAAAAATTAAAGCATAGTTGATTGAATCAGGCGTTACTTTGCGGAAATTCATCTTCAAATCTGTGTTTTGAATTAATATTTAGTGTATTTCCGCTATCTTGTTGTAGGCAAATAAGTTTAAGGGCATTAAGTGCATTAAGGACATTTAAGGGAAAAAAAAAAAAAAAAAAAAAAAAAAAAAAAAAAAAAAAAAAAAAAAAAATTACAAACAATTACTAATATTACAATAAATATACATTTAAAAACTTAATTTTACAAAATAGATAAAATAATAATAAAAATCACTTATTTTCACTACACTTCTATATTATATATATTTTTAAAAATAGTACAATAATAATCCGTTAACAACTAATAAATATTATAAAAATCTTTTAAAAATAATATGACAAAATATTGAAAACACTTCACTAATAAATAACACCCTTATTCTCACTGCACTACACTCTGTTCGACACGTGTTTCGCCTCTCAACGAGGCATCTTCAGGACGTGTTGACTCTTCGAGGTCGCTCGCAAGAATGGCTCCGCGCCGCGCCGTCACCCCTTATATACTACCGCCCGCTGCCTGTGTACGGTGCGTCATCACGTGATTGCGTCATACTTGACTCACCCATGAAGCATCGCAGCAACGGGGATGTGACGGTAGTTTGATCGTTCAGCAGCTCGTTGTCTCTGTTTTGATGTTTCATTATCTCTAAATGCTCCAAAACGTTTAGGCGAAAACCTTTTTCACATACATGTAAAATTTGGAAAGTGTGGTTGTTTTCCAAAGTGTGGCTTGTTTCCAGTAAATGTTTCGCAAAATTTGATTTCTCTGGGTGATTGTTTCTACATGCAGCTAAGTGTTCTTTGTGACGGGTATCAAAACTTCTTCCAGTTTGTCCCACGTAAACCGCGTCACATGTATCGCAGGTTAACTTGTATACTCCTGATTTTTTGCTTTTCTCTAAGGAGTCTTTTCCGTTGCACATTCGTCTCGTGTTGTGATTAGTTCGAAATGCCACATGTACATCATTTTTCCGTAGTATTTTTGCAATTTTTTCTGACGTAGTTCCCAAATATGTCAAACTCCCGACGTATTTTGTTATTCTTTTGGGTGGGCATGGGTACAGCATAGATCTCGCCATGTTTCTATTCTTCTTTCTGATTAAACTGTCTATCATTTGCTTGCTGTACCCATTCGTCACTGCTATTTGATATATTATGTTGAGTTCCTTGTTGTAGGCTTCTGGAGATAGTGGAACTACCATTAGTCTATGTACATAGCTTCTAAAAGCTGATCAGTCATTGAACTTTCTGGACCTTACCATTACAAGAAAAAATAACAAACTGGACTTCCAAATTTATCGAAAACCCACACATACAGATATAGCAATACCGGAGTCTTCAAATCACCCCATGCAGCACAAATTAGCAGCTTTTAGAAGCTATGTACATAGACTAATGGTAGTTCCACTATCTCCAGAAGCCTACAACAAGGAACTCAACATAATATATCAAATAGCAGTGACGAATGGGTACAGCAAGCAAATGATAGACAGTTTAATCAGAAAGAAGAATAGAAACATGGCGAGATCTATGCTGTACCCATGCCCACCCAAAAGAATAACAAAATACGTCGGGAGTTTGACATATTTGGGAACTACGTCAGAAAAAATTGCAAAAATACTACGGAAAAATGATGTACATGTGGCATTTCGAACTAATCACAACACGAGACGAATGTGCAACGGAAAAGACTCCTTAGAGAAAAGCAAAAAATCAGGAGTATACAAGTTAACCTGCGATACATGTGACGCGGTTTACGTGGGACAAACTGGAAGAAGTTTTGATACCCGTCACAAAGAACACTTAGCTGCATGTAGAAACAATCACCCAGAGAAATCAAATTTTGCGAAACATTTACTGGAAACAAGCCACACTTTGGAAAACAACCACACTTTCCAAATTTTACATGTATGTGAAAAAGGTTTTCGCCTAAACGTTTTGGAGCATTTAGAGATAATGAAACATCAAAACAGAGACAACGAGCTGCTGAACGATCAAACTACCGTCACATCCCCGTTGCTGCGATGCTTCATGGGTGAGTCAAGTATGACGCAATCACGTGATGACGCACCGTACACAGGCAGCGGGCGGTAGTATATAAGGGGTGACGGCGCGGCGCGGAGCCATTCTTGCGAGCGACCTCGAAGAGTCAACACGTCCTGAAGATGCCTCGTTGAGAGGCGAAACACGTGTCGAACAGAGTGTAGTGCAGTGAGAATAAGGGTGTTATTTATTAGTGAAGTGTTTTCAATATTTTGTCATATTATTTTTAAAAGATTTTTATAATATTTATTAGTTGTTAACGGATTATTATTGTACTATTTTTAAAAATATATATAATATAGAAGTGTAGTGAAAATAAGTGATATTTATTATTATTTTATCTATTTTGTAAAATTAAGTTTTTAAATGTATATTTATTGTAATATTAGTAATTGTTTGTAATTTTTTTTTTTTTTTTTTTTTTTTTTTTTTTTCCATAAATGTCCTTAATGCACTTAATGCCCTTAAACTTATTTGCCTACAACAAGATAGCGGAAATACACTAAATATTAATTCAAAACACAGATTTGAAAATTAAAGCATTTTGAATTTAAAACAATCAGGTTTGTAGCTAGACCATTTTTGATGGAAATTCGGCGCTAAGCTGTTAATTGTTCATACCAATTCTAAGCGAAAGCCTATTCGAAGGTGGTTTTTGATGGAAATTCGGCGCTAAGCTGTTAATTGTTCATACCAATTCTAAGCGAAAGCCTATTCGAAGGTAACCGCAAACGCTTGTCCATGATTGACAATTGACGTCACTTTG
Organism: Hypomecis punctinalis; assembly: GCA_949316475.1. Lineage (NCBI taxonomy): Eukaryota > Metazoa > Arthropoda > Insecta > Lepidoptera > Geometridae > Hypomecis > Hypomecis punctinalis. The sequence goes on from OX438809.1 coordinate 15,437,642, forward strand.
CCGCCGTTAACGGGCTAACGCCTAACGGTCGTTATCACTTTGGAGAGAACCACATCGTTAGAGTTAAGCCAGCTGCGCGCCTTCAATTATAACGCCCAATGCTTCAAATTATGCAATGTTAACTTGAAATCCTATTAACAATACAGAGTTATTCGCATATGGTATACTAAGCCCTGGAAATAAGCTAAGGAGCGAAAAGAATGGAAAAAAGAAATTCAGGAGCAATTATTGAACATCGACTAGAGTACGAAAACACTAAGCAGTGATAAAACATACAGATAATTATTATGAACAATTTTACAACACAGAATTTGAGAAAAAAAATAGCTCACCTTTACAAAATCGCAACTCAGAATTGATAAAATGAAATAGCTGATTTTTATTCTCAAATTCCAAGTTGGCCCTGTTTTCCTTGCCCTTGCCCATTTTCTGTTTTAGTATAATTTTATATGTACAGGGTTATTTCTGATCAATTAGCATCCTTTTAGGGACTTATTTTGTACATCAAAACTAATAACTTTTGTTCTGCGATTTTTGTCAGAAATAAAAACAGCTGTTCCATATATTTTGTGGTGGGTGAACGATATTTTTCTATGAAAGAACTTTTTTTTTAATTTTGACATAAGTCGCAGAACAAAAGTTGTTAGTTTTGATGTTCAGAAAAGCCGCTTAAAGGAAGCTAATTGATTATAAATAACTCTGTATAAAGTATTGTAACTGTGTATAAATGTAGAGTATTCTGTAAGTCTGTGAAGCTACATTTATTGTAAATAAATATATTTGAATTTGAATAGTTAAATTTGACCACCGATGAAGCTTAGTCTATTTTAGGCTTTGTGGGTAAATGTCCTACGTTGTGCTTGCTGTTGCGTCCTAGCTATGTGCCCTGCTCAGGGCCATTTCAACTTGCCATCCGCTGGGTTAAATCGGTAACTTTGATCTCTTCATTTCTAATTTGAAAGACCCTAGAAGATTGTATTATCCATTAACTAAAAGTGGGGATATTTTACCATCAATTTATCAGGACCTTTGATGCGCACATCTCAGACCTCCACTTAGAAGACATCAAACAGACTCTCGAGATATACCAAGTCGATGCTCTCGAGACATCGGCCTCTTGGCTGTTCCCTTACATTGGATTACATTTTGAAATGCTTCTTATGCAATTTTGAACGTAGGTACGAGATAGACAGATAGAGATAATTTTGGGTTTTTTTGCAGCTGTACGCGGAAACATTACATCGTAGTATCAATATTTTGTAAAATATGTTTTCCTATCAGTGATAATTATTGAAAAATAGTATTCCGTAAGTTTTCCTTAAACCCCATTGCCATCCTTCAATTGCAGCTCCGGGGCACTATTCTATTAATTAATTAACTATTTGAAATTTTCTTTCGTTGTTAAAGAAATGAAAATGTTTTTTTTATAACATTTTTTATAAAAAATTACACACATATATTGCTATAAATAATAAAAACAATATTACCTATGTATGTTTATGTCAGTTTTATACAAACAAAACGTAGTACCTCGATTCCACAATAGGCCCGTGTCGCGGAAATCTAATACGATTTTTCATGTGATTGTAATTGTAACGAATATTTAAATTACTTCATTAAATCTGGCGTTAGAATTCATAATACTAAAGAAATATACCGGCGATCGGATACGTGAGTAAAAACCGGTTTGTATCTTTAGAATATTTAAATCTTTCTTAAACCTTTGGAACTATTTTATTTTATACTTATAGCTAAGCATTTAACAAGGTTTGATCGTAATTTATGAATAATTTGAATTAAAAGAGTCCATCGGCTCCTGAAATACAGTTTTTAAGTCCAGAAGCCTTTGAGTAAATTATTACTGTAAAATGCCGTAATAAACAATTTTAATTTTTTACTTATTTATTCTTTAGTTTCTTTTCAGCATTTGTCCTGTTATTGTCCTAAGAATTGAATAACCGAAATGAGTGTCTCCATTGAAGAGCTTTGCATTGGCGGCCTTTAACAAAAACTTGTATAAAAGCTATACAGGGTCATAGGTAATAAGCGCAAAACTTTTTAAGGGCGGGTCTAGTACATCTAAACAAACAACTTTTGACTAGGTTCAAAAGTCGTAAAGTATTACGACTTTTGAATATTCGCAAAAAAAAAATCGCTTCTCCATACAATTAGCCGCGCGTTTTTTTAACTTTTTGAATGAAAAAACTGTTTTTTTCTTCGTGATTTTCCAAAAGTCCCAGAACAAAAGTTTATCTAGATGTACTAGACTCGCCCTTAAAAGGTTTTGCATTTAACTATGACCCTGTATAGCTCTTGAGTAAGCTGAGTAGAAATAAAACCCCCCAACTATTTCTCTACCAAATGGTAGAGAATTACAGAATTGTATAAACTGAAACTCATTATTATCCCATAAGTTTTCCTTGTTAATAAGGCAATCATCCAAATATTGCAGCAGCGGAGCATTTTCCTTTCATTTCTTTTCATAAATAAAGCAAAAGTTTTAGTAAATTGTTTTAAGCATTCAGCAAAATGCGTATCCATTCATTAACTTTGAGACCACTATTCTCTATGTGCTGCCATTAAATAAGACTTGTACAAAAGCTATTGAGTAAGATTAGTAGGAAAAAGACCGCGGATCTCTACCAAATGGTAGAAAAGCATAGAACTGTGTAAACTGAAACTCATTATTATCCCGTAAGTTTTCCTTGTAGAAGAGGCAATTATCCCATTGTTGCAGCTGTGGGGAAACTTTTCTTTCATATGAGGTTCCTGCTTGGAGTTATTAACATGGGACATGACATGACAGAACTAACAACAACAAAATTAAATTAGAAAAATAAAAAGTCCCCAACTCTATAAGATTCGCGGTCACAGACTACAAAAGAGCTGAATAAAAAACACACACACACACACACATACACACACAGTCACGTCAAACTTGTAATTACTCCGTCATTTATGCGTCGGGACTCGGGAGTTTAATGTGACAATTATAAAATAACAATTATAAATGCGCTTCAGTGTCTATTTATTTTAGATTCATACTTTTTTACCTCCAATGAAATAGATGATACTTTATCGTCAAAGAATTTTCGCATTTGCTCATTCAATTTGAAGCTACCGTACCTACCGTATCTATAATGCGGAACTCTAGACGATGACATACTCTAGGCACACAAGTGCCTATTATTTTTAAAACGGGCAGTGCGCATAGTTTTTTGGTAAGTTAAAAATTACAAAAAGTATTATCGTTAACAAGTTAGGCAATTAAGAAAAGTAGGTTACATTATGAAGTTTACAAAAAGATAAAAGCATTGAATGGGAAAAAATACAATGTTTCTCAGAATAAAGCGGGAACATCCATGTCCAAGAGTTATACGTCCACAGTTTTTCTCTTTTCTATTTCCTTCTTTTGTCTAGTTTGAGGTTGTAATCTAACTTACCCGCTGTACCACAGATTAATAAGAGTTAGCAACGACTGTTCTTTTATCTCTCTGTTATAGTATTTTTTACTAGCTGACCCTGTAGAAATGATAAGACTTGTGGGATCGAAAAGTTCTAGAGTGGAGACTATTTACCGAAAAGCGCAGCGTAGGGCGTCTCCTTACAAGGTTAGCAGACGACCACACGATCGCTACGGATGCAAGCCGCTTCCAACTGGTTTTATTGGATATCTATATGAAAAGAAATATATATGAATATATGATAAGAAAGTCCTATATCTAGAAGTGAACGACCGGCGGCTAAAAAGAAGAAGAATAAAAGTGGCCCATGGTTTACTCCACTAAAGCGCAGCGAAGTGGAGTTAGATCTAGCAGAGGATTGTATTTCGTGACTTCACTGCATAAATACCATATTATTAGGTATTTGGATATCGATAAACGAAATACAATCATATTGTTATTCGTGAAACACATGTGGCATTTTACAACGGTCTTAAAAGATACCTCGTTCCACTTTGGTGGAGCCTGGCTCTTATTTTTAGTGATTAAATAAGTACTCAGTTATAATAATAATTTTTCGCAAAATTTGGAAAAAACCGCTTTCCATCGTGTACAAAATTCGAATATTTCGCTCAAATCGTTTACATTATTGTTGATTTTTCAAAAGCTACTCAGTTTCTTTCTGTAAAATTTAAATAGAAACACCTAGAAAGTATACCCTTTCAAACTAAAAAAGAATTTTTCGATTCGGTTCACAAGTGAGGAAATTATCGAAGAACATACACAAAAAATACATACAAACGAACACAGAACCTCCTCCTTTTTGGGAGTCGGTTAAAAATCACATGCCAGATACAAATAGAAACCGTTCCAATTTTATGATTTATTTAATGTCAATTAAGTTAAGGTATACTATCTTTTTGCAATAAAGTTAAAAGGTGTCGAGAATCGGACAAGATAGACAATATTCGTCATTATTTGTCAAAGCCCAGTTTTCGACACTCGCCATTTTCCGTCACCTTTACCATTTTCCGTCTCGACGAATGGCACAAATACTCATTGGCCGAACGAAATTTAATTGAGATTCAATCAGTCCATTCGAATTCATAAAGAAATTTCGGAAACCTTTTTCAATTCTCGTGAAAGGTCGGCCCCATTTATTTTTGACTCGGATATAAATTCTTTGACAATAAAGTATCATCTATTATAATAGATGATACTTTATTGTCAAAGAATTTTAGCATTGGCTCTTTCAATATGAAGTTACCTACCGTTTATATTAGGCGTATCTCTAGATGACAGACGTATTCTAGGATATCAATGAATGTAGGTGGAATAAATAAATGAAAAAGAAGACCAGACAAGTGCGAGTCAGGCTCGCGCATCGAGGGTTCCGTACAAATCCTGAAAATTGTTCAAAATAATAACGAGCTACGCTTGGAGTCGGAGAATGAAGAGATCCGCAGAGAAATCAAATTTAGCGATAAAGCCCAGCGGATTGGCAAGTAGAAATAGCAGTGAGCAGGGCATTTAGCACGGAGGGTTGATCGATCACCGATGAAGTCAAATAGTTCCCGAGTAGAGACCAAGTACCAGAAAACGCAGCGTAAGACTTCTGCCTATAAAAAACCGGACAAGTGCGAGTCAGGCTCGCACATCGAGGGTTCCGTACAAACACATTGTTAAAATAATTAAAAACCTGTTTTAACATGTGATAATGAAGTTCTTTTATATGATACCTTACATGATACGATTTACTCACTTTGAATTTTGAACCCAATTTTGTGAATTTTGAGGCCCTATTTTTATGTGGTTTAAATAAAAAATGTTCAGTTTTCAGATTTATTCCTATATGTGTACTCTAAATTCAAATTTTATAGTTCTATGTCAACGGGAAGTACCCTGTAGGTTTTTGATTTTTGTGAGTGCAAAATATGCGGTTTTTGACGACATAAACGGCTCTAACTTTTTTAAACGATAACTGAGAAGTTTTTCTTTTACACAACTGCAAGAGATCATAGATATACGTATACAGTTTAAATTTCAACTCGATATCTAAAGATATCGAGATAAATTGTCTTGAAATACACACAGACGGACAGACGGACAACAAAGTGATCCTATAAGGGTTCCGTTTTTTCCGTTTGAGGTACGGATCCCTAAAAACATCAAAAAGCTAGGTGTGACGTCACGCGGAACTTTAACGAGCTATATCTTCATCGTTTTCTGTATAATTGACAAAAAGACTTGTCTCATATATATTTCACACATTAAATTTTTAAACTGTAATATCCCGTGGCAATATTTCATCACTCGTAGGTAAAAAGTACATGTCGCTTTCCCGTTACGAAATTGAATATTTTAATCCCGAATATTTTTGATCGTCGCCATTTTACTGCGCAAACGAAGCGAGATGAATTGTTTTCGTTTTGTATTTGATGAGGGATCAATCTGTCATAGTGCTCGGACGGGGATTTAGTAAAATAGATGAATATTTTTCAATTCGCTTAAAGCCATTAAAATGATGATATTAGAAACAGCTTACAACTCACAAACATCCGGCAAATTTATTTTTTTTGGGTATTTTTGACCGAAGAACCACTGGAGAAGGTATACAATTCGACGCGTATATATATATATATATATATATATATTATGTATCACCACGCTTAACTTTTTTCATAGTGGTTCGATTTCAATAATTCTTTTTTTATTGGAAAGAGTATACTTCGAAATTGGCTCCATTTAAATTTTATCGAAATCGGCTGAGCCATTTTTGATAAATCAACAATAATGTGAAAAATGCTACATCGATCCGTGCGAAATATTCGCGAATTCTGTACACGGGTGAAGTCGGTCATGCAAATTTTTGCATAAAATAATCTTGTGTTTTTAAAGATAAACTTATTTTCAATATTGATGTAATGTATAATTGATAATTAATATAATTGTATACCTAATTGATTTGACATGTAACAATGGTGTTATTAATAAAAATATTGTATTGTATTGTATTGCAATTAAGTAATTAAACTAATTTATCAGCCATGAATAGGTTGCGTTGACGAGTTACATACACCTAATAACCAAATTAGTGGTCAGTTTATGCATAAAAGTGCAAGAACTGATTTTCACCTTACCCCGCCGGATGGATGTCAGGTGCGCCAACAGACATACACCACCGCGAATCTGGTGAATAAAAACTTTCCGTTGTCCGGTTAAACAAATTACCGTGAACAAGCGCACCAAGGATTACTAAGGATTAGTAAAGAAGCTTATAAGCCCTTGTGGTCTAGTGGTAATGACACCCGCCTTACAATCGTGAGGCCGTGGGTTCAAATCCCGGTCCCGTACCAATGAATTCCTTGGAATTTATCTACGGAATTTCACACCACGGGCTTTTCGCTGAAGGAAAACATCGTGAGGCAACCTGCATGCGTCCGTAGAAGAAATTCGATGGCGTATGTGAATCCACCAACCCGCACTGGGCCAGCGCGGTGGATATGGCCCAATCACCCTTCGTAGGTAGGCCTACGTCCTGCAGTGGACTATTAAAATGGCTGGTATAGTACAGTAAAGAAGTAAGGATAACAATACTCGTTGAAGGTGGTTGACTATAACGTTTTTATAAGTAATAAAGTAGTTTTCGTTTACTATGCGAACTCATACTGGGGTCTCTGAATACCTACAATTATGATATCCACGTCACAAATTGGTTAATCAGCATCAAAGAGCACAATTTACCGCCAAAACCACTTTAGAGCTAAGCACACTCCAAAATATTCCCGGAATAATATCCGGGAATTCCCACTGCATTGGGAGAGATTTGAGTTGATATCAAAGTGATATCTTGTGTAGTCAGGTGATGTACTTAGTAAGGTTACTAGTATTTCTCCGAGCAGTAGACCTTGCGACACATCTCTTTAACTGAATCTTAATAAGCCGATATCTCAACTCGCTCTTGACTGATTTGTTTCATATTCAACTCTTGTCAATACTTAGATACTAGATAATATTGCTAAATATTATCGAAATCGCGTGATAAATAGCGCAACAGCGATTTCCCCCCTTTTTTGAGGTAAATACCTCTCCAATCGAAAATTGCCGACGACAAAAAATCCACAAATACCTATACAATGTGTTTGTCTACCGGTGTCGGAGCCTTAAGCGGTGTCATCTATGGCAAATTTTGATTACTATGAGACCAACTCTGAAAACGTAAAAAAAAACTGCTATTCCATACGATTTTTTATAAGACTTTCGACAAAAAGTATGAAATAGCTGTTTTTTTTTGCGTTTTCATAGTTGATCCTACAGTAAAAGTTATTCAAAATTTGCCATAATATATATCTCCGCTTAAGGCTCCGAAACCGGTAGACAAACACATTGCAAAAAACCAGTGAAACAAGTTTCGTCGAGATTCATTGAAAAATGCGACCTGTAGACAAAAACTAACATAAACAAACTAACAGACGAAAGCAAAACCGCCGTGTTAAAACGAAGATCTCTCTCATATAGATCGCTCGATCAATTATAGTACTACTACTATTAAAAAAAACATTAAATACTATTTGGCGCTTAAATTCATTGGATTCCATCTAGCTTTGACATTAATGAAGATGAAAAATCCATTCATTCATTCAACGACCGTAGGACGTCTTCCTATGGATTTCTAATGAGAAGACAAATATTTTTTGAGAATTGTACTGACGGACTAATTAAATATAAAGGACATCTTACACACGCTTAGGTCTCTGACCCCAAACTTGGGTCAAATTAGAGCTTATGATATACTTGCCAGAGACTAAAATACTTCATATACATATTTTTAAATATATACTTATATCCTATCCTACAAATACTATAAACGCGAAAGTTTGTGAGGATGGATGGATGGATGTATGGATGTTTGTTACTCTTTCACGCAAAAACTACTGAACGGATTGAGATGAAACTTTGCAATAATATAGCTTATATATCAGAATAACACATAGGCTATAAATTATAATGATATTGCGTCAAAAATCAAAATATCATGCGGGCAAAGCCGCGGGTAAAAACTAGTCGATAATAATATTCAGACACTGTGCAAACGTTCATTCATGCATGATTATCAGAAAAATTCTCGCACTAAGTGGGAGTCGAATCCACTAAGTAAGTAGGTTGGTATAGCTTTGGTATTTTACCCTGGTGTCAGAATTTTTAAGCCCCCGAAGGCCTTTGACATGGCTAACCACTGGACCAGGGAGGCAGTAAAAATTAGGTATATTTTCTTATTCATCTGGCCTTGTATGCCACTGGTCGATTCTACATTTAATTATATTTCAAGCAATTGCTTATTCTACTACTAATGCTAATAGTATCGTGCTAAATCCTCATCTCAGAATTGGCTACTTATTCTACTACTAATGCTAATAGTGTCGTGCTGAGTCTCTCAGAATTGGCAACTTATTCTACTACTAATGCTAATAGTATCGTGCTAAATCCTCATCTCAGAATTGGCTACTTATTCTACTACTAATGCTAATAGTATCGCGCTAAATCCTCATCTCAGAATTGGCTACTTATTCTACTACTCATGCTAATAATGTCGTGCTAAGTCTCTCAGAATTGGCTACTTATTCTACTACTAATGCTAATAGTGTCGTGCTAAGTCTCTCAGAATTGGCTACTTATTCTACTACTAATGCTAATAGTGTCGTGCTAAATCCTCATCTCATAATTGGCTACTTATTCTACTACTAATGCTAATAGTGTCGTGCTAAGTCTCTCAGAATTGGCTACTTATTCTACTACTAATGCTAATAGTGTCGTGCTAAGTCTCTCAGAATTGGCTACTTATTCTACTACTAATGCTAATAGTGTCGTGCTAAGTCTCTCAGAATTGGCTACTTATTCTACTACTAATGCTAATAGTATCGTGCTAAATCCTCATCTCATAATTGGCTACTTATTCTACTACTAATGCTAATAGTGTCGTGCTAAATCCTCATCTCAGAATTGGCTACTTATTCTACTACTAATGCGAATAGTGTCGTGCTAAATCCTCATCTCAGAATTGGGTAATCAGCTCGAAAGCGCACAATTTACCAAAGCCGCTTTGCAGCTCGAGTTGAGAAGATTCCGGAATATTCCGGAATTCCGACTGCATTGCCAAAGGTTGGAATAGAAAGTGAAATCTTATGTAGTACATTTGAATTAACAGTGGCTGTTAGGTGGCTGATGGGGCTGTAAATTTATCGAATGGAGACTGTGCACTGTCAGGCACAGCGTAGGATGTCCAGCGACAAGGTGGGTCGATTGATTCATTCAAGACCGCTTTCAATCGGTCTTATTAGAAATCCATAATGGTAACCTATGTCTAGCAGTGGCCGTCCTCCAACTGTTAATGATGATAAATGATAATAGTAACTTACATACAATTTTTTCCCAAAACGACGGACACACTCTAGATAACATTGTTTATTTATTACTAGTTTTTACCCGCGGCTTCGCCCGCATGATAATTTGATTTTTGACACAATATCATTATAATTTATAGCCTATGTGTTATTCTGATATATAAGCTATATTATTGCAAAGTTTCATCTCAATCCGTTCAATAGTTTTTGCGTGAAAGAGTAACAAACATCCATCCATCCATCCATCCATCCTCACAAACTTTCGCGTTTATAATATTAGTAGGATAGGATTTATGACCAATTTTTAGTACACCAGAATAAACCTAAAATCACAAAAAATCAGCATCACTAGACAAATAGCCCATAATCTCGATGGAATGTATATTCATACAACGCTGTTTTACGCGATTCCCGGATTACTACGATAGTTAGTAAGTAAGTCATAATTGGACTTAGTTTAGCAAAAAGGACGCGACCCACAAATTGTTACTTCTGAGTAATGGCGATTTAAAGATTCAGATTGCCTATCTTGTGGCATGAGTCTGACAGATGAAAAAACTGTTATTATTCGACTGCCTCGGTGGCTCAGTGGTTAGTGACCCTGACTTCTGGGTCAACGAGGCGTGGTGGGTTCGATCCCCACCCAGGGCAAGCATTTATGTGATGAACATAGGTGTTTGCTGTGTTATTTAGTTACCATTTATATAAGTATGGATTTAAAAAATTGTGTATGTATTATATCAGTCTCTGGCAGCCATATCACAAGCTTTGCTTAGTTTGGGGTCAGAGACCGTGTGTAAGATGTCCCCTAATATTTATTTATTTATTATATTAATGTTGTTGTTATCTATGTCCAAAAAAAATAATCAGCAAAATCGGTTCTCATTGGCGGAGTAATAATCAAAACCTACAAAAAAAATCAGTCGAATTAAGAACCTTGCCATAAGTCGGTTAAAATTGGCCATTCTGATAAGTATAGACATATATACCTTTACCTTTAAAAGCCTCTGTAATTTGGAAAGCAATACGTTGTGTAAGTATAGCGGAGTTCTTGACATCCCATTTGATGGAAATTCCGTTTAATCTTCACTAAATGCAGTACCTATTAGCAACATTAGTATACGCAAAATGTGGCGCTAAATGCACCAGTAAATGGTTAAATTTGGTTGACAGAGATCTCCTATGTGCAAATATCAAACATGCTTCTGTTAAATTATGCAGCCATCATTATCAGCCGTAGGTTGTGCACTGCTGGACATGGGCTACCTTTGGATTTCCAATTGGTTGGAAGCAGCGTAGGCACGGTCCTGCGGTCTTAATTATATCGCCGGTCAACCTAGTTGGTAGACGTCTTACGCTGCGCTTGCTGATCCGTGGTCTCCACTCGAGAACTTTACGGCCTCATCGTCCATACATTCTTTGAATGTGCTCTGCACTCTGTCAAATCAACTTGCTAATCAGCTGAGCTATTTCAAAATTATCAACATCTAGTAACATATCTAAATCATTTATATCGTATAGGTATGCAATTCGTAGTGTCAACATGCTGAGCTATTTGTATGTATATAGCTATTGCAACAATCAGCTGAGCTATTTAAAAATTATCAACATCTGGTAACATATCCAAATCATTCATACCGTATAGGTATGCAATTCGTAGTATCAACATGCTGAGCTATTTGTATGTATATAGCTATTGCAACAATCAGCTGAGCTATTTCAAAATTATCAACATCTGGTAACATATCTAAATCATTTATATCGTATAGGTATGCAATTCGTAGTAAGTATCAACATGCTGAGCTATTTGTTTATATATAGCTATTGCAACAATCAGCTGAGCTATTTCAAAATTATCAACATCTAGTAACATATCTAAAGCATTTCAAAAATCTGAAGGGAACGCAGGTTTTTAACCTGCCCCTTCGGATCACTAGCCTGAAGCTCTAACTGAGGTGAGGCGGGCTGGCTCAGTTGGTTAGACGAGACGTTAGAAGAGGCGTCGGCCTAGTGATCCGAAGAGGTAGGTTCAAAACTTGCGTTCGCTTTAAATTTTTGAAATGCTTATCACAAAGATAACTCTTTGAGATAAAATCTAGTGTGGAAAGCACTCAAAATAAAATCATAACATATCTAAAGCATTTACATCGTATATAATTATATATACCTATCAATACCTAGTCAGGTCATAAGTATTGTCACACACTACAATTAGTATCTGTGAAATATTAGTTATTTTAGTATTCTTTGGTAAAACGAGCTGCCAGTAAAAAAAGATAGTGCCTGAAAAAAATCTGTTTGTACCGATGAACGGCAATTAGTGATTTTATGTGAAATTATATCGTTCAAGAGTTTTTATATAGCTCAGAGCTTAATAAGTGAAAGATGTGTCATTCTAAGAAATTTCTTGAAAGGGCTTATAAAAAGAGAGCTTTTAGGGTTTTCATCATCATCTATGTACTATATATTCATTTGTATCTTAAGTTTTTTATTAATATGTTTTTGTTTGTACATATATAGTTGTTTAGTAGTTGTAATTCATATTTTAGTTGGAATGTTATTGAAGTTTTTTTTGCGTGAAATAAATTACTTGAATTCTTCAAACAAATAATTATAATTTATTGCTTCCGCATCATCTTAATCTAATTTTACTAAACTCTTGTTTCAAGTCGTTAGCCTAAAAACTTACTGAAAAGTTTAAAATACTTTGAAGCCGTTATAATCTCTAATCTCAATTTCATAAGGCTGCGTTTTCGACTCTAGCGGGCGGAAAATGTAAACGAATAATAAAATCATAGAATTTAATATTACAAATAATTTTATTTCATGTGATCGTTTATGAATTGGTATTTTATCGTGCCGCATATGATAACAATAATTAAATAAGTAATAAATATTTGGGGGACATCTTACACACTAAGCAAAGCTTGTGATATGGCTGCCAGAGACTGATATACTACATATACTTAATATTAAATACATACTTATTTAGATAGTAACAAAATAACACCCAGACACAAAGTAAACACTAACATACTCACATAAATATTTGCCCTGGGTGGGGATCGAACCCACGCCTCTTCGACCCAGAAGTTAGAGTCACTAACCACTCAGCCAACAAGGCAGTCAAATTGGTTGTAAGGTATTAAAAAAACCTATCGAGAGGGTCAAAGTCTTTTTGCGATATCGAATTAGAAATGAGGAGATCCGTAGAAGATGTAACGTAACCGACATAGCCCAGCGAATTAGCTAGTTTAGATTGCAGTGGGCAGGGAACACGGAGAACTTATAACTGAAAAGTTCTCAACTGGAGACCACGTAAGGGCCAGCGCACCACAGAACGTCTATCTACAAAGTGGACCTCATTAAGGCTGCAGGATCGCACTGGAAGCAAGCCGCTTCCAACAGGTCTTATTACTCTTATTACAGATCTAGGGAAATTTAAATTAAATTATTTTAATGAGATAAATACAACTATCAGAATCAGAACATTTATTTGCACCCACAAGAGAGTATTAACATATAGAACTTAATATATATGCTTACGTCTACTTGAGGACCCTGTCTTATAGGGTGAAGCAAAACAAAGTAAATCTTATTAGCTAAATTTAAATCTAAATTATAGTGTGACAAAAAGTTGTATATTATGACAGTTTATCTGTTAAGTGTCTTTGTATAACCTATATAATATTTATATTGTTTTATTTTTATTCTTTGCATAATATATGTAGATAAATATCGTGATATCAAGACGCTTTATCATCAAGATAGTCCTGTACACTATAATAGCATTTTGTTATAAGCAGATTTGTCAGTTTTGTTTTGAAGGTAGTTATATTTAGTTCATCTCTTATTGATTGGGGTAGTTTATAAAATATTTTGATTATAGTGTATACTAGGTCCTTTCTTAACGATTTCCATCAGAGGTTCGGGAGCCAATAACTGGTTCTTTCGGCGGGGGTTTGGTGTGACTGTAAATAAATTGGGGTGTTTTTTGACAAATAGCGCGGCTTCTAATATGTGTATGCAAGGCAGGGTTAATATTTTCTGTTTTTGAAAGTGTGGTTTGCAGCTATCGCGTCTCCGAACATTCATTAGGATTCGGATGCATTTCTTTTGTTTGATAAACAGGTCATTAACATCGGTGCTGTTACCCCATATAACTATGCAAACATTTACATTTATTTAATGTTTACACAATTATAATTATCATCGGTACCTAACTATTAATTAAAACAAATTCAAAAATAAAAATACGAAGAAAAAGAAGACCTTAATTTTGCTTTGAGTGATTGATTAGAAATAATCATGTCCAGAAAAGGATGTCTTATGTCTGATACTAGTTTTTACCCGCGGCTTCGCCCGCGTGATATTTTGATTTTTGAAGTAATATCATTATAATTTATAGCCTATGTGTTATTCTGATATATAAGCTATATTATTGCAAAGTTTCATCTCAGTCCTTTCAGTAGTTTTTGCGTGAAAGAGTAACAAACATCATCCATCCATCCTCACAAACTTTCGCTTTTATAATATTAGTAGGATGATAATAACTCAGTCTAGCTACGTTATGTAATACAATTTTGCACAAGATTTAAACAAAAAAATACCAACGTAATACATTTCCTACCTCTCAGCTAACAAATATAGAGCGGGTAACTCTGATACGACTAAATCGATTTTCATGAAATAAGTATAGCTAAACACACCCGGCTAATTCACCTCTTAAAATCGGTTTATCTGGAGCTATGATGCCAGAGGACACACACACACAAACACACACACACACACACACACAGACACGCCAAACACTCCGTCGTTTTTGTTTCGGGTGTTAAAAAGATACCTAACTCAAAAACAGTGTAAAACTGTATCAAAATCGTAGCAAAAGTAATAAAGTCAACAGCTGAGCGTTTTACAATCAGGGATCGAAATTGAAACATGAAATAAATTAAACGAGAGTCGTCCGCTTAATAGCTCATTTCGTACCGTACGGTAGTCGCTGGGAGCTTCGTATGGTATTCCCAGTATGGGCTACTCTTCCAATATTACTTACATTATTGTAGCGGTGCCATAAGGAATTTTTTCGACACATTATATAATATAATAATCTCATACTGAGGCATCTGATATGGTACAAAGATTTTAAAGCATACTGTACTCTACACAGTTGACCAGAGAAATCCAAATCTTAAGGATTAAGGCGACGCAGCACCGCACCGTGTGTAATATTACACGAACCGTTTCGAGTTACTTTTGACCCCTTAAGATTAATTATACATTTCCAATGCTGCCAGCATTCTGGCCACGTTACCTTCTACCGAGGGACTTTTAGACTAGGTCTCAGAGTACACATATAGGAATAAATCTGAAAACTGTACATTTTTATTTATATCACAAAAAAATAGGGCCTCAAAATTCACAAAATATATAAAATTCACAATATATTACAAAAAAGTAAGAGAGAAAAACGGAACCGTTTTTCTCTTTTACATTTTTATACATCGCCCCTGGCGGAAACATGGAAGAACTGATATGTATTGTTTGTAACATGTAATATGTAAACATGGAGCCGCAAGAAAACGATAATAGATATAGTTTACTATAATTACAACTCAGCGCACACCACAGAGACTGATCCTAATTAGAGCCAGTTATTATCCATTCCTCATAGCCATAACAGCCATAAGACGTTCACTTCTGGTATACCTAGTTGATTGGATCAGGCGTTACTTTGCGGAAATACATCTTCAAATCTTTGTTTTGAATAAATATTTAGCGTTTTTCCGCTATCTTGTTCTATGCAAATAAGTAACTTTAAAAATAGTATAACAAAAATATTGAAAACATTTTACTAATAAATAACACCCTTATTCTCACTGCACTACACTCTGTTCGACACGTGTTTCGCCTCTCAACGAGGCATCTCACTTCTTCACGAGGGTTTCACTTCTGGATAAAAGCCTTAAAGCCTAGTATAGATTGCCAATAAGTCCGGTTGGAAGCGGCTAGCATCCAGCGTGATCCTGCTGTCTTTATGAACCATTAGTACATATTCAGCTATCCTACTAATATTATAAACGCGAAAGTTTGTGAGGATAGATGGATGGATGTATGGATGTTTGTTACTCTTTCACGCAAAAACTACTGAACGGATTGAGATGAAACTATGCAATAATATAGCTTATATATCAGAATAACATATATATAGTAGGATGGTTCGGAACCTTTCGTGCGGGAGTCCGACTCGCACTTGGCCGGTTATTTTTTTTTGCACACCGTACTTGAGCGCCAAAATAACGTCACATGGTCAAGCGTCTGGTTAATATGACCGCGTTGTATATGTATATTTTTTATGTATGACCACGCATAACTTTTTATTGGAAAGAATATACTTTTTCCATTAAAATTTTATCGAAATCGGTTGAGCCATTTTTGATATATCAACAATATTGTGGAAAATGTTGCATCGATCCGTGTGAACTATTCGCGAATTCTGTACACGGTTGAAGTTGGTCATGCCATTTTTGTCAAAAAATAATTATCAATAATCATAAAATTCATGGCGCTAGTTCTCTTACTGTTAATATTTTCTTGAAGGGAGCTGAATTAATTATAATCACAATTTAGAGCCGAGGTCTGTCCCGAGTCGACTGTATGGACTATCTCGTTATGTTACACGACCTATATTTCATGAAGCTACTTCAAATAATCTACTTAGTTAATCCGATCTTTTGTAATTCAATGAGTGTTATGAGTGTATGTGTCCCGAGTCAAAAACAGATAGAGGTCAATCCTTGAAGGGTTACAGATTGAAACCAGTGTGAAAGTTTAATTAGTCTATTTGTGTGTGCGGTATTCTTCTAAAAAGCAAATTCTCATAAAATAAGCATTTTTCATAACGCCCTCTTGTGGCTTCAGTTTAAACTAGGTACTTCTCGCCGACAGATCAAGACAGAAGCAAAATCTAGCGACGGTCACCAAGATATTTATCGACCGAAGCGAAGCGAAGATCTCTGCTTCAACGCGAATATTTTTTGTTTTCGGCGATGTTTTTTTTATTTTTTATTCTTTATAGATTTGTGTTTGACCACATACTGCCTGATGTTGAGCAGATATGTTTGATCGAAAGGGGAGAATAATAATTACTCGTTCGTCGTCTTTCGTTAGTATCTTAATCTTAACAATATTTGCGAGTACGAATCAAATTGGTCAAAAACAAGTCGAGATATACATTTTAAGATAAGGAGATGTGTTGCCAGGTCTTCTGTTCGAAGAACTACTGGTCTATAATCCCACTCACATTCCCAAAACTTAACGTGATATTTAAAAATGTTGCTAGCCTACTAAAGGACCATTTTAATCTACAGTTCTGTGAGTTGGTCTCCTAAAAAATGTATAGAACAGCTGAATGTATTAACCTACTTTTACTTTGTCCTCCTGTGAACTACAGTTTCTCTTTGCAAATGACTCACAATATGAAACTCCACAAGCTAATTTCACATTTTCACAGGTTTTGAAGCATTTATAAAATACCATACCATACCAATACCTACGTATTGTTATGACCTAAACATGCACATTTTTGATGGACACGCGATGAACATTACAGACGTTCCGACCACAATCCCGTATGCAAATGTCTAAGATTACTTTACCATGTGTTTCTGAATTGTTTTTTTTAATTTATTTAATAATATACAATGTTACAGTTCGGTAATCATATTGCCTTAAAACCTAACTTAAGTTTATCTAGACAATCTATAGTTCTCTAAAGTATATTGCAATAATTACACAACTATCCGAGAAAAACAATCAACTGTTCCATACAAAACTTGGAATAGCCACAACGTATGAAACAGCAGATTTTTTCTTGTATTCGAGTTGGTCCCACGGTAAAAGTTGTTCATAATGATGGTCTGAAACACCTCCTTTCGGCTTAGTACACTAGTTCTGGATAACCCTGTATTATTAGGAACATTAAATAATAAAAAAATATTTTGGGACATCTTACACACGGCCTCTGACCCCAAACTAAGCAAAGCTTGTGATATGGCTGCCAGAGATTGATGTACTACATATACTTATTTTTAAATACATACTTATATAGATAGTTACATTACCACGCAAACAATGCTCATTTATCACATGAATCATTCCCAATGCTGTATAGACTCTCAGTTTCGTAATAGCCGACTAAAACTCAATTTCTATTCAATATCAACCTTAATTTCTAGTGTTCCGAGCTAATAATATCCAAAATAATATATCAATAATCTTTATTAATTTATGTTTGAACTAGTTTTTACAAAAAATATTGCAAAAAATATCACTTAGACTTCAATCGCGAACAAAATTCGAATAGTTCGCTCGAATCGATGTATCGAATGTTTACATTACCAATTGTTGATTTTTCAATAACTGCTCGGGAGGCAGGCACGTATCCAGGGGGGGGACATAGGGGACCGGTCCCCCCCCGAAATTTTTGAACATACACTAGATAAAATTGATTATTTGGCTAGAAGGTAACAATTTGTTGAATGTTCTTGCTATGTAGACGACCCTAAAAATGAAAGTGACTCATAAAATGACCCTTCGGCTATTGTTCTCCGAATCCTCAGAATTCTCGCTAAACAAAAAAACACATCTGTACTCTCCGGGGTTCCTTTCTGTAAAAATCAGATGTTACACTCTTATACAGTTATTTTGGGGTCTCAATCGTTTCAAGAATTATTGGAACTAGTGACAAAAAACCCGGACAAGTGCGAGTGAAGAGTGGACCGACTCGCCGACCGAGGGGCTTACTCAGATTTTTCTTTATGTGAACTAAGTATAAGACATTTATTTTGCCATAGTTCTAGGTCAACAGGAAGTACCCTATAGGTTTTGATTGCCTTGTGAGTGTCGAAATATGGGGGTTTTTATTTTACATCTTTTAACTTTTTTCATGATAACCGAGAAATTAGTTTTTTTTCACAACAGCTGCAAGAATTTATGAATGAATTTATGTACGGTTTGAGTCTTCGGTGAGCGCGCAAAATTCAATTTTAGGTGGAAATTAAAATGATGCAGTTTTGTACAAAGTTTGACTACCATTTTGGTTGTTTTTAAGTGTACCTATGTACCTATCCATTTAAATGAGTTTTTGTAAACTTATAATGAAAATGTAATCTGCCAAAACAAGACAAAAAATGTCAACTTCACGCGTCGACCTAGGCATCTAGAGCACCCACCTTAACGCTGTAACGTTTTTTCGCAGTATGTAGCAAAGAAACTCAATTTTAACAGCTGCAAAGGAGTATAAGTTGATCTGGCTTTAATTACAACTCGATAGCTTTGAGTTTTGATTCGGTATTTCTACTAAGAACAGCTAAAATATGGAACTCGTAGTCAATTAACAATCTGGGAATCTAAACAAGTAAGTTAGTTCGTATAGGCCGGGTGGCTAGCCCTGGTGTCAGAGTTTTTAGGCCGCCTGAAGGCCTCTGACATGGCTAAAACAACCGGGACCTACAATTTAACGTGTCATCCGAGCCACGTAACAAGTAGGTAACATCTAGTTCTAGGTTATTAAATATGTTACACCCTAAACCGCGTCTCTATTTCAGATCAGACAGGATGTGGTCAAACACAGACCTTTCTAGAATTTAAAAAGAAACACAAACGAAAAATGCATCTTTTTATGTTTTGGCTCGCTTTTATGAATAATATTTTTGCTTGCGTGATAGTACCAAATAATTGTGGTCAGGTGTCTTTTTAGGTAGTGTTTCTTACAAATATCGTTATATTGCTGCGTGCAAAAGTTACAAAAAAACCAACAAATATACTTTCGAATGTATAAAGGATGAAAAATTAAAATATTTTTAAATGAATTTCAGTATTGTTGTTGTTGTTGGTTATGGTAAATTAGAAAACATAGATCTAAAAAGTGCCTAGTTCTAATAAGATCCTAATTAGATCATCTTTCCTTAGGCTGTCCACCTAAAAGCGAGTTTCGACTCGCACTTGGCGGATTTTTTGTAAATGGTCCCCCCCGAAACTCAAAGCTGGATACGTGCCTGTCGGGAGGATACCCTTTCGAGCTAAAATAGTAGATTATGTCATAAGGTAGCAAAATAATATTTTACGGCGAGGGCGCTTTTTTGAATCCAGAGCGAAGATTCTAGAGTAGAATTCTTTAGTAGTATCCTGAACGTGGCGAGGGATTCAAAGTACCTCGCCCGAGCCAAAAATATATTTTGCGCTCGAGTGGTACACTCTACTTTTTATCACCTCTATGAGAAAATAACAGGCACCTCATATTTTATTGTAATATTATTTTTTAATATAACGCAGATTAACAACTAAATTAAAATTCAATGGTATCTAATAATAAAACAAATGAGAACTTATACATTCTTTTCATTCATTTTCTTGGTGCAGAACACTAACATTACAAATACTTCCAAATTCAAAAAGTGCGCGGCAAAGATCATTCCGGCGCACTTATTTGTTCCAAATTCAAAAAGTGCGCGGCAAAGATAATTCCGGCGCACTTATAAAGTTCCTTATAGAAAACACCATCTTTGGGCGCACTAAAAGGCGAACCAAGTAGTCTTTTTCGAATAGATGTGATGAAAAAGATTTTTTTAAATCGGTTCACAATTGGCATTAATATCAATGAACATACACAAAAAAAAATACATACAGAAAAAATATTGTAATACTAAAAATAATACTAAGGTAAGTGAGTTGGTATAGGCCTAGCCTAGCTCTGATGTCAGATTTTGTAGGCCGCCCGAAAGGCCCTAAATAAGGCTCCCTCCACTTGGATCCACAGCTAGGCTCCACTTGTGGATCCTATCCGCGCCTTTATCTCCTCATAAATCCACCGTGGATTCATGGATATTTTTTTTCCATTTAAATCCACAGGTGGATTCACGGATTTATTTTTCTGCCATCCACCATTCCATATCCACCAGGTGGATCCGTGGACAGTTTTATTCCTTTTCTTAATACTGAAAATTCAACAATAATTCAAAATTGTGAACATCGAATCGAGCGAACTATTCTAATTTTTGCGAAAAATAATTATATATTCACTAATGAAAGTGTTTTAGTGAAACAAAATGAGATCCAAATAAAATCTTTGTTTATATAATTAAGAATAAATAATCAATAAATAATATTTTCGAATGACGGTTATGACTTTAAAAAGATATCAATATCTAAAAATATTTAACTTTCACTGACAAAATCCAGTCTAGCTTAATATATATTATGTCGCGCGTTACGCGAGTTGCCATATAAAAATGGGTAAGTTATTTGTATCTATTTCCCTGATATAGCAACATTGAGCTGTAGAGTGAAAACTCGATTCTTGATATGGCAACCCTCATGTGGCACTGAGTCGTGCCGTCAGTCGGAACGCGAACGCCGCACTGGAAGGTTGTGGAGCTACCCCTTGGCTGGTGACACAGGTAGAGTGACCGCCTCCGGAGCTGGTTCTGCGCCGGGCATACAGTGGTGAGTGTATTTTTATCTTGCACTCTATGTGGGTATTCCAATAGCATTAGCAATAGCAATAGCAAGGAAATGAGCGTGGTCTCGGCTCTGATTGTAGATCCAATAAACGCTACTATAATCGTGGGGCTATAAGCCAAGAAGCGTATTGGAAGGTGACCGTCATAAACGGCAAGCATTGAGAAGTGTGACCTGTGAGCACACTGGCAGCGGTCGATTAAGTTGGAGTCTAAGGGCGGATCTAAAGGGGTGGTATGGAGGATCCCTTGGGGGCAAAGCCCCCTTGTCCGGCTGGTGCCTAGAAGCCTACTGACATAGTCAGAATGGCGTACCAGGTGGCACCAGGACACAGACAGACTGTGTTCATGACCGGAGCAATCGACCGAGCCAATGGAGAGCCAGTAGGGACCCCATAAGGGTCCCATAAATAAATCACGCAGGCAAAGCCGAAAGAGAATATATTGGAATACCCACATCGATTCCCCACTATAACTTAACATGCGAAGCTTTCATGATACTCGTACGTATAATACACTTTGTCCCCCTAACTCATACCTTAAGACTATATTAATATAACTATAGACAGGTAGGTATGAAAGGGTGCGACAAAATGGTGGAGATGCTGGGATCATATTGAACATATTGATCTCCTTTCTGAGGCATCAGAAACACTTTCGTACATTGGTTGTGAAAGAGGTCGGGATACCTAAGGATATAAATAATCATCACAACAGGGCGGTAGTAACGTCTTAATACCGACATTTTTCGAGTCGGAAAACAGAAAAATGTAATAATTATTTTTTGTATTAAAGGATGGATCGAAAACTGACAACGTTGAGCCTTTTTGTTCAAAAATAGACAGTTTCGGAACATCCAGTAGGTACATAGACTACAAGATATGATTTTTATTTGTGTGCATGAAGAAACTTCCTTTAAAATACGGTTAACTATTCTTTAAAGTGAGGGACACGCATTCTAGACGCATTTTTGAAAGTGAGAGCGAAGGCTACCGGAACGACGGTTAGTCCTTTTAATTGCTAAAAGGTATATAGCTATAGCAGAGGCCAAATATACGATGATCGCAGCATCGGACTGCGTGGCCTCCGGATCCGACACATAAACCGCCCCGCAAACGGGAACATGCGCAAACGCATGCGGCTCTGTCAATGCAGTCTATAGTCTAGTTGAATCTATAGTCATTTAATTTTCGGTTATACATGTCAATTTGACGGATCAGATTGAAAAAAATCAATCACTCTCCCATTCTCGTTGACTCTCCCCGCGACCTTACAGAGGCCGGCAGGGTTTTCTTATCGACCCCTTTGTTATAACTCCCCCGCCAGCAAAATCAGAAATATAATCCGGAAATTAAAAGGAAAACCGATACGCAATAATAACAATACCTAGTGTTTCGCGTCGAAAGGCGTACATTGCGGATAGCGAATAAGCATCAGGTTTTTGGCGATAAAACCAGTACGTAGACGCGTCCGCCGCCTAGCAGCGGACACGTGTCAAAGTCAAAGGTGATACAACGTACCTAATTCGTGTAAATTTAATCCGAAATCAAAAGGAATGGAAGAAATCCTTACGAATCGGTTCCGGTTACGACAAGACAGGCTCTGTCAATGTGTTGTTCTTATCAATGGGGAAATAGACGTGAATGGGCTATCAATTGAGCGAGCGACATCAGCTATGACCAATCTAAAGAAACTACTTTTAATTTAAAAGAGGAAATTAAGTACCATACAGAGAAATCCACAAATCCGCTACCGTCCGCAGTCAGCGACGCTATGAATATTCAGATTGAGGCGGAAGATCTACTAACAACCTTGATTGAGGCTAAGTCGGGAACGGCCCCAGTAGGTAACAGCGCATCTACTCCGGGCACAGCGAAGCTTCCCAAGCTAGCACTATCGAAGTATTCTGGCAACCGTCTGCGATGGAGTGAGTTCTGGGACCGATTTAGCACCAATATCCACGAGAGGAATAGGGGAATCATCGGACGGAAACCATTTCAGAGCATTGGGACCGTCTAAATTCCTTGAAAAGGTAGTACACGAATATCATCTCACTCGCCTCGACCCAGAGAACAATATGCCAACTATCAGAAAATCCCTACAGAGGATCGTCACGGCTATGGAAAATTCTCAAGAATTCATACTGGTCCCACAGGCAGAGGCCATTGGTTCTACGGCAGGTACACTGCATATTATAGGATGGAGGAGAGGCAACGTCCACAACTAACTTTGACATTCTATTTTTAGTTATTTATCTATTTTACGTATAAACATTACAATATTAATAAAATTGATAATCAGACATACTTTTTCACAGCTTCTGAGATTTTGATTTAAATCCGTGAATGGCTTTATATGTTTGATGACAGTGACAATTAGTGACGACTCGATGTAAACTACTGTCATTCACAGCTGTCATTTAATCATGAGGAGATTATTTTGTTTTGTTTATGATGGTTGTGTTTATGATTTTGTAATTTGTATAAAGGATTACATTACATGTTAATTTCTCATATGGCTGTGTAAAAATAGAAATTGTTCAGTGTCGATCAATATTCAAATAGTGTGTAAAAGTTTTTAAATGTTGGTCGCATACGTGTGAGTTTCGTTTTCATCATGTTTCATTGAAACTAGATTTAAGAATATTACGACATTCGCATGCCGAAAGGCAGAGTATGGAGCTCTATTTATATTGTAAATAGGAAGCTTAAATGCCGGCTCGTAGCGGTAGTCAAAGGACCTACATAACACAAAAATTGTTCAAATTACTTGGACTTTATTCAGAAGACGATTTTATTTTAGTGTGTACATGTGGAGCGTCTTTACCTAATGAAATGCGATCTCCCTCTGTTGAAGTGCGTATAGAGACAGAGCGTGGAATCTTTCGTGATCTAAGAGTTAACGTTGTACCGCACGTATCAGACAGATTACCCAGAGCAGATTTTTTACATGAACAAGTAGATCTACCGGCTGACGATGATTCTGTCGGGGAGTCTATCGATCTTTTGATTGCTAACGACTACTATGTCAGTTTCATGCGTGACGGATAATTGACGCTAGCGGAAGATTTATTTGCCATTGAGACAGACTTCGGCTGGGTCCTGTCTGGATCGGATCAAGAAGATAATGTACATAACAATCACAGTACCCTCGCTGTGACCACATATTTCCAGCGCCATAATTCAAGCTGCCCATATTTCACTGAACCTGATTTGCCACTGCGGAACATTGACATACGCTTCCTATGGTCGCTTGAATGCATTGGAATCACAGATTCATTGAAGACTACAAGACAAGATGAAGCAGTAAGCCACTTCAATGATACAGTACGCTACTAGGAAAGTCGCTATGAAGTAAAATGGCCATGGACAGAATATCCACCTCGGATACCGAGCAACTTTGGCCTAGCTTTAGGAAGACTGAGGAACCTGATGAAATGTTCTAATGCTGATACCTTGGCTGAATATGAAGTTACTCTCAATGAGCTACTGGAAGCTGGTATCATAGAACAGGTCACAGGTACCGAAGTCACGAATCCGGTTCACTACCTCCCCCACCACATGGTGAAACAAGCAGGTAAACGCGGCAGGATTGTTTACAATGCATCAGCTAAGACGGCCGGACATAAAAGCTTAAATGAATGTCTATATAGTGGGTCGTCGAAGCTGGAAGACCTAACCGCACACCTGCTACAGTTTCGGACCAAGGAGGTGGGACTGGTGGGCTACAGGAAGAAGACCGAGATGTGACCCGATTACTATAGGATAAGGATGTAAACAGGGAATCGTCAGAAGACAACCTCCTAGTGTTCAGATTTTGTAGTCCCTTTTGGGATAATTTCAAGTCCTTTCATACGGACAGCGACAATCAGACATCACATGTCTTGATCAAACGAAGAGCTTTTACAAACGGTAGCTAACAAATGCTATGTGGATAATCTTGCTACCAGAGCAAACTCAACTGAAGAGGCTAAACAAGTGTACAAGAAAATTCGAAAAATCTTTTGGACATCCAACGACGAAGACTTGTAAAGTCTGTCCCACCGAAGTATCGGGGAAAGGCAATGGAAAAAACGAAGATTCTCGGACTATCTTGGGACATACGCAAGGATACTTTGGAACTGAAAGTAGATAGGTTTAAAGATATTTATTCTCATTATAAGATGTACATCGCTTCTATGAGAACACTACTAATTATAAAGAAAAAATTAAATAACAATTCGTCGTCGTTGAATAAACAATAATTACAATATTATGTGCACGACATTATACTTAGGTAGGTAGGTACATCACACGCGTATACGAGTACCTATGTATGTACTACAAAGCAAAAATAAAAACTCGCTCAATGCATAATGTGACGATGCTAGATTTACCTGCGTAACAATTGTTACTATAATGAATTGTCGGCAATAATGTATTCTGCAAGTTTATTTTTAAATACGTTGAACGAGCTTATATTTTTAATATCTGAGGGTAAATTATTGTAAAGGCGCGCACCGTCAAACCGTTTTACCATAGTTAGTACGGATCTTTGGCAAGACGGTGAAGTTACCACGGCGAGTGCTGGGGTACGCAACATTTTGTTTGTGTTTGGTGAATAGCAAATTTGTATGAACTTTGTAGTTCATAGGGTTTCTTATAAAAATGCAGATGAGACCCACTTCACACCGAACCCTCCTATAGAAACAAAAAGAGGTGTACTACGGGCACTAGCATGATTCTACGTTTGGCTCAAAACAAAGATAAAAACAATCTAAAAATACCACGATTAGAACTATTTGGATTTCTAATAGCTAGCCGCCTGCTAACATATGTAAAACGTTGATTTTCCAATCAAAAGGGAAACATTATGGACAGATAGCATGGTAGTCCTGGGGCGGATGATCTCTGATAAGCTCTTACAAATCTTCATAGCAAATAGAGTAGAAGAAATCAAAAGAAACCACTGGCAGACGCAAATGCACTTCATAAACACAAAAAAATAATTCAGCGGATATCGCGAACTGGTTTTGAAGGGCCAGAATTTCTCAAACTAGCTGAAACTAGTTGGCCAGAAGATAGATACTATGATCGTCATAGAACCCTTTTTTTTTTCTGGGAGGAGGCTCTGGATCAGAATCCAGAGAAAGACACTATGATGAAGATTGATTGATTGAGAGGAAGCACACAACCCGTCACATCAGGAAGACATGGAAGTAGTAAAATCCCTGACAGCACAGGAATGTTTACTGGCCCTAAGACGTTTCTCTGCAAAGATAAATACACCAATTAGGATGTACTCAGATAATGCAAAATACTTCAAACTTCTCTCTGAAGTTATATCAACTCGTCATGCATGGAGAAAGGCATCCAATGGAAATTCATACCCCAGTTGGCTTCATGGCATGGAGGCTTCTACGAGCGCATGGTGGCACTAGTAAAACATTGCTTAAAACAAACTCTGGAAGAGCACTTGCTGAACGACAGCCAACTCCTGACTGTCATAAAAGAAGTTGAGGCAGTAGTCAACTCTAGACCCTTAACAACGGTGGGGACTGAGATAGAACATGTGCTAAGACCAGCTGACTTCCTTAGTTTAGGACAATGCCTTAATATAGAGCCAGCACCAGATGCGGAGTCTGGCACAGAAATAAAAGTGGACTTGATTCGGAGTTGGAAAAGGATTAAAGATTGTAGATGAATTACGAATTATGTTCATCCGACAATATCTTGGGGGAATAGATCAATCAAGGTTGAGATTTGACATGCTCCAAAGTAGCCCAGAACCAGAGCAGACAACCCGCTACAACTAGGTGATCTGTTGCAAATTAAGTCCGATCTGAACAGGAGCAATTGGAAAAATAGTAGTTGGTCAACGGACCGGACGACCAATGTAGGGTCGCTAAGGTCAGGACAGGAGACATTGTTTTCACACGGTGTCTAAACTGTTCCAAATAGAATATTTTATGTTTATAAATTAGTTCTACATATTCGAACTAGATGGCGTGTGCGTTGAGTTAGCTCGCGGTGGCGTTTGGTTTGCGATGCACACGACAATGTTTTGTAAGTTTTTTAATAAACGGTTGTTAAAAGACACCAAGGCTGTTTCGCTATCCTCTCGCTTAAGGTACCTCCTTAAACACACGGTCTATAAGACACTTGTGTACACTAGAAAAAGGACGTGGTATACAATGCTCAAGTAAATGCAACTAACCCCATAGAACACACTACACTTGACACAGAGCCTGCGCTATCACCTATTAGGACAGTCTCTGATAAACCAGAAGGATCGGTTTCACTCGGCGGGGGGGTCCGGCAACAGGGGAGAGTCATGGGGGAGAGAGGCGCGGCTGACAGCATCAGGCGCGCCGGATGCGTACGGCGCAGAGGAGGTGGTCACTCACGAGCAGCTAGAGGCGACGGTAGAGGCGCCAGACGAGTCTAACTCGGGGGAGCAACTTAGCTCGAGCTCCAGCGGGCAACCGCAAGAGAGTACGGACACACGACTCTCGCTGGACAAACAAGAGACGCTGCCTGATACGGACGAAACCAGCCAAGGGAGGGGGCAACGGGTAGCCGCAATACGCGCAAGGGAAAAGATAACAAATTGGACGAGATATCTCTTTACAATACCCGAATAACGCAATCCCTTTCCGTGGGGAATGTCGCGCGTTACGCGAGTTGCCATATAAAAATGGGTAAGTTATTTGTATCTATTTCCCTGATATAGCAACATTGAGCTGTAGAGTGAAAACTCGATTCTTGATATGGCAACCCTCATGTGGCACTGAGTCGTGCCGTCAGTCGGAACGCGAACGCCGCACTGGAAGGTTGTGGAGCTACCCCTTGGCTGGTGACACAGGTAGAGTGACCGCCTCCGGAGCTGGTTCTGCGCCGGGCATACAGTGGTGAGTGTATTTTTATCTTGCACTCTATGTGGGTATTCCAATAGCATTAGCAATAGCAATAGCAAGGAAATGAGCGTGGTCTCGGCTCTGATTGTAGATCCAATAAACGCTACTATAATCGTGGGGCTATAAGCCAAGAAGCGTATTGGAAGGTGACCGTCATAAACGGCAAGCATTGAGAAGTGTGACCTGTGAGCACACTGGCAGCGGTCGATTAAGTTGGAGTCTAAGGGCGGATCTAAAGGGGTGGTATGGAGGATCCCTTGGGGGCAAAGCCCCCTTGTCCGGCTGGTGCCTAGAAGCCTACTGACATAGTCAGAATGGCGTACCAGGTGGCACCAGGACACAGACAGACTGTGTTCATGACCGGAGCAATCGACCGAGCCAATGGAGAGCCAGTAGGGACCCCATAAGGGTCCCATAAATAAATCACGCAGGCAAAGCCGAAAGAGAATATATTGGAATACCCACATCGATTCCCCACTATAACTTAACATGCGAAGCTTTCATGATACTCGTACGTATAATACACTTTGTCCCCCTAACTCATACCTTAAGACTATATTAATATAACTATAGACAGGTAGGTATGAAAGGGTGCGACAATATAACAAAAATGTTTTTTCGGAAATCGTAAAGTTTGCAATAACTTATAAACCTATTAAATATTTCCATTCGATTTTAATATTATATTTCTTATTTAATTATGTGCTTCGTGTTTTGGATCAGTCGTACAGTACTTTTAAGTAAAAGCTTTTTTAAAAAAATCACCGCTGATAACTACCTACTCAATGTTTTATTTAACAGCTACATCATTTGTATTATATTAAAAAAATATATATTACCCAGACGTAAGTTTCATACCTACTTAACTATTGTTGATTTTAATTTTGCTTCTGTCTTGTATGATAGTCATGATTTTATAATATAAAATGTTGGACTACTCGTAACTGTAAAATCCTACTAATATTATAAACGTTTATAAAGGACATGTCCACAAAATGTATGGAAGCTGGTATAATAATAATCAAAAATTCTAACCACAACACTCGTTACATTTTGATAAAGTTCATATTTTCCTGAGACTATTACAACAGTTAAAAACAAAAAAGAGCCCTCCGATTTTTTAAAATTAATTTTGAATTTATTAGAATAAATAAATATATTTGGCTCAATAAGTAGTTTATCTCTATCAGCCCTGATTAAGTAACCTCCAAATTGTTAAATAAAAGCATTTTTACCAATTAGACACCCTTTAAAGTGTTTTTTTGTCACATTGCACCTACTAACTGGTCACACTGGTAGGTTATAATTTTTAATTTTAGCAAATAAATCGATGAAGGTGGAAGAATCAGCTACGAATGCAAGTAAAATAACGATAGAAGCACTTTATCATTGCTAAACTAGAAAAAGTAATAAGCTGTATTGTTATTTTTCATACATTTTATTTTTCGCATTTAAAAAAAAATGGAGGAGTGAAAAAATCTAAATTAAATATTTTTGGGAAGCCCATATAACAAGCTTTCAAATGATGTACATATCATCTTGGTTCGATTTTTCTCTGAATAATATACCACTTGTGGACGTCACCTTTGTGAGTTTGTATCGATGTTTGTTACTCTTTGACACAGCAACAGAGCACCTGATTGATTTGATTTGTCATGGATAAAGTTCAAAGATCGGAAAGTAGCATAGACTACTTTTTATCCCGGAAAAATAAAAGGTTCTTACGGGATAGTACCAAAATAAAAATATACGCGGGCGGCGCCGCGGGCATAAGCTAGTAATTATATCCTACTAATATTATATATCGCGATTATAATATTATATTATAATCGCGAAAGTTTGTATGTATGGATGTTTGTTCCTCTTTCACGTAAAAACTTCTGAACAGATTGAGACTATGTAACTTTGCAATAGTAATGCTTATACACCAGAATAACACATAGGCTATAATTTTTTTAAAGATATTGCGTGAAACGAAGTTCGCCGGGTCAGCTTGTAATCAATAATATATTATTTTGTTCATATGGGTTTGCTTGAAATAAAGTAATTTTGGTTTGCAATGGGGAAGCCTATGTCCAGTAGTAAACTTCATATGGCTGATGGATGGATGATAAGGATTTTAAAAAAAAATATTAATGAAACTTTTTTAAAGCACCACAGTTTTACAAAACTATTCGACTGCATTTAGCAGTTACCTTGACACCAATAATAAGTGAACCTCACTTGGAAGCTCAAGCACGGAACGAAACTAACTTAGAATAAAGGTAAATACCAACTTGCATTGAAGTGTTTCCACTGTACTGACTATAAGCATCAGATGTTGGGAAATGGCTAGCGTACACAAGCGTATACCTAATTATTAATTTTTGCAAAAAATCGCAACACCGACTTCAACCGTGTACAGAATTCGAATAGTTTGCACGAATCGATGTGACATCCACGTACATTATTGTTGATTTATCAAAAACAGCTCAGCCGATTTCAATAAAATGTAAATGAGACCACCTCGAGAGTATACTCTTTCTAACTAAAAAAAATATTTTTTTAAATTGGCATAAATTTCGATGAACATACATAAAAAAATGCATAAAGACGAACATAAAAACTTCATTTTTGGAAATCGGTAAAATTGACGATGATTGCATGCAATCATCGTCCCTATTTCAGCCCTAGGATGTCGACAGCTGGACATAGATCTTATTGATCTCTAATACCTGCGGTCTTTTACCGTTGTTTACTTACACCATACAATAATACGTTGAAGTGTAGAACTTTACACTACGACAAACCTTAGCAAGGTTTTTTAGTGTTACTTGACTATTTGTAAAAAATATGCTATTGTTGATAATAAATAAATAAAAAATATGACCATATCTCCTTTCGCTCCTATCTATCGTAGAACTGTGTTAGGCGCAAACACATCAATTCCCAGATTAAGTAAGCTAGTTATCGAATATCAACATAATCGTAGTTTGAATGTTTTCCGAGACATTTTGTCTAAATTCCTAGATTAATATTTGAATTCCATTCTGGCTGAAATGGCCAAATAGATTGATAAACTGAAATTTAATTTATCTTTTAGATTAGTTTAGTCTAGAAAACTATTTATTTAAAGCCTTTAAAATATAGTACAATGTAATTTTTAACCGACTTCCAAAAAGGCGGAGGTTCTTTGTTCGTCTGTATGTATCTTTATTGTGTAAGTTCATCGATATTTAAATGTAGAAACGGTACACCATTTATTTACATATACAATAATGTATACAAGACTTAGAGTAATGTTTGTTGAATATAAATAATACTAATAACAGTAAATAAAATGTATATATTGAAACCTAATCAAATAAACCCGCCTCCCATCGTTCCTGGTGCGAAGGTGGCCATGACGCTTGCTGCGTTGCCGCGTTGGATGGCGATGGACATTCTTTGCACCAGAAACGAGGTAGAACGGGAGTCCCCTCCTCTTTGAATGTAGATAATAATGTGAAACCTTAATACATAAAAAAAATATTTAATCGGTTGGAAGCGACCTTGCTCGAGCGCAATTTTATGGTCTTGAGGCAATTCTTCTTAGCGTTCATCGAAGACCAAGTCAGTGAAAACATTAGAGTAGGTAAGTACACGCGTGGCTTACTATAGTAGACCAGGGTAATATTTTTAGCTATATCTTTTAAGTTATAAAGGTTAGAGGGTTAACATTCCAGGAAAGCTAGCCCAGAAGGGTAAGGATTTTAAATTACAATAATTCCCGGCAGCAATTTTTTGCTGCTTCCTTTAAGGGAGGTCACAGGTAGTCTAAATCCAAAATGGCGACCAAATTCCGCCGGTGCGTTAGCCGCCATCTTGAAATTAAGGTGGTATGGTTTTTGCTTAATATATACGTATAGGATCGTCGATCAAAAATGGCGGAGTAATCGCGTAACATACAAACAAAAAAATATACAGTCTAATTGGAACCTCCTTTTTTGAAGTAAGTTAAAAATTGAGCTCCAGTACCTTTTGGTTCTCGCTTCGCTCATCACAAAGTCGCAGTGCATTCAGCGATTGCATTCAGCACCTCATTTCCCGGTAATGTTGCTGCATTCCAATCGCCTGGATTATATCACAGACCTGTTAACTCTGAGATCCTCTCCTCTTTAATTTCTCCAAGCTTTGATAAAAAAAATATGAAAAAGTTGTGTAATATGTAGAAATATTTCAGTATAAAACTGCACGCTCCACCACTTTTTTTGGTTGTTTAGCTTTGATTTTCCGTACAGGTTTTAAATGTGTATGAACAGCAGTGGACGTGCTGATGGATAGTTGGATACGTTTTTAAATAATTTATTTGAAGTTGTATTGAAAACCGAATACATAATAAACAAAAAATAAAATATTGTTTTTAAACTATCGCGATTTGAACACATTATTATTATATACTACGGGACTAATCGCGCTCTAAAATTACGAGATAAATAAATACCTCATCATCCCGAATTTTCGACCGAGTTGCATCGACCGTGGTCACGGGTAGACTGGAGTATGAAACAGTTAGTAGGACATTATTAGATACCGTCAGTGTTGTGTGTCGTAGTGACAATTTTTCAAGTTCAAGTTGAATTGGCGGTACCAGATGTTTCATACTCCAGTCTACCCGTGACCACGGTCGATGCAACTCGGTCGAAAATTCGGGATGATGAGGTATTTATTTATCTCGTAATTTTAGTGCGCAATTAGTCCCGTAGTATATAATAATAATAAATAAAATATTTATTCGAATAACCTTAAAACTAATGAACTTACACCTAATTAGAACAGAATACAGTTTACTGAAACTTAATAATTATTTAAAAAATCGGTGTACACTGGGGCCCACACTAGGGTAGCCTGTGTCGTGGGCTCATAATTGGAATAACTCTACTGATTTTCAATTGATTGTACAGATCATAAAAACAGCAACAACTTATTGCACCAAGATTTCATAAAAGACAACAAATTGTTTGATACTTAAGTAAGTAGTTAGTAGTGTGTAAGATGTCCCAAAATATTTATTATTATTATTAATTTTCAACCGAAAATGGAGTAATGAGTTAAAACTGAATTTAACCCTTACTTCAAGATGGCGGAAAATGCACATGAGAAATCTTGGTCAACAGAAATTTTCCAACTCGTAACGCCTAGAGTCAGTTATGTAACTTCAAAATCAAGTCTCAATAAGGTGGTGAAAAGGTAATATTCCACGGAGTTGTGAAACCAACACAATCGTCACGTTTTGCGTCGTAACCAAAATGAAAACACATGGCTTTGTTCTCCAAAAAGTTCCAAAAAACTTTTACATTTGTTTTTACTTTTGAACAAAATAAATGAGTTTCTACTGGAAGGTAAAATTTTTATTGTATAACTGGGGATGCAAAATAAACGTTCTTTTTTCAAATGAGAGCTCTTTTTTGCGGGTGCTTGCAAGACTTTCCGCCGGGTTATTGTGTTTTATTACCATAGGGATGTGAAAAATTACTTATCGATAAACTAAAATATCGATAAAGATTAATACTGGTATAATTGAATAGAGCGCGATCTATGAAAGCGCGATCCTGCTGTGTTGATAAAGTCATCTGTCCACGTGACCGGTGGACGTCTTACACTGCACTCTTCATACGTAGTACGTGGTCTCCATTCAAGTGTTTTCCGGCACCATCGGCCAGCAGAGTTCTCCGCGCTAGGTACCCTACCCATTGCCACTTTAACTTGCGAATCCGTTGGGCTATGTTGATAAATTTAGTTCTTCTCAGATTTCATTCCTGATTTCATTTTTCAGATAGAGACTCCGAGCATAGCCCTCTTCATAGCTCGTTGGGTATATTACTATATTATACTACTAGTTTTTACCCGCGGCTTCGCCCGCATGATATTTTGATTTTTGACGCAATATCATTATAATTTATAGCCTATGTGTTATTCTGATATATAAGCTATATTATTGCGTGAAAGAGTAACAAACATCCATCCATCCATCAATCCTCACAAACTTTCGCGTTTATAATCTTAATATATATAAATCTCGTGTCACAATGTTTGTCCTTAATGGACTCCTAAACCACTTAACCGATTATAATAAAATTCGCACACCATGTGCAGTTCGATCCAACTTGAGAGATAGGATAGTTTAAATCTCAAATTATAGTCGCAATTTTAATTTATTTAGTCACAGCAAGGCGTGGCCGGGTCAGCTAGTATTATCTTAATATATATAAATCTCGTGTCACAATGTTTGTCCTTAATGGACTCCTAAACCACTTAACCGATTATAATAAAATTCGCACACCATGTGCAGTTCGATCCAACTTGAGAGATAGGATAGTTTAAATCTCAAATTATAGTCGCAATTTTAATTTATTTAGCCACAGCAAGGCGTGGTCGGGTCAGCTAGTATTATATATAGTAGGATTACATCAAATAAATTACTCCACAAATCCACATCCAAAAGAAAATACGACCTAAAACATAATCGCTCCATCTCTTCTCTAAAACCTGTAATCATTTGCAAGTAATTAATTAATTTCGCTAAGAGCTGACCCACGATAAAGATGTTTATCGACACCGACGCCCCTCTTATACCCTCCCCAATGGCTATTTCATCCCGAAGGATTATTAAGCATTATATATCTACCCGTTTGTTTTTACACCTGTTTGCCTTTCCCTATGAAATGTTTTCATTAAACTTTGTTAATTTCCCTTATTGCTACAGTGCGTTTTGGTGTCAGTAGACAATGTGCAAATATTCAAAGAGTGATATACTCGTAGCGGGTCGAACCTAGACACGATTGGCACAGTACCGAGGCAGATGGCACCGTAAAAGAGAGGCATATACCCAGCAGTGGGATAAAGAAGGTTGTGGGTGATGATGATGGTAATGCAGAGGAAGTCGAGGACATGATGATTGGGTAAAAACACTATTATAATTGAATCTATTTTTAAAGTAATTCCCACACTAGGTTTATCTCTCTGACTGCCTCGGTGGCTCAGTGGTTAGTGACCCAAACTTCTGGATCAAAGAGGCGTGGGTTCGATCCCCACCCAGGGCAAATATTTATGTGATGAACATAAGTGTTTGCTCTGGGTCTGGGTGTTATTTAGTTACTATCTATATAAGTATATGTTGTATATCAGTCTCTGGCAGCCATATCACAAGCTTTGCTTAGTTTGGGGTTAGGGGCCGTGTGTAAGATGTCCCAAAAATATTTATTTTATTATTTATTATCTCAAAGAGCCAACACTGTAAGTTGCTAAAAAGATAAACACTTAACAAATTTGGCGTGGGTGACTGTAAGTGATCTAGTTTAATTGGTGAAAGCGTCTGGAACGGTATTCCGAAGATGCAGGTTCAAATCCTGCGGCAGTGGCAATGTTTTTTTATCACAAAAATAACTATTAGAATTATTGTTAGTCTGTTAGT
This sequence comes from Hypomecis punctinalis, assembly GCA_949316475.1. Taxonomy (NCBI): domain Eukaryota; kingdom Metazoa; phylum Arthropoda; class Insecta; order Lepidoptera; family Geometridae; genus Hypomecis; species Hypomecis punctinalis. The sequence continues at coordinate 15,473,332 of OX438809.1, forward strand.
GAGTTTTAAAAAAAATATCTAACACGTATATATCTTTTTGTCGATCAAATATAAATGTCGGCAAAGATAATGCGCGTAAAATATTGAGGGCTTGCGATGTCACTTCTATGTATACAGTATAGCTAGTTGTGTTTTTAATTGATAACATTTTTTTTAACTCAGATAAGTCCGCGGTTGACCACCAACTTAGCAAGCACACTTAGAAGATACCTACTCACTCTGATCTAGAAAAGCTTTAAACTATATATCTTAGGAAACAGGAAAGCAGGAAGAATACATGTCAATATTTTTTAATAATCTGACGGACTAATTACATTTTTAGTCATCTAGCCCAGGGCTGTCCAAACAACGGCCCGATGGCCACATGCAGCCCGCGGCTTGTTTTTATGCGGCCCGCGACTCAAGTTTTAATCAGAAATCAGTTTTGGATATCAATAGTTTCGATAATAGAATTCTTTGTCAAAACATAAAATCAATATTTAATCATAAATTTGCAACGTTCTATTCGCATGACATTATTTACAAGTGGAGCTATCTTTTACTCGAGAATTCCTGAACAGTATTTTGTTTTTGTAGAGTTGACAACTTAACTGGTTTCCCGTCACATCTAGCAGATTTGGGTAAGTTGAGAACGGGAAAAAATATTTCAAACGGCTGACGGGATATTTAACGGAAATAAAAACAACATATTTTCAGGCAAAAATGTCTATGGCAATTTTTTTTACTTGAAAACTGAAAATATATTTTTCTGCGGCCTTCCAGCTTTTGTTGTAAATTTAATTGGCCCTCAAAGGTGTGTAGATTGGACTGCCCTGATATTCGGGGAAAACTGCTGCGAGTTGTGAAATATCATAGCAAAACTGTATTGTATTTTTTTTTTTAAATAATTGTAATGCTAATGGTGGTTATAATGCGCAGTAATATTTTCGTGAAATATCTCCATTTATATTAATAACCGGCCTGGCCCATCTCCGTGCTATTCGCAGGCTCCTGTTTAATAATCATCCAACATGCGATTTAGTAATTAAGACGGCTGTAACGAGGTTAATAATAATGAGATGGATGGTGTAATACAATAAAATTCAATTCGTATATAGTATGCCTCCTCCGGTTTACTGATTAAATTTTATAAATGGTGGTTCCATTTAAATTTTATCAAAATCGTCTGAACTGTTTTTGAAAAATCTACAATAAATTAAAAATTGTATACATCGATTGGAGCGAATGTACACGACGGAAATCGGTTGTGCCATTTTTTTAAAAATTGTTATTTAAGTCATATATTATACTAGCTTTTTCCCGCGGCTCCGCCAGCGTGGTATTCTCACTTTTGTGTTATCCCACAGGAACCTTTTGTTCTTTCAGGATAAAAAGTACCCTATCTCACTTTCCAGCCTTTGAACTATATCCATGCCAAAAATCAAGTCAGTCCGTTACTCCATTGCTGCGTGAAAGAGGAACAAATCAACAAACCAACAAGCTTTTCAGATTTATAATATTAGTATGATTGTAGGTACATTATAGGGCTACATTTGACCACCGACTTGCTTAGTGGAAAGCGCGACGTTGTAGCTATGAAGGGAATGTGTAGATCTAGTTCTAGGTCCTAGAAGATACCTCTTCAATGCTGCCTTAAAAATATCCAGATTATAATTGCCGATAACGGATTTTCTTATTTTATTTTATTTCCATTGCTATACTGTCCTTAATTCTATATTCATCAGTTTCCATCACCTCCCGCATTGTTCCCGAAATGAGTTTCTAAGCAAAAGGATTATTCCTTTGATGAGGTGTTAAAAGGGACGGCCTTTGGAGGTTTTTTTAATAATCTGTGGCTGGGAGCTTAACGAAGGCAATGATTGGTGGATAACAGAAGCTTATGGACGCTTTTAAATGATTACTTTGAAGTTTTGGTTTTGAATTAGACGGGATATTATTTCAATTACTACAATAGCACTTGTTCTATCTTTTACTTGTGGCTTTGCCCGAGTGATATAAGTCTATGATACTGTCTAATTTTTTGACAATAAAATTAATTCAAGAAATTTAATCGATTCGTCACTATGTTGCTAAATGAATGAAGAACAAATAGACCTTTAGGTAAAAATAATTTCGGATTTATAATTCTGAGTTCCTAAATATCTTTGTTGTATTTTTAACGGTGTTGTACTCCTGCTACAGCTATTTATTGACTGCCTCGGTGGCCCAGTGGTTAGTGACCCTAACTATTGTGCCAAGGAGGCGTGGGTTTGATCCCCACCCAGGGCAAGCATTTTTGTGATGCACAAAGGTGTTTGCTCTTGCTCTTGTTCTGGATGTTATTATCTATATAAGCATATATTTAAAAAAAATACGTATATGTCGTAAATCAGTCTCTGGCAGCCATATCACAAATCACAAGCTTTGCTTAGTTTGGGGTCGGAGACCGCGTGTAAGATGTCCCTTAACATTTATTTAATTTATTTCAAGTTTCAGTACATGAGCATTAAATTAGTAAACTTTATATGGTATTTCTCTATCATAACATGTATAATCTTTAAAAGAAAAGTTGGTTTTGATATTTTGAACTTATAGGACAAGAAATTGAGAAAAAAAAAAGGTAATATTTATTTTTCTTATTTCAATATTTGTTCATAAACTTCTTCGAATTAATGATACGAGTATTTATTCCAAAAGATTTAACAATTTTTACCTACTTCCAAATAGGATGAGGTACTTAATTCGTCTATGTTTTTTTGTGTGTATGTTCATTGATATTCTCACCGATTTTACCCTATTTACCTTTTTTTTTAACCTATTTGCAAAATTCTTTTTTTAGTTCGAAAGAGTGAGAGATTCCCGAGGTGCTCCCATTTAAATTTTATTGTAATCGGCTGAGCCGCTTTTGATAAATTAACAATAATGTACATATATGTCACATCGATTCGAATTATTAGAATTCTGTAGTACACGGTGGAAGTCGGCGTTGCGATTTTTTGCGAAAAAATATTAATTATGATAAACAAATGCAACATATATTTTTTGAAATGATATTTTTAGGTAGGGAAATACTCCGCCAGTAGTAGGCTGAAATAAACTGCCAATGATAATGTTGACGATGATTATGATAATGATGATATTAATATGTACAGTAATTTGCGTGAACGAGATAGAATTCAGCAGTTCCAATTCCTTAGGCCGAAAAGCTCCTATTGGAAATCTATAAAAAATATTCTCGATCTCTGCAATAATGTTATAGTCTCCCAAATATGACAAGATACATAATATGGAAACCATTTTGTGTCGGAAAGACATACATAATATGAAGCAGTAAATTTTACGGGACATAAATTTCAACAGCTGACAATATATGGGCGTTATTAATGTTTTAGGAAACAGATACTTCAACGTGTTGTCTTGTGTGACATATAAACTGTATCTAGGGATGAGATTTGACCAAAAAACTTTTATCGATATCGATAGAATTTGCGTTGCACAAACAGTGTTCCACATACGATGTTGGTAAGCAAATTAGTCGAGTAGGAAGTCTGTTTTTCGTAAATAATATAATCACTGCCAGAATGTAGTACATCAGAATGCGTGCTCTACCAGAAATAACTTTCTCACTCTTTACGTTTTATGTGATAATACACCAGTAATAAGGACACTAGTTTCCTTACTTTTTTGTTTTTAGCGTGTCTAATAATGTGTTTAATATGTACCTATCAATTTTTGTTTAAAATTAAATTAGTCTATTTTATTAGACTCAAGTCAATGCCAAATTAAATCACTCCAAATTATCGAAATAATATATTATTTTAGTTACTTTCAAATTTTGGCGAGTACTCGTAATACATTGCAGTAGTATAATAATTTATCTGTCTACTCCTCATTTTACTGTACTGTACCAGCCTTTTTAATAGTCCACTGCAGGACGTAGGCCTACCCACGAAGGGTGATTGGGCCATATCCATCACGCTGGCCCAGTGCGGGTTGGTGGGTTCACATACGCCATCGAATTTCTTCTACGGACGTATTCAGGTTGCCTCACGATGTTTTCCTTCACCGAAAAGCCAGTGGTGTGAAATTCCGTACATAAATTCCAAAGAACTCATTGGTACGGGACCGGGGATTTGAACCCACGACCTCACGATTGTAAGGCGGGTGTCACTACCTCTAGACCACCACGGCTTCACTCCTCATTTTATTGAACACAATATGTCATACATACTAATACTAACATATTTGACAACAATATCGACAATCCGTTCCCAACACTACAAAGCTTGAGCAAGATTAGCCGTAGGTTATACAGCAAGCAAGCCTCAAACAACCTCCTAGTTAGTGCTTAAACAATGCTGAGCCTAGGTAGCCTAGAGTAATGCCTAAGACACGGGGGTAATTAGGCAACTTCTCGAGTCCCGGATGCACGTACAAGTACATAATTGTACGTACATGTGGATATAGTGGGTGTGTGTATTTAGCGACATTTTTAGGTTAGGTTATTGATTTCTATAAGTAAGGTTTAAGGTGTCTGCCCACTACTATAACCGTTGTACGAAAACGTCTAGTGGGGTCTCCAATACAAGCAATATTTGTTTTGTTTGATATATTCCTATCACTAGGTCATGGTAATTACGAATATAGTACGTTTTTTCAGAAACTTTAAGTTAGCACGCGAAAATAAAATTAATATATAAATATATATAAAAAATAAATAAATAAATTCTTTATTTGGCCAAAAACTTAGTTCTAAACAAAGGAACGATACTACCTGCAGTAGACAGAAAAACTGTGTAGCGGGCAGCATCGCCCACCTCCGGCAAAAGAATTTAGACAACATTATAAATTTGAATACGAATAAAAGACAAAACTATAATCAAAATTACATAATTTAGACCACAATAGCCGTTAGAATAGTGTGTGTGCACGCGTGTGTTTATTGTGTGTGTATATGTGCGCGCGCGGCGCGCGTGTGTGTGTGTGTGTGATTGCAATCAAGTTATAACTGTAATTAAGTCCTCGGTATCTTGATAAGATAGTGATAACAGCCATTCAACACATTTTATTTTACATTTATAGGAAGGGAGTGAGTAAATACTAAGTTCTTTATTTAATCTAATATACAATAACGAGCTAATAGCTTGATAATGACGGGTTGCTATAGCAGTGCGGCACACATTCATCGGTTCAAACAAATTAATTTTGCAGCGATCACAACAGCCCCTGCATTTTTCCCAAATGTATAAACTATCAAACTTTCCAATTCTAGTTCTGAATGACACCTATTCACAAAAATGTTAGTCATTTTATACCTACATCTAAAATGATTTGAAAAACAAAAAGCCGAGGATTCTCCAAATGGAACATTTTCATTAATGGCAACACTCGTGCAACAAAAGAAACATGACAATACCGTTAATGAATCAAAATTGATTTTCCCCAAAACTCCATAAAACCTGCTAATCACCTCCCCGTAATTTCACAATGGCAACACTGATTGCCGTTCCGATTCCTAATTTGAAATTTACGTATCGTCCGGCTGTTTCGCACCTAATGGCCACATTTAGCGAGTACCTGTATATTTGGATTTCAAATTAAGAACACCTGTTGAACTTGCCGTGTTTGAACGGTGTCAGTACACACAGGAGTGCTTTTTGTTATTTTAATCTTGAGATTTTTTTCAAACTATTCTTTATTAAAAAAAATTATGATAATGATGGGTTGGCTTTGGCCATCTTAGTGTTATTTTTGGACAATTTTTTATGTTAAAATAAAGAAAGAATATTTTATGTTAAAATGTTTATAAATTATCTATTTGTGCAAAAAGGCCAAAGCCGATATATCTACTGTAATTTTAGAAATATAGAATGTTTGCGTTTGACTACATCCTGCCCGATGTTAAACAGAAGTGAGGTCTAGGATGTACCATGTTTATTGTAAGGCAACTGTTTGTCAAAATTATATTTGTTGGTAATTAATTTCCGGCACAATGCGGCAAGTACATGTACACTATTTCCTACTTCGAATCATCTTTGGAAACACCAAAACTTATTAAAGAAAGTTTAAATACTATTTTCCTAATTATTAAAATGATGTGCTGTGGGTTGTTATATAAAAGACAAATTATGAAACCCATCTCATCTCAAGCAGTAGGTACAGTCCGTTCACAATTATTTTACCTCTGACATTTGTTGCTTTGTCTCTGTCAACCCTGAGATGGTGTGTAATGACTAGACAGAGACAGCGACAGAAGTCAGAGGTAAAATAACTATGAACGGTCTGATAATTTCCGAATCTCTACAAATCACACAATGTCTATGGACGATCTGATAAATATCACAATAACGCGTTAGATAATTATTAAAATGATGTGCTGTGGGTTGTTATATAAAAGACAAATTATGAAACCCATCTCATCTCAAGCAGTAGGTACAGTCCGTTCACAATTATTTTACCTCTGACATTTGTTGCTTTGTCTCTGTCAACCCTGAGATGGTGTGTAATGACTAGACAGAGACAGCGACAGAAGTCAGAGGTAAAATAACTATGAACGGTCTGATAATTTCCGAATCTCTACAAATCACACAATGTCTATGGACGATCTGATAAATATCACAATAACGCGTTAGATAAATACCGTTTCTACCGGTTTTATGAGAAATCGGAAAAATGGAGATTGGAAATTAAATTTCTGTTTTGCTGGTGACAGTTTTATGTGCCAGAATTTGTTTTATCACGAATAAGTCCACGCTTCACCATCAACTCTCGATGGTAAGCGACGTTGTAGTCGACAGACACACAGATTTAGAAGATACCTATTCACTCTCAATTAGAAAAGCTTCAGTTTATCTCAATTGAAATACAATCCCGTGTGTACATGCATTAAGGCACGGACAGACTGTACGAACAGATAATTTGTTTATTTAATGCAAATTGCACGTCTTGTTCAGTGTAGTCAGGTTTGCACAGGGTCTAATGAAGTGATCTGAACCCAACACTTTTTTAAAGTTTATTTTTGTTTTAATTTGGAATTTGGGCGAGAATTTTAACGTAACTGTATTACAAACTTGTTTTGGTGAGAGTTATCATCATCATATTAGTCGTAAAACTTTCACTGCTGAGGACTTCTCTCACTAGAATCTCTTTTCGAAACCTAGAAGCGGTTTACATTCCACGCGATTTTATACTCAGAAGTTCAATTTTTTAAAACAATAGAAATAAATGACAGAGTAATTGTCTCTACACGACAGCTACATTCTAGAATATCATTATATTTGATATTATGATCTAAAGTTAACTATAAGACCAATCCTAAAATCACAAAAAAAATCAACTTCTATACAAACAGTCAATAACTTACGTCAAAAGTTATTATTTTTTGGCAAAAAATAGCAACGCCGACTTCCACCGTGTACAGAATTCGAATAGTTTGCACGAATCAATGTGACATCCATGTACTTTATTGATGATTTATCAAATACGGCTCAGCCGATTTCGATGAAATATAAATGGGACCACCTTGGAAGTATACCTTTTCGAACTAAAAAAAAAGCGGTCCTCAATTGACGAAAATATCGATGAACATACACAAAAAAATACTTACAGAGGAACATAGTACCTCCTCCTTTTTGGAAAATTCGATAAAAATGATGAAATCGGCTGTAGAACAACTGCTTTTTTCGCGATTTCAGGGTTGATTACATATTAAAAGGTGGCCATAATGACGAACAAAATAATATCCTAGAAAATTTCGTCTATAGAACCTTTGCGTACAGTATCTAATAAGATTTGACATTTAATTTTCTTTCCGAGCACTGGGTCGAATAATTGAAATGACATGATATTGTCAATTGGCCGTTCTTATAAACCTACTTGAGTCACAATGACGTGATACTTGAGCCAATGAATTTTACTTAATAATATAGACTGTAAAGACGACATCCATATTTTAAGAAAATTATCATTGTACTCGTCATTATGACAAACTTTCACTACGGCGATAACCGAAAAACTTTCTGTAACACTTTCGGCAACAGCTGATCGGGAATAGCTGATTTTTTCCCGATTTCCGGACTAGTGCCATATTGAATATCCCCGTCGTCTAGAGAACCTCCTCGTACAGTATCTAATAAGATTTGACATTTAATTTTCTGTCCGAGCACTGGGTCGAATAATTGAAATGACATGATATTGTCAGCTGACCGTCCTTATAACCTACTTGAGTCGAGTTTAACTTTAATAACGTGATACTTAAGCCAATGAATTTTACTTAATAATATAAATTGTTTCTCTAGACCACAGCCATATTCTAGGATGTCATTGTATATTTTGACAAATGTTTACTATGGAGCCAACCCTAAAATCGCGGAAATTATCAACTTTTATACAACAGGCCAGTAACTTTCGACAAAATTTATGGAACTTCCCGATTTAGTACTCGTAATTAATTGATCTAATAGTAAAAATTGATCACAATGACGTGTTTAATAATATTATCCTTGAAGCTTTATGTTATTTCTTCAGTAATAACATTTAATATTCTTTCCGAGCACTGGGTCGTACAATTGAAATGACATGTTATTGTCAATTGACCTTCCGTACTTAAGTCGCTTTTACTCTTATAACATGACACTTGAGCCAAATGGATCTGTGTGATGGATATAATAATTATGTACCTACTACTGGTTTGTCATCTTTGTAGAATTAGGTAGGTACTTATGTTTATTTTTTATATTATTCCGTAAAAATGTTTTAATATTATGCTAAAGTGGTCAATGAAATAAAAAGGAAAAAATAGGGTGAAATGTAAGTAAGACATGGCTAAACGGTTAAAACAACGGGGACCTACAATTTAACGTGTCATCCGAGCCACGGTAGCGCTCAGTTTTAATGCCATCCGCGGTCACCCATCCGAAGACTGCCCGTGCTGAACGTTGCCTAGCTTTGATGATCTCTATCGAACACCTAGTCAAACTACGCTATGAGTGCTACAATGGCAAGTAAACGAGAGATAATGATTATTTAGCTTTACACTTATTCAGAAAAAAATAGTAGATCAATGGTTAAGAAAAACAAAGATGGTTCTATTTCTTCACACATGTTCAGAAAAAAAAGTAAAATCAATAGTTGAATCATAGTTTTTCCATTCGGATGTGACTCCAGTTGTATTCTACTACTTTCGTGAAAGGATCTTACTATTTAATACAATCTGTCATGTTGAGGAAATGATAAACGTTTCTTAAAGGACTGCTCGCTTATTGATTACGGTCTTGAACTTCGTGTTTTTTCCTGCTCGCACCAATTACTACTGCCGCGTGAGTGAGCAAGACAGAAAACGAAGCTGTCTGTGTCTCTATGTCTATGGGTAACATCATAGGTCCCAAACTTATGTTTTTTTGGTTTTCCTGTGTTGTTTAGGATCAAGCTGGATACAAGTCTCTTCCAAAAGCTTTTAATGGAGATCCATAGGGGAGGGCTATCGCCATTTATAGATAATGGTTGGATATATAAATCATTTTAATAAAGTAAGTAAGTAAGTTCGTATAGGCCGGGTGGCTAGCCCTGGTGTCAGAGTTTTGAAGCCGCCTGAAAGCCTCTGACATGGCTAAGCGGTTAAAACAACCGGGACGTACAATTTAACGTGTCATCCGAGCCACGGTAGCGCTTAGTTGGAAAATGCCACCCGCGGTCACCCATCCAAATACTGACCGTGCGGAAGGTTGCTTAATTTCGGTGATCGCTGACAATCACCTAGTCAAACTATCATTTTAATATCTATTATATTATTTTGCGCAAAATACTACAAAATTGTTGTTCAAATCGACTCTTGCTTCATCTAGATTATCTTTATCTGGTAGTAAAATATAAACTCCTAAATACAAAAGTATAAATATGCAAAACAAGCCGACGTCGAATTTCCATCGACAAACGAAACGAGATTACACGTCGTAACTTATAAATTAGCAAACAACACTTCAAAACGACGAGGTTTTCTTTGTGCTTCTTATGTATAAATATAATATGTACAGTACGGACTCTTGATAAATCAAGACAAAACAATTTACACCATAGAAAACTTCACAGCTTGTCAATTTGGTAAAATTATGTAAGTTGCTTGGCTGTTTCGCTACTGTCACATGAGCATAAAGTGATTTATGCATTGTTTGCTATTTTTTAACACGCTTTTATTAGTTTCACCTGTATGTTTGCTTGCTTGCTTGTAACCAACCCCTTTGAGTTCGATTTTGACCTACTTTGAGCGGTCAGATTTTTTAAAACTTTGCACACCTATCAAAGTCCGATAACAATGCATTTATATAAAAAAAAATCCTAAGCGTGTTTTTTTAGTTTGTAATTAAACTATATTTAATATTATTCTTTTATACTGTTACTTAATGTTATATATGATATGATAGTTCCTTGTACTAACAAAACAGCCAAGTCACATAATTATTTTGAATAAGGTGTAGAGTTTGTGAAGCTAGGACTTGTAGAGTTAGGGCGTGTAAAGTTGATAGTGCGAGTCATAGTCTTGGTGACATTCCACATGAATATGTTTTGGTGTGATCAATTGGTCCAGTCCACTCGCAATAATGAAAGGAATTAAATGAGTTTCCAAGTGCGTGTCGAGACACGCGTATGTTAGTCTTCCGTAGATGGTGACGATGATTACGATGATGATGAAAACAAATGTTTATGATGTCATTAAATGATTGAGTGCTAGAAAAATATGATTGGCTAAGAAATATGTTTGTGAGGTCAATGACCTCTGAGCTATGTGCAAGTTTAAGAATTTAAATTTTCCTTTATAACTTAAAAAGTTACGAGTATGATCCCACAGTGATCAAAATAATATTATAAGAAAGTTTTTAATATGGTTATAAACTCAGAAAGTTTGAATATCCTATCTTGTATACTTAAGAAATTAAGGGGGGGATACACATAGGCAAATGAGGGGGTGGAGTTGAAAAAAAAATTTCATCCTCACTTTACATGTACGGGAGCTATCCCTTAAATACACAGCTTTTAAATTTTTAAGTATTCAAAATTGGGATCTATATTAAAACTATTTTATTGTCAAATTTCATGTAATTTAGTTAATAAATGTGGAAGTTAAAAGGCTTTGTATTATAAGGACGGACGGACGGACGGACGGACGGACGGACGGACAACGAAGTTATAAGGGTCCTTCGTTTTACTACGGAACCCTAAAACTGCGATAAAGGAAGGAAATAAAATTAACACAATATCAGTCCAGATTTTTTTGGTCTCGCATACCCAAAACATCCAAAAGTTGTGAGTAACTTTGATAGGGTTTAGTTCCCACCCAGGGCAATTATTTCTGTTAACATATATTACAGGAGTTTGCTTTGTCTGTTAGTATCTACTTATTATAAGTATGTGTGTATTTAAAAATTACGCACGCATGTGTCAGTCACAGCTTTGCTTAGTTTGGGATCAGGGACCGTGTGTAAGACGTCTTTAATATATCTATTTATTAATTTCAGTCTTACGGAAAGGTCCATACTCCAACCATCACCATAACAGTTTTCGTCAAAAAGCTGTATTTTAAAACGCCACAATGAGCGCTTGCTCGGTGGATAAAGCAATTCCTTTGATCTTGAGTGTAATTGTTGTGATTCCGTTCCTTTTCTATTGTGCACGAGGAATTGTATACAATTTATTACCAGAAGAGGGGACACGTTTACAAAGCAGTTTTAATTTGATTCCAAACGAGATTTCCGTCTGGATACTTTATAAGCTTTTACAGTGATTCTGAAAGATAAATTAGCGCCCAGACAGCTCGTGAAAGGCCAGGACTTTGGGATTCAAATATTTGCTTCTGTGCCTGTTACAGATTCTATCTAAAACTGTCTTATCTTAGTTATATGCTTGTCTTGGAACAAAAATTTAATTAGCAATCGTAATAGGAGAACGCTCGTTTTACAATGTTGATATTGTGGGCCCTAATACCTGTTATGTACCAATGAGATCTTTGAAATGTATGCAAAAGTATTCACAATATTGGCTTTAAGAAAGAGGAGCAGGTATAACCCTTTGAGGGCAGGCCTATGTTCCACAGCGGGTTATTTAAAAAGCTTATAGGTATACATGATAATCACATAAGGTATTAGGTATACTTACGAGTACACGGGGTTATTCCTAATCGATTGGCATCCTTTTAGGGGCTTATTCTGTACATCAAAACTAACAACTTTTGTTCTGCGGATTTTGTTAAAACTAAAAAAAAAACAGCTGTTCCATACATTTTGTCGCGGGTGAACGATATTTTTCTATGGAACACGCAAAACAAAAGTTGTTTTGATGTACAGAATAAGCCCCTAAAAGGTAATTAATTAGAAATAACCCTGTATACCTACTAACTCGAGAAATGGAGATTCAAGAAACAAATTTACTATGGGGCCAACTCGGAATACAAAATCAACAATCTGTTGTCCCATACTTAATTCATAATCTCAACAGAACTCAGAAATGTATGAAGCATCTGATCTTTTCTCGATTTTTGGTTAGCCCTATCTGTAGTCTTTAGTACACCCTTGCTAAGCAACATAATACTTATTTTAATTAATCTGTGGTTCCTTGTTCATATTTTATTGTTTCGCAACTTTTAAATTTTGATATTTATGTTTTGCTCTTATCATACCAAGGGTACGGGCACCAGTAGTCAGCCCCGCACCAGTAGTCAGCCTTTTCCAGCTAATAACCTATAGGAATAGCGTTCTATTGCAAATTAACCAATCAAATCACTTTTAAAAAAAACTTTGCCTTCTTATTGGTCGGTTCGGAACATCACAATCACGCTAAGTGGCTGCAAGAAACAGTACTCTAAATCCATTTCGACGTTGTCACTTGTTGTAACAAGTCGCGGCGTGCGCGCCAAAATTTTCTTAGTGGGAAGCGTCTGAGAAAAAGGTGAGTTATTGCGATTTCTTATTAACTTTCATGTCATGTTTTATTAAAATATACTGTAATTACATTTTTCACATGAAAATCAAATAAGTAATAGAACAGTTTCTTTATAGTTATTTAAATAACGAGGTGGCCGACTACTGGGTATGCGTTTCTTGTACATTATCCAGTGTTCGGCCACCCCCGGCTGAGTACTAGATTTTATGCTTTTTTTTAAAACGGAGTCTTATTGGTATCATTTTAAAGGTAAAAATTCACCCTTTAAAATAGTATAGCCACGTCATACATAATTTCATCAAAAAACCAGTAGTCGGCCGCCTAACTAGATACGTTCGAACCACGGCTGAGTACTGGTGCGGGTGGACCCAGTGTTCAGCCGTCAGTAAGTTACTGCTTAATTTATTTAATTAATACCTACCTGGGCCAAAATACTTTTCGATGCCTAAAAACTGGTCTCCTAGAATAAATATTAGATTTTATGGGAAATCAGTACAAAACTCTGCAATAATTATACAAATTTCGAAATATCATATTATAATCTAGTACAGGGAAAGAGATTTGACCGTAAATATATGATAATTGTTTGAAAATTACGGTAACAACGTTGTCATTTTCAGTAACGCAGGAGCTTTTCATACAAAATACTGCTGTCCCAGAGCGCGGACTTAAGTTATACTGAGAATTTTCTCACAATATTTCCTTAGACGACGTTTATCTTAAATACCTTTGTAAAATGTAAGTTGTGGACCCAATTACAATGTCAATAGATATTTTTTACGTTAATCATTTAATGCAATAAAAATTGATTTTGTCTGTGTCCCCAACAAAGTATAAAATCGTAGCTACCTTGCGTTGCTATATGAAAATAAACCTAAAAGTGGGTGCATTATATATTTTTGTACTTTATTCGGTTCGGCTTGTTTTAACTCTTACAACAAATCATAGCAACTGCGCGAGGGGAGTACGCTCCCCTCGCGCAGTTGCTATGATTTGTTGTAAGAGTTAAAACAAGCCGAACCGAATAAAGTACAAAAATATATAATGCACCCACTTTTAGGTTTATTTTCATATAGCAACGCAAGGTAGCTACGATTTTATACTTTGTTGGGGACACAGACAAAATCAATTTTTATTGCATTAAATGATTAACGTAAAAAATATCTATTGACATTGTAATTGGGTCCACAACTTACATTTTACAAAGGTATTTAAGATAAACGTCGTCTAAGGAAATATTGTGAGAAAATTCTCAGTATAACTTAAGTCCGCGCTCTGGGACAGCAGTATTTTGTATGAAAAGCTCCTGCGTTACTGAAAATGACAACGTTGTTACCGTAATTTTCAAACAATTATCATATATTTACGGTCAAATCTCTTTCCCTGTACTAGATTATAATATGATATTTCGAAATTTGTATAATTATTGCAGAGTTTTGTACTGAAAAATTAAGCAGTAACTTACTGACGGCTGAACACTGGGTCCACCCGCACCAGTACTCAGCCGTGGTTCGAACGTATCTAGTTAGGCGGCCGACTACTGGTTTTTTGATGAAATTATGTATGACGTGGCTATACTATTTTAAAGGGTGAATTTTTACCTTTAAAATGATACCAATAAGACTCCGTTTTAAAAAAAAGCATAAAATCTAGTACTCAGCCGGGGGTGGCCGAACACTGGATAATGTACAAGAAACGCATACCCAGTAGTCGGCCACCTCGTTATTTAAATAACTATAAAGAAACTGTTCTACCCTTTCCCCCCGGGGTAGTGATTTTTAACGAATTTCCGCTTTTGAACTTTATTTTCATAATAAGGTAGGTAAAATTAAAAACACAGATTTTTTTTAGATTTTTATTATAGTTAGAAGTACTATTTCCAAGACCTAGACTTATAAGTACCGTCAGGAACTTCGTGTTAACAGAGTGGTAGGAACTTTGATTGAAACTACAAAAATAATGAGATCCACTATTGACTTAGCAGTAATTAAATTAATGACTTAAGTAGTAGTAATAAAAAAAAAAAATTACAGGTTAACCTCGTGGTATTCAATAAAACAATTTTTCTTTTCGTTTACACACAAAAACACGTTGCAATGCGAACATTTACTATGAGGTTTCGACTGAATCTTCTTCAAACTACAAACCTCACACCTTCCCCTGTTCTCTACAAACGTAGGCCAATGGATGCCTCTGTTACCTAAGCGTACGTCTTTTATAGTGGAGTAGTCAGATTTGCGTCTTTTGGAAGGGCCGCCTTTTGCAGTATTGTCAGTAGAAGTCTTCCTTTTCTGACTAGCATCTTTCATTGTCATCAAGCCTTGAGTAACAGAACGTCTAAAATCTTTTACGGTAGTCTGTTCCATTATAAGTCCATGAATGACATATGCATTGACAAATACGATGTCCAGAAGACCCCAAAACAATCTGTGCCACCATTTCGGAGATTTGCGATCTATACAGTAAAGGGCTCTCAAACGATCAGCTGTATCTACGCCGCCCATATACATATTGTAATCTTTGACAGCTATAGGGCATGTAATGGCTGACTTGGTTCCATTTTTTTCTTTACGTGACACAGTTGCCTCTTCGTTCCCGTGAAAATTAGACACTAAATGAACCATTTTATTATCCTTCCATTTCCAATATCCAATGTCTAAATTTGAAAATCGATGATCACTATCGCCCCTTTTCAATTGAGAATCAGCGAGCATATTTCCGGGCAGTCCTTTTCTGTTACTTCGGATAGTTCCACATGCGTAGGTGTTTTCAGTTTTCAGTTTCTCAAGTAAAGCCACAGACGTGAAAAAATTATCAAAGTAAACTACCTTCCCCTTACTCCAATCTTGTTCCGTTAACTCCAAAACTACTTTCTCTCCTAATCCATAGCCGGTAAATTTTGTGTTCAGTTCTTCGTCTTTCCCTTGGTAAATTTGAAACTTCTTTATATACCCCCTCTGGTCAGCAAGACACCACAGTTTGTACCCCCTTTTTATGGGCTTCATAGGTAGATACTGTTTTAGGACAGACCTACCTTTGAATTTAATCATGGACTCATCTACACTCAGTTCGCGAGTACCATGATAAACCATTTCAAATTTTTTATTGAGTGCATCAATCATTGGTCTAATTTTATATAATTTATCTTTGCAGCCTGAAGGCATTTTGGAGCTATCATTGCAATGCAGATGAGATAAAATAATAGCGAACCTGTCTCTAGGCAAAGTCTTGCAAATAAGCGCGTTGTTGAGATCAGGTGCCGAAGAGTAGTGGTCT
Organism: Hypomecis punctinalis; assembly: GCA_949316475.1. Taxonomy (NCBI): domain Eukaryota; kingdom Metazoa; phylum Arthropoda; class Insecta; order Lepidoptera; family Geometridae; genus Hypomecis; species Hypomecis punctinalis. Next base: position 15,489,517 of record OX438809.1, read on the forward strand.
CTCCACGCCGGACGAGTATTGTAACCCATAAAAAAATTAATACCTATAAATGTTAGGAGTTCCTCTTTTTTTAGGTTCAATACTTTGCTTTTCTGAGTAGCATAAAGGTTACTTTGGTATACAATATTGTCAACAATGTCATCAATCAATACTAAAAATATATCAGTCGGTGTGGTACAGTGAGCAAACCAGTCATCTACTACTCCAGTATCCGCAATGTATTCCGGTAAAGATGTACTTAGGTCCCTCTTTTTCCATTTACGGTTTGGTTCGGGTAATCGCTGGTTAGTTCGGTGTGAAGAGTTATTTGCAGATGGTAGATCAGGCTGAACACTAGGTGCAGGTAATGAAGATGTGGGTACCTGATTTATTGGGTACTCCAATACATCTTCATTTGACGGCGACGACGGCGGAACTTCGGCCAAAACATCTTCTATAGCTCTTTCAAAAATTTCATCGAAACCTCTTGGCGAGGGTAGTTGAACATTTTCCACTTCATCATCGGACAAACCTGCATCAGACGCTTCGTCGCAGTCCGGAAGCTCTTCTAATAACAGGGCTTCAATTAGAGCCGTATTGTTTTTAATATCCATCTCAATTCCTAAAACAATAAAAACCTTGATTAGAACAATAATAAAAAAAAAATAACATGGGTTTATAAAAATAATAATAAAATAAAATAACCACTTCATCGTATACATGTATTATAAAAAATCATAATATTTCTAGAATCACCTGACGGTACTTTTAAGTCCGCAGTAGTTTTTATCAAATATTCGTATGAAATATCGTGATAATACATTATAACAGCTTTTAGAAATATAGCCAATGATATAAACAACGTAAATAGTAAAAAAAATAGCACTTACCTGTGATATTCTACTTATAAAACTTTTTTTATTTCACTGCACAACGAAATGAAAAAACGTTCGACAAGTTGTGACAAGAATTTCAATTTTTACGCCAATGTCGCGCGGTAATTCAATTAACGCGCTGTGATTGGCTGACGGAAACGGTACTCTAAAGGATCGTCAGTTGCCGTTCACGTAAAGTGTTTTCGTACTAAAGATATTAGACGAAAAATGTGGTGGTACTTCTAAGTACCGTAAGGAGGGAAAGGGTTATACTGAGAATTTTCTCACAATATTTCCTTAGACGACGTTTATCTTAAATACCTTTGTAAAATGTAAGTTGTGGACCCAATTACAATGTCAATAGATATTTTTTACGTTAATCATTTAATGCAATAAAAATTGATTTTGTCTGTGTCCCCAACAAAGTATAAAATCGTAGCTACCTTGCGTTGCTATATGAAAATAAACCTAAAAGTGGGTGCATTATATATTTTTGTACTTTATTCGGTTCGGCTTGTTTTAACTCTTACAACAAATCATAGCAACTGCGCGAGGGGAGTACGCTAGCCGAATCAGTCGCATAATATTCGTCGATAGAGGTGCGTGTATTTATTACGTGTCCGCTGAGTTACCGCTGTCGCAAGGTATGTACTGACGATATTTGCTTTATTATTATTGTTATGTACAGGTTGTCATGTAAAGGTTCTGTCAGTGTTAAAACATTTGAATTTTATTATTTTATTTTGTGCTTATTTACAAAATAGTCAAATATTTACAACTGCGTTACTGCTACACTGCGTTACTAGGCAAAGTAACGCAGTTGATGCATCGGTAACGCAGTTGATTTTTGATCAATGTTTTATGTTTGTAATAAGTTACTAAAACCGAAATACTCTATGTTGTTTATCCTTTTTACAGAAATAAGCGTCTGCTATAATGGCGTTAACGGACGCAGCAAAACAACGTCGCTACAGGCTAAAATCTTAGCTAGACTCTGTTCAACATGCTGAAGTTAAAAAAATACTTCTTGAATGGTACCACGTAAATAAAAAACTTGTGAGAGATTGGAACAGAAGGCTAGAAGTCATCAAGCATGTGCTCGAGACGGTTCGTAATACCCTTGAACGACAGCTTATAGACATGACTCAGAAGCGAGATGGGTCTGTAAATCTTCAATAAGGTGTTGTTACCTTTTTTAAAGAATAGCACCACCACGCTTATTTTCCATGCCTCCTGCGTTATACCCTCAAGAACAACGATATTGAAGAAAATATGATGGACTTTAAATACTTGTGTTCCACCCGCTTTCAGAAGCTCTGAAATGATTCCATCATCACCCGGCGCCTTGTTGTTCTTAAGCTGATTCAAGAACATTCTAATGTCGTAGATGATGTCCGAGATATCTTCGGTGAAATATCGGATCAGCTTGGCTCTGGGATCTTTAGCCACGCTGCTAACAGGCTTAGCTATCGAAGCGTATAACTGCCCATAGAACTTTTTGATCTCCTCTAATACCTCTGCCTTGGTCGACGTTATACTGCCGTCTTCTCTCTTCAGCTTTGCTCAATAGACAGATCTCTTGCGAACACTTTGGAGCCTTTATTCTGCTCAATCGTTTCCTTAATATGCTTGGTATTAAAGAGACAAACGTCGTTTCGTGTGGTATTCAAGATCTGTTTATTGAGCAGCCTATATGACTTGGCGTCATCGAAAGACTGCAGTATTAACTAACGTCGCTCGGCCATGAGGTTCAGAGTGTGATTCGATAGCTGTTTAGTTCTTTCTCGAGTAGGTCGGAGCGTGGACTTCATCAGGCGAAACCGTTCAAGTCTAACATTAATACTCAATGTGTCTCGTCCCATTAGGAGGACGTTACCAGTTTTCACTCTGTGACACACGGAGACATTATTGAATACTCGCTTCTTGTCGGTCATGATGAAGTCTATCTCATTTCTTGTGAAACCGTCGGGGTTTATCCAGGTCCATTTCCTGTGAGGCGGCTTCTGGAAGAAAGAGTTCATCATAAAGAGTCCCTCTTTTTCCAGAAAGTCGGCCAGCCTCTTTCCCCTGAAGTTCCGTTACCCATATCCAAAATGCTCCACTTTCAGCTCATCATCGCTTCTTTTATCCATTTTTGCGTTAAATTCTTTCATAATAACAGTAAAGTTGGTCTTAGACGTATGCCTGGCCCGACTTACGTCCTCCTACATAGTTTCCACTTCATCAAGTGGGTGCGACGAGGTCGTTGCGTATACCTGAATGACCCTCAGCAAATATCTTTTTGATATTCTCAGTATTAAGTATAAGACCTTACTCGAAACACTTTCGAAGGTTACGACGTTGTTAGTCAGGGACTTGTGGACTAGAAATCCGACACCACCTTGGGACTGTTGGTCGTCTTCCAGGTAATAGAGTAAGTTGCCGGAGTTATTGTGTCTTCACCCTCACTTCGGACTTCAGATAACCCCAAAATATTCCAGCGTAACCCATTTCTTCTTCCAGCTCAACTATATTTTCATCCGTTCTCAAATTTCGTACCTATGTTATGCGTTACCAGGGCCAGTTTCCGTTGAGCGGTAGCGGGGCGACTGCCGGGGATACTTGGTACCCATATCTCCGCATGTGATGTCTGTTATATTAATGTGGTTGAAGGTTGTTTTTTTGTATTTAATTAGCTGAACTTTGTTATTTTTGAAGTTATTTGAGTTACTTTATGTTATGTCAAGTCATAAGGACTTAAGTTTTATTTTATTTGTACCATCATTACTAGATCTCTATAAAAATACAAAGTATTGATGTAAGATAATACTACTGTGATACTAAACTTACTACTGCGTTACTTTTGTGTCCCTCTAATTTATTGTACTAATTTCAGTAATACATAGACATCTGATTATTTAAAAAGAAATAATTTAATACGTACGTATTATTTATCAAAAGTGGAAGATATTGTCGTCAGTTGGCATTAATTTTAAGTATTTTATTTTCACTAATAGAAAAAATCAAGTTTTAGAATTCGAATTTGGTGACGCAGTAATATAAAGTAATGAGAATATTTTATTAAACTGATTATTTCTGTGATTTAACTTCATGAGAAGTTAATATAAGCGTTTCAGTTTAAAACTGACTTGTTAAATTGTCTCATTGGTTAATTTTAATAAAGAATTTAAATTTTGTAAAACAGTAACGCAGTTGTTTAATTTTTCGACACCTTGATATGTTATTGGCCAAAAATATAGTTAATTCATTAAAACTATCGCTGCTGAGGGGTGTATATTATAGACCAAACTATAACAAATCTCTATGTGCATAAAAAATAAGAAATTAATTACTTAAATTAAAAAAATAAAAACGAAAATTTTATGCTGGGATTAGGCATCGAAAAGTATTTTGGCCCACCTACTAAGTAATTTCTTAGTTTTTTGGCATTGTTTGTTTGTTTCTGTTCCGTATGTCTCTTTCGAGGCCCATATTACAATACCTTGAAGACAAACTAACCCAAGCTTTAGACGCTATCAGAAATGGCATGCCAATTAGAGAAGCTAGTAGAAACTATGGGGTTCCTCGAGGCACAATTCAAGATAGACTTCATATTCGAGTTCCTGAAGGTCCTAAAAAAATTGGGCCCGACTCTGTCCTCAACAAACTAGAAGAAGCGGAAATTGCAACGTGGCTGAAAGACATTGCAACTTGTGGTTTCGGAAAGAAGCCTGATGATTTATTTAATACTGTCCAGGACATAATGATTGAAGACGGCAGGCCCAATCCGTTTGTAAATGGAAGACCAGGCAAGAAGTGGATGAAGTCTTTTTTCAAATGTAACAATATGTTTTAAATGAGAACACTTGAAGCTATTTCAAAGGGAAGAGCAGAATCACTGAAGAGAGTATATTAGAGTGGTTTGAGAAACTAACAAATTGCCTAACAAAAAATCAAGCACTCGACATATTATAAAACCCTAAAATAATACTAAACGGTGACTAAACAAGCTTCATGCTTTGCCCAAAAACCGGAAAAGTGATAGCACCCCGAGGACATAAAAATGTATACTTACCAAATAGTGAAGGGCAAAGAAAAGAAAGCAGTCACCGTTTTAGCTTTTTTTCCGCTACGGGCGATATTTTACTTTCCTGTGAAGTTTTCCCGTACATCAAACCCCCCAAAGATGTTATCAATAGCATGCCTGATGGTTGGTTCCTCGGTAAATCAGAGACTGGTTGGATGAAGGCAGACATTTTCTATGATTATACTTGTATACCTAAATGCCTATCCAAGTGGATAGATGAAAACAAAGTGAAAAAACCAGTGCCTGTTTTTATCAACGGCCACAAAAGTCACATGACAATGAAGCTCAGTAAATACTGTCACGACAAGAACATACAAATTCGGTCGCCGAAAGTATCACCTTTTGTGCGAAAGCATCTCATTATACCGTCACCAATAAACAAAACTACAACTCCTCTAGAGTAATGAACAGAATTGGAGCAATATCTTCCGAAGAATGCAGGCAATTTGAAATTTTTAAAGAGGAAAAGAAACAAAAAAAGAAGATACCGTTGAAGAAATAAAGTTACAGAGACAGAAAAATAAAGAAGAAAAGCAGAAACAAAAAAATGAAAACAAGAAGAATAAAGCTGTGTATTCTAGCTAAGTGAAGACTTACTAAAAAGAAGAAAGATGATGATTCTGATCCAGAACTCATGATAAAAAGCACTAAGAAAAGAAAATTAAATGATATGAATGATATAGCAGAAGAAGCAGAACAGACTAACTGTGATTTAGTGGAAACTAACCAATAAGATTAAAAGCCTCAGTAATATACTTATAACACCTGGAACTCCTGCGAAAGAAACTAATAAAGAAAATATAATTCTGAAAAAAAAATAGTTTATCGTAGAGAAACCTTTAGAAACGAAGAAGAACTTGAGAATTTTTATGAGGATTGATTTTAATGATGAATAAGTTAATTTAGTTTCTTGTGATATTATAGGTAGAGTACCTAACTAAGGTCTTATTATTTCATTAAATTGATTAAGTTCCTAGATAATTAAGCTTAAAACTATTGATCTCAGGTGAGGCTGACTACTGGTAGCAATATGGCCGAATACTGGGTTGTAACGGCTGAGTACTGGAGAAATGTGCCTTTTTTTGATAAATACTTTATTTTCAATACTTATTAACAAAAAATATGATATCTGTTAATTTCGTAAATAAGTTTAATAAATGATTAAGTGAATGAGTACAAAAGGTTTTTGATTACTATTTTTAGTAATTTTCTATACATATTTAAACTTGCGCTTTCCACTAAAAGGCTGACTACTGGTGCCTGTACCCAATATCATTTTCCATTGGCGCCATTTTTGACCGACGAACCACCGAAGGAGGTATACAATTCGACGCGTAAGTATATATGTAGGGTTTCGTTTTTAAAATCACCCGCCAATTGTGCTCGCCAATGGCACCGACCTGCGCGCGCACACCTGCGACGCAAGCGCCGCCGCGCTCCGCCGTTATCACCGCGGTGGCAAAAAAAGGAAGCGTTTCGTTCGTTTTCGCATTTAAAAAATGGTGTGCATAAAAGTTGTGAGAAATCGTAATAATAAGCAAAACTTATGTGAAAGACTTACGTGTAAAGTGTTACGTGTTGTGAACGATCCATGCACATTAAAATTGGTGACCAAATCAACCTACCTCAACATTTGACGTCGAGAAGCAGGCCGGCCCACAAGCGGCGCAGGGACAGGTTAGTTTTTTGGGGAATTTATGTACCTACTTACCTACTTAATCAAAGTCTATCGCGACAATATATATGTTTTTTATGTATAACCACTCATAACTTTTTTCATAGTAGTCCGATTTCAATAATTCTTTTTTTTATTGGAAACAATATAAGGTAAACGTACCAATGTACGGACGTTTTTGAACTTTGCTGACTTTGAAGTAATACTACCCTTATACTAATAGAGTTACAATAACAACGTGTATATGACCAGGTAGGGCATTTATCAAAGTTGTATAATAATTAAACTTTTTTAATTTGTTTGAGCTTTAATGGGAATTAATATCCAAAATGTAAAAAAATACCCAAATGTACCAAACCGCGGACGAATTGTCCTAATGCGCGGAATGTCGTCCCAATTCCCGGACGCTATACGAAATTGAACTCTTTTTGCTTTGTATTAGAATCTAAATTGCCTTACTATTGTATTATTATTTTTATGAACTTTAAAATCGATCCGAATCTTGGACAAATCACGGACGCTATTCGAATTAGAACTCTATTTGCTTTAGATTAGAAACTAAATTGCCTAATTGTATTATTACTCATTATTATTATAGAATATTTTAGTTTAAGCCATTTAAGGTCTCATAAATCAAAGAAATAATAGTTTACATGCAATAAAATATATTTCAAACAAACAATAATCACATTATGAAAAAAAATGCTGAAACGTTAGGTAGTTAACACTAATAGCACTGGTAAAGGAACCGTATTTAGCCTGTTGCAAGATAAGCGGCTTAAATGATTCCCAAGGTAATGTATTCAGTATTTCCATATAAAATAAAATGCGTACTCTTATATAATAATATCCCAGAGTCTCTAAAGCAACCTCAGTAGTATAGTTACCTTTAGAACACGGCGTGCCTAGATATGACAGAAGTGGCACTACATCTGGCGGTCAAAGTATTAATGCTTTTAGTCAGAAGTCTTGGTACATTCTTTAAGAAAGAGCTATGAAAAAGCTTGCCCGTTGAAAAATGGGAACTTTAGTTTTTCAGTCCTAAAAAACCAATGGTGGAATAATAACCATGCTCAAATAAAAGGTCAGACATCTTTTCAACAGAGCTATAAGCACTGATACACCAGCGAACTGACAAGAGTATACAAATATGCACCACCTATTCAAGGTAAAGGTAAAAAAAGCCAGAAAAACTCACGTAAAACGTTTAGCAACTCTATTCAATCTAAGAGTGAAACTACGTGACTCGAAAAATATATCGTGTGACTCACAAATAAAGTTAAGCATTTCAAGAAGCCTGGTAGTACTTATAAAATCTCAGACCAGAAGCAATTTGAATTGCTTCTACAAACGTACTTTTACCGACTGTCAACTGAACTACACAGATGGATGGGAACCACATAAATCTGGTTTGTAAGACAGGGGATTTTGCAGACCTTATTGTCACATAGGAGACTCTTTTATGGGTAATAAGCACTTTCCAACCAAACAAGGTACCCAAACTGTGTGAAATATATCCAGTTATTTTCCAATGGGGCCTAAAAATGATAAAATACTTTTAATAGCCATATTTAGATCGTGTATGGCGTGGATTTTTCAGATATATACTTAAAACCTGGAGAGAAGTAACAGTGGTCTTACTGCCAAAGTAAAGAAAGATCGATTACACAAATCCAAGGTCGTTTGCACCAATAACCTCAGCTATTTCTTATTGAAAACGCTGAAAATAATCTGCAATGAGCACATAGACCCCTAGCAAAAAACGCAGTCCACAATAATCAGCATGCCTATTAATCAGGAAAATCAACGGAGACAATCAGGTGGAAAGCACTCCACCAAGTTACCTACAAAATCAAATCTGCGCTGGAAATCAAACATTTCTGTTTAGCCAGCTTCATTGACATTGAAAGGGCGTTTGTTAAGACTATTTTCATTAATATTAAGGTTTAGGTAAGTTTGCAAAAATAGTAGACAGTAGTGCATTATCACAATACTCGCTAGCAGAACATTCAACTTTGAAATGGCAAGCACGACGCGCTCACACAAAGTCGCTCGAGTCACAAAAGACTGCCTGAAGGACTAGGTAACTAGTAAAAATGACATGATTCCTATCATGTCATTTTACTAGTGGTCGAATTTGTTGCACTCCTTAACAAAGAAGGCATTGTTACTGTGGCATATGCTGAAAACCTGGTGATAATAGTGTCTGGACTTTTTGACCTTTAACTCCGTGTTAGAAGATAAAATGAAAAATGGTGTGAACGCCACGGACTCTCCGTGAATCCACCACTGAAATGGAGTTAGTGTTATTCACACAAAAAAACAAGAAAACAGATTTATTATGATACTACTAGGAACTCTATGTATGATACTACTAGGTTAATACTAATCAAGGAAGTTAAATATCTAGGTATCTGGCTAGACTATTAAGTTCTGTGGAAAAATACTCGAATATGTCACCGATAAGGAAACAAAATTTTATGGCAATGCACTAAAGCGGTAGGAAAAGACTGAAGTCTAACAGATAATCAGATACCAACACGCGCAAAATACAACTATGCTACGAGAAACGAAGAATAGCGTGCTCTTTAATTAACAGATGTATGAAAAAGACACACTCAGCTGCTATTGAAATAATCTCCGCTGCACCTGCATATATACACCAGGAGTCGATGACTTCTGCCCTATGAATTAAATCTAGAAATATGTGGAGAATACGAGTGCCACAACAACCCACTGCAAAATAATCGACCGGGCGATGGCAGTCATCTCCACAGCAAAAAATGGTACGGATATTATAGCTAGAACACAGCTCGACAGAGAAAAGTATGAGCTAGTCATAGAGAACGATGTATCTGTCGATATATTGCTATCTTGGAACATATACGCAGATGGTGCAAAAAACAAGCTTGGGCTAAGAGATTCCTTTGCCAAAATCAAAATCTGAGCACGAAAAATCTTTTAAACATAATGTAAAAATATTAATATTATAATATTGTTTTAAATATACCTACGTTGTAAATCGATCCAAAAACATTTTATGTCATATATAAAAATACAGTTTAAGCAATACTAAAGCAAACTGGTTACGACTATTGCTTGAACCAGCCCAAAATAATTCTTGATTCAAAGGAATAAGACGCAAACGAATTATAATAATCGCATTTTGTACAATTTTGAAAACGATGTTATTACATGCAAGGAAAAATGAGACTTATTTCAAGGCAATAAGGTCGAGATCCGAATTTTGGTACAACGGTTATTAAAGAACTGATGTGTGTCCCACTTCTCGGACGGAAAATGTGATTATTGTCCGTGCATTGGGACAAGTACGGGTTTAGTGAGTACCAGTAGGCGGATATGCAAATATTATAAATAATCATAAAGATTATGTCTAGATTATAGGTTATAATATTAAGTAATTTATCCAAGTATCGTTATAAAATAGCACACTTACAGTATCACATTAGACAACTAAGAAATGAACTGAAGTTGATGACAGGGTAGGCACCAAATTCAGCTACTGAATTAACAGATTAACGAAAATTTTACGACACCGCACTTTTGAGATAATTTGGTTTGAACACCATTACACTACGTGTACAGTTTTGCCTGTATAATACTTTGAAATATAACCAAGAATTTATTGTCATTCATAAGATTAAGTTAAACTTTCGTAGAAAATTACAAAAGTTAAAAAACCGAGTAACGTCCGCGTTCTGGGACTCGTCCGCAGTTACGTACGTTTACCTTACTTCGAAATTGGTCCCATTTAAATTATAATGAAATTGGCTGAGCCATTTTTGATAAATCAACAATAATGTGAAAATTGTTATAAAAATGGATTGTATCCGTGCATAATATTTGCGTTCTCGCGATGCGCTCCGGCTTCGCACAGGTGTATTATACATATAAACATTTCTCTTGAATTACTCTGTCTATTAAAACAAACTGCATCAAAATCCGTTGCGTAGTTTTAAAGATATAAGCATACATGGGGACAGACAGCGGAAAGCGACTTTGTTTTATACTATGTAATGATTATGTACGCGGGTGAAGTCGGTCATGCTATTTTTTGCAAAAAATAATTACACAAGGTCCTTTTTCCGTTTCTGTCCGTTTGAGATATTAGTCCAAACGTTCCCATCAACTTTATTAGGGCGAGAGACAGCAGCCGTGTTTCAATCATCAGCACATTTTATTTCTCCCAAATTTTACTCCACCATAAAATCTTGTAACAATTTCATTTCGTAACATTAAAACCGTACGTGACTCTGGGATGAAATAAAGTGATCCCAATGTAGATGTAACGATTACTGGTTCTGCAAGTTTAGACTAGGATTCATGTTGGTCTGTTTTATTAAACACTGAACTTTCACTATGGGTAATCTTAGGTCTTCTAGAAATCTTCTTTTAACCCGTTAGATAATTATCAAAACATATTGGACACTTGTTTTTGTCAATAAACAATATCCGTCTGACCACAAAAGATTTAAACCCGTTTTAAACACTGTTTAACTTTAAATTTTTGTACTGTTAAACATTGTCTAAAGAGTGCGTAATTTTTTTATGGTAAGACGGTATATGACAAAGATAAACCCTGTCCATATGGCTGTCCTGATATGGCAATGGCCAGGGCACATAGCGCGGAGGACTGATGACCGGTGGAGTCGAAAAGTTTTCGAGTGGAGACCACGTACCGGCAAGCGCAGCGTACGACGTCCACCTACAAGATGTACGGATGACCTCATTAAGACCGCAGGATCGCGCTGGATGCAAGCCGCTTCCAACCGGTCTTATTGGAGATCCATAGGGGAGGCCTATGTCCAGCAGTGGACGTCATTTGGCTGATGGATGGATGGATGGATGGAAACTCTGTCCAAATTCATAAGTGGGGGCTCGTAACGTCACATCTACAAAAAAAAGTGCTTACTTTCCATCGCACGTAAAAGAGACGTTACGCGGAATTTTAGCGGGCTATATCTTCACAAATTTTAATTTATTTGACAAAAGACAAAATACGTGTCTAATACTTTGATTTTATAATCTATCGAACAGGCTAATTATGCTTTTTTAGTCATTTAGCCTATTTTGCACATAAATAAGAATAACTTTTACTATGAGACCAAAAACGCAAAAAATAAATCATTTGTTTTACACAAAAAGTTCATTGAGTCCAAAGAATCAATGTAACATTAAAACGATACGTGACTGTGGGACGAGTGTTTATTAGTAGATCTGCGACGTCTAGACTTATAAGGCCCTTCGCACACGTAGGCGTAGCGTAGTCGTATCGTAAGCGTATCGTAATACGCGCCAACATGTCCGAAGGGGGTAAATGCCTCTACGATAAGCTGCAGCACCGCTCCGTGTGCGGACTTGTTTGAACATGTACGCGGTCGTATTGCCAAAGAAGATATAATAATACTACGTATAGAACGGTCACTCGTTAGCTCCCACCCGTTTGAGTCTTCCTCACTTCCACTACCGATTGTGTACTCAGCGCGCGGGTTGCACTGGCCGGTAGATCTTGTAATAAAAAAATACCTAGACTATGACTATAGGGAAGACTTGTGCTGTGTATGGTTGAATATCAATAATACGTAAAAAAAGAAGAAATTTTAATGTTCATCTAAGGATAAGTAAATGGAACCTATTTTACATTATTTGGTAACTTCCTATTGATATTTTCTTTCAAATAAAGAAGATCGGTTACTTTTATTAAAATGCTTCCAAATTAAGTAATTGTTATACTTTTTAAGCACTTCATTTATATTCATTTTTGCTAATTGAATACGCAACTGTCTCACTCACGCCGCATGTCGTCACGTCGCTGACTGACAGCCATAGACGTTCCGCACACATAAGCACGTTTAGCGACTGTGCGTATGTGTGTTGCCTGTGAGTAAGTACTGTGTCGTGTGCGTAAGACATCAGATTTTGTATGGAAAATCGCGGAGTGTCCGGTCTGTGGTATTGCTCTCGTCCTGCGCGTGAACTATGGTGCCGCCATACTCTCCACGAGGCAACACGAGCACCGCAGCTGTAGCCAACTACACATCGTATACAAGTATTCAAGTCGGCGATGTGAAGTTAGTTACAGGAGCTTCTGATGTTAGCTACATAAGTTTCTCTAGAAGTTTCTCGTGTCGCCTCGTGGAGAGTATGGCGGCACCATTACGATACGCTTACGATACGACTACTTAACTCTACGCCTACGTGTGCGAAGGGGGTAATTAGGATTCACGTCGCTCTGTTTTATCAAACACAGTACTTTCACTTCTAGTTATCTCATTTTGTCCACTCCGTCTCATCATCATCATCATCATCACCGACGACTTCATCATCCACAGCCCGCGACCGTCCACTGCTGAGCAAAAGCCTCTCTTCTTGTCTGCTGCTGGTCCTGGTAAATCTGGACTAATTTGGCACAGCACCTGTACCAATTTAGTCCAGATTTGGCCCGCAATTTTCGAAAAATCGTTTCCTCTGCCTCACATTCTGATTTTTCCTCCAATATTGTCTCGAACTCTCTGAGGTCGAGAGTACAGATTTCAGTTCTCAGCGCTATGCGGCTTCCTTAATTTAAATTATATTTCAAAATATCTTAATTCCTAATAAAAAACTCAAAAAACATTGACCTCTACAGTTCTACTAATATTATAAACGTTAAAGTTTGTGAGTACAAACCGTTTCACTCACGAAGTCGCGCCCCTCCACAGTAAATTATTGGTTTGCATTTATACGCGTAGACCTCGTTTGTACACAACGCCTTAGTGTGCGTGTAGAGGCTAATAGCACAGACAGTATTTTTTTTTATAAAATATGATCACTGAGGTTAGAGGGTTACACTGTCGTACTAATAAATTCAATAAATATGGAGGGGCGCGCCTTCGTGAGTGAACAGGATCTGTACTTATGTTTGTTACTCTTTCACGTAAAAACTACTGAACGGACTAAGATGAAACTTTGCAATAATAATACTTATATAGAATAACACATAAGCAATTTATAAAGATATTGCGTGAAACGAAGTTCACCGGGTCAGCTAGTACGTTATAATCGTAAGGGCGACAACAAAATGAAATGTGTTCTGCCCTCTGTCACTTTAAGGCGGTAACTTTATTTCGTCTAAGGATTTCCTCATTTCTAATTTGATCTCGCATAGAGAGTCCGAGCATAGACCTCGTCATAGAATGTTGAGCTACTTTGAGCTTGCTTTGTAGTTACAGTTAATTAGGTACTTGCGTAAGAGTCTTATAAGCCGTGGTGGTCTAGAAGTAGTGACACCCGCCTTACAATCGTGAGGTCGTGGTTTCAAATCCACGGTCCGTACCAATGAGTTCTTTCGAATTTATGTACGGAATTTCACACCACTGGCTTTTCGGTGAAGGAAAACATCGTGAGGCAACCTGCATGCGTCCGTAGAAGAAATTCGATGGCGTATGTGAATCCACCAAATGATATGGCCCAAACACCCTTCGTGGGTAGGCCTACGTCCTGCAGTGGACTATTAAAAGGCTGGTACAGTCCAGTACAGTACAGTAAGAGTCTTAAGAAAATTTAAATTTTTACCTTTATAACAGCATAAAATCATCCAGCATTTCTCGTAACAATCCTGAAACAAAAAAAAACCTTTGAATATTTAGAGTACTGTTTATATATTATAAATAAAAATTGGTGGTTATAGAGATACGCACCACAAACCTAATATATCATTAATATTATCATCCGTAGGCACTATCCCACTGCTGGGTAAATACCTCTCTATTTTCTTCACTTTCCATCAGAGATGTGCGAGAATGATGAGGGAATCGCTACAATTTACCTAGCTTCGCTCAGCTAATGCTATAAAGCTCATGTGAGGAGGTAAAAGAAACGATTCTATTGGTTCTTAACAAGCACATTTTTGCTAAGCGTCAGACATCCACTACTGGACAAAGGCCTCCCCTATGGATCTACAATAAGATCGATACTGATTTTATTGCGAATATTTCCGTGGTCTAGAGAAACAACAAACAACCCGTACTCTATAATAATACCATTTCGAGTCGTGAGGTTAAAAACAATGATCACAAACTCGAACCAAAGCAGAGTTTCACAAACCTCCTCCTAAATTAAACGCTCCCAAAACTCTCATTTGATATTCCAAAAAACTTCCCTCGTAACTTCAAAGCCAAAGACTTGAGGAGCAATCGTTTACTCGGCAAGTACCATAGAGATCTAGAGAGCAGGTAGCGTGGCTAGCCGCCTGGAGTGGAAGAAAATTTTGCCGTCCTCTAATCCGAAAACTTTATTTATTTGTATTCAAAATAACACCATATTATAAAGAATAATTGCCTTATTTGAGTGAAATTTTATGTATCTGCTTGAACTTTGTAAAATACACAAGGGTTCAATATCTTTTACAACTTTTATAGGTAGGTATATTCATTCATAACAGTATTTCACGATTCGTCCAAACCGAAACAAGCAGCTATAAGTAAATCAATAGCTTTTTGGTCAGTCATAGTTACTGTTGTTACTGTCTTAGTTATTGTTGTTCAAATATTCAGGAAATATTATATTATTAATTGAAATTTTGTCGCCCCTACCGCCTCTAGTTCTTACCCTACGCCACTGAAAGAGAAGTAAACGCAGTATGTTTATGAAACATATATAACTGTATATCAGAATGCAGTATTCTATGGCAGCATGTGAATAAGTTATTTATTGTGCTCTATGACTAAGTAATAATCACGTTATTGGCGTTACGCGTGGCTGTTATTTTAAGCAATAAGTTTCGTAAGACATTAGTTCCCCGCTAGATTCAGACAACATGTCCTGTCCCACGAGATCTGTGGAGAGTACCGAACTCTTGCAGAAGACATTCCGCCAAAAAGGCTCTCTGCTCTAAATAAAATCGCTTAGTTCAAAAAGAACTTTATATACCTATACCATAAGAGTATCATTTAATAGACGAGGAGAGTTAGGATACGTTTACACTGACTGCCTTTTTTTGCGCTGCTAAACATAGGTTCACCCCAGAAAGGCGATTGAGTCCCAGTGCGGTTTCCTGGATTAAATTTTTTGACGTGACTACGTCTTATAAATCATACTCTAAACGGGGGGCCGGCTGTGCACATTTTTTTGTTAAGGAACGCTGATTTGCATTCCTTAAAATATTACAATCTAGCCATGGGCTAATGAGTAATATGAATCTAACTTAAATCGCTAGGTAAGTATAATAACTAAGAATGGCTGCGCGCATGAACAAACATCCTGAGTCGAGCGTGAAATCGAGAGGGCAAAACAAGCAAAAGAGAGGCACGATCGGCCTTTGAACAAAATCCATACCAAAAAAAACCGGACAAGTGCAACTCAGGCTCGCACACCGAGGGTTCCGTACAAATCCAGAAAATTTCACAAAATTGGGAAGTACGTTGTTAAAATATCTATATTCATCATCATCGTCGACAATTTTTTTTTTACTTTTTTCGTCATTCATCAAAAATTGTAAAATAATTAAAAACCTATTTGAGCATGTGCTAATGAAGCTCTTTTATATGATACCTTACATGATACGATATACGCACTTTGAATTTTAAACCCATATTTTGTGATTTTTTTTGTAAAATAAATAAAAATGTACAGTTTTCAGATTTATTCCAATATGTGTACTCTGAGACAATGCTTCTCGCCAAATTTCATAGTTCTATGTCAACGGGAAGTACCCCGTAGGTTTTGATTTTCGTGAGTGTCGAAATATACGGTTTTCTACGACATAAACGACTCTAACTTCTTTATATGATAACTGAGAAGTTTTTTCTTTACACAACTGTAAGAGATCGTAGATATACGTATGCAGTTTAAATTTAAACTCGATATCTTTACGCGTTCCCTAGATAAAGAGTCTTGATATACACACAGACGGACAGACGGACAACAAAGTGATCCTATAAGGGTTCCGTTTTTTTTCCTTCTGAGGTACGGAACCCTAATTAAGTCAATCCGTCGCTGCGTTTGGCTACAACTTCGCTTTACATCAGGCGAGTTGGTGGCCAAATGTAGCCCTATTCTACATAAAAAAAAATGCCACAAACCAATAAACACACTTTCAGATTTATTATCCATCCATCCATCCATCAGCCAAAAGACGTCCACTGCTGGACATAGGCCTCCCCTATGGATCTCCAATAAGACCGGTTGATAGCGGCTTGCATCCAGCGCGATCCTGCGGCCTTAACGAGGTCATCTGTCCACCTTGTGGGTGGACGTCCTACGCTGCGCTTGCCGGTACGTGGTCTCCACTCGAGAACTTTTCGACTCCACCGGTCATCAGTCCTCCGCGCTATGTGCCCTGCCCATTGCCATTTCAACTTGCTAATCCGTTGGGCTATGTCGGTAACTTTGGTTCTTCTACGGATCTCCTCATTTCTGATTCGATCACGCAGAGAGACTCCGAGCATATCCCTCTCCATAGCTCGTTGGGCTACTTGGAGCTTACTAATAATAATTCAGATTTATAATATAGACAAATAGTCAGATATTTATTTGAGGAAAACAAAACATAGGAAAAACAGCAAACAACATCTAAGGTTAGAACTAAACTAACCAGCCGGTTCCACCTCAGAATATTAGTAGATAAAGTTTTATATTGCTCGAAATAAAAATAACATGGAATAACTTAGAAAATAGATAGACAAACTTACTGCTCACCGATAAGTTACAAATGTATGAAAAGTAAAAGTAAGTCTGGAGATTGTCTAGGGAAGATAATATTTTATGTCAAAATCTTACTGAATGGTCCTGATATAGCTTAGGGCTTTTGGTTCAAAACTTTTTATAAAAATATAGATATCACTTTTACAAATATTGGTTTAGAAAATAATTTTACGTAGATTATGACTCACATTTACTTACCTATTACAGACTTATTTAGAGCATATTTTTTTCAAAATATTTGTGATAAGTAAGGTTCTATAACTATAAATACCCACATAGGAAATTTATAGTGGAAGCGGGGTGCTTTGTAGAGCTAGGTACTTCCACTGATTTATATTATTATTTAGGATTTACACAGCTTGGAATAGGTCTTTTATGTCTTAGAGCTCTGGCAAAGGTCTTTTTAACGCGCTTTTATTAATTTCACCTGTATGTTTGCTTGCTTTTAACCCACCCCTTTGAGCTCGATTTTGCCCTACTTTGAGCGATCAGATTTTCTTTAATTAAACTTTGCACGCCTATCAAAGCCCGATGACACTGCATTTATTTGATTAGGTACTAAGTGAAAAATAAATATAGTTAAAAAAACTCGCTTATTATAGAAAAATATTAATACTATTGTAAAAAGCTTGGGGTGCTCGATTTACAAAAAAATAGGGCACAGAGCGCCCCACGCTTTTTTACAATAGTATTCATATTATTCTTTCATTATTATTTTCTGCCTATATTGAAATTTATTTCTTGTTTGATTTTTTTTAGTTTTTTTTTTAATTTTATATTTATATTGTACTCGTATGTATATTACGCGATTACTCCGCCATTTAATTATATTATGAACCGATTTTGACGTTGACATGGCTAAATGGTTAAAACAACCGGGAACTTACAATTTAACGTGTCATCCGAGCCACGGCAGCGTTCAGTTATAAATGCTACCCGCGGTCACCCATCCGAAGACTGACCGTGCTAACGTTGCTTAGCTTCGATGATCGCTAACGAACACCCAGTCAAACTACGCTATGAGCGCTAAGTCAAAGTCGGCCATTTTTGGCGAGAAATAATGATGGTTGACTATGTGAACACAGCATAAGGACGGCAAGTTAGTGAAAGAGCCAGCATTAGGCGACGTCATTTATCAGCCAGACAGATCAGCCGAGGCTCTTAGCGATGACAAATGTAAGGTCAGGTAAAAACGAGAATGTTTCAAATTTTCACTTAACGGTTTCTTGATGACATCTGCCCATTTCTTCTGATATCATAAATATTAGCCCATTTGCTGGTTGTGGCTGAAAAGGCTGATGTATTCTTTTACTTATAAATCACGAAATACAAGTGATGACTTTTCAAAGCGCAAAATTTCGGATCAAAGAAAGACATTTTTTTTAACGCGAATAAGTCCGCGCTTGACCACCAACACGCTTGCTGGTAAGCGACGTTGTGGTCGAAGATGATGCTCGCAGACCTAGAAGACACCTACCTATTCACTCTGGTCTTGAAAAGCTTAAATTATTATATCTCCTAGGAAACAGGAAAGCAGGAAGACTGTTCCATTCCCTGGCGGTACGAATCAGAAATGTTGAGTTGATCCGCTTCGTACGTATCGAAGGAAAATCGACAGTGTAGGGGTGTTAATGTGGCGTCTTTCTACTTGTCCTGTAGTAAAAAGGGGATGTTAGGATAAGGTCGTGCAGCTCAAATGCACACTCTCCGAAATGAATCCTATAGAAAATGGACAGACTCGCAACCCTACGGCGATGCTCCAGGCTATGAAGTTTTTATGGAACTAACTTTTCATCACCTATAAGCCGAAGAGCACGCCGGTTAACCGATTTCAAAGCCTCGAGCTGATACTTAGCTGAGCCATCCCAAAGATGGCAGCAGTATTCCAGACACGAACGGATCTGTGCTTGATACAGAGTAAACAACTGTCCCGGTGTGAAATACTGCCTAACCTTGTTCAGGATACCCAGCTCCATACTAGTCAATTCGGCCCTAGATTCTAGGTACGTGCCGTAGTTCAATGTGGGAGTAAGTGTTAGCCCCAGCAGTTCAAGGCGGTCTGTCAATGTTAAAGGAATATCTTCAAATATAGGCGACTTTGCAAAGGGACACTTTTTTCCGGAGAACAGACAGGCTTTGGTTTTCGAGGCGTTGAATTTGACGAGATGTTCGTCACCCCACTTAGAAACGGCTGCGAGAGCCTGATTCATTCGCTCAACCGCTCAACCATGTCTATTCTCAACGGTTGTGATTCCTCCTTTGTTGCTCTTGGATTAGATGTGTACTTTTGAACAATTGTGCTGTCAGCTGCATACCCAAAAATACCGGTAAATTAAATGACTGTAATCAATCAATTATATTACAACAACAAGATTATTTATTGCAAAAATTAACATGACCGACTTCGCCCGTGTACAGAATTCGCGAATATTTCGCACGGATCGATGTAGCATTTTTCACATTACTGTAGATTTATCAAAAATGGCTCAGCTGATTTCGATAAAATTTAAATGGGACCAATGTCGAAGTATACTCTTTCCAATAAAAAAAGAATTATTGAAAACTGACCACTATGAAAAAAGTTATGCGTGGTTACACATCGGCTGAGCCATTTGCGATAAATCAACAATAATGTGAAAAATGCTACATTGATCCGTGCGAAATATTCGCGAATTCTGTACACGGGTGAGGCCCGGTCATGGTATTTTTTTTTTTAATAATTATGTCATATAATAACCACCGTTATAGGTAAACTAGGTGTAAAAAAACTTACGACCTAATTTCAAACCTACTAAATCGTACACCTAAAAAAAAACATAAATATCTGGTAAGCTACTTGGGAGGAATTCGATAACAAGCGCTAAAACTTGATTCTTATAAATTAGATTTGAACTTATCGGGCCTTGTGACACTTTTAGGTGTAGGTACGTTTTTTTAAAGGTAAAGAATCTGAAAGACATTCTGATGGATATTAATCATTAAAGAAAGTTAAAATTAATAAATTTATAAATATAATGTCTATAAATAATGATAATAATACCACAGAGAGGCTCATCACAATAACTGAACCTATAAAGAGTCAGTTTCGAATTGAAATTAATTCGATCTGTTAAGCGCAGCTCTGTAGCTGCGTTTCACAGATACTACAGTCATTGTGCCGTTCACTCTTTCATTCATTCGTTGATTCAATACTTAGTTCGTTCAATGGCGTGCTCTGCAGTTAATAGAACTCTATTGTGCCATTGCGATGAACATCCATATGAGTTTACGCTTTAACGTTTTAATATATCCGCGTATGTAATAACGAGCACATTTTTATTTTTAGGTGGCTGTGATTATTATAAGCCGTGGTGGTCAAGAGGTAGTGATACCCGCCTTACAATCGCGAGGTCGTGGGTTCAAATCCCCGGTGCCGTACCAATGAGTTCTTTGGAATGTACGAGTATGTACGGAATTTCACACCACTGGCAACCTGCATACGTCCGTAAAAGAAATTCGATGGAGTATGTGAATCCACAAACCCGCACTGGGCCAGCGTGGTGGATATGGCCCAATCACCCTTTGTGGGTAGGCCTCTTGGAAGAGTTATCCTCGGGAATAGAATTCTACGCGCGCACCCTTCTGTCATGGTATGAGAACTATAATTCTTACACGTTTATAAAAACCACTTTTGAAGCTTATTTTTATATAAAAACATAAAATAGTTCACTCGGACCGGCATCGAATATATCGATTCAGTAATGGAGTCTCCGCCAAAGATCGAGAATCATATCCTCCCATGTTTATGCAACATTCAGCCATATGTCCATACCTTACAATCTATTATTGTCTATTGTGGAGAAGAATTTAGTACGCGTACCCCTCTGCCACGGTATAAGAAAATTGTGCCTACACTTAAAAGAGACACCGGACATTTTATTACACAATTTTAGACTTAAGCGTTCAAGCAATTAAGGTGAAAATGGATTATCAGCATCTGGGTGCATTGTTCTCGCTCGCTCCGCTCCATAAACCCGTCACCCGTTAACGTTTCGACTTTACCCTGATATGTTTAAGGTCGAAATTTCAGTGAACACCTCCTCCCCCGCGCCTCACGTAAAGCTGACAGAATGTAGTGAGTGCGAATGGTAGAGCGTTACTAGTCCGGAGATAAAACGTCCCTGGTAGGCCTACGTCCTGCAGTGGACTATTAAAAAGGCTAGTACAGTACAGTGATTAGTGGAGTCTTCAATCCACCTGGTGGGTAGACATCCTACGCTACGCTTGCCGGTACGTGGTCTCCATTCGAGAACTATTCCACGCCATTCAGTCAAAAGTCATTTGTGCTATGTGCCCCGCCCTGTCCACAGCCATTTCAACTAGCCAATTGTAAGCCAATTTGCAAAGCTTTGTAAGTCATCCTACACCATAAACTAAAGAGATACCTATTATTCCTACACCTAGTTGAACCTAAAAACCGAGTATAGTTACAGCAGTTTTTGGCCCAAAGTACATGTCTAAAAAAGTATGCAGGCTGGTATAATAATAATCAAAAATTCTAACCACAACACTCTTTACATTTCGAGAAAGTTCATATTTTTCTGAGTCTATTACAACTGTTAGAAACAAAAAAGAGCCCTCCGATTTTTTAAAAATTAATTTTGAATTTATTAGTATAAATAAATATATTTGGCTCAATAGTTAGTTTATCTTTATCAACCCTGATTAAGTAACCTCCAAATAGTTAAATAAACGCATTTTTACCCATTAGACACATTTTTTAAGTGTTTTTTTTGTCATATTGTACCTACTAACTGGTCACACTGGTAGGTTATAATTTTTAATTTTAGCAAATTAAGATATGAATGTGGAAGAATCAGCTACGAATGCAAATAAAATAACTATAGGAGCACTTTATTATTGCTAAACTAGAAAAAAATAATAAGCTGTATTGTTAATTTTCATACAATTTATTCTTCGCATTTCAAAAAAATTGGAGGGGTGAAAAAATCTAAATTAAATATTTTTGGGAAGTCCATAAAACAAGCTTTCAAATGATGTGTATACCATCTTGGTTCGATTTTTCTCTGAATAATATACCACTTGTGGACGTCACCTTTCCTACCAAACAACAGCGAACCCTCAAAATCCTATCCACCCTTTGTTTTACTGGCCAATTTTTACACAAATCGCCATATCCGTCGTTAAATTCTAACAATAACCGTATAAAAACAAGTGGGCTATTTAAATTCAATGCGCGTTACGGCCGCCATAACATTACATCATTTCTTTGTGTGGTGTAGACCAAATTAAAAATTTACTTTTATGGGCTATGTGCTCGTAATTTGCCATGCTATCCGCGGTGGGTGGTAGATGGTTTATGCGATATACCAGATATTTACTGCAAATAGAGTTTTGTCGGATATTTTCGTGCCAAATTAATTTTGAAGTACCTAGTATATTCGTCGAATAAAGCCAAAATAAATAAATAAAGTTAAATTGTGGTGCTACTTGATTAACATGTCACTAAAATTTGTTAACATTAACATGTGTTTTGTTTCTGTGTACCTAATTGTTTTGTCCCGAATAAAATTTTCTGTATTTTTGTATTTCTATTTAAAAACATTTTGAACACACTTATTATATATTTTATTGATTCTTTTCTATGGACATGCAAATTGTAATTTTATTATTTATTGTTGTTTTCGTTTAAGGTATGTAATGTTATTTATGAATTCTAAATTAATCTGAAATTGTTGAGTTTTTAAGTCGAAAGTGAGTAGTAGTAGATTTTACATAATTTATAGTCATGTTAAATTTATTTTTTTGTAACCAAATTATTATTGACATAAGTGACCACTCTCACTCGAATATGCAGTGCCCGACAGGGTCCATACTGAACTTTGTACCTTAACTTTGTTATTAACATCCTGTACTGTATGGAAGCATGAATAAATGAAATGAAATGAAATTTAATTTGGTTAAGAAAATTTAAAAATTGGTTATTTAAATTGAACGAAACTTTTATGCATTTCACGCTGATTACAAAAAACAGCATTAAAATCCTTAAATCAAAAGCTTTTTTTATAATGATGAGTATAGTTGGAATATACTCTGTATATTGAACAGTATTATATAGTTCAATTGTATATGATACAGTTCAATTCCTCTGTAAATCCTTGCACTTGCAGAGAATCATCTTGTATATTATAACCCTATATTGCGTTGGGTAAAAAATAAGCCTTACATAATATATCAAAATATTTTTTTTTTCAATAGCCAAGTGCCTTCATTAACTACCACTAAATACAAGACATAATCTAAAACTACTACATGACAAGCAATTGGATCATCCATAGACCCTTGAAGGTCTGAAGATAATCCAAATACTCAAGGCCACTGCCAGTTGGCAGCGTGCCCAGCATGCTGGCAGCGTTGCCACGCTGAACGGCAATGCTTATACGTTGAGCCAAATAAACACCAGCATTTTGGTCATCAGAATTATCATTTTTCATTGTATTTTATACTATATATAACGGGACTGAACTCACGTGTGGGGATAGTCGTAACGACTATAGTTTCGGTCGCATTCGGCGACCTTTCTCAAGTTGGCGAGTGCTAGCACGCGGAGCCGTCTCGCAATGCACTATTTCACTTTCACTTTCATTGTATTGTTTCATTTCATTTCCATTTTCGTGAATTCGCAATTAATATTTACATTAAATAGATGATCACGTAGTATAACGAGCTATGGAGAGGGCTATGCTCGGAATGTAACCGGCAATTAGCTTATCAGCTAGTTCAAATGGCTGTGATAATTAACATAGTACGGGGACTGGAAATTCTCGAATAGAGACCATGTACCAACAAGCGTAGCGTAAGCGTAGCGTAGAATATCCACTCACAAGATGAAATGACGACATACATCGTTAAAATCATTGAATTGCGCTAGATGCCGATCTACCAACCAATCTTATTGGAGATCTATTGGAAATATCCAACAGTAGAGGTCTTTGACTGATTATTCTTTTTTGTCTTTGGACGGGTAAAATTAACGCGTTTTTTATCCCATCTCTTCACAATAAACAAGAGAAATCTCATCGATATTTATAAACCTCCTCACCGAACTTCCAAAGGCTTTATTAAATAACACAGCCCATTTATAAAAAGAGTACTAAAAGCAAATCTCCCGTCCCATTTCCCTTCGTAACTCAGTAATCGTTGTATTATGAAAAACGCTTTTTATCAGGGACTTTCAGAAACACAATTTTCTTTTGTGCAACTTTTTTTTTATTACGTCGCTTTTTCCCGGAGGAAATTGTTACGACGTATAAGCAAATGGCAATGCGTGTTGCCATGTCTGTATTGTGAAGGAAATATGTAATTTTATTGTACGCTACAGGAATTCTTTATTGCCATGTTTTCGTTTAGCTGATTGTTTGCAACTGTAAACAGTCATATGGGTGCTGCGAAACTTTGTGTGTGTTAGTTCTCCGTATTTTTTTCACGGCAATTTATTTCATGCCATTAATATGTTGGTAATGGGCCCGAAGCATTTTTGCCCTCTTATTTTTTTTTACAAAAATTAAACAAATGTTATCAAAGTATGCTGCCCCGGGTGGCCCGGGAAGCATTTTGTTATGAAGAAAACTTAAAACTAGTGTATTGGCAGCCTTCTCGTTAATAGCAATCTCTTCCAAGCAACCTTGAAAGTATAGGAGTTTATTAAGATAATAAACAGGGTGTTCGTGACGGAGGAGAAAAAAATTAGATTAAAAAATATCTGTGGCTTAAGTGGAGCCATAGTCTATGGCAGTTAATAATCTTTACATAAGGTACCTATCTATTGAAATAATATTTACATTGGGTACCTACCTATTTATTACATTTAATGGGCCTTGGACAACGCAAACCGTGGTACCGCAAGCTTGTGTAGCTTATATATATCTATGGTAAGGAGTTCATCTATTAATTTTTGAAGACAATTTGTTGAAAGTAATTCAGAAACTTCAGCTCGGATTTCAAACCGAAAATCCCTCAATTTGTCTCGAGAATCCGACCAATGATAACGCGTCAGAAGCCCACAGACTAACAAACGACCACGCTCCGAGATCCTCATTTAGAAGTCTCCATCCGATCCTCACTCAAGGGGACCGTCCATTAATCACAAACGACTGGAAAGGGGGGATCCCTCCCCGTGTGACTAAGTTAAGAAACTTTATAAAGTAGAGTTATAATCTCAAAGAGTTATCTTTGTGATAAGCATTTCAAAAATATGAAGAGAACGCAGGATTTGAGCCTGCCCCTTCGGATCACTAGCCCGACGCTCTAACCAACTGAGCCAGCTCGCCTCCTAAGCAAGCGTGAAATTTTTGAAGTGCTTATATTACCACCAACTTATAACGTTGGCGGCGCCACCTGTGATACCCGTATTAGACAGGTTATCACTCAACTAGAAGTTATTAGAACTTCTAAAGATCGACGAGAGATGGCGCACTGCTAAATCAATGTTATGATTTTTTATTTTCAGTGCTTTCCACACTAGATTTTATCTCAAAGAATTATTTTTATAATAATTATTTTTCACCAAAAACTACAACCGATTTCAACCGTGTACAGAATTCGAATAGTTCGATGTAGTAATTATCTCATTTATAAAAAATGGCTCAATCGATTTCAGTAACATTTAAATGGGACCACCTTCGGACTACTCGTTAAAAAGTTATGCCTGGTCATACATAAAAAATATACCTACGCGTCGACATGAGAAACTCGTTCGTTGTTTTGCCGGTTGATAAAAATAACACTTACTGTTTAATAAAGGTTACAAAACCATCATGTTAATTATTTATTTACAGTATGGTGAGATGTATCAGCAGGAGTTAATAAAATGTGGTGATCCCCTGAATAAATATCTTTTATCATCATTTAAACCATTGGACGTTCACTGCAGCATAATTATTGTCTTCCCCATAGATCTCCAAAAACCTGTTGTAATTGTCGTGCGATTTAGCCAGCGTAACTTTGCGGTCTTGATAAAGTCATCATACAAGATGGGGGGTTTTAATAGCAGCTAAGTACATTTGTATTATCTTAAGAACACTGACATCAGGGCTAGCCACCCCAGCCCTGACGTCAGTGTTCTTAAGACGCCTGAAGTGCTCTGACATGACTAAATTAACGGTTAATACAACCGGTGCCCACAGTTAAACATGTCATACCAGCCACGGAAGAGCTCAGTTAAATGCCAACCGCGGTCACCCATCCGAAGACTGACAGTGCAGAACGTTGCATAACATAGATAATCGCTGATAAACACCTGGTCGAGGTACACACAAAGGTAGTAAAGCAGCCGTGGTGGTCTAGTGACTGTAATAGCAATACTCGCCTATCATTCGTGATGTCGTGAGTTCATATTCCGGTCCAACACCTATGAGTTCTTTGGAATCTATGTACAGGCTTTCATACCACTGGCTTTTCGGTGAAAGAAAATATCGTAAGGCAATCTGCATACGTCCATAGACATAAGAGAGTCGATCCAGACTTTGTACAGTAGTCCAAAAAAGCGTAAAAATGTGATAAACAAATTCTCAGAAAAAAACAACGGTATTTTGCTTCCAATAAGACCGGTTGATAGCGGCTTGCATCCAGCGCGATCCTGCGGTCCTAATAAGGTCATCCGTCCACCAATCATTAGGGGAGGCCTAAGCCCAGCAGTGGACGTCCTATGGCTGAAATGATGATGATGATGATTTTGCTTAATTATTTTGGAAATTTATATTTTCTAATGTGATTTTTGTTCAAGGCCGCCATCACGCCGCCATATTTTAAAAACAATTTCAAAAGATAATAAGATCTGTTAATATGACATTCCTTTTAACGAGGACTGTCATTAAAGAAAAAATAGGAAAATCATTTTCTTAAACAAATAAAGTAAATAATTAAATACTGTACTAAGTCTTAATATTTCTGCATTATCTTCTTTGGTGGAGTATTTGAATCCACCAACCTGCTTTAGGCTAGCGTGGTGTATACGGCCCAATCACCCTTCATCGGTAGGTCTTCAGTAATTCAGTTGTGGACTATCAAAAAGGCCGATACAGTACGCAATCAATGTACGACCCCGAGAAACCTTGAAAAAAATCACTCGAAATTATTCGCTTTAACACCCCGTGAAATCTGACTATTAATCTTGTTACTGGAGCCAGTTTTGGAAGAAAAATGCTGAGGACGTATTAAGGAGAATGAGGGGCCATATAAAAGACTTAAGAGTATCTCTCTTAAGTAGGTATGGGATAAATGACGCAGAAGGATTTATGGTTCGAGGTACAGGACGCGAAGTCACCTGGATGTTAGCGACTGATGTTCCGGAGAAACTTTCCGTAATGTTATTTTACGTATAGTTGAACTTTACTGCTTTATCTACATTATACAGAGGTTTTAAGAAAATTTTGAGCATTTCTAAGCCGAAAGTGATTTAGATGGATGCACTATGAACATCTTTTACGATGGAGATAGTGAGGATTCTGAGGAAGAAAAGTTGTGTCATATGTTTTGTCAATTCCAAGTTGCGATCATCTTTGAGACAACTAAATTTTTATTCTTCAATTTTGGGTTAGTTGCATAGTAAATGTTATTCATAATGATGTTCTAAACCCTCCCGGTTCAGAACATCATTACACTTTTGGTCCAGTACACTCTTTCTGAGTTACTGTGTAGACATTTTCGTATTTATCATCACGCAACCTTTTCTATTCCTTTGTATTTGGATGATCTCTACAGATCCTTTCAGTGGTTTTTAAAACAATCATTGCGTTTTATAGCAGTATTTTTTAAGTAATTAATATTCTAGGATATTGGATTCAGAACGTATTATAGTTCAAGGTTCAGGACGCGAAGTCATCTGGCGAAGTCATCTAGTGACTGATGTTCCGAAGAAACTTTCGGTAGAGTTATTTTACGTTTAGTTGAACTTTACTGCATTATTTATATCGTACAGGGGTTTTAAGAAAACTTCTGAGCATGCCCTAAGCCAAAAGAAAGTGATTTGATCATATTTTTATTTCTATTTCAAGTAGGTATATTATTGATTCCGAGTTGCAATTTTCTTTGAAACAATTGAATTGTTTTCTCGGATTTTGGGTTGGCCCCATAGTAAACGTTATCTTGTGAATCATATATTTTGGCTTAGAACACCTTTTTATTCTACCCTTTAGATATTTTTATTAAACGTCATCACCATTTGTTGCCAGGTAAAGATAGCTATCAGCGATAAAGCCGCCATTTCAATGCTCTATTTTGTACCTTCTTGTTAGTTGTTAATATTTGTGCTCACAATTTACAGTAATGTTAGTCTGTCTGTTATTGCAACTTTGTCTATTCCATGGTTGGGAATAGGCCATTCTCTATTATTTATATATTTATCCAGTACTAGGTTCTGGGCACGCAGGCAATTCACAATGGGTATTTAGGCTATCTCTAGACTCTCAGTGGTCTATGCATAATCCAGTTGCGTTTTACGTAGGCAGCAGTTGTTTAGTAAGTAATGAATACCTACTGACCTACTAAAAATTTGTGACTGTTTTTTTCGGGAAAAGTTTCGGTAATGTAGTTAACGTTTCGTTCAACTCTATTTAGGTACTTAAAATTTATTTGCAATATACAGGTATTATAAGATTACTATCTAGGGTACATGACACGTGGCTAGGCGTGTTGACGCCCGGTGGAGTAGATCCTTAACTGAGTAGCCCCCAATAGCAGATAAGCTTCTATAGGCAGACCACCAGCCCGATGCGTCGACGAAATCAGATCCATCACTGGTCAGGCGTGGATGAGATTGGCCCAAGATAGGGAACAATGGCACATAAGAGAGGAGGCCTATACCCAACAGTGAGTCGACACAGGCTGATGATGATGATGATCTAGTTTACAAAGACGACTCTACGTGTTTGTAGCTAATCTTATCTAAAAAATTGGATAGATATAATGGTTTAATGCAGTCAGCTGTCCGAACAAAATCGATGTTCTCTCTTTATAATATAACACCATAAACCCTGCGGCGAGTATGAGGTTCTAGGATTGTCGTATAGATACAGTCTCAATTATCATTAAACCATCAAAAACTCAGAATAGAGATACGAACGAATATGAGAACGAAAAGAATGACGACACTTAATGAACGAACTAGCCGTAATAGGAACGGAAGCCAAATCAATCATCTGTATCTATGAAAGGATCTCGAACGAAGCTGAATTGAAAGCTTCTTTTTATTCAATCTCCATCGGGGATGTAAATGGAACGGCTGTGAAACGCCGATAGCTTTTTAATCGCGTGGTAATGATTGGAAATGTGGTAAATGCCTTAGAGCTTTCTGAGATTTCTCGGTTCAAGTTTTTAGGACTTGAAGTCTTCTCGATTTGCCAATGTTTTACAGATGACTCAGGGGACTTTTTTGTCAATTGAGTTTTTGTAACAGCTTTTTTATTCTGATTAGTTCTTTAAGCAACTATTGTTCACAATGATGTGTACCTATAGTAATACAGATTATAATTATTATTTGCAATGATATTTTACAATTTATTTGTATTAATTAATAGTTTAATAGTAATTATTATGAATTTCATATAATTTAAATTACTATTTTTAACCGACGAAAATGATTTTTTTATGTGGTGAAGGTTACTTTATTCAAGGCGTACTGCATGTGTTTATACACGTGCCAGCTTTGGATAAGGTATACTAGAGCGGCCTACAGTACCATAAGGGTGCAATATAATGACGCATTTCGCATCCTTATGAAGAAGCCCAGATTTTGCAGCGCGTCGGGTATGTTCTCTGATGCACGGGTTCCTGATTTCTTTGCAGTTGTTCGGTCTCGGATCGCGTCCTTTTGGGATAGGATACGAAGATCGAATAACGGCATACTACAGTGCCTGTCTGAAAATTTGTGTTGTCCAATATATCGACATTGGATCTCTGTCCACCAGAGCGTGAATCGGAAGTAGCATGACGTCAAACCTAGGTTTGACTTTAAATGATATCTAAATTGTTATTTGGACTGTGATAATTTTGTATTATTGTAATGTTTATTCTTTTCTGTTGTGTAAGTCATATGGGTTGTGTGCCTCAAATAAACGTTTATTATTATTATTATATATTATTATTATGTATAATGCAGATGCAGATAATAACTATTTACAGAGTAGTCCAATTTCGAGAATTATTTATTTTCATATTTGGTAAAACATACTACAAAATGGTCCTGTTGAAATTGTATCTAAATCAGCAGAACCATTTTTGATAAATCAACAATAATGTGAAAATTACTACATCGATCCGTGCGAACTATTCAAATTCTGTACACGGTTAAAGTAGGTTATGCCATTTTTTGCGAATAATAATACGAAAGCAACGACGAAGACAGTCACGCGACCAAAATGGGAAACTAATTTTGACGGATTGTGACGACGCTTTTATTTACGGACTTTACGTACATAATAGGCATGAATGATTAGGTAAAAAAAAACATTTTCACAATTATTAGTCCGTGAGTTAGATTATTGAAAAATATTGGATACGTATTTTTTCATTTGACCGGAAAACAACAAATAGCAAAGATAAACATTGTCAAAGTTCGGGAGTGGGGGTCGTGACGTCACTTCATTGACAGAAGTCTATACATTTGTATGTGACTTGTGACGTCACGCGGAACTTTAATAGGCTATATCTTCATAAATTTTTGTTTATTTGACAAAAGAAAAAATAGGTTCATGTACTGGCACGTAAGTTTAGCGCTGAGCGAAGTGTGGAGGTGATGGCTGCGAAGCGGTCACCGTGCGCAGCCATCCCCTCCATACTACCCTCAGCGCTAAACTTACGTGCCGCTACCTGTACGTTTGATAATCTGTCTGACGCACTAATTATATTTCAAAATTAATTCATAACTACGTTAGAACGTCCATCCATCTAAGCTGCATCGCAACCAGTTGTCGCGAGAATGTAGGATATCGGGTTGGACTGCTCGTATAGGAGATACTATTTTACTCATTTCACTGCTTGTATTGAGCGCAATCCTGCAGTCTTGATGATAAGGTCATTTGGACGCTCTACGCTGCCTGTATCCGGTCTCCACTCGAGAATTTTCAACCTCAACGATCACAACTCCCCATGTTACGAGCTCTACTACTGCCATTTCACTTTGCCAATTTTGCGCACGCTTACTATACCTTGTAAAATATAGCTTGATACGCGAGACATTGACATACGCGTAAAGACTGACGCACATCAAGTACCATATTTTTTATATTCAAAATGTTCGGTTCACAATGCTGTACTTCATGGTCGAGCACGAGCATGAAGTACGATTACGAAGTACCAAATCCACACGATCGTTCATCAATAGGGCGCGCCGCGACTGACTAACATACCGAGAGTATACCGAACTCCGAGGCGCGTAGGTATGATTCGCGTTCCGACTGGTTGTATGAAGACGGAATACTGTTAGATACCATTACCGTGACTAGACTATGTCGGTAACTTCTACGGACCCCCTGGAAAAAACTCTTAAATAAACAGGGGATAAAATATTTGCACTATGTTTGAAACTTACATCCATCAAAGCTGCAGCGTCGAAACCAGTTGTCGGCAGAATAGCGCGAGAATGTGGGATTTCGGGTTGGACTGCCTCTGTTCGAATAGGATATGCTATTTCAGTCATTTCACTTCATGCAATTTACGGACAAACGGACATGCTAATATGGGGTGTTTTTCTAGACGATGGGTACACAGAGTCACTTAAAAAAGGGGAAATGTCACCATCATTATGAAACATTTATATTAAGGGGTCAGTCAACCCGGAACGAAATTTGAGAAAAAAAATCAAGTGCTTATTGATTTTTTTTTATTTTATGTAGAATAGGTCTACATTTGCCCACTAACTCCCGTGATGGAAAGCGAAGTTGTAGCCGAAGATGGAGTATGTATACCTAGAAGATACCTATTCACTCTTGACTTGAAGATATCAAAATGATTTCTAGTAACCCTTTATAGTTATAATTGCGAGTCCAATTTGAACAAGGTTGCCACAAGACAAGGATGAGTGGCATACATGAATAGAGGCCTATGCTTGGCAGTTGGAAGTTACAGGCTGAAAATTATGATAACAAAAACTAAATGCCCTTATTTTATGCAAATCCAAGACCAAATCACTGATTGCAATTATTTTGTAGGTATAGAAAGGCACGGCCTTTACCTATTGAAGCATTATGCCATCTACACCTAACGATTACTGCAACATTACCTTTATTGGGCTGCAATTTGAACGGAACGTGTTAACGGAGGGCCTTCGGGCGATTCGTCATGAGATATTAAGTTACAAGCTTATTGCACTAACTAACCCTTCGAATAAATAATTGACCGAGTGTACCTAAGTGAGGTCTCAGAGTCTACTTGGACGAGCCGGCACTCGGGTGTATGTTTGTATGTATATCTGTTCGACGATAACTGAATTATCGCTCAACCGATCTTCATGAAATTTACCATGAACGTAGTTTATATTTATAGAATTTTTAAGTTCAAATATGAGCATCTTCTAACTGTTCAGTGGTTGCGAAGATACGAGGGCCGTGGTAAACAGAGGCAAAACGGCGCCACTTTCTGCGGGAGTTGCGGATGACTATTTAAAACATTTCACCGAATGTTACCTATGTCTTTCAACATTTGTTTAAAATAAATCGGTAACTTTCATACAAATTTTGTTTCTTTTTTTATCCCTGTTGGTATTTATGATATAACATAAGAATAGCGCGGGGTCCAAGTCTGGGAAGGACTACTAGTTATTTATAACTGAGAAATAAAATGGAGGACAAATTCAAGTCGACGCGTATATTTTTTTTTATCACACAGAGAACTTTTTACGGAGTAGTGATTTAGATATTTCTTTTTTTATAAGAAAAGATATAGGTACTCCAGAATTTGTTTCATATTTTAATTGAAATTTGTTTGTTAATTTTTGAAAAATTAACAATAGTCTAACAATTACATATACATCGATTGGAGTAAACTATTCAAACTATTCTGTTTTTAGCGAAAATTAATACTTAATTATAATTTAATATAACAAATATAACGATTATTTCGATAATTTTAGATTTTAAATGTCAAAATTAAATTTTTGATACATAAAAGTTACGTAGGTAATGAAACAAAAAAATGCCAAGTTACTAAGGTAATGATTAAGAATGCTACATGGGGTATCGCCCTTCGTGGGTAGGCCCACGTCCTGCAGTGGACTATTAAAAAAAGGCTGATACAGTACAGTACAGTATTTAGAAATTCTATGCCTATGTACTCAAACTTACAAAAGTGCCAGTGAGACGGCTGCTGTCGGTTGAAAAGGTTTTAACTAAGGTTACAATCGTAGATATAAAAACCGGGACCTGTAAATTAACGTGTCATCCGAGCCACGGTAACGCTTAGATGTAAATGGCACCAGCGGCCACCCATCCGAAGACTGACCTAGCCAGTCACCTGGCCTATACTAACTTTACTGGCTCAAATTCGAACAATAGTTCCACGGCATCCTTGGGCCGCTCACCGTCGAACCGACACCGCCGTGATTGTTGCACAACCAACAACTGGGCCAAGTACGCTTCCTTTCCTCCATAGCTCACTGCAACAGTAGGTAATCTAATAGGTATAGCTCTTGCGTTTACTGTGACGCGTAATTACTGTTGCTAGTAGATTTAATGCGAACTAGTCATCATTGTCTTTATCGGCTTAGCATTGAGCTTACTTTAATTCATCTCTCCTTTTTGTCTCTCCTTGCGTGCTTTTCATTTGTTAAGATGCTCCAACAGTAAACTTTTAGGTATTTTACAATAATGTCTTGCAGTATACAAATAGAGTCTAAAATCGCGTGTCGTTTGTTTTTAGACGAAACTCGAGATGAGAATTCGATAATTTTTAGCAGTTTTACTTAGTTCATTTAAAAATAAATGAAGCCGTGTGTGCAATAAAATATATAGATATGTCTTTAGTTTAGTAAATTTCCTATTTTATGATTACAAAAATATGGTAGTTATCGATCTAAATATTGAGCAATGCGAAACGAAAGATTTTTTCTAAAGCTTTTTTTTGTGAATTTTTTTTTAAGATACCAGATTTTTTTTTGCAATATTATTGTAAAAGTCTCTCATATGAACTATTATTGTGTGCTATGTATTTTTCCAAGTTTGTATCAGTAACAGTTACGCCTAACTGTGCGACGAAAAACGTGACGTTTTACGGATTTTTGTCTTTGGGCAGTGCCTTAAGGCTTTTCGGCAAGTATATGCCGAATGAATCATTTTGGAGGCTGTGATTTTGAAACTATTTGCACCTTAGCTTAGGGTAAGCTAAAATTAAGCTTCTCCACTATTTTCGTCTGCAATTATGCATAGAAGGCACGGCCTATGTGAAAGGCGTGTGGTATACCTATCTATTTTTATTTATTTTGTGTCATCGATATTTTCGCCAATTTTGAAACGATTAATAAAAATATAATTTTAGTTCGAAAAGGGCCGAGGTGGTCTCATTTCAATTTTATCGAAATCGGCAGAGCAATTTAAAAAAAAATATCCGAAAATGATATTATTATAGGTATATTTCGATTCAAGCAAACTATTCGAATTTTGTATACGATCGAAGTCGGTTGTGCCATTTTTGGCAAATAATAAATAACAATATTAATTGTAAAACTTATTTACCAAAGCGCACGGAAAGTAGGTACCTGATGTATGTAAGGCAGAAGCGGAAATAAAAAATATAGCTTAGAATTATCCTATCCAAAATTTTGATTTTATATAAAAAAAACTCCATAACCTCGGCGACGACGGCACCAGTCTCTGAGAGCTATAAAATCAGCCATTTCTTTCACACTTCGACTTCTTAACTACCCTGCGGTGCCAAGAAAAACTCGTAACTCGCATAAAGATATCTATTTCTTTAATGCTATTTAAATCTCACCGTATTAGCCGTGGTGGCCTAGAGGTAGTGACACCCGCCTTGAAATCGTGAGGTCGTGGGTTCAAATCCCGGTCCCGTACCAATAAGTTCTTTGCAATTTATGTACGAAATTTCACACCACTGGCTTTTCGGTGAAGGAAAACATCGTGAGGCAACCTGCATACTTCCGTAGAAGAAATTCGATGGCATATGCGAATTCACCAACCCGCACTGGGCCAGCGTGGTGGATATGGCCCAATCACCCTTCGTGGGTAGGCCTACGTCCTGCAGTGGACTATTAAAAGGCTGATACAGTACAGTAAATGTCACCAACTAATGTAATCAAGAAAAGGATTAACTGAATAGAATGTAGAACAATTTACCTGCATTGTGCTCCCAGTATCTATCTAAGTAACAAGATAGCTTATTTTATTTATTCTTAACCGACTTCCGAAAATGAAGAGTGTATGTTCATCGATATTTTCGCCAATTATGAACGGAATCGAAAAAATATTTTTTTGACCAACGAAGGTTACACCGAATAAGGTAATTCTTTTTTCATAACTTTTTTCATAGCAGTCCGATTGCAATAATTCTTTTTTTATTGGAAAGTGTATACTTCAAAGTTGGTTCCATTTAAATTTTATCGAATTCTGCTGAGCCATTTATGATAAATCGACAATAATGTGAAATATGCTACATCGATCCATGCGAAATATTCGCGAATTCTGTACACGGGTGAAGTCGGTCATGCTAATTTTTGCAAAAAATAATCTTGTTAGTTTGAAAGGGTATACTCCCGAGGTGGTTCTATTTATATTTTATCAAAATCGACTAAGCCGTTTTTGAAATCTCAACAATAATGTATAAATTGTATACATCAATTCGAGCGAACTATTCGAATTTTTTTTTTGTAGCCGTGCTGGTCTAGAGGTAGTGACACCCGCCTTACAATCGTGAGGTCGTGGGTTCAAATCCCCGGTCCCGTACCAATGAGTTCTTTGTAATTTATGTACGGAATTTCACACTACTGGCTTTTCGGTGAAGGAAAACATCGTGAGGCAACCTGCATACGTCCGTAGAAGAAATTCGATGGCGTATGTTAATCCACCAACCCGCACTGGGCCAGCGTGGTGGATATAGCCCAAACACTTCGTTGGTAGGCCTACGTCCTGCAGTGGACTTAAAAAAAAGGCTGGCCATCGTCCACAAAAATTCGAATGTACTGTACATTCGAATTTTTGTAGACGATGGAAGTCGGTTTTGCCATTTTTTGCGAAAAATAACTATATTATTGCTATAAACCCCTGTTTATAATTGATCAATATACATGTAATAAGTATTACCTACACGTATTATGGTTTTGATATTGTTGATAATTATTTTTGTTTTTTTTTTAAATCTATGTATATTAAATTAAGTAATTTGTTATTCTTACATTGTCCTTATCTTATTTTGCTAGAGTAGAGTCAATATTTTTCTATTGTATAAAGACTGAATTAGTTTTCTTTATTCATTAGGTATTAAATATAACGTAATTATTAATTTGGGATCATTGTTGGTATCGGCGAGCGTAGGATATCCACTTACTAGGGGGACCGAAGATATTTAAGACCGTAGGAACGCGCTGGATGGAGACCGCTTCCGACCGGGCTTGTAGAAAATCTATAGGGGAGGCCTATGTCCAGCAGAGGACACCCTGCGGCTGTTAATGATGATGATAAAAATTGGCTTAAAAATCCCCTTAAAGCTTCACAACGACAAAACGTCACACGCCATTTCACAATGCACACGAGTTGCGTCAAAACCGTCTATAAAAACACAATACCAAAAGAAACCAAGACAAATGGCCATAATAAGCTGCCGGAAAAATTAATGCTTACATTCCTACGTATAAACCCACAATAATTCCCAATTTCCACGAGAAAAGCGACGTAAGCCGGCGGCCATTTTAAAAGTGCCCGAATTCACTTTGCGCGGCGTCACTTTGATGGAAAAAATCTTTTGATTAGACGCGGAAAGTTGCAGGGGAAAATAGACTTAATTGACGTGTGTATTGCATACAATATATAGCTATATTTTGAGTTTCGTGTAATAAATAATAATTGTGCCTTTTTAACTAAATTGAGTCATTATACTCGATTGACAGGAAGGGTATTGTTTTAAGTTTGAGGTTTGTGTCTGGATGTCCGGACAAGATGGTCAAATTAAACCACCCGTATTAAAATAGTAAGAGAATACATCACTCTGTCACATTTTAACTATGAAATTTAAAAGCTGTTAGATAAAGATGCACATACACCCGAACCCGAACACATACATCAGGCAGTGTGTAGTCAAACGCAAACCTATTCGAAATAAAAAAAAAAAAAAATAAAAAAAAAACTTACGTAATTTCAAAGTGTTTCACCAACTAGCAATGAGCTATTTCGGATGTCCAAATTCAAAAAGGTAAAATAGTAGGAAGGTAAAATGATCAAAGATTTGAACCTTCTTACTGGTACTAGATGGTTCAAATTTCCCAAAAAACAAAAGACCAAGTTTAACCTAATTTTTAACCACATGTTGACATTAAAGCTGGTGATTTTGAAGTATGCTACAGACATTGCGATTTTTTTGTTCCACTCACTCTCGCGTAAGTATGAATACGACAGCTGTACCGTAGTTTTTATTTGAGTAAAATTTAGCAATACTTCTATTACCTGTAATTCTTCTTTGGTCAAATGACCTCATTAAGACCACAGGGTTGCGTTGGATGCAAGCTGATTCCAACCGGTCTTGTTGGAAACCCATGGAAAGGCCTATATACAGCAATGGATGTCATACTCGTACGTCTGATGGATGGATGTGGATGGTATCTGTTTTGCAATGTGTTTTTTCTTAAAAGTATTATCAGTCCATTTTGTCTTCGACGTTTATGTGGCCAGTTTGTTCGAGACTTTTTTTCAATGAAACGCTACAAAGGTAGGAAATGTGAAAATACTGAACTAAATACTAAACGCTGACTTCCGGAGCCACCCGAGTGGCATTAATGATAGCTTTGATCATTCGGACGAGGCGAGTCGACTGTGTTAGCGGGAATTCGCCGGTTTTCATACCCGTTTCATTCCAATTTTTGTGAAAGCTATTTTCAAGCAATTATTTTCGACGAATAGGTTCTCAATTTGTCCGTTTTATACGTGTTTATAGGTAAGAACTTTATGATTTAAAACAGAAATGATACAAAGCATTAAGTACCTAACCTTAAGGAGTCGACACTGCAAAGCGTACCCCTCTGCCAAAAGTACACGACCGGCGGTCATGCTCTTTATATAAATACTAGCGGCCCGTCCCGGCTTCGCTCGCACGGGTAGATATAAATAGGTACTATAGTAATCTAGTACTAAATATAGCCTATGTTACTCAGTGTTAATGTAGCTTTGTAATGAAAAAAGAATTTTTAAATTCGGTCCAGACTTTTTGAGTTTATTCGTAACATACAAAAATACAAATCTTTCCTCTTTATAATATTAGTGTAGATATCGGTCTTGCGATTGTGTTGCGTTAATTTCCAGCTAGTGTTAGTTAATTACATTTATGTGCGTGTAAACTTGCTTATATTTTGGTTTGTGTGCGTTTCTTCACCCCCCACTGACTTGACAGACTTTGGTGCTTAGGCGTGTCGACTTCTTTTGGTTAGGTACTTAATGGTACAAACTGTCCCGGCCGGCTTCCTTATATCTTGTCTTTTGATACTACCCGTTTAGATAAAAACGATTCTAAAATGGCGGCATTTCTCATACCTTCTCGCTTCCACACTATTACCATCTATTCTCACTCTTTCGTGTACCGTTAGCAGAGAAAAATACTGAGTACTATTACTCGATACCGGATACTACACTATTACAACATGTTGCCGAACCAATTCGCGAGTTTTATTAACGATCGGTATAGGTATTATTAGTAGGTTTGAAGCAATTGCAGAAAATTTATGAAAATGCAGCTTACAAAAATCGAATAGGTAGCAAAATCGCTACTTTTACTCCTTGGTTTCGCAACTGACCTGCACAGGGGTGCGTTTTTTGAACTTCGAACGCCCTAGGAACGTATGTATACAGAACCAGTTCGAAAACCATTCGCCATATTTGTTTTGATAGTTTTGTTTTTAACTAGTTTTTACCCACGGCTTCGCCCGCATACGCAATATATCATTATAATTTATAACCTATGTGTTATTCTGATATATAAGCTATAATATTGCAAAGTTTCATCTCAATCCGTTCAGTACTTTTTGCGTGAAAGAGTAACAAACATCCATACATCCATCCATCCTTACAAACTTTCGCGTTTATAATATTACTAGTTTTTACCCGCGGCTTCGCCCGCATACGCAATATATCATTATAATTTATATCCTATGTGTTATTCTGAAATATAAGCTATATTATTGCAAAGTTTCATCTCAATCCGTTTAGTAGTTTTTGCGTGAAAGAGTAACAAACATCCATCCATCCTTCCATCCATCCTCACATTTATAATATTAGTAGGATAGTAGGAGTAGGATTAACGTTCCATTTCACAATTTTCCCCTTTGCAGTCTATGGTTTCTTTTAAAATTGTCCGGTACTAAAGTTTTGAGTGAAATGAATAATTTTAAATAAATTTAGAGGAAAAATAAGTCATCCGTAAAGATAGATCAGATCAGATCAGATCCCCTGAGCCTGCGTGGTGAAAAAGGTCCAATCGTGGACATTAAAAAGTCTAGTACACAAATAATTGAAATTTGCGCCTAAAGTCATAATATTGCCACGTGATAACGTACGACGCGTCTTAACAAAGTAAATAACATAATTACAGCTTTAAACGTAATAATGTGGAATATAATTACAAAGCATCAGTCATCTGAAGAGTTCATCAATCATCGTAGGCGTGATTCTGGAAGGCGATAATACAACGTTATAATAAAACAGGGCATTCAAGTTCAACGCGACTTCCAACAAGGTTGAGTTAAACGTTTAACGATAACGATGTGGTCGTCATAATACACTACAACGTGGCACGGCGTACGGCACCGGCGCGGCGATTGCAAGCCAACTACAACGCAGCGCGATGCCAGAGTGCTCGGTTACAAGCACTAATTAGGTGGCAACGTCGAGATTCGAGGAAACGGGTCATTATAAATTATTTGACGTAAATTTTCACTTCACAAGTTTCACTTAGATAGCTCTGTAGATATTTGCTCATAGTAAGAGACCAATGCGACATTTGGTCAGTAGTTCAAGTGTTCCTTAAGTCAATTGATGTTGTTGATCACATAGGAATTTCTATGCGATTTCGAAGCCATGTTTTGCTGTGATCATGTCTTTCGAGTTTTCTACTTCAGCATCTGTACCTCTTTCATTATTGTATAGGCTGAATCAAACTTCATGACGTTTGTGAACACGAGGCGAGTCATTAAGCAGGA
Organism: Hypomecis punctinalis; assembly: GCA_949316475.1. Lineage (NCBI taxonomy): Eukaryota > Metazoa > Arthropoda > Insecta > Lepidoptera > Geometridae > Hypomecis > Hypomecis punctinalis. The sequence goes on from OX438809.1 coordinate 15,530,220, forward strand.
GCAAATTCGTAACGTCAGCTGCGCGAAGTGAAGCGAAGTGCAGATGTGTGCAGCTTATAGCTAACTTCACACGCGATACTAAGTTTGATTTAGTTGACCGAGCGTAAGTGAGGTGTCAGAGTCTACTGGGACGAGCCGGCACTTGGGTGTATGTTTATTGGTATATTTTTTTGACGATAACTCAAGTACTGCTCAACCGATCTCAACAAAATTTAGCATGAATGTAGTTTCTATATATAGAATTTTTAAGTTCGAATATGAGCATCTTCTGTTCAGTGGTTGCGAAGATACGAGGGCCGTGGTAAAAAGAGGCAAAACGGCGCCACTTTCTGCGGGAGTTGCGGATGACTATTTTAAACATTTCACCGAATATTATCTATGTCTTTCAAATAAATTGCTAACATTCATACAAATATTGATACATTTTTTTTAAATCCCAGTATCTATGATATAAAATAGGAATAGCGCGAGGTAAAAGTCCGGGGCGGACTACTACTAGTCTAAAAAGTCTTTTATCGGTAGTCCTAATCAGCTCTCAAATGGCGTCCTATTGAGAGGTGCGTCAGATTTGCGAAACGCTGCTGTACTGATACCTATACTCTGGTTGAAGCTCGATGCTGCAATACGTTTCTCGGTAGTAGCCTTCCTTAGTAGAGTGAGGTCTCTCCTCTTCGATGAAACAATTTATACATTGAAATATTTTTTAGACATTAAAACATAATGACCCTGCACCTTTTTTCTGTGCCTATCTACTTGTAACGCTCTGTTATGTGCTTGATATGTAATATTTTCAGTTATTTTAAAAAAAACAGTTTCCTAACCCCGGTTTCCTAAACGGCCGAAGCGTTTTAAACGATGCTACTCGTATTGCCGATACTTTAGAGTACTATTACGCTATTTTTGACATGTATTATAAGTTATTTTAAACGGTTATTTTTGACGAGCTATTGCAGACATTTTCAGTACATTATTTCTGTCATATTAATTTTTTAATATTGTATTTTTAATTGTAATGTACCGAATTTTTAATTAATTTATTATAGCTTATAATTAGGTTGTGTACATACTTAATAATTGTTATTTTGACGATTCGTATGGTGTTGCTCGTAGTATATTTTTGTTTCCTAGTGAATGTAATTTTCCACAATGATAATAAATGACATCTATCTATCATAGTAATGAATAGATAGCTCATCTAATCTACTCTAATCTTACTCGTATCATCTAATAAACTCTTTTTATAAAACATATCTACTTAGTTTTTCCTTTTAAGTGTTAAAAAATCTGTTGAAGTAGGTACTTAACGTTCAATATTTCGAAAATACTTACATTACAAGACAGCAGTTTTCATTTTTGACCGACGAACCACCGGAGAAGGTATACAATTCTACGCGTATATTTTATTTTTAATATGTATAACCACGCATACACGAAAGACTGTACTTCGAAATTGGTTCCATATAAATGTTATTGAAATCGGCTGAGGCATTTATGATAAATCTACAATAATGTGAAAAATGTTACATCGATACGTGCGAAATATTCGCGAATTCTGTACACGGGTGACGTCGGTCATGCTATTTTTTGCAAAAAAAAAAAGGTATGTAGTGTTTCGGCGAACGAGAGTACCAGGAAAGCAGAACTTGAAAATAATAACCTTATTTCCTTTAAACAGAGGGGAAATTTAATGTCGCGCTATTTTTAACCGATATTGAAAATATTTAACAAGATCGTTTAGTATCTAAATCCTTATAGAATTTGCGAGTATGAATAAATGTTTTTTTTTCAAACTTTCGCGATTTGAACACATTATCATTATATACTACGGGACTAATCGCGCACTAAACTTACGACATAAATAAATACCTCATTAGTAATACCTCATACATCATTATTATATAGTGCGCGATTAGTCCCGTAGTATATAATAACTAGTTTTTACGCGCGGCTTCGCCCGCATGATATTTTGATTTTTGACGCAATATCATTATAATTTATAGCCTATGTGTTATTCTGATATATAAGCTATATTGTTGCAAAGTTTCATCTCAATCCGTTCAGTAGTTTTTGCGTGAAAGAGTAACAAACATCCATCCATCCATCCTCACAAACTTTCACGTTTATAATATTATTACTAGTTTTTACCCACGGCTTCGCCCGCATGATATTTTGATTTTTGACGCAATATCATTATAATTTATAGCCTATGTGTTATTCTGATATATAAGCTATATTATTGCAAAGTTTCATCTCAATCCGTTAAGTAGTTTTTGCGTGAAAGAGTAACAAACATCCATACATCCATCCATCCTCACAAACTTTCGCGTTTATAATATTAGATTAGTAGGATAAAGTATGAATTAAGTCGGTCAAGAGCCGAGTCGAGATATGGGTTTATAAAAGATTCAGTTAAACAGATGCGAGGTCTACCTATTCGGAGAACTACTAGTTGTGTGTTGCCCATTAGACTACAAACCCCAACAATAAAACCCACATCCCAGACTTTTCCACAACAAATTGCCTGCCTAATTATCACCAGCTTCTACAAAAGCTGAACACACTGAATGCTGATACAAAGAGTCTTTGTGCCTACAAGAAATTCCAACAAAGAAGTACTTATCGGCGACAGGCTGCAGTAATGATATGCAAACTTTTGTCGCGAGTCTGTAAGCGGCCTTATTCTGGAAGTCGTGATACGTCTACAGTTTCTTTTCGATTTAGACCTTCGAACAAAATCTAAGAGGCCTTTGCCCTTATCAATGAGACTCAGCAGGCCTAAATAATAATGACAACAACAAGATCTTTAAACAATAAATAAAATGCACTTTATATACGCCTAAAATATTATTAGTCCGTGAGTTAGCTAAATAATTAATCAAAATCAAGGCCATTTATTTTTGACCGACGAACCACCGAAGGAGGAATACAAATCGACACGTATATATTTTTTTTAACCACGCATAACTTTTTTCGTAATAGTCCGATTTCAATAATTCTTTTTTATTGGAAAGAGTATACAACAAAATTGGTCCCATTTAAATTTTATCGAAATCGGCTGAGCCATTCTTGATAAATCAACAATAATGTGAACAATGCTACATCGATCCGTGCGAAATATTCGCGAATTCTGTACACGGGTGAAGGCGACCGACTAATTGCTAATTTTTGCAAAAAATATTTTGTTCTTTTGTCAGAATATAAATAATTATGAAGATAATATAACTCGTATATCTCGTAACTAGCTATACGCAGTTTCCTACAGGATCCTTACATATTTCCTGGATAAAAATTAGCCTATGACACTCTCCGATCTTTGAACTATATATATTCTAAAAATCAAGTCGTCCTGTTGCGTTGCCCTGGATGCCGCGTAAAAAGTAACAGACAAACCAACAAACGCACTTTCGAAGTAAGTATAGATTGTATGCTTGAAAGAGAAAAGGACAAATGCGCTTCCTATGTATATTTTAGATATTCTAATATAACTAACGGACTAAAACCTAGTAATAAAATATACACGAACCCTGGAGTCTAGTAGAGTAGAAATGTAAATAAAATAGAATATGTAATTAATAATTGTTCGTCAAAAATGGCACAACCGACATCAATCCAAACAAATGTTCGAATAGTTCGCTTGATTCGATGCATGCCATTTTAAAATAAAATTTAAATGAAACCACCTTCCAAACAGAAAAAAAAAACACGTAACATAAAACAAAAATGAACCATAGGCAATATCTACAGTTGAATTAAGTACTTTTTGAAGTCAGTCAAAAACTGACGATTTTTATTTCAAGGGCATCCGTCCGCTGTTCAGTTTCAGTTCTAAAGCAGGAAGTACCCACATTCCGGAATAGTTCCCGCCCTATTAGCGCGAGCGAGGCTCGAGGGCGCTCCGGCCACTCCCTTATAATGAGGGCTGTGGACTAGATATCTGCATATTACGTATGGTATACCAACTCTAGGAACGGCAGCGTAGGACGTCCACCTACGAGGTGGACGAGTTTCTTATCATGATCATGCTGGATGCAAGCCGCTTGCAACCGGTCTTATTGGAGATCCATAGAAGAGGCCTATGTCCAGCAGTGGACGTCATATGGCTGATATGGATAGATAGTCTCTAGGAACAGTCGTTTACCATTTTGGGACCAGGGATGATGTAAGATCTTCCCCAGGTCCCTTTTCTTGCAGATTGCGATCGAAGAGGTGGTTGGCAAAGACTAAACTCAAAACTAAAAAAAAAACGCAAAGAACAAACTCGGAGGTCGGATAAAAACTTCTATAATTTCGACTTAGATGGGTACAGTTTACGATGGCGTGCTAAGTATTTCTATTTCTATAATTAGTGGCCTGTAACAGTGGCCTAATAGTAATGAAATGTTGAAAAAAAACAGCAGAAAGAATCACTAAGAATCCCGCCGGTTTTTGACACTTGTTTTTTTGTATCTAGTGATGGGACATGCCAGCTTGCATTTTAAACTAAAAACTAGTGTTGTGACCATGTCTCATCACAGATTATAAAATAGTCGAATTATGGGTGCGTTTACAAAACGCCACACCATGATACTATCAGCTCGTCCTGGATTCGTCCGCCTACAAATAAATTATAGCTACAACCCTTCCAGAAGAAATACTCTATAAGTCTAAATGATAACCTCCATCCCCCCGTTCCGCTATACCGTTTCCCAAAAAACCTTCGAAAATCACGCGCGTTTTCTTCGAGATTATCGTAACCCCGAATAAAAATAAACAGCCGTTCAATACAAAAACATTCATCAACTCTCGACACAGTGCATGAAACAAGTGATTTTTTTTCGCGATATCATCAAGGGTTTCTGTTAAAGTTGTTCATAATAAATTATTATAACAATATAACTTTTTACATACAAGCTTTTGAGATCCTGGATATCATGTCGCAGCAGAGTGCTAGCCAAAACAAGTACCTATAACAAGCCCAAACACGACGGGTCTATTTTGTTTAGAACAGGAACTCCTGGCACAACTTCCGACTCTGTCATCAGATCAGCTCCGTACCATATTATTGCATTGTCACGCGATATACGTATGCATGCCAAATTTCAGAAGAAACCGGGAAGTTGGTCAAATTTAACTTGCAAGATTCCACCCGAACTTCTATAGGTACATCCATTGCAAGTTAAATAAATGCTTGTAATGATGAGTATAAATATAAGTACACTTCTCTTTGCAACAGCCTGAATATATATTTACTTGTGTAATAAAAGTTTATCAATCCGCTGGTCACATTGTAAGCTACAATCTTCTATCTATCTCACAGACGAAAATAAAAACAAAACCTGACCTAGCCAACGTGCGGCAGATAGGGCAAGGGCATCGCACGCAGGGCGTGAGTGCAACGCCACTTGCTCATAGACGTGACGACACAGTAGCGCCAGTTAGATAGATAGATTTAGATGCCTAAAGTGCAACGTCTTTTGAGAGGGTAAGCTAACTTTGTAACCGACAATGAATGGTGCTTATTTCACGCTGTGTGTCATTACATTTTTTGATAATTAGAGATTAAAATTTAAATTTAGAACCAAAAAATCAAAGAAATAATATGTTAACTATAATTAGGAATACATTTAAAATTTTGGATTATGGAATTGATTTTAGTTATTTTGTCGGCTAAGTATCAGCTCGAGGCCTTTGAATCGGTATATCGGCGTGCTGTTCGGCTTATAGATGTTGAAAAGTTAGTTGCAAATAAACTTTATTGCCTGGAGCATCGCCGTAGGGTTGCGAGTCTGTCCATTTTCTATAGGATTCATTTCGAAATGTGCATCTGAGCTACACGATCTTATTCTACCATCCCATTTTTACTACAGGTCAATTAGAAAGACGCCACATTACTACCCCTACAATGTCGATTTTCTTTCGATACGTACGAAGCGGTTTTTCTCGCATTTCTGATTCGTACCGCCAGGGAATGGAACAGTCTTCCTGCTTTTCTGTTTCCTAAGAGATACAATCTTAAGCTTTTCAAGATCAGAGTGAATAGGTATCTTCTAGGTCTGCGTGCTTCGTCTTCATCAGGCGAGTTGGTGGTCAAACGCATTTATTTGCGTTAAAAAATTATTTGTACATCTCACAATTGAAGCCGTGGTGGTCGAGAGGTAGTGACACCCGCTTTACAATCGTGAGGTCGTGGGTTCGAATCCCCGGTCCTGTACCAATGAGTTCTTTGGAATTTATGTATGGAATTTCGGTGAAAGAAAACATCGTGAGGCAACTTGCATACGTCCATAGAAGAAATTCGATGGTGTATGTGAATCCACCAATCCGCACTGGGCCAGCCAATCACCCTTCGTGGGTAGGCCTACGTCCTGCAGTGGACTATTAAAAAGGCTGGTACAGTACAGTACAGTACAGTACACAATTGAAAATAAAAACAAAACCTGACCTAGCCAACGCGCGGCAGATAGGGCAAGGGCTTTGCACGCAGGGCGTGAGTGCAACGCCACTAGCTCATAGAAGCTACGACACAGTAGCTCCAGTTAAACTGATGCCTAAAGGTAGATGACTTCTAAGAGGCTACTATTAGCTAGAGGTATTGAATGTTTGCGGTATGTTTGTCTTACAATATTGAAATAAAAACAAAACCTGACCTAGCCCACCGCGCGGCAGATAGGGCAAGGGCAAGGGCAGCGCACGCAGGGCATGAGTGCAACTACACTTAGTTAGGGATACAACGGCACAGAAGCGCAAGTTAAATATATGCCTAAGATGCAACGCCTTTTGAGAGGCAACTGAATTGAAAATGACAAAATAAAAAAATACTACAATATCGAGGACCAGTTTAAATGTTAGGAGTAAGGAATTTGTAGAAGCGATTTTGTACGTCTCACAATTGAACACGAAAATAAAACCTGACATGGCCTAACTAACTGTAGATAGGGCAAAGGCATCGCTTGCAGGGCGAAACGTATAAATGTACTACAGTTATTGGCATAAATAAGATTAGAAACATTAATTTCAAATTAACTTTACTATCGATAGGTAAACCCATCTGAAAACTGATACACCTCCTTGACAGACTAAAATAGGTAAATATCATACTTTAACTGGCTCGCTGGCTCCTCTACCCACCAGCTCTATGAGATTCTTGACCCCCGCTCGTGACCAGTGCGCGATCATTGGCACTGGGCTCAATTGAACGCGCCTATCTCCTACGTAGGTAGCTTTTGTACGTAGGCATGCTGCATTGTTGCACTTCTGTGGCGGTTGATTGAACTTTTAGTATTTTTTTTTCGGAAAAAGTCGCTATATTGCCTTTTATATTTTTAACCTTTTGATGCAACAATATAATTAATTTTCGCAGGAAATGGCACCACAGACTTTCACCGGGTACAGAATTCGAATAGTTTGCGCGAATCGATGCGACATCTATGTACAATATTGTTGATTTATCAAAAACGGCTGGGCCGATGTGGATAAATTTTAAATGGGACCACCTCGAGAGTATTGAAATAAAAAAGAATTTTAATCGGTTTACAATTGGCGAAAATACCGATAAACGATACACAAAAAATACATACAGAACATATACTAATAATAATACATAATACATACAGAAAAGTATTAGTATGTTTTTGTATGCATTATTATTATTATTGTTGTAATATTCAATTCTTGTGTATATTGATATGTATGTATATATCTTATGTATATTTATGACTCTTTATTCAAGTGTTTTCATTTTTGTTTTAATTAATTCGCCATTATTGTACACCCCGTCCCTTACCTTCCTCTATAATCCTTTCCTCTCTTAATCAGGTTGCCTGGAAGAAATCGCTTTAAGCGATAAGGCCGCCGGTTGTCGCACTATTTTAATTCTACTGTATTATTTTATTGTTAAATTGTAAATTGTGTGAACAATAAAGCGTTTTCTATTCTACAGACGAACATAGTACCTCCTCCTTTATGCAAGTCGCTCATAAGAGTATTATACGTATAACATATTGTAGCAATCGTCATTAAAGACAATAAACAGGCTAAGTAAAGTACAGTCTGCGAGATCGAATGAAAAATGAGGAAATCTGTCGAAGAAACAAAGTTACAGACATTTTAGATAGATAGAGAAACTCTTTATTGCACACCAAGAAATAAACAAAAAGAAGAAACAAAGATACATAAACAGTGTAACAATGGGCGGCCTTATCGCTGATAGCGATCTCTGCCAGGCAACCTTAGGATGGAGAGGACAGGAAGCGTATTAATAATGAAGAAAGAAAGCGTATAAACATTTTCAGAAGATTAGCAAGTTGAAATGGTAGTGGGCAGGGTATATTAGCACGGAGGGCTAGTGACCGATGGAATTGATAAATCCTCGAGTAGAGACCACGTACCGGCAAGCGCAGCGCAGGACGTCCACATACGAGGTGACAGATGATCTCATCAAGACCGTAAGATTAGGATGCAAGCCGCTACCAACTGGTTATTGGAGATCTACAAGGTAGGCCTATGTCTAGCAGTGAACATCGTATGGCAGATTGATGAATGGATGGGTATACGAATATCACGAACACAGTTCAGACATGCCAGCAAATACGGAAGTTTGTGTATTTGTGTATCCGCTGTGTTCTTTCTTATCGGCAAATATAAACGAGTACGACTAATTGCTGTATTTGCAAATAAGTCAAATACGCGAACATTAATAGCGATATTATATTAGATAGCAAAAAAGTTAGAGCCGTTTATGTCGTAAAAACCGCATATTTCAACACTCACAAAAATCAAAACCTACAGGGTACTTCCCGTTGACATAGAACTATGAAATTTGGCGAGAAGCATTGTCTCAGAATACTCATATAGGAACAAATCTGGAAACTGTACATTTTTATTTAAATCGCAAAAAATAGGGCCTAAAATTTCACAAAATATGGTTTCAAAAGTCAAAATGAATAAATCGTATCATATAAGGTATCATATAAAAGAACTTCATTAGCACATGCTGAAACAGGTTTTTAATTATTTTAACAATGTGTAATTTTCGATGGACAAGAAAAGTGAAAAAAAAAAAACTTTTTTGTCAATGGTAACAACTTACTTCCCAATTTTGTGAAAGTTTCTGGATTTGTACGGAACCCTCGGTGTGCGAGCCTGACTCGCACTTGACCGGTTTTTTATGTGTAATCACGCATAACTTTTTACATAGTGATCTGATTTCAATAATCATTTGTTTTATTGGAAAGAGTATACTCCGAAGTTGGTCTCATTTAAATTCTATCGAAATCGGCTGAGCCGTTTTTGATAAATCAATAATAATGTGAAAAATGCTACATCGATCCGTGTGAAATATTCGCGAATTCTGTACACGGTTGAAATCGGTCATGCCATTTTTTGCGAAAAATATTTATTAGAACCCACCGTCCAAATTGCTGCTCTAGCTTGTTAAATTAAAAACTAAATTCTAGCATGAATTGCACAACAGAGATGACTTAACATTATTTGGAACAAAATTAAATTGACCTGTCAGTTGTGAACAAAAAATCAATTAATCATACTTAGTCGTCAGTGATAAAAACGAGGAGTTCTAGGTTAAAATTACTTTGTCATCATCATTCACAGCCCGTGATCGCTACTGCTGAACATAGGTCTTACTTCTTGTAAGCACAATATGCAGCATATTGTGCTGACTATTGTGCTATTGACTGCCTCGGTGGCTCAGTGGTTAGTGAACCTAACTTCTGGATCAAAGAGGCGTGGGTTCGATCCCCACCCAGGGCAAATATTTATGTGATGAACATAAGTATTTGCTCTGTGTCTGGGCGTTATTTAGTTTCTATCTATATAAGTATGTATTTAAAAATATGTATATGTAGTATATCAGTCTCTGGCAGCCATATCACAAGCTTTGCTTAGTTTGGGGTCAGAGGCCGTGTGTTAGATGTCCCAACATATTTATTTATTTATTGTGCTTATATAATAAGGTTGTCCTGTATAGGTTGGACCAGCAAGCGCAGCGTAGGTCCACTGATCAGGTGGACTGACGTCATAATTAAGACTGCGGAACGCGCTGGATACAGGCCGCTTCCAACAGGCCTTATCGTAAATCCATTGAGGAGGTCTATATGTCCAGCAGTGGACGTCCTATGTGACGTCGGTGGGTGATGGATAGATGTATAGGTTTAACTCGCAATTTCGACAATATCGACGACTCAACGACCTGGTGTGCGCTCCAAGGTTTGTTTTCCGTTACAGTATGCTGAGTGTGAGTTTTGTCGTAAACATGACGCGCTCCTCGGCGAGCGCGTAAGCATGTAATTTGTATGGACTTATTGTGTTTCATAAACACGCCGCAAGTGGCGCTGTACATTTCTTCATACAAATTACATGCTTACGCGCTCGCCGAAGAGCGCTTCATGTTTACGACAAAACTCACACTCAGCTTACAGATATACTTCGTCAATTTAGTAGAGCTAAATTACTTACCTATTATATTGTTACGCTTTGAGGTCTACTTACAGATTTTGCATTATCATTATTAATCTATACGTCTTTTTTTTTCTACAGCGAATTTGAGCCAATGACGTCTCAGAAATGTTTGTAGGTACTAGGTACTAACTTTTCACACCAATGGCATTTTAGTAAGGGAAACTAGCATTATTTTGGAGGAAAAATTCGATGTTAGCTAATGAGGTAAATGAGAATTAAACTGCATATAAAAATGCATGCAAACAAAATACAGAAAAAGTTATTTTTATACAAACGCATTCCGTTCGTGTAGTCAGAGCTTTTCTACGATTTTTCGAACTCTATTATATCTCTGTTAGATAAGATCTGTTTAGGCACTCGAGTATATCTACTAAACCCCGGTTCGTTTATGTCTGGGCACAAAACAACGACGGTACAGAAGTAAAGCTTCATTTAATGTAAGATGGGGCAAGGGGGTTTTCGCATAATTAAATTTACATATTATATGAACGGAAATAACTCAAGTATTTAGTCTGTACACCGGTAAGTTTTATCAGTTCGATTGCAATAGCTGGCCTTTTTCAATTTTCCAAGTAGCATGCAGAAATTAAAACAAAACGTGAGTGATTACGCGTTCATTATAAGCCGTATTATGTCATATTAAGCCGTGGTGGTCTAGTGGTTGTAACGCTGGCCTATCATTCTTGAGTTTGTGGGTTCAAATCCCGGTCCTGTACCAATGAGTTTATTTAGAACTTATGTGCGGAATTTCACACCACTGGCTTTTCGGTGAAGGAAAACATCGTGAGGCAACCTGCATAAGTCTATGGAAGAAATCGATGGCGCATGTGAATGAGTATTCCACCAACCCCCGCTGGGCCAGCGTGGTGAATATGACCCAATCACCCTTAGTGGGTAGGCCTACGTCCTGCTGTGGACTATTAAAAAGGCTGGTACAGTACAGTACGCGTTCATACAAAGGATATTATCGTTTTTTGTTTGGCTTCATATCGGTATTTTTCTTGGGTTATCTTTGGTTCCGCCCGAAGTACCTACCATATAAAAATCTATGGAAATACTCGGAAACTACTGTAGTTACTATTAATGATTTCCGTAGCTTTTGTCCGTGGCTTTGCCCTCGTGTTATTTAGATTTTTGCCAAAATTCATGTCTATTTGTTACTCTTTTGCTGCGTGAAAGAATAACAAACCAACAAAGACACTTTCGAATTTATAATATTAGTAAAGACTCTATACTCTCGTTGTTTGTCTGGGGCTTGCCATTGCACAACTTTGCCGGTTGCAATTGAACCGGTAAAATTTCCTATTAGGTAGGGTTGGAAAAATGGTTCGGACGGAAAAATAGTAAAGAAATAGTAAAGATGTAAATTTTACATCTATTAGGTAAAAAGGAACTTACGTTTTAGGTACTTATCTTTTGAAGTGTTTGTCTTTTTACTTCTAAAACGAGGGACGCTTCATATTTTTCTTTATTTTTTATTGTTTTTGGTTTAGTCTAAAACATTTTAAATTTTTAACTATCGAGTGCATTTCCTTCGATACATTTCTGATTCGTACCGCCAGGGAGTGGAACAGTCTTCCAGCTTCCCTGTTTCCTAAGAAATATAATGTAAAGCTTTTCAAGATCAGAGTGAATTGATCTTCTAAGTCTGCGTGCTTCATCTTCGACCACAACGTCGCTTACCATCAGGCGAGTAGGTGGACAAGCGCGGAATTTTCGCGTTTAAAAAAATCTCGTTTCAGCCACAGGACGTCCACTGCTGGACTTAGGCCTCCCCTAAAGATCTCCAATAAGACCGGTTGGTAGCGGCTTGCATCCAGCGCGATCCTGCGGTCTTAATGAGGTCATCCGTCCACCTTGTGGGTGGACGTCCTACGCTGCGCTTGCCGGTACGTGGTCTCCACTCGAGGACTTTTCGACCCCATCGGTCATCAGTCCTCCGAGCTATGTGCCCTGCCCATTGCCATTTCAACTTGCCAATCCTCTGGGCTATATCGGTAACTTTGGTTCTTCTACGGATATCCTCATTCCTGATTCGATCTCACAGAGAGACTCCGAGTGTAGCCCTCTCCATAGCTCGTTGGGCTACTTGGAGCTTACTAATAAGGCCCATAGTTCTCACTATGGGCCACGTTTCTGTGCCTTTAATCATCACTGGCAACACACACTGGTCGAAAACTTTCGACTTGAGGCACTGATGTCTGACGAGAAGATGTTACGCAATTTTCCAAACGCTGCCCAGCCGAGTTGGATTAGGCGATTGGCCTCTTTCTTGAAGTCGGACCTACCTAACTGGATTACTTGTCCTAGGTAGACGTACGAGTTGACGTGTCTGACTATCTGTAAAACAATTACAATTTTCCGAAATTTTCCGTTTCATTCAGAAATTTTCGCCTGTTTTTGCAGACCGTACGTTATAAAAGTTTCTCGGAACAATATCGGACATCGGGATTTCAGCTTTTATTTTACAAAATACACGGCGGATATACGTTTTATTGATCACATTCTATTGTAGATGACAATGTTAGGACTACCAATTTTGTACTCTTATTTGAGGTGAAGGAAAATAAATATTTTGAATATCATACATTTTTAACCCCTAGCCAAAAAATAGGGGTGTTTTAAACTTGACGTGTCTGACTGTCTGTATTTAAGGACTTGCCGTCGTGTTCTAGTGGTAGTATCACCTGCCCTACCATCGCGAGGTCGTGCGCTCGAATCCTGGTCCTGTACCAATGAATCCTTAAAACTTATGTGGGAAATTTTTGTTGAAAGCTGCAATAAATAATTGATTTGGCTCTTTGGTGCAGGCATAGTGCCGGCATGCATGCAATCTGCATACGTTCGGAAAAGAAATTCAATGGTATATATGTGAATTTACCAACCCACACTGGGCTAGCGCCCCTTATACGAGTAGCCCCATCGACATTTGTCGGCAAGCCTTTCTTCAGCAGTGAACCGGTACCGTACAGCACAATCAAAGGCCAAATCTAACTTCTTGGCGGTTGTGACAGACAGACAAAACTCTTTATTTATAACCACAATATAAAAAATAAACACTATTTACACATATACGACAAAAAAATATGATTATAAAGTGGCGGCCTTATCACCTATGGCGATTTCTTCCAGGCAACCTTGCACGAAAATGAACCGACAAGAATAAGAAATAGTGGCCTTAAATAGATATCAACAAAGAAAACACCTATAAATAAAATAAATATACTTAATTCAATCTAAGTTTTAAATATACTTACATATAATATATAAATATAATAATATATAAATATAATTATACATATACCTACATATATACATACCTACATACGTTGTAAAATAGTAGCGAAAGGAACAAGTAGCATTATGATTTCAGATAGTGAGCTTTCACAAGTTGTTTGAAAACGTTCAATGAAGGTGAACGCTTAATTTCCAAAGGTAAGTAATTCCAAAGTCTGACTGCCTCCACAGAGAAAGAAGAATCGTAGAAAGATGTTTTGTGACGAGGGAAACTAAGACGTTACGTTAGCATCAAGCTGCGAAGTCTCGTCTCCTTTCTTCGTTGACATATGAATATATTGCTACTGCGCAACTAATCTAAGTGTAGGTATCTGGGTGTAACTAGCGTATATAAACAATATCTTGTTTTGAATTTTGAATAGTCATTCAAATTGCTTACAAAATATATTATGTAAAATCTGTAACCGTTCTCAAAGTTAACATGCGTACACTTCAGCGTGATTGTGAAATTCTATTTGTAAAAATCTTTTGGGTACCCAAGATACAGTCTTAGCCTAGTTTGGGGGCCACTGTTTTCCAGTAGATACTGAAACACTAATTAAGACTCATCTGTTGTGAAGGGGTAAACAAACCACGTCGCCATAAGCGCATAGCCGACCCGTCAAGATTGGTTTCACTTTTAGTCCCGAGTCTTATAATCACCTCGTGTTCACAGACACCAAAAGTTTGATTTAGGCTGTAATAAACTGGCACTATAGAAATTAGTCCCACAAAAACAACTTTATTATATATTTACTGAGCAAAGATCCGTCTATCTCATAATAAAGTTCTTACATCCGCATGCAACGTAATGAACAAACTTTATATATACTATTACAGTACAAGTTACAAGCTTATAACTTGCCCATACTTAATGCAATACGCTACTAACACAAACAGGAACCTCGTAGCCCGTTCCAACAGATTTCAAGCATCAAATCATGTTACGTCATCCGACAGTCGGGCAGCCAACGTTAGGTCACCCACAGTACCTAGTCTACCTATCTAGGTACTATCTAGTAGCTAAACAAGTCTAGGTAGGTCTAGGAAATCGCAGTGCACGTGGAGGTTTGTTCCTGTCCAACAAGGTTTGTTTTGTTGAGGTAGGGCTTCTAATACAGCGGTGGGATGACATTAAATGAGTAGAAAACCATTTAAATAATTATCTTAAAATGTCAGCCAAGGTTAGGTCACCCACAGTACCTAGCCTACATAGATAGTAGCTAAACTGCTAACTTTAATGAAAAATATATAACATCATACCTACGCGTACCTATTGTATTTAACGCAGCGTAGGACGTTCTCCAACGAGGTGGACCGATGGCCTCCTCAAGACCGCAGGATTGCGCTAGATGCAAGTCGCTTCGGACCGGTCTTATTTTAAGTTTTGACAAGGCCCCTCTACAGCCGCTGATTTTATTTATTATTTCTGTTTGCGTGATTATTTTTATTATTTTATTCTTTTCTGTACATTGACGTGTCCAAGTGTTCTCATATGTGTTCCTACGGAAATAAATGTTTTTGACTATTGACTATTGTAGATCCATAAGAGAGGCGGATGTCCAGAAGTAGACGTCCTATGATGGTCCTATGGCTGATGGATGGATGGATGACCTACTAAACTAATAGTAGCAACGTTACTAATTTAGGTCTGAAGCCGGATTAATCTCCGCTTTATAACGGACAGCACCCGGCCTCAGAACAACTCTCCGTTTTGGGCTGTATAGGTAATTATGCAAGCAGACGTCATGTCGTACAGGGAGATGAAAACACTAGCAGAAGACCGCGAGACATGGAAGTTGCTCCACCGACAAGAGCCTTGCTCTTAAATTGTGATGATGATGAGGTAATTAGTTTTGTAGCTTCCAACTCATTGCGCTTTAAAAACTTTTTGTGTTTGGGACCTCAAGAGAGTTACTGGAATTTCTGAGCAATCTTGAATTGTTATGATTTACTCATGTAAACTTCCGGAACTAAATAATACGGTATATATGAATCTTTGGTTTGGTTTATTTACAATTCCGCTATTAATAATAAATACTTACCGTGGTGGTCTAGTGGTAGTAACACCCGACCTGCAATCGGGTCGTGGGTTCAAATCCCAATCCCATACCAATGAGTTTCTTTGGAACTTGTGTACGGAATTTCACATCATTGGCTTTTCGGTGAAGGAAAACATCGTGAGGCAACCTGCAGAAATTCGATGGCGTATGTGAATCCACCAACCTGCAATGGGCCAGCGTGGTGGATATGGCCCAATCAACCTTCGTGGGTAGGCCTACGTCCTGCAGTGGACTATTAAAAAGGCTGGTACAGTACAGTACTTCATTAAATTTCTTTCTGGTCAGCTTTGATTTGGTGGATTTGTGGACCTGACTCAGTCACGAGTAGTTTTTCAAGAGTAGTCCTACGATGTACAGAAAAGGCCAAGACGGTATTGAATCGTCTTTTTAAAATCCTTAAACTATATAAAAGATGATATATTATACTCGTAGATATGGCCGAGTCGAGGTAAATGACATAGAAACTTTGCTAATCTGGGTCTGAAGCCGGATTACTCCCCGCTTTATAACGGGCAGCACCCGGCTATTGCATCAGAACAAGTCTCTGTGTTGTTTTGTGTAGGTAATTATGAGTGCAGCTTTCAACTCATTGCGCAATGAAAGCTCGGTCGGGAAGGGGTCTAAGCCGTGTGCTTTGTGGTCTTAGGTTCCTGTGAGCTCTGTAGAGCAACTAGAATAACTGAGCAATCTTGGATTATTATGAATTTATGATATACCCTTCTAGACCTGCGGAAAGAAATTAGAGGTGTATGAAAATCAACCAAACCAAAATAGTTAATCGTGACTGAACTTTTCGGGGGCGGCTGATGGAGAACAAAGAAAGCTGAGACGGTTTTGTATCTTCATTTTCAAATCTTGTGACGACATAGTTGTAGATAAGGCCGATCTGGCTGGGGTGGCTGCGCATGGTGACCGCCATACTAAACCCATGTCCAGCCATCCCCTCCACACTTCGCTCAGCGCTACACTTATATACCGCGACCTGTACCTACCTGCGAAAATCAAATAATTAAGACAAGATATTATTCTATAACACAGAAACGTGGTCTCTCACTATGTGCCTTATTAGTAAGCTCCAAGTAGCCCGACGAGCCATGGAGAGGGCTATGCTCGGAGTTTTTCTGTGAGATCGAATCAGGAATGTGGAGATCCGTAGAAGAACCAAGGTTACCGACATAGCCCAGCGGATTGGCAAGTTGAAGTGGCAATGGGCAGGGCACATAGCGCGGAGAACTGATGACCGATGGGGTCGAAAAGGTCTCGAGTGGAGACCACGTACCGGCAAGCGCAGCGTAGGACGTCCACCCACAAGGTGGACGGATGACCTTATTAGGACCGCAGGATCGCGCTGGATGCAAGCCGCTACCAACCGGTCTTATTGGAGATCTTTAGGGGAGGCCTATGTCCAGCAGTGGACGTCCTATGGCTGAAATGGTGATGATGATGATGATTCTATACGTGTCATATAGTTATTAGTGACTTCCAAAAAAGAGGAGGTTCTATGTTCGTCTGCATGTATTTTTTTGTGTATGTTCATCAATAATTTCACCAATTGTGAAATGATTTAAAAAAATCGAAGAGGCATACTCCTAAAGCAGCCCCATTTAAATTTTATCGAAATCGTTTTCGAAAAACCAACAACAACGTAAAAATTACTACATGGATGACACATCGATTCGTGCAAACTATTCAAATTCTGTACTCGGTGGAAGTCGGATATGCCATTTTGCCGAAAAATTGTTTATTGATATTCTAACCGACGGACTAATCATAATAATTAACCCACACAAAAAGCTTACCGTCTTACCACAAAAGCTTTAAACACTGCTTTACCATGCCGTTTGTACTGTTAAACACTGTCTAAGGCATGAGTAAAACTTTTGTGGTAAGACGGTTATTAGTTTGCTTCCTCTTTCATAATGCAAACCGTTAGAGACTGGAGTGCCCTCCATCATTGTTTCCTGACAATTACAATCTGGATATCTTTCAGGCAATAGTAAATAGATGTCTCTAGGTCGGGGCACTCGATTTTTGGTCGTAACATCGTTTTCTATCTGGTGAGTTGGTGGCCAAATGTCTTATACGATACACATAAAACGTCGTGGACATAACCCTCCCCTATAGATCTATAGGCCGAAGGCGTGATCCTACAGTTTTGATGAGGTCATCCGTCTACCTACAAGGTTTTTTTTTATATTGAATAGGTTCACGTTTGACTACACACTGCCTGATGTTAAGCAAATGTGCGGTCTGGGGTGTAGCACGCTTACCTAGAAGATACCTATTTACTCGGGATTTGAAGACACCCACGTTGTACTTTAACGAGAAGACAGACCCAGGCAAAGCGTTCCACATTCCGGCTGTTCGTATGTCATATACGCGCGGAATGTCCACCATAAAAGGGTGACGCTTTGGTCGCGTCTGTCTAGCCGCACAATAGAAGAAAGGGACAGGGAAAAAGGTGGAGTCAGGAGTCCTACGCTTCGCTTATCGGTACGTGGTCTCCACTCGAGAACTTTCCAACCCCGTCAGTCATCAGTCCTCCGTGCTAAATGCCCACTACCATTTTAACTTGCCAATCCAGTAGCCATGTCGGTAACTTTGGTTCTTCTACGAATCTTCTCATTTCTGATTCGATCTCGCAGAGAGACTCCAAGCTTAGCCCCAATATCTATGAAAATTGATTCCTTTGCACTAAACTAAACTAAAAACAAGCCTCAGTTTCAGAGCAGCCGATAAAGTAGTTCGCCCAACTTGTAGGTCGGGCGGTTATTTAAAATGCGGCCAACCATGCAAAGTTTGATTTGAATAGTTAAAATGGATTTACTTTTAGTCTACCGTTTCTATTTTTCATAGTTATTTACTTTAGCTACGGAATATTTTCTATTTTAGTCAATTTCGATTTAGTTATTTAGCCAAATGCGCTTGTAAAATACAACCTCATTTCAAAACGGAAATCCTATCCTACTAATCCTACTAATATTATAAACGTGAAAGTTTGTGAGGATGGATGGATGGATGGATGTATGGATGTTTGTTACTCTTTCACGCAAAAACTACTGAACGGATTGAGATGAAACTTTGCAATAATATAGCTTATATATTAGAATAACACATAGGCTATAACTTATAATGATATATTGCGTATGCGGGCGAAGCCGCGGGTAAAAACTAGTACCTATTATAAACGCGAAAGTTTGTGAGGATGGATGGATGGATGGATGGATGTATGGATGTTTGTTACTCTTTCACGCAAAAACTACTAAACGGATTGAGATGAAACTTTACAATAGTATAGCTTATATATCAGAATAACACATAGGCTATAAATTATAATGATATATTGTGTATGCGGGCGAAGCCGCGGGTAAAAACTAGTTAATAATAATTTTAATACTAAAATGTTATCTACCAGTTATAAAATACCTTGCAATTAACTTTACAAGCGAATGTTAGGTAGTAAATTTATAAGAAACCTTTTTTGACCGACATAACGGAGGAAGTACACAATTCGACGCGTAATTTTTTTTATGTGTAACCACGCATAACTTTTTACGTAGCGGTCCGATTTCAATGATTCTTTTTTTATTGGAAAGAGTATACTTCGAAATTGGTCTCATTTAAATTTCAACGAAATTTACTGAGCCATTTTGATAAATCCTACTAATATTATAAACGCGAAAGTTTGTGAGGATGGATGGATGTATGGATGTTTGTTACTCTTTCACGCAAAAACTACTGAACGGATTGAGATGAAACTTTGCAATACTATAGCTTATATATCAGAATAACACATAGGCTATAAATTATAATGATATTGCATCAAAAATCAAAATATCATGCGGGCGAAGCCGCGGGTAAAAACTAGTCTACAACCATGTGTAAAATACTACATCGATCCGTGCGATATATTCGCGAATTCTGACAACGGTTGAAGTCGGTCATGCCATTTTTTGCTAAAATTAATTATAGATAATTGTATTGATTGCTGATATTTTATTTTTAGCAGAAACAACTAAGTTTTTGTTTATTTTTCGTCATCTTTCTCCATTCGATAGTAAATACGACTAGGTGTTTGTCAGCGATCACCAATGTTAAGCAACGTTCGGCACGGTCAGTCTTCGGATGGGTGACCGCGGGTGGCATTTACAACTGAGCGATCCCGTGACTCGAATGACATGTTAAAGTGGCCTTCAGGCGACTTAGAAACTCTTACACCTGCTAGTCCAGCATCATTAAGTACCTAACCAAAAGGAGTCGACACTGCAAAGCGTACCCCTCTGCCAAAAGTACGCGATCGGCGTTCATGCTTTTTATATAAATATATCGGTCTGGTTGCGCTTGTGTTGCGTTAATTTTCAGCTAGTGTTAGTTAATTACATTTGTGTGTGTGTGTAAACTTGCTTATATTTTGGTTTGTGTGCGTTTCTTCACCCCTCACTGACTAGGCAGACTTTGGTGCTTAGGCGTGTCGACTCCTTTTGGTTAGGCACTTAATGTCCAGCATGCGACGACTAAAAGCCACGAAAAGAACTCATTTCGACGTGTGACAAAGTGACAGATATTATTATTTACTTTGCCATAACTCTGTCTCGACAAATGGACAAAAGATGTCATGGAATGGTGCCCTAGACAATACAAAAGAAAAAAGGGCAGACAGAGACGTAGATGGAAAGATGATTTTAAAAAAGTAGCAGGAAGTACATGGACGAGAAAAGCAAGAGACCGATCACTTTGGAAAATTCTTGGGGAGGCCTATGCTGAAAAGCAAGACGATCAAAATTAAAAAAAAATGAATCAAATTACTGGTGTCGAAATAGAACGAGCATCATATATTATAAATATAGCATATTATTATAAGTAATTAAATAGTTAGAGACACATTTGTGTAGTTTTATAAGTTGATTGTTAATAAAGGCTATCATTATCATTAACGCTGTCTCGTTCTGACACGTCGAAAGAATTATTACGTGGTGCGCATCCTAGACCGGCCGGGCTAGCCAACCCGGCCTATACGAACTTACTTAGTTCGTATACGTGGCTAATCCAGATTTCAGTGTTTTTAGGACTTTAAAAAATTAGGTTAGGTACTTACTAGGAAAAACTCGCAACCCGCCTATATTACCACGACATCCTATTTTTTAAGGGTTGCCTGTAAGAGATTGCTGTAAGCAATAAGGCCGCCTTTGGTTGCACTAGTTTTAAGATGTTTTACAGGGTTCCGTACCTCAAACGGAAAAAAACGGAACCCTTATAAGATCACTTTGTTGTAAGTCTGTCCGTCTGTCATTTTTATTTAAATCACAAAAAATAGGGCCTCCAAATTCACAAAATATGGGATCAAAATTAAAAGTGAGTAAATCGTATCATGTAAGGTATCATATAAAAGAACTTCATTAGCACATGCTAAAACAGGTTTTTAATTATTTTAACAACTTGTTTGTACGGAACCCTCGATGTGCGAGCCTGACTCGCACTTGTCCGGTTTTTTTCCTTTCTGTATATTTTTCTGTATTCTATGTTAACAATAAAATGTTCATTCATTCATTCATTCTAATTTGAATATTACCAAAACTGTAACAAATATCTGATTATGAATCACCGCCCAGCTGTTCCCTTCGCAATACTTGATTTAGCGATACCGGAGTCTTACTAGTCATACCGGTATCCGTTATCCAATCTGTAATTCCGGTATCATTCCAGTTTTGTCCCAGCCGGTATCTTGCGTAAGATTTGCTAAAATCAGTAGGTACGTATTTGAATTTAGAATGCGTCGATAACACAGATCTCGTGAAATGAGACAATATGGTATCTAGATCTAGAGGGAAACAATGAAGTAGGAAACTGAACTGGAGAGAAACTAGTAGTCCGCCCCGGACTTGGACTCGCGATATTCCTATTTTATATCATAAATACCTACTGGGATTTCAAAAAATGTAACAATATTTGTATGAAAGTTAGCGATTTATTTTAAATAAATGTTGAATGACATAGATAACATTCGGTGAAATGTTTAAAATAGTCATCCGCAACTCCCGCAGAAAGTGGCGCCGTTTTGCCTCTTTTTACCACGGCCCTCGTATCTTCGCAACCACTTAACAGAAGATGCTCATATTTGAACTTAATCATTCTATAAATATAAACTACGTTCAGGCTAAATTTTATGGAGATCGGTTGAGCGGTAGTTGAGTTATCGTCGAACAAATATACATACAAACATACACCCAAGTGGCGGCTAGTCAGATTTTATTTAGATTATAACACTGGTGTTACTAACATATTTATTTGGCAAATAGCATGTCTACTACAGTTTTGACCGACTACTAGCGCACGAACACTTTAAGCATAGCACTGGTGCTTGATCCTGATAAAGGTCACCAAATGCGATCGAAACTATAGTTTAACGCAGGAGTAACACTTGTGTTCATTAAGTACCTAACCAAAAGGGGTCGACACTGCAAAGCGTACCCCTCTGCCAAAAGTACGCGACCGGAGGTCATGCTCTTTATATAAATAAATCGGTCTGGTTGCGCTTGTGCTGCGTTAATGTCAGTTAGTGTTAGCTAATTACATTTGTGTGCGTGTCAACTTGCTTATATTTTGGTTTCTGTGCATTTCTTCACCTCCACTGACTTAGCAGACTTTGGTGCTTAGGCGTGTCGACTCCTTTTGGTTAGGTACTTAATGTTTGTGTTATATCCTAGTATCCTACTAATATTATAAACGCGACAATTTGTATGTGTAAAAACGACTAAACGGATTGAGATGAAACTTTGCAATAGAACAGAATAATATATAGTTTTGGATACTTGAACCGATTTTATTTCAAAAATAAAACACCGAATTACTTCTGAGAATTATTATTTAACAAAAATAATCAAAAGTTAAACAATCGGACAGCGAATCGACACAATTTAACGAAATAGAAATGAAATATCGGACGATGTTTCCACGACGGTGGCTCGAGGCAAAGTGACGGCGCGGCGTTTGCGCACCGCCTTTTAAATCATTCGCCGGCTGGTTCTCGTCTACCTTCCAACACGGCCTTTCTTGATAAATGAGACCGTCCTCGGTCTCCCTTAGCTCTGCAGGCCAGTCTCAAGCATTGGCATCGAAGCTTAGATGGTGCTCAGGCTCGGAGGGTTCATATGCCACGCTTGAGTAGAAGTCTCTTGGTAGTTCTATGCAACCCAGACGTGCAGACCCAGACGGAACCTGTTCATTTTCTTTTCACAGCCCTGGTACCGGAAACAGCTAGACTTCAATTTGTGGCTGTAGCTCAGCCGCAGCCGAAGTAGTTTCTTCCTTTTCTAGGTCAGCATCTGTACAGAACGTGAAAACGATTTGCATATGTACGAAATCATAGAAAAGGCTTGAAGGCAAGCCAAAAACTATCCAGACATGAAGTTTTTCTTGCTCAAAAAGATTCAATCATTAAACATGAAACTGAACCGAAAAAAAAAATTGAAGTCTACAAGTATCGCCTTGCAAAGTCTGTCAAGAAACATTTCTTGTAATGGTCACGGATAAATCTCAGTTCAGATTCGTCAAATCTTATTAAAATTCACTCTTAGAGTATCCGGGTGATCAGGGCAGCAAAGCAAAATTTCATCAAAGGCACTTTGTAACCATGACTATGATTACGACTAAATAACCAAGAAAGAAATACGTTTGAAGTGTATCCTGTGTTATGACTAAAAAAGAAACAAACAATCGTTGCTTAGCCAAAAACAGCAAAAATGTCAAGAGGCGTATACTTAACTAGTGAGCTACGGCGCGGCGGCGTGAAATCTATCTATCCCGAGCAAGTAAGCAGCACGATTGGATGCTTTACTCGCTCACAGAGACAGATGCTTGGCGCAGAGCCTGTCCCGAGCAAGTAAAAGCAAGACTTCATGCTTTACTTGCTCCCAAGGACAGAAGCACGGTGTGAGGCCTGTCTCGACCAAGCAAGAAGCACGACTTGATGCTTTACTCGCTCTCAGGGGCAGAAACACGGAGTGAAGCAGTATCTGAGTAAGAAGCACAACGTGAGACAATACTCGTTTCCCAGGGACAGAGGCACTACGTGAAACAGTAAGAGGCACGACGTGAGGCATTACTCGTTTCCCAGGGACAGAGGCACTACGTGAAACAGTAAGAGGCACGACGTGAGGCATTACTCGTTTCCCAGGGACAGAGGCACTACGTGAAACAGTAAGAGGCACGACGTGAGGCATTACTCGTTTCCCAGGGACAGAGGCACTGGGTGAAGCCGTATCCCGATCGATCTGAGACAAACCAGAGAAAACACAATTAGAACTATGAAACGTAAAACATCACCACTGAGCCGCTGCTAGGGTCATAAAACGTGTCAATAACAAGGTCTCTCAATAATCATCTAACTCAGAAACAATTGCAAAGCTTTTACGTTAATCGTTCGGGGGCACATTTCCCTTCAAATAGATGAACATCACCCTTAAATCAACCTTCGTGGGTATGCCCGTCATCCTGCAGTGGACCGTCAAAAGGCTAACACAGTGCAGATGAAAATGATAAGGATCAGATGTATCTTTTTACAAAAAGTAAACATTTCACATAGCAACACATTGTTAAACGTAGGTACTTCTATAGACAGACAGAGACGTAACAAAACACTTGGCAGGTTACGTTCATACTCTTCAATGAATCGGGCACAAACTTGATCATTATTTGATCATTACAAGTTTATCAGTGTACAGTACTCCCTACAAATTGTACCAGTAAATGAATATTGCACGAACAGTAGATCATATTAAAATTAGAAATCTTTATTTGCATCTGTAAGTTATCGCTTATCGGGTGTTAGCAGTGGGCGACTGGGCGTTACGTATCGTAGCAACTTTATAAAACTGTTTCTAGCTACATAGCCGAAAAATTGCTCTTTGCAATGTCGAAAAACTGCTACACATAATAACCTAGCTACGCCGTGTCGCGCTCGTGTCGTGGCTTTTCTGGTTACTAAAAACAAACTGTTTTGTTGCAACCCACGCGACACCGACGGCTACGCGGCGACGGTCCAGAACTAATCACGGCTACATACACAGTTAGTGAAGAATCAACTTTAGTTTTCTTTAGAGAAGGTTAAATTTAGCTTGCTCTAAGAAAACCAGTTTTTTCTCTGTTTATGGCGCCATGATAATTAAATTTCACCGTTATTTCGACTAGTTAAGATTTATTTTTGCCTGGCCAGAAGAATGTAACCGGTTATTTTGAAAAACTAGTGTTGCGATCAGGTTTTCAAAACTCAGAAATCTAGCTACTACCCATGTCTATCGGGTGTAGTCCTGACAAGTTATCAACAACACCACTTGTCACCAAAACTTTCACGACTGCCGGGCGATGGTGTAAAACGTTCAAGTCTACGACTTATTATAGTCGACAGGTCACCAAACATTTTACCTTTTCCAGCGCAAAATCAAACATTTAAGCACTCACAACTGGGCCACCACATTCCATCACATTCAGTGACCTCGATGAGACGTACTCCCGCGTTTTATCGGAAACGCTGCAGCATCACAACTACAAACAGAGAAAAAGCGTTTAAAAAGAGTTGAGCTTGCTCTCTCTTTCTTCTTTGTCACGGCAACTACATAGATAACACTTTTGATAAAAACAACCCTAAGTACATACTTTCAAATAAAACCCATCAGAACGCACAAACTGCAGCTGCAAAGCTGCCGGCTTTAATGATTGCCTTACTTGCCTGCTACTTTCGTCTTCGACTACATGTGAAAAATTAAATAAGTAGAACTTAGATCTTATCAGAGCTCGGTCACACCTGACCTTGACTTTTATTTTAAAAGGCTCAGTTTCTTTCACTAGAAAATAATCATTGCGAAATCACACAAAGTAGAATTTACAGTTCCCCAACAAACATCTGACGGGACTAACCCCGTACCTATCTCAAGTCATATTCAAAATCTAAAAACAATCTATCGAAACCAGCTTTTTCTTTACTAAAACAATTCACAAGTTTTCTTATTTCACAAGACTACGAAATTCCAAAACTACTTCAAAGGCATTGCGACGCTGATCATTTTGCATCGAAGTTCAACGTTGCTTATGCTACGCGTTATCTTTTTTCACCAAAACAATTTTTACATTAGAATCCCGGCTATAAGCACGTTTAGGATTTAAATGAGTGTTAAATATGTCAGTTGACTTTCGCAGAAAGGCGGACAAATTCACCACGAAAAAACAATGCCTGCCTTATGAGTTGAACTTCACAACATCTATTTAAAGGCACATGGCTTCCATTATTATTTTTCACAAAATGTTTAATGCGTAACCTACACAGCAAAAAAAATGACAAGTAGGGTAGTTTTGTTCGAGTTGTGTTCCTGACTCTGAACAAAACAATCGCGATGTCTAGCTACAGATAAAATAGCTCGTGTTCGCAATAAAATAACCCCATGTACGATCACTCACCCGTCATAAATGTTTACACAAGGGCCTGAATCATAATTAAACAAAACCCGATTCGTAAAAAGTCGGTAGTCTAGTACTTAGCACGGTCTATTTTGCCATTGGTAAACATGGGCATAAACGTAAAATGTAAAAGTAATGGATAGCTCTCACCAACATTCTGAAGAAGTGTACTGCATCAACAATGCAATCTGGTACCGTGAACTTGTACCTGACCGTTGTCTGCCACAAACAGTTTACCAGCCTCTCTTGGTGCTTAGTGCTGCTGAGCGCGATGAGGCTTGCTGATGACAGTGATTCCCGCTGAGTAGCCGACATCGCAAAGGTGGCAGGTAGCAATGCCCACCGAACAGGTGCGAAGCCTGCTGAGGGCGGCATGCCCACCGGTCAGGCGGCGAGGCCTGCGAGTTGCGGGAACTGACGAACCCTGTGAGCTATCAAGCACTGCTCCAACACTTCACTTCACTATTAACTCGCGCCTAGTTTCGCTCTTAGGCAACTACCTTCATGAAGATTTGGCGCAAACTACTATTTCGATGGCCATTACATTGTCCGACATTTCTTTGCAACATAATGTGGGCAGAGTAGTGAGATAGAACAACGCGTGAAACGTAGATTCTATCCCACTTCTGATTTTGGATACTTGAACCGATTTTATTTCAAAAATAAAACACCGAATTACTTCTGAGAATTATTATTTAACAAAAATAATCAAAAGTTAAACAATCGGACAGCGAATCGACACAATTTAACGAAATAGAAATGAAATATCGGACGATGTTTCCACGACGGTGGCTCGAGGCAAAGTGACGGCGCGGCGTTTGCGCACCGCCTTTTAAATCATTCGCCGGCTGGTTCTCGTCTACCTTCCAACAATAGATATATTGCGTGAAACAAAGTTCGTCGGGTCAGCTAGTTCTAAATAAAATACTCACGAAACACAACACTAATTTTATTATGAACTCTCACTTCAATGTAATCTGCAATTATGTTTCGGAACCAAGCATTTCGCGGTTTATGATTTTTAGCTACATATAAGTGTCTCGCGCACCGGGTAAGAGATGGCTTTTCTCTCTATATCTTTAGTTGATAACTTTCACTGATTAATTTTGTTTTGTTTATCGCTTGCATTGTGTTGTCGGATTAGTTAAGATTTATTCTAAATTTGAATAAAATGCGCATTTAAATTTTATCGTTTTTATCAGATCTTATGTAATTTAAAATTCAATTTTTTTTGATTTGACTAAAAATAGAAGCGATGTTTTAAATTTATGAGTTAGTTAATCAAAAAGATAAAAATATGGCCGGATTAAGGCGCCAGTATAGTATCAGCGTAATTTTTCTTATGAGCGGGTGAAGACTAATACGCCCCCGGTTTCGCCCGATTTTTGCATTCAAAAATCAATATAAAATTGATATTACCACTTTTTCGTAAATTTTATGAATGAAAGCTATAATTCAATTCATGTGCATAAATAAAAAAATAAAAATAAAATTGTTAACGTGTAGAAAAGTGCCCAAAAATGTAATAAACTTTCTTAGATATCATGAATTTGGTCTAAAAAGCGGTATCTTCTATCGAGCGAAGTTTTTTAATTGTGTTTCGAGTTATTGAATCCCCTACCGTATAGTTTTGAAAATATTGTGTATTTAATTTTTATTTGACAACTTCAAGGTTTGATGGAGAAAAGTCAGTTTAACTAGGGCTCTATTCAGGTATTTTGAGATGGGGTGGCGGCTTAAACACCTCTACCATTTTTGTAACCGGTTAATCCAAACCAACGTTAGAAATATTCCTAGCACGTGACAAAATAATATCGATAATTTTTACACGTCCCTGTTTACAAGCAATAAATACGACCGTAAAACTCATAAAACATAATATAGGCGATATTGGTTTTCGTCATAGCGTACACCTTTCTATGATACGAAATTGAATCTTATTGCATAGAAAATAAGGTTAAGTAAAGTAAGTTCGTATAGGCCGGGTGGCTAGCCCTGGTGTCAGAG
The DNA here is from genome assembly GCA_949316475.1 of Hypomecis punctinalis. Taxonomy (NCBI): domain Eukaryota; kingdom Metazoa; phylum Arthropoda; class Insecta; order Lepidoptera; family Geometridae; genus Hypomecis; species Hypomecis punctinalis. Next base: position 15,558,470 of record OX438809.1, read on the forward strand.
TTTTTAGGCCGCCTGAAGGCCTCTGACATGGCTAAACGGTTAAAACAACCGGGACCTACAATTTAACGTGTCATCCGAGCCACGGTAGCGCTCAGTTGGAAAATGCCACCCGCGGTCACCCATCCAAATACTGACCGTGCGGAACGTTGCTTAATTTCGGTGATCGCTGACAATCACCTAATCAAACTACGCTACGAGCGCTACAGAAAATAAGGTTAAAGAATTTGTAATTTTTAGCGACTTCCAATGTGAAAGAGGTTTTATATGAAAACCATCCTAGATATTAGATACTTATTAATTTCAGTAAGATCGTTTGTTTATAAATATAACAATTAGAACATACGTAACTACGAGTACGTAGCCGTGGTGGTCAAGAGGTAGTGACACCCGCCTTACAACCGTGAGGTCGTGGGTTCGAATCCCCGGTCCCGTACATCACAGGCTTTTCGGTGAAGGAAAACATCGTGAGGCAACCTGCATACGTCCTTAGAAGAAATTCGACGGCGTATGTGAATTCACCAACCCGCACTGGGCCAGCGTGGTGGATATGGCACAGCACCCTTCGTGGGGAGGCCTACGTCCTGCAGTGGACTATTAAAAAGGCTGGTACAGTACAGTATACGTAACTAGTTTACAGGTAAGTAGATATATGTTTCCTAATAATTGAATTAGTTCGAAGAACAGATGGCCGTAAGTAAAGTTCTCGAATGGAGACCTCGTAGCAGCAAACGCAGCGTAAGACGTCCACCGACTAGGTGGACCGACGATATAATTAAGACCGCAGGAGCGCGCTGGATGCAGGTCTCTTCCAATCAGCCTTATTGGAAATCCAAAGAGGAGGTCTATGTCCAGCAGTAACATTATTTATGTATGTATTTTAGTGTTCATTAATATTTTTTACCCAACGATCGAAGCGTATATGCTTTGAGATTAGCAAAATTTTCTCTGCAATAAACATGATTTTATTACGGAAGATATCAATAAAAAATAATGGTTTAAAAAACACTACAAAAACACGGTTTACCTGGCCTTTCTCACAAGTGCAAACACGACTATGATACGATATTCCATCATGGAATACCAGTGCCTTCCAGCTTTATCATCAGACCTAAGTCTAATTATAAATTATAAGTGGTCTAAGTTCATTACAACACTTTTCTAATTAATCCAAAACAACTATGATACGATTTTCCATCACGAAGTTCCAGTTCATATCTTCCGGCTCCATCATCAGATCAGTTCGACAGTACCATATTATTGTATTGTCATCAGAACTACATACAGCTGCCAATTTTCATTACGCTACGACCCTTGGAAGATGGTTAAATTAGTTACCTTAGATTCCATTACATAGGTTACATGTTGACCAAATAAAAGCGTGTTACTGATCAGGAATTTTCAAAGGTGACGTCCACAAATAGTATATTATTCAGAGAAAAATCGTACCTAGATGATATATACATAATTTGAAAGCTTGATTTATGGGCTTCTCAAAAATATTTAATTTAGATTTTTTATCCCTCCATTTTTTTTTTATGTGAAAAATAAATTGTATGAAAAATAATAATACTGCTATGTATTTTTTCTAGTTTAGCAATAAAAGTGCTTCTATCGTTATTTTACTTGCATTCTTAGCTGATTCTTCTAAATTCATCTCTTAATTTGCTAGAATTAAAAATTATAACCTACCAGTGTGACCAGTTAGTAGGTACAATGTGACAAATAAACACTTAAAACCTGTGTCTAATTGGTAAAAATGCTTCTATTTAACAATTTGGAGGTTACTTAATCAGGATTGATAGAGATAAACTACCTATTGAGCCGAATATATTTATTTAACCTAATAGATTCAAAATTAATTTAAAAAAATAACAGAGCACTCTTTTTTCGTTTCAAATGATGTAATAGACTCGGAAAAATATGAACTTTGTCGAAATGTAACTAGTATTGTGGTTAGAATGTTTGATTATTATTATACCAGCCTCAATACATTTTGTGGACATGTCCTTTTCATGGTATGTCTTATTCTCGTTGAATGTTCACCTATCAACATCTCTAGTCTCCCTAGATGTAAAATGAAGTACTTAGGTAATCGTCTGATAGGTATAAAACCTTACACGTGTTACACAACCTATTGTTAAATTACATAACAGTCTGAGGTCATCGTTAGGCCATAGTTCAACGCCGTAGAGAATTATAATAACACGGCTACTACGTTCCATTCCACGCTATATACCTTACTAGCTGCCCGTCCTGGCTTCGCCTGGCTATAGGCCGAATTAAAGTTAATAGCGTTTGTGAAGTTAAATAAATAAAATAAATAAATAAATATTTTGGGACATCTTACACACGGCCTCTGACCCCAAACTAAGCAAAGCTTGTGATATGGCTGCCAGAGACTGATATACTACTTACATATACCTACTTATTTTTTTGATACATACTTATATAGATAGTAACTAAATAACACCCAGACACAGAGCAAACACTTATGTTCATCACATAAATATTTGCCCTGGGTGGGAATCGAACCCACGCCTCTTTGACCCAGAAGTTAGGTTCACTAACCACTGAGCCACCGAGGCAGTCAAGTTAAGTTAGTCAAGTTAGCTGAGCTGTGCAAATCCCCTCTCCTTATGCAGCTCACATGTGAATATATTGTTACTGCGCAACAGCTTGCTTCGTGGTCACCTTCGAGCAAATATCTATAGAGTTACAATCCAGCAAAAAAGTGTCCGAGCCAAAACCCTGCCCAAGCTACGTAGTGGGCAGGCTTTTTAGTTAGTCGTAAGGCGATTGCAAGCCGACTACAACGCCGCGCGATGGCAAAGTGCTCGATTATAAGCACTAATTAGGTGACATAACGTCGCCATTCGGGAAAACGGGAACATTGAACATTGTGAATTATTTAGTTTCATGGATGCCATTAAGTTTAATTCGGTGTTCTTTATGAATTATTACTATAGACATAGGTATAAACTTGCGCCAAAAATATTCTAGAAGATATTAAGAGCAGTATTGCAATATGTTGTGTAGTTTAAAAGATCTAAGCGGATCCACAAACCGACACACAAAAGGGCGACTTTGCTCTCTTGTACATAGTAATTCAGAAATAATCTGCCAAGTTCGAGTCCGCCTTTCGCACTAAGGGTTCCGTACCGTATGGAAGCGTCAATTAATATATTTTATTTTAGTTAATTTATTTTGTTTGAATCATATATTCATAGAATGTATACTTTCTATGAATATTTGAAGCATCTACATGTTGCAATTATTAATATCGAGCAAGAAAAAAACACGTTTCTTGTATGGAAGCCCCCATTAAATCAATTGCTTTATTTTAATATAATTTATTTTTAAGTAGTTAATATCTAACTAACTATTATGTGAATATCTCAAGCATCTATCTGTCACCGTTATTAAAATTGAGCAAAAACGGGTAAAAATTTAGGTTTGTTGTATACACTTTTGTTGGGAGCACTTCTTAAAAATTATATTTTTTGCTTTTATTATTTGTTGCTATAGCGGCAACAGAAATACGTCATCTGTGAAAATTTCAACGTTCTAGCTATTACGGCTCATGAGATACAGCCTGGTGACAGACAGACAGACGGACGGGCAGCAGTCTTAGTAATAGGGTCCCGTTTTTACCCTTTGGGTACGAACCCTAAAAAAACCAGCTTTCTTTTTAAAAAATTGCAACTCGGAAACTGAAAAACAACTGAGGGCTAAGTGCGAGATTTTCGCTCGAGCTCGATCGCGTTAACGTCTGATGTGATTTCTATGGAAAAGGCAGAGCGCCATCTTGTGTCACGTACAGAAAACTGAATAGCTAAGTCACAGCCTGGACACTCCGCGTTTCTTCATACAAAATCTGCTGTCTTACGCACACAACACTATATTTATTCACAGACACTACACATACGCACGAACGCTACACGGGTATATGCAGCGGCCAGTGCAGCCCGCGCGCAGAGTAGTAAATCGTGTCCTGACGCGGGGTGGAAGTGAGGAAGACTCAAACGGGTGGGGGGTAACGAGTGGCCGTTCTATACGTAGTATTATTATATCTTCTTTGGCTAAGTGTGAGTATTTTTTACGGTAATGTAACGAGCGCCAAACTGATCGAACACGAGCGCGGCAACGTCTGTGATTGGCTAATTTAAGCGTGTGTGTCAATGTGCTCGCGTGTGTGCATGGCGCGCTCGGTCAACGCGACGTAAAAGTAATTCTATTTGATTTGCAATGTCCCACTTGACACTCTCAATTTAGATCAATACAGAAAATATATTTCAACAAAAAGAATTTACAGCCCATTTCTTTCTCATATTTTCCAAAGTCTGGGCCTACGGAGAAATATCTACTTTAGTTTTACTTGAGGTTTGAAGGCTGAACTACATATTATGTTACTTCTGTAATTTCAGTGCGTGAGGTTCAGTGGTTTTGCTTGAATAGGAAAGACGCATGCTGTATATTGTACTGTACTGTACTGTACTGTATCAGCCTTTTTTAATAGTCCACTGCAGAACGTAGGCCTACCCATGAAGGGTGATTGGGCCATACCCACCACACTGGCCCAGTGCGGGTTGGTGGATTCACATACGCCATCGAATTTCTTTTACGGACATATGCAGGTTGTCTCACGATGTTTTCCTTCACCGAAAAGCCAGTGGTGTGAATTTCCATACATAAATTCCAAAGAACTCATTGGTACGGGACCGGGATTTGAACCCACGACCTCACGATTGTAAGGCGGGTGTCACTACTTCTAAGCCACCACGGCTCCTAATAAATGCATGCAGGCATGCTGTATAAAAATACGTATTTCGTCAAGTGACGCAACCCTAGCTGGCTGGAGACTATACAAATATATGGGGCACATAGCGCGGAGGACTGATGACCGATGGGGTCGAAAAGTTCTCGAGTGGAGACCACGTACCGGCAAGCGTAGCGTAGGACGTCCACCCACAAGTTGGACGGATGACCTCATTAGGACCGCAGGATCGCGCTGGATACAACCGGTCTTATTGGAAATCATTAGGGGAGGCCTATGTCCAGCAGTGGACGTCCTATGGCTGAAATGATGATGATGGTGAATCCTAGCTTGACAAAGAGTAACCATTTGTCGATTTAAAATTTCAGTTATTATTATTAGTTTTTAGTAAAATCAATGTCAATCCATTTTTTTTCTCTTCGAGGGAATAATTTGGTAAACAGTCAATTTGTGTACCTATGTATTTTCCAAGATATAGAGCGTCTTGATTTTCTGTGTATATGCATTCCCGCCAAAACTCTTTCTTCTTTACAACGATTTGCTCTGTACGGGCTTTTTTAATAGTCCACTGCTGAACATAAGCGTACCCACGAAGGGTGATTGCCATATCCACCACGCTGTCCCTGTGCGGATTAGTGGATTCACATACGCCATCGAATTTAGTCTATGCCTTAAGTGGAATGTTTTCCTTTACTAAAAAGCCAGTGGTGTGAAATTCCGTATATATATTCCAAATAACTCATCGGCACGGTACTGGAATTTAATTCCTCACGATTGTAAGGCGGGTGAAACTAGCACTAGACCACCACAGCTATTTGCTCTAGCTCTTTCTAACTCTTTGAAGAGTTGGTCGACCTCAAGCCTGTGTTTCATAAAGATCCCATAGATCTAAAAATAGCCATATTAGTCAAACGGCGTCTGTCAGTGACCGCATATAGGATGCGGGCCCAGTCACGTTCGCCAGTCTACTCGTGAATATTCTAGACTTCCGCGACAATAAAAACTATTATTATTATCCATATCTACTTTTATTTGAGCTCCGAAGTGTGTAGAATACTGTAGTACTGTATAGTAATCCTACTAATATTATAAAAGCGAAAGTTTGTGAGGATGGATGGATGTATGGATGTTTGTTACTCTTTCACGCAAAAACTACTGAACGGATTGAGATGAAACTTTGCAATAATATAGCTTATATATCAGAATAATACATAGGCTATAAATTATAATGATATTGTGTCAAAAATCAAAATATCATGCGGGCGAAGCCGCTGATAAAAACTAGTAGAAAATAAACTGACTGGGTAAATGAAATGTTAATTATTAGTTCCTTACTTAGATTATTTAAAAGAGGCCCTGAATATATGTGCATGAAAATGTATAATAAAATCCCAGATAAAATATAAAACGAAACTTTAGACAAATCCTTTCAAACGAAACTACGACACTTCCTCATACAAAAATGTTATTTTGACATAGGTAACTATTTAGATGATAAATTCTGATCTCAGCTTAAGTCAAACACCATAAATATTATTGTATTAGGCTACTAGTTTACCTAGTTTAAGTAAATTACTCTAGTATGGTTCTACATCTGTAAATTTAAAAAAAAAATGTATATCTAATAATTATTCAGACAATGTTGAATAATCCGAGTCTCACATTATGATAAAATTGTTACTTACGTCCTTATTAGAATACTACTAAGTACACTGCATGCTCAATTATTAAAATCAGCCATGCCCTATATAACAGGGTGACATGTTACTAATTAGATATACACTCTAATTTTGACTGCCTCGGTGGCTCAGTGGTTAGTGACCCTGACTTCTCAATCAAATCGATCAAAGAGACGTGGGTTCGATCTCCACCCAGGGCAAATATTAATGTGATGAACATAGGTGTTTGCTCTGTGTCTGGGTGTTATTTAGGTACTATCTATATAAGTATGTATTTAAAAATATGTATATGTAGTATATCAGTCTCTGGCAGCCATATCACAAGCTTTGCTTAGTTTGGGGTCAGAGACCGTGTGTAAGATTTCCCCAAATATTTATTATTATTTGTTATTATTATTTAATTGTACCTATGTGTTTTGCTGAAATAAATAAAAGAAAATATATTTAAAGTCTCGCTACCATTCACGCAATACGAAGGTATTGGCAATACGCATACATCAGTGGGCTTTTGGTTCATTCTGAGGGTTTGATTAAAGCTCCTAAAGAGTAACAAAACTAAACAGGGTTATTCCTAATCAATTAGCATCCTTTAATTGGCTTATTCTGTACATCATAACTAACAACTTTTGTTCTGCGACTTTGGTCTAAATTTAAAAAAAAAATGTTCTGTAGAAAAATATCGTTCACGCGCGACAAAATGTATGGAACAGCAGATTGTTTTTTGAGTTTGCAAAATTTGTTAGTTAGCGCGATGTACAGAATAAGCCCAAAGGATGCTAATTGATTGAGAATAACTCTGTATAGGTACGCACTTACCTACAAATACCTACTTGTATATGTACTGAATTGTGAAGCATACGTCTTGTAGAGTCGCATGGACGTAGTGTTAGTATACTACGTCTATGTAGAGACATACCTGAAAACAAAACAAAAAGGTATTATACACTGTCAGGTATTATAAAAAGGTTGGTGACTATAAAAATAATAATTAGTCCGTCAGTTAGAATAATTATCAATAATTACAAAACTCGAAAAACTCGTGTACAAAATTCGAATAGTTCTCTCGAATTGATGTATACAATTTTTACATACAACAACGGCTCAGCAGATTATGATAAAATTAAATGGGACCATTTCGGGAGTATATTACACTTACTCTTTCGAACTAAAAATATATTTTCGATTCGGTTCACGATTGGCGAAAATATCGATGAACACATAAACACACACAAAAAAATAGAGAGACGAACATAGAACCTCCTCGTTTTTGGAAGTTGGTTAAAAAATATTGGACACGTATTTTTTTCAATGTTATTTTGTTCAATTAAATAAAAAATAATGAAGTTATAGGTCCCGGCACGTAAGTTGAACAAAAAATATCACTCTCTCCTTTTCGTTAGCAAAGAAAACAAAAGAGAGGTAGCTATGGTTTAACGTTCAAGTTGTTTGCTGGCTACTATATAGCCCTATATGTATAGTTCCGCGTAACGTCATTTCTACGTGAAAAGTATAGCACTTTTGTCGTAGAAGGGACGAGAGCCCCCACTCCCGAACTTTGACCAGGTTATCTTTCTAATTTATTGTTTGATTTTTTGATAATCGTTTTTTTACCCAGACATCATGCACATTATCATGACCATAGTATCAGCTATGGGATGTCCACTCCGCGATTTCCAAAAAGAAGCGGTGTTCGTATCCAGCGCATTTCTGGATGTTGATAATATATTATGCTATCCAGATTAAACTGGCTAGAATAGAAATGTACAAAATACAACCGTTTATTTCTGAATCATCAATAAAAAACAATGACTCTACAGTAACCATCTTCAGGCACAGCCCTGTATTCTTAGGGTCTTCACAATCAATCTAAAATTAAATAATGCGGAATATAGAATAAAACAATTTGTTAGTCCAGTTCGTTTCTGAATTACCAGAAAATATATTGAAAATGAGGCGATCCACGATCCAATATTATCAATATATCCCAAGCTAATGGATTAACAAGTTGATTATAGCCGCGCGGTGCCAGTATCACCAGAACTACCCTCAAATAACCAAATATACTCAAAAATACTTTATTACAAATATATTACATTAAAATATACCTACAAAAATACTGATAGTCGAAGAAGTCAAAAAAATATACTGAAAAAGTATTAAAATACTGATTCTTGTCACACTGCACGCAACAGTGAACAACTAGGCACAGCCCTGCATTCTTAGGGTCATCACACTCAATCAGCACCTAATTCGAAGTGTACTCACGCTGATGTCACTTCCTATTAAGTACATTGTATGCCAGTTGCGTCATTTGCAAGGAAATAGTTATAGACGTTCGTGGAGCTACTAAATTATGGATACGTCCGTCAGACTGTTCCGTTAATTTTTTATAGTTTGAACAGCGAGAGAATGTGATCCTGTAGAGTTGTCATTTAACATATGACATAACTTTGAAGTGGCGTGAATAGGGTAGTTGACTGGTATTGCATTAATTAAAAGTATTCATCATCATCATCATCATTTCAGCCATAGGACGTCCACTGCTGGACATAGGCCTCCCCTAATGATTTCCAATAAGACCGGTTGATAGCGGCTTGCATCCAGCGCGATTCTGCGGTCCTAGTAAGGTCATCCGTCCACCTTGTGGGTGGACGTCCTACGCTGCGCTTGCCGTTAGGTGGTCTCCACTCGAGAATTTTTCGACCCCATCGGTCATCAGTTCTCTGCGCTATGTGCCCTGCCCATTGCCACTTCAACTTGCCAATCCGCTGGGCTATGTCGGTAACCTTGGTTCGTCCGACGTACCTCAGTGCCTCAAGTCGAAAGTTTTCGACCAGTGTGTGTGATAACTTATGGCACAGAAACGTGGTCTCTCACTATGGGCCTTATTAGTAAGCTCCAAGTAGCCCAACGAGCCATGGAGAGGGCTATGCTCGGAGTTTCTCTGCGAGATCGAATCAGAAATGAGGAAATCCGTAAAAGTATTAAAAATAGTGAATTCTACAATGAATTATGATTCATAAACTAAAAAAATAATTAAAATTGGGTAATCAAGTTCAGAGAATATTATCTCTTAACTTAATTGTAAAGATTTTGGTAGGGATAAAGAGGGATTGCCTTGTCCCTTTCCCACAAAGCATAACATAGTATGGCAAACGTATGACACTTACCGACAGTGACGTCATAGCCTGCCATATAGCGCTCTTTGTCTAGCAAGAAAATTAATGTTTGTGACTCCCTTATTTCTAAGTTGATTTTATTATTGTTTTCGTTAATCGGCTTTGTTTATGGTTAACTGTTACAAGACAACATAAAAAAATATTGTCAATTAGCCTATTGAATATTTAAAATAAATGTCACATTTTAGCGCTAAATTCTATGGAAATAAACAAGGTGAGATTAATTTTTCATAAATAGTATACGCTGTCTTAAGGTTACGTCAACTGTATACTCGTATTTATGTAGTGATGTGCTAAAAATATCACGTAATAACACTGTTACTTACTTGTATTTATAGTTATAATTATAAAACATTATGAATATAACGTTGAAAAAATTTATGTTGTTTTTAAACTATCGCGATTTAACACATTATTATTGCCGAGTTGCATCGACCGTGGTCACGGGTAGACTCAACCGTGACCGTCTACCCGTGACCACGGTCGATGCAATTCGGCCGAAACGTCGGGATGATGAGGTATTTATTTATCTCGTAATTTTAGTGCGCGATTAGTCCCGTAGTATATAATAATAATGAATAATTTTATAATAATGAGAATGTAGTTAACATGCTACATATATTTTATTTATTACAAAAATGCGCCCACACCAAACACGCGAAGTGCGGCAAATATTTGTCAAAATTGCTATCGCATTTTATTTTATTAACTTCTTTAGTGAATTTCAGAAATAAGAATCCAACAGACATGTATATAAATGCAACTTCAGTTTATTTAAAAAGTAAATAGTAGTGTTGTTTATTTCCCACCACTAGTCACGGTAATTCGACAGACTTTAGAAACGCATCTCTCGCTGTTTAGAGTATAGTCAGTGTTTTTAAGCCACCTGAAGGCCTCTGACATGACTAAACGGTTAAAACAACCGGGACCTACAATTTGACGTGTCATTCGAGCCACGGTAGCGCTCAGTTGTAAATGCCACAGTTACCCACCCGAAGACAGACCGACCGTGCTGTACGTTGCTTAAGGCGAGCCACCAGTGAAGAAGCGGAGAAAAACGTTTTGCTAGATATTTTTTTTTTGTATTTACTACTAAATATCGGTCTTGCAAAAAATATACGATATACTTAAGAATATTGTCTAAGTAATGTGCTAATATGTTACACGATAGGGTGTACTTTACTCGACCATAAAAAAATCCAAAAACAGCTTAATGTAAAAGTCTAAATCGAATTACTTAATAATGAAATTTCTGACTTTCCACATCATTTTCTTATGGAAATGTTTCTCTTTAAATACTACAGAGAACCTGCTAAAATTTGGGTTCCAACTAAATTCCTATATTTTTGAGTTAAATATTTATCTCAAAACTTGAATATTTCCCAGTGGTTTGACAACACGCCGCGCTGCCCGCTACCCCGTCAGTTGCAATCGGACGCTTGCCAACGCTAGACCTTTGCCAAATTTTCTCCGCCCATTGATACGAGTACATTCATGCGCGTGAGACGCGCGGGCGGCCCCCCACACCTCACCTCCTAAAATCCTAGTCGCGCGAAAATGCCTCGCCTTAACTTCGATGATCGCTAACGAACACCTAGTCGAACTACACTATAAGCACTACGCGCTAGGACTGTTCCGTACAAATGTTTCACAAAGGACATGTCCACAAAATGTATGGAGGCTGGCATAATAATAATCAAAAATTCGAACCACAACACGCGTTACATTTCGGGAAAGTTCATATTTTTCTGAGTCTATTACAACAGTTAAAAACAAAAAAGAGCCCTCCGTTTTTTTAGATTGATTTTGAATTTATAAGAACAAACAAATATATTTGGCTCAATAGGTAGTTAACCTCTAGCAACCCTGATTAAGTAACCTCTAAATTGTTAAATAAAAACATTTTTACCAATTAGACACACTTTTAAAGTGTTTTTTTGTCACATTGTTCCTACTAACTGGTCACACTGATAGGTTATAATTTTTAATTTTAGCAAATTAAGTGATGAATGTAAAAGAATCAGCTACGAATGCAAGTAAAATAACGATAGAAGCATTTTATCATTGCTTAACTAGAAAAAGTAATAAGCTGTATTGTTATTTTTCCTACAATTTATTTTTCACATTAAAAAAAATGGAGAAGTGAAAAAATCTAAATTAAATATTTTTGGGAAGCCCATAAAATAAGCTTTCAAATGATGTATATATCATCTTGGTTCGATTTTTCTCTGAATAATATACCACGTGTGGGCGTCGCCTTTTTGACAAAATGTAGATACATTAATTAGACCTTCTAGGGTCTGTAATTGATTCAATTGCTTGTTATGTAGTAGTAGTTTATGTAGTTTTATATTATGTAGGTCTTGTATTTAGTGGCATTTAATAAAGGCACTTGCCCTTTTAAAAAAAATCTTTATTGATTACACCGATTACACACGAAATCATTGTGAAGACCATAATCATCGTGAATTAAAACTAGTTCGACAACTGTCAAAACGATCTCTTCCAGGCAATCTTGGGCAATGTATAGGCGGAACAGCTGATTTTTTCTCAATTTTGAGATTGGTATTAAAACTTGTTCATAATGATATAAGTAATTACGAGTACACACTGACTGCCCATAGTAACAGCCTGTTTATATCTAACAAATAAATGTTTACACAAAATTTGATGAAAACAAAAAAAGAAAAACAACAGAAAATAATTAAATAATTACGATACGCATCAAAATGTTTTCTTAGCTTCGTGTTCAAAGGAAATGGTTATAGCAAACAGACGGATGGACGGACATAGGTTATTTATGTAGTGATACGGTGTTTGAGTGCCGACACCGACAATCATAATGATAAATATATTATGATTATACGTAATCATAATTATTTTTCGCCAAAAATGGCACAACTGATTTCAGCCGTGTATAAAATGCGAATTGTTCGCTCGAATCAATATTTTTTTTAGATTACCGTTGATTTTTTAAAAACGGCTCAGTCGATTTCAATAAAAGGGGTTTGAACATTTGTGGCATATCCACCCGCCGCCATGTTTTTTTTATATAAGTTTCCGCGCACGTTGAAAGTAGTATATATGAGTAGGGGACACTTATACACACAATAAATGTTTCGTAGTATGGTACCCTAAAGTGTCACGTTCTCGAGATATTTGGATGTAAATATCGCTGTACGAGAACTTTGCGATCTTTACACCAAAATATCTCGAGAACGTGACACTTTAGGGTATTATAGTACTGATATCTATTGTTTTAGAAGTGTCCCCTACCCCTATATATATAATAATACTTTCATTACGCGCGGAAACTTATAAAAAAACAATGAATAATTTTGTAAATAATAAAATAATGGGGGCGGGTGGGATATGCCAGCTTCCATACAAAAATGTTAAAACCCCTTTTAATCGCGCTATCCAAGGATCTTTTACCCAAACATGTATGTTGATATAATACATCCATGGAGCCACATTTGAAGTAGAGCCTATTTCACGAAAAAAGTCTCGCAGATGCAGCAGCACAATCGCATGGCTGATCTATCCTATCTTCTAAGATTTAAACTAGTTCTACTAATTTTTCGTGGGACTTTTTTGATGAAAAAGGCTCTATGACCTATCAAACAAAAAAAAAATCTTTGAAATCGGTTAATTATTGGCGGAGTAATCGCATAACATACTCGTACAAACAAAAAAAAACAGTCGCATTGATATTATGGTAGTCGGTTAATAAGAGCGGCTCAACTTCTTTTCAGCCAATGGACGTCCACTGCTGGACATTGGCCTCCCTTAGATTTTCAACAAAAACGATTGGATGTAGGTACTTAGAATGTACATATATCCTGAGTTGCAATTGTTTTACATACAGTATTATTTCTAATCAATTAGCATCCTTTTAGGGACTTATTCTGTACATCAAAACTAACAACTTTTGTTCTGCGATTTTTGTCAGAAATCAAAAAAACAATTAGATGTTCCATACATTTTGTGTTTTACATATATACAGTATTATTTCTAATCAATTAGCATCCTTTTAGGGACTTATTCTGTACATCAAAACTAACAACTTTTGTTCTGCGATTTTTGTCAGAACTCAAAAAAAACAATTAGATGTTCCATACATTTTGTCGCGGGTGAACAACAACGATTTTTTTTTGAGTTTTGACAAAAGTTGTTAGTTTTGTTGTACAGAATAAGCCCCTAAAAGGATTCTAATTAATTAGAAATAATCCTGTATACAGCTGATTTTTTACTCGAATTCCGAGTTTACCCTATAATAAATGTTGCTCATAATGATGGTCTGAATCACGTCCTTTCAGTTGAATACACATTATTTGTATAATTAGGTCGCCCTTAGTGGGTAGATCAATGTTCAACAGTGAACTATTAAAAGCCACTACAGTACAGTAATCAGGTAAATCTTAAAACACCAATCGTATTCCCTGAAGAGTTAAAATCTATTAAAAATATTGTTTTAACAACTTCAATCCAAAACATACGCAATTTTCCTAACATATGAAATCCTAGAATTATTCGACATATCCATTACCGGTAGGATTGTACGGAATCGGGACTGAAGTGTCTCTCAACAGAGCGGTATTCAGGATACCGGTATTCATGAATACTAGCTATTACCTCACGACATCAAGTTCTAACATATTCAAAGACTATTATGTCTGAATTTGCTGAATCCTTATTATGTGTGAATTTGCTGGATAAGTGAGAAACCCGGACCAATCTTGATTAAGTAAGTTTAAGTAATTTACCTGTTTAAAAGTAATAGTAGTTTTTGACTGAAACTGAATGAAGCAACATACCTTATGCAGAGTCTTTATTTATATAATACTCTGAATATTGAAATCATTTTATGTCTTTATCCTTTGTTCCTAATATTATAAATCTGAAAATGTGCTTGTTGGTTTGATACTCTTTAATGCAGCAACAGAGCAACGGATCGGCTAGATTTTTGGCATGGATATAGTTAAGAAGTCGGAAAGTGACATGGGCTACCTATTAGCTCGGGAAAACTATAAAGTTCCTAAGGAATAGTACAAACATTAAAATATCACGTAGGCGATGCCGCGAAAAAAAACCTAGTAAAGAAATATATTACCTTCAATCCAATACATACCCAATTTTCCTAACATATGAAATCCCGGAATTGTTTCGACATATCCATTACCGGTAGGATTGTACGGAAGCGGGACTGAAGTGTCTCTCAAGAGAACGGTATTCAGGAACCCGGTATTCAGTACTGAATACTAGCTATTACCTCACGATATCAAGTTCTGACATACTTATTCGAAGACTACCGTCTGAATTTGCTTGGTTAGGGTGTGAGAAATTCGAACTTATATAATCTTGATTTAGGTAGTATAGTCTGTAGCAACTGAATGATGGTTTCATGGTTTGTTACTCTTTGACGCAGCAAAACCTTATCTATTTATCTAATATTTAGCGCACCATGCTGAGGTGAGGCCGGCGGGTGACAAAAATAAAACAAAGGGTAGTATTATGTAAATAGTTCTTTGTTTAGTTCTAATTTTGTTGTTGTTTTCTGTTTTTCCTGTGTTTTGTTTTCCTGAAATAAATATCTGTCTATTTGTCTATATTGTAAATCCCAAAGTGTGCTTCCTGTTAGCCCGGAAAAATCTAGTAAGTAAAGAAAAATATTAGCTAAAATCCAAAACATACAATATTTTTCCAATATTATTAAATCTCAGAATATACCTGACATATCCATTACCGGTGGATTGTACAAATGTGGGACTGAAGTATCTCTCAAGAGAGCGGTATTCCGGAAACCGGTATTCACTACTGAATACCTACTAGTTATTACGATATAATGTCTTGATATATTTGATCTTAAGATCTTTGTACGCGAATCTACTTAGTAGGGAAATTTCGGATAATTACCGCTTTTAGGGTTCCGTACCTCAAAAGGGAAAAACGGAACCTTTATAGGATCACTTTATTGTCCGTCTGTACGTCTGTCTGTATGTCAAGACTCTTTATCTCGGGAACGCGTAAAGATATCGAGTTGAAATTTAAACTATATACGTATACTAGCTGACCAGGCCACGCGTTGCTGTGGCTAAATAAATTAAAATTGCGACTATAATTTGAGATTTAAACTATCCTATCTCTCAAGTTGGATCGAACTGCACATGGTGTGCGAATTTTATAATAATCGGTTAAGTGGTTTAGGAGTCCATTGAGGACAAACATTGTGACACGAGATTTATATATATATACGTATATATATGGCATCTTGCAGTTGTGTAAGAGAAAAAGTTTACGTTAGTTAGTATCCATAATAAAACGTATTGATATAGTTTAAAAACTTTGCAGTTCAGTTTTATCTCTGGAATCTGAATCGGGTCTGTGAACCAGCCATCGAAAACCGATACACACACGTCGAGTAAAATCGTCGCAAACGTTTCGGGACATCCGCACATTCTCTGCATTTCAGTACCGCCAGCAAAATACACCAGTGCAGTGCAAGCATGGAGATCTAGAGAGATTTCTATTGCATTCTTAAAGGCAGGCTACTGCGTACTTATAGCACTCATTCTGTAACTGTGATTCCTCCAACTGTACTGTACCAGCCTTTTTTAATAGTCCACTGCAGGACGTAGGCCTAACCACGAAGAGTGATTGGGCCATATCCACCACGCTGGCCCAGGGCGTGTTGGTGGATTCACATACGCCGGTGAATTCCTTCTACTGACATATGCAGGTCACGTTTTCTTTCACCGAAAAGCCAGTGGTGTTAAATTCCGTACTTATATTCCAAAGAAACTCATTGGTACGGGACCGGGATTTGAACCTATGACCTCACGATTGTAAGGCGGGTCTCACTACTACTAGACCACCACGGCAAAAAAAAATAGAATGGACGAAATGTATGAAACAGTTTTTTTTTAGAATTCCCGGTCGGCCTCTTAGAGAAATTTGTTCATAGTGATGGTCTGTTTCACCCGCTTCCGGTTTAGTGGAACATCATTAATTAACCTCATTGACTGCCTCGGTGGCTCATTGGTTAGTGACCCTAACTTCTGGATCAAAGAGACGTGGGTTCGATCCCCACCTAGGGCAAATATTTATGTGATGAACATAAATGTTTGCGCTTTGTCTGGATGTTATTTAGTTACTATCTATATAAGTATGTATTTAAAAATAAATATATGTAAGTAGTATATCAGTCTCTGGCAGCCATATCACAAGCTTTGCTTAGTTTGGGGTCAGAGACCGTGTGTAAGATGTCCAAAAATATTTATTTACTAGATGACAACCCGGCTTCGCTCGGGTGAATGTGACTCATAATACACACACACACACATATAATAATTCTGCTGTTACTCGATCACCATCTTAACGAAGAGCCCTTCCCTGCATCCATTTTCCACAATTATGAGAATGTTTACCAAATGCAAGGAGACTCGGCTGTTAACAAAATGATGTAGGTATCATCAAGCAAAACAATGATGAAAGACATTAATTTTCTGGAATAGGTACTCACGATTTTGTGTGTTTGTGCAATACAATATCCCAAAATAAAATGTTTTGCTCAAAATTAAAATTACTTACTTACTTACTCCTCTGGCGCAACGACCCAAAATGAGTCTTGGCCTCCGACACCAGAGAACGCCATTGGTCACGGTCCAGCGCTGTCTCTTCCCACTCGTCCGCCTGGAGCTCACGCAGGTCGGACCGCACGGCGTCAGTCCAGCGGTATCTGGGCCTACCGACGGGTCGGCGGCCGCTTGCTACTCCAAGATAGGCCTTCTTGACACTGCGATCCTCCCCCATCCTCAGCAGATGGCCCACCCAGCGAAGTCTTTGGGCCTTAGTTTCTCCTATGATATTAGGTTCAGCGACCAAATCCTCTATCTCGGCGTTCTTTCTTACTCTCCAGCTACCATCCTCTCGTTGGGTTGGTCCCAGAATTTTCAGCATTATTTTCCTCTCCGCTACTAAGAGTTTATTCTCTTCTTTTAGGGTTAATGTCCAAGCTTCACTCCCATACATCAAGATCGGTCTAATGACCGTTTTGTAGATACGGATCTTGGTTTTCCGGCTTAGAAGCTTGGACACAAGCACTTTATGTAACGCTGCACTACAACGGAGGGCGTTGTGAATCCGGATATCAATTTCCTCTTCTCTGGTGTTTGTGTCCGTTACAGTGCAGCCCAAGTATTTGAAATTTGCAACCCCTTTAAAAGAGAGATCTCCAAATCGTAAAATTAAAATTAAAATTACTCAAAACTAAATGAATAAGTAGGTACCTACTGAAAATGTACATTCTTATATTACGTAAAGAAAGTCAACTTCAACTGTAAAGATTATAATCAGTATTATTATATTGTTATCTATCTAGATAGATGAGCCGTAGGACATCCACTGCTGGACATAGGTCTCTCCCATAGATTTCCAATAAGGCCGGTTGGAAGCTGCCCGCATCCATCGTGTTCCTGCTATTTTTATTATATCGTTAGTCCATCTAGTCGGTGGACGTCCTACGCTGCGCTAGCTGGTCCGAGGTGAACTTTACGGCCCCATCGGCCATCCGTTCTTCGAACAATGTGCCCTAGGCTGCCCACTGCCACTTTAATTTGCTAATCCGCTGGGCTATGTCGGTAACTTTGGTTCATCTAGGGATCTCCTCATTTCTGATTCGATGCCGCAGTGAGACACCGAGCATAGCACGTTGGTGCCTATGGTTATACCATCGATTTGGCATTTTTCTTACATTCCATATTGATGGATTGTACACAAAGAGAATGTGGAACAGTTTTCCAATGTGACATATCATGTCGTTCCGTGTTGTTACCAAAACTCCATAGACGCCCCTATAAAGTTTCCACTGCTTTACTGAGGTATGACTTGGACCATGTTTGGATGTGATCGCAACTTTATTGGACTATGACGTAACTACGACTGACTATTTAGATAAAATGATAAAATATTATCAAAAATTATTATAACTTAATACTTGACACTGGCAAATGCACAACAATGCGACGCCAAAACATAAAAGAAAACGAAAAATGACTGTTCAAGATATGTCATCATGTGACGGACAATATGGAGACTGCGATTTGTTTGTCATTACCGTTTTAATTTACTAAAATACTCGATAATCCGAATTTTCCGGATATATGTTGTCGACTCGAAATCATTATTATTTTATGTTTTATCATTTAGGAAAGGTTTCAATCGAGTCTACCGTACCCCTTGACGAAATTATTAATATAGATTTATTTATTTATCATATATCTATGCCAAGAAATGATTAAGAAGTAAGTATTTATTTGTTTATAGGCGAGCAGTATAAACTGATATGTCTATATCAAGCAGAGTCGAATTAAATTAGTACTGTACTGTACCAGCCTTTTTAATAGTCCACTGCAGGACGTAGGCCTACCCACGAAGGGTGGTTGGGCCATATCCACCACGCTGGCCCAGGTGCGGGTTGGTAGATTCACATACGCCATCGAATTTCTCCTACTGACATATGAAGGTTGCCTTACGATGTTTTCCTTCACCGAAAAGCCAATGGTGTGAAATTCCGTACATAAGTTCTAAAGAAACTCATTGGTTCGGGTTTGGGATTTGAACCCACGACCTCATGATTGCAGGGCAGGTACCACTAGACCACCACGGCTTCAATAAAAAATAAAATTAGTATACAGGGTTATTTCTAATCAATTAGCGTCCTTTTAGGGGCTTATTCTGTACATCAAAACTAACAACTTTTGTTCTGCGACTTTAGTCAAAACTCAAAAAAAATCAGCTGTTCCATACATTTGGTCGTAGGTAAACGATATTTTTCTATGGAACGCCAATTTTTTTTTCGAGTTTTGACAAAAGTCGTAGAACAAAAGTTATTAGTTTTGATGTACAGAATAAGCCCCTAAAAGGACGCTAATTGATTAGAAATAACCCTGTATATCTGTAAACGAAATGTTTTCCTTTTTTATCCAAAGATCCAGTCTGTTCTGTTTATTTAGTTGCTGAGATAACATCCTCAGGCAACGTGTTCCAGTTGTAAGCCACTCTGTTGCAGAGAATGTGGTGTGCAGTGTTGATTTGTGATGGTGTAGGCTGTAAGAGGAATTTATGGCGTCGGCTGTCGCGCATGTTTTCCTTCATGGTGTACATGTCGTGAATATCCGGACGACTATAGAAGCCATTGAGAATTTTGAAGGTCTCAATCAGGTCTCTACGCAATCGCCGTTCTAAGTAGGTTAGACTTATTATGAATTAGCTAGATAGATATGAAGCCTTCGTCTTACCTCGCGCGCAAGAGACTTCTAAGTAGCAAATATTCCATTCACCGTATGAAGATTTGCATATAGATTTATATTGTTGATTTCAGAGTGTCGAACAAAATAAGATCTCCACTAAATTGAGACGACATATCCCATCTAGCGAGTTTTGTGAGTGCATCCAACAAAATACTCGAGAGCAGTGCAGCGCGATTCAATTTCATCGAAGACCCGAGAGACTCTAGAGACCAGTGGAATATACGACGGGAAGAGCTGGCGGCAATATCTGTAAGATTTCTTTCTGTGACCAAAGTACCTACATTATATATATTTTTTCAAACAACTTCCAAAATGAAGGAGGCTCTTAGGCCCTCCATTTGGTTTGTACATATTATGTTTTTTTTTGTTCCGTTGTTACTTGATTTTTCCACTGTGTCTGGACCAATTCGCGGTAAACCAATGTTTTTACAATGAAAGGAGACACACAGTGAGATAAACGCGTATTTTTTAATTACTTTAGATAAGTAGTAAGTATTAAAGCTATTTATAAAAATTGTGACGCCTACAGAATCGTATAGCAAATTTGTTATTTTTGCTCGTTATTTTCTGTTTCTGGTCTATATGGTTGTTACGTTTCTGAAAAAAATAGTTTTAGTTAAGTTGCTTTCTAACCGCGTGCTCAATTTTGATGAACGAGCAAGCAAAGGGTCCTAAAATTAGAATCATGAGCGTTAGCGAGGGAATCAAAAGAGCACAAGGTGAAAAATCTTTGCACTCGAGTGAAACACGTAACTTTTCATTCCACCTCAGCGAGGAAATAACTATCGCACTTTTTCAAATACTTCTCGCGTGGTTGTTGAGGGAGAATAGTTATTTGTTATACAAGAGTGCAAAGTTGATTTTTAACCGTTATAACGTAACCACAGAGATAGAAGTACCTAAATAGGTTTTCAATCATTTTACTTTCGCCTCTAGTGGATAAAAACGATTTTTGCAAGTTTTGCACTCAGATATCGAAGAGCAAAAATAGTCTTTCCGAGATGGGGGGATGAACAAATTATATAAAATTTACAAGTTTACTTCTTGAAATGGATGTTGTGAGGATGAAATGATAACTAATAGGTGCCTTACTTTTGGACTGCCCACGTTATTGTATTTGCATTTCAATACAGTCAACAAAATACACGAGAGCAGTGCAGTGCGATTCATTTTCATCGAAGATCCAAGAGACTCTACTACTCTGGAGTCTAGTGGAATATACTTACGACGGGTTAAGAGTTGACAGCAATATCTGTTGTTAAGATGTGTTTTAATAGTAAGTATCTCTATGTGGATTTTTCCTATCAATTTTTAATGATTTTATGAACTTGTGAATGTCAGTAATTAGCCAGTTCTATGTTTTTGTTAATGATCGTGTATTGCATGCCAAAAGGCGGGTTATGATGAACTATTGTCGTCTGTACTCTCAATCCTACTAATATTATAAACGCGAAAGTTTGTGAGGATGGATTGATGGATGGATGTATGGATGTTTGTTACTCTTTCACGCAAAAACTACTGAACGGATTGAGATGAAACTTTGTAATATTATAGCTTATACTCGTATATCAGAATAATATATAGGCTATAAATTATAATGATATTGCGTCAGAAATCAAAATATCCTTCGGACGAAGCCGCGGGTAAAAACTAGTATCTAATAATTGTTTCCTACAGACACAAACTAATAAATGAATGACACTTTTAAAGAGTGGATATTCCTGAGATTTATTATATTACTGAGATTTTTTTTTCTCTATTCATCTATGTTCTTTACGAAAACGTTT
Source organism: Hypomecis punctinalis (assembly GCA_949316475.1). NCBI lineage: Eukaryota > Metazoa > Arthropoda > Insecta > Lepidoptera > Geometridae > Hypomecis > Hypomecis punctinalis. The sequence continues at coordinate 15,580,199 of OX438809.1, forward strand.
TCTGCCTCTCCGACTATCCCACTAGTTCAAGCCCAGAGTACGTACCGGTATTCAATACGGACATTCTGTGCCGTATATAAATTCTAGCTGGATGCTCTCGAAGACCTGGAAATGTGAGGAAAATGTGTGTTTACCACTTTTACAACGTTTTAGGATCTATTATAGGCCGAATCAAACTTCTTGGCGGCTGTAATGTTAGCTACAAGGTGCGGATATAACATAATCCTGACTATTAACCCAACAGCTACGCAAGGATTGGGTTATCCGTAGTTTGTAGGCCTTTGGGCCTTAACTTTAACACTTTAAGGTCATAGGGCCTTAGGCGCCACAAGAGCATTACCACATTCAGAGAGTGGCTTTATTTAGAGGGAAACAATTACTCCAGATTGTCGGCAAAGGATTTCGCCGGAACGAATTGCAACCTTTGTGTTTAATGCGCTATAAATTTTAAATGAAACGCCGAGCGCTTTTCGCGGAAACTTTAACTATCATTTTATTTAAAGCGCTTAAAACATTTAATCGTAAAGTAAGTAAATTCGTATAGGCTGAGGCTAGCCCTGGTGGCAAAGTTTTTAAACCGCCTGAAGGCCTCTGACAATTCTGACATGGCTAAACTGTGACAGGTAGATCCTTGAAATATTTACAGGATATTGAGTTAAATATTCATTTTAAAAATAAGTAATCAAATTAAAACAAAATGTATATTTAAGGGGAGCTCCCAAGAAACGTAATTTTTTTGCCCGATATTAATAACGGCAACAGGAAGATGCTTGAAATATTCGCAGAATATTAAGTTGTATATTCCCTTCAAAAATAAATAATTAAACTAAAATAAATTATATTAATTATGTATTAAAGGCCTTTAATACAATACGGAACCCTTCGTGCGCGAGTCCGACTCACACTTTTTTTATTTTATTTTATTTCAAATAGGTTTGCGTTTGACTACACACTGCCTGACGTTAAGCAGATATGCGGCACTTGGCCGATTATTTCTATATCTTCACAGTTTTCAGATGAGTCCATCAAATCTACAGTTTTTATAGCGTCTAAGTACTTCATTCCCTCTCGGAACTCGCACCAACCTAGATTTAGTAAGCACGAGCTCCCCCCCTTTTTTAGTCCAGGCAAAATATTCTATTGAATACCAGATAGTGGACACTACCACTTGTTGTTTTTAAACTTTCGCGATTTGAACACATTATTATTACATACTACGGGACTAATCGCGCACTAAAATTACGTCTTCGTCATCCCGACGTTTCGGCCGAGTCGTCGGGATGAGGATGTATTTATTTATCTAGTAATTTTAGTGCGCGATTAGTCCCGTAGTATATAATAATAATGGATACTACCACGTTTAGGATCGCGATTTTGGGATGACACAAATAATTATGTTGTTTCATTGATTACTGCAGTTACCTAATTTACAGTTTTATATTGGAATTAACAGGTTTTTGAAAACTGTTTACTTAAGTTCGACAGTTCTAGTTTAAGTTGGGGTTGGCAACATTGACACTGACGTTAGACTCTCTTTACTAATCTACGGTACCGTACACTACACGTGTATTTCATAACAAATCTAATATAATTATACGCTTACCGTTACGTCGAATTACAGAAGTAATCAAATGCTGGACACGTTTAGGTGAAACAAAGAAAGTGCGAGTTATCGGACACGTGCGCACGCGACGGTGACACACGGGCCCCAAAATTAGCAAACTATTGCAAAAATGATCGCGATACTGTTTGTATCCTTAACAAGATTATTTTTTGCAAAAATTAGCATGACCGACTTCACCCGTGTACAGAATTCGCGAAGATTTCGCACGGATCGATGTAGCATTTCTCACATTATTATTGATTTATCAAAAATGGCTCAGCCGATTTCGGTAAAATTTAAATTGCGAAGTATACTCTTTCCAGTAAAAAAAGAATTATTGAAATCGGACTACTACGAAAAAAGTTATGCGTTGTTATACATAAAAAATATATACATATATATACGCGTCGAATTGCATGCCTCCTCCGGTGGTTCGTCGGTCAAAAAATTGGTTGTCTGTGAAGTCGATTTAAGGACGATAATTTTACGTGATAACGTCATATGCGTCACAAGCCGAACGCTTAGGCCAATCGTGCCTCTCTATCACTTGTTCCGCACTCTCGCTTGCACGCTCGGCTCAGGCGGAACGTGACAATGAGTTATGTTTTTCTCAGTAGACTTTTTATTCGGTTTGGCAGGATTTGTCTAACGGATAAGCCGACTCAAAACAGCTACTACACCTGTTCGGTTTTTGTAGCGAAAGCTGTGCGGCACGTTCAACATTTGCCGAATAGGGCGCCTTCAAATCTGCCGCAACGTGCAGCGTTGTTTTTATATACAAAGTTATTTCTAATCAATTAGCTTCCTTTTAAGGGCTTATTCTGTACATCAAAACTAACAACTTTCGTTCTGTGACTTTTGTTAAAACTAAAAAAAAAGTTCGGTGTTCCATAGAAAAATATCGTTCACCCGCGACCAAATGTATGGAGCAGCTGTTTTTTTTAGTTTTAACAAAAGTCGCAAAACAAAAGTTGTTAGTTTTGATGTACAGAATAAGCCCCTAAAAGGATGCTAATTGATTAGAACTAACCCTGTATATAAGTTGCCCGGTTGTCTGGAAGAAATTGCTTGAAGCGATAAGGCCGCCATTTAGTATAACTAATTTGTGATGTTTTTGTTCATGGACTTTGTTTGTTTTGTAATGTGGTTAAGCTAATAACAGATCTACCTATCCTTAAAAAACGCATTTTTAATACGGATTTAGATTTAAAGGCGTCCTAATGTATATTGTCAATAAGCCCGATTACAGAGGCGCCACCGTAATTATAATAGCTAAATAGCATATTTCTGTTTCTTTTTCACTTTAGTCATTCGATAGAGAGAACGCTTTTTACGTTGCTATTAAATTTACGCTGGCGCCTCTGTAATCGGTCTTATTATCGGGTTTGCCACCATGCAGTGCCGATAGTGCCGAACCTAATATGTGTGTAGCAACCCTGACCATAAGTAGCAATCATCGACTTGGCATTTTTTCTTACATTTCATTTTGATGGTAGCAATAGTAGATACTGTACCAGTCTTCAGCTAAAAATGGAACTACCCACGAATGAGTAGGAAGGAGGGGGTAGGGCACGATCTCATACTGGGCCAACGTATTTGATTAAGTATATTCCATTTTCAAATTGCTATAGAAATAGTAACAATGATATTGTTTAGCAAAAACAATTGTGTAACCACAATGTTTTTTTCACATTGTTAGTTGTTTTGCTAAATACACATAAGCGATTTCCGGTATGTTCATTGACTTGACTATAGCCATTTACTTAGGTAGGTAAACACCTATAACGATAAAAATAAAAGTTTATTACGTTGTAAGTTAACATTTAGCGAGGAAACATATTGTATAATGAGCTAAATATTTCCTTGTTATAAATACTTACCAACATACACAAGTTTACACCATCACAAAAATGTATCGACTCAAATCATTCGAACAACATAAATCATACCAAATCACGTGTTCCCAATCCATCAGCACCTCCGACAACAAAGAAAACTTTCCACCACTATGACGTAACGACTACCTCCCCTTCAATACCTCCATTAAATAACCACCAATTTCCACATCGCGTGTGCGACATCGATAAATGATTTGTAAACATAGCGATCTGCTTCCATGGATGTAGGAGAAATAAAATTGATTGTACAACCCACGCTAAATAACTAGTAGTTCTTTGAATAACAGACGTCACGGCCATCTCTTGAACTGATTTTTATAAGCCTATTAAATCTCTACTCACTCTTGACCAATTTATTTCATACTTGCGAATCTAGTTAGGATTTAAATACAAAACAATCTTGCTAAATATTATCAAAATACCTCTAAATACCAGCAGCAAAGTACCCTTTTTTGAGAGAAAGTTTTAGAACAAAGATAGCTAAGCATCACTTTGTTTTAAGCTTTCAAAAAATAAAATTCACTACAAACAAAAAAAATACTCATTTTTGGCTAGGTAAACTAGTAAACGCTATTTTTACAAATTTAAACTTGTATCTATTAGTCGTGGAAATATCCACAAAGTTCAATAAATGAAGTGACATCGAATAAATCAATACGTAATAGTTCTTCTGCCGTGGAACTTTACCGCGTGACCAAATGCCGTGACAAATTACTGCACAGCTGTTTACCGATAAATATATTACCCGTCTTTGTACAAATACTTTTATTTGATTCATAAAATAATTATTTTTCGCCTAAAATCGCACAACCTACTGCAACATTGCAATCTGCGTATAAAAGTCGAATTGTTCGCTCGTATCGATGTACGCCATTTAAAATTTCTGTTGATTTTTAATAAACTAACCAATTTTAGTTATAGAACCATAAGTTTGGGGTATAAAATCCCATTCTGGTAGTAATAAAAGAATTATTAAAATTGAACGACTGTGTAAAAATTATGTGTGTTGAGACATAAAAATAATATACGCGTTGACTTGAGTAGGTTCCTCCTTAGTTTTGTCGGCTAGTTACATTGAGTGTGTCAAAGTTATCAAATTAAGTCGAAAGAAATGTGTAACGTTCCTCTTACTATCAAGGCTTCAATCAGCTTGTTGGCCACTTTATCAGCCTGTTACAAACTATAGGCACTTTTTTCACCTATAGGTCTCATTATTATGAACAACTTTTATCAAAATGATAATCAATTTTATAATTTTTGTGAGAGTTAATAAATCTATAGATTTAGGGAATGCCTATGACCTATGGTCCAACAATTGACGTCCTATACGCAATGTTAAGGAAGTTATGGAAAGAACAATAGTAATGCGATTGAAAGAAAAACTATTTAATTGCTAGCAATATTGCTAATTAGCAACTTCAGTTTTAGATTTGGCACTTTTCGCAAGTCTAGCACTGAAATGTAACTTTGGCATCTAGCTCTCAATCTAGCACTATTTAAATACTAACCTTCTTTTTCTGGTCACCCTATTAGAACACACCAGGCAGCCACGCCATGAGTAGTAACATAACACTACAGTTTAAGAAAAAAACATTCAATTCTTCATATCCGAACAGGAAAGCTACATTTTTTAAAATTCAGCACTATGTTTATTTATTTCATTCTGTTATTACATATTATGTACTTTATATATTTTATGTATGTCTATCTATGTATTGTCTATTTATGTAGTAGTATTATTATGTGTTAGGTATTGTATGTAGTATTAGTATTTAGGCCTATGATGTATTTGTTTTTTTCAATTATTTATTGTACTCCCCGTCAATTATTTTTAGCACATTCCTTTCCGTACATGGGTTGCTTAGAAGAGATCACTTCTAGCGATAAGGCCGTCTAGTGTTGTACTATCTTAAGAATTTCACTAATGTATTTATTGTTAGTTTATTTTGTGTGTACAATAAAGAGTTATTTGTTTGTTTGTATGTTGTAACTTATGATCAATCTAGAACTATTTGAGATGTCATTTAGCATCCATCTGAGATCATCCATCATCAATCAACATGATTTTTTTTCATATTGATGGAGATATCGAGTTGGCCCTGATTGCCAGTCTCAGTGGCCGTGTGTATTTTCACGCCTTAACGAGCGACCAATCAGCGGTTACGTAACCGGTTGCGTGCTGACGTCGGTCACCAATCACAAACCGGCTTTTCTCGATGTTCTCGTACATTTATCATTGTATAGAAAGGGTTATCCAGAACTGGTGTACTAAGCCGAAAAGAAGTGATTCAGACGATCATTATGAATAACTTTTACTTTAGGGTCAACCCGCAATTCGAGGAAAAAATCAGCTGTTTCGTAAACTTTATCGATTCCGAGATGCAATTTTGTAGCTTTCTCGAAATTCGGAGTGGTCCCATAGTAAAAGTTGATCGTAATGATGATCCCCACGGCTTAGGCAAGCAGATAACCCTGTAGAGTCTACCTTTAAAACTTCTATTTTTACTTCTTGGATTTAGCAAGTTAAATAGGTACCTAGTATCACACGATGGCCTACTTCTAGTCTTCTATTACCATGCAACCATTACAAAATTGGTATCATACTAATATTATAAATCCGAAAAGTTTGTTGGTTTGGTTCTCTTTCACGCAGCAACGGAGCAACGGATTGACTTGACTTTTGGCATGGATATAATTCAAAGGCCGATAAGTGACATAGGCTTCTTTTTATAGCGATAAAAGGTTCCTGTGGGATAGCACAAAGTCAAGATACCACGCGGGCGACGCCGCGGGCAAAAGCTAGTATATGATATAATATATATTATAATCACCCCCTTTCGGCTTGGGCAAGCAGATGACATGATGTGAAGTCTAGCTTTAAAACTAAAAATAAAATAATGTAGGTCGAATTTTGCAAATTAAATAGATAAAGTATCAAACGATGGCCTACTTCTAGTTTTCTTTAACCATGCAAGCACTACAAAATTATATAACGTGCAAAGCTGTGAGCTACAGACAAACAAATGGTCACAAAGCTCAAATACCAATACTGTATCGAGGGAATAAATCTAATGCTCGATGGTTGAGACGGGCTGGCGTGGCTCCAAACGCAAGCTTACAACGATCAGATTAGGTATCACCGGCCATCTTAGTTGATTCTCTTGCACTTATCCTCTTTTTAGGTCGATTCTTCACTTTTGCGGCTAGCACTGCTATACAAGCTTAGCGGCCGAAGCGTAAGCTGTCCATAGAACCTAGCTATTTCGATCTCCTCCATCTTGCCTCGGTCGACGCTATAGTGCCATCTTCTCTCTTCAGCTATGTCAACTGCCTTTGTCCAATAGACAAATCTCTCGAGTACACTTTGGAACCTTTGTTCTGATCTATTTGACTAATATGTTTTAGTATTAAAGATACGAATGTCGCGTCGCAAGGATTTCTAAATTACCAATACAGTATCGGGGGAATAAATCTAATCGCTCGATGGATGAGACAGGCTGGCGTGGCTCCAAACTCGAGCATGCTATGATCAGATTAAGGATCGCCCGTTTCAGTTGATTTTCTTGCATTTATCCTCTTTGCAGTTCGAATCTTTATTTTTTTACTAATACAGGGTTATCTGCTGGCCTTGTAAGTACTATAGTCTGTCGTCTGTCTTCGAGTCGAAATGAGGCCCATGCGGTACAACTCTGGTCAAAATATGTTCGCAACCCCTGATCCTCTACCAAGAAAAGTGGCAACTGCGTTACTGACACCGAAGCGATACACATTGAATAGAAAACGATACTTTTGTCTTAATTTCGCCAATACGAGTGCTAACATAATACTGTCGAAGGTTCTCAGCGCTAATGAAACAGACTATAAGCCGTAAAGAGTGAAGGACAAAGTGCAGCTCAGGACTTCTACCAGCAAATTGGGCTGATGATCTGATCAAGACTGCGAACGTGATGAATGCAAGCACCAAATGTTTCCAAATGAGTGTTAGTTCCAGTCATGCTAGAAATCCATATGTTCCCATAGCGGACGGCTGATGCCAAAAAGAGGTAAAGAGGGGAGGACCAGGCGCAGCGCAGGACATCTACCAGCAAATTGGGCTGATGATCTGATCAAAACTGCGAACGTGCTATAGTCTGACCGCTTAGCGAGGATATGCTGTGGGAATGTGCTGATTTAAATATACTAGGGGTAGATTCCGATACCTATACTTTTCAGTGCGAAGCGAGTGGCAGCAGGAGATGGTTGGACCATTGCATCACCACAAAAGCTGCCTGGGACACGGTGGTGGGCGCGTATGTTACTCATGACGTCAGGTGGTCAGACCACCATCCACTAAGCATTGAGGTTAGCATTGCGGGAACTACCATTGGTACTGCCGTCTCTTGTAAGCTGGACGCTTTAAAATATATAAAATGGAGAGAGAGGAATACTAGTCAGATCAATAAATACGGCGAATATTGTTATAATAATCTCGATAGGTTTCCTGATTTGTCTGTCTGTGATTGTGATAATACGCTAACTTGTTCGCATATAGATAAATATCATAGTTATATAGATATGTATTATAGTCATATTGTTAACGTACTGCAAAAAGCAGCAACTATTAGTTCTCGTCCATGTGAACAGAAACGTCACTTAAAAGTAGTTGGTTGGAATTACCACGTCAGGGACAGCCATGATATAGCTAGACTTTATTATAAATGCTGGGTGGTTGCCGGTAGGCCTTCTAGTGGCGTTGAATTTGACAACATGCGAAATAGTCGATCTGTTTTCAAAAATAAAATTAAATGGTGCCAAAACAATGAAGACAGTATTAAAATGAATATTTTGGCTCTGCACAGAAAGAATAAAAATTTTATAAAATTTTGGAATGCAACTAAAAAACTAAATTTCAAACAGAGCTTACCTGTATCCGTGGGAGGGATACAGGAACCAAAGGACATAGCTGAATTGTTTGCTCAACAATTCAAGATAGATCCTCTTCCCGCGAAGTGTGTGCTCGATGCTGAGTTGCCCCAGAATAATAACGTCATTGAATTTACGCGTAGAGACATCTCTGAGATCATAATGAGTATGAAACGTGGTAAATCGCCCGGTCACGATGGCCTCAGTATCGAGCACATACTTTGGGCTAGTAACAAAATTAATGAACATCTGTGCAGCCTTTTTAATTTGTGCTTGAAATACGGATACTTGCCGGCAGATATGATGCATACGTCAGTTGTTCCTATAGTAAAGAACAAAACCGGTGATCTCAGTGCGGCCTCCAACTATCGCCCTATATCGTTAGGTACCATTATTGGTAAGATATTGGAGCGTCTGCTGCAACCCGAGTTGCTCAAATACATAAAGATTGACGATGCGCAGTTTGGTTTTCGTCCCAATCTCTCCACAGATGCCGCTATCGTCAGTTTAAAAAGCACTATTACTTACTACACTACTCGTAATACATCTGTGTATGCATGCTTTCTGGACCTTAGTCGCGCATTTGACCTCGTAAATTACGAGCTATTATGGGCTAAATTACGAGCGTCAAAAGTGCCTATTCAGATAGTAAACTTGCTGGGATTTTGGTACGGAAATCAAACGAACTGTGTTAGATGGGGCGATGCGACTTCTAGCAGATACAGGCTAGAATGCGGAGTTCGTCAAGGGGGGGTGACCTCACCGGACCTCTTTAATCTGTACGTTAACGGCCTGATTGAGGAGCTGAGGAGCACCAACGTCGGTTGTCACCTAGGCAACGTATGCGTAAATAATCTAAGCTATGCGGACGACATGGTGCTCCTTAGCCCCTCAATCAAAGGATTAAGAAAGCTTCTTTCAATCTGTGAGCATTATGCTAATGCTCATGGATTGAAATATAATGTATCCAAAACGGAGATGATGGTGTTTGCGTCGGGTCGGGGTCCGGAGAGAGTACCGGAGGTTTATCTGAATGGCGCGACCGTAAAAGTAGTAAAGCAATTTAAATATTTAGGGCACCTGTTGTCGGAGCGACTGCAGGATGATGCAGACATTGAACGAGAGCGGAGAGCCCTCGCAGTCAGGAGCAACATGCTCGCCCGCCGATTCGCTAAGTGCAGTACAGACGTAAAGACCACTCTTTTCAAAGCTTATTGCTTATGCATGTATACGTGCCAGTTGTGGATAAAGTTCACGCGGAAAGCAATAAACACGATAAGAGTTCAGTATAATGACGCATACCGAACTCTTATGAAGCTACCGCGGTGCTGCAGCGCGTCGAGCATGTTTGCTGAGGCGGGGGTTCCCGACTTCTTTGCAGTAATAAGATCTAGGGTGGCCTCGTTTTGGCAGCGTCTGCGTCATTCCGACAACGAAATTCTTGTGGCTGTCTCTGACGACTTCCGCAGCCCTTTGTTTGAGCATTGGGTTTCTGTCCACATGGACGCGAACAAAAAATGAGTACCTACTATCTTTATCGACTCGACACTATTGTGCGGTAGAACTATTTATAAGACTGGACGTTACACCCCTTATACAGGTGTAACAATTTATTTTATATTATTTTAGCTAAATTTATGTAACTCTGGGTCTCCGTGCCTGCAATAAATGGTTTTTATTATTTTTATTTTATTTATTTTAACTTAGTCCTCGTCTGCGCGGGTAGGTACAGTTAAACGGTCAGACTAATTCTAATTTGAAGTAGGGGCGATAAGTCCTGCACTGACGTCCTGCATGGGGTGTTTTGTGCATTTCCCCTTCCAGCGTCTACCCAAGCCAGCCCAGTTCCTTAAACTACTGGAGCATAACTGCTCCAATAGCTTAGATGGTGAATCAGATGATGGCGATGTAGATGCCAAAGCTGATGATAATGCAGAAGCATTATGCAATCCGTTAGCTATTCTAGTGTCTTCCGTGGCCTTGCAGTGCCACAGAACATGCACTACAGTTCGTTCTCCTGCAAACAGCCGCGATAAAGTGCGCTGTCAGTGGCTCCAAGTTTATACAAGTGACCAGTTATGAGTCCTACCATAGGTCGGAGCTCTTGCCGCTATAACTTCAATAGGTCGTTTGTGATATTTCTATTTAGATTGGGTAAAGCAGCCTTAGAGTGCTTGTAATCCTCCCTTTCGTCCGGTCAGATTATAAATGAAAGCTGTTTCCAAATTAGTGTCAGTTCCAGTTCTGTTAGAAATCCATATTGTCCACGGACGGCTGATATGACGAAGGTAAAATACCATCTCAGATAGAATTTAACAATGTAGGTATATTTATATTGACGCAGATTACCACTAAGCCCCGTAACCTTGACGTAACGCGTCGGTCCAGTTGCCCCCTAATTGCTGCCGATAACGCGCTGGCCCGAAACGCATTTCACTTCGCATAGTTTAACTATACGATTATCACTAACGGTTGTCTTAATAGACTATCGAATATTAGAGGGCAAACTGTTTGGACTTAGTTAACCAGACTTGAAATATTTTAACATGCACTTATTTTATTGATATTGTATATTATGTCGTATGTAGGCATGAAGTAAATGAATAGTATAATTTTTGAATAATGGACACGTATTTTTGACCGACGAACCACCGGAGGAGGTATACAATTCGACGCGATTTTTTTTAAATGTATAACCACGCATAGCTTTTTTCGTATTAGTCCGATTTCAATAATTCTTTTTTTATTGGAAAGAGTATACTTTGAAATTGGTCCCATTTAAATTTTATCGAAATCGGCTGAGCCATTTTTGATAAATCAACTATAATGTGAAAAATGCTACATCGATGCGTGCGAAATATGCACGGGTGAAGTCGGTCATACTATTTTTTGCAAAAAATAATCTTGTTGAAGTAATAACTTCTTTAGCGGCGTTATGCACTTTTTGGGATGGGTGAAAAATGTTAAACTCGCGTCAAAACATGTGAACTGATCAAAAATTCGTAAGACGGAGGGAGCAAGTTTTCACTTCCGCCGACACTCCTGGAGTGCAACTCGTTGTTCTTTGATCAATCAAACAAAAAATTAAAAAGAATATCCTTCATGAAATATGGATCTCTACAGGGTTATTTCTAATCAATTAGCATCCTTCTAGGGGCTTATTCTGTACATCAAAACTAACAACTTTTGTTCTACGACTTTCGTCAAAACTCAAAAAAAATCAACTGTTCCATACATTTTGTCGCGGGTTAACTACAATTTTCTATGGAATAACAAATTTTTTTTTTTGAGTTTTGACAAAAATCGTAGAACAAAAGTTTTTAGTTTTGATGTACCTACAGAATAAGCCCCTAGAAGGATGTTAATTGATTAGAAATAACCCTGTATATCTGTTTTAGCAAGCAGCGAAAAGTTTTCAATGCTTTACTTATTCATAAATCCATTTTAACACTTTGTATATTCATTTAAAATGCCCGAAAATCTAAATCTATAAGCGTCACTCAGCATGCTGATATTTTTCAATCTATCAATACGTTTTTTGTCTCTGTTATAAGTAAAAATATAATCTATTTTCCATCCCTCTCTATTCCTAAGAGTTAGGTACCTACATACGAGTATGTATTAAAAATTTGAGTACCTAATTTAACTAGGTGTCTGTCAGCGATGACTAAGTTAAGCAACGTTCAGCACGGTTAGTCTTCAGATGGGTGATCACAGGTGGCATTTACAACTGAGCGCTACCGTGGATCGAATGACACGGTAAATTGTAAGTCCCAGTTGTATTAACCGTTTAGCCATGTCAGAGGCCTTCAGTCGGCTTAAAAACTGGCACCAGGTTCAGGCACCATGAACTTAGGTAAGTACTTATTAATACTTACTTTATAACTTATAATTATTTTTCGCAAAAAATGGCTAAACCGATTTCCATCGTGTACAAAATTTGATTAGTTTTTTCGAATTAAGAACTTAAACGAACAAAACCGTTCGAGTGTAAAAGTTAAACTCGTAGTCATAGTGTTATAGTTTTAGTGCTAGTTATCATATTGTTATAGTGCTAGTGCCGCGTATAAAGAACACAATAACGAAGTGTCTTCGCCTTAATAGAGACAATAAGAAAAGTGTTGATGGACACATTCTTAGTTATTATACTTACCTAGCAATTTAGGTTAGATTTATATTACTCATTAGCCAATGACTAGATTGTAATATTAGGAATGCAGATCGGCGTTCCTTAAACAAAAAAAAAGTTCGTTCGAATTGATGATGTATACAATTTTTACATTATTGTTGATTTTTCAAAAATGGCTGCGATTTCAATAAAATTTCATATGGGACCACTTCGGGAGTATTGATTTGGTTCACAATAGGTGAAAAATCGATGAACATACATAAAAAAATGCATACAGACGAACATAGAACCTCCTCCTTTTTGGAAGTCGGTTAAAAAGTTAATCTATTATCCTGCCCTATCTATTCCTGCGAGTTACACATTTCATTCGGACCCACTTCTGACATAACGTAAAAAGCGTCACTCAACGTCACCCACTGCCCGACGTTAATTTAACTAAAGACGACGATTTAGAAACTTTTGGTAAAATACGTCCTTTTTATTACAAAGTCAGCATCCAAAGTCTGCTCGTCCAAAGCAGAGCCTTTTGCTATAACTAATAAAATAAAGTAAAAATTGATTGAAAATGAAATTTATGAATGAATACTACACAACAGTGGTTATAGTATTAATTCATAAATTTCATTGAATCTCCATCTTAATACAGCTTGCGATTCTAAAAACGTCACATAACTCACTGCTATTATTAAATCTGTCAATATATTTTTGGCCACTATTATGATATTAATCTATACAATTCCTTTTTGCGCCGCTGTTCTAAATAAAACGTTAATCTATTTTCCTTCCGTATCTATTCCCACGAACTACACATTTCATTCGGATCCCACTTCTGACATAACGTAAAACGCGTCACTCAACGTCACCCACTGTCCCGACGATAATAACTTTTGGTGAAATACGTCCCTTTCATTACGAAGTCAGCATCCAAGGTCTGATCGTCCAAAACAGAGCCTTTTGCTACGTGATGCGAATAGAAAAATGCGACAAAATTCACCAGCTTGTAGACTTGGATATCTGTCACCTTTTGTGATGGATTTTTGATAAGTCTAACCACAGATATCATGTTTTTGCATGAAGGAATCAGAAATGTGATCTGTAGATGAACTAAATACCGACCTAGCCCAACGAAAACCGATCTTTTTGAAAATTCCCCGAGGACACTTACATATGAAGTCCTACGATTTAACATGTCATGATACAATGTATATAAGTATAATTTGTTTTCATTACCTTTAGTCAGAAGACTGCAGATTCGGGGATTGACGATAAATCTGATAGATAACGTATTACTGCCAGTTACATACAGTTCCATGCTAAAAAAATTAGCATCTCTAGAACCGAGCCTAACTAAAAATTCCCTATTTTTCTCATCTATAGGAAAAGTCACGAACGTTGTCCTAACAAATAATTTACAGCCTCTCAAAGAACTTCGGACAAAATTGAAGGGCCTGAAAATAGGACTGCGGACTTCATAAATGTATAAAGTATCAACTTTTCATTCGAATTTTGTCAGCTCTCCCAAAATTATGGGATCCTAGTACTGATTGAGGAGATCCGTAAAAGAACCTAAGTATCTGACTTAACCCAGCCGATTGACAAGAAATGGCAGTGGGCAGGACACTTTTGCGCAGAGGGCTGATTGTCGATAGGGCCGTAAAGTTTTTAAATAGAGACCATGTACTGGCAAATGCAGCGTAGGACGTACATCGATAGAGTGGAGCGACGACCTGATTAAGACCGCATACTTATACGCGCTGGATGCAAGCCATTTCCAACTGGTCTTACTGAAAATTCACAAGGGAACCCTATATCCAGCCTTACAGCTGATATGATGATGTTGCCAAATTTAGTCCAAGTAACGAAAAATTTCCCTATTTTTCTCATCTATAGGAAAAGTCACGAACGTAGTCCTAACAAAAATAATTTACAGCCTCCCAAAGAACTTCGGACAAAATTGAAGGGCTCGAAAATAGCACTGCGGACTTCATAAATGTATAAAATATCAACTTTTCATTCGACTTTCGCCAGCTCTGGCAGAATTCGCGTCACGTATGGGATCCTGACCTTAGGGCCCGACTTCGCCTTCCAATGATTTGTTTATACAAGTTTGCTTTGGGAAATTAGGTACAAGTCTCGAAAATGTACGTTTTTACCTAAAGCTAAAAGAGCCAAATGGAATCTAAAAGGTAGTACCTAAAAATTTACATTTTTAAATGCTTTATTGTTCACAACAGAGATCTTAGCTTGGTCCAGTGGTTAGTGACCCTGTGACTCCTGGGCCAAAGTGGCGTGGGTTCGATTTCCACCCAAGGCAAGCATTTATCTGATTAACTTGGGTGTTTGCTCTGTATCTGGATGTTATTAACTATTTCAGTATATAATAAGAAATATGTATATGCAGTAGGTATATCAGTAGGTTAAATGCTCATAATTAAACTCAATTGCAGGTCATATGCAGATATAGTCATACTTTTTAGACCGTCATGTTATCAAAATTTATGTACCCTTTTAACAATTATATTGTTTTAAAATGACCATATAGGTGTATTTAGCCTGAGAGTCAAACTATATTTTTAAGTTGCTACTAGTATTAGACTGTGTTGTACTTAGTAGTTAAAATAAATGTATGTTGATAATAAAGAATTTTGAAACAACAAACAAACAGTAGGTATATCAGTCTCTGGCATCCATATTACAAGCTTTTCTTAGTTTGGGGTCAGGGACCGTGCGTAAGTTGTCCCCATGTATTTATTTATTGCATGACGCTTCTGATTTGTCATCAGCATCAACATCCACTATCCAAGCTACCGGAGCTATGCCAGCGGCCTAGAGCCACGATTGAGCTGAGCTGCCTCGGGTAGCTGGAAGGGGGAAATGCACATAAAACCCTATTCGGGGACGTCAGTGCAGAACCTATCGCCTCCACACCGAGTAAGTATAAGAAAGGTGTTTTCTTATTCTTAACAAGATTATTTTTTGCAAAAATTAGCATGACCGACTTCACCCGTGTACAGAATTCGCGAATATATATCGGACGGATCGATGTAGCATTTTTCACATTATTGTTGATTTATCAAAAATGGCTCAGCCGATTTCGATAAAATTTTAATGGGACCAATTTCAAAGTATACTCTTACCAATAAAAAGAGAATTATTGAAATCGGACCACTACGAAAAAAGTTATGCGTGGTTATACATAAAATATATATATACTAGTTTTTACCCGCGGCTTCGCCCGCATACGCAATATATAATTATAATTTATAGCCTATGTGTTATTCTGATATATAAGCTATCTTATTGCAAAGTTTCATCTCAATCTGTTCAGTAGATTTTGCGTGAAAGAGTAACAAACATCCATACATCCATCCATCCATCCATCCATCCATCCTCACAAACTTTCGCGTTTATAATATTAGTAGGATATATATGCCTCGAATTGTATACCTCCTCCGGTGGTTCGTCGGTCAAAAACAGGAAAACTCTGACTCTCACTTCATAAAAGCTTTCGCGTAGCAAAAATCCATATAAGGTTTCAGTCGTTCAAGTTCTGTTTCCTGGTAGTCGAATTATGGCCCAGGACCTAATAATATGACGTGTTACCTGACATGTGAGCTTATTATGCACCACTAGTAAAGCAATCAGGCACGCAAGGGGTCGCAACAGGTGAGCTTACCCCACTTTATGGACTGTTGGTTCATAAATATTGTTATTGCCTGAGCAAAAATGTTCGGAGAAATACCGTCTTTAGTGTTTCATATCAGACGGGTTAGTTAGTTTGTAAGAGAACGGTAACTTACGTCTGTTCTGTGAGACATCATACTTGTGATGCTTCGAGCAAATATCTATAGTCACAATCGTGCAAAAAAGTGTCCGAGCCAAAACCCTGTCCAAGCTACGTAGTGGGCAGGCTTTTTAGTTAGTTGTAAGGCGATTGCAAGCCGACGACAACGCCACGCGATGCCAAAGTGCTCGATTACAAGCACTAATTAGGTGACATATCGTCGAGATTCGAAAAAACGGGTCTTGGTGAATTATTTAATGTAAATATCTAAGTCGGTATGTACTCGTATGACGGTGCTCAGACATTTTTTTATTACTTTCGCTTAGGTATTGTGGCTCTGTAGATATTTGCTCGAAGTTGTGATGTGACCGTCCGTAGCAATGTTGGATGTCGACGACCGCGGTTGGTTTTAACTAAATAAAAGTGTAAAATTTATGAAAGTTTTAACTGATCAGACCGTGTGTCGCTAGTTTTATAAATATGACTATTGCGATTTAAAACGAGTCTTAAAATAATTGGCCAAGTGCGAGTTGGATTCGCGCACGAAGGGTTCTGTTTCGTATGGAAGCTCCTCATATATTTTATTTTTATTTAACTGTTTATTTTTAAAAGGAAAATACTACTTAATATTCTGTAAATATTTCAAGTTTGTCGAGTTTTAATGAAGTGATGCATTAAAACTCGCGTGAGAATTCATTATAATAAAGAAAACACCGGTTTTTACTCACGTATCATATCGCGGCCGGGCCGCTGGGAACCCGACCGGTTTCGGAGTAATTAGTACTCCTTCGTCAGGGAATACGCGCGTTCCCGTCGACTGGCGCACGCGCACACTGTGTGTGTTTTCTTTAGTATTTCAAGCATCTTCCTGTTGCCATTATTAATATCGAGGATATAAATCATGTTTATTGTATGGGAGGTTAAATATTTATTTTATTTTAATTTAATGATTTATTTTTCAAGATAATGTTGCACTAAATATTCTATGAATATTTCAAGCATCTACTTGTCACAGTTATATCGAGCGAAAAACGGCAAAATTCAGGTTTCAGCCTGGTGACAGACAGTCGTGCAGTCTGATAGTAGAGTTCTTAGTAATAGGGTCCCCTTTTTAGCCTTTGTGTGTGGAACTCTAAAAAGCAGAAGAAGCCGCGGGCATTACGATTGTTATACAATATTTCGTATTCCAGTTCACTGCTTTTTGCGAAAGAATAAAAGGATTAAATTTAAAGCAAATATGCTGCCCAATTAAAACAGTATGTGATTTATGAAATGGGCATTAAATATTTTATTGACAAAATTATTGGTTGAAATGTAAGTTTCCATTAAGTTGTGCTCGCTTTTATTTGGGTAATTAATTATTGGTATGTTGGTTGCAATATGGAATGAAATTAATTGATTGATCATTTATTGGCTTATAAAACATAATGTAATTTGGAACATGATATTCATCATAATTTGAGTTTGTAATTGAACGAGAATCAAATCAAAAGGTGACTTGGTATTTGAGTAGCTTATATTTTTCATAGTTGCCCAACATTAATCATTAAAATCGAACTACACAGAAAAAAGTTAATATTTTTCTTACAAATATTATAAATCCAAAAGTGTGTTTGTTGGTTTATTGGTTTGTTCTTCTTTTACGCAGCAACGGATTGGCTTGAATTTTGCCATGGACAATATGGACATAGTTTTAATATTTAGCTATCTGCGACAGTCTTCCTGACTACTGCGGGTAGCATCGTTTATTTGTTATATTATGTTACCTTATGTTTTTTGTACGAAATAAAGAATTATGAATTTTTTGAGTTTTTGAATAGTTTGAAAGATGGAATGTGACACAGGCTACTTTTATCCCGAAAAAATAATAGGTTTCTATGGGATAGCATGAAAATATTACGAGGGCGAAGCCGCAGGCTAAAGCTAGTACGCGGTCACATTAACTAGGCGCTTGAATATGTGACGTTATTTTGGCGCTCAAGTACGGTGTGCAAAAAAACTCCGGCCAAGTGCGAGTCGGATTCCCGCACGAAAGGTTCCAAACCATCGTCTAAAAATAAGTTTATAACTGTTTATTAAGATCGAGTAAAAATTGCTTAAAAATTAATGCGATGCGTCGAGTTGAGTAGGAACCTCCTCCGTTACGTTGGTTATGAAAACTAGGTACAAGTAAAGTGAAAATCTGAAAATAATACATATAATTATAAACTACATATTAATCGGCCAAGTGCGAGTCAAACTCGAGCACGAAGGGTTCCGTACCGTATGGAAGCCTCCTTAAATATTTTATTTTATTTTAATTTAATTGTTTATTTTTAAGCTATTTTAAGCATCTACCTGTCGCCCTTATTAATATCGAGCGAAAAACGTAGAAAAATTCAGGTTTGTTATTCGGGAGCCCCTTTAAGTATTTATTTGTTTGTGTTTTAGTGTTTGTTATTATAGCGGCAACAGAAATACGTCGTCTGTCAAAATTTCACGGTTCCTGAGGTACAGCCTGGTGACAGACAGACACACGAACGGCGGAGTCTTAGTAATAGGGTCCCGTTTTTACTCTTTGGTATGGTTTTTACCCTTTCTATCTTGGAATGGGTATATAATGAGAAGGGAGGATAGTCATGTTACTAAAAGAACTCCCAATATGATGGTAAGCGGCAAAAATGGTAGAGGCCAAAAAAAGGTTTGATGAATTGTGTGAAAGATGATATGCGAGAGAAAGGAGTTGATGATGAGATGACGTATGATAGAGTGAAGTGGCGAAAGAAAACGTGCTGTGCCGACTCCACCTAGTGGGATAAGGGCAAGAAGATGATGGTACGGAACCCTAAAAATGAAAGCTCTCTACGCAAATTAATATTTATGTGGAGTCATATTAGTTAGGTTATTTCCCTAAACAGAAAACTAAATTCCACAGCAACACTCGTACGTGCTCAGATCTCCATAATATGAGTACTAAACGACCTAGCCAACGCTCGAATACAATACCTAAGTTGTCTACCTACTAAATTAATTAAGTTATTGATTCACTTCTTGGAACTAATAGCAGACGGGGCCTAATATGGGCGTCGTTTATCTAATAACACTGGTTTGACCTTGCATTGGTCTGATTCTGATGAAACGCTAAGGTCCTGACTTTTTTTTTTTTTTTTTTTTTTATTTCGAATAGGTTTGCGTTTGACTACACACTGCCTGATGTTAAGCAGATGTGCGGTCTAGGATGTAGCACGCTTACCTAGAAGATACCTATTTACTCGGGATTTGAAGACACTCACGTTGTACTTTAACGGGAAGACAGACCCAGGCAAAGTATTCCACATTCCGGCTGTTCGTATGAGGAATGAGGATTCGAAACGCTTGGTTCTAACGCGCGTAATGTCCACCATAAAAGGGTGACGCTTTGGTCGCGTCCGTCTAGCCGTACGATAGAAGAAAGGGGCAGGGGGGACCAGATTGTGCAACTCCTGGGCGCACTCTCCGAAGTGTATCCGGTAAAAGACCGACAAACACGCTACCTTGCGACGATGCTCAAGACTTTGCAGCTGCGTCTTAGTCAAGGTGTCGTTGTCAATGACTGACTCCACTAGAGCAAAGCGAAGATTGCTGAAACTGGGATTGCATTGCGTCACAGGTCTCGCAAAATAAGACGTGACGTTTCGATATAACAGGTATCTAATATGTAAGAGTTGAAATAGATACAAATTATTTAATTCAATTTTTAACCGACATCCAAAAAAGAGGAGGTTATGTTATGTTCGTGTCGATGTATTTTATTTTTGTGTACGTTCATCGATATTGTCGCTAATCATGAACCGATTTAATAAAAAAATCTTTTTTAGTTCAAAAGGATATACTCCCAAGGTGATCTCATTTAAAATTTTTCTGAATCGGCTGAGCCGTTTTTGAAAAATCGACAATAATGTAAAAAATTGTATACATCGATTCGAGCTAACTATTCAACAACAGTTCTGTATACGATTGAAGTCGGTTGAGCCATTTTTCGCAAACAATATTTATAAAGTACTTGCAGAAAGAAAATCAACGAAAGCATAACATGGATAAAACATAAAATCCCAAGAATCGGCGTGATTACCGTGATTTCCAAAGCATATTTCAACTAAAATTTGGTTATTAAAGTTTCTTTTTGTAGATCAACGTTTATCAGTTACATCCAACAATAGAACATTATTTATAGTTAGCGTATGTTGCCGTGTTAGTGTGTACAGAGTGTAGAACAAAGTTGTCTTACTTTCTTTCAGCATTCAACAATCAATAACATTGTTAGATAATGTTACCTCAACACGGAATCATTCTTTGCTTGAGTGCAGACGTTGGCGGACATAAGCCGTGATAGTTGATGGTTGCCGAATGTTATTCTTTGTTATATATTATTGGCGGTATAGACGCGATGAATAACAACCAAAAAATAGTAACAAAAGTCACAAAAGATGTACCTCAGTGCCTCAAGATGAGAATTTTCGATAGTTGTTTGTTGAAATTTGGTCTTTTAATGTGGGCCATACGAATAAGCTCGAGATAGCCCAACGTGCTATGGAGAGGGCTATGCTCAATGTCTCTCTGCGTGATCGAATCAGAAATGTATAGGATATTATATATATAGGATAGCCGAAAGGTGACGTCCACAAGTGGTATATTATTCTGAGAAAAATCGAACCATGATGATCTAAACATCATTTGAAAGCTTGATTTATGGGCTTCTCAAAAATATTAAATTTAGATTTTGTTATCCCTCCATTTTTTTTTAATGTGAAAATAAATTGTATGAAAAATAATAATACAGCTTTGTATTTTTTTCTAGTTTAGCAATAATAAAGTGCTTCTATCGTTATTTTACTGGCATTCGTAGCTGATTATTCCACATTCATCTCTTAATTTGCTAAAATTAGAAATTATAACCTACCAGTGTGACCAGGTAGTAGGTAAAAGGTGACAAAAAAAACTTAAAAACTGTGTCTAATTGGTAAAAATGCTTCTATTTAACAATAATGGAGGTTCCTTAAACAGGATTGATAGAAATAAACTACATCGAGCCAAATATATTTATTTATTCTAATAGATTCAAAATTAATTTTAAAAAAAACGGAGGGCTCTTTTTTTGTTTTTAACTGATGTAATAGACCCAGAAAAATATGAACTTTCTCGAAATGTAACTAGTGTTGTGGTTAGAATTTTTGTTTATTATTATACCAGCGTCCACACATTTAGTGGACTTGTCCTTTAAATAAATTTATTTTTTCTGCGTCGAGTCGGTTTTCCTCACAGGGCTTTACTCATATTTTTTTGACGTGATAACGTCATTTAAATTGATGAACGCCATCTACACGCACGAAAAAGTGTCACGTTCCGCCATAGCCGAGCGTGCAACTGAGAGCGCCGAACAAGTAATAGAGAGGCACAATCGGCCTAAGCGTTCGGTTTGTTGATTCAAGAATGTTTTCATATGACGTAAAATGATCGTTCGTAAACCTTTACAGACAGCCAATTTTACGTATTACGTGTCTGATATTTTTAGACGTCATCTACCATGTGCTGAATCTATTGAAGGTTAGTCTTTGGTCTAATTCTAATGTAAACCAAATCATCACTGTTTTGACAAATGAATGGACAGATGACATCACGGTTGAAGAGGTGATATTGTAACGAAACAATGGCCATAACATCATACAATCAGATAATATATTGTTATCAAACACAGATAAAATGCCGATTAAAAAAGCATGATATCGTAGTCGATATCATGCTTTTTTAATCGGCATTCCTAGTGGAAACTCTTAGTAGGTACTCAAAATAATTATAATGTCATTATAATGTACCTGGCTATTGAACTATCTGTACTATGCACTGCGTGCCTTATCCACTGCTTCTTCAACTTGCTACGATACGCTAAGATATCAACATAGCCCAGTGAATGGCTATGTTGATATCTTTGATTCGACTACGAATTTATCAACTACGCTGGCTATCTATGAAGAAAAAATGCCAAGTTGATGACACTGGCCCATAATAACATTTTGACACCAATTCGATTATTACCTTAATCCTACTATTGAACCTAGTAAGTGAGGATGGATGGATGGATGGATGTGTGGATGTTTGTTACTCTTTCACGCAAAATCTACTGAACGGATTGACATGAAACTTTGCAATTATATAGCTTATATATCAGAATAACACATAGGCTATAAATTATAATGATATATTGCGTATGCAGGCGAAGCCGCGGGTAAAAACTAGTAACTAATAATAATGAACGAAAAATATTAGGTAATACTATTGTAAAATTATACAAATATAGTTTAAAAAAACTAAAAAACACGCTTAGGATTGAACTTTTTTTTATACATGCATTGTCATCGGTCTTTGATAGGTGTGCAAAGTTTGAAGAAGGTCAAAAAAAAGGTTCTGTTCGCTCGAAGTAGGTCAAAATCGAACTCAAAGGGGTTGGTTACAAGCAAGCAAGCAAACATACAGGTGAAACTAATAAATTTAAAACCGTGTTAATAAATACACGTGTCGAAATGAGTACCTGCTCCGTTTCATCGGTCAAAAATTGTTTGCAGTCGTATCCAAAACAACATCATCCACAGCCTTCTTTATCCCACTGCTGGGTATAGGCCTCTCTCTTACTGTGCCATCTACCTCAATACTATGCCAATCATGTCCAGCAATCCAAAACATGTAGCACGTAAATTCAAAATAGCTTATGGGCGTAGTTTTTGATATAACATTATGAAGCGGTCCTTGGGCTTATTTATTTGGGTTTCAATTTTAGTTAAACGTACCTACTTGTATTTTTGATATAAAATATGTACCTAATGTTAGTAAGCTTCCTAATTTAAAATTTAGCACCAGGTATTACCTTCCCGTCCGGGAAAGAGCCTGGATCCTACGACACAGGTCAACATATTGGGGATCCAGTGCATTAATGTATCTTAAATTAAGTTTCTGTTTAAATAGAGGTATAATTTCAAATAATTTTGATTTTAATAACATAAGCAAGACCCTAGATTCCACGACACAGGTCGCCCTAGTTTGGGATCTAGTGTACAACTTGTTTAGAACAATTACCGTCTTACCACATTTTTTTTACGCACGGTTTAGACAATGTTTAACAGTACAAATTGTACGGCTAAACAGTGTTTAAAGTGTGTTTAAAACTTTTGTGGTAAGACCGTACACGTTTTATTTATTTATTTAAATCGGTTGAGCAGTTTTTAATAAATAATTGCCAACAAATGTTGTTTTTAAGCCGTGGTGGTCTAGGGGTAATGACACCCGCCGCGCCTTACAATCGTGATGTCGTGGGTTCAAATCCCGGTCCCGTACCAATGAGTTTTTTGGGATTTATGTACGGAATTTCACACAACTGGTTTTTCGGTGAAGCAAAACATCGTGAGGCAACCTGCATATGTCCGGAGAAGAATTTCAATGGCGTATGTGAATCCATCAACCCGCACTGGGCCAGCGTGGTGGATATGGCCCAATCACCCTTCGTGGGTAGGCCTACGTCCTGCAGTGGACTATTATAAGGCTGATACAGTACATTTGTTTTTAAACTTTCGCGATTTGAACACATTATTATTATGTACTACGGGACTAATCGTCGGGATGATGAGGTATTTATTTATCTCGTAATTTTAGTGCGCGATTAGTCCCGTAGTACATAGTAATAATAATTACCAACAATAAAGAAATACTACATATTATATGATACATCGATCTGTGCGAACTACTTATTCGAATTATGTACAAGTGTACACAGTTGAAGTCAGTTGTACCATTTTTGGCGAAAAACAATCATTTTATGTAAAAAAACCCTGTATAAAAACCTTTTCATCCTCCCACGTATAAAATATGGTCCATAACTGTTTCCGCGCGTTATCACTGCTGTTATCAGTGCCTGATAAGACGGTGACCTCACTGGCCTCATTTGTTACTGATAAGGATAGGCAAGCTTTAACTTGGTTATTAGGGTCTGGACCTCCGGACCCTTTTATAGGGTTGTTTAAAATTACCGAACAAAAATTGTACCTGACTTAAATTGTACTGTCCTTTGCAAATTTTTTGTAATATCTATTTTTGCAAAAAATGCCATCATGACCGATTTCAATCGTGTACAGAATTCGCGAATATTTCGCATTGGTCGATGTAGCATTTTTCACGTTGATTTATCAAAAATGGCACAACCGATTTCGACAAAATTTAAATGGTACTAATTTCGAAGTATACCGTTTCCAATAAAAAAAAGAATTATAGAAATCGGACTACTATGTCACTGTACTAAGTTATGCGTGGTTATACATAAAAAAAAATATGTATACGGATCGAATTGAGGGGTCCAGACTCGTAGTAGGTACCTACCTACTCCGTTTCGTCGGTCAAAAAAGAGGGGTTATCGATTCGTCTGTAGGTATTATTATTTGTTCCGATTGGTAAAAGTAAGTTCGCATAGACCAGATTGCTAGACTCTATTCCAGATTTTCTAAGCTCCCTGAAGACATCTGATCTGGATGAACGGCTTCTTTTTTATTTCAAATAGCTTTGCGTTTGACTACATACTGCCAGATATGTTGCGGTCTAGGGTGTAGCACGATCACCTAGAAAAGGTATACTTACGAGTATACTAATTTATTGATACATTTTAGTACACGTCATTTAATTATATCAAATACTTAATAATTTAATACAAAATAAATTCTGAAATAATTCAAAATTATGTTCATTTTAATTAAAAATAAAAATAAATACATCATATTATACAAATCATTACAACAATTGCAGAAAATAGATATAAAATATAGGTATACTAGCTGACCCGGTCACGCGTTGCTGTGGCTAAATAAATTAAAATTGCGACTATAATTTGAGATTTAAACTATCCTATCTCTCAAGTTGGATCAAACTGCACATGGTGTGCGAATTTTATTATAATCGGTTAAGTGGTTTAGGAGTCCATTGAGGACAAACATTGTGACACGAGATTTATAAATATTAAGATTTAATTTTATATTAAAGTTATCAAAATTTGATTGAAGACACGTAATTACAAAAACTACGTAACTAAGTAACACGAACATGCCGTGGTGGCTTAGAGGTAGTGACAACCGCCTTACAATCGTGAGGTCGTGGGTTCAAATCCCGGTCCCGTACCAATGAGTTCTTTGGAATTTACATACATACTCGTATGTACGTATAATCACACCACTAGCTTCTCGGTGAAGGAAAACATCGTGAGGCAACCAGCATACGAGTATGTCCGTAGAAGAAATTCGAAGGCGTATGTGAATCCACCAACCCGCACTGGGCCAGCGTGGTGGATATGGCCCAATCACCCTTCGTGGGTAGGCCTACGTCCTGCAGTGGACTATTAAAAAGGCTGATACAGTACAGTACATGTAAACCAACCGCGATCCACAATTTAATGTTTCCCGAGCCACAGCAGCGCTCAGATGTACAATTTGTACATGTCGGCTGCCATCCGAAAACTGACTGTGCCGAATGTTGCTTAACTTTGATGATCGTTAAGAAACACACAGTCAAACAAGCGCTGAAGCTATACGCTACAAGCGTTTTGTTCCGGTATTATCTAATTTTACGTTGCTTGAAGGTCGATTCGCGAGTAATTTTACAACCTGCACATTGCGATATGATCCCATAAATTAAATTAGCCAAGTGCAAGTTGGACTCGCGCAAAATATGCTTAATTTCATATATTTAACAAGTATATGTAGTATATCAGTCTCCGGCAGCCATACCACAAGCTTTGCTTAGTTTGAGGTCAGAGGCCGTGTGTAAGATGTCCCGAAATATTTATTTATTTATTTAGGTAAAATAGTTTTCGAGTTGTGAAGGGGTCAAAAGTGGCCGAAATAGTTCGTGTAATACACACGGCTGCTGCATCGCCTTTTTCTTTGTCTTGGCTGGGAACGCTGCCGCGTGCCTAGATATTTCGCAAAAAATGACACCACTGACTTCCGCCGAGTACAGAATTGAAATAGTTTGCACGAATTCATGTGACATCCATGCACATTATTGTTGATTTATCAAAAACGGCTCAGCCGATTTCGATAAAATTTAAATGGAACCACCTCAGGAGTATACCGTTTCCATAAAAACGTTTTTTTTTAAATCGGTTCACAAGTGTCGAAAATATCGATAAACATACACAAAAAAATACACGCCTACAGACGAAAAGTCGAACAAAGTACCACCTCCTATTTGGAAGTCGGTAATAACAAACGCCCGTCCAAGGGCAATCAAGATTCTTCCAAGAACCTAATCTATGTACCGAGTATGTACAATGTACCTACCTATGTAGGTATTGATAACAAGACAAAGGCGACTAAATTTAGAACATTGAGCATTAGTCATAACTAAACAATTAGCTCATCATAGTACAGCTGTTATATTCTAATTCTAACTACTACTGTTAATGGGATGTTTCCTGCTGATTACTAAGATAAGGAAAAACTAAACAAATTCTTACTAGAAAGGACATGTCCACAAAATGTATGGAGGCTGGTATAATAATAATCAAAAATTCTAACCACAACACTCGTTACATTTCGAGAAAGTTCATATTTTTCTGAGTCTTTTACATCAGTTAAAATCAAAAAAGAGGCCTCGGTATTTTTTTAAATTAATTTTGAATCTATTAGAATAAATAAATTTATTTGGCTCAATAGGTAGTTTATCTCTAGCAACACTGATTAAGTGTTAGCATTTGCTTGAACATTTTATTTCTTAAATATTTTAGTTTTATTGAGTGGACGGTAAATGATAAGAATAAAAGCTGGCAACCCGAGGTTGTTGTGAACATTGGACGTTGGGTGCGGCCTGATATTCGAGGATTGAGAGGAAAAATCGAGAATACTAGAGGCTAATAGATAGAAGAACGAAGGAAATTATATAAATATTACACCACAGAAGGATTGTTTCAATATTTCAGAGGTGGTATTACTTGGACGCCCTAATTGGTATGTACTTTCATAATATTATTTGAACAAAGGACTTCAATTTGATATGAACCGACTGCTATCGTCGTGTATATACTCAAAGAAACATTGTCTCACCAATTTTACGTGATGAAATGAGTGGGATACATGCCGATTACAGTTAAACACAGGCCTACACGGTAATGTAATATTAGTATCCTTGTATCTCGCATAACCTCAGGTGAAATAAATCAAACTATTTCTTGGCTGAGACCCAGGTGAATTCCTCACTTAAATATAAAGGTAAACAAACAAACACACTATGGCTTGGATTTGTAAAAATCAGGTATGCTTCTTGGTACCTGAACATGTGTGCATTATTCTTTTAAAACCTAGATATATTGTGAACAATAGGTAAACTGGATCTCATACAGCACTCAATTATTTACACTTTTATATGTTTTTTTTTATCATTATTAAAACATTACCAGCACGGCTAGCATATGCACCATGTCACATTATGTTAAATATAACTATAATAATTATGATTGATTAAATGGTTATTCCTAATCGTACACCAAGATTTAAATAAATTAGTAAAACAACCTTTCCTAGCAACCATTATTAAAATTTATAGCTTTGTATCTTCTGAAACAAAACAAAGAATCAACATTTGGTTAAAATGTTGCACATGCTAGCTGAGAGTACCGCATAAGACAGGGTTTCCCAAACTTTGGGTCGTGACCCACCGGTAAGGCAGTGGGAGCGAATACTGAGTGGGCCATCACATTAAAACTCAACACCGATAAACTTATCAAAACCCACTGGGATTAAAAGGTCCTCGAGTTGGAAGTAGATAAGAAATTATTTTATCTGTCATTAAAATTTACTTAGTTTTGTTTCTAAATACAATAGTTAGTTGAAAAGTTTATTTAAAAAGTTAGTTGAAGTTGTGATTAAAGAATATTGGTAAAGGTTAAATTTCCTAGAAGTGGGTGCAGAGTCTGTGAGTATTAGTTGGGTAGTTCCCCAGACAACTTTGGGAACCATTGGCACATATTATAGTAACTACTTAATTCAATATACAAACTTACCAAAACTATCAGAAGATTACTGTAAAATCTAGTATCTGTATAAGATATGAAATTTCTTGAAGCTAGTTCCTGCATATTGAGTAGTCTGATAAACCCCTATGTACAAATGCACCCAACAACTAAAATTTGAAGCCGTGATGCTTTATAAATAGGTGTTAGTGACCCTACCCAATATTCAAGGAAATTAGAAACATATTTCTGCCAAACGATATACACCTAATTGTGAAGTTCATGCAGAGCAGATTTTACATCATCAAGCCCATTACTATTTTATATCATAACTCAATCAACAAGCATTTATCAGATAACTTTTAGTTTTATTATTCCATTGAAGCGCTCATAGGGTGGTTTGACTGGGTGTTACTTAGCGATCATTGTAACTACAATTTTTAGCACAGTCAATCTTTGGATGGGTGACCACGGGGGGCATTTACAACTGAACGCTACTGTGGCTCGGATAACACGTTGAACTGTGGGCCCAAGTTGTTATAACTGATTGACCATGTCAAAGGCTTAAGACTGACACCGGGGCTAACCACCCTATACAAACTTACTTGTTACCTCAATGAGCAATGAGTTTACAAAAACATTAAGGGCCAACAATCATGTTATTAATTTAATAAATGAGCTGTATGTATAAGGATTAAGTTATTATTCTGACCACAATATTTTCGTTGGTAGAGAATAATCATTGGTTATTTCTTTTTATTTTATTTTCTTTCTTAGCAACGATAGTCACATTTAATTACACTTATCACTTAGTTTTATCCACTCCTGTTAGAAAATATTCAACTGAATTATTTGAAGATTTTGACTAATATTCCATTTTGCTTTCTGTTTGTCTCTCATTTCCCACCTTACCCAAACCCTTAAGTACTTGAATTGTTCCACTGACCGAAGAGTAGGGAGAAGCTATGTCTGACACACCACCATTAAAGGACGCCCCAAGGTTGGCCAGGAGTCCCGTTAGGAAGAACAAAAAGAGGCGACGTTATAGATCCGTGACGGAAACCGATAAAAGATCTTCACAGAAACGTCATACTTGGCGCAGCCGCTCCAGACGCAAACGCACTGAAACTTCTAGTAGTACGACTAGCGACGAGTCTGCATCCAGTGGTTCTACAAAACGACGACGAAGATTTAAAAGTCGCAAGCGTCGTCTGTCACCGGATAACTCCTCGTCATCGACGAGCTCCGTCGACACTCTAGCTACTTACGACGATTCTGGTAGTGGAACTTCGTCAAGTAACACGGTGATTAGAACAAGTCGAAGTAAGAAAAGAAACCGTGGGATAAAGAAGAGAAGGAGATCGTTATCCCCCCACGATGGATCTAATTTTCTTAGGGAAATCACGAACTTGATAAAATCAAATCAAAGCGGCACTTTTGACGGCGCTCATAAAGTTATCCCTGAGTTTGACCCCGATGCAAATACACAAACAGCGGAAGACTGGATCCGAAAGGTCAATGAAACTGCAAAAATATATAAATGGACAGAAAAACAAATTATATACCATGCCATCCCAAAACTTGGCGGGTATGCGAAGTTATGGTACGAAGGGCTTAAGACCGTAAATCTTAGCTGGCGGAAATGGTGTCATAAAATTAGGAAAACATTTCCTGACGATCGAAACTACGCTGATCGCCTTTACGAAATGTTAGGACGAAAGACTAAGCGAGATGAACCACTGGAAGAATACTTCCATGATAAAATGCGTCTTGTGAAATCATGTAAGATAAGCGGTCGGGAAGCCGTAGATTGCATAATAAACGGCATCTATAATGACAACATCAGACTAAATGCACAAGGTTCTGGCTTTAACAGACCTTCTCAACTATTATCTTACTTACGTCGAATTTCAAGAAAGAACGACCACCTTCGAAAAATTCACTCCAAGTGCAAACTCTAGGAGTAATTATGAACAAAAAAATCCTGGGAACTATTCATACCGATCAAAGACCAATCCAAATACAATAGATAAACCAGCAGTTCGGTGTTTTAACTGCGGTGAGTCGGGTCACTACGTCGCAAAATGTCCCAAACCTGTACGAAAATGTGACAACTGTCATCGAATAGGACACGACTCACAACAATGTTCTCGATCAAAGCAAAACACCTTACGAACGATTAATCAAACCAATCAAAAACAGACTAATACGATTATCGGCGAGGAAAGTAGAAGAGTACTCAGTATAACCAAGGACGACACACAAAACGGTAAATATTTCAAAAATATTAAACTAAATGGAGAACCGCGTTCTAGTTCATAGATTTTGGTAGTCAATGTACACTCATTAAATCTAACATTGCTAGGGAATCCAATTTAACTTTAAATATGGTAGGCCTCCCTCTTATAAAAGGATTCGGATTTAGTAGCATTGCGCCTCTTGGCCGAGTAAGGGTAGAAATTGAAGTAGATGCAGTACAGGCAGAAATTGAAGCGTATGTAGTTCCAGACGAACTACTCCATACGGACGTCCTTATAGGACAAACGCTCACTGAGTTACCGTCAGTGATTGTATACAAAACGAGCAAAGACCTAGTCCTGTACTGCGACGATACCAAACTCTCTCGTAAAGATGTAACGAACCCCACTGATGTTGTGGTTGAAGGGGTTATGGCTATCACCGTACATGTATCAGACCTGAATCATAACGGACCTTTGTATATTCCCGGTCATGTTTGTTTGAAGGATACGAAGGAATACTGTGTCCTTCAGGGAGTCTATCAGTTTCAAAATGGAACCGAACATATTGTTGTAATAAATCTTTCTGATTCACCCATCACATTCCCCAAAAATAAGATAATTGCTAGAGCCGTAGTGTTGCCAAACAATATATGTACCGTGAATACACGCTTGGAAGCGTATGTCAACTCAATTGCTGAAGAAGTTTCAACGGAAGCAGGTGAAGAATCACAAACCCCGATCTCAATAGAAATGGTTAACGTCGGTCCCAAAGTATCAGACGTGCAGAAACTCCAATTGATTGCACTCCTTAACCGTTATCGGAAATGTTTTGCTTTTAATATGGGTGAGCTTGGGTTGGCCAACATTTCTGAAATGACGATACGGCTTAACGACAATACGCCAGTTACTTATAAGCCGTATCGACTTCCTTTTAGTGAACGAGCCATCGTAAGGGATATGATAGGAGAAATGATGGCCAACGATATAATTAGAGAATCACACTCGGCTTACGCGAGTCCTATAGTGTTAGTCCGTAAAAAGAATAACGAGTACAGACTCTGTGTGGACTACAGATCTTTGAATAAGAAGACGATAAAGGATAGTTACCCAATGCCCGTCATCGACGATCAACTGGATCGATTGAGTGGCAAAACTCTTTTAACGAGTCTGGACCTAGCATCAGCCTACTATCAAATACCAGTACACGAATCGTCCCGTCATTTAACGGCATTTGTAACACCAGACGGGCACTACGAATACACCCGGATGCCGTTTGGGCTAGTTAATGCTCCAGCGGTGTTCCAAAATATGATAAATAAAGCTCTAGGAAATAGAAGATTTGACTTAGCAATACCTTACTTAGATGATCTTCTGAGCGCTGCGAGTACGTTTGAAGAATCAATCCAAAAGCTTGAAGAAATTTTGGCCCTGCTCTCTAAGGCTGGATTAACGCTTAACTTAAAGAAATGTTTCTTTCTTCAATCGAAGATTGACTATCTAGGATACGAGATTTCTCAAACCGGACTTCGACCTGGTGATAGGAAAACGCGAGCAGTATCTGATTTCCCAACCCCAACTAACGTTCATCAGGTGCGACAGTTCGTCGGATTAGCCAGCTTCTTCCGACGGTTTGTACTTAATTTCGCCACGATAGCCAAACCATTGACCAAACTAACAAAAGCTGACGTAGCATGGCAATGGGGATCCGAACAAGAAACCGCGTTTCAAGAAATTAAGTCCAGACTGACAAGTAGACCTATTCTAGCTCTATACAACTCAGACCTTGAAACGGAAGTACATTGTGACGCCAGCAAAATCGGGGTAGGCGGAGTGTTGCTCCAACGAAATGAAGAGGGTAAATTGCGTCCAGTGGCATACTTTAGTAAACAGAACACACAAGAAGAATCTTTCTGGCATTCGTATGAGCTTGAGACTGTGGCGGTAGTGCTGTCACTGAAGAAATTCCGCGTCTACCTTTTGGGATTGGAATTCAAAGTCGTAACAGACTGCGCTGCGTTACGTGCAACATTGAGTAAACGGGACTTGTTACCAAAAGTAGCAAGATGGTGGCTCATGTTGCAAGAGTTCAATTTCACCATTGAATACAGACCTGGTCATAATATGCAGCATGTAGATGCTTTAAGCCGCAACCCCATATCTTCAGAAGATCAAGAAGAATTAGACGTTTTGCATATTACAACTAACGATTGGTTACACACCGTTCAGATGACTGACCCTAGAATTAGACACATTAAGGTTATTCTGAACACCAGTGAAGAAGAATTGAAAGACATGAAAAAGAACTATACTATTCGTGATGACAAACTGTATAGAAGAGTCGGACACAAATTGAAATGGGTTGTTCCACATGGCGCGAGATGGCGTATTTGTCAGATAAATCATGATGAAACTGGACACTTTGCCTTGGACAAGACTTTGGAAAAAATTAGCGCTGACTACTGGTTCCCAAAAATGAAGCACTTCGTCAAAAAATATGTCGCTTCCTGCATAAACTGCGCATACAATAAGGAGCTGTGCGGAAAGAAAACCGGATACTTGCACCCCATACCAAAAGCACCATATATTTTCCACACGCTCCATATCGACCACTTGGGGCCTTTTGTCAGAAGTAAGAAGGGGAACTCATACATTTTGGGTGTAATTGACGGCTTCAGCAAATACATCTTTGTGAGAGCTGTCAGAGACACTAAAACGAAGACAACTGTCAAGGCCCTCAACGAAATATTCTCCAACTTTAGTTACCCTAAAGTTATTATTTCGGACCAGGGCAGTAGCTTTACATCCAAGGAGTTTAAGGACTTTGTTAACTCTCATGGAATCAAACATGTCCTTAACGCTGTGGCGACGCCACGCGCTAATGGACAAATTGAGAGATACAACAGGACAATTCTGAACTCGTTGGCTGCAATGAACCACGGCATTGATGAAAGAGATTGGGACACCAATGTTCAAGAGCTACAGTGGAGTCTTAACAATACATTGAATAAAGGAATTGGCAAATCGCCCGCGGAAGTAGTGTTTGGTCAAAGGACGTCGGGTCGATCGGAGAATATATTAAAATCGGCACTAGGGAATAGAAACGAAGACGATCGAGAAGTAATCAGAAAGACGGTTGAACAAAAGATAAGCAAAACACAGGAGAAAATGAAAGATTTATATGACAGGAAAAGAGCTCCTACTAAACTATTTTCTAAAGGGGATTTGGTGATGATACCGAATCGAAATGCGGAAATAGGAAAGAGCAAAAAAATTGATAGCCAAGTTTCGCGGTCCGTTCAAAATTACCGCTGTTCTCAACAAGGATAGGTACGAGGTGTCTAGTATAGACGGACACACGACTAAAAAGTATAAAAATACATATCCAGCAGACCATCTGAAACCCTGGATCACTTTCAATGAAACAGGCAACGACGACGGGGCGGATACGATCAATGCATCTGCCAGCGAAAATGAATGTAGTAGTGAAACAAATACTGACGTTGACAACAACTAGTAAGTTAGGAACAGTTAGTAACTCACTATTTAAGGTCAGTGGACAAACCTCCTAAGTCATAATACCCTAAACCCTACATTTTCAGCTTAGATTCTGATGAGAAGCCGACCAACCACCATCGGTGAGATAGTACAGTACCCGAGGGTGGCACGGACACTACAAGACCGAGGGTGACAAGGCTTCTAAGAGCCCTAAGGGATAAGGTTTCTACGAGCCCTGAAGGGACAAGGCTTCTACGAGCCCTGAAGGGACAAGGTTTCTACGAGCCCTGAAGGGACAAGGTTTCTACGAGCCCTGAGGGACAAGGTTTCTACGAGCCCTGAGGGACGAGGTTTCTACGAGCCCTGAGGGACGAGGTTTCTACGAGCCCTGAAGGGACAAGGTTTCTACGAACCCTGAAGGGACAAGGTTTCTACGAGCCCTGAAGGGACAAGGTTTCTACGAGCCCTGAGGGACAAAGTTTCTACGAGCCCTGAGGGACGACGTTTCTACGAGCCCTGAGGGACAAGGTTTCTACGAGCCCTGAAGGGACAAGGTTTCTACGAGCCCTGAAGGGACAAGGTTTCTACGAGCCCTAAGGGACAAGATTTCTGCATTCTCGAGGAGAGATAATGCCTATACAAGCCTGAAGAGAAAAGTGCACTACAAACTTGAGGTTATCGAAACTTCCATAATGAAAAGTTGTAGCAATTAATAGAAACCGTAAAAATATAATGTTCCTAAGTAGTCAACCGTAATATAGTAATTTAATTCAGAAAAGCAAAGCCTTATAAAACTGCATCAATTTAAAGACTGATTATTGTATTATAAATTGATTTGAAAAATAAAAAAGGGGATAATCTATTTTACCTGCCTATTTACATGTTATTAAACTTAATTATTAGATTACTAATGATCATTAGATATTATAAACTCTGTGTGATATGTACTATGTAGGTACCATATTCCATTTACTGATATGAGGCTAACTAAAATTGTATCGGTATTGAAATGAATAACTATACCCAAGAATGAATCTTACATTGTTGCAACTATATGTTATACTGTACATTAAAGTAGTATTATATTATTCAACCCCTAAATTCAATCCTGGGATGATGAACATTGCCTTATATCAAATTTAGCTTCTTCATTTTCTCGGCACCTGGATATATATATTCAGAATAACTGGCATTGTTATACTTAACTTGTATTTTTTTTTACACCTGTATTGTTTTCTAAACTTGTTAAATTTATATATAATTAGTTACTTGTTATACTGGATTAATACCCATGTACATAACCAGTGCCTCCAAAAATATGTATGTTCAACACATTGCCCAATATTTGGATGTAAAGTATTTGATTGTTAGAATTGCTTGGTGTTATAATTCTTATTTCTATTAATTTGTTTTGTGTTCAAGTATTTAAATTGTTACCTTTTGAGTATGAGGCCATACCCATACGCAGCAGGAAGGCCGAAAGCTCAGGAATAGGGACATTCCTGGTACCCAGAATGGCCGACTGTTAGCATTTGCTTGAACATTTTATTTCTTAAATATTTTAGTTTTATTGAGTGGACGGTAAATGATAAGAATAAAAGCTGGCAACCCGAGGTTGTTGTGAACATTGGACGTTGGGTGCGGCCTGATATTCGAGGATTGAGAGGAAAAATAGAGAATACTAGAGGCTAATAGATAGAAGAACGAAGGAAATTATATAAATATTACACCACAGAAGGATTGTTTCAATATAAGTAACTTCCAAATTGTTGAATAGAAGCATTTTTACTAATTAGACACAGTTTTTAAGTGTTTATTTGTCACATTGTACCTACTAACTGGTCACACAGGTAAGTTAAAAATTTCAATTTTAGCAAATTATGAGATGAATGTGGAAGAATCAGCTACAAATGCAAGTAAAATAACGATTTAAGCACTTTATAATTGCTAAACTAGAAAAAATACATAGCTGTATTATTGTTTTTGACACAATTTATTTTTCACATTTAAAAAAAAATGGAGGGATGAAAAAATCTAAATTAAATATTTTTGAGAAGCCCATAAATCAAGCTTTTAAATGATGTATATATCATCTTAGTTCGATTTTTCTCTGAATAATATACCACTTGTGGACGTCACCTTTGTTAGTTTGTGCAAGAAGAGAAGCGTAGTAGGTGAGGTCGCCCGTGCGCCATTTTACTAATTTTGTTGCGATGACAACACTGCTCTGTCATTGCTAGTACAACTTAAAGTGTTTGATACTTGGTAGACACCAATTTGGTTTTATCAGTACTCGCGTCTATCAAGTATAGTCGGTATTTTGGCTGCTGATTAAAATATTATTGTTATTTCACCGTAAGGCCACGACGCGACGGTTCCTTTTTTGCACTCACTCTCAATGGACAGATAACATCAGTACTGTATTGTATTGGCCTAATTTTAATAGTGCATCGATGAGCATAAGTTCACCCATGGGCGATCGAAATACCTTAGAATCGCGCTAAATGCTTCAGTAGGTATCATCATCATTATTTTTGTAATCATTATTTTTGACCGACGAAACGGAGGAGACTCAATTAGACGCGTATATATTATAATATGTATTGTATTTTTTATGTATATACACGCATAACTTTTTAAATAGTGGTCCGATTTTGATTATTATTTTTATTGGAAAGAGTATACCTACTTCGAAATTGGTCTCATTTAAATTATATCGAAATAGGCTGAGCCATTTTTGATATTGTTTTTAAGCTTTCACAATCTGATCACATTATTATTATATACTACGGGACTAATCGCGCACTAAAATTACGAGATAAATAATTATACCTTATCATCCCGACGTTCCGACCGAGTTGCATCGACCTTGGTCAAGGGTAGACATTTTAGATAATTCAACAATAATGTGAAAAGTGCTACATCGATCCGTGCGAACTATTCGCGAAATCTATACACGGTTGAAGTCGGTCATGCCATTTTCTGCGAAAAAAAAAATTATTTTAATCCACTGATAATATAGTTATGATTACCCACATAGGGTTACCAAAATACCTTAGAAACGCTGGAAGTAAGATGGCTCAAACTGGTCTTATTGGATATTTATTGATCTATATGATGAATGATTTATAAATGATGATGAGAAATGTTGCTACTGACTATAACTTAAACTGGATAAATGATGTATTTGTAGACCCCGAAATTGCGAAAAAAATGTTTTTATTACGCTAGTCCCATAGTAAAAGTTTTTCATAGTTATATCCTAGAAATACCTAAAACAAAAATATGTTGTTTGAAAACCTGGAAATTGTAATGGTTGATCTTATTCACATTTTTTTCCAGGTTTAGGTAAATGTCTTTAGCGAAATGTCTCGGTTTTAAATACATTTATTTATTTATTGAGATAAAAACGATTTTACAAACATTTACAATCATCTCACATTAATTAGAACATAGTCAAAAATACAAAAACTATAAATACAATAAAATCAAAAATCTATAAATTCATTCAGATGTCAATGGTATACAAAATTAGAAAAATGTCAACATAAATGGTAAATAAAATAATAAAATGTCAATTTCCAAAAATCAAATTATACATCATGAAATTCATCGTGATCAATCGAGCTGTTAGCACGATTACTTTTGTCCCATTGGTCAGTCAAATTTTCGCAATAGGTCCTAAAAATAGAAATAACAGTTGTCCAATTATCAAAAATAATGTCAAAATCAGTATTGGCGAGCAGGAGCGCGTTGAAATGGCTGCGAGAGCGTACTAACGGCGACATTGTGCGAGCCCTAGTGCGGCATTGTTCTATGTGAAACAAGTTCGGCAGCCGGCCACGCCTGTTCACCGGGACCCCAGGTCTATCCGGCACAAATAGTACACACAGTAGGTCATGCAGTTCAATCGAGTCTACTGCTCCTCTGAGCACCTTAACGCATATAGTGAGCTGCTCTAGTGTTCTCCTTACTTCTAATGAGTTATAGCCGAGTTGGCCAAGCAAAAACATGAAATAACAATAATTATGTTAATGGTCAACCTTCTTTATGTAGTCGGTGAAAGATCAGTTGAATCTGGTAGCCCTTGTAACAACAGCTGTTCTTTTTACAAATGAATGGTTGTAATTATGTCCAGACAGTTTTCTTAGAAGTCTGGAGCTCTAATAGTTTTTATTGGATTCGAAGAATTCCAAATGCAATCGAATAAATAGTGGTGTAAAGTAAACTTAGCCACTGTTGAATCATATTTTTGGTTAGTAAAAACGATTTGCATTAAAACAATGTTTTTATACCTATTCAGTCTGACCTTAAAAACCTTCAGATTAAACAGACTGTTGTTTATATGTTATTCTCCGTTTTAACAAGATTTTGCGTCGGCGATTTTACGTTTGTCTGTTGGTTTTCGTCTACAGGTTGTATTTTTCAACGAATCTTGACGTAACTTGGTACGCAGATTCTATACATCTATATGTAAATAATAAATAAATAATAATCGTTATTGACACCGAAATACATGACATATACAAAGATGTGTTAGCACCCGGACAAGAAATTCTGATTCCCGGATGCTAACGTCTTCCAACGTTTAAATTAAAAGAAATTTGAAAAATTAAATCAAAAAATACTTCAAATTAATGTGATAAGTATATAATGCCAAGAGATTAATATAGCTTTTTTTGTCGTCGGTGATTTTTGGTAGTGGGTTATTTTCCTCAGAGGGGGGGAAATTTGCGCTATTTATTAGCCCTGTACTGTACTGTATTAGCCTTTTTAATAGTCCACTGCAGGACGTAGGCCTTCCCACCAAGGGTGGTGAATTGTGCCAAATCCACCACGCTGACCCAGTGCGGATTGGTGGATTCACATACGCCATCGAATTTCTTCTACGGACGTATGCAGGTTGCCTCACGATGTTTTCCTTCACCGAAAAGCCAGTGGTGTAAAATTCTGTACATAAATTTCAAGGAATTCATTAGTACGGGACGGGGATTTGAACCCACGACCTTACGATTGTAAGGCGAGTGTCATTACCACTATAATAGATCCAACCGTTTATTTTCTTTTTGACAGCACCAATAGAACGTAACTGCGTCATGTTACGCAAAAGTTCACTTTTAAATGCGAGGCTTTAAAAACATGACAACTGCCTAAGTTTGCTCCTTGATCCCGTATTATAATCATCTTTGACAAATTGAGTCCATAAGAGCAGTAGTTTTTTTATAAATTACATAAAATAACCTTAGATTATTTACTTGTCTTAATAATCAAAGAAAATAACAAACGTTTTTAAAAATTTACGTTCTATGGCTGTGTAGCCATAGAACGTAAATGGATCTATTATAGACCACCACGGCTTCTTTGATCAGCCCATTTCGATAATATTTAGCAAGATTATTTAGCACCAATCTAAAACAAATCGGTCAAGGGTGAGCTGAGATACAGGCTTATGAAGTGTGTGAATGAGATGTGTCGAGAGATCTGTTCGGAAAACTACATATTAGTTTTAGAGGTACTTAATACTTAATCAATTAGCATCCTTTTAGGGGCTTATTCTGTACATAAAAACTAATAACTTTTGTTCTGCTTTTGTCAAACTTCAAAAAAAACAGCTGTTCCATACATTTTGTCGCGGGTGAACGATATTTTTATATGGAACAGCCATTTTTTTAATTTTGATAAATGATTATATTGGTATAATAATTATTTTTCGTCCAAAATGGAACCACCGAAGTCCACCGTGTACCTACAGAATTCGAATAGTTTGCACGAATCGATGCGACATTCATGTACATTACTATTAATTTATCAAAAACGACTCAGCCGATTCTGATAAAATTTAAATGGGACCACCTCGGGAGTAGGTTTTGAAATAAAAAAAACATTTTTTAAATCGATTCTCAATTGGCGAAAATATCGATGAACATACACAAAAAAAAATACATACAGACGAACATAGTAAGTACCTCCTCCATTTTGGAAGTCGGTAAAAATAAATAATCATCCATTCATCTGTGATATATTATTACTAGTATTAGAAATCATTAGGGAAGGCCTATGTCCAGCAGTGGACGTCCTATGGCTGAAATGATGATGATGATGATAATACTAGTATTGTTAAAATGTTACGATCCAGCTTCGAGCAAATATCAATCAAAAAAGTGTCCGAGCCAAAACCCTGCCCAAGCTACGTAGTGGGCAGGCTTTTTAATTAGTCGTAAGGCGATTGCAAGCCGACTACAACGCCGCGCGATGCCAAAGTGCTTGATTACAAGCACTAATTAGGTGACATAACGTCGAGATTCGAGAAAACGGGTCTTGGTGAATTATTTAATGTAAATATCTAAGACGGTATGTATGACGGCGCTCGGACGTTTTTTTACTACTTTCACTTAGGAACTGTGGCTCTGTAGATATTTGCTCGAAGCTATCCAGACACAACAGTTAACTGTAGCGGTCAGGACTCGCGAAACAAAGGTCTCTAAGGTCATCGAGGGTGACCCGTTTAGTCTACTGCATTTTTTTGTATTCATGGTTACTTACTTACATGGATAATCAGCCTTTACTTGATAAACTAAATAAACAATTGGTCTTTTGAACAATTTTTTTTGATTTTTTTTTGATATTATAAGATTACTAGTTTTTACCCGCGGCTTCGCCCGCATACGCAATATATCATTATAATTTATAGCCTCTGTGTTATTCTGATATATAAGCTATATTATTGCAAAGTTTCATCTCAATCCGTTCAGTAGTTTTTGCGTGAAAGAGTAACAAACATCCATCCATCCATCCTCACAAACTTTTGCGTTTATAATATTAGTAGGATGATTTTTTTTTGATATTATAAGATTACTAGTTTTTACCCGCGGCTTCGCCCGCATACGCAATATATCATTATAATTTATAGCCTATGTGTTATTCTGATATATAAGCTATATTATTGCAAAGTTTCATCTCAATCCGTTCAGTAGTTTTTGCGTGAAAGAGTAACAAACATCCATCCATCCATCCTCACAAACTTTCGCGTTTATAATATTAGTAGGATAATTATGTACCTATGTTTCCACACAAAACTATAATTATTATTATTTTATTTTCTACCCGACGAAATGGAGGAGCTAAGTACTTAATTCGACGCGTATATATATTTTTTATTTGTATTTTTTTATTCATTAGAACGGCATACGCCAATGACACTAATTACAAAATTATCTTACTTAACTAGCTTCTAAAACAATTGAGATTTATGTATAACTACGTTTAACTTTTGAGTCCTGCGTCGTTTCGCCCCGCAAGCGGTTGGTCCCGCGGGGCCAATCGACCAAGACTCTTTTTGAAGGTCCCCATTCGGCCCGCTCCAAACAATGCGGGGCGAATGGGGACCTTCAAAAAGAGTCTTGGGCGATTCGCCCCGCGATTCACTTTTTTATCTGTACATTTAAGTAGAAAAGTAGTCAATGGAAAAAATAAACAATTGCATTATTTTGAAGGCGTCATTCTATGAGTCCTAAGGGTGTGTATGAACAAAAATGCATTTGTTTGAATGATGCAATTGATGATTGAATTTTACGTAGTGGTCCGATTTCGATAGTCCTTTTTTTATTGGAAAGAGTATACGTCGGAATTGGTCCCATTTAAAATCGGCTGAGCCATTTTTGATAAATCAACAATAATGTGAAAAATGCTACATCGATCAGTGCGAAATATTTGCGAATTCTGTTCACAGCTGAAGTTGGTCATGCCATTTTTTGCTAAAAATAATTATTCCTCATTATTACAAACTTATACTTACTAAATTAACTATTGATTCCTAGTCGAGTACTGAAGTCTCGCCGACAGTACCTACTCGAACGAGCGTGTGACGTCATAATGATAAAAAAAATACTGTAAAATACAACAAAAATTGTCACGTCACTTCACACTTGACTAGCCGAGTACCGCGGCTAGGAATCAATTTAAAATGTAGTATAACTTTGAAATTTAGAAAAATAAATAAAGTGTTGTATGAAAACTTTTACCTAGTTGATCTTTTCATCTAAACTAAACTTAAACAAACCGTAGAAGAGTGGCTTAAAACGCTTTCATATGCTGAGACCGAAACACTACTGCGCATAGCAAGTTAACAGTTATTCTAGATAATAACACACACATTACTACTCATACATTACACACGAGTAACGCTGCAAACCTTGACTCTCATGAGATCTCGTGTATTGCAGCGTTACACACACACACACACACACACACACACAAACACACGCACACACACACACGCACACACACACGGAACCGTCTTGCGTTGAATTATTAATTATTATTTAATTGATATTAATTTGACACCTTACTGTGCAAGAGTAAAAACTGTGTGTAATAAGTGTATCTGTAAGGTTTATAGATTGAAATGCTTAAAATTGACTTTATGTAGTATAATTAACTAAATCAAATCTTTCTTTTTAAACAAAAATTGTAAGTATTATTTTATATTTTTTTTTTCTTCAAAATTAATAAATGTAATAATTGTAATTCTCTGATTCTTATATGTACTTTTTTTTTTTTATGTTGTTAAGTTTCGTCGGAGGGCTCTGGCGCCTGTAATACAGTTTAATTACTAGTATGGGCGCCAGCCAGTTCTTCATGCTTAATAATTAAGCAAGAATATTGTCAAAAAGTTTATAGTCAATAAATGATTTATTATTATTATTTATTATTATCTATCACAAAAAAAAAAACGATTAAAAAGATCTTCTGTCAGGATTAGGTTTCGCACAGCTTGTAGCTAACATCACAGCCGCCAAGAAACTTGATTCAACCTATAGGTACAATCGAGTCACAATAGTAGCAGCCAGGATTAGCGAGACAAAGGTCGTTGAGGGCACAGGGGTGACCCGGCCAGTCTGCTGCGTTTTATTTGTATTTAGAGTTCCTTACATGGAGAATCGTCTCGTCTTCACTACATAGTATAAAACAGAGTCGCTTCGCTGTCTGTTTACGCTGTCTATAGGCCCAATTTTAAAGGGGCCATCGTAAGCAACGTAAAAAAAAATCTCTCTGTCGAATGCCTAGAGTGAAAAAGAAACAGAAATCCTATCCTACTAATATTATAAACGCGAAAGTTTGTGAGGATGGATGGATGGATGGATGTTTGTTACTCTTTCA
The DNA here is from genome assembly GCA_949316475.1 of Hypomecis punctinalis. NCBI lineage: Eukaryota > Metazoa > Arthropoda > Insecta > Lepidoptera > Geometridae > Hypomecis > Hypomecis punctinalis. Next base: position 15,623,404 of record OX438809.1, read on the forward strand.
CGCAAAAACTACTGAACGGATTGAAATGAAATTTTGCAATAATATACTCGAGCACATTGACACACACACTTGGGTTAACCAATCACAGACGTTGCCGCGCTTGTGTTCGGTCGGTTTGGCGCTCGTTATATTACCGTAAAAGAAACTAAAACTGAGCTATTCAGTTTTCTGTACGTGACACATGATGGCGCTGTGCCATTTCCATTCCATAGAAATCACAACAAACGTTAACGCGATCGAGCAGGTTTCGAACATAGTTAAAAACTAGGCCTTCAGGTCCATTCCGGACATACTCCGCCAGTATGTGGGCTGCATTTTTATAAAATGCCATAAACTCACATAGTAACTTATATTTTGCGGTTAGTGACGTCATTTCAGTCACGTGACCGTTGTTAGGGTTTAGCGGGAAAATTCTATAATACTCTATTTTTGTATATTTTCTAATCAATAATACTAATATTTTTAGTTTTTTTTATTGCTATTGTAGTTACGTATTGCACTAAACTTCATACACCAACCGTTCGTCAAAATCATTAGCGCGATACGAAACTAGACAAAAGGTTGAAGTTCGGTTAAGGTTCAATTGTGGTTCTGCTGTAATTTTTTAGTGCGATTGGCCTACAGGACGGGTAAGTAGCTATTGAAAAAAAAACGAAATAAGATATCAATTAATTTGTGACACGCTATTTGTAAGAATAATAACGTAAATAATAAACCATGTTACAAGTTTGTGAAACAAAAAAAACATGTTGTTGTAATGATAACATATATAAAATAATTTAGTTTACCTTCTATAAATAGAATTATTTTTTAGTTATCCGTTTTTTTAGTGTATCTTACTAAAACTGTCTAATGTCTATTTTATAGACACACAGATTAACGTCAAATTATAATACCACTTCTGTTTAACTGAAAATTCAATTGAGCAGAACCCCTGAACTACAACTTGACTCGCACTTATCCATATTTTTTCTTTGTTCAACACAATTTGAATGACTTAAGACTAGCTTCCGTTACAAGTTAAAAATCCTTGTAATTTCCAAAATAAGGCAAACAAGTTTTTTTATGCGTATTAGTCATAGATGTTCTAAAAATCCGTAAACGGTAATAACCTTGCAGTTGTGATGCTAGCCTTAGTAATCGTGGGGTCGTGGGTTCATTTCTTGTTCATATAAGCGGGTGAAGACCAATACGCCCCCGACTTCGCCCGAGTTTTGCACTCAAAAATCAATAGAAAATTAATATTTCCACTTTTTCCTAAATTTTAAGGATGAAAGCTATAGTCCAATTCATGTGCATAAATAACAGATTAAAAAAATTGTAAACGTGTAGAAAAGTGCCCATAAATGCAATAAATTTTCTTAGAAATCATGAATTTGTTCTAAAAAGCGGTATCTACGCATTTAATTTCTATCGAGCGAAGTTTTTTGAATTGTGTTTCGTGTTATTGGATCCCCTGCCGTATCGTTAGGATATTGTGGATTTTATTATTATTCGACAACTTCAAGGTTTGATGGAGAAAAGTCAGTTTAAGGCTATATACAGGTATTTTGAGATTGGATGGCGGCTTAACTAGTAAGCGTGCGATTAACGTTTTTAGGGTTCTTCGTTTTATTACGGAACCTTAAAAAGCAATATAAAACACAATATGTGTGTTAATGAACGCTGCCTTTTTCATTCACAACGAATTTATTTTTTGTATTAAATATAATAATTTTCATGATATTAAATAGAAACTAGAAAGAAACTCAAGTACCTAGGTCAAGAGTAAGTAAATGAAATTAAAAATACTGAAAGCGGGCAGCCCTAGAGCATAATACGCTCCGAGTGGCCACGTGACATCGTAGATATATATTTGAAAGACAGGGCCGAGTTACAATACTGTTAGACATCATTACCGTCCTATAGGTATAGGCCTCCTTCTTAAATCTCCTTGCGGCTCGGTCCTTGAATGACCTTGTCCCAGTAAAAAGCAGTCAAGTTCAACTTCAAGTTACCAAAGACCGGTTATCTTGACCGGTCTTCGAAACTGTCTCATAGTAGGGAAGTCCATGGAGTTAAATTATTTTTTAAGAAATACTTTTGCTTTCAACATTTCATTCAACAATCATTTCAAAGTATTTAATTTAATGTCCTACAGTCACGACAGGGGGGAGGCCTATGCCAAACAGGCGACAACTACATTTACTGAATAATGTAATATTAACATTATCTATCATGGAAGAAATAAAATTGACATACATAGGTATACCATCAGACCAAATAAATAATAATGACAGAATGCTGCGAACAAACAAGTGAGGCCGACCAAAACTACGCCTCGCCGTGTACAGACAATTACACACACATCCACGTTCAAGGAAACTACGCCTTGGCTTGTCAGTCGAACTATGGCGGCGCAACAGCGACGCACTCACACATGTATAAAAAACCGGCTTCACTTGACTGTTCAACGACGTTCTCTCTTGATTTTTTTATTTACTCTGAGGGTATATCTACTTCTATATGTTATGGACTAAAAACAACAGACTACGAAAAAAACTATCAATTACAAACTTGACATGAAGCATAAATAATAAAATAACTATGTTTAATAATTTAATTGAAATATAATTGTTTTTTTCATCCACCAACCCGCACTGGGCCAGCGTGGTGGATATGGCCCAATCACCCCTCGTGGGTAGGCCTACATCCTGTAGTGGACTATTAAAAAGGCTGGTACAGTACAGTACATTATTGGTTTTTTAATGACAATGATGTTTGTAGTTGAAATAAAGGGTTTTTTACTATTACTTTATAGTTGCGACAAAGTTTTGAAAGGTTTTTTTTAAGAAGTTATTATTTACCTATTCAATTTTAATAATCATTGGACCTTTTGGATATTTTTATACGCGAGATTATTATACGGGAGAATATACTTACGCTACATTTTTTACAACGTTACTAGACCTTATAACCTCCTAATATATATTACGCGATAGAACCTGTAAAGATAGGTATAGTGGAAAAAAACCTAACAAGTGCGAGTCAGGTTCGCACACCGAGGGTTCCGTAAAAAATCCAGAAAATTTCACAAAATTGGGAAGTAAGTTGTTAAAATCTCTATACCTACTATAACCTTCGACAAAAAAGTTTTGTTTTTTAATTTTTCTCGTCATACATCGAAAATTACACGTTAAAATAATTAACAATTTTTTAGCATGTGCTAATGAATTTTTTTTTTTAGGTTACTTTACATGATACGATCTACTCACTTTGAATTTTGAACCCAAATTTTGTGAATTTAGGCCCTATTTTATTGGGATTTAAATGAAAATGCACAGTTTTCAGATTTATTCCTATATGAGTACTCTGAGATAATGCTTCTCGCCATATTTCATAGTTCTATGTCAACGGGAAGTACCCTGTAGGTTTTGATTTTTGTGAGTGTCAAAATTTGCGGTTTTTACGACATAAACGGCTCTAACTTTTTTAAACGATAATTAAGAAGTTTTTCTTTTACTCGACCGCAAGAGACCATAAATATACGTATACAGTTTAAATTTCAACTTGATATCTTTACGCGTTTCCGAGATAAAGAGTCTTGATATACACACAGACGGACAGACGGACAACAAAGTGATCCTATAAGGGTTCCGTTTTTTTCCATTCGAGGTACGCAACCCTAAAAATGAAATTAAAAATGTTAAGAAAGACGTCCTTAAAATAATAATATGGGCTGAAATTCTCCTTGGGCTCCCGTACTACTAGACTCGCCGAGCACCGAGGACGGGGGACCTTTTTTGGCAGTCATATCACTATTATGTTGATATTGACATGATTATGTATATCCAGTAGCTATCGTGAGTTATGTGAAGTTGACAACATAATTAAATTTCATCTTACAACAAAACTTTTAACATCTAAAAAGGAGGGTTTTTTTTTTGTATTTTTCATTTTCTAATGTAAATTATAATGTGTGTAGGTATATGTAGATATATGTATTGTATTATAACGTATATATGTAGGTTTAAGTATTAATAGTTAAGATAAGTAAGTATAGTTTAAATAAGTATGTTTAGTTTATTATTTTTAGTTTATCAGTTTATCAATCTAAGTACTTTGATTATTTACTGTCAAGTGAATAATCTAAGTCTAAGTAGTATTTTTTTAACAACCTAGTTGTTATGTTTTCTATGTTTATAATGTCTCTAGTTTAAGCCACTACTTCTTGTGCTCGTCAGTTCATAGTCGTGCATGGTTGCCTGGAAGAAATCGCCATGGGTGATAAGGCCGCCAGTTTATAATCATATTTAGCTTAAATGTGTAAATAGTGTCAAATTTCTGCTGTGTGATTTATTACAGAATAACCAAAAACAATAACTTTAAATCACTTCAACAAGTATGATTTAAGTATTTTAAACAAGTACCCAAGAACACCTAAAATATTTTCTGCTATAATTGTTTGTTTGAACTAAATAAATGTAACTATTTAGTTAGCTGGTAGGTATAGCATAACTCTTTGACATACATTTTTATTATTACAAAATGTTACTAATGCTCTCAAAACACATGTATTCACTTAGGTAATAATTATTCAATTTTTTCATTCCATTAAAAGAAGAACTATTTAAATCGTATTACTCTGTAAAAAGATATGCTTGACATGTACAAAAACCTCCTCCGTTTATCGTCGGTTAAAAGAGGCGACTTTATTTAATAATGATTATTGATTAGGGTCATGTGATGTACCTAGGGACATTTTTAATTTTTTCAACTTTGAGTTCACATATCTCTGAACATTATTAAGATTTTTAAATGAAAGTTAGGTACTATAGTAGGGCATTTCATCGCTAACGATTAAGTTATTTTTGGGTGCTATATCAATGCTAGATTATTTTTTATTAAAGGGCAAATAAAAATGGAGGTTTTTGTCCGAAGGTACGTTACACGTCTGTACCTTGGGACAAGCCTGTATGTACCTTGGGACACAATTAATTTTAACTATATTTTCTAGCAAAAGCTTTTTTCATTGTCGGATATTACTATTTTCACTTCATAATGTGGTATGAATGAAATTTAAATCAGTCTCAGAACCACTCTGGATAGTTTTGACATAACTGTGTAAAGTTGATTTTTTCAACCCGAATTCGTTGCTACACTTCTTATTTTTCCTCTCTTAATTTTTTTAACATTTTGTTTACAACGTCCCGAGCTTATTGCATCTTTCTTTCTTGCATTTTTGCTCCGTGGCACTATTAATAACTAATACATGTGGTTACTAAGAAGTGTTCATACATTAAAGTGTCCCAAGGTACAAACAAAATTATGTCCCAAGGTACAAAAACAGCCATATTAAAGCAAACTAAATAATCTTAATTTGCATGTTAGGAAACTGCTTTGGTATTTATGGTATTGTAGAAAGAAAATAACAGACTAAAATATACGTGATTTAGTTTTATCAATTAAGAGCACCTATGAAATGTAAAACTACTCCAAAATATCTAAAAAAAATACTTTTGACTCCAAAAAACTTTAAACTGTTCTCAAAATTCACTAGAAGCTGGAATGGTCACGAGACTTACTAGTCTTGCTAAGTTATAAATATACTACGCAAAGGATATTATTTAACTTTTTTACTGTTGCTAGTTTTCAAATATAACGAATGTCCCTAGGAACAACCGTCCCAAGGTACAACACATGACCCTATATAATATTACGTAATTGTTATATGTAAATTGTAAAAGGGAGTCGAATCGTCTACAGATAGTGTGGTTGAGGACTCCATTGGTCTTGTTGCATCTACGAGTATAACTGACTAAATAGAAAAAAATGAGCCAAAAATAGCAAAGCCGACTGCAGTACATAATTGTGATCTACGTATGATATAAAGTTTGGATGCATTGCTCGAATAGATGTACATTTTTTAGATAACTGTTAATATTTCAAAAACTACTTCAAATGTGAACTTCATGTAGGTGGGTAGGTACTTGCCTAACTACCTCTGAACGCTGTCATAAAATCTACTAAACAAAAAATTTTTTTAACATCCTTTTACACGGCTTAACAATGTTCTTATTCTTTAAAATATCAATATTGATTAATAATAATTGGCGGAGTGGTCGCATAGATACATAAAAAACATTCAGTCGTGAACCTCCTTCTGTGGAGACTGGAGTTGGTAGAATAGGGTGACTTTGTTAAAATCAATAAAGTGCAATAGGGAGTTGAGTAGTCTAACAGCAGTGTGGTAATACAAAAAACTTTCCGTTGTGAACCTCCTTTTTGGAGTCGGTTAAACTCTTTTTACGTTTTATAATAAGTATATTTATTATTGGCAAAAAGGGAGTCGAATCTTCTACAGCAGTGTGGTTGAGGACCCCAATGGCCTCGTTGCTTCTATGAGTTTGACCTCTTGAACTGACCGCCCCGTAGGGCATATTATACCATTGGCATGAGAGCCATCATCAAATTACGGCATGAACACCGTCACGAATGCAGCACTTGCGCCGCTCACATTATCCACAATTGCATATTTATACCTCAAATAGCGTCATTGCTTCAACGAAGGGGTAGAATTAGAACGGTACTGACCCCCAATCACCGCTTCACTGTGTAGAAAGCGGACTCCCCACTTCCGCATCGATAAATTTTCAACCCATGTTCCGCGGCCAAAAAAATTCAATATCGCGATTCAGGACTTACCTTAATAACTCCTGTACTATTTAATAATTGTGTCTTTTTGCACTGAAATATACAATTTTATTAGCTCTGTAAAATATTTATGGTATAAAAAATAGGTTTGATAAAGATTCCAGAGAGTTTTAGAATATAGGTTATTGCAGATAAGGATAGTAGTATGTGTAGATTGGTGAGCGCGACAAGGACGGGAAAAGGCGAGATAAAATGATGGCTTTAGCGTCGCCATCTGTTGAAGGATTGTCGAACTACGTTTGTGCCATTTAATTTTCAATTTTCCGACGAATAGGTTAAATAACAATGATAACATTTTGATATTACCTACACAAAGTTTATTTGTGATAGTATGTTTTTTTTTAATTCGTCGATCAACAGATACTACTTAATATAGGTAAATCGATTTTAAAATAGGTTAATCTGAACCCATACAAATATGAGAAACAAAATGTAAATGTTTTCGGTAGTATGAATTAGTTCGTAAAACTTTATTCGTTTTGTTGTTATACGGGGTTATCTGCTTATCCTGTCCTAAGCAGGAAGGGGGTGATTAAGACCATTGTTATAATAAACAACTTTTATTATGGGGTCAACCCGGAATTCGAGAAAAAAAACAGCTGTTCCTTAATGGTACAGTAACGGTACCTACAGTGTATATAAAATTGCAACTCGATATCGACAAAATATATGAAAACATTTAACTTTTTAGGTTGGCTCGATAGTAAAAGATGTTCATAACGATGTGATCTCCTTTCGGCTGAGTAGGTACATCAGTTCTGAATAACCCTGTTTATGCATGAAGAGCAGGTAATTTTATGACTTATCTATACTAGATTCCATGATATCAGCGATGACGTCATCACATTATTTCTTTTATTAATCATCATCTCATCGGCCTTATAACATTCACTGTTCTTTTGTTTACTACACATTTCCCCATTTTTTTGTAACTGTTACCTTTCTAAGTATTTTATTTTAATTTCCAACTTTCGCGAGTTTTTTATGATATCAGTTGTATCAAGTAATTAAATAATTACATAATATGTTATATAATATACATTTATTAAATACACGTTAACTATTATTTACAAATTAAACTACATTATGTACAATATAATTATAAAGAAATAAGATATATAGAAAAACATAAAAATACATATTTACAAAACAAACACGCCGTCCAGACCAGCAGAGTGTAGGAAGGTCCCCAGAACACTGGCCGCGTTACCTCGCTGAATCGCAAGGCTCAGGCTTTGAGCGAAGTATGCGCCAGCTCTAGGGTTTCCGGAGGCGAGGACCAACCTTTTTGATAAAGCCAACCTTTTAAGTGTTAGTAATTAATAATATTTCATTAAGTTCAAGTAACCCGGGTCCTACTATCAGAGTAACTAATCCTCCTAAAGGCCTCTGACTTGGATGAACGGTTCGAACAACCGGGACCCACAATTTAACGCGTCATCCGATCCGAGTCACGGCAGCGCTTGTAATGGCACCTGTGGTCACCCATCCGAAGAATGCCGTGCCGTTACTTAGGCCCCACTGACCATCAGGCCAAATGGATGATATAGACATAGACATAGACATCCTTTTATTGTGACAAAAATACAACATATTTAAATTAAACATAATAAATGTTAAAACTAAGTAGAATACCACTTATAATCTATATTTTTGTCACAAATCGGCTCCACCTCAGCATATGCTAGCTGAGAACCAGCGCTGGTCTTCCGGTGGAGCCGGCAGGTGACATCACATGGTTATAAAAAAATAAAACATTTACTGAGCTAGTCTAGACAAGCAGTTTGATATAAGCAGTATCGGCAAATACAGATACATACCACGCCAAAAGAAAAAAAAAAATGATATACATTCGATGTTACGAGATCGCGACTTCTCATTAGTTTAGCGAGCGCTTTAGCGTCAAAAATAGTTTAGCAACTTGTCTGATTACCTTCGAACTAAATCATCTGTGGATTTATCATTATGTACATAGTATTTCTGGTTACCTCTATCTTCAAACAATGTTTCAGTAAATAATTATTTTTTGCAAAAAAATACCATGACCGACTTCACCCGTGTACAGAATCATTACATAGTATAAAACAAAATCGCTTTCCGATGTCTGTCCCCATGTATGCTTATATCTTTAAAACTACGCAACGGATTTTGATGCAGTTTGTTTTAATAGATAGAGTAATTCAAGAGAAATGTTTATATGTATAATACACCTGTGCGAAGCCGAGGCGCATCGCTAAAACGCAATTATTATGCACGGATCGATGTAGCATTTTTCACATTATTGTTGATTTATCAAAAATGGCTCAGGCGATTTCAATAAAATTTAAATGGAACCAATTTCGAAGTATATTCTTTTCAAAAAAAGGATTATTGAAATCGGACGACTATAAAAAAAGTTATGCGTGTTATACATTAAAAAAAAGTAAGAAGTATACGAATTGTATACCTCCTCCGGTGGTTCGTCGGTCAAAAATGAAGTCTAAACTTAAATACATTAAATTGGCAACATTAGCCACATTCATTTGGATGTAATGCATTTGGCGTGATGGTCAGTGGCGCCTATAACTTCTGTGACCACAAAGAAACACCTAGCTAAACTACGCTATGAGCGTTACAATTTACAGTTGCTATTTTGAAGATATACTCGTATCTGTACAAAAGTCCAGATTTACAAAAGTTAATTTTGTCAACATATTTAGTCTGTTTGCTTGTTTTTAGGGTTCCGTCCCTCAAAAGGAAAAAACGGAACCCTTATACTTAGGATCACTTTGTTGTCCGTCTGTCCGTCTGTATGTATGTCAAGACTCTTTATATCGGGAAAGCGTTAAGATATCGAGTTGAAATTTAAAATGTATACGTATATCTATGGATTCTTGCAGTTGTGTAAAAGAAAAACTTCTCAGTTATCGTTTAAAAAAGTTAGAGCAGTTTATGTCGTAAAAAAAACAGCATATTTCGGCACTCACAAAAATCAAAACCTACAGGGTACTTCCCGTTGACATAGAACTATGAAATTTTGCGAGAAGCATTGTCTTAGGGTACACATATAGGAATAAATCTGAAAACTGTACATTTTTATTTAAATCACAGAAAAATAGGGCCTAGATTCACAAAATTAGGTTAAAAATTCAAAGTGTAAATAAAGTAAATCATATCATGTAAGGTATCATATGAAAGAACTTCATTAGCACATGCTAAAACAGGTTTTTAATTATTTTAACAACGTGTTTGTGCGGAACTCTCGATGTGCGAGCCTGACTCGCACTTGTCCGGTTTTTTTTTATGAAACAGATAATATATTTATGTCTGTCTACGGGGGTTTAGCAATACAACAAGCCTCGAACAAACCCCAGGTATTTAATTGTTTATGGGCCTGTTTGCATCCGAAGGGTCCATTTCTATTGTCACAGACCCAGACCCCATGACCCCATGAATTATTTATTGACTCCCTCTCTGTCACTACCCCTCTCATTCGTACATATGCAAAAGCATAGGCATTGAATTTCCAAAAAAGCGTACGTTGCATTTAATCAAACATAGTAATCAAGTTGAACTTAGAATCCCAATAATTATTTTTCAAAAATGGTAGGTACCACGTATATTTAGCACGAATCGATGTGACATCCATGTACATTATTACTTATTGATTTAAAACAGCTCAGTCGATTTCTGTAAAATTTGAATGGGACCACCTCGAGAGTTAACCTTTTTGATACAAAAAAATCAAAAATCATCAGACTGACCATGCCGAACGTTGCTTAACTTCTGTGATCACGGACAAATAGATACCTGGTAAAACTAAGGTAGGTAGTTATGAGCGAAAAATACAGTAGAATGGCGGCGTGGGCGTTGCGTTCGTTTGCCGGGTGGCTAGCAAAGGCGCCATGCGCCAGTTTAAGCCGCATAAATGTCTCTGAAATGGCTAAACTGTTAATACAACCGGATCCATATTATACAGTAATACTTGCATACAACTTGTCGGAGAGATTCACAAAATTACACGAAAATGCCACAAAATAAACTGTAAGTTTTCCTATTCATCCACCTTTTCACCCTTATTCCGAGATGCCCACACATCGGATCAAAATCAAGGCACCATAAATAACCCCCATACTTAAGTGTTGTATCCACAAATCAGGGTCCTAATAAGGGGCCCAATGTTGGTACCCCAGTTTTTCAGGGGCACCTTTTAGCATAAATATACGGGGCCCGTATAGTTTCTGGTTAGTTGGGGCCGTTTATTGGCTATAAATGCTGGAGCACTTAAAGGAAGAGGTCGGAAGGTTTTGGTGCAATATGTAGTCGAAAAGCGATTAAAAGTAAGTATAATAATCAAATAATAATGCAAATATCGTAGGTCATACCCGCCTCTTACTTCTATCGTACGGCTTGACAATCCGATGCGATCAAAGCGCCACCTTTTTAACCGACTTCCAACAAGGAGGAGGTTCTATGTTCGTCTGTATGTATTTTTTTGTGTATGTTCATAGATATTTTCGCCAATTGTGAACCGAATCAAATCTTTTTTAGTTCGAAAGGTGGTTCCATTTAAATTTTAACGAAATCGGATGAGCCGTTTTTGAAAAATCAACAATAATGTAAAAATTGTAATCATCAATTGAAGCGAACTATTCGAATTTCTGGCAATATGAAATTCCTTTAAATTGTGTTATTTTTTTAAATAGTAGGAAAAATCAATTTCCAAAACAAAAAACCGGACTAGTGCGAATCAGGCTCGCACATCGAGGGTTCCGTACAAATCCAGAAAATTTCACAAAGTTGGGAAGTAAGTTGTTAAAATGATAATCATCGAAAAAAATTTTTTTTTCACTTTTCTCGTCATACATCGAAGATTACACATTGTTAAAATAATTAAAAACCTGTTTTAGAATGTGATAATGAAGTTTTTTATATGATACCTTACATGATACGATTTACTTTATTTACACTTTTAATTTTGAACCCATATTTTGTGTTTTTTTTTTTAATTTTTCTTATTTTTTGTGATTTAAATAAAAATTTACAGTTTTCAGTTTTATTCCTATTTGTGTACTTTGAGGCGATACTTTTCGCCAAATTTTATAGTTCTATGTCAACGGGAAGTACCCAGTTTGGTTTTTGTGAGTGTAGAAGTATGCGGCTTTTTACAACATAAATGGCTCTTTTAAAACTTTTTTAAACGATAACTGAGAAGTTTTTCTTTTACACAACTGCAAGAGACCATAGATATACGTATATAGTTTAAATTTCAACTCGATTTCTTTAGGCGTTCCCGAGATAAAGAGTCGTGACATACACACAGACGGACAGACGGGCAACAAAGTGATCCTATAAGGATTCCGTTTAAGGTACGGAACCCTCAAAAACAATTAAATTTTAACGAAATCGGCTGAGCCGTTTTTGAAAAATCAACCATAATGTGAAAATTGTATACATACATCAATTGAAGCGAACTATTCGAATTTTGTACACAATGTAAGTTTGGCCATTTTTAACGAAAAATAATTGTAAGATGGACGGACATTCGGACGGACATTTTTTTTGTCTCAAACCATGGCATGGCATCCCTGGCGTTGACTTTGTTTAAATCTTTTGACTTAGGCCACGTTTTCTCAATAAATAAGTGAAGTAACCACTGTGGAGCACTTAAACGACGAACGGCTTTGTATGTAATGTACTCGAGCAATTAGATTGGTCCACTTATCTTTACTGTGGTCTAGGGGCCGAAACGTATCTACCATCCAAACGAGCCCAAGGAGGCAACCGCGTTGCAGCGCCGACGTAAGCAATCCTGGATCAATGTCCCTGGAATCTTAAATCATATTTGTTGGTGAGTTTTTACGGAAATTCCGGTGCCTTCTGCAACGCCCAGAGAGTGAAGTATTTTTTTTGTGGTAAAGTGCATAATAAGTTTGTATTCATAGATTTTAAGTCGCTTAAAGGCCTCTGACATGGCTAAACGGTTAACACAATCGGACCTACATTTTAACGTTTTATCTGAGCCACGGTAGCGATCAGTTCCAAACGACACCCGCGGTCACCAATCCGAAGACTGACCGTGCCGAACGTTGCTTAACTCTGGTGATCGCTGGCACAAAGGCAAAGAACGAAAATAGCGATTTCGCTAGCCAGTTTCTGTAGGCTTTCTTTATATAGAAAGAGACGCATTTAGATCTACCACGCTAAGCACCCATAAGCAAGCGTAATTTGCTAAAATAACCCTAATAATCATACAATTAAAGTCCCTAAATACCTCGCATTACGTCTAGACTAGGTACTAACATGTCTTGAAGCTTCCAGAACAATCATTACCCAGAACAAAGCAATAGAAAGAAGACAATTGCTGGCGGGAAATGAACGGATGTTGGGAAATAAACACAAAACGGCGGGAACGCCCGCGGTGAAGTGCGAAATTGGCGGGAAAATAGTGCGGCGGTGCTGCCTCAGTAGCCACAGCAGGTATACTTAATTTATTTTTCATAAAAAATAGCACAACCGACTCAATCGTGTACAAAATTCGAATATTTCGCTCGAATTGATTCGAGGTATACAATTTTTACCAACTTTATTGTTGGTTTTTCATAAAATTTAAATGGGACCACCTCGGGAGTATACTCTTTCGATACTAAAATATATTTTTTTAAATCTTCATAATTATTGGCGAAAATACAGAAGAACTTACTCAAAATAAATACAAAGGAACGAACCTACACACGAACATAGAATTTTAACCTTCGGAAAACCTTCGGGAGTCGGTTAAAAGTATTTTGTACTTTAAATTTAAAAAGTTTTTTCTATATCGAATGCCTAAAGTGAAAAATCATTATGAGCAACTTTTACTATGGTACCGATGCCGAATCGTGGAAAAGAAAATCAGCTGTTCCTTCGTTTTTGTCGACGTCATTCATCATCATTATCGGCCGTAAGACATCCTTTGTATAGAAACACTGGTGTATCCCGCCCCCCGACCGCCTAAGCAATAGCAATCGTAATAGCAATCGTTTATGACTTCATTTTAGTCATTTGGCACCGCCTTTATGACGTTAGCCATCAAAGTTGTTCATTCAACGATTGCTTTCGAAATCCGCGCAAAGCAATTGATGGCTAACGTCACATAGGCGGTGCCAAATGACTAAAATGAAGTCATAAACGATTGCTATTACGATTGATATTGCTTAGGCGGTCGGGGGGCCGGTAAGTATAAGCCGAATCAAACTTCTTGGCGGCTGTGAGGTGAGCTAGTAGCTAAAGGGCTATAGTGATAAATCCACGTAACTCACAGGAACACAGGAACGATATTTGTTGAAGGTTCGAAGATTTTTTTCCCGTTGGAATACTGGATAATTTACACTCTGGCTGTAAGTACTGTATAGCAGAATAACTATTTATTAACTTTTGCTAACGGACTACAGACTATCCAAAAGGATAGTAATGTTTTTTGACCGACGAATCGGAGGAAGTATTCAATTCGACGCTTGTATTTTTTGTATGTATAACCAGGCATAACCTTTTTTTATAGCAGTACGATTTCAATAGATCTTTTTTTATTGGAAAGAGTATACTTCAAAATTGGATTCATTTTTTTTAAATCGGCTAAGCCATTTTTGATAAATCAACAATAATGTGAAAAATGCTACGTCGATCCGTGCGAAATATTCGCGAATTCTGTACACGGGTGAAGTCGCTCATGCTATTTTTTGCTAAAAATAATTATTTCAATGTATGTATAAGCAGTTGAGAGGGCCGTGGTGGCTTAGTGCGAGAACTCTCGCATTACATTATAAGGTTGAGGCGTGGGTTCAAAACCCGGACCCGTGCCTTTTAACAAGTTGTTTGCAATTTCTGTATTTACACATGAGTGTAGACAGGTTTGATCCCAGTCTGTACCAATGAGTTCTTTAGAACTTATGAACGGAATTTCCCATTGCAGGCTTTTCGGTGAAGGAAACATAGTGAGGCAACCTGCGTACAACCGTGAAAAAAAATTGATGGCGTATGTGAATCCACCAATCCGCACTAGACCGGCGTGGTAGATATGGCCGTATCACCCTTCATGGCTGGGCCAACGTTCAGCAGTGCACCGTTTAAAAAATAACTGGTGCAGTACATTACAGTACCAGGTTTTAAGTTAGCAGCTTAAAATAGTGTTAAAACGATTTATTCCAACCTTTCAGTTGGTTCACAGCATAATTTATTCATATTTTCTCAATCATGAATGGTGATGGATGAATGGTGTTCTTCGATTTTTGAAACTTTACCTGAAACAATAGTAAAGACATGTTAATAGAAGTCAAAAATAAATAAATAATAAAGTATAATGTGTAGGGACCGGATTATATGCAAGATAAAAAGCTTGTTATAAGCATGCAAATATGCATGAAAATTGACAAAATATGCAACTAAAAAAAAGATAAAATGCAAGATTTCGGTTATTTTCACTTCAAAATCAGCATACCTACAATTAGTAAATTATTATTTGAGGCGATAATTACAGTAACGTTACATGACATTATCATTATTTAATATTTTCGTAAACGTAAACAATAAAGTATTGTTCCATTTATGTTTAGTAGTAAAATTGAGACTTCGATCATTTTGAATACTAAAATGTAAAAAAAAATATTTTCATTCAAATTGAAATTATCATTGAATTGAATTCAAATTCGCGATATTACTTTAATCGCATTTCGTAACGCAGGGTGTATTTATTTTTAAGAACTTAAAGAAAGTATTTACTTTTTCTCCCCTTAAATTGTAACAAAATGTTGTTTTTGGTATCAACCGTTAGTCAAAAGTTTTTAGTGTCTGTTTACTTATCAGCCAAAATGTTGCGTAAAACAAGATTATTTTTTGCAAAAATTAGCATGACCGACTTCACCCGTGTACAGAATTCGCGAATATCAACTGGTTCAGCCGATTTCGATAAAAATTAAATAAAATACATTTCAAAGTATACTCTTTCTAATAAAAAAAGAATTATTGAAATCGGACTACTATGAAAAAAGTTATGCGTGGTTATACATAAATATATATAAGCGTCGAATTGTATACCTCCTCCGGTGGTTCGTCGGTCAATTATGACTTTTTAGAGGCCTATAACTTTAAGGTCCTTTAAAACCTAGGTGATTTTTTTTTTCATGTAATCAGCACTGTCAAAGTGCTGATTACACGAAAAAAAAACACTGAAATTGGATAATATTTAGTGGTAGATAACAGCTTATTGTTTTTGTATGGACAAGTTGGCACTTCACACTTCTCTTAAGCCGCCTGAAAATGTCCTGTCAAATGATGATTTAAACAATCGGTGCCTATGATATAAAGTGTCATGCTAGCTACGGTAGCGCTCTGTTGTAAATACCAACCGCGGTCACCAATCTAAAGAATGACCTAACGAATTTATGGATCATCGGGTAACATCGGGCGAACGCACAAATCGTCTTATTCATATCATAAGTCTGATAAGAATATAACATTCATTTTATAAAATGTTTTCCTCGTTAAATAACTGGTGTTTTAATTTGATATCCAAAAGAATGATCCATCCGAAATCCGGATGCGATGCACCTGGGTCGAGCCCGGTTTACAGTCCGACCGCCGGGTGAGACGTGATCCGGGCACTGGGGCTACGAAACACACGTTGTTGGTGTAACATTATTTATTTAATTGATATATCTGACGGCACGATTACTTGATATTTGTATGTATTCATACCTGTCACAGAATAAACTTGCTTCTGTATTTCAATTATAATAATATTCAAGACCTATAAATTGTTATTTTATGTCACTTTTGGTACTAAATACTATGTTAATCGTAATATTATTGGCTGCAAATAAATTATTATTTATTTATTAATGTATGTGTATATTTATTAACATTAATTGTTTTGATAATGATCTCAAATAAAAAAGCTGCCTATTAATCATCGGGCTAGTGACCATAAAACAAAGATTTTCTAGCCTTTTCTGAGAAATTTTTATTTTTATTTTAATTCTCTAAATATTTTTATCAGTAAATAAGTTATTTTAATATTAGATTCATTTCCTATAGAGTAAATATAAGATTATAGTCGATGTAAAAGAATGATTCATCCGTAATCTGGATACGATGCACCGGGGTCGAGCCCGGTTTACAGTCCGACCGCCGGGAGACGTGATCCGAGCATTGGGATATAAACCACACGCCATAAACATGAAAAAAAAACTTTACAAAGATACCATGTACCGGCAAGTGCAGAGTAAGATGCCCATCGACTAGGTAGACCGATGAGCTAATCAAGTTAGCAGGAAAACCCTGGATACGATCAGCTTCCAATCGGCCTTATTAGAAATCAATAAGTGAAGGCTATGCCCATCAGAGCACGTCCTCTGACTAATAATGTTGATGACAATTAATGACAAAGTTTTTTAAACTTCGGACCACATTTTAAATCATTGAAATGTAGATCAAAACCTATTTTGATAAAATCAGCTATCAAACTAAAATTGTACAACATATACCTACATAGTATCTACGTAGCTTGTGCTTTCATACCCCCTCCATGGTAGCGTTAAACGTTTAACGCAACCTTGTTGGAAGTCGCATTAGAATAATTAAATATTATATTAATAATTTTTATAAAATGTATGATGATACAGATAGTTTCTTACGATTGTGTAAATTTGATTCTGCAAAACAGCTGTAACATACATGTAACTGGTTGTTGTTTTGGTTTAATCATGCTACAATAATAAACATAGTGTGGAAAGCACTATACCTACTACTACTATATAGTTTCATATACTTTGTGTTAAAAAATCAACATACCTAATAGCAACACTTTTTTATGTAGAATAGGGCTACATTTTGCCACCAACTTAACTAATGGAAGACGAAGTTGTAGCCGAAGATGGAGTATAGCCTTGGCCAAAAGTATTAGGCACCCTGTATTTTCACTCTATCTTCTAAACTAATTTCACTTCCTTTTGGCATTTTTAACAAAATTAGGTGTCAATTTAATCACATCAACAGAAATGAAAGCTTGTTTACTTGTTAGAGCCACTGACACAAGTGACCAAACATTGACTTTGTTTGTTTTCGGTCACCAGGTGTTTTATGACCTTAACAAAGAGCCGCTTGATATTCTTAGAAGTTATTTATGACCCCGGTAAGTCATTTAAGATAAGCACTCAGTTATTGGTTAAGTAGTAAACATGCCTTTTGATTTTTTAAAGGTGCCTAATACTTTTGGCCAAGGCTGTATGTAGACCTAGAAGATACCTATTCAGTCTTGACTTGAAGATATCCAAATTGTAATTGTCAGGAAACAATGACTTTACTTACATAGTCGCTACACTAAATTAATCAGCTATACAACAAAGATTTCATTTCCCTCTTCAAATAAAACAGACTATTTCATCCGTTTCCCGCCGTTTCCATTGCCCCACACCGAGAGTTCGCACGCTCCAATTTTCGATGCAACATTGTAGAGAGCCACTCAAGTGCACTCCTACTAGCTAGTGATTGGTGTTGCATATTACAGGTACGTGTTATAGGTATTACGTAGCTGAGAGTAATGATACGTTACATGCACGTTTGAGAATCTGAGTGAGTATTGAGTCTCTGATTTTTATTTACTTAGTCTTAATATTTTTATGGTTTTGTATTAGGCTAGTTGACAATATTTTTTGATTCTCTTGTAACAGCTAAGTTTGTATTTTATAACGTATGTAGGTATGTATATATGTAGGTATATGTATAATTATATTAATATATTATATCGTATATAATTATGTAAGTATATTTCAAACTTAAATTGAATTAAGTAAATTTAGTTTATTATTTATAGGTGTTTTTTTGTTAATGTCTATTTAAGGCCACTATTTCTTATTCTTGTCGGTTCATATTCGTGCAAGGTTGCCTGGAAGAAATCGCCATGGGTGATAAGGCCGCCACTTTATAATCATATTTTTTTGTTGTATATGTGTAAATAGTGTTTATTTTTCATATTGTGGTTGTAAATAATGAGTTTTGTCTGTCTGTCTGTCTAATTATAAACGAAACGATTATAGAAAACAAAAATAAAATTAACTTAAAAATGAAGAAGTTACAAGCATATTTATTTTCTTGCTAGACAGAGAGTGCAATATAGCAGACGAAATTATCACATTCGACATAAAAATTATGTCGAATGTGATAATTTCGTTCGACAATACTCTTCTTGTGTAACTGGTTCCATCCATCCAACCATCAACAAAAGGACGTCCAACTGCTGGACATGGGCCTCCCCTATCTCCAATAAGCGGCTTGCATCCAGCGCGATCCTGCGGTCTTAATGAGGTCATCCGTCCACCTTGTGGGTGGACGTCCTACGCTGCGCTTGCCGGTACGTGGTCTCCACTCGAGAACTTTTCGACTCCACCGGTCATCAGTCCTATGTCCGCGCTATGTGCCCTACCCATTACTATTTCAACTTGCTAATCCGTTGGGCTATGTCGGTAACTTTCGTTTTTCTACGGATCTCCTCATTCCTGATTCGATCCCGCCAAGGAGAGACTCCGAGCATAGCCCTCTCCATAGCTCGTTGGGCTACTTGGAGCTTACTAATACTCATAAGGAGCTCACTAAATAGTCAATACGGCATCGTTGGAGAAACTCGAGCACAGCCCATGTCTCGACCAAATCAAAGGCTTTTTCATAGTCCACAAACGCTAAGCAAAGTGGCAGATTATACTCTTCGTGTAACTGCTTATAGTCTGTAAAATTACACTGTTTTTAATAAATGAAAAGTGCTATGAAAATTTATCTTAGCACTGAGCAGACAGTTTGCCATCTCAATTTGCACGCTTCATCAGGCTTGAACATGAAGATCATAATTATTGTAACTCGACCATCAAACGCATTTTTAAACTCATGTTTAATGCAAATAAACGTATTTTTATCTTTAACAATAAAAAAGAGTCGAAAATAACTTTAAATTTGCTCACTTAAGCCATTCTCATGAAGTCAAATCGTTAAACGAAAACATAAAATAGACTGAAAGAAAATTTGTTCCGAAAAAATTGAAAATTCTCCTAAAGGTTTTCAAAGAAAAGCGAGTCTGTCAGGCCAAGTTTATTTTTCAAAAGCTCTCAAAGAGAACTTTTGAAACGCTAACTGAGAAAGCTCTTGTAGGTGCCATTTCCGATTCTGCTCGATATTTTGAGCTCGTTTGAATGGAAACAGTTTGTTTTTTTTTTCAGCCAGAGACTATTAAAAGTAAGTTGGTAAAGACCGGTGGTACATACTCGTAGCCCTGATGTTGTATAAAATGGAGGCTGAGATCCAATTACTCGAATAGTTACGTTGTTCCCAACTCGATCTTTAGCTATTAAATAAAATAAAAGATAATATTAAAAGCCAATTAAAAACAACATTAGGTCGTCATTAAATTATAATGAACTAGTTTTACCCGCGGCTTCGCCCGCATACGCAATATATCATTATAATTTATACCCTATGTGTTATTCTGATATATAAGCTACTAGTTTTTACCCGCGGCTCCGCCCGCATGATATTTTGATTTTTGACGCAATATCATTATAATTTATAGCCTATGTGTTATTCTGATATATAAGCAATATTATTGCAAAGTTTCATCTCAATCCGTTCAGTAGTTTTTGCGTGAAAGAGTACCAAACATCCATACATCCATCCTCACAAACTTTCGCGTTTATAATATAAGTAGGATATGATTGCAAAGTTTCATCTCAATCCGTTCAGTGGTTTTTGCGTGAAAGAGTAACAAACATCCATCCATGCATCCATCCATCCATCTATCCACCCATCCATTCATCCGTACATCCATACATACATCCATCCTCACAAACTTTCGCGTTTATAATATAAGTAGGAAGTAGGATATTATCACCTGTTTTGGGCCCTGTTCACTGCCATTGGTCACAGAAACCAAACTAATTGGATATGTCTTAAATTAGTAACTAACTCACTGTCACTAAGAAAAACCGATATCTAAATATTTTAAACTGACTAAAACAAAATTATCCTCCTTCCGGAGTTAGCAAAGTTCGTAGCCGACTTTCGGGTCTTCGAATACTTCGCTTGCTTGAACAAAACCATCGAACATCGAAAATAGCAGAAAGACTTATAAAACAGACTCCGGGGCCAGCTATCCAGTCTATACGAACTTAGATACTTCCTTTACCAGAAAGACTCTCTATCTCCATTTGAATGAAATAAATTGTTATAAAAATATTACTTTTTTAAATACAAGCTTTTGAGGTCCTGGATATTATGTAGCAGCAGAGTGCTAGCAAAGTCAAGTAAAACAAGCCCAAACACAATGGGGCCATCTTGTTTAGTACAGGAGTTACTATCCTACCTTTCGACTCCATCATCAGATCAGCTCCATGGTACCATATTATTGCATTGTCACGTGATATACATATGCGTGCAAAATTTCAGCTCAATCGGAAACCGGAAAGTTGGTCAAATATAACTTGCAAGATTCCAACCGAACTTACATACATACATGGGTACATCCATTGCAAGTTAAATAAAAGCTTGTAAAAATGTCCATTTGACATCGTACGTGACTTCGACAGCACCTCCCACTCCTATTTGAATGATAAAGAAATGCTGTTAGAATGCATTGAAAAAAGATGTATGATTAAAATTTTGAAGGCACCATCACCGAAAAACATGGCGTTAACTGTAATGTAAACTATAACAGCCTGACGTATTTGATGCATTTGAACTAATGTTGTAATGACACATTGACTTTTCGCAATATGGCGGACAAAATCTATGACGGAGATTATGTATGACGAATTATTTAGCACGGGATCAGCTTAGCCTTTTAATTTATGTATTATCGAGCGTGGTACACTTAGGTTCATCATCATCATCATCATTTCAGCCATAGGACGTCCACTGCTGGACATAGGCCTCCCCTAATACACTTATGTTGAATCAAAACTATTAGCGTGAAATTAGCTACAAGCTCCCCGGAACCCGTATGAATATGCTACTGACGCCATTAAATTTGAATCGTATTAGTCTGTTTTTGAGTAGTTTTAGAGCTTCACTTTTTCAGACTGAAAGACTTTCTAGACTATTTTCGTGTTCGAAGAATAAAACTTAAATTCAGCAAAAAACGGACCCAGTGCGGGGGCGTTAAAAACCTCAAAACCTTAAATATTTCAAACCGTCCCAATTAACTGTGAGAATGTTTTACTGAAACGATACTAGAACGTTAGTATACTTGAACATGAGTAGTGTAACTCCGTACAAGCACAACATGAATAAATAATAGTATGTAGTATAGGCCAAATCATATAATATAAGTCGACGGATGTGAAGTTAGCTACAAGTTGCGCAATAAGCAATCTACGCGCAGCTTTATGTGGGTAAGGCCACGGAAAAATGTTCATTTCAAAATTTAAACGTGGACCTTACTAAAATTAACAATAAATAAATATCGCACATTATTTCTAATACCATTTACTGTTTTATCAATAGTTAGATAATTTTTACTTAGCATGGTTTAATTCATAATTCAAAAATATCTTATTTATTATGTAAATTTTCGATTAATAATTTAGGTTAATTACAGATTCCATACGAAATCAAAATGGCCCTCGTCCATGTGACAACAAACTACAATTTTTTTCTGATCAAATAAAGTTATTATCAAATGTATGCTCTATTGTACCTATTTTATATTGTTAAGGCCTTGTTTTAAAACAAATAAATAATCAATATCTGCCTACTGTTACCAAAAAAACACGATTGAAAATATGGACCCAATTTGATTCCCGTGAGTGACGTAACACGAAATGCTCAGTAGAATTTAATTTTCAAACCACAGCAACACTATAAGTATTTTTAAATGACGATAAACTTTCCTACGTGTCTAGGGAAATGTCAAAAATCTGTCAGCCATTTTAGTATGGGAGCAATTCGTGAGGTCGTTGAAGCGAAAATTTTCTAGTTAATGGAAATCTAGTTTTTTCGAGTTATTTAATGTGATTTGACAAGGTAGGTGCTGAAATTTAATCCGTTAAAGTCAAAATTACTGTGATGAATGTTGTTTTTTCGGGAATCGCCTAGTTTTCTGTGCTTTAAGACAGTTTTTAAAATTTTTAATCTTAGAAAAAGATTATATTTTCGCGTGTGTTTATTCCCGAATGTTACGTGTATACGTACATTATTATTTCAAGTGTGTTATTGTGTGTTACACTTTCAAGTGTGTTATTGAACAGTTTTTCGTGGTTTTACCCATGTGAGCTTCAGTCTGGATTGAATATTACGCAGTTTGCAGTTAACTTCACATCCGCCGACTTGTATGATTCGGCCCATACCTACAGAAGGATCATTCCGAGACAACAGTTACATTTTATCATAATAAATTTGACACTTATTTTTTCTTTTGTAAATTTAAAAAAAATTAAGATACCTGTTAAAATTCCGCGTGACGTCACGCTCAGGTAGACTTTTTAGAAAAGACTTTTTAAAGAAGTCCGTGCTCCCACTCCCGAACTTTGAGTGTTTTTATCTTTTAAACAGGTATCTTCATATTTTTTTGTTCAATTGATAAGAAAAAATACCTGGCTAATATATTTTTGACCGACGAACCACTGGAGGAGGTATACAATTCGACGCGTATATTTTTTTTTTATGTAGAACATAACTTTTTTCACAGTTGTCCGATTTCGATAATTCTTTTTTTATTGGAACGAAAATACTTTGAAATTGGTCTCATTTAAATTTTATCGAAATTGGCTGAGCCATTTTTGATAAATCAACAATAATGTGAAAAATGTTACATCAATCCGTGCATAATATTTGCGTTCTAGCGATACACCCCGGCTTCGCACAGGTGTATTATACATATAAACATTTCTCTATCTATTAAAACAAACTGCATCAAAATCCGTTGCGTAGTTTTAAAGATATAAGCTTACATGGGGACAGACAGCGGAAAGCGACTTTGTTTTATACTATGTAATAATTCTGTACACGGGTGAAGTCGGTCATGCTGTTTTGCGAAAAATAATTATGATAATCTAACTGAAGGACTAGGTGATTATATTTTTTTAGGCGTCTAACCTATTGTAAGACAACCTCCAAGTAAGACAAGCAGTGGATTAAAAGACCGGCTCAGATCAAGCTGACGTACTGTCTTCGCAGTCTCTGTTTCAAAGCCAAAACAATTAACAAGGAAAAATTAACTTTCTGAAGGGAATTCGGAGAAAAATAATGAAGGGTTCCGGGGTCGGTGGGGGAGGGGAGGAACCGACATTAATAATTGTTGTCGAACCGGCAAAGGAGTTGAAGATTAATTTCTGGAAACCGCCTCGATTTCTCAAAAACTCTTGTCACATTTAGAGCATTGGCAAAAGGCTTGTTTACGTCAATGACTTCTTCGGAAATAGACAAAGAGGTTGTGGAAAACGGGGGGTCGTCAAACGAAGGATAAATAGCTTGGGATGTCTTGAGGATCGTCGTAAGGTCGATTTCTGTTTATCAGATTTTTTTTTTGACAGGGAGTGCGCTCAGTAGCATTTCTTAGCGCGTTAGTCTCGACTTTTTTTTGAGCGATTTGACCGAACTATTGTATTTCACAAGCTTTTATTTAACTTGCAATGGATGTAGGTATGTAAGTTCGGGTGGAATCTTGCAAGTTAAATTTGACCAACTTACCGGTTTCCGATTGAGCTGAAATTTTGTACGCATATGTATACCGCGTGACAATGTAATAATTTTATGGTACCATGAAGCTGATCTGATGATGGAGTCGGAAGGTTCGTTTAGGAGGGCTCGTTTTACTTGTCTCGGCTAGCACTCTGCTGCTACATGATATCTAAGATCTCAAAAGCTTATTTAAGTATTTAAAATAGTACATAATATATTTTTATAATAACTTATTTCATTGTATTTTTAAAGTGTAATTTAGAAATGATTTTTGACATGTATTGTTATCAATAAATGAGTATGATCGATTTGATTCGATTTGTCTCGGAAATTTTACTAGGATATAACAATTAAGCTATTATATTAAATTATGCTATTAAAATCGGCTGATAAATAGCGCAACAGCGTATCTTCTTTTTGAGGGAAATACTTCCCCAAATCCCCAGATTTGGGAAAGAATCATAAATCGCCGACAACAATAAATATATTACGTAGTAATACGAACCCGTATGCCAAGTGTCGTAAAGATTCGATGAAAAATGTGACCAGAGCCATTTATTAGTCCAGGTTTTACGTAGTTTACTTAAACTTTCGCGTGTGGCTTTATACATTTTGGTTAGTTCTTCCTCGTTTCCGCCAAGGGCGCTGTACAAAAATGTACAGAGCCATACGGAAACAGCTGTAGTTTCACTTTACCTACGTGTAAACCTGGACTAATCCCCCTGTAGAACAGCATCAACATCCGGTCAGATGAAAGCAAAATTGTCAAGTCAAAAGAGACTCTTTGCTCGCTTCGTTCACTCGGTTTATAATTTCTTTCCACGTGTTTCGTCCAAATAAAACACGAAAATTCGCAAACAGGTAAAACAAAATCATATTCCCAGTATAAACAACTTTAAAATAAACCTGTTAAAGTCCCCTAAACCCATTTAATTTGCTTTGACCATGGACGATTCGAAAAGGAAAATTTCGACTTGTTACTGAAGTTCTCTCGAAACGCCGTAAATGAAGGTGAATTTAATTCGGCTGTTTGGCAGCTGTTTTGTGGCTATATCTTTTCTAATGTATAAGGTATTTCTCAACACACTTGTTCATAAAGTGGCTCTTATTTCATCGCAATTAGGCACATAATGACACCTGTAATCAAACTGTGACTTTTTCACTCAAAAGAAATACAAGTAATAGAAGTATTTCTAAATTTTACTCAATAATAACTGTCTTATCTGTCTTATTCATATCTGGTTACACAGCATATGCGAGAGTGAGTGGAACAAAAAAAACCGGACAAGTGCGAGTAGGCTCGCACATCAAGGGTTCCGTACAAATCCAGAAAATTTCACAAAATTGGGAAGTATGTTGTTAAAATACTTTTATCACCGTAGTCATAGTTTAATGAATACTTTAATCTATCCCGTAGTGAAGGACCGTTCGGCACGCTCAGTTTTTGGATGGGAGTCCGCGGGTGGAATTTACAACGGAGCGCTACCGTGACTCGGATGACGCGTTAAATTGTAGGTCTCTGCTATTTTAACTGGGTATGTCAGAAATCTTCAAGAGGCTTAAAAAACCTCTGATATCAGACTTAGCCACCCGACCCAGATAATTAGGTGCGAAATATGGCCCAATCTTCTTTTTTTTTCTTCGTGGGTGGTAGGTACTATACAAGGTGATTTGTAAACAATTAGCATCCTTTTAGGGGCTTATTCTGTAAATCAAAACTAACAAATTTTGTTCTGCAACTTTTGTTAAAACTCAAAAAAAACATTACCAGCTGTTCCTTACATTTTGTCAAGGGTGAATGTTATTTTTCTATGAAACAACAATTTTTTTTTGAGATTTGATAAGAGTTGTTGAACAAAAGTTGTTAGTATTGATGTACAGAATAAGCCCCTAAAAGGATGCTAAATGTTTACCAATAACACTATAGATACATAAAAGTACAGTACTGTACTGTACCAGCCTTTTTTATAGTCCACTGCAGGACGTAGGCCTATCCACAAAGGGTGATTAGCCCATATCCACCACGCTGGCACATTGCGGGTTGGTGGATTCACATACGCCATTGAATTTCTCCTACGGACGTATGCAGGTTGCCTCACGATGTTTTCCTTCACCGAAAAGCCTGTGGTGTGAAATTCCGCACATAAATTCCAAAGAACTCATCGGTACGGGACTGCGGATTTGAACTCACGACCTTACGATTGTAAGACGGGTGTCACTACCTCTTGACCACCACGACATTTTAAAGTACAGTGTACTAAAGATATATTAAAAAGGCCAGTACTGTATGTACTATGGGACTATAGTACCAGGAGATAATAACAGTGACAGTGGTGGTTCTCACATTAACTTGTCTTGTTTGGCCAATGTATGGGTGTTGGTGGCATGCCAACTACAATCCTAGTTCGCCACTATTGTATGCTAAGCATTGTACTTTATGGACACAAACGATGTAAAATCAGTATGGGTAGATAGTATATAGGTATAGATAGATAAACTCTTTATACGCACACCAAGAAAAAGAAGAAACAAAGACAGATAAACAGTGTAACAATGGGCGGCCTTATCGCTGATAGCGATCTCTGCCAGGCAACCTTAGGATGGAGAAGACAGAATGCGTATAAATAATGGACGGGGTGCGCAATAATTTATATATAGGTAAATTAGATTATACATCATAAACAATGTATGTTTATGATGTATAATCTAATTTAAAAAATTTATATAAATACTTAAAATACCTAAAAACTATGACAAAATAAAAAACTAATACATATTATAAATATTATATAAAACAACATAATTAACAACAACAACTGTTACAAAGTTAAAGAATCAGTTTTCTGCAGGTAATTAAGTGATTGATTTCTGTAAGTGATTGCGCTTTTCTGACAGTATCGGGCAAGGCATTCCATAACTTGACTGCCTGAAACGCAAACGACGGGTTTTGGGTATCTTACGAGTATGTACCTACACCTTTAAACGAGCAATTCTTGTTGACAGAATGAACAAAATATAAGAAAGCTTCAGTTTTAACTCGTTAATTTTGCTTTCGTCTATCTGGATGTTGCTTCTCCTCTATAAGTCGCATTTTTAGGGAAACTTGACGAAACTTGGTATTTGGTAATATTTCTATATTTTTGCATTTTTTTAGGGTTCCGTAACTCAAAAGGAATAAACGGAACCCTTATAGGATCACTTTGTTTTCCGTCTGTCCGTCTGTGTGTATGTCAAGACTCTTTATCTCGGGAACGCGTAAAGATATCGAGTTGAAACTTAAATTGTATACGTATCTATATTTTCTTGCAGTTGTGTAAAAGAAAAACTTCTCAGTTATCGTTTAAAAAAGTAAGAGTCATAAAAAACCGCATATTTCGACACTCACAAAAATCAAAACCTACAGGGTACTTCCCGTTGACATAGAACTATGAAATTTGGCGAGAAGCATTGTGTCAAAGTACACATATATGAATAAATCTGAAAACTGAACATTTTTATTTAAATCACCAAATATGGCTTCAAAATTAAAAGTGAGTAAATTGTATTATGTAAGGTATCATAAAAAAGAACTTCATTAGCTCATGCTACAACAGGTTTTCAATTATTTTGACAATGTGTAAATTAGAAGAGAAAATTAAAAAACACGTCAAAAAATGGTGCGTGCCTCACTGTTCGAATCTCCCATACTGCTTCTCAGATAATAATGCAGATACTGGCCGTGTATTTGTATATTGTGTATTATGCTATTGTAACGTGAAAGGAAACGATGCGTTCTGCCTAGCAAGCATTGTCTTGGAGATACCATCGAGATGGCCAAAATTCTATACAATTATATTGACTTTTAGTTATACCTTGAGTACAGATTAGATCTCACGTTGTTCTGATGTAAGAGTCATAGTTTAAGTAAAGAGCGTCATCCGGATTATTTTGTTTTGGTCTAAATGTACGGTTGATGATGATTTTTTTTCGATTAAATGCCCAAGAGGTTCTGGCCCCCTACCGCCTAAGCAATAGCAATCGTTTATGACTTCATTTTAGTCATTTGGCACCGCCTATGTGACGTTAGCCATCAATTGCTTTGCGCGGATTGCGAAAGAAATCGTTGAATGAACAACTTTGATGGCTAACGTCACATAGGCGGTGCCAAATGACTAAAAGGAAGTCATAAACGATTGCTATTACGATTGCTTTAGGCGGTAGGGGGGCTGATCGATTATTCCTAATAATTTATTTTTCGGAAAAAAATGCAAAACCGATTTCCGTTGTGTACAAAATTAAAATAGTTCGCTTAAATTTATGTATACTCTTTTGCATTATTGTTGATTTTTCAAAAACGGCTCAGCCGATTTCGATAAAATTTAAATGGGAACACTTCAAAAGTATACAAAGCATACAAAGTATTCAAAAGCATATAAGTATATTGAACTAAAAAAAAGTTTTTTGATTCGATTCACAAAAGAACATACCTACCCAAAAAAAAATATACAGACGCAAATAGAACCTCCTCCGTTTTGAAAGTCGGTTAAAAATATCTTAACACCTGTAATGCAACACAATTGCAACAAGGCAACAACTGTCTAGTAGCGCTTATACCGTAGCTTGACTAGGTGTTTGTCAGCGTTCGCCAAAGTTAAGCAAGGTTTGGCACGGTCAGTCTTCGGATGGGTGACCACGGGAGGCATTTGTAACTAAGCATTACCGTGGCTCGGATGACACGTTCAATTATATACCTAAATTGTTTTAACGGCGGCTTAGAATCTCAGCTGGTACCAGGGCTAGCCATCCCACCTATACGAACTTACTTTACTTATTTACGACGCCAAGAAAAAAAACCGGACAAGTGCGATTCAGGCTCGCACACCAAGGGTTCCGTACAAATCCAAAATTTCACAAAATACCTTACATGATACAATTGACTCACTTTGAATTTTGAACCCATATTTTGTGAATTTTGAGGCCCTATTTTTTGTGATTTAAATAAAAATGTACAGTTTTCAGATTTATTCCTATATGTGTACTATGAGACAATACTTCTCGCCAAATTTCATAGTTCTATGTCAACAGGAAGTACCCTGTAGGTTTTGATTTTTGTGAGTGTCGAAATATGCGGTTTTTTACGACATAAACGGCTCTAACTTTTTCAAACGATAACTGAGAAGTTTTTATTTTACACACCTGCAAGAGACCATAGATATACGTATACAGTATAAATTTCAACTCGATATCTTTACGCGTTCCCGAGATAAAGAGTCTTGATATACACACAGACGGACAACAAAGTGATCCTATAAGGGTTCCGTTTTTTCCGTTTGAGGTACGGAACCCTAAAAACAATAAGACACCTTTTGGTTTGTAAAATAGACTAATACAGAGAACGAAATAAGGCACTTTTTGGTTAAATTATGTGTCCGCAGAAGGTCGACGGGCGCTCATAGAGGTTGAGTCAGTGAGGAACTGTGATAAGCCAAACGTCGACGTCGCGCCCGTCCTTTATATGGTGGTCTAATTTATAAGAGATCTGTTCGTAAGTGTTATTTATCATTGGAAAATGCTTCATAACTACATAGCAACGTTACATGTTTATCTTACTATTTCAGAGAATTATTCTACAGACAAAAAAGCTCGCAAACCTCTACATCATATTTTCTAATATTATAAATCTGGAGGTGTGTTTGTTTATTTGTTGGTTTGTGACTCGAGGCATGAATTGACTTGATTTTCAACAAAGATTTAGTTGTAAGGCTCAGAGCAAATAAAAAATCAAGAGAGAATGTTATGAACAAACAAGTGAATCACACCAAAACTACGCCTCGCCGTGTACAAACAATTACACACACATCAACGTACAAGGAAACTACGCCTTGGCTTGACCGTCGAACTATGGCGCCGCAACAGCGACGCACTCACACATGTATAAAAAAACGGCTTCACTTGACTGTTCAACGACGTTCCCTCTTGATTTTTTTATTTGCTCTGAGTTATAAGGTCGAAAAGAGACATAGGTTACTTTTGCATGGCTAAACGGTTGAAATAACCGGAACTGTCAGTTTTACGTGTCATCCGAGCCACGGCAGTGCTCAGTTCTAAATGCCACCCGCAGTCACCCATCAAGGGAACGCAGTAAAAAGAAAAACACGTGCATATTGTATGTGTGTCTGACAAGCGTCAGCGTAGATGGAATTAGGTGTCATACAAGACAGACAGACAAAACTCTTTATTTACAACCACAATATGAAAATAAAACACTTTTTACCCATAAACGACAAAAAATATGATTATAAGGTTAGGCGGCCTTATCACTCATAGCGATTTCTCCCAGGCAACCATGTACGAATATGAACTGACAAGAACAAGAAATAGTGGCCTTAAATAGATATTAACAAAGAAAACACTTATACTCGTAAATAATAAAATAAACATACTTAATTCAATCTAAGTTTTAAATATATACGTATATACGTTACAAGGTAATCTGCTTGCCCTGTACCAAAGAAGATATAATAATACTACGTATAGAACGGCCACTCGTTACCCCCCACCCGTTTGAGTCTTCCTCACTTCCACCCCGCGTCAGGACACGATTAAACGATTTACTACTCTGCGCGCGGGCTGCACTGGCCGCTGCAAATACCCGTGTAGCGTTCGTGCGTATGTGTAGTGTCTGTGAATAAATATAGTGTTGTGTGCGTAAGACAGCAGATTTTGTATGAAGAAACGCGGAGTGTCCGGGCTGGCCTGTACTAAGCAAAAGAGGATGATTAAGACCAACATTATGATTTTTTTTACTATAAAGTCAATCCGAAATTGGACTTTAAAAATCAGCTGTTCCATACAAAATTGCAACCTGGGATCGACAAAATGTATGAAACAACTGTTTTTTTTCCGAATCCCGGATTGCTTCCATAGTAAAAGTTGTTCAGAAATCAGAAATCGTTTATTGAAACACTATGTATAAAGGTGTCAATAATAAATATTAGTTTCAATAGTGGACCCATTATGGGCGTGCAATACTAAAAAGAAGTAACTTGTCAAGACATAACCACCCATTACAGAAGCTTACTTACATGAAATGTATTAACTTAGACAATAATCAAATTAAGTACTAATCAAACTAACTATACCGAACACTTAGGTGTTATATCTATTCTACATTTTATTTACTTTGAAATGAACTTATATTAACAAATTTGAATTATGTACATAGAGAGAGGGCTCACAAGATGAATAATAACTAACCACTATTTACAATGTGATAAGGTAATAAAAATATTGTTACATAACAAATCTTTTAGCAAAGTTAATAATACGAGTACATTAAATGTTCATAGTGATGGTTTGAATCATCTCCTCTCGGCTTAGTTACACCAGTTCTGGATAAGTGAAAAAAAAGTCCACCATGCCGAAAGGCGGAATATGGCACTCATAAATATTATATTTTCTTAACATGTGCTCGGTGACTGCCTCGGTGGCTCAGTGGTTAGTGACCCTAACTTCTAGGTCAAAGAGGCGTGGGTTCGATCCCCACCCAGGGCAAGTACTTATGTGATGAACATAGGTGTTTGCTCTGTGTTTGGGTGTTATTTAGTTACCATTTATGTAAGTATGTATTTAAAAGCGTGGTGGTCTAGAGGTAGTCGTGGTGGCCTAGAGGTAGTGACACCCGCCTTGTAATCGTGAGGTCGTAGGTTCAAATCCCGGTCCCGTACCAATGAGTTCTTTCGAATTTATGTACGGAATTTCACACCACTGGCTTTTCGGTGAAGGAAAACATCGTGAGGCAACCTGCATACGTCCGTAGAAGAAATTCGATGCCGCATGCGAATCCACCAACCCGCACTGGGCCAGCGTGGTGGATATGGCCTAATCACCCTTCGTGGGTAGGCCTAAGTCCTGCAGTGGACTATTCAAAAGGCTGATACAGTACAGTACAGTATTTAAAAATATGTATATGTATTCTCTGGCAGCCATATCACAAGCTTTGCTTAGTTTGGGGTCAAAGGCCGTGTGTACGATGTCCCCAAATATTTATTATTTATTTATTTATTATCTGTATTACACTGTAAACACCCATACACGCAAATAAAGATTGTGAATTGTGATAAATCGCGATCTCCCATGACTTTTGCCACGCCCGTCCCATCAGTGCGACGCGTAATAAGCAATTCGTGGAAACGCCGCACAGATAATGCGTCCCTCAAGCAGATACTTGTTACTGACATATTATACTGACTGTCAGCCGCGTTTGTTACTGATATATTGTTATGATCACTGACGGTTACTGACGATATGCACTTTATCTGTTTGATGTTTGAAGATTGAAATGTTCATTTTAATTGTTAAAGACGTGATACATACATGGATATCTGATTACCCTACTATTAAGCCAAAAGGGGGTCACTAACACCATCATTATGAACAACTTTTACTATTGGAGTCGCCAACAATGTATGAAACCGCCGATTTTTAGGGAACCGTAACTTTTTTTTTTATTTATTTCAAATAGGTTTGGAAGATACCTATTTACTCGAGATTTGATCCCCAAACGGAAAAAACTGAACCCTTATAGGATCACTTTGCTGTCCGTCTGTGTGTAAAAAAGTTAGAGCCGTTTATGTCGTAAAAAACCGCACATTTCGACACTCAAAAAATCAAAACCTACAGGGTACTTCCCGTTGACTTAGAACTATGAAATTTGGCAAGAAGCATTGTCTCAGAGTACACATATAGAAATAAATCTGATAACTGTACATCTTTATTTAAATCACAAAAAAATAGGGCCTTTATAAAGCACAAGTCAGGTCTTGCATGGAATACTACTCTCACCTTTGTCGATTGAGAGGCGAGCCAGGAGGCTGATTGACAACGACACCTTGACTAAGACGCAGCTGCAAAGTCTTGAGCATCGTCGCAAGGTGGCGTGTTTATCGGCCTTTTACCGGATACACTTCGGAGAGTGCGCCCAGGAGTTGCACAATCTGGTCCCGCCTGCCCCTTTCTTCTATCGTACGGCTAGACGGACGCGACCAAAGCGCCACCCTGTTATGGTGGACATTCCGCGCGTTAGAACCAAGCGTTTCGAATCCTCATTCCTCATACGAACAGCCAGAATGTGGAACGCTTTGCCTGGGTATGTCTTCCCGTTAAAGTACAACGTGAGTGTCTTCAAATCCCGAGTAAATCTTCTAGGTAAGCGTGCTACACCCTAGACCGCACATCTGCTTAACATCAGGCAGTGTGTAGTCAAACGCGAACCTATTCGAAATAAAAAAAAGGGCCTAGATTCACAAAATAAGGGTTCAAAATCAAAAGTGAGTAAATCGTATCATACAAGGTATCAAATAAAAGAGCTTCATTAGCACATGCTAAAACAGGTTTTTAATTATTTTAACAATGTGTAATTTTCGATGTATGACGAGAAAAGTGAAAAAAAAAAACTTTTTGTCGATGGTTATATTATAGGGACTTTAAAAACTTCCGAATTTTGTGAAATTTTCTGAATTTGTACGGAACCCTCGGTGTGCGAGCCTGAGTCGCACTTGTCCGGTTTTTTTTCTCGAATTCCGGGTTGGCCCCATAGCAAAACTTGTTCATAATAATGATCTAAATCACCTCCTTGTGGTAGTACACTGGTTCTAGATAATCCTATACAGGGTTATTTCTAATCAATTAGCATCTTTTCAGAGGCTTATTCTGTACATCAAAACTAACAACTTTTGTTATGCGATTTTTGTCAAAACTCAAAAAAAAAAATCAGCTGTTCCATACATTTTGTCTAGGGTGAACGATATTTTTTTATGGAACAACATCTTTTTTTTGAGAATTAATAAAAGCCGTAGAACAAAAGTTGTTAGTATTGATGCACAGAATAAGCCCCTGAAAGGATGCTAATTGATTAGAAATTATCGTGTATAATATGTGATTGCAAATAATGCGCCGATGCCTTATATCATTAAGTACCTAACCAAAAGGAGTCGACACTGCAAAGCGTACCCCTCGGCCAAAAGTACGCGACCGGCGGTCATGCTCTTTATATAAATTTATCGGTCTGGTTGCGCTTGTGTTGCGTTAGTTTTCAGCTAGTGTTAGTTAATTACATTTGTGTGCGTGTAAACTTGCTTATATTTTGGTTTGTGTGCGTTTCTTCACCCCCCACTGACTTGGCAGACTTCGGTGCTTAGGCGTGTCGACTCCTTTTGGTTAGGTACTTAATACCATATATTAGTCAAGCTGATTCTTTTCTAAGGGTCAGGAAAGTTACCGACATAGGCTCAATAGCCAATCCGCTGAACTTTGTGGCCCCATCGGCTATCCGTTCTACGAACTATGTGCCTTGCCCACTGGCACTTTAACTTGCTAATCCGCAATTTTATGTCAGTAACTTCGGTAATAAGATGAAATGGTATGTATAAAATCTGACTTCCCTGACAGCTTTTTTAACAATTACAAATGTATCAGCAAATAAAATAAACAAAATTTTTAAACAGAGTCATAAAAACAAGATAAAATATAGGAGCGGTGCAAGGATTTTGTATATTGTAATACATCCATGTCATTTGTTTGAATATTTGCTCGAAGAATTGACATGGCATTATTATTATGAACTTAGGGTTCAAAATAAAAGTATAGCATAAGAGACGTTTGAAGTTTGTCCACCATTATTGTGAAATCCATTATGACATTTGATCACTAGTTCAAGTGTCATTTGTTATTACATAGCAGTTTCTATGTGTTTTCGACGCCATGTTTCTGCGATCATGCATCACAACTTTTTTACTTTACTTAACTTCTATTGTTTTTCATTATTCTGAGGTATAAAAGCACACAAAAAACTCAATAAATAATCATCATCAAATCGGCACTCATCTGAAACATTAAACTGAAGAAATCCTTTACATGAGAAGACAATTTCGTTAACTTCCCAACCCCCTCTTTAAGGGTGGCGCGGATAAAAGGCTTCGCGACCTTAAGCAGTTTCTGAGTCCTTGAGACTTATGTAATCTATGTAAGGGATATACTTTTAGTTAGTATTTTCTCCTTTCTACAAAACGTTGTCGGTATAGGTCGAATCATACTTCTTGGCGGCTGTGAACAGACAGACAGACAGACAAAACTCTTTATTTACAACCACAATTTAAAAATAAACACTACACTGAGAGAAAAACTAACAAAAATATAGTAATCTTTACTAAAATTTTACTAAATCCGAGGACAACAAATGACCTGTAATAAATACAAATCGATTTTTGTAAATGCAATTAGTAGGTATTACAATATCAGTTCTGTTATATATAGTAAGGCCCCAGTAGTTTCAATAGATTAGCTTTGTAATATCTAGTAAAGTCCATAGTACTCTTTACTAAAATGTTACTAATCCCGAGGACAACAAATGCCCTGTTAAAAATACAAATCGATATTTAGTAGGTATTACTAATACCTGTTTTGTTATATCTAGCAAACTCCTTAGTACTCTTTACTAAGATTTTACTAATCCCGAGGACAACAAATGCCCTGTAAAAAATACAAATTGATATTTAATAGGAATTATTAATACCTGTCTTGTTACATGTAGTAAGGCTCCAGTAGATCCAATAGATTAGTTATGTAATATCAAGTAAAGTCCTAGTTTTTTCGAAATTTATATCTGTATCATCTAGTAAACACCTAGTAATTTTGATGAATTCGTTTTGTAATATCTATTAAGCCTTAGTACTTTCGAAAGTTTGGTTCTGTATTATCTGCTAATCACCTAGTAATTTTGATAGATCAGTTTTGTAATATCTAGTAAGCCTTAGTACTTTCAAAAGTTTAGTTCAGTATTATCTAGTAAAAGTCTAGTAGTTTCAATAGCTTAATTTTGTATTATCTAGTTGATTTTTGTAATTTCTAGTATAATTTCTGTGTTATCAATTTAGTAAACCCTATCAATGTAAAAGTTATAAAACACTTCAAATCGAAATATTAAAAACTGTATACCTGCTTATAACAATGACCTATAAGTATACAGTTTTTAATATTTCAATTTGAAGTGTTTTATAACTTTTTTATGGATAGGGTTTATTAAGTAGATATCACAGAACTAAACTAGACATTACAAAAACCAACTAAATAACACAAAATTAAGCTATTGAAACTACTTGAGTTACATATCTTACAAAACGAATCTAAGGTTATAAACTAATACTAAATGTAAGTTATAAGGTGAATAATAATTGTAGACATAAAAATAAAGATTCAAGTGAAGTCATGTTTATTAAATATTATACATGTATAATATAACACACGAAACAGCCACATTTACAATAACACATAATTTACATTGCCGGCGAGTATAATGTATTCACGGAGAAACCCAGTTACTCCGTATATTCTGGGTAAAATTGTCAATTTTCACTTACACTGGTTAAATCTGTACTTATGACACTTAATTAAACACAGTTAGTTGGTACGCACTGAACTTCATCCTCCATGTTTACTCTACTGCACACAACGACGAAATGGCTGCTGGAAAGACGGGATCGTATTCACTGAGACCCCAGTTACTCAGTATGATTGTATAGCTGTTATAACACTGACTCCTGGGTAAGATTGTCAATTATCACTCGGAGTGTTTAAATCTGTTGGTAAAACACAGTTTGTTGGTACTGAACTTCACTCTCCTTTACATGTTTACTCTACTGCAAGCAACGACGAAATGGCTGCTGGAAAGGCGGAATCGTATTCATAAAGCAAAACACACCGGACACTTTACTGGAAATAACAAAACATTTCGTTGAAATTACTTAGCTTATTGCTGGATTTACAAAATAGACCAAAAACTAAATGTTTTTGTTGCATTAACTAAAGTGTTGTAGTAAAATTACAATAGTATCTTGAAATTAATAAAGCCTCATGCTTGAAATTATTCTTCCTTTCAATACAAATGACAATCGTGTTTTGAAAATTATTAAAACCACGCTTGTAACTACAAAACAAGGTAAATCAATTTTTTTTCATCTTTCAAACCAGTGGTATATCAGATACCAATACTTGTCTATACCTGTACCTATCTAGGTACCAACGCGGTGGATTTTTTTTGTAAGTACATAGTACTAATCGCCTAAGAACATGTCAAACCCTACGAAGTACTCGTCTGATACAATTTTTATTGGATTTTGTTAAATGCACCTTTTTATGTTAGTAATAAGGAATCATACTATAGGTAACGTTTGATGAAATATGTTAGCATGCACTACAAATGACCTATAACTAGTTGTTATTATTAAAGAGTAAGTAAGTAAGAGTAAGATACTTAGTGTACCTACTGAACGACTGAAACCAAAGTCAAAGCTGTCAAATAAGAATATTTCAACGACGTTGGCGGGAACAGAAAAAATCTTAATGCCAATTAATGCAATTAGAATTAATGCATAAGTATTAATTTGAGATTTTTCGAGTATTAAAGTGTAAACTTATCTCGTATATTATTCCAGTAACTTCAGTGCCCTTACCATGACTTTTGATAGTAAACGTAAACTTTTTTCCGTTTTTGTTGAATAGCTTCATATATTTAACCATATCTTATTAAATTTTAAAGCCAAAAATTTGCTTTTTATTTGTAAGCGTTTAGCAGCAGTTTTGTAAGAATCCAGCAGCTATGCTTATTCTTCATTTTTTTACTCTTGACTCAAGACCATAGCGTAAAATCATTTTATTATAATTTGTTCTGGGAAAAATATTGTTACTTACTACTACTTATGATCTAATATTTGCTATTGTTATAGGCGATAAGTTTACGTTTTACGGCTAATTTTGACAATTTTATTATTTTGTCAATTGTTTGTTTTTGAAAAGCAATAATGCTTTGTTTGGGAATTTTGTCATCTTGTAATTTCAATTGAGATTATTATCGTAAGAGCGCTTATAATGTTTGTTTCTGAAAAAACAGTACGTCATATTATGATTCCTGTAGGCCACGCGGGCGAAGCCGCTAAAAGCTCATAATAATTATTAAAGCGTGTTCCTTGGAATTACAAAAAGGGATAAATTAATTATATTTGTTGTACCAAATAAAGTTCTTGCTAAATTTTACAAACGTGTGTTGAAATAAATAAAGCATGCTGCTTGGAATTACAATAACGGAAACACTAAATATTATTCTTGTACCAGTTAAAGCTATTTCTAATAATTACAAACTAGTGTTGAAAATAATAAAGCGTGTTGCTTGTTATTGCAAAAAGGGAAATATTAGATATTTTTGTTGTACCAATTAAAGTTCTTTCTAAAAATCACAAATGGGTGTTGAAATTAATAAAGCATGTTGCTGGGAATTACAAAAAGGGTAAAACAAAATATTTTTGTTGTACCAATTAAAGTTCTTTCTAAAAATCACAAACGTGTATTGAAATTAATAACGCATGCTCTTTGGAATTACAAAAAGGGGAAAACTAAATATTTTTGTTGTACCAATTCAAGTTATTTCTAATATTTACAAACGCGTGTTGAAATTAAAAAAGCATGTTACTTGGAATTACAAAAAGGGTAAAACAAAATATTTTTATTGTACCAATTATAGTTCTTTCTAACAATTACTAATGCGTGTTGAAATTAATAAAACGAGATGCTTGGAATTACAAAAGGTAAAAACTAAATTTTTTCTCGTACCAATATTTTATATTTTCTAAAAATTACAAACCCGTGTTGAAATAAATAAAGCGTGTTAATTAGAATTACAAAAAGGTAAAACCTAATATTTTTGTTGTATCAACTATAGTTAATTCTTATAATTACAAACGTTTATTAAAATTGATTAAAAGTATTACTTAGAATTACAAAATAGATAAACTGTTAGAAACACAACTACCTTTTCTTGAAAATAGTAATCGAATTTGCGGAATTTACAAAACTCTAACAATATTTACTATAAATTTGTAATAAATATTAAACTTTTGCAATATCTGCATTTACTAAAATCGTATTTTAGGAATTACAATTACAAAAACAAAACTGTTAGTAAAAAATAATAAAAATTGCAAATACAGCAAAACTTTGGTAAATTATACTAAAATTTAGTGTTTTCGCCAAATACAAAGGACTTTTGTAATATTTGGTGGCGATTTTTTTCTCAGTGTATTTACAAATATACGACAAAAATATGATGATAAAGTGGCGGCCTTATCACCCATGGTGATTTCTTCCAGGAAACCTGGCCCGGATATGAACTGACAAGAACGAGAAATGGCCTTAACTAGAGATTAACAAAGACAATACCTATAAACAATGAACTAAACATACTTAATAGCTGTATAATATTTATTTAGTCGTTGCAACATAATTTAATTTTCAGTTTTACACCAAAATAAAAAAAAAACTTTTTAAACATTTTAAGCACTAAGAATGGAACTAAAAATTATTGAGGTAATTTTTTCGTCAATTAATCATTCATTACATTATTTTTTTGTAGAGAATCAATCGTCCTAAAGTTATTTATGACGTCCAATTATTATTTGTCAGAATCCGATTACGCATGTTAGCCGTGTCTCGCTCTTATATTCTTGACAACATTTTCTACTTACACATTTATATCACGAACTGACAAGGTTACTTCCGAGCCATCATAATCTCCTGTAATGCTTTCAAGGATACTCTTAATGGAACTGATATCTTAATTGCTTGTCCTTTGATCAGAAGACAAAGTAATTTGTCTCAATGTCAGTACTCAATCTCATTACGATCGTTTATAATCCGAGAACACACTATATCTATTTTTTTTACGAGGGGGAAATATTCCAAAGATGTCTGACCGCTGTGGGGTGCACTCGGACAGACGGACAACAAAGTGATCCTATAAGGGTTCCGTTTTTTCCTTTTGAGGTACGGAACCCTAAAAATGTGGTGCTATGAATACCTCGTGTTCGTGAGGTCGTGGGTTCAAATCCCGGCCTTGCTGTAGTATTTTGTTTATGTGTATGAATTTTGAAATCATTGGTTTTTTGGTGCAGATATTCGTAGCGTGGCAGGTTGCATTTGTTCGGAGTAGAAATAAATACTAGGGCGTACACAAATTCATAAAGGCAGAACTGAACCTGCTTTTAGTTGATACGAGTATATGGTCCAACAAAAACTGGGTGGGTTTTGTAAAATTTTTTTTTTTACTTTTTAAACTTTCCAATCGTCGCGCAGCTGTTAGCACGGAGAGCTTCAGTCAGGATTGGGTTTTGCGCAACTTGTAGCTAACTTCACAGCCGCCAAAAAGTTTGATTCGGCCTATACAGGAAAATTACTGACTCAGTGAGCTTCTCCAGTCTCTGCTTCGAATTGGATTTTTTTGGATGTACAAGAGCGAGTTTATATACAGGGTTATTCCTAATCAATTAGCATCCTTTTAGGGGCTTATTCTGTACATCAAAACCAACAACTTTTGTTCTACGACTTTTTTCAAATCTAAAAAAATATTGTTCCATTGAAAAATATTTCATTTAATCTTCACTGTCGACAATATGTATGGAACAGCTAATTTTTTTTGAGTTTTGACAAAAGTCGCAGCTTAGCTTAGCTTGGGGTCAGAGACCGTATGTATATATAATGTAATGACAGTACATTACAGTTCTTTTATAGTTTACTGCAAAACGTAGGCCTACCCACGAAGGGTGACTGGGCCATATCCACGCTGGCTCAGTGCGGGTTGATTCACATACGCCATCGAATTTCTTTTACGGACGTATGCGGGTTGCCTCACGATGTTTTCCTTCCCCGAAAAGCAAGTGGCGTTCATTGATACAGGACGGGATTTGAACCCACGACTTCACGATTGTAAGGGGGGTACCACTACCACTAGACCACCACGGCTTCAATTCAGCTTTCGGTGTGTAATATGCCGTAATATTACTTATTATTTATAAAAATTCCACGTACCTATGTTAAAAGTTCACGTACTGTTATAGCGTTTATTAAGAAAGGGGTCGTAATTTAATTAATAAATAACGATCCCAATTATTTAGGGTGTTAGTGACACAAAGACGGTCGGCCTGATTTTTATTGATAAAGGTTCCAAGGGCGGTTATTACGTAGTTATCTTAGCTCAAAGGGAAACCAATATTGCTTAAAAGCGCTCCTCAAATTTCGTTCATGATTATTAATAAATAGTAATAGGATTAATATTACATTGCTGTTTTTGGTATTATGGGATAGCTTGAAATATTTTTGACAATTATTGTTTTAAATCCATTGGCTCCGAACTAGTATCCACTGTATGACGGAGCTAATGGCTTCTCCTTGCATAAATGTTTACAATAAATATCAATAACATAATTATACTAGTTCACATATATACTAATTAGCACTACAATTAAACATCACATGCGACATCACTGATCAGTTGGTGAAAGGGAGTGTGTGTGTATGTGTGAGAATGTGTGTGTGTGTGTGGAATTAATGAACTTATGGAACAGCTCATTGCTCGGAGACGTTTTTTGAAGAAACGAAAAAGCCTTAATATATTTTTACTTCTTCAATAGTTACCCTTACACAAACAATTTAACTACTATAGTTTATTTATGGATTAAATCTAAATGGGTTTTGTGTAGTTTAGTAGTAGCTGTGGTCGTTTCAACCATGGGACGTCCACTGCTGGACATTAGGCCTCCCCTGTAGATCTCCAACAAGACCGGTTGGAAGCAGCTTGCATCCAGCGAGACTCTCTGCGGACTTGACATCCATCGACCTTGTGGGTGGACATCCTACGCTGCGCTTGCCGGTAACGTGGTTTCCGCTTGACAACTTTTCGACCCCATGAGTCGTCAGTCCTCCGACCTATGTGCCCTGCCCACTGCCATTTTAACTAGCCAACCCGATGGGCTATGTCGGTAGCTTTAATCCTTCTTATTCCTGATTCAATCTCGCAGAGAGACTCCGAGCATATATATAGATAGTAGTAGCTGTAGATTTATTGTATTGTAGGTATTCCAATTTTCGTTATAGCATTGACTAATCTTCTCAAGTAAGTAATTAACATAAGTAGGTTAGTCTATGGTTGTAGTTAATAAAGACACTTGCTCTATTTTATCATAATCTATCACTATCATCAAAGGGGCTCAAAACACTACACAAACAATTTATTCACTCTTCACAGTCCAAAAATATGAATAAAGATGGCAGAATGAAAAGTGGCGAAATTACATCAACGTCACAATTTCTAAAGTTATGATAAAGTAAAACGGGCTCCCTTTTAGCTCGATGAGACTGATATATCTTTCTTTACTCTATTTACTCTCCCATTTTCATACTTCACATTGCTTCTATCTTATAAATAAGTTCTCGTGTTCAAAGGTATGCATACAGAAAGCAATGAAATATACAGCAATAGCTCCCCTTGAGGTAAGAACGCGTACTGGAGCAGACAGTACTAGAGTTTTAAAATTTATTGGTTATTGGTAATCAATTAGCATTCTTTTAGCGGCTTATTCTGTAGATCAAAACTAACAACTTTTGTTCAACGACTTTTGTCTTTCTCAATGGAACCTACCCATAACACGGGCCTCGAGCCTAGTGTGGGACCGAAGGATATTTCGTTTGTAAATCCTGAAGCTAGTTATCTTGCCAAAATAGGGTATTTGACTAGTTTTTGGAAATCGTTTTAAATTATTCGTTAGTACATAATAAGCTCACTACACATATATTTCCGAGAGATCTACTGAATTAACAATGAAAATCAGTGTTAAAGAACAGATATTTAAGATTCCGCCAAAAATGACATTCTGTAATGGCGCTGGTCTTTGACGTCACACACTAGTTAATAATGTTAGTTAATACTAGTAAATACGCTAGTCCACATCTAAAAATTAACAAAAAATACTTTAAAAGTAACTTACAGATCCAATAATATTACTCCGAGATCACAATACACAAAAACACAAATAACAGCCAATCGAGAAATTCTTGTATACTATCATGTGACGTCACCAGAGTTTCCGCTCTTCTTAGAGCGTTCACGGCACAAATAAAATGTAAAAAAATCGTATTTTATTTCGTGCGATTTGCGAAAATTAGACATATTTTAGTTTAAATAAAGTGAAATATGTCTTTTTCAGGCTATTATCTTTAAGGATTACCACAATCAATAGTATATTTTCAATGTTGTCAAATAGCCTATTATTCACGTACATATATTCAATTTAAGAAATAAATAACTTTGACTTTAACTTTGATTTGGATCCAAGCTATGTTACTGCCACTGTAGTATATTGCTTGCCCTCTGCGTCTTGGGGTAGAGGTGGATAAGGGCAGAGGGAAACTGTATCTTTTTACTCGAATAGCTTGAGTAATGACTGCTTTTTCTTTGTCGTGAGACTTTGTTTCGTATTCGAAATTTATGATACGTTATTTACGGAGTCAGAGAATTCGTTCAAATAAATGGGCTCTGGTGACATTTTGGATTAAAATGAATTATAAGTAAGTAAATGAAA
The DNA here is from genome assembly GCA_949316475.1 of Hypomecis punctinalis. NCBI lineage: Eukaryota > Metazoa > Arthropoda > Insecta > Lepidoptera > Geometridae > Hypomecis > Hypomecis punctinalis. The sequence goes on from OX438809.1 coordinate 15,667,209, forward strand.
AGTTCAAAAAAATAATTTGAGATGTGATTAGAAATTCTTCTTTTTTCCTTTTACCAAATAGTTCTTGGAGGTATTTTGCAATCCTTACTTATACATCTTTTATACAATTATTATTATATACTACGGGACTAATCGCGAACTAAAATTACGAGATAAATAAATACCTCCTCATCCCGACGTTTCGGCCGAGTTGTATCGACCGTGGTCACGGGTAGACGGGTAGTGAGTCTACCCGTGACCACGGTCGATGCAACTTATATGGTATTTATTTATCTCGTAACTTTAGTTCGCGATTAGTCCCGTAGTATAATAATGTGTTCAAATCGCGAAAGCTTAAAAACGACATCTTCTATCTATACAAATAAATAAAATTGGAGTGTCTGTTTGTAATATTGAAATAACCGTTTTTTACTACATCAATATGAATATATATATATATGGTACATATACCAAAATAAAATCTTTTACAATTTTTGTCTGTTTGTTCTGGCTAATCTCTGAAATGGCTGGACCGATTTTGACGAGACTTTTATTGGCAGGTAGCTGATATAATAAGGAGTAACTTAGGCTACGTTAATCGACTGTTAGGCGGAACGAAGTTCGCCGGGTCTGCTAGTAATATTATAATTCCGAAAGTGTATTTGTTGGTTTGCTGGTTTGTTTCTCTTTTACGCAGCAACGGAGCTACTAATTGACTTGATTTTTGGCATAGAGATTGTTTGAGCGGCGGATAGTGACATATGCTACTTTTTTCATGAGAAAAACAAAATACTTCCATGGGATAGCACAAATATTAAAATACCACGCGGCCGAAGCCGTGGGAAAAAGCTAGTAATAAATAAATTAAAATGCTTTAAGTATTAAGTCACTGTTTTTTAGAAAATAATAATGATAAGAAAATTGTGGTTCCACCGCGAAGCAGGTAGGTATTTGCTCCTGTGCTTGATGCGAGAAAAATATGATCATCATCATCCACAGTTGATGATCTATCCCTGGTATGAATTTTTTACAAGCAAAGGAAAGAACTCAGCCATTGATGATACATATTTTGTCGAACAGATCTTCAAAATAAGTACATAACATATGTATTATGGCAGCCACAGTGACGTGGATATATAGTCACCACGGCTGATTTTTCTGCAGCTCTATATCTAATAGTGGATGAAAGACTAATCTTAACTGACTAGTGTTATCTACGACTAGTTTATTTCACACAGATATACACAAACGATTAGCAAAGGTAACGTCCCAAAACCGAGTTAAACTCTCATCAGTTGAAACTTCCAACCGGCGTATCCGAACCAATCAAAACGGAATTCATCGGCCTTTTATCGTTCAATACATTGAGGCGCGATCCGAACGCAATCTCGTCGCCAATCCATTTGAGGGTACTTCCATCAAAAGGATGTATTTCATTGAGGACACCTCAAAGGGGTCTTAGGGTCTAAACGCGCGGGGATGCGACGCGACATGACGCGACAGTGTTTTCCTCAGTATCATCACAAGGTTTTGCGCTAATAATGCGACGCCAAACGAGCGTTACTTTTGGTGCGACGTGAGTTGCATTATTTCGGTTTCATACAAAAGTCACAAATAGAGTCGACTCATTTTCGGTCGCTGTGTGGTATAAACAGAACTAAATATGAAATCGAATGCAACTTAAATTTCGCGACTCTTTTTAAAGACTGACTCACACCTCAAAAAATTACGCTTGTTTGCTTTGTTCCAAAGCATATCTGCTGATCGAAATGTATGTTCAATCAATTGTAATAAAATTATTAATAACAATCAATATTAAAGTGTGACATTATATACATTGTAATCACGACGAAACTTTACATAATTATGTATTCACATTGGTGACTGATGGCATTTATTTAGGTGACTTACGGACTACAATGCATTCATCTTTTCACGTCGCCACTGTGCTCCGTTTTGATGAATTCTGAAGTTACTTGTAATAGTAGATGATTTACTAATGTTGATGACAATGATGACCAAAAGATTATATTACATAGATATCAATCCAACGAACTCTGTATTTCACTTGTGATTTTGACGCACAATATGTCAAATGTCAAATACGCGGTTGTTACGACGTGAAAAAGTTGCGTAACCTCATGTTACGTCACGTCGTGTCGTCATTGCAAATCTTAGTGGAACTCACTTTTAGCATTCAGTCCTTCTCTAAAGGCACACACATCGCGTCATCACGTAACGTCGTGTCGTCATTTTACGTCAAGTCATGTCGCGTCGTCATAGCGTCTTAGCATTCAGTCCTTCAGTGAAGGTCGGGAAGCTTAATCTAAACCCTCGGATTCGAATGAGAGAGAGAGAGAGGTCAATAATTCACTTGTGCTTTTGACGCGCTATATCAAATAGGTATACAAATGGTTGTGACATCGACGTGACGACATTGCACATCTTCGTGTCGCGTCGTCACGTTACGTCATGTCGCGACGTCACATCTATGTGAGGACAGACCCTTAGCATTCAGTCCTTCGGTGAAGGTCGGGAAGCTTAATATGAACCCTCGTATTCGAGGAAGTGAGAGGTCTGTAATTCACTTGTGATTTTGACGCACAATATCGGGGACGAGATTATGAAATTTATTCTTGTCTTTTCATCCAATTTGTTCGTGTTGACATGAATATATCTTAAAGGATTTGTCATTTTTAACACACTTCCAAGAAAAGGTTTTTATTTTTTAACAGCTGTTTTTTGTGCATGTTACACAATATCGTCTCTATTTTATGGACCGATTTATCTGCTTATTTTCTTTATTCTGAAGAACTTGCAGAAAACACAAATTAGTTTGGGTGTCAGAACTCTTTTGTAATTAAGTTTGTACTTAGTGCACAATATAATTATGTATTAGTACCTGTCAATGTCATACTTTATGGGCATGCCGATTAGTGATGGGCGACGAATGATCGTGACCACAGAGTTTTAATTAAAATATCGATAGTTTATACTGACGATATTCTAAATAAAACTTAATTTATCAATAATTTTATTGTATATTTTAATATCATAACATTTTTTACATGTGTAATTAAATTAAACCCAATTATATGTTACATTAGCATCGATAATAGTGGAAAACGTCGATAAATTCTATCGTTACATTATTATGAGTATTTAATTAATATCATAACATTATTTACATGTGTACATACTTAATCTTAAATAATACTAGGTAAATAAAATCCAATTTCTCACCTTCAACTACTCATTCGATTTCATTACAACATTGTTTGAAAATCGATTTTTTCCACCACTATCTCAACTCTAAATATATATGTCAATATGTAACTGTCGCAGAGATCAAGTTAAATTTTATAGAGTATAGCATATTTTCAAACAACTCTAGTACACGGATCTTATCGAGAAACATTGTTCGAAATTCGAATCATAAAATTACAAACAAGTTTTTTATAACGTGCCCAATATTCAATCAAAACATCCAGAGATGTTATAACCTCTCGAATTGAATGACAGGCAGTAAAACTAGAGCGTCTCTTACACCGTAACGTAACGTGTTTTATGAATTTCAACGGCTTTTGCTGTTGCAAGACACAGATTTGTTTCTAGCTTGGATAGACTGAGCTCAGTGCTCTTCAACTTGTAAAATAATTTGAGTTTTTCAGTAAGTAGGTATTGGATTTCAAAAATAGTAGATTGTATCATATGGGTGCAAAATAAAAATTTTACCATATAATATTTGCCCGAGCCAAAAATATATTTTGCTCCCATTTCGAATAGATGTGATGAAAAATAAGTTGTGTTTTTCAGTAAGTAGGCAAAGGATTGAAAAAAAAAATACTATAAGATGCATTTGTCAATCTAAACACGTACTTACAATGTAAGAAGTAAAGAATAGGTGATTTTGATGTCATTTTATTAATAAAACGTAAAAAAAGTGAACTAATTTATAGAACTCAATTTTTATTATCAGTTTGTTGGAACATTTTTTGATCAAAAAGTATCTAAAAATATCTTTTTTTAGGATGCGATATATTATTATATCGACCGTAATACAGCGTGAATGACGTGCCTAGAACGTTCTCTATGTGCACAAAATGGCGCAGTTTAAAAAATTACAAATAGCGTATAAAACTTATAACTTCTGAAATATTACGGCCGCTATGTGACAGCACCGCAATCCTAGAAAACTAGAGCTTTACATACACACTATTTCAATCACAAATCAATATATTATTTTTAAACTCTAGTGATTTGAAGACATCATTTTTATGTACTACGAGACTAATCGCGCACTAAAATTACGAGATAAATAAATCTCTTCATCCCGACGTTTTGAGACGCATCGATCGTGGTCACGGGTAGACTCAACCGAGGTATTTACTTATCTCGTAATTTTAGTACGCGATTAGTCCCGTAGTACATAATAATAACACAAATCAATAGTTTTCTGACCCGTTACGGTGTGAATGTTCCCTCACTCATTCCAAGGGGATCCCAGTGTCAATCCGAAATTGGATTTGACACTCACACCCACGCTCACTCTGTCGGCCATCTTTATACTCTACCGGAGTTTAATCATAATTCTTTTATTGTGAGACGTGATTTTATTCGATATTTACATTGTAAACGTATCGTGTGTTTGATATCGGTATTTACAATGTATGCTCAAATCTCGCGAGACGGTACATGTCGTCTCAGTTTTTTCGTTAAATTGCGGGTCCCTGTTGATGTGAGAGGCCTTCAGGCGACTTAAAAACAGAAAAGTAAAGTATAGGGGGTAGAGTGATTTAAATTTGGAACGTCTAATTCGTATGAAAATTTCTCAACTTAGAACATTTAAGGACATCGTTAGTGGCAGTGAGCAAAGCACATAGTATAGATAACACTGATGACCCATAGAGCAAAAAATCTCGAGTGGAGACCAGGTATGGGCAAGCGTAGCGTAGGATGCCCACTAAAAAGGTAGAAAGGCGATCATTTTATGATCTGAGAATCGTACTGGATGCAAGTCGCTTTCATATTTCATATTTATTTATTGCCTCTAAGTGTTACATTTGAGGTCTAAATTAAGATATTATGTGCTTACAACTTAGTCGCCCTTGTCGGGCATTGCAAAATTATAACTTGCTAGGGCGCTGTCTAAATATATTTATCAATATTACATTTTATCCTTATGATCTAAATTTAAGAATAGTTACATAGATGTTTAGTATGTAGCGTTGCAAACGGGGTAGCCGTTTGCAGCGCCACAAGTTAAGAGAGGATTAGAGAGAGAAACCTGTAATGTGGCAAGCGGGGGAGCCGGTTGCAGCACCACAGGTTAAGAGTATCAGAGTAAGAACCGGTAGTGAAGTCTCGTAACTTGTGGTGTTGCAACCGGCTCCCCAGCTTGCAACATTACCAGTTCTAACTCTGATACTCTTAACCAGTGGTGCTGCAACCGGCTCCCCCGCTTGCCACATTACAGGTTTCTCTCTTTAATCCTCTCTTAACTTGTGGTGCTGCAAACGTCTACCCCGTTTGCAACGCTACAAGTAGCAAGCAATTATAGCATCGTAAAGAGGCTTCATTTTGCAAAATCGAATATAACCTCTTTACATTGCACGGAAACTGGCATTGTAAGGAGATTCTACTCGACTCTATGAGTCATTTTCGAGCAGGTGGTATGAAAACTTATATACTTTCTAGCTTAGTGGGACATCATGTTACAGAAGAAAATCGCGAACCATTTATTCGCGTATGTCGTATTCGTCGTAAATAGGTATACAGTACAGTAGGAAGTATTACAATAACATAGTATGCGCACCATTCTACCTTTCGGCATTCAAATATATTAGTAAGTACCATAATATGATCACAACTACTTACGTGTAATGCAAAAACTTTCACTTAGGTATGCACAACTAATCTATTAAGCCGGAAACATACTATCGGACGCGGCTGACGGACGTGACTGACAGCCGCGACTTAGCAATGTGCACAGTCTTAAAACATCCGGTGTGCCAGATCGCTCTCGGACGTCCGAACGCTCAAGGTCGTCCGAAGGTGACGTCCGCGACTTATGTCCGATAGTGTGCACGGCTCAGTGTACTTTCATAGTCTAGATACCTATCAGTCGCGGCTGCCAGTCGCGTCCGATAGTATGTTTCCAGCTTTATTGCTTTTATTTAGTTTCACCTGTCCGTTGTCTGTCAGTATTCAAATCTGGCAAATTGAATTTGATCCACTTCCCTGTTACCGATTGAGCTGAAATTTTGCATACATATGTAAATTGCGTGACAATGCAATATTATGATGACATGCTGCTTATCTTATGATGAAGCTGGAAGGTGGCCGAAGGAACTTTGCAATAAAACGACACAACCTCATCGAGTTTTGGCTCATTTGAATTGTCTTGACGAGTAGTTTGTCGATCAATGGTAACCAGGGTCTGATGATGGAGCTGGAAGGTGGTCTTAGGAACTCTGTAACGAAACGACGTAAAGCCATCGAGTTTCGGTTCGTTTGGTTCGTCTTGGCGAGTACTTGTTCAGTAAAAGCTTGTTTAATAAAAGTTTTTTTTTTAATTGTTTTTTTTTAATTATACTTGTTTATATGCGCATAACTGCATTCTGTACAATGTAATATTAGTTGAACATGCATTTTGCGGTATATGAGATTTGCTTCTTATAAGTAAGCATTTTACGGGATGAGTAAAGAGAAAGCCAGTCTCAAGATCTCTATGGTATAGACATTGTAAATATTCTTAGTTTTTCTTGAGAACAAGAGATATGTAGCTGTAGAAAAAATATTTTCCGAGAACGATTTCCGAAAACTTTCTAATAATAAAATACTTTCTAAGGATATAAGTATTTTGACAGATAGTTTCTTTAGATTTTGTCTCAATAAAAGATCCGCGAAAGCTACAAAAGAGGGGCAATATACGAAGTAGTCTAGTAGTTTTCTATCAAATTTAAAAGATGTTAGATAGAATGTGTAAGGAAAAAATATCGCACATTTACAGTCCATCTTTTAAAAAAAGCATTTTCATAGAAAAATGGCTCATTGTTTTCGGATTGTGGTCTTTTCACTTAAATTTAAGTTTCGTCAAAAAGTAATTGTAGATATTATTTTGTTAAAGAGCTTCTCAAAATAAAGTTAGGAGTATAGGCGGGATGACAGCGAATTACGAGGCGACCGCTCGGCTTTGTCTATTATGCTGAGCTGGTAACTAATTGTAAGTAGAGAACTCGAACAATGATGTCAAACCTAAACTAGGTTTATAGTTTAATTAAAAACAACATAGGTTTATAGTGTTTTAGAATAAATAACTCGTGTTAATTTTATTTACAATAAATAAATAAAAAAAAAACAATACGGTGCTTGTCGCTAACGCTACGAACAACCCTTTAATACAAAAAGTTCGATTAACCTCGACAAACTATATGGGACAGCTGATAATCCTTGCGATTTCGGAGGTGGCCCTACGGTGAAAGTTAGTCCTAACTACGAACACTACGTCCTAGACTAATCTAAGACCTGGAGTCTTGCTGATGAATACGCAGTCACCCCGTATAATAGCAGGGGTAGGTAAGTTAACTAAACGAACTCAGCAGAGTTATCCTACTAATATTACAAACGCAAAAGTTTGTGAGGATGGATGTGTGTATGGATGTTTGTTACTCTTTCACGCAAAAACTACAGAACGGATTGTGATGAAACTTTGGAATAATATATTTATATATCAGAATAACACGTAGGCTATAAATTATAATGATATTGCGTCAAAAATCAAAATATCATGCGGGCGAAGCCGCGGGTAAAAATTAGTTATTAATAAGGCAATTGCTGTAATATACGGAAATTTGAGTTGTGTTTCTGGAAAATATGGCAGGCTTGTCCTAATATACAGCAATTTCAGACTGTTGTAGCATTTAGGGGGCACCCGTCGATTTTCAATGTTACCTCAAATACGGCAATTTGAAATTGGAAATACGGAAATCCACAATTTTTTGATAATAACACTTTTACTCAGCCACTAACTCAACATACATTATCTTGTTTATAAATGCCTACCGGCTTCTTATAAAAGAAATTTCTTCCCTAAAAGACGCCCTCGCAAAATATTAAGCCAAGTTCTTATTACGCCTATCATAATAAGTCATTTATATTCGGAATTCTCGTAAAACTTCAAAGTATTACGTGTCCTTAAAGTTGAGCGCGTCTTTAGTCGGATTAATAAAGTCGGTAATTATTGAAGTTTGGCTCACAGGCTAGAATGTTAAATGAGCTGCTGAGAGGAGTAAAAAGTTGGTATGTTTCCGGGAAAACGCGGAGTATCTATTGGTCGGCGAAATTATGTATATCTATTATAGGGGAGAGACGTGGAATAACGATCTTCACTCATCTGATAACCAGATGAGCCATGTTGTTGTTGGTAGCCTCTCGTGTCCCATTGCTGGGCAAAAGCCTCCCTCTTTCTTCATCTTTCCAGATTTGAAGGAATATGAGACATACTTTTTTATATGTTATTTATCCTACTATAATAATATAAACGCGAAAGTTTGTGAGGATGGATGGATCGATGGATGTTTGTTATTCTTTCACGCAAAAACTACTGAACGGATTGATATGAAACTTTGCAATAATATAGCTTATATATCAGAATAACACATGGGCTATAAATTATAATGATATTGCGTCAAAAATCAAAATATCATGCGGGCGAAGCCGCGGGTAAAAACTAGTATACACATATGCCTATGATAGCTTACCTATCGAAAAGTGTTTATGACTATATTTAATCTGATATTTTTTTTGGTAATCGTTTTTTTTACCTTTACTCTTTTGATAGCCGTTATTTTTTTTAATCCAAGTAATAGTGTTTAATGTAGAGAAAATAATTTGGTAGGTTTGCCTACATAATTTCGTTCATACTACCTGGCAAGCAACTATGAACAAATATGTCAATATAAAAACGAAATCGATCTGATAACCAGTCAAAATTTGTATTATAAAAAATAGCCGTGAACATTTTTCAATAGGCAAACTATCATAGACGTGTCTGTAAATAATTATTATACTATGGAAATTTACGTGGTTTTCACATATTCTTTTTCTCAAGTTAGCGAGTGTTAGCACGCGGAGCCGTCTCGCAATGCACTGTGACAGTGCATAAGTCGCAACAGAAAAGTCGCCGAATGCGACCGAAACTATAGTCGTTACGACTATCCCTACACGTGAGTTTAGTCCCGTTATATATATATATATTATAAAATAATTATTAATTGATAAAAATACGTCTCGTCTGGTTATCATGTCGGTGAAGGTCAATCTTCACCGGCTCTTAGACCATTACTGGATATCCAGATGATTTTAATCATCATTTTTCGCCAAAAATGGCATAACCGATTTCAGCCGTGTTTTTGAATAGTTCGTACGAATAATAAATAAATAAAAAATTGTTGATTTTTCAAAAACGACTGAGGCGACTTTGATAAAATTTTACCGGGACTACCTCTGAAATATGATATATCAAAGAAAAAAATCATAAGTAGGTTCAAAATTGGCGGAGTAATCACGTAATATATGTACAAAAAAATTACAGTGGAATTGAGAACCTTCTTTTTTGAAGTCGGTTAAAAACTGTTCCTATGCAAAATGTAAAGACTCAGAGGTAGGTATAATATACAGGGCCCTATATGAACTAGAGTGCCTACGCTGCGCTTGCTGGTTCGTGGTCTTCATTCGAGATCTTTACTATGGCGGCGCAACACTGACGCACTCAACACATACATATAAAAACCGGCCTCACTTGTCTGTTCCCAATGTTCTGTCTTGATTTTTTATGTGGTCTGAGGATCGTTCTCGATTTTTCGAATTCAAATCGATAGTGCGCGAATTTTACAGTTTAGATTTTTTGAAAATTCCGTAGCTGGTTCATCGGCAATTTAAAATATGCCGTTCCGCAAAGGGACGTGCGCTAACTGCATTACTGCGCCGCGAGTAGCAATCTGTATCGGTTTCCGGAATCACATTTTCCGATAAAGCATTTCGCTTTGACGCAGTCACGCTAAATCTGCTCTAGTGCGCTTGAAAGGGAGCTTTTGTGGAATATTTTATTTATTACATTACTTGCTTTTACCCGGGGTTCAACAATCTATGACGCTATCCTATTAACCTATATCTATGCAAAGATCAAGCCGATCCGTGGCTTTAGTTAAGGGGGCGCCTAATGCCAAAATCGACTTTTTAAAGACGTGGTGTAAATATAACGAACATAAATATCCATATTAAAAAATACTATAGGAAAGGAAAGAACCTAGAGTAGCAGAGTAATCGCGTAGAATTTTGGAAAATAATATAGTTACCTTAGAAACTTCGTAGGTATCATAAAAAAAAACTTTTTTCAAATGATCGAAATTATCAGCGACAACACCACATTATTTTTGACAAATTACGTAGCCAGACTAATGTTCTCGTAGAGTGATCGATTAGTTTTTTTAATATTATGCTTAAATTTTGAATAAATTAATAAAATGTCATCCAAAAATGTAAGCTGGCGCTCGAAACCAAAATCATCGTGAACTGTGTCATGCGATTTTCAACTCTAAACAAAGCAGCATAGATGATAGCAGTCGATGCAAGAAGCGCGGCTGAAATCTGTTTTTTTTTTCGTGGCATTAGGCGCACTCTTAAGTTATAAAATTGTTGCAGTGCTCTTTCATGCAACTGCAATGATAGGACAGGCAATTACCATATTTTGGAAATAGTAATTTTAATATTATAGGTAATTGCTTTATTTTTGGACAAACTTTTGATCGCGGCTTCACCCGCGTGCTATTATAATTTTTCTGCTATCCCATGGAATATTTTATTTTTCTGGGATAATAAGTATGTAGAGTAGGTTTAGGATTGTCACTTTCCGTCCTTCAAACAATGTCCATGCATAAAATCAAGTCATACCGTTGCTCCGTTGCTGAGTGAAAGATAAATAAATCAATAAACCTACAAACATACTTTGAGTCCTGCGTCGTTTCGCCTCGCAAGCGGTTCGGATTCATAATATTAATAACAAAGGACAAGTATTAAGGATTATGAGACGGCTAGGTACATATTTTTAGGCCGTGGTGGTCTAGAGGTCCCGTACCAAAGAGTTCTTTGGAATTTATGTACGGAATTTCACATCACTGGCTTTTCGGTGAAGGAAAACATCGTGAGGCAACCTGCAAATGCCCGTAGAAGACATTCGATGGCGTGTGTAAATCCACCAACCCGCACTGGGCCAGCGTGGTGGATATGGCCCAATCACCCTTCGTGGGTAGGCCTACGTCCTGCAGTGGACTATTAAAAGGCTGGTACAGGTACATTTATACATCTACAATAATAAGTACGCATAAAGAACCGATAGTTGGTGAAGCCGCAAAGTTCTTGAATGGAGATTGTGTACCGGTAAGCTTGGCTTAGAATGTCTACCGATAAGGTTGTACAGTTTAGTCGTCCCGGCTAAAACTGCAGAAACGCACTAAAGGGAAGCCGGTTTCGATCCATCTTATTAAAAATCTCTTAGAATCTAAAGATAATCTATGTCTAGCATCCTCCTCCTCCAGTCGAATTCCTCATGTCTAAGGGTCGTGACCACCACCTCCCAAAAGTTTATCTCTAATAATCTTGCGTCATCGTCCTCTATCTTCGACGGCGTGGAGCGCCTCGTAAACTGACGTGTCCAGCGTGGTGCGGATCTGATCGGACCAACGCATCGGGCTCCGACCTCGTGACCGCCTGCCATCGACTTTCCCCGTAACCATGAGCTTTTCCAAATTTTCTCCGTTCTTTCTAGCTATGTGGCCAAAGTACTTAAGAACACGTCTAAGGCAGATAGTAGAGAGTCTATCCGTGACCTTGAGCTGTTTAAGAAGTTGTTTATTTCTAGCATATACAGGGTTATTTCTAATCAATTAGTATTCCTTTTGGGGCTCATTCTGTGCATCAAAACTACCAACTTTTGTTCTGCGACTTTTGTCGAAACTCTAAAAATTTTTTGTTGTTCCATTGAAAAATATCGTTCACCCGCGACAAAATGAATGGAACAGCTGATTTTTATTTTTGATTTTTGACAAAAGTCGCAGAACAAATGTTGTTAGTTTTGATGTACAGAATAAGCCCCTATAAGGATGCTAATTGATTAGGAATAACCCTGTATATGTCCCCATCGGAAATCATAACTACAAAATTAAATTAGCAACTTAATAATTTTATTATAATGACTTAATAAATATTCACAAACATGAAAATGATGTTCTCTCATTCGCAGTCATAATGAAGCAAAATTATAATTTAAAATTGGAATGCGCACGACAGATAACGAACATTCCCTTTCACGACGCGAATGAATGAATGAATGAAAGGAATCTCACTCGGTGCGAGTAACATTGTGTAAGCGACCTCATTGCATTTCTGGGTTCGCTTTTGCTTTCTGTTTGTTAAATCGAATTATACGAATGGCAAACTTAAGCTATAGATATTTTGGAGATGACGTTCAGGTTTATTGTGGGTTTTATTTATTTTTTGAGCGTATTAACGAAACAGCTACCTACTTAAGCTTTGAGATTATCAAAAATTTTTTTTATCTAACCGGAGGTTTGTTTTTCTCTACTGAACGTACGTAACGTAATGTTAGTTTTAACGAATTTTGATAAAAAGGTGCTTGTTTTATTTATTTTTGGATTTTTTTGTCGTCGGCGATTTTCGATTGGAGAGGTATCATCATCATCATCATCTTCATCATTTCAGCCATAGGACGTCCACTGCTGGACATAGGCCTCCTCTAATGATTTCCAATAAGACCGGTTGATAGCGGCTTGCATCCAGCGCGATCCTGCGGTCCTAATAAGGTAATCCGTCCACCTTGTGGGTGGAAGTCCTACGCTGCGCTTGCCGGTAGAGAGTTGGAGAGGTATATCCATCAATAATTATTTTTTGCAAAAAATTGCATGACCGACTTCACCCGTGTACAGAATTCGCGAATATTTGGTACGGATTAATGTCGCATTTTTCACTTTATTGTTGATTTATCAAAAATGGCTCAGCCGATTAATATAAAATTGAAATGGGAACAATTTCAAAGTATACTCTTTCCAATAAAAAAAGAAATATTGAAATCAGACTACTATGAAGAAAGTTGTGCGAGGTTATACATAAAAAAAAATAATCGCGTCGAATTGAGTACCTCCTCCGGTGGTTTCGTCTGTCAAAAAGAGAGCAAATTCCCTGTAACCCTATTTATCAGTCGATTTCAATAATATTTGGCAAGATCGTTAATTATCAAAATCCTAATAAGATTCGCGAGTATGGATCAAATTGGTCAAGACCGATTCGAGTTATGAACTTAGAAATATTCAGTTAAACAGATGCGAGGACTACTGCTCGGGGAACTACTATTTAACTTTTTTTTTTAACTTTCTATTTATATATTTTTTTCAATTTGTATTCGTTTATTGCACAATGCACTGTTATAACAAAAGTTCTTACAAAATAGAGTCTTAACTTAATGACATTAACCCCGTAGGCAGTATAAGGGCGTCGCAATTTAAGGAGGGACATTAGTTCTACTAGATATTAATAAATAATCTATAAATTATTTATTTTCCTAGCATAGTTATGTGTAGACTCTAATACACTGTAAAATATTATTTTATTCTAAACATCCGAGCAAATAAAAAAATCAATAGAGAATGTCGTTGAACAGTCAAGTGAAGCCGGTTTTCATACATGTGTGAGTGCGTCGCGGTTGCGCCGCCATAGTTCGACTGACAAGCCAAGGCGTAGTTTCCTTGTGTGTTGATGTGTGTGTAATTGTCTGTACACGGCGAGGCGTAGTTTTGGTCGGTCTCACTTGTTTGTTCACAACATTCTGTCTTTATTTTTTTATTTGGTCTAAGTTCTAAAATCTATATGAACTAAGTAGAATTGTATCTATGTAACTATTTTTTTATTTATTTATTTATTTGAATATAAACAAGTAATTGCAGTTATTACCATTGCGTTACTTATCTTATTGTTACTTATAATCTAAACAATATATGTAATAACTGTTCTCCACAAGATACGTTCTTTCTTCTATAATAGATTGTATTTACTAAGTGTATTCCTACAATGACGTCACTGTAACACATAACGATTAAGCCAAAGGTTCTCAACCTTTCTTACGTCACAATCAACTTATAAATCATTATTCCAATCCAAACGACACTTATGTAAATAAAATATTCATGGTGAGTTACGTTACGCTAAGTCTATAGAAAATTAGGACCCTATTTTGTCTCACAGCTGTGGAAATGTTTTCCCGTCTTCCAATCGTGACAATCATTTGTTATACTGTGCTATTTTCTTACCAAGGTCATATACTGTAAATACATACTGCAATAAGCTAAATAAAATCATTAAAAAACACTTATTCTTCTTCTAGTACCTCTACATTTTTTAATTTGGCAGTCATCTTATTAAAAATTCCCCTTGTCCAGAGCCAGTCTTATACACTTTTGCCTGAGTCTGTCTTCCTAAAGTACAACGTAAGTGTCTTCAAATTCCAAGTAAATAGGTATCTTCTAGGTAAGCATGCTACACCCTAGGGTGCATTTCTGCTTAACATCAGGTAGGTTAAGGTCAAATGCAAACTTATAAGGATTTTTTTTTTCTCAACCTATTCTGTCCCACTTCTGGGCAAAGGTCTCCCTCACTTCCTTCCATTAATAAGGAATAAAATAAGAAAAATAAGTTTTCTACAGTTTGAATGTCTATCCATTCTCTGATGTTTCTAAACCATGACATCTTCCGCATTCCAGTCTTATGCTAATACCCAAAATGCCTCCTGCCTACGTTTGTAGAAAAAAATTGATGGTATGAATCTCCCTATCCGAACAGGGCCAGCGCAGATGACCCAAAGTCTCTTCGTGGGTATAAAGCCTTAGGCCAGCAGAAGAATATTAAAAATCTATTACGTTACAGTTCATTAAATACCTACAAGATCATGTCAAGAGAACGTCATCTCACCCCAGTTGAGAGCCAGTGGAACAAGTGATATGCTACGTTTGTCGCATCACTGTTACAGCACAGTAATTGCGTGTACCTAATTATTGTTAACCAGTTAGTTACTAGTTGCTATAAAAACAACGACTTCTTGTTTTTTTTATTTTCACATTATAGATTATAATATGAAATAATTTTATTGTTTCAGATTGTGAAATTGTGACACTGGCTCTATTAATACAGAAACTTTTATAATTGATCGAGCGAACGAAGTGAGAGAGATCTTCGTTTTAACTCGATTTTGATTTCGTGTGTCCAAATGTTGGTTTTTGTCTCCAGGTCGCATTTTCCAACGAATCTCGACGAAACTTGGTACACACGATACATTAATAGATTTTATTTGTTGTCAGCGAATTTTGATTGAATGCCCCCTGTTTTTTAGGGTTCCGTACCTCAACCGTCCGTCACTTCGTCGTTCACCTGTCCGTCTGTCCGTCTGTACGACTGTGTGTATGTCAAGACTCTTTATCTCGGGAACGCGTATAGATATCAAGTTGAAATTTAAACTATATACGTATATCTTTAGTCTCTTGCAGTTGTGTAAAAGAAAAACTTCTCAGTTACCGTATAAAAAAGTTAAAGCCGTTTATGTCGTAAAAACCGCATATTTCGACACTCACGAAAATCAAAACCTACAGGGTACTTCCCGTTGACATAGAACTATGAAATTTGGCGAGAAACATTGTCACAGAGTACAAATATAGGAATAAATCTGAAAATTGTACATTTTTACTTTAATCAGAAAAAAATAGGGCCAAGATTCACAAAGAATGGGTCAAAAATTCAAAGTGAGCAAATCGTATCATGTAAGGTATCATATAAAAGAGCTTCATTAGCACATGCTAAGACAGATTTTTAATTATTTTAACAATGTGTAATTTTCGATGTGTGACGAGAAAAGTGAAAAAAAAAAACTTTTTTGTCGATGATATAGTATAAGACTCTAGAGATTTTAACGACTTGCTTCCCAATTTTGTGAAATATTCTAGATTTGTACGGAACCCTCGGTGTGCGAGCCTGACTCGGACTTGTCCGGTTTTTCTTCAAAAAGGAGAAAAATTGCTACCGCGCTATTTATCAGCCAATTTCGATATCATTTGGCAAGATTATTTAATATCTAAATTCTAACAAGATTATATGAACCAAATTGGTCAATAGCGAGTCGAGCACGCCAGCGCGATCCTGCAGTCATCTGTCCATCTTGTAGGTGAACGTCCTACGCTGCGCTTGCCAATACGTGGTCTCAACTCGAGAACATCGGTTATCAGTCATACTATAGTTTACGTGCAATAGTTCTCCTCATTATTGATACTCGACTTCGACAATAGCGCCTAACATAAATAACATTATTTGTCATTTTTGCCATATTTTATAGATTTATCATTACCTACCTACAACATTCATTATTTTCAACAAGTTATACCACGGAACCAACTTTGAAATTACAAATCGATTTCACCCAATAAATAAAATTGTAATAAAAATTGTTTCTAATAAAGCGTCCCCCAGACAGCTGCGGCCTGGCTGCAACAGCGGCTGCAGCCTGGTCAACCACAAATCACAGATCTTGATTAAAAATATCGGTCTTTGTGATTTATACAACAGAATATAGATAAAGAATAATATAATAGAGTATAATGATATCCAAAAAGATGCCTACGTCAATAAATATAATTTATATTTAGAAATTAAACACAACTTGCTCTACATTCTAATTGTAAAATCTGAACCACAGCTGCTTATAAACAATACCCCAGCTCTACCTCTGAAACTCAACTTTCCAACTCAAATACTAAGTTACGTATAAGTCAACAAATTCACGTAACACACTGTAAGTTAAGTTAAGGGTGGCTTAGTACATTGCGCGCTACACAAAACGAAATAAAATTATTCATCCGAACAGAGCATATTATACACTCTGCGCTTATTTTACTGATTTATTATTTAAATAACGTGATGTGCTTAACTATTTTTTTTTCGTTTGGAAAAATGTTTTACGTCAATTGTGTCGAATTGAATGTAAACCGAGTTTAATTCATAATACTCAAAAACAAAACAAATCTTAATAGCACCCAAATTTCTTAAAATAATACTGGCATAGTGAAAAAGAGGCTTATGTTTTGCAGCGGGTTGAAATAAGCTGTTTATGGTTATATGGGCTTAAAAAATATTTTTAAGTCAACATCACCAACCATAGTATCGATCTGTTTTGTTTTCGTATATCGAAAAGTTGCCGGGCAGAAATCACTCAAAGCGATAAAAACGTTTTTAAATAACTTATCACTTTTCGTGTGCATACAATGCTTCGTATTTTAATTTTTAGTTTTCTTGTACAATAAAGTTTCAATTACATGCATACTTATTATGCAGTTTAAGAGAGTGATCATTGGTTCCTTGCTCTTAAGTTGGCCACAGGGCGTAAAGTTTGTTACGGGTTATTTTACTCGTATGCATGTATTTGGCTCCCTCTGGGGGATGTGGTCGGTAATGCTCGGTAATTCAGAGATTTTTTTAAGGGCCTTGTAGCCGTCAAATTCCCTCGTCAAATTGTGCGCGCATTTTCATATTCATCATCATTATAAATAGCTTCATTCGAGCCACTATGAGATATAAGTCTCACTGCAACGGCTGTCATCCCGAGTGTTGCACGGTGTGGCTCGCAGTCCTGTGTGAAACGACAACGCGGTCCTAACCGCGAGCTATAATCACATTTTGCAAGTACTAAGACCAAGCCCGGTGTTCAAGGTGTTGTATTGCAAATTGCAGGGACTTACAGAAGTGCATACTATGCCCATCATCAACAACTTTTACTATGGGAACTGCAGTTTCACAAATCTTGGACATTAGTTATTTATTAGATTTCAATCATATTTATTTTATTAGACTCAAAACAAAGAAGAAGGTAACCAACGCGTGAATTTTGAATATACACTATCTATGTACTTAATCAACTTACAAAATGTTTGAATAAGATAGCTATAGTACGACTATAAGGCCGTTAATGGTTCATATGTATTGCGTAAATTTTCCCCCCTTTTTGTGGTAAATACCTTGATGTTTGAGTGATATTGTAGCAATAAGTTTGTTTGTTGATTTACTTTTAACTGCACTGTACGGTTCAGGACTTTTTAATAATCCACTGCTGCGCATAGGCCTACCCGCAAATGGTGTTAGAGCTGCCTGGTCTAGTTCAAGTTGGTGGATTTACATACGCTATCGAATTTTGTCTATGGGGTACACAGGTTATCATTTAAATGGTTTTCTTCAAATTACCCCCTTTCGGCTTACTACACACTTTCTGATAAGCCCTGTACTACCTGAATAAATAAAATAGTATCAAAAGAGGAAACTTTATTCTGCTGTTATATTGTCAGCTATATTTCAATAAAATCCATGATCTATTTCACAGAACATGTTGTATTTTTAGAATAGATAACTCTAAGCCTAATAATATAAAGATATATGAAGCATATATGATTCTAATTACCATGTGATCCATACTACGCCAATATTGACTCAGCTGCGCAACAAGTACTTAACTATCGGCGCAAATTTATACCTACTTATTTGAACTGGAATCTAGGGACCGAATACCGGATTTAATACGTTTGTTATTTTAGACAAACATCAGAACTGACTTTAAGCAATAATAATTATGCCTGTGCGCAATCGGTCGCCTATTTTAGATCTGACTGCTCGCTACGAGACGTATGCATAAATTGAAGCGGGCAAATATATATTGGTACCAACGGGTTAACATAGTGCTACCGTGTAATTACAGTACACTAAAGTGAAGTCACAGTTTTCTGACACATCAGTGCCCAAACGTTTTTTTTTTTGTTCTTATAAGTAAGCCACCTGATATAAATCGATGCATTGAATTATTATTACTAATGAAAATAACTATTTTGATTTATTTTTTTCACAAGTTGGTAGGTAGGTATGTTAATTTAAATCGTTAAAATCTTTTCTTCGGAAATTATTAACATACAGACGACATATTCGGTAAAAATCTTTACCCGAATTCGACTGAAATTATAACAATATTATTATCGAAATTGTTGAAGTGAAATTGGGTGTGTACTTATATTTTATTATTATTTACCACGGGACTAATCGCGCACTAAAATTACGAGATAAATAAATACCTCATCATCCCGAGGTTTTGACCGAGTTGCATCGGCCGTGGTCACGGGTAGCTGACCAGCACGGGTAGCTGGTCAGTCTACCCGTGACCACGGCTTTAAATGTTCTAAGGTAAGAAACTTTCATTCAAATTGGACGTTCCAAATTTAAATCACTTTACTCCCTAGGGAGTTTCATACAACATTATTGACCTGCCATAGCCCTCAAGATTATGTTAAGATAATAATGACTTATTTTACATTGAGATTGTACGACATGTAATAAGTCATTTTCGAACGGGTGGTATGAAAATACTTTTTTCGCCAAACTATTACACACACAGAGATAAAATTTAACAAAAAATGCTGTTACATAAAGTTTTGAATGGTTTTAAAAGTTTTGAAGTTCATTATCTCGATTTGCGTTTTTTGGACTAACAGTGTATTGTGCATAACAGGGCCGCGCAGCTAGCAGTTATAATTTAAGGCATTTTCTAAAATTTCAAAAATATTACTAGTTGTTCTAATTCTGAAATAGCTCACTTTTTGACCAACGTACCGGACCGAAGGAGGTACTCAATTCGACGCGTAAATTTATATTTTTTTTATTTATAACCGCTCATAACTTTTTTTCACGGCTTTCAATAATATTTGTTTTATTGGAAAGAGTATACCTTTAAATTGGTTCCATTTAAATTTTATCGGAATCGGCTGAGCCATTTTTGATAAATCAACAATAATGTGAAATATGATACATCGATCCGAGCGAAATATTCGCGAATTCTGTACACGGGTGAAGTCAGTCATGCTATATTTTGAAAAAAATAATTATATTATTAATTAGGTGAAAATGCTCATAATCTTTGTAAAAAAAAGTGACTAAATTATAACAATAACAATTGTTTATTTGTTCCATCCATTATTTTTCATCAACATCATCAGCCTGTATCGACCCACTGCTGGGTATAGGCCACCTCTCCCTTGTCCCAGGTTTCCCTGTCTTGGGCTAATATCAACCACGCATGTCCCGCGATGATTCTAATGTCGTCGACCCATCGGGTTGGTTGTCTGAACTTATTATTTTTAGTACCGGATTATTTTATTTCTATTAGAGAATGCAGTCCTCGGAAATGTACCTAGATTAGTTTAAAACAAACCATGATAACGGTCACTTTGAAGCTTATAATATTGCAAACAGATAGTAAGTCCTATTTATATTCGCTATCGTGGTTCTCAGAAATATTGTGTATTAGGATTAATGTATTATAAGATAATGTGTAAAACAATAGTAATAGTTTCTTAGTGTGTCAATTAGTCTTCAGCATAGCGTAGGTAGTTTGACTAGGTGACCGTTAGCGGTCATCGATGTTTAGCACGGCCAGTCTTCGAATGGGTGACCGCGGGTGGCATTTACAACTGAGCGCTACCGTGGCTCGAATGACACGTTAAATTGTAGGTCCCGGTTTTTTAACCGTTTAGCCATGTCAGAGGCCTTCAGGCGGCTTTAAAACTCTGACACCAGGGCTAGCCACCCGGCCTATACGAACTTACTTTTTACTTCATCATCACAATTTTGCCAGTAGGAAGTCCACTGTTAAACATATGCCTCCCTTGTTACCTAAATACATTTATGTATACATATAGGTATGTCGTAAGTAAAGTGTGGAGATCTTCAGATGTCTATATAGGACTATCCAGAACTGGTATGCCAAACCGACGCAGACCATCATAATGAAAAACTTTTACTATGGGGTCAAACCGAAGTTTGAGATAAGAAATCAGCTGATTCAAAAATTTTGTCGATTCTGGTTGCAGTTTTGTACGGAACAGCTGATTTTTTTTCTCTTTTATGTTCGCCTCATAGTAAACGTTGTTCATAACGAATTTTAGCTTAGTACAGAGTAAGTAAATAAAAAATGTAAAATAAAAAATGAAATGTACTTATACAAAGCTGTATGTACATCGACTGTATACATTTCTACCAAATAACCAGTTTGAACAGGTAGCCAAGTACAAAATAACTTGAATGAATTTGTTTTTGGCCGTCAATCATTTTCACTTTTAAAACGAAAGGTTTTAAATTTCTAAGTTATAACTTATAAATTTGATTTATTACTTTAGGCGAGATTTTAACGTTCATAATACGATTAAGTGTTATAATATGTAAATTTCCGACGAGTTTATTAGGTAGCTCTAAAAGATGTGTAGGCGATTATTCTTTGAAGTCGTGTTGGCCTAGTGGTAATATACATTGTCTCAGAGTACACATATAGGAATAAATCTGAAATTGTACATTTTTATTTAAATCACAAAAAATAGGGCCTCAAAATTCACAAAATATGTGTTCAAAATTCAAAGTGAGTAAATCGATCATGTAAGGTATCATCTAAAAAGATCATTAGCACATGCTAAAACAGGTTTTAAATTATTTTAACAATATGTAATTTCCGATGTACCTATGACGAGAAAAGTGAAATAAAAAATCTTTTTTGTCGATGGTTATAGTATGGAGATTTTAAAAAATTTACTTCTCAATTTTGTAAAATTTTCTGGATTTGTACGGAACCCTCGGTGTGCGAGCCTGACTAGCACTTGTCCGGTTTTTATTTTTTAATTTTTCAAGTGCCATATTACAGTATTTGCTACGGTGCTTTTGAGCTACTGTCAACTCGATATCTTTACGCGTTCCCGAGATAAAGAGTCTTGACATACACTCAGATGGACAGACGGACAGACGGACAACAAGGTGATCCTACAAGCGTTCCGTTTTTTCCGTTAGAGGTACGGAACCCTAAAAAAACCTAATAAGGCCAACTAAAAAGCATTTTGTCATTTCGTAGTCAGTGACGGATCTCATTTACAAAAAGGTGAAAACCATTTTAGGACTCCTCATTTATATTCCGGTGTTGATGGAGAGATTACCGGCACGATAGCTTTACATTCTGCCTCTTTTAGAACGTTAGGTAATACTATTTTGGTTTTACTTTCTATTACATACTTGTAGGTACTTGGTGGTAGCCGTGGTGGTCCAGAGGTAGTGACACTCGCCTTACAATCGTGAGGTCGTGGGTTCAAATCCCCGGTCCCGTACCAATGAGTTCTTCGGAATTTATGTACGGAATTTCACACTACAGGTTTTTCGGTGAAGGAAAACATCGTGAGGCAACCTGCATACGTCCGTAGAAGAAATTCGATGGCGTATGTGAATCCACCAACCCGCACTGGGCCAGCGTGGTGGATAATTGTTTCACAAAACTTACTAGATGGCGTAATAGTCTTATAAATTGATCTGTCATTGTCAACTAGAATAGGGTGAGAGAGAGAATCCTATAGTAAAGTCTCCAATGCTTTACTGAGGTATGACTTAGACTATGTTTGGACTTGACCGCGACTTTATTGGACTATGATGTGACTACGAAAGTGACTATTTTGATAAAATATTATCAAAAATGATTTAAACCTAATACTTGACACTGGCAAATGCACAACAATGCGACACCAAAACATAAAAAAAGAAGAAGACATCTTGACAATGATAGTACGATTTACATAGTCAAAGGATCGACGATTTCACACTATTGTCGCCATTTTTTGGATACTTTCATTACTAAGATTCATTTTTTTTTTTTTAAAACTTCTCATTTACTCGAAAAAATAAACTATTAGCCCTTCAATTGTCCAGTCACCAGATTCTGGTGACGAACAATTTGTCCCATTTTGCCCAGCCGCCAGAATCTGATTAATCGCCCGTTTTTTCTTTAGCAATTTTTTGGACGTCTGCCTATTGCGCTGTCACGCTTTAACTTATACAAATTAGTAATAGGAAAAACAGAGAAGAATATAGGTAGTGTCGTGACTTTTTATTCGATTCCAACTTCGACCTCGTCTAATTTCGCCGACAAGTCGTCACACGTGCTCGGACGCGCATCGGAGTTTTCCAACCGTTTGCGTGTGTGGTAAAAATGGTCAATTTGTTGGTGCGAAAGTGGTTTTGGTGCCCATTTTTCTAACATAAATGATGACAGGGTACGTTATTTATACTTTTAATACATTGTCAATAGATTATTGAGGTATTTTACAACCAAATTCAAATTTTTGAGAGAAAAGAGAGGAAAACGAATTTTTTTTCAACTTCCTACTTTCCTAAAGATAACGTGAAATAAAATTTACACATTCTATAAATAGATTCTAATAGCTGAATTCAAGACAATTCCTATGATGTATAGTTTATTGGGACTATTCATACAAAAATTACGAGAAATCGTGATTTTAGAAGGTAGCGGCGGAAATTAAAAAAAAATCGCGCGTGGCTGGACAAGATTGTATTGTCGCCGGAAAGCGCTGGGACCGCTGAAAGGTTAATTCTAATAATTATTTTTTGCCAAAAATAGCATGACCGACTTCACCCGTGTACAGAATCATTACATAGTATAAAACAAAATTGCTTTCCGCTGTCTGTCCCCATGTATGCTTATATCTTTAAAACTACGCAACGGATTTTGATGCAATTATAATACACCTGTGCGAAGCCGGGGCGCATCGCTAGAACGTAAATATTATGCACGGATCGATGTAACATTTTTCACATTATTGTTGATTTATCAAAAATGGCTCAGCCAATTTCGATAAAATTTAAATAGGACCAATTTCGAAGTATATTCTTTCCAATAAAAAAAGAATTATTGAAGTCGGACTACTATGAAAAAAGTTATGCGTGGTTATACATAAAAAATAAATATACGCATCGAATTACTCGTATATACCTCCTCCGGTAGTTCGTCGGTCAAAATAATAGGTATATGCCAGTACGATTGATTTGTACCATCGATGGTAGGTACACTGACGTTCTTTTATGTCACTAGTACTTATATCAAAAAATGTTGGACAGTCTTATTTCTTTTGTCAATTAAATAAAAATTATGAAAAGATCCGCGTAACTGTGCACGTAACGCTATACCTAGCTTTAGGTACTATTCTTGTAGAAGTAACGTCAAGAGCCCCACTACAGAATTTGGTCACGCTTTATTTTAATTTTATTTTATTACAATTGGTTCGGTAATAGATAATAGGCTTATAACTATGATACAATTTAAATTTTAGCCAAAGTTTCTAAACCTAATGTCCATTGATAACCGTATACACCTAACATCTTGTGGACAAGTGAAGAGAAGAAAAAAAAATTACAATAACATTAATAGATTTTAAAACAAAATAAAGAGTTGTACAAAAATAAAACTAAAATCATAACTTATTTGATTGAAATAACAATTGAAGATTTATAGGCATAAAAACTACATGAGAAAATGTCTACAGGGTCACTCGAATGGTTGTATGCGCGGCACATCCTGCTCACAGGGCTGTTTCGAGACACATTATTTAGGGCGGCTGTACACTTAACAACTGAAATTTATGAAAAGAACGAGAGGGAACTTTAAAATCGACTTTCTTAAGCAATTCTTTTCCAAGTGTTACGTTGACGATCTTGTACAAAATACAGAGGTCTTAGACCATTCTACGGCTTTCAAGACTCTTCACTTGAAACTTTATCAACCTGTCTGCCTTTCTATGGCATTTTTTGATTGATTGATAATTAATTTTATCTACGCACTGTACTGTACAAAATTGGCCTCTTCAGGGGTAAAAAAAAAGAAGGGAAAGTCAAAAGTCAAAATAGTTTATTGCAGTTTTTATTTAGGTACATTGGTAGTTTATAAAAAAACTATAGCTCGATACAAACATGCCTTTTCTAGAATATCATTATGATAAAATATTATGTATTCATGAATACTTACTCATTACCCTATATTTAATAACTCTATGGTCTACAGCGTTAGTCCTTCACTCACGATATTTTAGTCGAAGTGAAAGTTGCAATGCAATCTGCGCCCGCGCACCAAATTGCAATTCGTCAACTGATACTAGAATGGAAGGCCAGCAATAATTGCGAGACGCATAAATTACTCTAGCAAAGCAAAATAGCAGAGTGCTTGTTATTATTTATGTAGTTTATTTCAATTAAATTATGTTCGTTGGTATAGGCCGAATCCCTGTGAACACGAGGTGAGTTGTGCCTGAAATTCATATTAGTAGCGATATGGAGTAGGGATTTGCGCAGATTGTAGCTAACTTCACAAGCGCCTTCATTTGATTCGGTCTATAAGGGTGTTTTCACACGACACCGCGGCGGCAGCGTTTTTGCATAAAGACTCGCCGTCGCCGCCGCGGCGTCGTATGTAAAGCTCCATATAAATCTAAGGCAGACTATCGCAGCGGCGCCGCGGCGGCGACGGTGCCGCTGCCGCTGCGGCATAATGTGTAAAGGGCCTAACGACTGACAAGCGAATCATAGGATTATAGAACATCCACGAATAAGGCGCCGCGCAAACAAGTGTCTGACACCGGACACTGACACAGGGAAACGTAGTTGCTGTATCTTGTAGCGATGATCGGACACCGTCACACGTTCCTACTACTGGTCACCGGTAGCCGGTAATAAGTTACCAGTGACCAGTAGTAGTAACGGGTTACTGTGTCCGATCACCGCTACAGGACACAACAACTACAGTTCCCTGTGTCGCTGTCCGGTGTCAGACACTCGTTTGCGTAGGGAATGGATGATTTCATACTGGTTCCATAGAAATTAAATATTCATCGGTTGCTTGTGTCTCATACAAAACACACTGTTGCTCCCTACCTAAGGTGAATAGAACATTAAAGACCACATGATTGCGCAGGATGCAAGCTGCTTCCAACTGATCTTATTAGATCGATGGATCTCCAATAAAACCGGCAGTGAGCGTACCGAGCGCGTAAAATATTGGCAATCTCAATCTAATCTAATCAAGCATTTCGAATCCTCATTCCTCATACGAACAGCCAGAATGTGGAACGCTTTGCCTGGGTCTGTCTTCCCGCTAGCAACGTGGGTGTCTTCAAATCCCGAGTAAATGGATATCTTCTAGGTAAGCGTGCTACACCCTAGAACGGTTTTAGGACGACTAAAACTGAATAGAGCTATAGCTCCACTAACAGTCACTATTCTCATTACCTAGGAAAATAAATAATTAGATCGTAGTCCACTAAACTATCCATATTATATCGGTTATCAATTGAACGTCATATATGCCCTGCACGCTGCCAAATTATCTTGCTAATTAAGACTGTACTTACAAGATAGAAGACAGAGAGATAGATAGAAGCCGTGGTGTTCTAGAGGTAATGACACCCGCCCTAACAATCATGAGGTCGTGGGTTCAAATCCCGGTCCCGTACCAATGAGTTCTTCGGAATTTATGTACGGAATTTCAACCACTGGATTTTCGGTGAAGGAAAACATCGTGAGGCAACCTGCATATGTCCGAAGAAGAATTTCAATGACGTATGTGAATCCATCAACCCGCACTGGGCCAGCGTGGTGGATATGGCCCAATCACCCTTCGTGGGTAGGCCTACGTCCTGCAGTGGACTATTATAAGGCTGATACAATACAGTACAGTTACAAGATAGGTAATGCGTATCATCATTACAGACACAATACATTACTAATTCTTTTTAACAACAGCTTGTGATAAAACAGATCCAAAGTAAGCTAATAAGACCCCTGTAGTAGGTATAATGTATCTATTTCTGAACCACAAATCTCGTGACATAGGGCATTTCGCGTCGATCTGGTCTGGCTAGCGAAAGAGCCTGCAGCCCACGACACAGGTCACCCTAGTATGGGCTGCAGTGCACATAATATTTTGTCCGTTATTTAGGATATATTTACTTGTATATTTTGCTATTAACCATATATGTACATAGTTCATAAGTTTTTGAAAATAAACAAGTTCAAAAAAATTATAATTTCGTACTAAACTCTACCTAAAATCACAACAACGTGTAACGCTAATACATTTTTGGTATGTATATTTTGTAAACATGCATGTTGCGGTATATGCTGTGTAGTTAGATATAAGCCGAACCAAATTTCTTGGCGGCTGTGAAGTTTGGTACAGCTTTTAGCGCGAAACCCAATCCTCGCACATCTGTTATGTGATCACAGGATTGGATTTTGCGCAGCTTGTAGCTAACTATACAACCACAAAGAAGTTTTATTTAGCCTATATAATAATTGTTACACATAAGTATGCCGCGGGCCAGGTAATGAAAAGGATTCTCTCTATACATCTATGGTTATTAATAGATGAAACAGCTGAGCTCCAAGGCTCCCGAAACTAGAACAAACGGAAACTAATTATAAGATTAGTTTGTAATGTAATAGGTAATGTGTACACAGATCATTTATAGGTACTTAACTATTACTGTACCGGCATTTTGATAGTCCACTGCTGCACACAGGCTAACCTAAGTAAAGCGATTATCATGATTAAAACGCCGGCCCAGTGCGGGTTAGGGGATTGGTCGATTCATATAATCCATCGAATGTATTCCATGGACGTATGCAGGTTGCCTCACGATGTTCTCGTTTACCGAAACACCAGTGGTAAGGTAATTCGCATATGAATTCCAAATAAATCTATGATACGGGACCGGAATTTGTTCCCACAACCCCACTATTATAAGGTGAGTGTTTCTACCACTAGGCTACCTAGTATATTTACACAGTGACAGTACAGTAGTTGTTTGTTGCTATTTTATACGCTCACTGGTACTCGTAAACAGTACCAGTGAGCATATAAAATAAACTCATCTACTAAATATCATAAGTACTAGGTGAAATCACTAGTAAATCTGAAACGCTTGACCGACTTCCAACAAAAAGGGGTTACCATGTCCTGTTGTCACAGATAACAGAACGCAGTTTATTATACCATTATCTACTAAAACAAAACAATTGTTACATAGCGTTACGTTACATATTGTGACATTTACACTAACATAACCTACTATTTTTTTTATATTGATAAAATTGTATGGAACCATCTTATATTCATATTCATATTATTTATTGGTATTAAAAATATAAAAAATACAGGTCAATAACTTAAAACTTTTAAAACGGAATTTCACACCATTGGCTTTTGGGTGAAGGAAAACATCGTGAGGCAACCTGCACACGTCCGTGGAAGAAATTCGACGGCGTACGTGAATCCACCAACCCGCACTGGGCTAGTGTGGTGGATATGACCCAATCATCCTTCGTGGGCAGGCCTACGTCCTACAGTGGACTATTAAAAGGCTGGTACAGTACAGTATAGTACAATAACTTATAATAATTACATACGTTATTATTAAATAATAGTAAGTATATTTTATTATTTATACATTGCATATGCATTGTCATCGGTATTTGATAGCTGTGCAAAGTTTAAAGAAAATCTGATCGCTCAAAGTAGGTCAAAATCGAACTCAAAAGGGTAGGTTACAAGCAAGCAAGCAAACATACAGGTGAAACTAATAAAAGCGTGTTAAAAATAATACCACTTTGAATAACATAATCTTTACAATGTAGCAAATAATTAAATTGACTACTGACTTGAAACACATTTCAAAAAGTTGTGTTTTTATAAACAACAAGAAATAATCATAAATATAGTTCCCCTCTTCCTTTCACCCAAAAACTATATTTTTTATAAACTACTTGATGATTGTAAAATGGCCTCTTGGTGTTGGTTTGCCTTTCAAAGATCCGGGGCAACCAGTGAGTTGTAAAAATAATAATAATAATAATTACGCGCAGGGGCGGCTTTGCACGCGCAGGGGCGGTTTTGTGGCTAGCCGTAGCCAATATAGTGGTGACACCGCGCACCCTGATTCCCTGGGGCTAAATGAGACCCCTGACTCCCCTCTTGCCTTTACCGGCCGGCTTGGAGTGGAAATCGCAAGAGCTAAGAATCTAAGCTCCAGGGTGGAAGTGTTAAAGGGCATAACGCCGCGAGTAGCGTCCAGTGAAAGCGCAGCACACCTCTCGACACCCTAAGCCGTCCACACTAATGTTGCCCCTCCGGCGCCAAGTTGCGGTAGCCTTTATGGGGGGCCCATTTAGTTGATGGCAAGTCACCACCCGCCTAAACATTCTAAAATGAGGCATTATTTGACGGGTGCCGCACCTCATCCTATAGCCCATCTTTGTAAGTCATCTATCACCACATCACAATAACCCGAAATAATGTAAATCATATCTAGCAATAGTTATTATCATCCTACTCCATGCACTTAACAGATAAGTTTTATAACATTTTATGTAAAAGGGCCTCTCAGTGTTGGCTGCGGCTCCACTGATGCCTGCCAAAGGACCAAGCTATGCTTGTGATTTATACTTGAATAAAAGATCATAATAATAATTAGTAAAAATATTATTATTAGTATTAAACTGAAAAGACGTGATTAAAACCATCATTATAAACAACTCTAACTATGGCGTCAACCTGGAATTCGAGAAAAAACATAAACTGTTTCATACATTTTATCGATAGCAAGTTGCAATTTTGTATGTAACAGCAGTTTTTTACTTGAATTCGGGTCGGCCCCGTAGTAAAGTTGTTCATAATTAGGATTTTAATCACCCTCTTTCGGCTTAGTATAGGACAAACAGATAACCCTGTATACAATGTTATACTGAGCCTCAAAACACTTTATTTTTTTACGTTTACTAAAAAAACAGAGTTACACGAGATACGTTCTGACACTGAGCTAAGCAAGTTTAAACAAATAAAGAACAAGCCCGAGTTTCTTACAAAATATACTTAAGTAAAATTGTCAACCGCCTTGACATCTGTACTGAAAAACTTGGTCTACATTTTAATGCCACTCCGGAGACAGTTATATAATTCAAGACTTTCCTTTGACCTTGAAAATAAACTTGAAATTTCAAGCGAGTAAAATCGTAGCTCTATTGGCCTTGGACTTCGAAGCCTTAGTGGAAACCTACATGCGATCCGAAGAACTGGAGCAAAAACTGTCTATTTCAATTTGATTTTACTTATGTAACTTTTTCTAACTCCTAACTCGGTCATAGCTGCACTAAGTAAAATTATAATTATACTAGCTGACCCGGCCACGCGTTGCTGTGGCTAAATAAATAAAATTGCGACTATAATTTGAGATTTAAACTATCCTATCTCTCAAGTTGGATCGAACTGCACATGGTGTGCGAATTTTATTATAATCGGTTAAGTGGTTTAGGAGTCCATTGAGGACAAACATTGTGACACGAGATTTATATATATTAAGATTGTTTTTCAATCACTATCACTAAGTACATAATTATAAAGTGAAGTTGCCTTTTTGTGTGTCTGTCTATGTATTCCCTTAGATCTTCTAAACTACACAAATCTTTTAGAATATTTCATGCGGAAAGTTTATAGATGTTATTCGTAACCGGGCGAAGCCGGGACGGGCAGCTAGTTAGTAATAAGTTTGTGTATTGTGTAATTATGGCACTTGTGTGCTCGAAACCCACCCTTTGTGGGTAGACCTGTGTTCTGTACTGTACTGTACCAGCCTTTTTAATAGTCCACTGCAGGACGTAGGCCTACCCACGAAGGGTGATTGGGCCATATCCACCACGCTGGCCCAGTGCGGGTTGGTGGATTCACATACGCCATCGAATTTCTTCTAAGGACGTACGCAGGTTGCCTCACGATGTTTTCCTTCACCGTAAATACAGTGGTGTAAAATTTCGTACATAAATTCCAAAGAACTCATTGGTACGGGACCGGGGATTCGAACCCACGACCTCACGATTGTAAGGCGAGTGTCACTACCTCTTGACCACCACGGCTATTCACCTGTGTCCAGCAGTGAACTATTAAAAAGAAATAAGAATATATTCGAAAAAAACGATTTATTTATTTAGTATTTTTCGCCAAAATGTGATTCAAGAACGTTTAGATTAAAATTATATTTTATCTTCTTAAAAACTTTTAGAGTTTTTTTTAAAACTCAAGATATTTTAAAGCTTTAGATATAGGTACTAAGAATTTAAATATTAAGACTACAAATTTTAAAGCTTCCAGAGACTTCAGTGTACAACTTCAGAATATTTTAGAAATTTTAAGACTAGCGAAGTCAAGACTCTAGTTTCTAACTTTAAGTTTTTTAACCACATCATTCATCCAAAAATATACTACACTAGCTTTTACCCGCGGCTTCGCCCGCGATATAATTTAATTTATGTTTATCTTGTCAAAAAAATATGGTAACTAAAACAGTAAGTGCGCCACAAAATATAGCCCCAATTCAATGTGAAACGGTACACAAATAGTGTAGCAAATAATCATTTCAAACCCAAAAAACAGCCAATCTCAACTAATTTGTTTCGTCATCGTTATCATTCGCAGCTTTCTTTGACCCACTGTTGGGTATAGGCCTCTCTCTTGCAGTACCATCTGCCTCGGCTCTTTGCCGGTCGTGACCAGGCTCGACCGGCGGTATTTATGATATCGTCGAGATAGTCGACCCACCTTGCTGCCGCGCCGCACATAGCTGAGCGCTCTCACCTATTCAAGTTCCCTAGTTGACCAGCTTGGTCACCACCGTCTTTCTTGGTCAAGAAGCGCTGGTCGAATTGGTTGCCACGCCATTGTAAACGATGTCATACGCAGGGCTTTTGCGACCGCCAATATCGCAGCCGTACTCGAACCGAATGGGCTTGCGCGTGGTGATGGCAAAAGGCCTGACGGTATGAAGCTGGTCCCATGGAAGTGTAGACGGCCCTTAGTATGGGACGCGACTTGCGTCGATAGTTTGGCGCCGTCAGCGGAGCAGCACAAACGGCGCAAATATGCTAACCTCGGCAGTGGTTACATATATTTGAGCCGTTTGAAATTGAGACATTGTGCGCGTGTTGGCCGGGAGCTTATCTTGTTTTCAAAAGTCTTTCTTAGCGTCTGATGTGCCCGCCGCGTGACCAAAATGCTGGTGTTTATTTGGCTCAACGTATAAGCAGCATTGCTAAGCTGATTGGCAATGCTGCCAGCATATTGGGCACGCTGCTAACTGGCAGTGAGCTTGAGCATTTAGAATATCTTTAGACCTTCAAGGGTCTGTGGATGATCCAATTGCTTGTTATGTAGTAGTAGTTTATGAAGTTTTACATTATAAGTCTGTATTTAGTGGTAGTTAATAAAGGCACAAACTTGCTCTATAAAAAAATCAAGTACCTTGCACCTTGTTGTCACTGTTCAAACCTAACCCGATATCAAAATACCTTATACTTATAAATGCTTCTGCTGATTAAGATAAGGTTAGAGTGTATCGGCCCATAGGATCCCGCCTTGTCGTGGCAGGAGAACTTAGTAGCCGAGGCTTATGGGCGGCGCGGGAATCCCAGGTAGAGCCGCTTCTCAGGGTTTTTTCTGAGACAGCTGAGAAAGCTTCGCTCAAGGTCTCCCGATTCTTTTTGGTCTTTTCCCCCTAGGCAGTTTAGAAGTTTGCACTCGAGGTTGAGCCGCTTTTCTGGGGTTTTTAAATATAGCAGCTGAGAGGCTGGCCGGCAAGTTGTGTGCCTCATGAGGAGTGCCGCAACTGAGCTGGGCTGCACTTTTATCACTGTTCAATCCTAACCAAACCAACAGAAATTTATGTTCGTGTCAAGGTCACAACTCAGAATCAAGGTTAATAACCTTAGTTTCAAGATATTTATACTCATGCCATACTACTTTTAAAAATCAAGTCGATCCGTTTCTTCGTATATTAGCATGGATTCTGTACCATAAAGGTAGAATAAAGAAATATGTTTAACCTCTAATGGTGGTATATTTAAAAATATTTTTAATTTCAGACGAAATGACGGCCCAGTATTAAACGTCATTGTAATATGTAGCATAGCAAAGGGAAAACTATTTTGTCCAATTTTAATGTCAATTGTCAGTGTTAATTCATACTTTATTCCTCTTCGAGGAGCTATAAAGGTGGAAAGACAATTTGTCCCTTTGCTATGCTAAGCGAGACATTTATAAAAGTCTGCAGTCAACGTATGTCACCTGTCATCTAATTACGTTTTGTGAATCTTTGTTAGGCCCAATCAACCCAATTATGAACGCGCCATCGTAAATTTAATAGCAACGTAAAAAGTGTTCTCTCTATCGAATGCCGAAAGTGAAAAAGAAACAGAAATAGTCTAATTAACTGTTATAATTACGATGGTGTCTTCAAAATTGGGCCTTTTAGCGTCGTTGTGATAGGTGACAGTTTCGCTAACGCAAGATTTTGTCCTATCCTACGGGAATTATGCAATTTTCGGGATAAAATGTAGCCTATGTCCTTTCTCAGGGCCTAGACTATCTGTGTACCAAATTTCATTGAGATCGGTTAATTAGTTTTGGCGTGAAAGCACGACAGACAGACAGATATACAGACAGACAGAGTTACTTTCGCATTTATAATATTAGTAAAGATAATATATTATCAGTATAATGATATCCAAGGACTGCTCATCGATTGATTTGACAGATATTCGATCGACAGTTGTTTATTTTGACATTCTTGCAGCGCACGCTAGAGTAGCTCGCAGATGGCAGAATTTTCCTACTTACTCAACATTTATCGTTATATTTAGGACAATTCACAAAATATCTTTATAAATTGTAGCCTATGTGTTATTCTGATGTATAAGCTATATTATTGCAAAGTTTCATCTCAATCCGTTCAGTTGTTTTTGCGTGAAAGAGTAACAAACATCCATACATCCATACATCCATCCATCCATCCATCCATCCATCCTCACAAACTTTCGCGTTTATAATATTAGTAGTATAGTATAGTATAGTATTTAGGACAATTCACAAAATATCTTTATAAATTGTAGCCTATGTGTTATTCTGATGTATAAGCTATATTATTGCAAAGTTTCATCTCAATCCGTTCAGTAGTTTTTGCGTGAAAGAGTAACAAACATCCATACATCCATACATCCATCCATCCATCCATCCATCCTCACAAACTTTCGCGTTTATAATATTAAGTAGTATAGTATTTAGGACAATTCACAAAATATCTTTATAAATTGTAGCCTATGTGTTATTCTGATGTATAAGCTATATTATTGCAAAGTTTCATCTCAATCCGTTCAGTAGTTTTTGCGTGAAAGAGTAACAAACATCCATACATCCATACATCCATACATCCATCCATCCATCCATCCATCCATCCATCCATCCATCCATCCTCACAAACTTTCGCGTTTATAATATTAGTAGGATAAGCAGAAAAGCGATCTGATTGATTGATAGTAAGATTTGATCCCAAATAGAGATTTGAAAAAAGAATATTTTGCCTTTGATGACAGATTTTATCTTAGATTAAAAGTGGCTTTAACTTTTAAAACCTAGGTCTTTAGGAAGTAAGTTCGTATAGGCCGAGTGGCTTACCCTAGTGTCATAGTTTTAAGCTGCCTGAAGGCCTCTGACATGGCTAAACGGTTAAAACAACCGGGGCCTACAATTTACCGTGTCATCCGAGCCACGGCAGCGCTTAGTTGTAAATACCACCCGCAGTCTATCCGAAAACCGTACTGAAAATTGCTTAACTGTGATGATCACTAACGAGCACCTAGTCAAACTGCGCTATGAGCGCTACTGTTTTTTTTATATTTTTTAATTTTTCTTATTTTTTGTATTTTATAAGTTAAAGGTAAAAATGTCACTCGTCAATCACGCTACTGGTATGGTTTCTGTGACGCGTGTATTATAAGCTTGTCGCATTATAGTAAACAGGAAAAGATTTACTCGTGTTTATTTATGCCACAGCTGTTTTACGAATATATTTACGGTGGAATGTTTTGATCTATGTACGGAGAATAGGCTAGATGAATAAAAAATATAATTAGTCCGTCAATAGATTATCAAGCAATCATATCGAAAAATAATTAAAGTTATAAATTACATACTGCCTGATGTTGAGCAGATATGCGGTCTAGGGTGTAGCACGCTTACCTAGAAGATACCTATTTACTCGGGATTTGAAGACACCCACGTTGTACTTAAGCGGGAAGACAGACCCAGGCAAAGCGTTCAACATTCTGGCTGTTCGTATGGGGAATGAGCATTCGAAACGCTTATTCTAAATGTCCACCATAAAAGGGTGGCGCTTTGGTCGCGTCTGTCTAGCCGTACGATAGAACAAATGAACTATCAAAGAAAGTTTGAAAGTTACAATTAGTATAGTCCGAATCAAACGTTTTGGCGGCTGTAGTGTTATCTACAAGCTGCAGATAACCCAATCCTCGCGCAGCAGTTAAGTGAGCTTCAGTTAGGATTGGATTACCCGCAACTTGTAGCTAACATCACAGCCGCCAAAACGTTTGATTCGGACTATACTAATAGGCATAATGTACTGTACTGTATCATCCTTTTAATAGTCCACTGCAGGACGTAGGCCTACCCACGAAGAGTGATTGGGCCATATCCACCACGCTGGCTCAGTCCGGGTTGGTGGATTCGCATACGCCATCGAATTTCTTCTACGGACGTGTGCAGGTTGCCTCACGATGTTTTCCTTCACCGAAAAGCCAGTGGTGTGAAATTCCGTACATGAATTCCACAGAACTGGGGTACGGGACCGAGATTTAAACCCACGGCCTCACGATTGCAAGGCGGGTGTCACTACCTCTAGGCCATCACGGCTTATCGACTAACGGCATAATGATTAAAAAAAATATAATTAGTCCATCAGATAGACTATTCAAAAACATTAGACACGTATTTTTTCTTTTGTCAATTAAACAAAAATTGATGAAGATATGGCCCGTTAAAGTTCCGCGTGACGTCACAAGTGCCATACAAATGTATAGACTTCTGTGAGAGAGGTGACGTTACGACACCCACTCCCAAACTTTGACAAGGTTAATCTTTGTCAATTGTAGTCTGACAATAGAATAAATACGTCCAATATTTTTTGATAATCTCACGGACTAATAATAATAATGATGTTTTTACCCTGTCATTATGCCTAGTGCTACTTTTTTTTTATTGGAAAATTACAAACCACATACCTACTCCAGGGTCTGTGCCTTTTGTTAACTAATATATTCAATTTATCCGATTTTACTGTAGAAAAAGAGTTAGTACAATAGAAATGGGTTAATTTAAATTTTAGCCTAAGTTAGTAGTTTCGGCGAATTGCGTGAATGCCACGAGCAAACCGGTGACTGTGACGCATGTGCCAGCCATCGCTCTCCACGACCATATTTTAGGGATGAGAACGACCTATTGTTACTTTCAAAGGTGATAGTTCTCTTTCCGCGCATTTCAACATGTTATCTATAGCTGGGACTGAAACAAGCACAACTCGTTATCACAATGTAAACTCCTGCGGAAGTTCAATATATTTTTATCTCACTTATTTTCCTGTTTTACTGTTTTTTTACTATTTGAACAAACTTGTATTGATAATTCACCGAAGCGAAGCGAAGGTCTCAGTGTCAACTCGATGATTTTGCTTTTCGTCTCTCCGGATGTTGATTTTTGTCTACAGGTCGCATTTTTCAAACATTTAATGGATTTTTTTTCAACCGTGATTTTTGATTGAGGGAGTGCGACAGCAATTTTACCCCGTTTTTAAGTGAAATGCCCACCCATTCAAACACCGGCGACGACAAAAAATCCATTAATATACAAAACCTACTAAGTTTCTTCGAGATTGGTTAAAAATGCGACCTGTTAACGAAAATCAACATCTGCAAAATCACTGTGTTGTGCAGATCTTCGCTTTGCTTCGATCAAGATGAAATCAACATTAACACTATTTAGAACTATGTCCCTATAAAATTTGGTCATCTACCAAGGTACAAAGGTAGACTATACCCGTCTACCCGTGACCACGGTCGATGTAACTCGGTCGAAACATCGGGATGATGAGGTATTTATTTATCTCGTAATTTCAGTGCGCGATTAAGCCCCGTAGTATATAATAATAAAGTATAGTGATTTCAAGAGCCGTATACTATACTTACATCATTACTATGGAACTAACTCCGAAACAGCAAAAAAATCAGCTGCTCTATTAGGTAGGTACGTTGACTATCAACAAAATGTATGGACCAGCCAGTTTTGTTCTTGATTTTGGGGTTAGTCTAATTCTAAAAGTTGTGCACGACAATGAATATATTAGGTACCTACAGGATATTAAGTATATTGCAAAGAGCATGCCAGCAAGAGGGACTTTTATAGGTATATATGCTCATTTTTAAGAGTTGCCTGGAAGAGATCGCTATAAGCAAAATGCCCTTTATTGCACTAGTTTTAAGTTGCTTTTTCTCCCTTTCTGTGTATTTTTCTGTTTTCTGTATTTTTAGTGTTAACAATAAAGTGATCACTCATTCATTAATTTTTATTAACAAACTTTATTATGGGGCCAACTGCGAAATGTGACCCGAATCAGCTGTCGTTGCAATACAGTTTTAGGCAACTGATAACAAAATTATTATGTATTTAAGGATAAAGGTTGCTTCTATGACCTTTAAAAAACCGATAACGAAACAAAAAACTGTCTACCTATTATGTAGAGCAAATGTAGCTTTGAGTAAGTAGGTAATATAGAATCAGAAGACAATGATATCCTTATTGTATTTTCTCTGAACTCTAGAGACTCATATGTCAGCTATATACTGGCTGAAATAAAACTGAAGTGTCTACTAACACGTCACAATTAAAAGAAAAATTACGAAACCAAAAACTAGTTTGAAATAAGAACATACCTATTCAGCCAGCAGGCGCGCCAGGCGATCGATAACACACGTGTTGATAACAGCTCGCCGGCAACAAAAAACGAAACAAAACAAACACAAAAAAACTCGCACAGGATTCCCAAGCAGTCTTCTAGTCCACTGAACAATCAAACACAGTACACTAAACGTTTCCACGCATTTTTTTTACCAACCGGCGTTTTTTTCCGGTCAAAATAAAACACAGAAAAAAGAAAATAAACAAAGAAGATTGCGAAGACGCGTTTTCGCGCGCAGTTGATGTTGCAAGTTTTTGTATTTGGAACACAGGTGAATGTTAATTTTGCTTGATTGCAGTTGCAGCGTATTTTCGCAAAAAAGAGAGCGGTAGGACGGCGAACTCCTCCGTGTCGCGAGCTATACTGAGAGAAAAAAACAAACGTTGCTAACTAGCCGGCATCGCTGAGCGGGAAACGGGAAAATTACGTGCATCTCTTTTGCTCTCTCTGTTGCGGTATAGGAGAATCTTTGTCTGATTATACAGCCTGTGCATTTTCCTGTAGATTTGGTAAGTGGATGTTTAATAAACACGCTCGTGGCCAAAGTGCGTTTGGTGCAGAATGACAGATGTCAGCTGATAGATTGAGGTTATGTTTTTGTTGTCAACTGTAGAGCTCTTTGCGGTAGGTTTGTTTATGAGTCATGAATAGTTTTATATAGGTACGATTATAATAAATGAGTATAAAAGTACATGGTAGATAATTTCCTGTAATTTTAATTTGGTTTGCTTTTTTTACCGACTTCCAAAAAGTAGGAGGTTCTATGTTCGATTGTATGTTTTTTTTTGTGTATGTTCATCGATATTTTCGCCAACTAAATCATTGAACTGAATCAATTTTTTTATTCAAAAGAGTATACTCTCAAATATACACATTTATTTTTTTTCGAAATCGGCTGAGCCATTTTTAAAAAATCAACAAATACCTACCTAAGTACATACTAAAAATACCTACATCAATTCGAGCGAACTATTCGAATTTTGTACACGATGAAAATCGGTTTTGCCAATTTTTGCAAAAAATAATTATTTATGTAAATGTATAGGTAGGTACCTACATTCTGATTTGATTGATTTAATTGAATCAGAATCAGATTCAGAACATTTATTGGCACCAACAATAGAGTATTAACATATAGAACTTAATGTTATGATTACGTCTACTTGAGGAACCTGCTATATAGGGTGTAGCAAAACAAGGTAAGTAGGTCTTATAGTATAATAGTTAAATTTAAATCTAAATTATAGTGTGACAAAATGTTGTATATTATGACAGTTTATCTGTTAAGTGTCTTAGTATAACCTTATATAGGTTATACTAAGACAATTTATTTTGTTAGTGGTAGCGAACATAGCTTAGTCGTTCTGTAGTTATGAATATTTCAAAAATAAATAAACAAAAATATTTATTCAAAGGAAAACATAATTCCAATTAATTCTATTTTAGACTCTACAATACAGCTCCCTTATCCAACTGTTGAGCCACCTACTACTGGTCATGATCAACTCGTTAAATAGGCACAAACGGCACTTAAACTTTCAAAATATTTGTTGTAAAATTACATTTTGATAATTATGTTAAAAATGTATAAAGTTACGTTGACGTGACGTTAACCTAGAACAATGAAATTTAGGGAGGAGCTTTGACTTTAAGTACTAATACAGGAATAAATCTAAAAACAGCACATTTTTTATTACATCTTATAAAAATAGGACCTAAATGTAAGAAATGGGGGTCCAAATTATAAAGCGAGTTAATCGTATCTTGTGGCGTATCATATAAAATAACTTCATTCCCGCATACTGCAACAGGTTTTTGATTATTTTTACGATGTGTATTTTTCAGCTTATTAGAAGAAATGCAAAAAAAAAACTACTTTTGTCGATGACAAAATTTTAGATTGGCTAAGTATTTTCTTTCTTCCCTAGGTATAGTTTTATCAACTTAGTTCCGATTTCTTACAATTTTTGGGATTCGTACGGAACCCTCGGTGGGCGAGCTTAACTCGCACATATCCGGTATTTTTTTGTATGGATTTAGAAGTTAGAAGTTTAAAAGTTGGACGGTGTCAAAGTCTAGTCATCTTGTTTTGCCGGAAAATCAAAACATTCCTATGGCGAATGCTACACGCTCGAAATTTATCGTGATATTTGGATCGTAATCCAGGATTTTTTTTATTACTAATAATACATAACGAGTATGTAGTATGTATGTAGTTTAAAAACAACAATACTTAACGAGCTAAAATTCGAGAGCCATCCGTATCACGTATCGCGTGATACGGATTGCTGGATTTCTAGAAATCCAAAAATCCACTATCTGTAAAATAGATAAATATATAAGTATCGAGCGTTTAGTCTCTAAACGATATTTATCGCGTCGGTATTCAATATTTAGTTTATCTTTTTTAATCAAGTAATCGACTCCAGCAGATGTGCAAAGCGAGCATCGGGTATGCGAAAATAATTTTCAGTCATCCACTTTTTGGTATTCCCGAATCCCGTTAAATTAATTCAGATGTGTGTATTTTTCTCTATCTTGAAACTAATATTTCGCCCATTTTTTTCGCTTCATACGTCTTTTCAATGCAATCGCTAATATAACAGCAACGCAACCTTTATTCATATTGTCACTCATAGCTTTAATTATATTGTAATACGAAGCGTACGAGTGTACTTAATAAAATTTACAGCCGTACTGACGCGATTCGTATCGTATGTGTAGTATGCCAAAATATTACTTGTGATCCAGTCATATAAGCTTAAATTAGGTAAGAATCTCGGAATTCGAGATACCCAGCTGTAAGTCTGTAAATACTCCTCTAATGTACATTGACACCCTAAAAGTTGTCTCAAAACCTACATATTTAGGGCGCGCACTCTCCGCTCTCTATCTCGAAAACGGTTCAACGTATGAAAATTTTTTTTAGACAAAATTTGTAGAAAATTTTGTATTCTACAATATTAATTAAATACAAATAGCAAAAAACCCATAGGAAATGAGATATTTACAAAAAAAGGGCAAAAAACCGATTTTTGTGACCTTTAACTTTGAAATTTAATAGTTGCGTACACCCCACCATATGTAGGTTTTGAGACAACTTTTAGGGTGTCAATATACAAGTATTTACAGACTTACAGCTGGGTATCTCGAATTCCGAGGTGAATCTACTATAATGACTGGACTATTGATAAATATCACGTTAAATATCACGATAAATATCGAGCGTGTGGCATTTGCCTATGGGATAGCATAAAGCCAAAATATAACGCGCTGGCAATTTTGCAAGCAATGAATAAATTTTTATACCAAGTACTATTTATATAAATGTATTATTCAATAAAAATGTACGAGTCTAATTTTTTATTTCCACTGCAGTTAGCACCTCGTTTCAGGTTCCCAGCTAATTGCATAATACATTATATCGTCCGCATTTCATTTGCATGAATTTCTACAATAGAAAACTGAATTTCCAACTTCACCTAGGAAGGTAGGTATGTATTCTGGGTGAATTTATTAAAATAAAGTTTTTGTTGTTTTTAAACTATCGCGATTTGAACACATTATTATAATATACTACGGGACTAATCGCGCACTAAAATTACGAGATAAATAAATACCTCATCATCCCGACGTTTCGACCGAGTTGCATCGACCGTGGTCACGGGTAGATTCAAGGTAGTATATTATAATAAAATACAGTTTTTGACCGACGAACCACCGGAGGAGGTACTCAAATCGACGCGTATATTTTTTTTTATGTATAACCACGCATAACTTTTTTCATAGTAGTCCGATTTTAACTAGTAGTCCGCCCCGGACTTGGACCTCGCGCTATTTCTATTTTATGTCATAAATACCTAATATCCTACTTATCCTACTATCCTATTCTACTAATATTATAAACGCGAAAGTTTGTGAGGATGGATGGATGGATGGATGGATGTATGGATGTTTGTTACTCTTTCACGCAAAAACTACTGAACGGATTGAGATGAAACTTTGCAATAATATCCTACTAATATTTTAAACGCGAAAGTTTGTGAGGATGGATGGATGGATGGATGGATGTATGGATGTTTGTTACTCTTTCACGCAAAAACTACTGAACGGATTGAGATGAAACTTTGCAATAATATAGCTTATATATCAGAATAACACATAGGCTATAAATTATAACGATATTGTGTAAATTTTTCATAATATAACGATAAGTGTTAAGTAAGATCTGAGAACTCTGAGAAGCTATTCTAGAGTGCGCTTCAAGAAATGTCAAAAAAAAAATCAACTGTCGAATCGAACAACCGTCAAATCGTATTTTGTTTTATTTTTTGGATTTTCCACTTCCTTCATTAAAGGTGGTAACGTAGGGCTTCGGGTTTGATAGACGGAACGTGACATAGTCTTCTTTTTATCCCGGATAAATAAAGGGTTCTCATGGGATAGAACAAAAATCAAAATATAATGCGGGCGAAGCCGCGGGTAAAAACTAGTATAATAATATGTATGAAAGTTAGCGTGTTATAATATCATTCGGTGAAATGTTTAAAATAGTCATCCGCAACTCCCGCAGAAAGTGGCGACGTTTTGCCTCCTTTTACCACGGCCCTCGTATCTTCGCAACCACTGAACAGAAGATGTTCATATTCGAACTTAATAATTCTATAAATATAAACTACGTTTATGCTAAATTTCATAGAGATCGGTTGAGGGGTACTTGAGTTACCTATCGTCGAACAAATATTCATAAAACCATACACCCAAGTGCCGGCTCGTCCCAGTAGACTCTGAGACCTCACTTACGCTCGGTAAATATTTTTTTTACTATTGGAAAGAGTATACTTTGAAATTGGTCCCATTTAAATTTAATCGAAATCGGCTGAGCCATTTTTGATAAATCAACAATAATGTTAAAATGCTACATCGAACTGTGCGAAATATTTGCGAATTCCGTACACGGGTGAAGTCGGTCATGCTATTTTTTTGCAAAAAACAATTATAACTTAGACGTAAGCAAAGAAGATATAATAATACTACGACGTAAGGCCGATTGGCCAACCCTAGAGTCAACGTGTCTGAAAAAGCCGTGGTAGTCTAGTGGTAAAAAACTCGCCTATCATTTCGTGAATTCAATCTATGTAAGCTGGTCTCGTCTCATCCAATCTTATGGAATTTTGTGCGTCGTCTAAAAAATGTCCTATTCAATGAGTGAAACTAGAATAGCAACACACACGGTAACACATCATGTAACTACCTCCAGCTAGCTTAGCATACAAGACCGCGACAAGAGTTTACCGACGTGTGCAAAGGTGACAGATATATGCTTTATTATAACTCTGTCACGTTCTGACACGTCGATAGTATTATTTTATGGTCCGTATGCTAAGGCCGCAGGACATAAAGTTTGACATCGACGTTAGTTCCACGACAATTACGCCTCGACCGCAGTTTTCGATCAGGCGTTACGTCAGCAAAATAGCTTCTTGCCGCCTCATAGTTCAGTTTGTGCTACCTAGCTACCTACCTATTAGGAACAATATTAGGAAAATTTTATATATCATGCGCTGGTCGATGCTATAATCAGACTTAGCTGCTACGGACTTAAGTTTCCAACATACTTGCAACCAATCCAAAGGTGACGTCCTCAAGTGGTATATAATTCAGAGAAAATTCGAACCAAGATTATATATACATCACTTGAAAGCTTGATTTATGGACTTCTCAAAAATATTTAATTTTGATATTTTTATCCCTCCATTATTTTTTAAATGTTAAATATAATTTATATGTATGAAAAATAATAATACAGCTTTGTATTTTTTCTGGTTTAGCAATAATAAAGTGCTTCTATCGTTATTTTACTTACATTTGTAGCTGATTCTTCCATATTCATCTCTTAATTTGCTAAAATTAAAAATTATAACCTACCAGTGTGACCAGTTAGTAGGTACAATGTGACAAAAAACACTTAAATACTGTGTCTAATTGGTAAAAATGCTTCTATTTAATAATAATAGAGGTTACTTAACCAGGGTTGATAGAGATAAACTACCTATTGAGCCAAATATGTATATTTATGCTAATAGATTCAAAATAAAATTTAAAAAAAAACCGGAGGGCTCTTTTTTGGTTTTAACTGATGTAATAGACTCAGAAAAATATGAACTTTCTCGAAATGTAACGAGTGTTGTGGTTCGAATTTTTGATTATTATTATACCAGCATCCATACATTTTGTGGACATGTCCTTAATTTACAAATTATAATTCTGAAAAAAATAGTCAGCAAAATAACAATGAAATCATTGAATAAGGAATACAATAAACTATTTAAAATTTGTAAAATCCTACCAGTAAAAAAGAAAGTCGATCGAAAATTTCGAGAAATCATTTCAAACAAAATATAGCTTTTAAAAATGTTAAAGATACTGATGTTAGATGAGTTAAACGATGAAGATTAACACATTAGAAAGTAAACATTTGTATCAAATTTCAGATTATAAAAACAAAATATGTTAATGATAATTGATAACGACATTACATTGCCCACATGTACCTATAATAACACGGGAATGTATTTCTATCCGCTTGTACATAGATACTAAGTTATATACCTAATGTGAGAGCTATCCAGCCTACAAACCGCTTCGCTGTTTGGCAGTACTTTTAATTGTATCTATGTATGTTATATTCAGGACAAATAAATAAAAAAAAACCTTACCTACCCTTATAAAATATACTAGATTATTAGGAGCCGTAGTGGTCAAGAGGTAGGTAGTGACACCC
The DNA here is from genome assembly GCA_949316475.1 of Hypomecis punctinalis. NCBI lineage: Eukaryota > Metazoa > Arthropoda > Insecta > Lepidoptera > Geometridae > Hypomecis > Hypomecis punctinalis. The sequence continues at coordinate 15,711,837 of OX438809.1, forward strand.
TCATTAGAGTGCTTTTCCACCAGAGATGTGCTATACCAAAGAAGATATAATAAGACTACGACTGTACTACGATGCTATGGATGCGTTTGATATCCACCAATCATATTCATTGGTGCACATAGCTAAGCACTGGTGGAAACGGATTCAGCTAAGATATGTTTTTTTATATGGAAGGATGCTTGCTATGGATGTGTGCTATACTACTATGCTGTTTCCCTACTATCGATACGTAGCATAGCTCGAGACGCGCATCTTTCTCGCACATCTACGAGTACTTTGCGGCGGCACAGCTTCGTAGCGCATTTTCCTCGCACAGCTACCTAGCGTAGTATTGGTGGAAACGGTCACATATTTTCGTAGCGTAGATTTTACATCTTCGCAGTATAGCTGCATAGCACAACACTGGCGGAAAAGCACACTTACAATCGTGAAGTCGTGGGTTTAAATACCGGTCCCGTACCAATGAGTTCTTTGAAATTTATGTACGGAATTTCACACCACTGGCTTTTCGGTGAAGGATAACATCGTGAGGCAACCTGCATACGTCCGTAGAAGAAATTCGATGGCGTATGACCAACCCGCACTGGGCCAGCGTGGTGAACATGGCCTAATCCCCTTCGGGCCTTCGTGGGTAGGCTTACGTCCTACAGTAGACTATTAAAAGGCTGATACAGATTATTGGGCAACAACTAGATTAATGTTCGATATCATTGAATTAATTATTTTAATTAAACAACTTTTAATATGAGGTCAATCCAAGAATAACTTGATCATTAGACTTTGGGGAGAGTCAATTGGAACAATCTTTAGAATTGAACCTTTCTTTTCTTCCTCCGTTTAAGCTTCAGTAATACCCAAATCTACTGCTAGATATTGGCTTTCTCTATAGATTTTATCCTACTAATATTATAAACGCGAAAGTTTTTACATACCTACAATACATAGGGTTCCCCGTACATAGGGTTCGTTCTTCCCCGGGTTTTAGTGGATGGCCAGAACCCCATCACTGACCATTCACGAGCCCAGATTCCGTCGTCCAGACGCCGGGGCAATATAATACGGTCCGTATTATATTGCCCCGGCGCGGGCGTCAGGGTAATACTAACAGGCCTAGCCGAGCTTGGAAGTCAATGTTATGTATTAACATACAATCCTACTAATATTATAAATATAATCCTACTAATATTTTTTTTTGGAAATAATAATAGCGTCCTCCTCTTTCCTAATGATTTATAATTTTAATAATGTGACCGACTGCGTAATTTTGCTATGACAATGTAGATATAATTTTGATTTTGTAATGTTAACTTAATTTTAATTTTGTGTAGATTTGTTTTTTGATTTTGTTATGACAATTTATTTTTAATTTTATAATGATAACGAACAATGAGCAGTCCTAATATAATAAATAGTTTGCCATACCCTTAAAGGGTCATATGTATTTGACAATATAATGTAAACATGTAATCTAAGAACCGCATGTACAAATTATTACATATGTTGCAATAAATAAATAAATAAACGCGAAAGTTTGTGAGTATGTTTGGATGTTTGTTCCTCTTTCACGCAAAAACTACTGAACGGATTGAGATGAAACTTTGCAATAGTAATGCTTATACATCAGAATAATACATAGGCTGTAATTTATAAAGATATTGCGTGAAACGAAGTTCGCCGGGTCAGCTAGTATAATAATATGATCAGTTGGAAGCGGCTTACACCCAATACGGAAGCTTATTTCCTGCGGTCTTGATGAGATCATCTGTCCAGTTTAATTGTGAATCTTAAACAATCACCTAAAAAGATATGAAAATATTACTTAAGGATAATATATAATTTACATAAGAGTTACGTGGAAATATGTACTGAGTTAGAAATATTAAAAACTAGTTTTTACCCGCGGCTTCGCCCGCATACGCAATATATCATTTAAATTTATAGCCTATGTGCTATTCTGATATATAATCTATATTATTGCAAAGTTTCATCTCAATCCGTTCAGTAGTTTTTGCGTGAAAGAGGAACAAACATCCATACATCCATCCATCCATCCTCACAAACTTTCACGTTTATAATATTAGTAGGATATTATTGCAAAGTTTCATCTCAATCCGTTCAGTAGTTTTTGCATGAAAGAGGAACAAACATCCATACATCCATCCATCCATCCATCCATCCATCCATCCATCCTCACAAACTTTCACGTTTATAATATTAGTAGGATTGTATGTAAATACAGTTCGTTAATGGTTAGAGATGGGGTTCTGGCCACCCGCTAAGACGGGCCCGGGGAAGACGACAGCGTGTGTGGCCACATTGTCGTAGAGGACCGCACAAGCCTAGTTAGGCTCGAGTAGTTGTACAAAGTGCTGGGAGCACAGGTGCGTTCCCTTGGAGATCCCGGAGCTCCCAAGAAGGCACAAAGGCTGGCCACCGAGGAGGTTTTAGTGGGTACAATCCCACATAACCCGACTGCACCCAAAAGCAGACGGGCATCTTTCGAAGATTTCCTCTTCGTAAAAAAAGATCTATTAGTACCCTGAGTAAAGCTTTCCTAAATAGGAAATAAGATATTATTTCACTGGAAGCCCAGGCTTTACCATGCTTCGAAATAAGCGTAAAGTATGGCAAAAAAATGGGCTACAAAACAGTATTTATTATTTACTAGCTGCCCGGCCACGCGTTGCTGTGGCTAAATAAATTAAAATTGCGACTATAATTTGAGATTTAAACTATCCTATCTCTCAAGTTGGATCGAACTGCACATGGTGTGCGAATTTTATTATAATCGGTTAAGTGGTTTAGGAGTCCATTGAGGACAAACATTGTGACACGAGATTTATATATATTAAGATTTATTTAGCTCCTATAATGTGACAATAGAAGATATGATATAAACTAAAATTAAAACATAAGAACAATGGACCCCGTCGGGCATTGCTAAAATATCTGCATGCATCCCCACTTGTCATTATCACTGAATTATGAATTAGCTACTCTCTTCGTGTTCACTGACGCCATTAAGTTTGATTCGGTCTATACCCAGATCATAATTAAGGAATACACCTGTCATGTGTGTATTTTTATAAGGTACAAAATAGTGCTCCCACAGACAGTAGGTACAGCGGGGTAAGGGTAGGCATAGCGCAAAAATTGTGTGGCTCCATACTCAATAGTGAACTTTATTAAACTGATAATAAATCTCTACAATACTTCAATATGTTCTCTCGATAGAAACACTGGTTTGTCTGTCTGTCCGTCCTTCTGTGTGTCACCTTCCATCTCGAGAACGCGTAAATATATTGAGTTGAAATTAAACCTATATACGCAAATCTATGGATTTTACAGTTGTGAAATATCGAACTTCTCGGTTATCATGAAAAAATTAGAGCCGTTTAAGTCATAAAAGCCGAATATTTCGACAATCACAAGGGAATCAAAACCTACAAAGTAATAATAAAGAGTCCAAGTTTTAAAGGGATTTAATCGTAAGTATCATGTACTTATCATATGAAAGAACTTTATTAGCACGAGAATAAAACAAGTTTTAATTCTTTTTACGACATCTGACTTTCCATTTATAATGAAAATTGTAAAAATAATCATTAATTTTGACCTTTTGGTGCGTTTTAAAGGACTGACGCCATGTAGTATACTTCCGCGTTAACAATCGATGACCAGCTTCGCCCTAAGGTTCCAACTAAACTTAGTTCCCGATTTTCAGGATTTGTACAGAACCCTCGGTGAGCGAGCCTGACTCGCACTTGTCCGGTTTTTTTTAACAACTACTACGAATTATTGAAAGTGGTTTATCATTTATTTAACAACTACTACATTGTTGAAAGCGCCATCTTGTGAGAACAGCTTAAACCAGTTAGTCACTTAATGTGAAATTATTAGAACTTCTACCATTAACGAGAAAATGGCGCATTGCTTAATCAATGAAATGATTTTTATCGTGCTTCACACACTAGGTGTATAGAAACTTTCTTTTAGTGATAAACATTTCAAAAATTGACGCGTTCGCAGGATTCAATCAATTCAAGTCAATTTTTGAAATGTTTATCACAAAAAGAAAGTAACTTCACACCGTAAACAAGTATACAAGTCGGCGATGTGAAGTTAGCTACAGCTGCGGTGCTCGGTACCATTATAATATAATATATGAATAAATGCTACCGGAAACGAGCTGTTGTTGGCGATTGCGAGGGAAATTGAAAAAAATAATATCGGCTTCACGAGGGATTTTTAGATTTATTCTGGAGCCGGACGTCAAGCTGGAAACAAGTGACTGTATCTGCGATAAGCTGTAGAATACTGAAAATTAAAGAAATATTGTAGTTGAAGAATCCTACTATCCTACTAATATTATAAACGCGAAAGTTTGTGGGGATGGATGAATGGATGAATGGATGTTTGTTACTCTTTCACGCAAAAACTACTGAACGGATTGAGATGAAACTTTGCAATAATATAGCTTATATATCAGAATAACACATAGGCTATAAATTATAATGATATATTGCGTATGCGGGCGAAGCCGCGGGTAAAAACTAGTGAAGAATAAAATTAACGCAATTGTCAAATTGATGTATAATTTCGACTCAAGTCTTCGGTCGCTTCACATATGTCTCTTTTGTGCGCTTTTGTTTTATTCTATTTTCCTACTTTTACCCTTCTGTTACTAACCTTAATACCTAGTAGAGAACAATTGAAATTACAAGCTAAATTCGCGGCAAAACGCCTGATCGAAAACTGCGGTCGTCGAGCTAATTGTCAGGAAGCTCCCAGGCGTTACAAATGGGCTGAAGGCATAGAACTCGCGAGATAGGACATGTCTTGATCTAGGAGGGCCTGCTTTTGCACAAACTCTTTGCTTAAAATCATAGCTACCGGTAACGCCATTCATTATTTTTTTGCCTTTTATCATAATCAGTGGAACAGTACAAATAAAAAAAAAGATTATCATTTTATAATCCAAATAATCTAGTTTGCTTGAGTTTACTAAAAGTCTTTGCCCAACGCTGGACAAGGCCTCCCTCCAGCATTTTATGAAAATTATTTCGTCAGAGGCGGGCGTTACAGCCCGTGACACAGTTTTTTTTTTACTATTGCAGATAGCAACATTTCTATTTTTCCATAACTAACGGTTAATAGTAGATTGTATCATAAGGGAGCAAAATAATATTTTGACGGCGAGGGCGCTTTTTTAAATCCAGAGCGAAGTGAGGGATTCTAGAGTAGAATCCTGAACGTAGCGAGGGATTCAAAGTACGTCGCCCGAGCCTAAAATATATTTTGCGCCCGAGTGGTACACTCTACTTTTCATCACCTCTATGAGAAAATAAAAGGCGCCTCATATTTATTATTATTCAATAAAACGTAGAGTAACAACTAAATTGAAATTAAATGGTATCTAATAATAAAACAAATAAAAACTTAAGTATATTTACATTCATTTTCTTGGCGCTGAACATTACAAATACTTCCAAATTCAAAGATCATTCCGTCGCACTTATTTGTTCCAAATTCAAAAAGCGCGCGGCAAAGATAATTCCGGCGCACTTATAAAGTTCCTTATAGAAAACACCAACTTTGGGCGCACTTAAAGGCGAACCAAGTAGTCCTTTTCGAATCGATGTGTGTTACCGCGATAGCTAGTGGACTGAACAATAAATTGTACATACACGCAATAGGTAAAATTAGTTACAATCAATATTGTACTTACCCAAATTATATACGAGCCGCCGCCGCTGACCACGCACAAAATCACCGAGAGCGAGACTGTTGTGTATCCGCCGATATGAATGCCGGAGGAAAGTCGTCTGGAGGGGGTCACCTGACAGTCCGCTGACAGGTGACACTGACAGCCCGGCGCGGGCGGCGCTTTGGTATTGGTGCAGAACAATAATGGTTGCAGCAAACTTAACCAATTAGCGTGTACAATGTGATGAAAAAAATATTTCTTTTACTCAGTCGTCATGTCTATATTATTATTTTTTGTATAAATCTAATAAAACACTGAAATGCATTCTAAATTCTGCAAAATGCTTGAAGGTACACAAAACATACACTGCTTCGTATACCTTCAAGCATTTTGCAGTATAACTATTTTCTACATAGGTACCTATTTATAAGGATATTCTCGCGTGCCTGTTAAAGCAAAGGCCTCTCTCTAGATCTCTATGGCTGAAAGCCTAATTTGTTAGCGCAATTCGGTTAGGTTTGTCTTTCATAATGGCTACGTAATTTCGAGCTAGACTAGCTTTGACCACTCGGTATTAACGGCTATTTGATTTGCCCTAGCCTAGCTCTGTCATAGTTTTCGGAAAATTATTGCCTGGATGTCTCAAAATGGAAATCTGTGGTCTCAAAGAGTACCTAGGTAGTAAGAGAGATTCAGTATTTGATAATATTTAATTGTTCTAGCTCTATAATAGGGTATTTTACTATGAACGAGAATCTATAAATGTATTTTTAAAATAGCTTAGGCAAAAAGCAATCGGAAAATGTTCGTTTTCGATCATAAAATAACAAAATAATTTAAAAAAACAATACAAAATATTCCGTTATTTTTAATCTGCGCATAAAATAGTCGCCGCTATGTTATGACGTCATACAGCTATGTAAACATTGGATAGTTCGTCCGGTGTTTGTACACTAGTATTCCAGGAACAGCACACTAATATCTCATTTTCAAAATAAATCTCAAACTTACAAAATAAGACACCATCGTGAAAAATATTTACACGCATTGTTTACATAGCCTAGTGTATTCATGACCACAGAGTAAAATAATGACATCCATCGTTTTCGTAATTTTTTTTTGTATTTTTTTAGTCGTTTAGTGTATTTTTTAGACCAGCAGAATCTAATTGAGATACTTTTACAAAAATTACTGTAATACCAAGTTCAAAGTGACTAAAAAATACTGTAATAACCTATTATGTTCTAAGTGACTAAAAATGACTGTAATACCCTATTAGATAAGATAAGATAAATTTTATTGCAAAAACTTACACTAGGTACACAATTTTAAGTAGCTCTGCCTTTTGCGTTAGTTTAAAACTGTGTTGCAAAAGGCAGTGTCTTCCAGATGGATCAAGTGATTTTGCAAGTACAAACAAACCAAGTCACTATACAATACAAGAATGAGCGTTTGCATTAGTGTGTGTGTGTGTGTGTGTGTGTGTGTGTGTGTGTGTGTGTGTGTGTGTGTGTGTGTGTGTGTGTGTGTGTGTGTGTGTGTGTGTGTGTGTGTGTGTGTGTGTGTGTGTGTGTGTGTGTGTGTGTGTGTGAGTGAGTGTGTGTGTGCGCGCGCACATTAGTGTGTGTGTGTGTGTGTATGTGCGCGTGTGATGGTGTATAAGTGCGGGTGCATATTCTTACGTGCGGTGAGCATGAAACATGAAACACTGCAATACTCAAGATCTCTTAAGAGTCAGGGTTTGCAGTGTTTATTTGCATGAATGTAGTTAGTGTTAATATATTTTTTTAAGTAGATTTTCAGTCTCATTGTAGTTAAACATTGATAGCCAGTTAAAAATTTCTCTTTTAAGTTTGTAGAGTAATAATGGCTTCATGTTTTCTTTAGCATTAAATACATTGTACAGTTTCGGAGCCAAGTGAACATAGCTTCTCCAGGCGACTTCACTGCGGTAAGTAGGAACAGGACATAAGTCCAGCCTTTTGTTAGTTACTTTTTGGTTAGGTATAGTGTATCTGTGATATCGAAGAATACATTGGTAAATAAATATTTTTCTAACCGTCAATACATTGCATTTTTTATAGAGATCATCGGTAGGATGTCGAAAAGGCAGCCTCATGATGACCTTAAGTAGTGCTCTGCTATTATGTTCTAAGATTACGAAGCCGTGGTGGTCTAGTGGTAGTAACACCTGACCTGCAATCGTGAGGTCGTGGGTTCAAATCCCGATCCCGTACCAATGAGTTTCTTTGGAACTTATGTACGGAAATTCACATCATTGGCTTTTCAGTGAAGGAAAACATCGTGAGGCAACCTGCATACGTCCGTAGAAGAAATTTGATGGCGTATGTGAATCCACCAACCCGCACTGGGCCAACGTGGTGGATATGGCCCAATCACCCTTCGTGGGTAGGCCTACGTCCTGCAGTGGACTATTAATTTATTTTATTAATTACTATTAATACTGATTTTAATTTAGGTTAAGTTTAATATGGGTCTGTGCCTGCAATAAATGGTTTTTATTTATTTTTTTTAAAAAAAGGCTGGTACAGTACAGTACTATACAAGCCTTGGCCACTATTAGGCATAGATAGACTCAAGCATTGCGCACTTGCACTCGAATTCACGCACGTCCATCAATGCCTGTTCTTTGCCGCTGCAGTAATGTATTATACCTGTATGTTTGAAACGGGCTAAGTTGATATTTTCCTTTAGTGTCGCTCTCTGGCACGAATGTGTCTGGCGTGCGGCCAGACCGCAACACTGCTGCGGCGTGTCGCACGGGATGTTAATGTTTGCAACACTCGCGTTGTCTACCTGATCACAAACAGCTCACCAAAGGCAGCAAATAATGCCATTTGTAAACGAAAAACAAACGTAGCCTTAATTCAAATTTAACTAGCGCTTCAAAAAATGTTCAACTTAATTTGCAACGCTCTGCTGCCCCCCGACCGCCTAAGCAATAGCAATCGTAATAGCAATCGTTTATGACTACATTTTAGTCATTTGGCACCGCCTATGTGACGCTAGCCATCAATTGCTTTGCGCGGATTGCGAAAGCAATCGTTGAATTAACAACTTTGATGGCTAACGTCACATAGGTGGTGCCAAATGACTAAAATGAAGTCATAAACGATTGCTATTACGATTGCTATTGCTTAGGCGGTCGGGGGGCTGATATAGTCATGCAAAGATTTCAATCTTTCCATCAGCCATAGGATGTCCACTGCTGTGCATAAGCCCCCCTATGGATCTCCAATTAGACCGGTTGGAAGCGGCTTGCATCCAGAGCAATCTTGTGGGCTTGATAAGGTCATCTGTTTACCTACATCGTAGGTGGACGTCTTAAGCTGCGCTTGCCGGTACATGGTCTTCAGTCTTCACAAGAGTATGGCAGTTTTACTAACGGCTTAGGTATTATGTTTTCTAAATTATTACCTAATATAAAAAAGTTCAAAGTCCAGTGGTTAGTTGTTGTCACAGATATACCAGAGGGACAATGTGGTCCATTGAGAAAAGAAAGAAAGAGACGCCATAATTTAATATGGCAGAGTTAAAAATAGACATGAAAAAAATCTCGATTGAGTGGCTAGTTGCCGTCATGTTTTTCTCTCAATAGTCAATTTCCAATACAAATTTGACAGTTTTGACAGCTCTGAGCCTGGTTTTCCATACATTTTTGTGGATGAGAATTACTTCAAGCGACAACAGCGCTATCTCTCTAGTTTTATTAGCTCTGTGGATGTTGTATTGCATAGTTCACTTTCGTAAAACAATTAGCAATTGCTACAAATATACGCGTACAGATTGCCATAAATATACGAACCGAACAAGCGCGCACAGGAAGGCAATGGCGACCGCAATTATGTTACGATTTAGGGAAATTGCCCCTAAAATATGTAAAGTGGGAATGCAGGACCTGTTGATTTTACAGCGGCACATTTTGTTTACTGTTTTATGAATTTTGGCCAGCTTCTTAGTGATGTGCACTGGTACATATTAATGAAATTAACGTCCGTAGTGCTTGTAGCGTAGTTTGACTAAGTGACGGCAGCGATCACCGAAGTTAAGCAACGTTCGGCACGGTCAGTCTTCGGATAGGTGACCGCGGGCGGTATTTATGACTGACCACTACCACGGCTCGAATGAGACGTCAAATTGTAGGCCCCAGTTGTTTTGAACTATGCCAGAGACCTTCAGGACGCTTAAAAAGTCTGACACCAGAGCTAGCCCAATACGAACGTTCCCACCGAAAAACCTTTGCAACTAATATTCAATCGAATTCACAGGCAACATCGGTGTGGACGGCTTAGGGTGTCGAGAGGTGTGCTGCGCTTTCACTAGACGCTACTCGTGGCGTTATGCCCACCTTCTACACTTCCACCCTGGAGCTTAGGTTCTGAGCTGAGCTTTGCAGTTTCCACTCCTAGCCGGCCGGTTAAGGCAAGAAAGGAGTCAAGGGTCTAATTTAGCCCCAAGCCCCAGGGAATCGGGGTTCGCGGTGTCGCCACTCACCGACGGCTCGCCACAAAGCCCCTGCGATCATTTAATATTATTATTAGGAAGATTTATCTCCTACCGTCTCGAATCTCAAATTATTGGCGACAGAAAGTGTCGCTGCTGCTAAGTGCCTTACAGAGGCACTTTCTGAGGCATATATATACCTATATTGTAACGGGTGATTAATTTAGAGGTAATTTTTGTGGTGGGGATTTTATTGTTTGATTTTAATTGATTTTATGGGTTTAGTATGGCGATCAGTGGTCACCGTCTCCGTCCACTAACCTCAGCGCTTGACTTATGTGCCGCTACGTGTACTATGTAATAATGTAATGTGTTCATAGTTCTTGCTGAGATGACATCTTCAGGCAACCTATTCCAATTGTAGACAACTCTATTGCAGAGGATATGGTGTGCAGTGTTGGTTTGTGATGGTGTAGGCTGTAAGAGGATTGTATGGCGTCTGCTATCGCGCATATTTTCCTTCAAAGTGTATATGTCGCGGATATCCGGAATATTATAGAAGCCATTGAGAATGAGGTCTCAATCAAGTCTCCACGTAATCGTCGTTCTTCGAGGGTCGTGAGACGAAGAGCTTTTAACCTATCTTCATAGGTCTTGCGGCGCAGAGCATATGGAATCCTGGTGGCTTTTCTTTGTGTGCTTTCAAGCAAATCAAAATCTTTCTTAAAGTAAGGACTCCACACCTGGAACCCATACTCCAGCCTCTGCCTTATATAGGTTTTGTAAATCTTAATAAAAACATCCATTGTTGCTGTCTGAAAGGACTTGCGTATTACATAAATAAATGAGTTGGCCCGTTTGATTATCATAGATATATGCTCTTCCAAATACGGAAAACTAGTCTGTGAATAGACAACTAGAGTACTAAAATAGATTCCTATTTATTGAACCCAACTTTCTACGTCTATTTTCAACTTAAATGCCTAGCTGCAGTAAAAGTAAGGTTACCTGTATTTAGAAAAATGGTAAAAGTGCTTTGAAGGAATAGTATTGTAGTATTTCTGAGAATTGCAATGTGCGTAACTATAAGGTTGTTTTGCAAAACGCAGATATTTTTACAGGTGTGTTTCTCATCGTTATGAAAAACTTTTTACTATGGGAGCAACTGTGAAATCGGGTAAAAAAGATAGCTGGTGTTATGCACCAGCTATCTTAACAGGGTTATTTCTAATCAATTACTTTTAGGGGCTTATTCTGTACATTGATGTAACAAAAGTCGCAGAACAAAAGTTGTTAGTTTTGACGTACAGCATAAGCCCCTATAAGGATGCTAATTGATTAGAAATAACCCTGTATACATTTTGTCAAAAAACATTAAACTTTTTGTTTGGAACGGCAAATTTATTTCGCGATTTCACAGTTGTTTTATTTTTAATTTTTTTTTTTTTGAGATTTCACTGTTGTTTTATTTTTATCATTATTTATTTCGCGATTTCACAGTTTCATTTTTATCATTATTTTTTTCGAGATTTCACAGTTGCAGCGCTCATAGCGTAGTTTGACTATGTGTTTGTTAGCGATCATCGAAGTTAAGCAACGTTCAGCACGATCAGTCTTCGGATGGGTGACCGCGGGTGGCATTTACAACTGAACGCTACCGTTGCTTGGTCGACACGTTAAATTGTAGGCCCCGATTGTTTTAACCGTTTAGCCATGTCAGAGGCTTTCAGGCGGCTTAAAAACTGACACCAAGGCTAGCCACCTGACCCATACGAACTTACTTTTTACAGTTGTTTCTATTGTGAGAGTTATTTATTCCATTCTATTTAAATTTTATAGAACTCGGTTGCGCGATTTTAAAATACCTAAACATAATCTAAAAATCCTACTAATATTATAAACGCGAAATTTTGTGAGGATGGATGGATGGATGGATGTTTGTTACTCTTTCACGCAAAAACTACTGAACGGATTGAGATGAAACTTTGCAATAATATAGCTTATATATCAGAATAACACATAGGCTATAAATTATAATTATATATTGCGTATGCGGGCGAAGCCGCGGGTAAAAACTAGTGGTAAATAATAAGAAATGGTAAATGGTAAGTAAGAGTTATTTGTGGATGATCCAATTGCTTTCTTTGTAGTAGTAGTGTAGTATTCTCATAAAATGGTAAACATCGATTCGAGCTATTTATTCAAATTTTGTAGGTACGTAGACTTCAGTGATTGAGATAGATCGTGACATTTTTTGGGGAAAATTAATTATGGCTTTGGTATAAAAATAAATCCGACCGTTAAAACCGACAAGTTATAAAACCGTTATCTCTAAACTAAATTCATAAAGTTCTAAAACCTTTGATTGTGTATCTGTCTAAAACTTAAAAGAAAAACAAATCCACTACTTATTTAAGACTTAAAAAGAGATTACGACATCTAAATCGAATATTTTATGCTAAGCAGTAACTTAAAAAGCCCACCATTCCCTATCTAGAAATACATAATTCTTTTTACACATTAGGCATTGAAAACCGAGAAAATTCTTATCATTTTTCATGTTTTTATACACCGGTCGCGTCAGAATAGATTTTTTTTTCAAAGCGTTTTAGCTATAATCCCACTGAGATAAAAATAAACTATTTGTTTTTACCGACTTACAAAAACGAGGAGGTACTGGAGATGCTGCCCTCCTTATGATAAACAAAGTACCTGTGTTCATTGTGACGTGATTTGAAAACTCCACCTTCTTCCTGGGGTTTGAAGTTTGCGTTTTCTTATCAAGTTCCAATGAACATGTGTTTATCATAAGGATTTATCAGTTTATCAGTTTGTTCGTCTGTATGTATTTTTTTGTGTAGGTATGTTCATCAATATTTTCGTCAATTGTGAAATGAATTGAAAAATTATTTTATATTTCGAAAAAAACCGCTCCTTTCAAATCACCGTCAAACACCTTTGATTCTATCGATTTCCGAATAGAAGGAGACCGAAAGCTCGATGGCAGATCATCATCCTACTGTCAAACTGAAAACACTCAGAGCACACGATATTCGCCTTTACCTTAGCAGTCATATTACCGGGCAAAGATTTAGATGGTACTCTCAGCGCACTGTAAGCAAAAGAGAGTAGCGACCACCAGTCCTCCGCGCTATTGCAGTCTACACACTTTTCAATGATGTCGCACAATCTTCCAGCCGCCCGATTCCGTGCACCCTTAGGAATGTGTTTCAGTACTGGTACGTTTTCCTTCAAGGTGACAAGCCTATCCAGGTTGCATGGGAGCGGTGAAGCACATTCAGTCAGCTGAGAGCTTCCGACGGAAGATGAGGTCTGCGAATCGACAATAACCGGCCGTGTTACATCATTATGCATGCGACCAACATGAACCTTAAGCCCATGTGAGGTAAACCTGCGCGTAGACCCTGGGCAATGGGGACAACTTAGTACCTTGGGCGAAGAACTCATTATGAATCAATTAGGTATATCAAATGCAGAGATACTATAAAAATGTACCTAAGATCTACTTAACACATCAAATCAAATAATTCATACAATTAGTCAATAAATAAAATAAGATGAAAATGATATAAAATAATTAAAAACAGTTCAATGACTTCAATCGGCCACAAAGATACAATAAAAATGTACCTTCAAGTTACCTGCAGTAAGTAACCGAGTGAATTTAATTAACCACTTAAATTAAATAAAACACCTTGTTATTCATTACCTAGTATCTGAAAATACCTACCTAAAACATTGTTGGAATGTCTACCAAATTAATAGAATAAACCAATTTTGAGCAATCAAATAATTAAATTAAAGATTATTAGATACCTACTTAAATTAGAAAAATAATAATATTCTAATTATTATCTATAATATCATAGAATTCATGTCAATAAATCAAAAGAAGCTAATTACAATGTAGTCAATGGTTTAATAAAATGGCGGACTCAACTCGAGGGTTCGAATAATGGACAATCAATTTTCACTTGGAGACGCCTGCTGAGAATGGCTAACGCCATCTAGTGATGTTGCTTCGAGTTTCGATGAAACAGCATGTTAATGTATGCGGCAGCCGGTCCTGGGATGGTTGCTGTTAATAGCGTCGATCATTGATTATTGCAGTGTACTTCTAATCGTAGTTTGCCGTGGTGCTAATAGATGGCGCTGCTTATAGAAATGCAACGGAAAATCTATACGCGGGGAAATTAAGCGCTTTCACTTTCCGGCGCACCACATATTAAGCACAATATTAACACTGTAAGACACTATGTCACACATTCTTGGTGAAAATTGCTGCTCGAACAGGCCGACTCCAAACATAAACACTGCGCCAAAGGGCAGACGATATTTTTATATTTTTCCTGTTGCTGCCTTCTCTTCTTGAAACGGCGGTAGATAACACTTGCACAAGGCAATGGGATCACTGGTTCCGAGAATTTTCACGAAAACAGGCGAATTAAATCCGGAAAATAAATAAAAAACAATAACAAAATTGGAAGGCAATTGAAAGGCAGCGGGTCGCCTCTGCCAATTTTAAAATGTATTTTTAATTTTAACAAATTAAGAGATGAATGTGGAAGAATCAGCTACGAATGCAAGTAAAATAACGATAGCAGCACTTTATTATTGCTAAACTATAAAAAATACAAAGCTGTGGGTAGGTATTTCTAATACAATTTATATTTCACATTTAAAAAAAATGGAGGGATGAAAAAATCAATATTAAATATTTTCGAGAAGCCCCTAAATCAAGCTTTCAAATGTTGTATATTATCATCTTGGTTCGATTTTTCTCTGAATAATATACCACTTGTGGACGTCAACTTTAAAAACCTCCCATGTGACATTTTTTTATAAATTAGATTTTCAAATTTTTTGCAAGATTCTTTTAGGAGCCTTCGTTTGCAAAAACTCTTATGTGAATATCTTAATATTTCACTGACACGCGGTGCATTTATAAATTGCCTTAATTGTTCTATGTGACAGCCTATTAAGAAATACTGATCAGCTTTTTTTGTTTTTTTCAAAATGCTACTTTTTGCACATAAGAGATTTTTTTGCGATGACGATAAGCAGAACCGTTTTTGATAAATCAACAATGTCACATCGATTCGTGCAAACTATTCGAATTCTGTACACGATGGAAGTCAGTGGTGCCATTTTTTTAACGAAAAATAATTATCTATGCTTATTCAAGTCGTATTTTTTTTTTCTGTCCGGATGTTGTTTTTGTTTGTCTGTAGAAATGGCTGTACGCGATAAGAACGCCACTTATTCACCTATTTTGTGTTGTTTTGTCCTCTTATTATATTCGTTCATTTTTGTAATGTGGTTGTTGAATAAAGTGTTATTAATTGTTTAAATGTTTGATGTTAGTAGAATGTTGTTGCTTCTCCTCTACAGCTCAAATTTCGAACGAATCTTGACGAATCATGGTACACCGGTTCTTTATAGATACTTTTAGAGCGTGTAGTTTTAATTATACTAGGACCTGGTGATATCCCTGGCTCCGCAGGTGGACAAGATTCATTAGAATAAGAATAAGAATGATTTATTAGCCTTATAACAGTTCGTTACACTGGGCAAGTCATTTTACATTTAAAAGAATTAATGCATATAGCTAAAGAATTAAACTAGAATATTTACAATCTAAAATACATAAAAATTTAAATTAGTCTTAAATGTAGAATACATTTACACAATCGTCTTATTTGCTTTGATTATTTACATAATCTAAGCTTATTTGCTTTATATTTGCTTATGAATATCAGTGAATAGTTCAGCCATAAAAGATAAATAATGATCAAGGGGCCCAAATCCAAAAGTTATAAGTCGTTTATTTGCTAAATTTCGAAAACCTGTGTCAATAATTTGTTGGGAGAAAAAGACACTAACTATTGAGAAATTTAAAAATTATTGTATAACTATGTCGATAAATCCATCTACTCCCAACAAGTCCAGCGTAGTGCATACGATCCTGGCCCAGTGTCCGTTCAAGGATAAGCCTATGTTCAACAATGGACTATCCAAGGCTGCCTCGAAGACGACAAAACTACTGCATACCGCAACTACCTACTAGTTCCTTTCTTTTCTTCATGTTTTCACACAAAACCGCATTTAAAAGCATTGCAATAAAAAAAGCTTTTTCACCTCGTTGTTCTGACTAATAAGCTTTATTGGAAAACAGCCAGCGACATTGTGTTATTATAATGAAAATTGCTTTAAATGCAGCTTCGTGCTGAAAATTTTGATTTATGTAAAAAGCTGTTATATAATGCTGATTTGGCAGCGGGCAGGGCGCACGGCACGCAGAGCTCATAGTTAACAAGACCTTTCTTTGATTAGAGGGAAATTTCCGTAAGTTATTTTCAACTGCTTTCCAAAGCTTATCAGATCTGTTTCACCCATCTACAGGGTTATACAGAGCTGGCGCACTGAGCCGAATGGGGGTAGTTCAGACCATCATTATTTCATTATGAACAACTTTTACTATAGGGCTCACACGGAATTCGAGAAAAAAAATAGCTGTCATACATATTGTCGATTCCGAGTTGCAGCTTTGTATGGAAAAGTTGTTCAGTGATGACTAAGCAAACAAAAGCTATGGCGAAAATTTTTCTAGTCATGTGATAACATAAAGTTCGCCCTGTCAGCTATTAGTAAGTATTTACGTAAAAATAGATTCCCCAAGATCAAAATGATTACTATACAGGGTTATTTCTAATCAATTAGCATCCTTCTAGGGGCTTATTCTGTACATCAAAACTAACAACTTTTGTTCTACGACTTTCGTCAAAACTTAGCGCTACAAAAAATTACCGCTATGCCTAAAACGTAAACTCATGGATGTGTGCATTCTCCCCGTTCTTACATACGGCACCCAGACTTAGTCTTTGACAAAGGCCGCGCTCGCGGTTTGGCAACGAGCAATGGAGCGAAGTATATTAGAAGTCAGTTTAACAGACCGCGTTAGGAACTCCATACTGCGCTCAAAAACCAAGATTGCCGACGTTTGTCAAAAAGCCGGACAATTAAAATGGGATTGGGCGGGACAAGTCTGTCGCATGGCGGACGACCGCTGGGCAAAGGGCACCGGATCACTCACTGGATCCTAAAATCCAAAAGACCGACCGAAGGGCCGACCCAGATGCAGGTGGCGTGACTAACTGAACTCTCATGACAAGCATTGGGCCACAACTGCATTAGACCACGCAGTCTGGAAGGAGGGAAGGAGGCCTTTGCCCAGCAGTGGGACAACGCAGGCTGAAATAATAATAATAAATATTGACCAAAATATAGCAAAAATAATCTAGTTAATTTTTCAAACGTCGAAGGTTTTAAAACATAAGGCCAAATTTGTAATTTCATTGTTGGCGTCACTTTTCCACCCGGTATACCGTTTATTAATATAAAAATATAAAACTAAATCATCACATTTTTATCTGTTAGAAAGCAAAAATTGGTGAAAATGAAGCACTAACTAACCCTTAAAGCTATCCTGAATACGGGCCTGTCTAAAAAACTTGATAACTGAAGAAACCCCTTTTTCATCGCGTAACTTTCGACAAACTTCATTTGCAGTGGATGCCTTACCCGTTGAAAAATAAATATGAATATTTTTTATCAACTAAAGGTTACTTTTTCAAAATGCCACCACAAAAATAAACATCATTTCTGAGTTTCTGATTCTACAATAGGCCAGGTGCCTAAATATAATTAGTTCTTCAGTTAATAATCAAAAACTATTAGAACGTAGGAGATCCGTAGAAGAACAAAAGTTACTGACAGTGAACATCATTCATTCATTCATTCGGATTTAAAAGCACTGCTCTTGTCGGTGGAGCAACTTCCACGTCTTGCGGTCTTCCGCCAGTGCCTTCACCTCCCTGTACGACATGACCTCTACCTTCTCCACAAAATAAATAATAATAGTATTTCCAACATAGCCCAGTGGATTTGCAAGTACAAATGGCAGTGAGCAGGGTACATAACACGGAGGACTGATGACCGATGAGATCGAAAGATTTCGAGTGAAGACCACGTAACGGCAAGCTTAGCGTAGGACGTCTATCTACAAGGTGGATTGATCATACCAAGACCGCAGGATCGAGCAGGATGCAAGCCGATTTCAACCTGTCTTATTGGAGATCCATAGGGGAAGCCCATGGTCAGCAGTGGACGTCATATTGCTCATGGACGTATGGGTGAATACAAATTTTAAGGCTACCTCCGTCTGTGTTAAAAAAATGCATTTTGAAATACACACATTCTATTTGAAAACCAACATTGTAAGGTCAGGATCGTTTACTAATAACAACCAAACCAATATATTATTTCTGTGTAAAATATGTAGATACTTATACAAAAAGAAATCAAAAATATCCAAGTTAACGTCAGAAATTACCTCAGACAAAAATAGTTTTCGACTAAATTAAAGACTGTAAAAGATTAGTTGGTTTAAAAAGTAATAAGACTTTTATATGACAATAAAAGGCACTAACATTTTACGATGAATAAAAATCTTTATGACCAGACTCATAGCTCATGTAGGCTTGAATATTTTTGTAGTCTATTAGTCAGTAAGTAAGTTCGCATACCTATAGTCTGGGAGGCTAGCCCTGGAGTCAGAATTATTAAACGGCCTGAAGGCCTCTGACATGGCTAAACCGGGACCTACAATTCAACATGTCAACCCAGGCAAGGTAGCGCTCATTATCTGACTTTAGGTATGTTAGTAACCTGTGTGTAGGTGTATAGGTGGGTGTTAATCTAGAACAGGGCTGTCCCAACTACACACATTCGAGAGCCAATTAAATATACAACAAAAGCTGAAGGCCGCAAAAAAAATAGTTTTCAAGTAAAAAAAATAAAATACTTACGACATTATTGACCGACGAACCACCGGAGGAGGTATACAATTCGACGCGTATATTTTTTTTGTATAACCACGCATAACTTTTTTCGTAGTAGTCCGATTTCTATAATTCTTTTTTTATTGGAAAGAGTGTACTTCGAAATTGGTCCCATTTAAACTTTATCGAAATTGGCTAAGCTATTTTTGATATATCAACAATAATGTGAAAAATGTTACATCGATCCGTGCATAATATTTACGTTCTAGCGATGCGCCCCGGCTTCGCACAGATGTATTATACATATAAACATTTCTCTTGAATTACTCTATCTATTAAAATAAACTGCATCAAAATCCGTTGCGTAGTTTTAAAGATATAAGCATACATGGGGCAGACGGCGGAAAGCAACTTTGTTTTATACTATGTAATGATTCTGTACACAGGTGAAGTTGGTCATGCCATTTTTTGCAAAAAATAATTATTGGATGATAATAATTATGTAAGTACAACGTACTTAGACTGACGACCTCATTCCGTCTATTCATTAGCCATATGACGTCCACTAATGGAAATAGGACATCCCAACCGATGTTATTGGCGATTTATAGGGAGGCCTAAATCCAGCATTTGACGTCCTAAACCTAGCACATATTAATGCTATCGGTATCCTTATATATCTACAATTGTTTATTAGAATTTTTTAAAGAAAAATCTCAATTACCGAGAAATGATAATAAGAAGGCACGCAAATGTCAAAAGTATGAGGAGTTGTGCAGGCCATTTAACAGATTGACCAAGGTGCAAAAACAGGGCTTATATAATAAAATTTGTATGTTCAACAAACTACCACAAAAGATTACCAACCTACATGTAAAAGAATTCAAAAGAACATAAAACTATTCTTCGAATCTAATCCTTTTTACTCGTTGAAAGAATTTATGACTGCCTCGGTGGCTCAGTGGTTAGTGACCCTGACTTCTGGATCAAAGAGGCGTGGGTTCGATTCCCACCAGGGCAAGCATTTTTGTGATGAACATAGGTGTTTGCTCTGTGTCTGGGTTTTAATTAGGTACTATCTATATATGTAGGTATGTATTTAAAATATGTATACTCGTATGTAGTATATCAGTCTCTGGCAGCCATATCACAAACTTTGCTTAGTTTGGTGTCAGAGACCGTGTGTGAGATGTCCCCCAAAATTTATTTATTTATTTATGACACTGCACCTGACTGAATGTTCATTCTCGCATGGATAGTATAGTATAATAACATGACATTTTATCAAATTAATAGTATTCACAATTTTGACATTCGTTATAATTAATGTGTTCCGCTCATTGACTTTTTTAAATGTTTTCTTGTTTTGTTACGATTGTGTAAATGTATTCTACATTTAAGACTAATTTAAATTTTTATGTATTTTAGATTGTAAATATTCTAGTTTAATTCTTTAGCTATATGCATTAATTCTTTTAAATGTAAAATGACTTGCCCAGTGTAACGAACTGTTATAAGGCTAATAAATCATTATTATTCTTATTCTAATGAATCTTGTCCACCTGCGGAGCCAGGGATATCACCAGGTCCTAGTATAATTAAAACTACACGCTCTAAAAGTATCTATAAAGAACCGGTTAAAAGATTCGTTCGAAATTTGAGCTGTAGAGGAGAAGCAACAACATTCTACTAACATCAAACATTTAAACAATTAATAACACTTTATTCAACAACCACATTACAAAAATGAACGAATATAATACGAGGACAAAACAACACAAAATAGGTGAATAAGTGGCGTTCTTATCGCGTACAGCCATTTCTACAGACAAACAAAAACAACATCCGGACAGAAAAAAAATAGTTTATCTCTATCAACTCTGATTAAGTTACTTCCAAATTGTTAAATAGAAGCGATTTTACCAATTAGACACAGTTTTTAAGTGTTTTTTTTTGTCACATTGTACATACTTGCTGGTCACACTGGTAGGTTATAATTTTTAATTTTAACAAATTAAGAGATTAATGTGGAAGAATCAGCTACGAATGCAAGTAAAATAACGATAGAAGCACTTTATTATTGCTAAACTATAAAAAATACAAAGCTGTAGGTATTACTATTTCTAATACAATTTATATTTCACATTTAAAAAAAATGGTGGGATGGAAAAATCAATATTAAATATTTTCGAGAAGCCCCTAAATCAAGCTTTCAAATGTTGTATATTATCATCTTGGTTCGATTTTTCTCTGAATAATATACCACTTGTGGACGTCAACTTTAAAAACCTCCCATGTGACATTTTTTTATAAATTAGATTTTCAAATTTTTTGCAAGATTCTTTTAGGAGCCTTCGTTTGCAAAAACTCTTATGTGAATATCTTAATATTTCACTGACACGCGGTGCATTTATAAATTGCCTTAATTGTTCTATGTGACAGCCTATTAAGAAATACTGATCAGCTTTTTTTGTTTTTTTCAAAATGCTACTTTTTGCACATAAGAGATTTTTTTGCAACGACGATAAGCAGAACCGTTTTTGATAAATCAACAATGTCACATCGATTCGTGCAATCTACTCGAATTCTGTACACGGTGGAAGTCGGTGGTGCCATTTTTTTTACGAAAAATAATTATCTATGCTTATTCCTCAGAGCAAATAAAAAAATCAAGTGAGAATGTTGTGAACAAACAAGTGAACAGAAAAGTGAGCTTACCAAAACTGCGCCTCGCCGTGTACAGACAAGTACAAACACATCCACGTACAACGAAACTACGCCTTGGCTTGTCAGTCGTACTACGGCGGCGCAACACCTGCGCACTCACACATGTATAAAAAACCGGCTTCAAATGTCTGTTCAACGACGTTCTCTCTTCATTTTTTTATTTGCTCGGAGGCTTATTCAAGTCGCAATTTTTTTTTCTTCTGTCCGGATGTTTAATGGTTTGTCTGTAGAAATGGCTGTACGCGATAAGAACGCCACTTATTCACCTATTTTGTGTTGTATCCTTGTATTATATTCGTTCTTTTTTGTAATGTGGTTGTTGAATAAAGTGTTATTAATTGTTTAAATGTTTGATGTTAGTAGAATGTTGTTGCTTCTCCTCTACAGCTCAAATTTCGAACGAATCTTGACGAATCTTGGTACACCGGTTCTTTATAGATACTTTTAGAGCGTGTAGTTTTAATTATACTAGGACCTGGTGATATCCCTGGCTCCGCAGGTGGACAAGATTCATTAGAATAAGAATAAGAATGATTTATTAGCCTTATAACAGTTCGTTACCCTGGGCAAGTCATTTTACATTTAAAAGAATTAATGCATATAGCTAAAGAATTAAACTAGAATATTTACAATCTAAAATACATAAAAATTTAAATTAGTCTTAAATGTAGAATAAATTTACACAATCGTAACAAAACAAGAAAACATTTAAAAAAGTCAATGAGCGGAACACATTAATTATAAGTAATGTCAAAATTGTAAATACTATTAATTTGATAAAATGTCATGTTATTATACTATACTTACTATGCATGCGAGAATGAACATTCAGTCAGGTGCAGTATCATAAATTCTTTCAACGAGTAAAAAGGATTAGATTCGAAGAATAGTTTTATTGTTCTTTTGAATTCTTTTACATGTAGGTTGGTAATCTTTTGTGGTAGTTTGTTGAACATACAAATTTTATTATATAAGCCCTGTTTTTTCACCTTGGTCAATCTGTTAAAAGGCCTGCGCAACTCCTCATACTTTCGACATTTGCGTGCTTTCTTATTATCATTTCTCGGTAATTGATTTTTCGTCAAAAATTTCTAATCAACAATTGTAGATATATACGGATACCGATAGCATTAATATGTGCTAGGTTTAGGACGTCAAATGCTGGATTTAGGCCTCCCTATAAATCGCCAATAACATCGGTTGGGATGTCGTATTTCCATTAGTGGACGTCATATGGCTAATAAATAGACGGAATGAGGTCGTCAGTCTAAGTACGTTGTACTTACATATTATCATCCAATAATTATTTTTTGCAAAAAATGGCATGACCAACTTCACCCGTGTACAGAATCATTACATAGTATAAAACAAAGTCGCTTTCCGCTGTCTGCCCCATGTATGCTTATATCTTTTAAACTACGCAACGGATTTTGATGCAATTTGTTTTAATAGATAGAGTAATTCAAGAGAAATGTTTATATGTATAATACACCTGTGCGAAGCCGGGGCGCATCGCTAGAACGTAAATATTATGCACGGATCGACGTAACATTTTTCACATTATTGTTGATTTATCAAAAATGGCTTAGCCAATTTCGATAAAATTTAAATGGGACCAATTTCGAAGTATACTCTTTCCAATAAAAAAAGAATTATTGAAATTGGACTACTATGAAAAAAGTTATGCGTGGTTATACAAAAAAAAAAATATACGCGTCGAATTGTATACCTCCTCCGGTGGTTCGTCGGTCAAAAATGTCTAAGTATTTTATTTTTTTTACTTGAAAACTATTTTTTTTGCGGCCTTCAGCTTTTGTTGTATATTTAATTGGCCCTCGAAGGTGTGTAGTTGGGACAGCCCTGTTCTAGATTAACACCCACCTATACACCTACACACAGGTTACTAACATTAAGTCAGATAATGAGCGCTACCATGACATGTTGAATTGTAGGTCCCGGTTATTTTAACCGTTTAGCCATGTCAGAGGCCTTGTAAAAATCCCCCCCATATATAAAAATATATCCCCATAGATATTACGTCTCTCTATACATGTATACCCCAAAATATTTAAATAATATTACCGTCTACCCACGACCTACCTACAATGCTGACTAAAGTTATTCTTACTTAAATTTAAACCTAAAACTAACTAATTTTGAACTAATAAACTAAATATGAACTAACTATGAACTAAATATTAACTAAATATGGCCAATGATCATCTAGTGAGAACCCAACGTTGCGATCCGCAAAACCCAGATTATGGTGATTTTGGAAACTACCTAACCTAACCTAAAATTCCAATACTCACTACATAACGACCTACAACTAGAATATTTCTAACGCTTAATAAAACTCATACTCATATTGACTACTTGGGGACCGTAAACCTAAAGAGTCAAGATTTCCCATTTTACACAATATCCTTAGAGCTATCAAGAGAACATAATACTAATTCCTAAGGGATAGAGTACAAATATTAAGATGGTGAATAAACATTGCTTCAAATGGTTCAAGAGACAGTTATGAAATCACTTTCCTCAGGATTAATAAAATTAATAGAATCCTTGGGAATTATAACTTTAAATGGAAAAATATTATAAATATTATAGAATAACAACAGATATCACGGCATAGTTAAGGCGCCCCTCCACCGCGCCAAATAGTCTCCCTCGTCTGACCTGACTTGGGCAGGAGTCCTCCGTATTGTTGTTATGAGAACAGCCAGAAGGGCTATACTACTTTTGTCATTGCTGTCTGTCTGTCATGTCTTCACAAAAGGGGGCAAGACTATCTTTTTTGCAAATTGTCCCAATCTTCGGTTACGGTGTCCGAAGCCCCTAATGGAGGAACCCAGGTTCCTCCATTTCCCCCAAAATTAACCTCATATGGTGATATATGAGGGATCCGATCTAAAAGTTAACTGTGGGGTTTCCCTAAGTCCCAAAGAATGGAACCAAGAGAATCCCCTAGACCCTATGGAAGTTACCTACCTACCTAGGCTATTACCCTACCTATATTTTCATAGCTAGCTAAGAGAACCGTCTCTGGTATAACCGTCTTAACATTAAAGGAATTACATCAAAGAATATCCAAACTTAGTTAAATATAAACGATAGTACAATTTAGAGTCTTCCACTCTAAGAATCGGAATGCTCATCAAGAACAGTCAAAGTGTGATCATATTTATAGTTATCTGCTTGTAGAAAGACTTTACTTATTAATAAGTTAAATTTAGTAACAGCTTCAAGCCTTTGGTTCATAGTCAGTAAATTGAACTTCTCTGTAATGTGGAATGGTTCACCCGCCATACGGTCGAGAGGCTACTGATCCCCAGATCGATGGTCTGTTTTTAGAGGCATTTACAGCTAAAAACCCCAGCCCTGACGCCACTCAACTCTTGTGAGTAAAATAGCTAAAATTGAATGATGAAATATCTGTGTAAAAGCAAAGTCAATTCTAAAAACTCCTGTGAATTTCCAAAGTATCAACTATCCTTTGATAGGACCTTCAGATTCCTTACATAATGTAATTATGTCTGTACTACTAACTTGAGTACTCTAAATATTAGAATATTTAGAAAATGCACTATAACAATGTATAGTTGTTAGTTCTGAACATTAAAATCATTCATATAAAACATGTTACACAAATATGATCGTAAACATGGGACAATCCCTGTTAAAGATTAATACACTTTAGTAAATCTCCAAATATTGGTACTATGAATTTGAGTACACTAAAAGCTTCGAGTACGCTAAAAATACGTATGACTTTTCGAAGATTAAAACATATATTTCAAATGCGTGTATTTCACGTAAACAAATATCATCAAGATAAATAAATGTAGGTACAATCATAAATCTTCAAGGTTCCGATGAACTTTGGCATACGCTATAATCGAAGCGCAGTAATCAAATTAATATTACACTCCGCAATATTAAAAATAAGGCGCTTAATATAATCCGTTTAGGTATAGAAAAACAATATATTTCATATTAGAAAGTCCAAACCTGCAAATGGGCACAGTAAGAACAAGCAAGCACACAAATAACAAATCAACAATACAAATAAAAAGTAAGATTGTGCGTAAGAGATTGAGGGTATCCAATCAAAAGATTCTTTGAAATAAATCAAGTATTTTTAAGGTCCAACTAAATACACGCCAGACTTAAAATGAATAATGTAGGTATTTTGTAAATGTTTAAAAGTCGTATACTTTTACAAATCAATCTCCCACAAATAAATCGGAATTGCCTCACCAAATGATGATGTTCCATCCTATGGCTCTCGTCCTCTTAGTCGGCTAGCTTTCCCTTCCAAAGTAGTTCAGCGGCACGCTGGAAATATGCCCGTTCCTTAGCTTCGAAATCCAGCACTGCATCGAACCGTCTTCAGGTTGCACTTAGCTGTGCCAATCTGGCTTACCAAACGTTTATGCAAATCGCAATCGCAAGTATCAATCCGCAAGTTTCTCCTTCAATTTACACTATATTTCATTATAATTTCACTTTTATAAAACGATCCACACTGAATTACACTATCACAAAGCCGATGTCACTAATTTTCACTTTTCCGATAGTTCTAACAAAGATTTGACAACGCGAAATAAAACTCCCGATAATCCATCAGAGAAATGGCCTCCGAACTAAACTGTGTATTATTTCCATCCGAGGTACGGCATCCTCGAATTCCCGACTTTAACTGTCCCGGAGCTGGTTCCCCCAAGCAAGAGCAGGAAGCCACGCCAGCAGCCTGTTTTATACTCATTTCACAAGCTCCCGCCATGCCTTACCTCCGCCGCTCGATGTAAACATTAACAACGACCAATAGGGAACGAGCAAGATGGCGGGCACGGCGGTAGTTTCCATTTTACACTACTTCTTATACGTAAAACCATCTTAAACTGCATTTCTTACTTATTAGAATTATAAGAACAATTATTGATACATTTCAAGTCATCTATAATATTATGAAATCACACTATTAAGTAAATAGTGTATGTAAACAACAATGGCCGACATTCTGATGTCATGATATTTCTCAGTTCTATTTAGTTACTAATAAGTCTTATAATACGTAATACATGTTGTAATTGTTACTAAATATTATCCTAACAACTATTAGAGAATAGTTGATAGGATCATAATCACTTTGACGATAGAATAACATACTGATAAACAATATCGCCAACATAACTTGCAATAGCGGATATGGTGTCTTGATTTGTCTGTTTATAATAATGGAAGGTAAATAAATAGCTTTAGACCAATAAAAGAAGAACAGGCTCACTTCTGAGTCCATTGCAACTAACGCTGATAAACAGCATACCCTCAACTTTGATCTTAACGCTAATAAAGCAAATATTTGAATTCCCGCACTATGGAGCACATCCGCTTTATGTCAGTGACGTCACTGGTAGTCTACCACAATGTTGCCTCCCATAAAATTAAATTAAATATTCCGTTACTTTTACAGATTCCCTGTTATTTCTACAAATACGATTTAAACTATTTTCTTTACACAATGTAGCTAGAATAATAGTCATCTAATCTGATGACAATACAATACAATCTTATGCCATTGTTTTAACGCTTTTCTCTTTGAACAAATATTACCGTACAATAATATTACACCACAACTGTTTCTTTTTTTAAAATCACGCGCTGGCAATAGTGATTTTTTGCCCGGCTTTGCGACCATTGTTATTGTAAAGTGTAAATATTAAATCCTAGTAAAACATTCGGATAAAATTGCTCGAAATACCTATAAATATTAATACAAGGTTACTGCTAAACGAATATGCAGTATTTAAAGTTGAATGGTAAGTAAAGTATTGCAATTGGACTACGATTCTTTGCATATGTAACCTAAATATTCAAATCTAATTATTTGATGTTCGTTTCAGGATACTCTTTCCAGTCTTTGACATTCTCCCAGCCTCTGAAAGTCTTCTGCTCCATATAAAAGATCCCAGAGCTTGCAGGACAGCTTCTAACCTGGCGACAGCGGCAAAAATCCTTAAAATTGGCTAAAATTATATTAGGCATTGTCACTTTCATAACAAAATAGCAAGGCAAGTTACTACTCTTTACAGTTCTTCTCAATAAAAATTACTGGACTTGTACTGTACATAACCAAGCCCACCAAATGCTGATTTCTTGCTAATAAACGCTAGTAATTCTCAGCCAGCAAAATACATATTGTGCAAGTTGCCTTTGAAACGTACATAAGCCTCCAGACAGCCTAATATCTCTTCCTGATTTTCTTAAGATACTAAAATTAAGAAACTTATTCCTAATTTAATCTATTCCAGCCTGGATTCGGCGTAGGAAAGGAAGATTCCACCGTTTCTCGTTCTCTGTGACTCGCTTCCTGTTCATTCGACGTCCAAGGCCCGTCCCATTATTACCAAAGCATGTGAATTTTTTTCTCATTGTGGTAGTACATCAATAAAGGTAAAATATATCATATCTTACATCTATTACCTACATTATTTTAGCACCTGTGGAGCTATTTTCTATAACTCTAGTTGAGTTGCTCAAAATATTAAATTTTAACAATTAAATGTACCTACCTAGTGGGAGACATAGTTTGTTACAAGAAAAATACATATAAGTAGCTACATGTGGACAGCTATGTACAGATGAACCTTTACAGCCTTCAGGCCGTTTAATAACTCTGACTCCAGGGCTAGCCTCCCATATAGGCTAGACTATAGGTATGCGAACTTACTTACCGACATAGATTACAAAAATATTCAAGCCTACATGAGCTATGAGTCTGGTCATAAAGATTTTTATTCATCGTAAAATGTTAGTGCCTTTTATTGTCATATAAAGGTCTTATTACTTTTTAAACCAACTAATCTTTTACAGTCTTTAATTTAGTCGAAAACTATTTTTGTCTGAGGTAATTACTGACGTTAACTTGGATATTTTTGATTTCTTTTCGTATGAGTAGGTATCTACATATTTTACACAGAAATATAAATTGGTTTGGTTGTTATTAGTAAACGATCCTGACCTTACAATGTTGGTTTTCAAATAGAATGTGTGTATTTCAAAATGTATTTTTTTAACACAGACAGAGGTAGCCTTAAAATTTGTATTCACCCATACGTCCATGAGCAATATGACGTCCATTGCTGACCATGGGCTTCCCCTATGGATCTCCAATAAGACAGGTTGAAATCGGGTTGCATCCTGCTCGATTCTGCGGTCTTGGTATGATCATTCGTCCACTTTGTAGATGGACGTCCTACGCTTCACTCGAAATCGGTCATCAGTCCTCCGTGTTATGTACCCTGCCCACTGCCATTTCTATTTGCAAATCCACTGGGTTATGTTGGAAATACTATTATTATTTATTTTGTGGAGAAGGTAGAGGTCATGTCGTACAGGGAGGTGAAGACACTAGCGGAAGACCGCAAGACGTGGAAGTTGCTCCACCGACAAGAGCAGTGCTCTTAAATCCGAATGAATGAATGTCAGTAACTTGTTCTTCTACGGATATCCTACTTTCTAATAGTTTTTGATTATTAACTGAAGAACTAATTATATTTTGGCACCTTACTGTACTGTACTGTACCAGCCTTTTTAGGAGTCCACTGCAGGACGTAGGCCTACCCACGAAGGGTGATTGGGCCATATCTACCACGCGGGCCCAGTGCGGGTTGGTGGATTCACATACGCCATCGAATTTCTTCTACGGATATATTCAGGTTGCCTCACGATGTTTTCATTCACCGAAAAGCCAGTGGTGTGAAATAAGCCTTGGTGGTCAAGAGGTAGTGACACCCGCCTTACAATCGTGAGGTCGTGGGTTCGAATCCCCGGTCCCGTACCAATGAGTTCTTTGGAATTTATGTACGGAATTTGGCACCTTGCTTATTGTAAAATCAGAAAGTCAGAAACGTTGTTTATTTATGTGGTGGCATTTTGAAAAAGTAACTTTAGTTGATAGAAAATATTCATATTTATTTTTCAGCGGGTAAAGCATCCACTGCAAATGAAGTTTGTCGAAAGTTACGCGATGAAAAAGGGGTTTCTTCAGTTATCAAGTTTTTTAGACAGGCCCGTATTCAGGATAGCTTTAAGGGTTAGTTAGTGCTTCATTTTCACCAATTTTTGCTTTCTAACAGATAAAAATGTGATGATTTCGTTTTATATTAATAAACGGTACCTATACCGGGTGGAAAACTGACGCCAACAATGAAATCACAAATTTGGCCTTATGTTCTGAAGACTAAACGGTACCTATACCGGGTGGAAAACTGACGCCAACAATGAAATCACAAATTTGGCCTTATGTTCTGAAGACTTTCGACGTTTGAAAAATGAACTAGAATTTTTTGATATATTTTGGCTAAATTTATTATTATTATTTCAGCCTGCGCTGTCCCACTGCTGGGCAAATGCCTCCCTTTCTTCCTTCCAAACTGCGCTGTCTAATGCTGTGGTGGCCCAGTGCTTGTCGTGAGAGTTCAGTTCGTCACACCCCCTGCGTCTGGGTCGGCCCAAAGGTCTCTTGGAGTTTGGGATCCAGTGGGTGACCTTTGCCCAGAGCAGTCGTCCGGCATGCGACAGACGTGTCCCGCCCAATTCCATTTTAACTCTCCGACTTTTTGGCAAACGTCGGCAATCTTGGTTTTTGAGCGCAGTATAGTGTTCCTAACGCGGTCTGTTAAACTGACTCCTAATATACTTCGCTCCATTACTCGTTGCCAAACCGCGACCGCGGCGTGGCCTTCTGATCTTTAGTCAAAGACCAAGTCTGGGCGCCGTATGTAAGGACGAGGAGAATGCACACAACCATAAGTTAACGTTTTAGGCATAGCGGTAATTCGCCTTGCAATCTTTCTTGGCCCAGTAGCTCTTCCAGGCGTTTTTGATACGTCGAGCTACTTCTTTATCTTGTCGCGCCTGGAACGAAACTGTTTGGCCAATTGATATACGTATTATGAACGTTTGCAACGTATTTAGGCAATAAATAAAGCTATTTATTGAGTTATGTACAATTCACTAAAACATCATTTTGAAGCTGTATCTAAGCAGTGTTTGTTGGCGATCACCGAAGTTAAGCTACGTTCGGTACGGTTGGTCTTCGGATAGGTGACTTTAGTGACATTTATAATTGAGCGCTAGCGTGGCTCGGGTGACACGTTGAGCGGTAAGCTCCTATTGTTTAAGGTGAATTCACTAGCTTAGGGCGCGAAATTCATTTTTTTTTGCCAGTTACACATAAACTACTCATTGTAAGTTTACAAAGAACTCATTTATCGGCCATGACCAGGTAGTGTTTGCGAGGTACATACATCTAAAATCCACAATAGTAACCATTTTAGGTGCGAAAGTGAAAAAGCTAAAAATTAAGGTGAAAATCAGTTAATGCATTTTCGTGCCTAAGCTGTCTACTATTTTGGATTTTAGATGTGTCAGACGCCTTCAGGCGACTTAAGAACTCTGACACCAGGGCTTGCCAGCCGGCTTATACGAGCTTAGATATTTTACTTTTTTTAGTCCTGGTTCGTCCCTGTGTTTTACAAGATGCCGTTAAAGGAAGAGTACCTAATCGTTAGCCGCCAACAACTGAACTCTTAATTAACTGGAACTTCTTGAAAAATAGGTGCACAAGTCTCTAGCGCAAGGCGTATGTATACAGGGTTATTTCTAATCAATTAGCATCCTTCTAGGGGCTTATTCTGTACATCAAAACTAACAACTTTTGTTCTACGACTTTCGTCAAAACTCAAAAAAAAATATCAGCTGTTCCATACATTTTGTCACGGATGAACAAAATTTTTCTATGGAAGAACAAAATTTTGTTTTGAGTTTTGACGAAAGTCGTAGAACAAAAGTTGTTAGTTTTGATGTACAGAATAAGCCCCTAGAAGGATGCTAATTGATTAGAAATAACCCTGTATAGTAATCATTTTGATCTTGGGGAATCTATTTTTACGTAAATACTTACTAATAGCTGACAGGGCGAACTTTATGTTATCACATGACTAGAAAAATTTTCGCCATAGCTTTTGTTTGCTTAGTCATCACTGAACAACTTTTCCATACAAAGCTGCAACTCGGAATCGACAATATGTATGACAGCTATTTTTTTTCTCGAATTCCGTGTGAGCCCTATAGTAAAAGTTGTTCATAATGAAATAATGATGGTCTGAACTACCCCCATTCGGCTCAGTGCGCCAGCTCTGGATAACCCTGTAGATGGGTGAAACAGATCTGATAAGCCTTTGAAAGCAGTTGGAAATAACTTACGGAAATTCCCCCTAATCAAAAAAAGGCGTATAGCCGTGGTGGTCAAGAGGTAGTGACACCCGCCTTACAATCGTGAGGTCGTGGGTTCGAATCCCCGGTCCCGTACCAATGAGTTCTTTGGAATTTATGTACGGTATTTCACACCACATGCTTTTCGGTGAAGGAAAACATCGTGAGGCAACCTGCATATGTCCGTAGAAGAAATTATGTGTATCCACCAACACGCACTGGGCCCGCGTGGTGGATATGGCCCAATCACCCTTCGTGGGTAGGCCTACGTCCTGCAGTGGACTACTAAAAAGGCTGGTACAGTACAGTACAGTACAAAGAAAGGTCTTGTTAACTATGAGCTCTGCGTGCCGTGCGCCCTGCCCGCTGCCAAATCAGCAAAAACTAGAATGTTATAATTTTATAAACCATTATAACAGCTTTTTACATAAATCAAAATTTTCAGCACGAAGCTGCATTTAAAGCAATTTTCATTATAGTAACACAATGCCGCTGGCTGTTTTCCAATAAAGCTTATTAGTCAGAACAACGGGGTGAAAAAGCTTTTTTTTTATTGCAATGCTTTTAAATGCGGTTTTATGTGAAAACATGAAGAAAAGAAAGGAACTAGTAGGTAGTTGCGGTATGCGGTAGTTTTTTCGTCTTCGAGGCAGCCTTGGATAGTCCATTGTTGAACATAGGCTTCTCCTTGAACGGCAACTGGGCCAGGGTCGTTTCCACTACGCTGGACTTGTTGGGAGTGGATGGATTTACCGACATAGTTATACAATAATTTTTAAATTTCTCAATAGTTAGTGTCTTTTTCTCCCAACAAATAATTGACACAGGTTTTCGAAATTTAGCAAATAAACGACTTATAACTTTTGGATTTGGGCCTCTTGATCATTATTTATCATTTATAGCTGAACTATTCACTGATATTCATAAGCAAATATAAAGCAAATAAGCTTAGATTATGTAAATAATCAAAGCAAATAAGTCAAGAAAATTTTAATGTTACGTACCCACTGACTGATTTTCTCTTCCGGGTGACAGACTGGAATAATTCACTGAGACAACCAACTCCGAGCTCTAAAGTTAACGTCATCACTCATCACCAACTCCGTAAGACGTCCAACTATGGAAATTAATCTCCCCTATAGATTTCCATTAAGGCCAGTTGGAAGCGGCTTGTATCCAGAAAGTCCCTGCGAATTTGATTGGATCATCAGCCCGTCTTGTGATGGACATCCTACGCTGCGCTTGCCGGTATGACGCAAAACTTTTGGACTCCATCGGTCATCAGTCCATGTTGAGCTCTGCCCACTGCTATTTCAACTTGCTAATATACTATACCGACATAGCCCCTTGAGGTATGTCGGTATAGCCCCTCGGGGCTACGTCGGTAACTTACCAAGGTGTTCGTATCGTATACCATAGCGATCACCAAAGTTAAGTATATAAACGTGTATTATTGCGTGTATTCAAACGCAAACCTATAAATAAATTTAAAAAAAAGTAAAGCAACGTTCGGCACGGTCAGTCTTTGAATGGTGACCGCGAGAGGTATTTACAACTGAGAGTTAGCGTGGCTCGGATGACTTGTTAAATTGTTGGTTGTTTTAACCATTTAGCCATGTCAGAAGCCTTCAGGCGGCTTAGAAACACTAGGTCCTTAAAAACTTACTTACCGTATTTACATTATTTATGTTGTATGGTGTACAATATGTCGAATCAAACTTTTTGATGGCGGTTAAGTTAGCAACAAGCTGTGCAAAACCCAATAATCACTGAAAATTACTGCACTTAACAGCTGCACGAAGATTGGGTTTCGTGCCGCTTATAGCTAACTTAACAGCCGCCAAGAAATTTGATTTGGCCTATATATAGGTAAGATATTATTATAGTAAAAATCACAAGGTTTAGCTCGGTCTTTTGGCAAGCATCAGTGGAGACACAGCCAACACTGAGAGGCCCTTTTACATTAAATGTTAGAAATAAATGTCTGTTAAGCACACAGAGTAAGATGACACTAACTATTGCTAGATGTGATTTATTTTGTAATAGATGACTTACAAAGATGGGCTATATTATTATTAAGTAAACAATAGTTACTTCCCCAGATCTAGAATATCTACTTGAAGTAAGAGAGAGAGCGCATGAAACTTTCATGTAGCCCGTGTTTACTTGGGAGCCTTTCAGTTGTTCAAACATACTTGTAGGAACAGCATGATTTCTTAAAATTTGAGACATTTTAGTAAATGCTTGAAAGGTGACATTCAAAATATATTCTTCACCTGGTGAAGGGCATTTCAGGGGTATATATACTCATCATTACAAACAACGTTTATTACGAAACCAACATAATAAACGTGAAAAAAATATTTACTTGCCGTTCAATTCAGAAAATCATTTAATGTCTGTTTTTTACTTGTTTTCTATCCTTTTAGTTCGTAAATCCATTGACATTAAAGCTTAGCAAATAGCAAAATACAGCTCCGATCAGCTGGCCATCGTGTTTTGTACTTAATGAAAAAAATATTACAGCTTTAATGACAATAATTAAAAAAATATTATAGCTTGGTTGCCTGGAAGAAATCGCTTAAAGCGATTAGGCCGCCAGTTAGAAACCTATAAATTGTACTGTTTTGTCCCTGTAATTTGGTTTTTATGTAATTTGGTTGTCTAATAAAGTGTTATTGTTGTATTATTGTTGTTGTTGTTGTAATGTAGTGGAATCATGGACTATATTGCCTCGTCCAGTTCTCTTTCGTGGAGTCTCGGCCTAAATCAACATCATCAGCCTGTATCGACCCACTGCTAGGTATAGGCCTCCTCTCCTCTTCTTTTGTGCCAGTGTTCTTCACTGTCTTGGGCTAATCTAATCTAATCTGGGTCTAAATACTAAAACAATAACTTGGTTTTTAAGTACTACGAGTATAACAAAACATGTTTTAACTGTTTATTTAATTGTTGTTTCATAGTTCATTGCTTATGGCATAATAATGTTACATCTTCTTAATATATTAAATGAATCGTGGTTATTAGTTTCGCTAAAACTCGAGAACGGATGAACCAATTTGGCTAATTTTGGTTTTGAAATATCTGTGAAAGCTAAGGGAAGATTAAAACGGTGAGAAAATTTAAAACAATTGCGAGAAAAATAATAAAATCATTAATTTCATTTTCCCATATAAAATGTGTAAATGCATGTAAATGTTGTCACTGCCATTTGACAGATGGTGAGATGAAGTTCACTGGGTCAGCTAGTCTATATATTTAAAAATGAATCGTGGTTGTTAGTCTCGCTAAAACTCGAGAACGGATCGACCGATTGGGCTAATTTTGGTCATGAAATATTCGTAGAAGGCAAGGGAAGGTTTAAACGGTGAGAAAATATAAAAATATAGGGAGTAAAATAATAAAAACATAAATTTATTTTTCCCATATAAATTGCATATAAAAGTTGGCATTGACAGTTGACACATGGTAAGATGAACTTCACCGGGTTAGCTAGTACCTGTATAAAAACATAGTTACAATACATACCATGTACCTAAGTGAAAGAAAAAAGTACAAATACATAGGGGGTCGTATCTAGAATTAGATTACAAATAAAAATCAAAGTTTCTGGTAAACACCAATT
Organism: Hypomecis punctinalis; assembly: GCA_949316475.1. Lineage (NCBI taxonomy): Eukaryota > Metazoa > Arthropoda > Insecta > Lepidoptera > Geometridae > Hypomecis > Hypomecis punctinalis. Next base: position 15,747,505 of record OX438809.1, read on the forward strand.
GTGGGCACCCTACACGCATTTCGTACTGGATCACATTTTGAGTACGTGGATTGATTTTCAATGAGCTACATATTGATATTGCGAGCGATGGTTGTTTGTCTGTAGTACTGTACATACGGACCGATATCTTGTTTATTTAATGAGCAAATTCGGAAACCACGAGTATAATATTCAGATTCAGATCATTTACTGGCCAATTATAACATGTCAGTCATACAAGGTAGGTCAGTTTACAAAATTAAAATATAGTAACAGTATAATTTAAAATTTCTTAATCATAAACAATAATATTCAATAGTAAATAAGATAATAACAAAAGGTCAAATTATACATCAGCAATACGTCAACTTGCTAATCCGTAGGACGTCCACTCACAAGGTGGACGGATGACATCATTAAGACCGCGGGATCGCGCTGGATGCAAGCCGCTTCCAACCGGTCTTATTGGAGATCCATAGGGGAGGCCTATGTCCAGCAGTGGACGTCCTTTGGCTGATGGATGGATGGATGAATACGTCAAAGGAAATCATACAATTAAATTACATATTAGCCATAAAAATTGTATTTTAGTGGAACCTTTCTAAATGTCTAGAGTTGCATGCAATTATCATCATCATCAACATCAGCTTATTTCGGCCCACTGCAGGGCATAAGCCTCCTCCCCCTTACGCCAATTATCTCTGTCCTGTGCCAGTCTCATCCGGGTTTCCATGCAATTATGGAATTATCGAATTAATGTCAAAATAATATTATTGTAGAAATTAAAATTAAGTAAAAAACAAAAGAATTATCATTTATTTTCATCGCTAAAATCTCACCCAATTTATAAAACACATTAGTTGTAATATACCTACTTATGCCATCTTCTGTGTTTTAAATCATCCGAGAGAAATTCGGTGACTGGTGGTGAGAAAGACCGTGGCCCTCGGTCACGCGCGTACCTAATTGAACATTTTAGAGGGCTTTTTGCCTTTTACAGATACTATTTATTGTGGGTTTCCCACAACTCATTTAGGTAGTATCAAATCAGGATTGAGAAGATTCGCAGAAGAATCAAAGTAAACGACATAACCCAGCAGATTAGCAAATTGAAATGGAGTGCATAAATTTTTCGAATGAGACCATGGACTGGAAGCGCAGCGAAGGACGTCCACCAACTAGGTGAAGTGGCGATATAATTAAGACCGCAGGTACACCCTTAACGCAGGTCGCTTCCAACCGGCCTTTTTGAAAATCCATAGTTACTGGCAAAAACCAATTCTTTATTGTTTCACATCATAACAGAAAATTAAAACAATACCATTCTCACTTAACCTAGGTAAAAACAAACGGCGGCCTTATCGCTCGCAAAATTGTGATCAGTCTGTGCACAAAAGTGCTGATTTTCACCATTAGTTTTTACTTGATGTCTGCAACACAGAAAACTGTATATAACTGCTGTTTTCATGCGCACTGAAACCGGACGGCTGATCCTATGAAAAATCGTAGGCAAACTGCGGTTTCGCACATTTTACTGTGTTGCGGGCGTTGCGGGATACGAACCGTAACCGCATAATGCATATGTGGCCTTAGTCATAAATTTCCTTAAACGTTTTACTATTTAATCGTAAAGTAAGTATAAGTACCAATAATGTAAACGATATCTATGATTAAGTACTTACCAAACGTAACAAATAATTGAGATTACATCAGATTACTTACTCAACTCATTTGGTCACAAGAACATTGAAGATCCTATCACATGTAGTATTATATACATGAATCATTTGAGGACCTACAAATAATTCGTCAAAAGCGTTTCGCTCCAGAGAGGGTTCCGTTTAGGCTCCGTACAGATGTATAAAATATTGCAAAACGGCATCATTCATTTTGGGTTAAATCTGAAAGTGCCGGCAAAATAAGGTAATTAGGAAATAATAGTAGTACATATTATTTTGAGCATTTTATACTATCGGACTAACTTTCTAGGATCACTTCCTGGGTGGTTATCGAGTTATGAAAAGACTTTTTTTCCTTCGCTTTTGAAAAACTTAAATTAATTAGATATTACATTACTATTAGTACATATTATTTCGTACATTTTGTACTATAGGACCGACTCTCTAAGTAGTTATCGACTTTTGAAATGAATTATTGTAAAATCGATAACACTTTCACTGAAGCTTCTAACTTATTTAAGCCTTATTTGGGGCTACAGTACGTCTAATTCGAAGGACACCTTTTCCAACACTCTCTTTGACCACCGCAACAACGAAATCTGGGCCCCTCAGTACTACAACTCTCTACTCTGACCTAATAAGGCCTTGTTTGACTCTTCCTTCGTTGGCTTAAAGGCCATCATTATATGCAGTATGATATTATAGATCGCGCAAAGCATGTTTTTAAGTGTGCTTAAGAAACAATCCGGTTTTTATTCACGTATGCGATCGCGGCCGGGCCGCTGGGAACCCGACCGGTTTCGGCGCAATCAGTGCTCCTTCGTCAGGGAATACGCATACGTGAGTAAAAACCGGATTGATTCTTTAGTATAATGAATTGTCAAGCGAGTTTTAATGGACTTTTAAGTGTGCTTTTACGTGGTCATAGGAACTCTAGTGAAACGATGCAACCCTATCGAGTTTCGGCTCGTTTGATTCGTCTTGTCGAGTACTTGTTCAGTAAGTAAGTAAGTAAGTTCGTATAGGCCGGGTGGCTAGCCCTGGTGTCAGAGTTTTGAAGCCGCCTGACAGCCTCTGACATGGCTAAGCGGTTAAAACAACCAACAACTTGTTCAGTAAAAGCTTGTTTTAAAAAAGGTTTTTTAAATATAATCCTTGTTTACTGGTAGACTTTCTAAAATGGAGTGGATTCCAATAATTCTTGTCGGAAAGTCAAATGGACAATCGACTGATATAGTACCTATCTTAGATTCGAGTGGGGTATCCTTTTCACTTGAAATACAGAACCCTAAAAATGATGAAATTTGAAAGTGATATAATTATAATCAAGTTAGCATGATTTGAAAGTTTTCTAATCGATTTTGATAAACTGCCATACCTACTTTGATAATATATCTATCATAGCATACGTAATCTTTTATAGATGATAAGGCCCGGTTAAATGATAAGAGCTATTCAAAGTACGTAAGGTATAAGTTCAAGTACAAAATCTAATGCATACACGTTGTTCTGATCATACAGGGTGATTCAATCATTAAATTACACTTAAAAGGAATGAAAAAGCAACCCGTATGATATAATCCTTACCTGCTAATAGAAAAAGCCTTGGCCTAACGTATTAGACACCCTGTATTTTCACTCTATCTCCTAAACTAATTTCTCTCCTTTTTGGCATTTTTAACAAAATTAGGTGTCAATTTAATCACATCAACAGAAATGAAAGCTTGTTTACTTGTTAGAGTCCAGAACACAAGTGACCAAACATTGACTGATAACACCGAAAGAAAACAGAATCCTTTGTTTTCGGTCACCAGGTGTTTTATGACCTTAACAAAGAGCCGCTTGTTATTCTAAGAAGTTATTTATGACCCCGGTAAGTCATTTAAGATAAGCACTCAGTTATTGGTTAAGGTGCCTAATACTTTTGGCCAAGGCTGTATTATAAATACTGACTCCTTGTTTTAAACAAATATTTCGTGTATTTCCGCTCTGTCGTAGGCATATAAATAAGTTAAGGGTACCATTCAACAAACCAAATTAAATCACAAACAAAATGAGTTATTTATCATCTAACAGTATCATGATTTGTTTGTGATTTAATTTGGTTTGTTGAAATGCCTACGACAGAGCGGAAATACACTAATTATTTGTTCAAAACAAGTATTTGAACATGAACTTCCGCAAAGTAACGCCTGATTCAATAAACTGATGTAAAGGTTTGTTTGTTATTATTTCACGCATCAATAGAGCAATGGATCGACTTGATTTTTGGCATGAATATACTTACTTAGTTCAAAGGTCGGATAATGTTGTAAACTATTTTTATCCAAGAAAAAAATATTTAAGTATCCTGTAGGAAGCCCCGAGAAGAGCTAATTTTAGTAATACATTCGTTTCGAAAACTTTTACTTTGTGGAAAATAATTTGCAAGATAAATTATATGCATTTCTTTTAAAACTATATTTAACCGACAATACCCGACGCAACGGAGGAAGTTTACAAGTCGACGCGTATATATTTTTTTATGTTTGACCACGCATAACTTTTTACAGAGTGATACGATTTAGATCATTATTTTTTTGTTTGGTAGTTCATACTTCAAAGGTCAAACTAAAAAGGTACCATTTAAATTTTATTGATATCGGCTGAGCAATTTTTGATAAATCAATAATGATGTGAAAATTACTAAATCAATTCGTGCGAACTATTCGAATTCTGTGCACGGTTGAAAGTGGTTATATCATTTTTCAGGAAAAATAATTGTTATATAGGCCATTAATGTATTTTAAAAAAAAAATATTAGAGATAAATTAGGATAGAAATCATGAGATATAGCAAGATCTCATGATTTCTAAATCAGCAGATTTATGCTCAAAGTCTGCGCTTTTAATTTTGGTTACTCGGTGTTATTTTAACTCATGAATATCATACCTATTAGTTTCTCTCACACACTAGGTATATATATAGTCAGCCGTTGCACATAGGCCTAGCCCTTGAAGGTCGATTGGACCATATCAACTAGAAGCAAGTTCAGTTCTGCCTAATAGTGAATTTGCGTACGCGCTAGTAATATGAAATGCAACCTGCCGCGCTATGATTATCTTTACAAAAAAACCGGACAAGTGCGAGTCAGGCTCGCACATCGAGGGTACCGTACAAATCCAGAAAATTTCACAAAATTGGTAAGTAAGTTTTATACTATAACAATCGTTAATTTTTTTTTGTCATACATCGAAATTTACACATTGTTAATATAATTAAAAACCTGTTGTTGCATTTGCTAATGAAGTTCTTTTATATGACAACTTACATTAAACGATTTATTCACTTTAAATTTTGAATCCATATTTCGTGAATTTTGAGGCTCTATTTTTTTGTGATTTAATAAAAATGTACAGTTTTCAGATTTATTCCTATATGTGTACTCTAAGATAATGCTTCTCGCCAAATTTCATAGTTCTATGTCAACGGAAAGTACCCTGTAGGTTTTGATTTTTGTGAGTGTGGAAATATGCAATTTTTTACGACATAAACGGCTCTAACTTTTTTAAAAGATAACTGAGAAGTTTTTATTTTACACGACTGCAAGAGATCATAGATATACGTATACAGTTTAAATTTCAACTCGATATCTTTACGCGTTTCCGAGATAAAGAGTCTTGACATACATACAGACGGACAGACGGACTACAAAGTGATCCTATAAGGGATTCGGATTCCGTTTTTGCCGTTTGAGGTATGGAACCCTAAAAAAACAGTGATTTCAAAATTCATACAAAACAAATACTATAGCAATTTTTGAACCCACGTCCTCACAAACACGAGGTATTCATAACACCACATTTTTTCATTGCTTAATAATATATTTGTACGTAAAAACCTGCCACAAAATAATGTTCAAAGTACAATTATTCAGCCATTTCATTTCATTTACCGTGCAGTGACAAATTAGAAACAACGTTGTGTTAATTGTTTTTCCGCTTTTTGTAGGTATTTTATTCAGTTTTCACCGATATGCATTGGGAAATAGCGATAGCGTTGGTTTTTGTGAGTTTTTTCTTTTTATATTCAACTATAATTCCGAAAATAAAATTTAAATTCATACTAATACTAATATTATTGACGGCCTCTGTGGCTCAGTGGTTAGTAAACATAACTTCCGAGTCAACGAGGCGTGGGTTCGATTCCCACCCAGGGCAAGTATTTATGTGATGAACATAAGTGTTTGCTCTGTGTCTGGGTGTTATTTAGTTACTATCTATACAAGTAAGTATGTATTTAAAGAAAAAAAATTATAAGTAGGTATAATATGTAGTATATCAGTCTCTGGCAGCCATATCACAAGCTTTGCTTAGTTTGGGGTCAGAGGCCGTGTGTAAGATGTCCTCAAATATTCATTTTTTTTTTTATTATTAATCCGAAAAGTTTGTTGGTTTGTTCCTCTTTCACGCAGCAATGGAGCAACGGATTGACTTGATTTTTGGCATGGATATAGTTCAAAGGCTGGAAAGTGACATAGGCTACTTTTGATCCCGAAAAAAGGTTCCTGGGAGACAGCACAAAAGACAAAATACCATGCGGGCGGAGCCGCGGGCAAAAGATAATTCAGCTATAAATCCAAAATTATTAAAGCAAATGTGTTTTTTTGTTTTGTTACTCCTTGGCTCAGCACTAGACCGACGGAGAGACTTGAATTTTGGCAAGTTTAAAAAGTGACAGGCTACTTTTCATCCCAGAAAATTGAAAGGTTTTTTTATGGGATGGTACAAAAACTACTATTACTGTAGGTGCTGTACTGCGGCGGCTTTTTGACAGCCTATTCTTGAACATAGGCTTGCTTACGAAGGGTGAAGTCCAGGCCCAGTGCGCGTTGGCTTATTCCCATAGGTACACCATAGAATTTCTTCGGAAAGTATAAAGGTTGCCTCACAATGTTTTTCTTTACCGAAGGTTTAGCCATATCAAAATCCGCACATTTCCAAAAAACTCATTGGTGCAGGAGCGGCATTTGAAACCTTGACCTCACGATTGCAAGGAGAGCGTTTACTTAGACTCAAAATCTTGATTTTGAACATGTCTAACTTGTGTAGTTTCGACCACCAAAGAAAAGGTTTTCAATTTTTTTCAACTCTTATGTACGTTGTATGTTTTTGTGTATTTTACGTTATTTTAACCGTGGTTTTCCAGTAGATTTTTTAATTTTATCATAAGATACTCATTGAGCTCTAAACTATATTTGTACAAAAAATCATGTCGATTCGTCTTTCCATTGCTGCGTGAGAAAGTAACATGATAAACAAACTTACAAATCAACTAACACACTAAAATCCTGGATAACAAATAAATGAATAAAAAAAAACTAACGCACTCTGTAGTAGTAGTTTATGTGGTTATAGTTTTAGGTCTTATATTTAGTGGTAGTTATATTTAGTAATAAAGGCACTAACGCACTTTTGGTTTTTTAATAGTAACACGATAGGTGAAGATTTCTTACTCCACGACAGAATAATGATTTGGTTATTGAAATTGCAATGGATCTTTTATTTTAGAATCAATTATATTGTGGTTCCAGCTGTTCCTGAGTGAAAAAGTAAACAGCAGACCTTTCGATGTCGAAGATACAAAAGACAGCTTTTATTGGAGAAGAAGTAAGTTGATTCTAGCAAATAAAAATTATGAAAGGGAAAAAATTGTAAAACTTTCCCTCAAGCTCGCGCAATCTCATATTAACAAAGAAATAACAACATGTTTTTCAAAAACTATAGGGTATCATAGAATTACGCACGCTTAGTGGTGTTTTTGACTGACGAAACGGAGGAGGTTCTCAATCCTGCATCTTGACACCTCACGTCTTGAAGAGGCGATGATGTGTTGTTAGTACACCCTCGCTGGTCGCACACTCGCGCGGAGTGGCGATGGCGCGGCGCGGCCAGAGCGCGGCCAGGCGACATCGTCGCGCCGACGCCAGCGACCAGCACCGCCACCGCCGCGCCCGCCGCCGCCATGACGCTCCGTGGCAGCAGCAGGCAGCGGCAATGAAGAGACTCTGGCTCGGTCCAGATGATGTCGAATGCCAATTCAGTCAACTCAATTCGACGCGTATATATATTTTTTTACGCATAACTTTTTACATAGTAGTCCGATTTCAATAATTATTTTTTTATTTGAAAGAGTGTACTTCAAAATGTGTCCTATTTTAATATTATAGAAATCGGCTTAGCCATTTTTGATAAATAAACAATAATGTAAAAATGCTACATTGATCCGTGCGAAATATTCGCGAATTCTGTACACGGTTGAAGTCGGTCATGCCATTTTTTGTGAAAAAATATTATTTGTATTTAAATCACTATTTCCTAAATCAACGGTTCCCAAAGTTTACTCGTCCGGAACCTAACTACAACAAAGGCGTCCTTGGAGGATAAGTAGGATTTATGAAGTTATTTTACTACTCTGTTCCGTAAATTTAGGATTCCTACGTATCTTTTGTATTGAGAACAACTTTCGGTCAATACCTAATAATCACAAAAGTTTGGGTTACTCAATTTATTGTATGATTTTATTTTACAGGGCCTATCTAAAATTTAGAAAATATAAAACAATTTAGAAAATATTTGTCTGCACCAGCCACGTACCAACGTAGGCCCATGAAGGGTGATTGGGCCATATCCACCACGCTGGCCCAGTGCGGGTTGGTGGATTCACACACGCCATCGAATTTCTTCTACGGACGTATACAGGTTGCCTCACGATGTTTTTCCTTCACCAAAAAGCCAGTGGTGTGGAATTCCGTACATAAGTTCCAAGGAAACTCATAGGTACGAGAGCAGGATTTGAACCCACGACCTCAAGAATGACAGGCCAGCGTTACAACCACTAGACCACCACGGCTTGTCTACTAATAATTAAATGCACCTCTATGTTTGTCATAATATTAGTATTTATGGTTCTTTCAAATCATGATACAAAATCTGTGCCTACAGTGTAACATAGGAAAAAAAAAACATTTTTCTACAAATATGTATTTTATTTCAGACAACGAAGAAAAATGCGAGCCTTTTGAAACCTTTATGATAGACTGCAATCGATGTATCTGTAGTGCGGATGGAGAACCTTACTGTACGAAAGTGGCGTGCATTGACATGGTACGGTATCTTTCAGGCCGATCCAAACTTAATGGCGTTTGTGAAGTTAGTAGTAGTGTAGTATTGTCATTATTGTCAGTAAAAAAAAAAAAAAGTAAGATTACCACTAAAAAAAAAAAAAATTAGTTAGCTACAAGCTGCACAAATCTTCACTCCTTGCGCTGTTGATATTCTGGATTATCCACATCTGGTGTACTGTACTGTACCAGCCTTTTTAATAGTCCACTGCACGTAGGCCTACCCACGCAGAGTGAACTGGAATGCTAAGCCAAAATCAAGTGATTCCGACCATCATTTTGATCAATTTGGTGGAGGTGGCGCGACCAAAGCGCCACCCTTTTATGGTGGACATTCCGCGCGTTAGAACAAAGCGTTTCGAATCCTCATTCCTCATACGAACAGCCAGCATGTGGAACGCTTTGCCTGGGTCTGTCTTCCCGCTTAAGTACAACGTAGGTGTCTTCAAATCCCGAGTAAATAGGTATCTTCTAGGTAAGCGTGCTACATCCTAGACCGCATATCTGCTCAACATCAGGCAGTATGTAGTCAATCGCAAACCTACAAGGAATAAAAAAAAAACTTTACTATGGGGCCAAACCACAATTCAAGAAAAAATTAGCTTTTACGGCAGAGCATTTGTCTATTCCGAGTTGCGATTTTGTACGGGACTGCAATTAATTTTGCCTCGAATTCTGGATCCGCTCCGTAGTAAAACTTGTCCATAATGATGGTCTTAATCATCATTTGGTTTAGTAGGTACTCGTACCGGGCAAGCAGATGGCCCTGTTTGAATAAAATGTTACTGCGCAACATTGACTAAGTCGCAGCTGCAAAGTCTTGAGCAGTGACGTAAGGTGGCGTGTTTATCGGCCTTTTATTGGATTCACTTCGGAGAGTGCGCTCAGGAGTTGCACCATCTGGTCCCAACTTTTTTTTTTTTTTTACCACGGGAAATCCTTTATGGATACCACCAGACCTCGTGGGCAGGCGGGTGGTTATGTGGGAGTCCCGCCACTGGTCGGTATACCCACCAAAACCCCTGGGTGTTCCTCCACTGCGCCTGGTGTCGGGGCTACGGGCACGCTTCCGCACTCCTCCGCGGCGAGATCTGGTCCCACCTGCCCCTTTCTTCTATCGTACGGCTAGGCAGACGCGACCAAAGCGCCACCCTTTTATGGTGGACGTTCCGCGCGTTAAGTAGAACAAAGCGTTTCGAACCCTCATTCCTCATACGAACATCGAGAATGTGGAACGCTTTGCCTGGGTCTGTCTCCCCGCTAAAGTACAACGTGGGTATCTTCAAATCCCGAGTAAATAGGTATCTTCTAGGTAAGCGTGCTACATCCCAGACCGCATATCTGCTCAACATCAGGCAGTTTGTAGTAAAACGCAAACCTACAAGGAATAAAAAAAAACACAGTGTTCACAGACGCCATTGAGTTTGATTTAGCCTATACTTACAATATATTATTTACCCTCAAGTCTTCGCCTCACCTTGTCTTCTTCTATCACAATATTTATCAACGCTACTTTATATGCTAAAACAACTTTACTACTACGACATAGAAAGCAATTGGATCATCCACAGACCCTTGAAGTTCTTAAGATAATCCAAATGCTCAAGCCCACTGCCAGTTCGACTGCCTCGGTGGCTCAGTGGTTAGTGACCCTAACTTCTGGGTCAAAGAGGCGTGGGTTCGATCCCCACCCAGGGCAAGAATTTATGTGATGAACATAGGTGTTTGCTCTGAGTCTGGGTGTTATTTAGTTAATATCTATAAGTATGTATTTAAAAATATGTATACAACGTGTAACGGAAAGACTGTATACATACTGACAGTACCAAATCAGATAACGGTAACAAACTAGATGGGGGCATGTTTAGCCGTGTAAGTTCGTTCGTTTGCTGATTTTTAATCTTTTTTTGAAAAACTAGTCATTTTTATGACTAATTCACATTAGCACAGCACTATCACACTAAACAGCTGTGAGGTCAATAACACGACCTTGCCCATCAAAATCAGACCACACCTCCTTGTTGTGACATGTTTGTTTACGTGCAAAAGATTTTTCTAGTCAGTCATATTTAATTTTTTTTTAAAAGTGAAGGTTGTTATTTTGGCTCGGAATTTCGAAATACAGCATCTATATAAGGAATAGTATCAACCCACTTTTTATGTATACAGCCTTTCCGTTACACGTTGTATATAGTATATCAGTCTCTGGCAGCCATATCACAAGCTTTCCTTAGTTTGGGGTCAGAGGCCGTGTGTAAGATGTCCCCAAATATTTATTTATTTAGTTGGCAGCGTGCCCAACATGCTGGCTGCATTGCCACGCTGAATGGCAATGCTTATAGGTTTACCCAAATAAACACCAGCATTTTGGTAGTATTGTTTCGAATTTATGAAAGTACTGCAGTATCTGATCCCAAAATTATAAGCCGAATCGTACTTCTTGGCATCTGTGAAGTTCGTTACAAGCTGCGTACATAACCGCTTCTCAGCTATACTCTATAAAATTTAACTTGATCTCTGCGACAGTTACATATTAACATATTTAGAGTTGAGATAGTGGTGGAAAAAATCGATTTTCAAACAATGTTGTATTGAAATCGAACGAGTAGTTGAAGATGAGAAATTGGATTTTATTTACTTACTATTATTTAAGATCAAGTATGTACACATCTAAATAATGTTATGATATTAATTAAATACTCATAATAATGTAACGATAGTATTTATCGACGTTTTTCACTATTATCGATGCTAATGTAACATATAATTGGGTTTAATTTAATTACACATGTACAAAATGTTATGATATTCAAATATACAATAAAATTAATGATAAATTAAGTTTTATTAAAATATCGTCAGTATAAACTATCGATATTTTTACTAAAACTCTATCTAAAACTCTGTGGTCACGATCATTCGTCGCCCATCACTAATCGACATGCCCATAAAGTATGACATTGACAGGTACTGTCTGTACTATTAAGAAATTCAGGACTTCATAGGCGTGATTTTTCTGACAGCTGTCGCAGAGATCAACTTAAATTTTATAGAGTATAGTTGACACAACAAATTTGCTAGAAGGTAAAAGAAGCCAAAAAGGTTAATTCGGTGTATAGAATCTAGTTACTAGTATACACAGAATTAAAAAAAAAACATTTTAAGTAATTGCACTGCAGCCACAAACCGCCGCAATATGTGGAACGCTTTATTTAGATAGGTAAATGAACGGTCTCTACAAGTTTGCATATTACATAATATATTTATTTTATTTACTACATTCATAATGTAAACCTCACAAATGCAAATTAATGACAACATACAATGGTAGAGATTAAATATTTTGTCCATATTATTACTAAGAAATTTTGATCTTACTAGTATTATAAATGCGAAACTGTTGGTTTTTTTTGTTACTCTTCTATGCAGGAACAACGGATCGACTTGATTTTTTTTTCACGCAGAGTATTTGTTTAAATGCTGATAGTATCATAGATTATTGTTATGCCGGAAAATTAAAAGGTTTCTAGGATAGCGCGGGTTAACGCTAGTAATAGATAAATATGTACATAAATGATTTAATTGTAAATAATTTCTTGTTATTTATTTATTGCAGAAATTAGTGAAATCAATGAGAAAAAAATCAAGGACAACTTCAATAAGAACCATGAGCTATGACGACTACAATAATATAAATCAGTTGCAACATTACTAAAGACATTATAATTAGTAAAAAAATACCTGCTGACTTTATCTGGTAACACAAAAAACAATACACAAAAATCTTGCGAACTTAGCATGTAAATTAAAAACCTATTAAGTAATTCATTTAAATACTAACTTATGGAAGAGAGAAGAAAAAAAAAGAAGAAGGAGAAGATGTATTCGTATGCCATAAGTGTAAATTGAAAGTTTAACTAATTCTGACAACAGACTTCATTCAAATAAAGCTAAAAATTTAATATGTACAAATTGAAAATTAAAACACGATTTTGATGATGTTATTTAAGCACTAACCAAGTTTTAAATCATTGCCTTTGCATTCAATATTAAACAAATACTGGAAAAAATAATTAAATATGTACAAGATTTCGTAAGGTTTCTTAAATATACAGGGTTATTTCTAATCAATTAGCATTCTTTTAGGGGCTTATTCTGTGCATCAAAACTAACAACTTTTGTTCTACAACTTTTGTCAAAATTCAAAAAAAAATTTTGTTATTCCAAAGAAAAATATGTTCACCCGCGCCAAATGTATGGAACAGCTGATTTTTGACGAAAGTCGTAGAACAAAAGTTGTTAGTTTTGATGTACAGAATAAGCCCCTAGAATGATGCTAATTGATTAGAAATAACCCTGTATATTCACAACTAAACTTCAAAACTATTCTACGTATATTTACAAACTAAAACAAATCAGTAAACATCTAAAAAAGATATGTATGTATGATAATGAAGATGTTTTATTAATAAAGATCATTTATTCAGTTACATCAGAAATTCATAATATAAATTCAAATAAAAATGTCAACTTAAAACTAGCTTATGAAAAATTTGTCAAAAAGCTCTCCCCTGATTAACCCCGGTCACACTAGCAGCATTACCGCGCTGAATGGCAATGGCCAACCTCTGCACCAAAAAACAAACCGGAGCGGGGGTCACCATCCCTTTCTCTGATCCGTTGCCCAATCTCACGAATCAGCTTTTTGCCCTTGGTCCCCCAAGAATCCAAAGTTAAATTTTATTAATTGTCTAGATAGAGATTAGCTAATAGAAAACCTAGCATAGCCTAGATTTCATGACATCAATTACACAAATATACAAATGAATAATATATAACACATTTTTTGTATTTATTGCACTATAAATTCATCCTGTATTACTTATTACTTTTTTGCTACGGTTCGTTTCGTAATCTATACAAATCCGTACAAATTACAAAGTCAGTACCATGTCATATCCTTATTTAAAAATAAAAAAATCTTGTGTACAAGTGATAGTAGATAACTCAATATAAAGACAAAGAACAATCCCTTACATTCATTAGTCATTGATTAGTTGTTTATTGTTGTGCTACGATATCAAAATGGCCGGTCTGAAAATTGAAGGTGATATTTCTGATATCAACGATAAGCAACTGGAATTCATAAAAAAAGTTATAGAAGAACGAGGTTTTAAAAACAGCAAGGTGATTTTTGAACCATTGGGAAAAGCTGGTGATAACTACATGGCAAATGTGAAGAGGATTGTCGTTGAAGATGGAAATGGAAAACCTCTGAAGATGGTAGTCAAATGTGCACCTCAGAACGAAATGCAACGATCATTTAGTAATGCGGAGTTTGTATTCCGTAACGAGCACATTATGTACACAAAAGTGCTGCCGAAATTCACTCAGCTAGAAAAATCTTTTAGTGTTCCACCACAAGAAAGATTCAAGTACCCTGTCTGCTATGGATCATCCGATGACGCTCCTAACGAACTAATAATTTTGGAAGATTTAGGCGAATTCAATTTTACAATGTTGAGCAGATTTCTGCCCTTAAACAATATTTGTATAAGATCTGTCATTAAAAACCTTGCTCAGTATCATTCTCTTGGATTTGCTCTAAAATATATGGAACCACAAAATTTTGATGAATACAAAAGTGAATTGCAGGATATGTTATCACTTATAATGCATAGAGAAGAGAATACAAATATGATCAAAGCTATGGAAATGAATGTAACTAGTGTGTTGACTTCTGATGTCCATAAAAAAGCGGTTAAGGAATCTTTGGACAGCTGTTTTCTTAACTATGTGAAAATGTCTAACAGTGACGCTAACTCTAAACATGCGATCATACAACATGGAGATTCTTGGACCAACAACTTCATGTTTTACATAGATGTAAGTGATGTGTAAGTAACCTAATTTGATGATTCATAGTTGACTGAGCGAACGCAGTAAGAGAGGTCTCCGTTTCAACTCGAAGATTTAGCTTTCGTTGGTGCGGATGTCGTTTCATCTACAAGACGCATTTTTCAACGAATCTCAATTAAATTTTACAAAACGTATTTTTTTAAATGTAGAATAGGTCTTTGAACATTTTGCCAACTCGCCTGATGGAGAGCGAAGTTGTAGCCGAAGATGGAGTATATAGACGATTGTAGACGTAGAAAATACCTATTCACTCTTGACTTGAAGATATCCAAGTTATTGTTTCCTGATTATTACAAATAAACAGGAAACAATGACGGAGGCAATCCCTGGCGGTTCATCTTATTTATCAATGGATTTTTATCAGCGATTTTGATTGGGGGGCATATTTTCCTGTATTCCTCTCGAAAAAGGGGGGAAATTTGGTGTCGCTGCAATTTATCAGCCGATTTCAATAATATCCAGCAAGATCGCTTAGTATCTAAATTCTAACAAGGTTTTCGAGTATGTTTGTTGTAATGCTGTAAGAGATAAAAAAATAACAAATAATAATGATTCTTAAATAAATAGTTTTAAGCATTGGTATCGCAATCTCATGCGATAAAACCAATTCCGTAGAATTCAATGATAAAGCTGAGATACCTGCAATGATGTGATAATAATAACATATTTTTTCATTCGACTTTGATTTGTTTACAAAGTGGAATAGATTTTGCAAAGTAGGTATGTTCTTTAAATTAAATATACCTATTACCGACATATTACAACTAACTACAAAGCAAAGTTTATGATATTTATCTGCAAAAGGAACCTTTCGTATTTATTTTTTTACATACATTTTCCGTCATCAAGTAACTGCATCAAATGGACAAAACAAAACATCTTATTACTGAAATCGATTCAAAATTTACTTAGAAAAAATTCAAAACTAGAAGAAAAAAAAAGCCTTACTTGTATTTTATTGAGAGCTGTATAGAAAATCTGATTCTTTTTTCACTATTTAACGTTTTATTAAAGTTGTTAGCAATAATGATTTTAATTATATTCCTCTAAGAGTCCCTAAATTAAAAAAAAAACAACTACCCGTATATACATAGGGATATGGCTGACGTTTGTAACCAAGATATTTTTAAATTACAGGGTGATAAAGTAGAATCTATGCTCATCGATTATCAGGTCGCCAAAGCTTCAAATCCAGTCGTGGACTTGCTCTTCATGTTATCCATCTGCACAGAATACGAATCTAGAAAGGAATACTTCTACGAATGGATAGACTTTTATCACAACGAGTTAGACAAATATCTATCTAACTTCAGACTAAAATCCAACTTCGTCTATTCAAAAGACCAACTCGATGTCGACTTGAAAAGGTACGGAAAGATCATTTGTGCACAAGTTATTTTTATGCTGGTAATGATGACGATGAAGAACGAACAAGCTGAAGTTGTGAAAGAAGCAATAGCGGAAGGCGGTATAGAAGCTATGAGCAAAAGTACCGACATCAACTCAAGAGATGCAGAAAGCATCGAGAGGTTGAAGACGAAAATTGAAGGTCTGATCGATAGCTTCGTTGAATTTGGATTGTTGTGAGTTAAAATACGCAGATGAAAGACATTTTCTAGAACATAATTGCACTCTTCATTATAAATAACTAATACAATATGACCAACAGTGAACTCACTTGGTTACTTGGAGAGACAGCAGAGATTACTGTTAGCAATAAGGCCGCCTCTTGTTGTACACCTCGTGTTTACTATAATTATATATATTATTTTGTATTACGAAGACAAAAGTTTGGCAATTATGAATGAAAAATGAAATCTAACAAATGTCCACCACATCAAAATTTATAAATTAAAAGCAAAAAATGTTTTCGATTTAAAGCTTTTATTTAATTGCTCTAAAAAGAAGAAAACAAGATTTTCCTTCAAAATTTTACTTATCAACTTATAACCTCATTATACACGATTTATATGATCATAAAAGCTTGTCGCAAGGTTTGTGTAAGTACCTATAGGTATTTAATTAAACAACATAATATCTAACAAATCAAAAAAACTTAGCAGATTAAATTACTTAATTAAATAGGTACTGGTCAATTTACACAAGTAAATAGCGCGACAAGCTTTTATGATCAAATAAATTGTGTACAATGAGGTTATAAGTTGATATGTAAAACTTTAAAGGAAATCTTGTTTTCTTCTTTTTAGAGCAATTAAATAAAAGTTAGTTAAGTACATAAAAAACTTAAGACTAATAAAAGCGTGATGTCAAAATATTTTTGTATGTATATATTTTTATTCAGATTACTCAAGTTTGACAGCTGTCATCCGAAACGTAGTTCTCGTCGAGCTCTATCACTTTTGTGAAGACAGCAGTAGTCTAGAAGCGATAATAACCGAGAGAAATAGCGTTGAAGTTTGACAGCTGTCATCCGAAATGTAAATCTCGTCGAGCTCTATCACTTTTGTGAAGACAGCGGTAGTCTAGAATCGATAATAACCGAGATAAATAGCGTTGAAATTTGACAGCTGTTATCCAAAATGTAGACCTCGTCAATCTCTATCACTTTTGCGAAGACAGCAGTATTCTAGAATTGATAATAACCGAGATAAATTGCGTTGTAATTTGACAGCTGTCATCCAAAATGTAGACCTCGTCAATCTCTATCACTTTTGCGAAGACAGCAGTAGTCTAGGATCGATAATAACCGAAATAAATCACGTTGAAGTATGACAGCTGTCATTCGAAATGTAGATCTCGTCGAGCTCTATCGCTTTTGTAAAGACAGCAGTAGTCTTGACTCGAATAATAAGCGAGATAAATCACTTTGAAGTTTGACAGCTGTCACTTAGACAGCTATTATTGTGACACTCGTCGTAACTACTCGAATTCTCTGGATTTAATGTCTAAGACGCTATCGGCAACACTGGTCGCCGCGGTGCAGCGGCGGTGTCGCCACGGCGTCGCCAGTGTGGCACCAGCCTAACACCCCAAACTGATGTCGCCCATCTCGCCAAATTAAACAAGTCAAATTTATTTCAGCTCGGACCTCACTTTTCAATTTACCGTCAATGATCCCTTTCATTCGATACCCATATTGCAGAAGTGCCTAAAAATAACTATTCCTCTATCTTGGATGATTCACCATATTGGATTTAGAATGACGTCACACTATTCCGTCATCTTAGACGGTCCGCCATATTGAATTTAGAATGATGTCACACACCGTATCGTGTATTGTCATCCAAACAAAAAGGTAAACAAAATTTCAGCTTAATCGGTTGAAGATATCTATAATACTTCAAAATTGAGTTCATAGATTACATACATACATACATTGCAAGTTAAATAAAAGCTTTTAAACACAAACACATAATAAATGCCAAGTCGATGGTCCACCACGAGCACGTTGGCAGATGTCGATTCTTTCATCGAAGTTTTTGATCACTTTTTGGCAAAATGGCGAATCACATCACGGATTTTGAGTTTTAAGGCTGCAATCGATTCAATTGGCTCCGTATAGACTCTGTCCTTAACATAGCCCGACAAAAAATAATCCAGTGGTGTTAAATCACACGGTCTGGCTGGCCACTTAACCGCTGAATTTCGTCAAATTATTCGATCGGGAAATTCCGTTTGCAATAAATTGATCGTTTCAAATGTAACTTTAACAGAACCACCATGTAGATATTAATTATTTTAATGTGATTTTAGCGCGAAATTGAATTCTTTGTAATAAAGCATCTACTATGAATACGTCAAAATACTAAATGTGTCAAAACTGTCATGCTGTTGGTGTTGCCTCAATTGAAAAACAAAGTTACTGTTAAAAAACCCGTTATAAAATGTCAAAACTGACCGCTGTCTGTCAAAAAAATTAGCTATCTGTCAAATTTAAAATAGAGCTGTCAAAATTTAAAATTACGTCTGTAAAATTAAAACGGATTTATCTCCGTAAGTGCCAATTTTATATAATTAATGTCTTTACAAAAGTGATAGAGCTCAACGAGATCTAAATTTCGGATGACAGCTGTCAAACTTTAAAGAGGATTATCTACGTAACTGTAATCTTTAGAGTTTAAGATAGCAATGGTCTAAAGTTTAGACCATTGCTATCTTTACAAAAGTGAGATAGCTCAACAAGATAAATAACAATATGATTATTACATATTATTATATTTGTATTGAATAAACAAATGTTTGTTTATTCAATACAAAGATGTATCTCTTAATTTTAGTGCTCGATTAGTCCCGTAGTATATAATAATAATGTGTTCAAATCGCGAAAGTTTAAAAACAACTTACACCCGAGAACTTTTCGACCCCATCGGTCATTAGAGTCCTCCGTGCTATGTGCCCTGCCCACTACCATTTCAACTTGCCAATCGGCTTGGCTATGAAATTTTAAGATTAAGATTCATGGCAGTGGATCCGACGCGTCATCCCGAACGTTGGTTCTTCGTCGGATTTCCGTGATTCGGACTCGGTCTTGGAGTTTGTTACCGAGCATGGACCTCTCCATGGCTCTCTGTGCAACTCTAATTTGGTTGATACCTAACGTCATGTGTGAGCGTCCATGTCTCCTCACCATATGTCGTAGGTAGGTAGGTTGGTAGCAATGCGCATTGATTGAAAAGGCGAGTCTTCAGGCACTGTGGTATTAATTGTTCTATGCTGTGGAATGAGGCGTGACTTGAGTATGTCGTCTAGCTTTTTGAAAGCCGCCCAGCCAAGTTGTAACTATATGTCTGGAGATCTCCTCTTTCTGGTGTTCTATGCCGAAAAAGCCGTGGTGGTCAAGTGGTAGTAACACCCGACCTGCAATCGTGAGATCGCGGGTTCAAATCCCGATCCCGTACCAATGAGTTTCTTTGGAACTTATGTACGGAATTTCACACCATTGGCTTTTCGGTGAAGGAAAACATCGTGAGGCAACCTGCATACGTCCGTAGTAGAAATGCGATGGCGTATGTGAATCCACCTACCCACACCGGGCCAGCGTGGTGGATATGGCCCAATCACCCTTCGTGGGTAGGCCTACGTCCTGCAGTCGACTATTAAAAAGGCTGGTACAGTACAGTACAGTACATGCCGAAAAAATGATTGACTTAGGCAACTTTTAACACATTTCCATTGAGATAAAGCTAAAAATGTTTCGATCATATACAATTATAAATTTTAAAAAATAACACAATTTAGATGTTCTTCAGGCCAAGTTTTAAATCATTGCCACTGCTTTCAATCTTAAACAAATTCTGGAAAAAAAATACAAGATTTCTTATGGTCTCTTATAGATATATTCAGGACTAAACTTCAAATCTATACTAGGTATATTTACAAACTAAAACAATTATTAATAGACAACCTAGCAGATAATCACATCAGTCATAAAATATATTGATACTCGCTTTTACCCGCGGCTTCGCCCGCGATATCCTACTAATATTATAAACGCGAAAGTTTGTGAGGATGGATGGATGGATGTATGGATGTTTGTTACTCTTTATCGCAAACACTACTGAACGGATTGAGATGAAACTTTGCAATAATATCCTACTAATATTATAAACGCGAAAGTTTGTGAGGATGGATGGATGGATAGATGGATAGATGGATGGATGGATGTATGGATGTTTGTTACTCTTTCACGCAAACACTACTGAACGGATTGAGATGAAACTTTGCAATAATATAGCTTATATATCAGAATAACACATAGGCTATAAATTATAATGATATATTGCGTATGCGGGCGAAGCCGCGGGTAAAAACTAGTTTAATATATGTTTATATCGTTACCTACTAATTCAATTTAGTACAATAATATGTTGTCAAAAAATCTTGTAACAAAAATAGTGCGCCACAAAATATTAGCCCCAATTCAATCTGTTAGTAGTTGGCAAGACTAATGACTAATGTCAAAAATCTAAAATATGGATAAACACAGCTTATGATTAAAGTATTATAATGAAGTGTATCTCCTACTGCAATGCATATTTAACATGTGATGATCTAAACATACGAAGTAGCCCAGTAGTATGTAGTGTTTATACTTACCTAATTTATTTACTAAGTACCCGCAATTTTATGTTTTAATGAGTAGCCTATTTTATAACTATTGTTAGCTTAAAGTTTTAAAAGGCGTCCCTAGCCTATAGGACGATGTATTATTCTAAGTTAAATGTTATTTAAGCCATATAACGCAAAATATACATTGTATTATTTACTTTTGTTAATTAAAGTATTTTATAAATCAAATCAATGCATATTTAATGTAGGATATCATTACAACAAATGCACATACAAATAAAAAATAAAAATGAATATTTACATTGTTAGAATTTATTGCACTATAAATTCATTTACGGTTTCTTTTTTACTTTTATCTACAGTTTGAAGGGAAACGAAACATCAGGTACAAAGTACAAAACAACACTACTTATATCATTTCCATATACACAAGTGATAGTAGATAATTCAATATAGAAATAAAGAACAATCGTAGTCATTGATTAGTTGTTTGTTGTTGTGTTACGATATCAAAATGGCTGGTCTGAAAATTAAAGGTGATATTTCTGAAATCAACGATAAACAATTAGAATTCATAAAAAGCGTTTTAGAAAAACGAGGATTTAAAAACAGCAATGTGATTATTGAACCACTGGGAAACGCTGGTGATAACTACATGGCAAGTGTGAAAAGGATTGTCGTTGAAGATGGAAATGGTAAACCTTTGAAAATGGTGGTCAAATGTGCACCTCAGAACGAAATGCAAAGAGCATTTAGTAATGCGGGGCATGCATTCCGTAACGAACACATTATGTACACAAAAGTGCTGCCGAAGTTTACTCAGCTTGAAAATTCTGTCGGTGTTCCACCACAAGAAAGATTCAAGTACCCTGTCTGCTATGGATCATCCGACGACGCTCCTAACGAACTAATAATTTTGGAAGATTTAGGCGAATCCAATTTTACAACGTTTAGCAGACTTATACCTTTAAACAATGATTGTATAAGATCTGTCATTAAAAACCTTGCTCAATATCATTCTCTTGGATTTGCTCTAAAATATAAGGAACCACAAAATTTTGATGAATATAAAAGTGAATTGCAGGATATGTTATTAGGTATACTGAATACAAAAGAGTGTACAATTATGTTAAATAATATGGCAATTAATATAGCTAGTATATTGACTTCTGATGTCCATAAAAAAGCGGTTAAGGAATCTTTGAATAACCGTGTTTTTAACTATGTGAACATGTGTAGTAATGACGCTAACTCTAAACATGCGGTCATACAACATGGAGATTCTTGGACCAGCAACTTCATGTTTTACATTGACGTAAGTACAAATTTTGTGATTCATAACTGACCGAGCGTACGCAGGTCTGTCAGGCAGTTCGGAGGTCTGGGATTTAACTTGAAGATTTTGCTTTCGTCTGTCCAGATGTTGATTCTTTTCTACAGGACGCATTTTTTAACGAATCTTAACGAAACTTATATATAGGTATATATATAAGTTTCGTTAGTTTTGTATTATATATATATATATATCTAGGTATATATATATAAGTTTCGTTAAGATTCGTTAAAAAATGCGTCCTGTAGAAAAGAATCAACATCAATGTCAATGTATATATATATATATCTCAATGGATTTCAATGCCGTCAATTTGTTATTGACGGGATATTTCCCTCGTAAAGGGGGAAATTTGCAATCGCGCTATTTATCAGCTAATTTCGATAATACTTGGCAAGGTCGTTTAGTATCTAAATCCTATCGAAATTTGCGACTGTGAACTAAAGTGGTCAAGGATGAGTTGATATATACACTATGTTACAGTCAAAGTGATTAACCTAGTTATGATGTATATGTACAATAACTAACTGATTTAGTGAAAGTGATAAATGCTTCTTTATTGAATTCGGGTTGACCCATATTAAAAGTAGTTCATAATGATGGTCTGAATCAGCTTCTTTCCGCTTAGTACACCCGTTTTGGATAACCCTGTTTTTGTCGAGAGCTGTATGGAACATCTTCTTTTTCACTATTTAGGTTTATATTAAAAGTTGTTCAAAACAATAGGCCTTTAAAAGTCCCTACATTTTACAAAACATCTCCCTTGTTGTAGATGGGTATTTAACAGACGTTTTGTATTTGTAAGCAAGACCTTTTTAAATTACAGGGTGATAGAGTTGAATCAATGCTCATTGACTATCAAATAGCCAAAGCTTCAAATCCAGCGGTAGACCTACTCTTCATGTTATCCATCTGCACAGAATACGGATCCCGAAAGCGAAACTTCTACGAATGGATAGACTTTTACCACAGCGAACTTGACAAATTTATATCTAACTTCGGATTAAAATCCGACTTCGTCTACCCCAAAGACCAACTAGATGTCGACTTGAAAAGGTACGGAAAGGTTATTTGTGGACAAGTTATTTTTATGCTGGTATTGATGACAATGAAGAATGATCAAGCTGAAGTTATGAAAGAAGCAATAGCGGAAGGCGGTATAGAAGCTATGAGCAAAAGTGCTGACATCAACTCAAGAGATGCAGAAAGCATCGAGAGGTTCAAGACGAAAATTGAAGGTCTGATCGATAGCTTCGTTGAATTTGGATTGTTGTGATTTAAAATACACGGTTTATAGTTAGATGTAAAACATGTTCTATGAAATCGTTGTACTTTTCATTATTTAACTTTTAAAATGAAATGAAAGATGAAATCACAAAGAAAATGAGCTAGTCACATTTTTTATGTTAATACGTGGAACTAGCTGCAGACTTTAGTGGCCACGGGGGATAAACCACTCCTAGTTTGCAACCGATTACTTATACGGATAAGATACTCCTCTTATGCGATTATAGTATATCCACTGGTTGTGGACACTGCCCCGGCTTTTGCCATTTGATGTCATAATTGTTGCATAAATAAATTATAAACAATGCATAATATTGCTATGTATAAATTGTCTACACAAACATTATCACAGTGGCCATTAAGATGACCACAACTGGTGTATCTACCCTAGTTGGGAAAGTTAATTGCGTCCACGGCTGAAAGTAAAATATCAAGAACATTTCCATACAAAGGAACAGGTGATTATGTGTTAATTATTTCAGATTCGAGTTGAATCTATGTTTTTTATAATATTATAATTAATTTATAATTTATATATTATAATGATGAGTACAATGACATTCATAATATGTTCAATAGCTATGTTCAACAGTTTTATTGTAAATTGTTATCAAAATAAAACATTTTCATTTGCCAATACGAGACCACAGTTCGCACTATGAAAAAGTTGTCAGATCTCATGTATGTTCTAACTCTACATGCCCAAACTCTGCTCCTCCTTACTTCACAGTCTCTACACCTTAGTCAATATATGCGGCTTGGCTATTTTGCTTATGAGCCTTTATCAAATTTCTATTCTATTACATTCGTATAAAATGCTGTGCTCGGCTTTGCTCACCTTTGGTATAATCTAATTTTTTTTTTTACAATGTGGAAATTTTCGCATGTTAGCTCGATAATTAGGTACCCATGTGGGATTGTACCCACTAAAATCCCCCTGGTGGCCGTTTTTTGTCGCTCTTGGGAGTTCCGGGATTTGCAGAGGAACGTACCTGAGCGCCCAGCATTGTATTTTTAGCTTTTCGTGCCTAGGCTTGGGCGTTTTCTGAAGAGGTTCCGAAGGCGGAAACGCTGTCGGGGCCGCGGAGGAGTGCGGCAGCGTGCTCGTAGTCCCAACACATGGCGCAGAAGCAGAAACACCCCAAGTTTTTGGTGCCTATACTGCTGACTAGGGTTGGCGGTATAGGCGGTATATATATACTCACACATAACCACCGGTCGCCCCAGGCTGGTGGTATTCACGAAGAATTATCCTAGGTCAAAAATGACTTGAGCGTTTTCTACGATAACATGGCCACACACCGTTATTGTCTTCCCTGCTATCTTAGCATGCGACAACGAAAACCCAAATAAACTCTTTTCGACGTGAGAAAAAGTGACAGATATAAACTTTACCATAACGCTATCTCGTTCTGACACGTCAAAATTATTTATTTATTTATTAATTTTTATTCTCTCAGTAGCACTAAGGTTAAGGCCGTTTTTAATTAGTTGTGATTAGGGTTTGCACTATTCGTTTAGTTTTACTATTCGACTAAAATGAATACTTATATAGCTACGAGTAAATATATTATAATATATTCGGATATTCGAATACTTTTATTAATATTGATTGAAAATAATAAAATATCCATTCGCGATGAGCAGCTAGACTAGGGTTTGGTTAAATTGCAGCATAATTATATTCAAATACGTAATAGCAAGTATTTTAACCAGTTTTATTGTTAATTAATAAAAAAAAACACATTTGCCGTTTTAGAGTAGGTAAACATAGGTAGCCTAAGGAAATGAAGAATTATGATAGGTTATTAGAAAAGTAACTCAACAGCCAAAATTATTAATTTGTTTTTAAAAGCCCATAATTAATTGTACTATGTAGTTATTTTAAGTTCCAGTTAAGTTTTAGAATTTAAAAAAACAAAATCTTCTTCTCTTTTAGACTCAAAAGTAAACATTAACCTTAAATAAAATAATCAACTTTCTTTTTAAAATGTCTATTTTAGACATAGATAATATAAACGCAAAAAACTCAGGGCATCCAAAGTATGGGCATTCATCTTTGTTCTTAATCGGTGACACAAGAAAACACCCTCTCAGCTTCGACACTGGAGGGTGGGATAGAGAGCAGTAAATTATATGCTCGGGTCAAATGCGTACCACGTTGTTCACCGCCATCAGAACACTAAGGATCTTGACACTAAAATCCAATTGGAAATGGGTCTCTTCCCCATGGATTTTAGTGTCAAGATCCACTCTGGATTGTCGCAGCTTCAATGATTCAGCTGCGTCATTTTGTAGCTTTCGACGTAGCTGATCTTTCATAAACATACTGCTGTCATCATTACGTTCTGACTCTTTTTATATTCGTGGGCTTCTGCGGCTACGGTCTTCAGAATCTGCTGATAACTCGAAGTAACAAAGTATTCAATTTGACTATTGTGTTTTTACTACCTCATTATGGGGATTTGAGAGTGGCCAGTCAGCTCTGGTAGTCGTTGTTCTCCGATTCTTTGTTTCAGTGATACTAAAAGATCATGGCTTACGTCATTTTGGATTTTACTGAGTTTCTCAATCACACAATTTTCTTCAGGCAGAACTTCAACAGTAGCCTTAATCACATTCATTGTATTGGACAGTTCTTAACTGCCTATTTGAATATTCGGATAATTTAAATTAATTGTTCGAATTTGAAATTAGAGCGGATATTCGAATAAAATGAATAATCGAATTGCAAACCCTAGTTGTGATACATTTTTGGAAACAATACGTCTTCTTGTTTATTGAGCGTTTCTTAAGGAACCACCTTTTGCTACGCCTGCATAGCTTATTGAGCAATCGCGCTAAGAGCGTTGCAAAGAAATTCAAATTCTATTTAATTGTAAGTTGTTCTCTATTGTGTTGTTGGTTATCTACTGGACAAATATTAATTTTATATTTGAATTGCGCGATAATCCTATAAAAACATTGTTTTATTTCAATTTAATTCAATATATATTTACTGGCACAAAAATTAACACTTTCCAAATATAATTATATATAGCATTTACATAATTCATGATATTAGTCGCGCAGATGCCTACGCTAGCTATAAACCTATGTTATAGATATCTGTACTTCCTTATTATACTACAAATGGATACTAATAAATTAGGTTCAATATTTTTATGAAATTCTAGAAAATTATGAAAATTTAGCGCCTACAGAAATTCATTAGCAAAATCGTTACTTTTGCTTGCCGTTCTTGTCTTAATTTTGATCAATTGAAGTCAGTTGTTTCTTTAAAAAAATATATACTACACTACACCCATCTACTTGGCATTTTTTTTACTACACCACAGAGCCCGTTGCTCGTTTGTACCTTTAACTCTAAACTA
The DNA here is from genome assembly GCA_949316475.1 of Hypomecis punctinalis. Lineage (NCBI taxonomy): Eukaryota > Metazoa > Arthropoda > Insecta > Lepidoptera > Geometridae > Hypomecis > Hypomecis punctinalis. The sequence continues at coordinate 15,774,268 of OX438809.1, forward strand.
CCAAGACTAAGATTTACAGTTGTGGTGCAATAAAATATAACTATGAAAAAAGTTTCGTCACTAGGAGCATTCACTTGTAATGTTATATCTTAGATTCGACTTTGAACATTACGTTATAAATGCAATGTAATGCTGTAGTGATAGGTAGAGTACGCGCAAGATAATTACTCTGCGTCGTACGGCCAAACTCTGGTACTAATTCAATGTTACGAAGGGAATCCAATATGCTAGCAGCATAACGTATGTGGCATTAGCATCCTCTTGCTCCCATAGTTATATTGCGTGCATGCGTTTGTTTGCATCATTGCGTTCATACAATCGAAAAGGGCCCGTTTTATCCTTTTAGAGGAGGAATTTTCAAAAATCCGTTCTTAGTACGCTCTTACGTCGTACAACACATCTATTTTCGAAGTTTCAAGTGTATATGAAACTTCGAAAATAGATATAATAGGTTAAGCGGTTTGGGCTGTAGACCATCTGTCAGTCAGTCACTCACGCCGAAGCCTTTTATTAATATAGATAGAAGATAGATAGATATAGGTTATAATGAATTATTACATGATTATAAACTGGTATTTGGAATGAGGTGCGGCCAAGTAATGCCTCATTTTAAAATATTTAGGCGGTTGGTGACTTTCGATCCATTAAATGGGCCCTCCATACAGACTACCGAAAATTGGCGCCGGAGGGGTAACATTGGTGTGGATGGCTTAAGGTGTCGAGAGGTGTGCTGCGCTTTCACTAGACGCTACTCGCGGCGTTATAGACTTCCACTCTGGAGCTTAGGTACTTAGCTCTTGCGGTTTCCACTCCAAGCCGGCCAGTTAAGGCAAGAGAGGAGTCAGGGCTCATTTAGCCCCAGGGAATCAGGGTATACTGTTATTATTATTTTAATCTTATTCAAGATACAATAACTTATTATTACTATGAAATTTTAATGACTTGTATCAAAATGTTATCAATAAATTTTGATAATGATTACTGATGGTCTGAATCACTCCCTTTCGGCTTTGTACTTCAGTTCTAGATAGCCCTGTATAGGTATCTATATACTACGCATGTTACGTGCGACATCGTCCACTTCTGGGCATATTCTTCCACATCAATATAGAAAAGAAAAAATGCCTATGCATCCTGCGCGGTCCTGCGGGCTTGAAGGGGTTACCCTTCTACATTGTGGTTTGTAGGGTGGAACTAAAAACACTTTTGTATGTGAGCAAAGTTTAACCCGTGAGAAGGCGCGCTATGAGAATTTTGCTCACGCAAAACTTCTTTCAGATTTTTTTGTTACTACAGACTTCATAGCGCGTCAAGCGTCTAGGTACCTTCCTAACTATTCAACCCCCTCCCCTGACGCAACTCATGCGCCGCTCAGTGTCGAGCTGGCGCCGTAGTGAAGTACTTGTTTGAGGGTGTGAACCGCTGCGCGGCGGTTTGCTCATCGCGCGCCTCCACGTAAGTGTTTTTTCCTTCATTAACTAAATATGTTTATATTTTGTTCTACAATTATTACTTTTAATTTGTATATGAACGTTAAAAAATCTGTTAATACTTTACATTATATGATTTTACAATCAAAATAATATTGTATTGTAATGATTATTTGGTTTTTTAGCTAACAATAAGCGATATAATTATATGAAAGACAAGATGCTCAAATTTCTTCGAAGCTGGGCGAGCTTTCTGATGATCATTCGGTACTAGAAGCGTTTTTTACCAGTTTCCAATGCTTGAGAAGAGCCTGGACCAAGTGGTTTCTGTGCCATATGCCCCAGAAGGAAATATAGACGTCTTTATGAGCTTGTACTTCGTCTCAAAAATTACTCTGCACGAAGCTCGTCACGTTCATGTGTCAACCGTGTTATGAGAAGCACACTTGTCAAGTTTTCATGGAATAGTGATTTTTACTTTACTTATAACATTTTTAATTTTGTAAAGAAACTGCATTTTTGTTACTTATTTTTAATAAAACGCGTATTTTATAGTAAACATAATAAAGGTGACGTCCACAACACTTGGTTCGATTTTTCTCTGAATAATATACCACATATTATTCAGAGAAAAATCGAACCAAGATAATATATATACATCATTTGAAAGCTTGTTCTATGGGCTTCCCAAAAAGATTTAATTTAGATTTTTTTTACCCCCCCATTTTTTTTAATGCGAAAATTAAATTGTATGAAAACTAACAATACAGCTTATTATTGTTTTCTAGTTTAGCAATGATAAAGTGCTTCTATCGTTATTTTACTTGCATTCGTAGCTGATTCTTCTACATTCATGTCTTAACTTGCTAAAATTAAAAATTATAACCTACCAGTGTGACCAGTTAGTAGGTACAATGTGACTAAAAACACTTAAAAGTGTGTCTAATTGGTGAAAATGCTTTTATTTAACAATTTAGAGGTTACTTAATCAGGGTTGATAGAAAAATCTACTATAGAGCCAAATATATTTATTTAACCTAATAAATTCAAAATTATTTTTTTAAAAATCGGAGGGCTATTTTTTGTTTTTAACTGTTGTAATAGACTCAGAAAAATATGAATTTTCTCGAAATGTAACGAGTGTTTTGGTTAGAATTTTTGATTATTATTATACCAGCCTCCATACATTTTGTGGACATGTCCTTTACTTAAATCAACCACTTTTAATCAATAAATATGACAAAATGGGTAAATAATGACATTTAAAATAGCGAGGCACCCATCCGTGTAATGTTTTAAGGCGCGCATCCTCACGGTTTTTATCCTAGGGTGACGCACTGAACTTAAAAAATATGTCAGATTACTGGTTTACTGGTAACATTATTACATATTTCACAATATATACTCATAAAATATGTAACTTTAAAAAACAAACATTAATATGCATTAATTAATTAAACGAGAAATTACAGCACCTTGATTTTGACCGACTTATGAAAATTTTATGTAATATGACAGGATGTGTATCGAATCCGCTCTGGAAAGCAAACAGTCCTGCTTAGCCACCTTTATTGACATTGAGGGGGCTTTTGACAGGACTACTTTCACTAGTATTGAGGAAGGTTTGAAAAAACACGGAGTAGACAGCAGAGTAAATGGTTGGATAACCACAATGCTCGCTGGCAGAACAGCCAACATTGAGACGGCAGGCGCGACACGCTGTCGAGTCACAAAGGGCTGCCCACAAGGAGGAGTCATGTCACCTTTACTGTGGGTAGTAGTGGTGGACGAACTCGTCGCACTCCTGAACAAAGAAGGCATTGTCACTGTGGCATATGCTGACGACTTAGTAATCATGGTGTCTGGACTCTTCGAGTCGACTCTGTGCGAGAAGATGCAGAAAGCACTCAAGATCGTTGAAAAATGGTGTGAACGACACGGACTCTCCGTGAATCCACAAAAAACGGAGTTAGTGCTGTTCACACGAAAAACCAAGAAAACAGATTTAAAAACTCCTTCGCTGTTTGGTACTAAGTTAACACTAAGCAAGGAAGTTAAATATCTTGGTATCTGGCTAGACAGTAAACTTTTGTGGGGAAAACAACTAGAGTATGTCACCACAAAAGCAACAAACATTCTATGGCAGTGCACCAGGGCGGTGGGAAAAGACTGGGGTCTAAAGCCAAAGCTCTGTCACTGGCTATATACTGTCATAGTGCGTCCGGTTCTCACATACGGCTGTGTCGTGTGGTGGACACGTACGAACCTAGTGACCGCTATAACTAAGCTACAACAAACGCAAAGACTTGCGTGCTCTCTAATCAGCGGATGTATGAAAAAGACACCCTCAGCTGCTCTCGAAATTATCTTAGGGCTCACTCCACTGCACCTGCACATACAGCAGGAGGCTATGGCTTCTGCCCTACGAATCAAATCAACAAATCAGTGGAAGAATATGGGTGTCATGACAAACCACTCCAGAATTATCGATCGGGCGGTGGCAATAATTCCCGAAGCAAACCGTGGAACGGATAGAATAGCTAAAACACATCTAGATAGCAAAAAGTATGAACTGATCATAGAAAACGATGTGTCAAACGATGTAGTGCCAACTTGGAACGTCTACACGGATGGCGCAAAAAACAGGAATGGAACAGGCTGCGGCTATTACTCGCCGGAACTTGGGCTCAGAGAGTCCCTGGCCCTGAGCAAAACTACAACGACTTTGCAAGCAGAGGCCATGGGCTTATTACTAGCCGCAAAGGCAGTTGAACCCTTAAATGAGCTTCTGACAGCTACAGTAAATACCGAGACCAAAGAAGTCATCGTGTTCACGGTTGATAGTGCTGCTACTATCTATGCACTCAAAAGACCTGTAACGAGGTCTAGAGTTACCGCTGAGTGTCATGCAGCACTTCAAACTATTTCAAGTAAGCACAGAACAATCGTGCGCTGGACAAAGAGTCACGGACCATGTTCAGGCAACAATATAGCCGACACCCTTGCCAAAGAGGGCACGAGAAAACAGGTAGGGGACGAAGCAACAAAACACTGTAAGCCAACAGCGGCGGAAGTGCGCGAGTTGCTGCGTCGTCATACCGAAAAAGAACAACAGAATATGTGGAACAAAAGGGAGGACTGAAAGCACTCTAAGGCTGCCTTCCCCAATCTAAATAGAAACATCACAAACGACCTATTGAAGTTGCAGCGGCAAGACCTCCGACTTATGGTAGGACTCATAACTGGTCACTGCAACTTAAATAGTCACTTGTATAAACTAGGAGCCACTGACAGCCCACTATGTCGCGGCTGTTTGCAGGATAACGAAACTGTAGAGCATGTACTGTGGCACTGCAAAGCCACAGAAGACACTAGAACAGCTAACGGATTCCATGATGCCTCTGCATTATCATCATCTCATTCACCATCTAAGCTACTGGAGCAGTTATGCCAGCGGCCCAGAGCCACGCTCCGTTACTTTAAGGAGCTGGGCTGGCTCGGGTAAACGCTGGAGGGGGAAACGCACAAAACACCCCATGCGGGACGTCGGTGCGGGACTTATCGCCCCCAATTCAAATTAGAATTAGAATTAGGATGTGTATTCGAGGCTTATAGGTATCATGGATTTATAATCATTAGGACTGTATGCATCATTATTATTTCCCACTATTTCTGAGTCATACAGTTTAATCAGTCAAATATTTTAAACAATCAAATATTTTTAGTATTACGGCGATGATTGATAAATACTTGTAAATGCTACACGTAACAGATGGTAACATTGTAAGGTTGCGTCCATATTTGTTCGTAGTCTTAGTATATTATTTTAACTTTTAGTCTCACTTATTTTAACGGTCATAGCGGACTTTGACTAGGTGTCAGCGATCATCGAAGTTAAGAAACGTTCCGTATGGTCAGTACTCGGATGGGTGACCGCGAGTGGCATGGCATTACCTAGCTTCTACTCAGTTTAAATCTATTTCTATATTTTAAGTAGGTATCCTTACCTACCTGTACCTCTATCCTTAAAATATTTGGTGAGGTCAGGAACTAGAGATACAAAAACTCTAAAACGACACCTTAAAATTCAATTGAGTTTGCACTTATTTTATCCTGGTTCCAGATGAGACAACTTTAATAATTTAAAGGTGACGTCCACAAGTGGTATATTATTCAGAGAAAAATCAAACTACGATGATATTTTATGATATATATGAAAACTTGATTTATGGGCTTCTCAAAAATATTTAATTTTGATTTTTTTACCCTCCATTTTTTTTAATGTGAAACATAAATTGTGTAAAAAATAATAATACACCTTTGTATTTTTTCTAGTTTAGCAATAATAAAGTGCTTCTATCGTTATTTTGCTTGCATTCGTAGCTGATTCTTCCACATTCATCTCTTAATTTGCTAAAATTAAAAATTAAAACCTACCAGTGTGACCAGTTAGTGACATAATGTGACAAAAAAACACTTAAAAACTGTGTCTAATGGGTAATTATGCTTCCATTTAACAATAATGGAGGTTATTTAACCAGGGTTACTAGATATAAACTACCTTTTGAGCCAAATAAATTTATTTATCCTAACAGATTCAAAATTAATTAAAAAAAACCGGAGGGCTCTTTTTTGGTTTTAACTGATGTAATAGACTCGGAAAAGTATGAACTTTCTCGAAATGTAACGAGTGTTGTGGTTATAATTTTTGATTATTATTATACCAGCCTCCATACATTTTGTGGACATGTCCTTTAAACATAACCGTTCAATCCCTAAAAGGTTTTGCCCATAATTGGTTTAACAAGATTCAATCGAACGTATTTTCCATACGGCGGCGGAGTAATTTCCACGTCTCACGGTCCTCTTCCAGTGTTTTTACTTCCCTGTACTACATGACATCTACTTTTATTGAAATATGTTTTTCTGTAGTTTAAGCCTAAATAACAAATGCGCCTGAAATTCTGAGTAGTGAGGAGTTGATTTAGTCTGTGTAATTTATGATTGAATGTACCTTTACCTACTTTTGCGTTTGTAAGTATCTTCACGTATCTTGTTAGAGATTGTCTTATCTAAAACTCAATGTCTGATTTTCTGTTATTTAATACTGTTTAGAGACACAAAAGTGGAAGTGTAAGATATACTTACTCCAAAAATAGTCTTTATTATAACACAGACAATATATACATTCATGCAGTTCCAACAAAAGTGATTCAGTTCCGCTCGGCAAATGATAAAATGTTACATAAATAGTGATACAGAACTGTAAACATCGATAGTTATTGTTTACTAGTACAATATGGCAGACATACAAATCGAAGGTGATTGTACGCAAATTACAGAGAAACAATTAGAATTTATAAAAAGTGTAATCAAAGAAAATGTCTCTGAAAACAGCAAGACCGTTATAGAACCACTAGGACAAGCAGGTGATAACTACATGGCAAACGTAAAAAGAATAATTACTGAAGATGAGAATGGAAGCAATATTAAAATGGTGGTTAAAATTGCACCCCAACACGAATTGCAAAGAAAGTTTGGAAATACTGAATCAGTGTTTCGTAACGAGCACATAATTTACACACAAGTTTTCCCGAAATTTACTGAACTTGAAGAAAAATATGACGTACCACGAGAAGACCGATTGAGATATCCTAGAAGTTATGGTTCTTTTGGTGAAGCTCCAAATGAAGTAATCCTTTTAGAGGATTTGAGCGTCAATGATTTCAAAATGCTCAGTAGATTTGAACCTTTAAACAATGATTGTATAAAATCCATAATAAGAAATTTTGCTCGTCTGCATTCTCTTAGCTTTGCTTTAAAGTATAAAGAACCTGAAATATTTGATGAATATAAATGTAGTCTATTTGATGTGATGTCAAATATGGACGACTCAGCAATCGCTGAAGACCACTCTGACGCTATGGAGGCTAAAATAATCAATTTGTTAGAATCAGATTATCAAAAAGTAGCTATTAAAGAAGCCATGACTAGATCCTCTATTGAGAAAATTGCGAAAATATCGAAAAGTGACATAGACTCCAAACATTCAATCATACAACATGGAGACGCTTGGACCAACAACTTTTTATTTAAGTTCGATGTAAGTACTTACTCTAAATATTTACCTATACGTTCAGTGGATTTAGCAAAATCTATTTTCTGCTATGTACTTATTTCACTCACATTAATTTCATGACTTACAATCTAAATCTGAGAGTTATGATAATTTTGAATGGCACAGATTAATATGAAATGGTATAATAATTGAAAACCAGTAGTTTTCAATACGGTGTTATTAGAATATTTGTTAATATACTAGACTTGTTTTTATTGTATCTTATTTTTATTGCAGGATATGGTTCAATCCATTTTGATCGACTACCAACTCGCTAAAGTAGCAAATCCTGTTTGGGATCTACTTTTCATGATCTCCACCAGCACAGACCACGAAACGAGAAAAAAACATTACAATGAGTGGATAGACTATTATCATGGTGAACTTGATAAAGCTCTATCAATTTATGGTCTGAAATCTAACTTCGTATACCCCAAAGATCAATTAGACGCTGACCTCAAAAGATATGGAAAAATAGTATTGGGACAAACGATTTTCATGTCGGGAATTATGGTGTTAAAGCCAGAAGAAGCAGTTCTAATGAAACAAGCTATGGAAGAGGCAAATATGGAAGCAATGGCCACGCAATCCGGTGCTGCGAATTCAAAAGATCCCGAAACCGTCGCCATGTTTAAGAAGAAAATTGAAGGGCTCGTTGACAGTTACAAAGATTTTGGGCTGTTGTGATTCATGGTTAATCTAAATGAATGTACAAAGATAAAAGTCTAATAAGTAAAATCACTGCCTTCGTTGGCTGTTCTCAGTACTCAACTCTAAAGACAAAAAAGATTAGACTAGGATTTACTTTTGTAGAGCAATATAAATTAAAAATAGAATTAAAATTAAATTATAACTTTTTTACTTTTACTTTTACGTTTGCTTTTGAATGAAGCTACACGAGAGCGTGTCACACGCTGTCGTTGCATTATCACGGCACACTGGAACCTTCATTTACTACGCCGACGACATCGAAGATGATGCCATCAGCCGATTCGTGCGGCGTGCATCTTCCGCGTCATTGAGGGCCATCAAAGAGTACAACCTGCAGATGGCCATCAGAGATCGGAACGAGGCAGTGATGGAGGCTCTGGGCCGGGAGGAGGCAACAGAGTTGTTATAGAAGGACATGGGAGCGATCACAAGCAGAGTTGAAACCACCGAGTAACACACGGAGTCGTAGCCTCGGACTCTGCAGATGATCGCTTTCACAAAGAAAATCATAACAAGTGTGTAATATCTAGAGTTTAGCATTGCGTGCATGCCCTGAGCATTCATTCTCGCCATCGATGGCTCCTTCTTGCGGCGGCGTTGTGTGTCTGGTCGTTCTCTTCCCTAAAATATGGTCGAGGAGAGCGATGGCTGGCACATGCGTCACACTCGTGATCGGGTGCTGCATGCGGGTCGCCGGTTTGCTCGTGGCATTCACGAAATGCACCGAAACTACTAACTTAGGCTAAAACTTAAACTAACCCATCTCTATTGTACTAACTCTTTTTGTATAGTAAAATCGAATAATTGAATATTTTAGTTAACAAAAGGCACAGACCCTGGAGTCTGTGGTTTGTAATTTTCCAATAAAAAAAAAAAAAAAAAAAAAAAATTAAATTATAGCAGATATCATAACAATAATTATAATAATGAGTAAGCCGTTGTGTGTGGCGACACCTAGAACCCTGGTTCCCTGGTGCTAAATGAGACCCCTGACTCCTCTTTTGCCTTAACCGTCTGGCTTGGAGTGGAAACCGCAAGAGCTAAGAACCTAAGCTCCAGAGTGGAAGTTTTAAAGGGCATAACGCCGCTTGTAGCTCTCAGTGAACGCGCAGCACACCTCTCGGCACCCTAAGCTGTCCACACCAATGTTGCCCCTCTGGTGCAACAACGGACTCTCACGGAACGGACGGCTCTAACAGTAGCCACTTTGCTTTATGAGGGGCCATTTAGTGGATGGCAAGTCACCACCCGCCTTAATATTTTGAAATGGGGCATTACTTGGCGGGTGCCGCACCTCATTCCATAGACTGGTTTTGTAAATCATCCAGAAGTTCACAACAATAGCCCATTATTTTTTTGAATTCATTACTCACAATAGGTTTCTTTGTACCATCATCCCTACTATATAGCTAAATTGTATATAAAAAGGGACCTCTCAGTGACTGCTTCAGCTCCACTGATGCCATCAATATATAGGTAGAATGTAAAAAGAAAAAATGACAAGTCGATGACTGATGCCCATCAAAGAACCGGGCCTGACCCGAGAGATGTATCATATTATAATAATAAGTGTAAGTAATATAATGTATTGCCGATCTGCTATCCTATGTTAATGTAAATTTAAGCAACTCTTAATAGGAATCCACAACACAACACTCACTGAAACACAGGCTTTATCGCCTAGTTCAGTGATCACTATAAATGTAAAAGTTTGTACATGTTTTTTGGAAATAAATGTATTACTTACTTATATTACATTTTTAAATTAGTAAAATATTAAGTATATAAAAGTATTTTACCTAGAAAAAACAAATTAAACTACTTAAAAAAGTTATTTGTGCATTTTTTTTGTATGTAAAAGACAGTAATAGATTATTTGGAACATCACTGTCTATCCATCTGCTCCACTCCACTTATGAACTTGATAATAAAAACTATAATGTTTATAAGTGGATTATTAATGCCTGATTTCATCACACCAAGTTTGTTAACTCTTAATGAGGCATTAGCTAATGGGTCTTTAAAACAGCCTGTCCTAAGAAGAAAATTAAACGGACCGTTAATAAATCCCATGTTAAGCAAATTGTTCATTCTAATTTTAATACGACCTAATCGAAACGTTTGTATTTAACATGACATTGCATGTACATGTGCACAGTTTTTTCCTTAGTCATGTGTGATGCTATGGGACCATGATATTGAACAATGATGTATAATTATAATGCAATCGAGCTACTTATTATTTTACTGGTTGAAATGTCACACTTGATACAAATTCTTTGATTGATCTTTTAACAATGAGTAAGATCTGCCATCTAACAGCCTGTTAACTCTTAACCTCTGAAGCATTTAAGATATTGATACGAGAATTAACGAACCATTATCGCATGGTAGGACACTCGATAACTTTAACAGTCTGTTAATAAGTTTAACAACGCATTAAACATTTAACATAGATGGTGAAATCGGGCGTAAAGTTTCCAGAAACATGATCAAACGCAGCCCTTAAACTTAATAATGATAATAATTCAGTACTTGATTGTATGATAATAAAATAAATTTGAATTACAAGAGGTAGGTACATAAAATCATGACACAATGAGCTAGCTCATTATATGGGATAGGTACATGAATATTATGGTATTTTATTTTTATGACTGTAAAATTAAGTAGATACATCATTTGCAAGCTATTTACAATATAGATTTATTATTATTATTTTGAGCCTGTATTGTCCCACTGCTGGGCAAAGGCCTCCCTTCCCTCCTTCCAGACTGCGCGATCTACTGCGTTGGTGGTCCAGTGTTTGTCGTGCGAGCTCAGTCCGTCGCGCCACCTGCGTCTGGCTCGACCCAAAGGTCATTTGGATTTTGGAATCCAGTCGGTGGTGACGTTTGCCCAGCGGTTGTCCGTCGTCCGGCGACAGACGTGTCCCGCCCAATCCCATGTCGACTGTCCGGCTTTTAGACAAACGTCGGCGATTTTGGTTTTTGAGCGCAGCATAGTGTTCCTAATTCAATCGGTTAATTTGCCTCCTAATATGCTTCGCTCCATTGCTCGTTGGCAAACCCCGAGCGCGGTCTTTAGAATAGGATAACAATTATAGAATATAGATAAAATATTTAAAAATATTGGAATTTATAAGACGGTGATCAGACCAATCCTTATCCGTATAAATATGAAACGTGGACGCTGAATCATAAAGAAGAAAATAAACTTCTAGTTACAGAGAGAAAGGTACTTCGGAAGATACTGGGACCGGGGAGAAGAGACGATGGTAGCTGGCGCGTCCGGAAAAACAGGGAACTGGAGGAGCTGTTTGGTGAGGCCAACATCCTGGGAGAGATAAAGGTGCACAGGCTGCGGTGGCTCGGTCATGTCGAGCGGATGGAGGAGGATCGGGCCGTCAACAGAGCTTACCTGGGAAAGCCAACGGGGCGTCGCCCGATGAGATGCTCCAAGTACCGCTGGCTCGACGCCGTGGAAAAGGATCTGCGCGACATGCAGCAGCCGGACTGGCAGAGCGCCGCCGCGCACCGCCGTGACGACTGGCGCCTTTTTGTGTCGGAGGCCAAGATCCACATTGGGGTCAAAGCAACAACGCAGTAGTAGTATTCAAAAAATAAATTAAAATATTAGGGACAGTGATAGCCATAGATTATACATAATACCAAATAATTAGGATTATATTGGTGTAGGCCGAATGGCCGAATCAAATATCATTGCGGATGTAATGTTAGCTAAGTACCTACCTACAAGCTGCGGAGAACCCAGACTGAACCTTACCTAGCAGCTGCGCAATGATTCCGATATTCACAGCTTGTAACTAACATCACAGCCGCCAATGTATTTGATTCGGCTGCTTATACTAATAGCATTCACTCCATTCATGAAATTCGTAGTAAACTACACCACACATGAAAGTTTACCTATCTTAGTTCTTAGTAGGTATCTACTTCAGTTACATTAATTGCTTTAAGTAGGTACCTATTCCTACCTGTATAAAATATTATTGTTAAGTCGGTACTTTGACGTTTCGTGAGTCCTTATTTTTGTAACGAGAAAAATAGTTTAGCCTAATAGTTTTGTATAATAATAAGTTGAGTTCACACCTGCTATTTAATCTAGCACTAATCTAGTTTGTATTTTCTCTCATAAGTGAATTTTATGTAATTCTTTGAGAAAATAAATATCTTAAACCATAACTAGAAGGTGTAAGTCCTGCACTCTATAGTTTATGGTCGGAATTTAGTTGCTTGGACGCTGGGCAAGTCTCACCTTATCTGTGTATTGAGTGATTTTGTTTGAGTGTGTTGACAGGGATAGAAATGGCGCTACTTGTACTAGCGAACTAAGAATACAGAAATTATACTCTATAAAATTTAACTTGATCTCTGCGACAGCTGTCAGAAAAATCGCGCCTATGAAGTCCTGAATTTCTTAATAGTACAGACAGTACCTGTCAATGTCATACTTTATGGGCATGCCTATTAGTGATGGGCGACGCATGATCGTGACCACAGAGTTTTAGATAGAGTATATTTAAAATATCGATAGTTTATACTAACGATATTTTAAATAAAACTTGTTTTATCATTAATTTTATTGTATATTTTAATATCATAACATTTTTACATGCGTAATTAAATTAAAACCAATTATAATTTACATTAGCATCGATAATAGTGAAAAACGTCGATAAATACTATCGTTACATTATTATGAGTATTTAATTAATATCATAACATTATTTACATGTGTAAATACTTGATCTTAAATAATAGTAAGTAAATAAAATCCAATTCCTCACCTTCAACTACTCATTCGATTTCATTACAACATTGTTTGAAAATCGATTTTTTCCACCACTATCTCAACTCTAAAAATGTCAATCTTCTATGTCAATGTCACTGTCGCAGAGATCAAGTTAAATTTTATAGAGTATAGTTACAATTTAACAGATGTACGCTATAATGAATGAATGACTTGCACAGAAAGTAATGACGTGTAACTTATTGTTATAAATAAATGAGTATAAGTACGAAAACAGCCAACGGCGCTAAAGTTTTGGAGTTGAACTTTTATTCAATTGCTTGACACCTGCCTGGAAGAAATTGCTTTTAAGAAGTAGAATGAAGAGCAGATCTGCGACTGGACGTGAAGCTTCTTCTGTCTGGAAGTCGATGAGGCGGGATTGGATTGCGTCTTCCTGCAAGGAAAAAAAAACCGGACAAGTGCGCGTCAGGCTCGCACATCGAGGGTTCCGTACAAATCCTGGAAAATTCACAAAATTGGAATGTTGAAATCTCTTTATGATATAAATAATCATCAAAAAAAGATTTTTTTTACTTTTCTCGTGATACATCGAAAATTACACAATGTTGTAAACCTGTTCTAGTATGTTATGTGCTAATAAAGCTCTTTCATATAATACCACACATGATTATGATTTACTTACTTTGAATATTGGGTCTATATATTTTTGGAATTAAGCCTTATTTTTTGTGATTTCGTTAAAAGTTTACAGTTTTCACATTTATTACAGATTCCCTTCAGATGAGTGTCAAGATATGCGGTTTTTTTACGACGGCTATAAATTTTTCTACGATAACTGAGGAGTTTGATTTTTTCACAACTGTAAGACACCATAGAAATACGTGTAAGGTTTAAATTTTCAACTCGTTAACTTTATGCGTTCTTGAGATAAAACATACGGACAGACAGACAACAAAGTGATCCGATAAGGGTTTCGTTTTTTTCCATTTGAAATACGGAACCCTAAAAATGGTTATGTCAGTTATTGCTAAAATCCATCTATCAGTCACAGGACGTCCACAGCTGGATTTAGACCTCTACTATAGATCTCCAATAAGACCGGTTGGGAGAAAAAAATCCAGCGCTATTCTTCGATGAATTGTTTATCTTGTATGTCATAAATAAAATAATAAATTTGTATTAAGAAAGTTATTTTATTTATACAATTATGTTCCCTTGTGTTTTAAACTGTCTTTATAATACCAATAAGATTTTAACTTTTCAGAGTAGGTACGCAGCTTAACCATACTTATCTTAAATTAACTTACTTTACTCTAGTACTTACATTGAATAAGAAATTGTTAGTCCAAGGATCTCCTTGTTGAATGATGAAATATTTGAACTCTAACTCAATCTTCCCTAACTTTGCAAAGCTGTGAACAGGTTCTATTAATTTTCTCTGAATTGCTACTTTGTGGATGTCAGATTCTAACACATTAATGGTATTTATTTCCATGCCATTTAACATTAATGCAACTTCTTCTTCAGTATATAATTTTCCAAACACATCGAAAAAGCTGTTAATGTATTCATCGAACGCTTCAGGCTCTTTGTGTCTCAAAGAGTTGTGTCTTCTAATTCTCTTTATGCAATCTATATTTAATGGTTCAAATCAACTCAGCATCCAAATCTTCTAAAAGTATAACTTCATTAGGAGCTTCATCGGACGATCCATAGCACTTAGGATATCTTAAACTGTCTTCAGGCGAAACATTATACGTTTCTTCAAGTTGACTGTAATTTGGTAAAACCTTTGTGTATATAATGTGCTCATTACAAAATGCACGTGCTGTATTTCCAAATATCCTTTGAATTTCAGATTAAAGCGCTATTTTAACCTCCATTTTAAGTGAACTTCCATTTTCATCTTCAACTACAATTCTTTTTACGTTCACCATAATTTAATTTGTGCTTTCCCGAGAGCTTCAATGTTCTCTTTGTTGTCTATAAAACCTTGTTTCTCGATAGCACTTTTTATAAATTGCAGTTGTTTATCGTTTATTTGACCTTAAATTTTTAAGCCCGCCATTTTTGTCACTATCAAAAATACCAATGCATAAGCAACTGTAGATGTTCACGTCTGAATTTTTCCTGCTTTCCCCAGAGCTTCAATGTTCACTTTGTTGTCTATAAAACCTTGTTTCTCGATAGCACTGTTTATAAATTGTAATTGTTTATCGTTTATTTGACCTTCAACTTTTAAGCCCGCCATTTTTGTCACTATCAAAAATAATAAAGCAATAGCAACTATATTCACGTTTGAATTTTTTATTTATATGATTTTTCATTATCAGAAGCGTAAATAAAAGGAAGAGCATTCAATGTTTTTTTATTGTCATAGTGAGTAAACTGTAATGTTATTTCATCAGTTTTAACAGTCACCATAAAAAAATTGTTTATATTTTGTAAAATATAAAGTCATCAAGTGAGTGGGCAACATTTTGATTAGGTACCTACGTTATTACAAAACATAAGCGGCATTTATGGTCATAGTAAATTCAAAGGCTTGTATATTGACGCAAGGCGATATATTATCATTTGTGAATTTAGAGGATACTATTTATTATTCACAACGCAAAAGAAAATATGCTTCGTGCTGCAGAAATGATTCCTATGCAAAACGAATCATTGATAAAAGTGTTTTTTTATTTGTCTTAATCGTAATACTAGTTGAGCTAGTCGAATTTTTTCTGAAAAAATTGCAAGTGCCATTATTAACTACAACAAAATACAATACTACTACTTAAGCTAAAACTACATAATTAAACTATTATATACAAAGCAATTCGATCAACCAAAGACCCTTGAAGGTCTAAAGATAATCCAAATGCTCAAGCTCACTGCCAGTTGGCAGCGTGCCCAGCATGCTATCGGCATTTCCAATAGAGACGTCCACAAGTGGTATATTATTCAGGAAAAAATTTAACCAAGTTGATATTAGCTTGTTAAATGGGCTTCTCAAAAATTTTTATATTCATATTTTTTAACCCTTAATTATTTTTAATGTGAAACATTAATTGTATAAATACACCTGTCTATGCCTGATTTTTAGACTTGTCTAAAGCTTTTGATCTGGTGGCGTATGACAGGCTGTGGCAGAAATTGACTAGCGATAAGAACATGCCGTCTGAGTTCGTGTCTCTCCTCAGATTTTGGTATGGCAATCAAACTAACTTTGTCAGATGGTCAGGGTCGCTATCCGAAGTGTACAGGTTGGAGTGTGGTGTGAGGCAGGGGGGTTTATCTTCACCGAGCCTGTTCAACCTGTACACAGATCGCTTGATCCGTGAGCTCAGCAATGCTGGCGTCGGTTGTTCAATTGACGGTGTCTTTGTCAACAACATTAGTTATGCCGACGATATGGTTTTGCTGAGCCCATCAATCAGGGCCCTCAGGAAGCTCATTGGCATCTGTGAGCGGTATGCGGAGGCTCATGGGCTCAGATATAATGCTGCTAAAAGTGAGCTCTTAATTTTCAAAGCGGCTACAAAAACATACGACACATGTCCACCTGTCAAGCTAAACGGCAGTGTTCTTAAGAGAGTCTCACAGTTTAAGTATCTGGGCCACTGGGTCACCGACACGCTGGCAGATGATGTCGATATGGACAGGGAGCGCAGGGCGTTGTCGGTAAGGGCAAACATGTTGGCTCGTAGGTTTGCACGGTGCACGGCGCCAGTAAAGGCGACGCTATTTAGAGCGTATTGCCAGTCCTTTTATACATGCAGCCTATGGCTCAAACATACAAAAAAGTCTTTTGTCGCCCTGCGCACCCAGTACAACAATGCCTTTAGAGTGTTGATGGGGCTGCCGCGATACTGCAGTGCATCGGGGATGTTTGCGGAAGCGCACATAGACGGCTTCGGAGCCATTATGCGCAAACAAACCGCGTCCCTGATGCGCCGTGTGCGCGCCAGCTCCAACACCTACTTACGGCTGTTCGCGTGGAGGATGGACCTGGACTGCCCAATAATGCAGCACTGGACGAAGTTGCACATTGAGCACTCCGGGTCCAAACCCAACTATAGGTTAAGGTAGTTTTAAGTATTATTTTTATGTATTTTGACTTATGGATTTTTATCTGAAATAAAATGATTGAATTGAATTGAATAAAAAATTGAAATATTACAACTCACTATTTTTTCTGCTTTAGCAAATATAATGTGCTTATACCGTTCTTTTACTTGCATTTTACGTGATTCTTCCACATTCATCTCAGACTTTGTTAAAATTTTAAGAAACTAGTGTGACCAGTTAGTTCAATGTGACAAGAAAAACTTTAAAAGTGTGTCCGATTGGTAAAAATGCCTTTTTTTGAGTTGTCAGAAATAAACTACCTATTGTGTGAAATATATTTATTTATCTTAAAAAAATTAAATTCATCTTAAAAAACTTGGAGGGCTTTTTTGTTTTTAACTGATGTAATAGACTCACCAAAACACGTAATGTACTTTCTCAGTAAAGTACTTTCTCGAGTCGTAACGAGTGCTGTGGTTAGATTTTTAAATTATTATACCAGCCTCCGTACATTTTGTAGACGTATCCTTTCATTGTCCTAGGCCCACGTAAAGTACGGTTTGATTTTTTTAAGTGTCAAATATGCACTTTTTCGTTGCCGGCTCTTACATATTTTTACGATTACAGATAAATTTATTTCTTTCACAGCTGCAAGAAATGAAATAAGAATTCCTATCCCTGACGAATTGTTTTTAGGATTGTCACATTACGTTTTGTTCCACGTAACGTTACGTTCAACAGTTGTGATTACTATTATCGAAGTTGATATATCTTTTTTTGTATGATAAAGTGACAAACAAGCTGACGAGCCTCCTGATATACGTCTGACGTCATTGTCGTCCATGGACATGAACGTACTATAGAGTGGACCAGGTATTAGAAAATTGATGGCATTATTACTATTAAAATACGGTTGAAAATATAAGCTCCACCAAGGATGGCTTTAAACACAGAGGTACCAGAGGGATAATGTGGTCGATCGAGAAAAGAAAGATAGAGATGCAATGATTGCCTCGGTGGCTCAGTGGTTAGTGACCCTAACTTCTGGGTCAAAGAGACGTGGGTTCGATCCTTACCCAGGGCAAATATTTATGTGATGAACATAAGTGTTCGCTCTGTGTCTGGGTATTATTTAGTTACTATCTACATTAAAATGTATTTAAAAAATAAGTATATGTAGTATATCAGTCTCTGGCAGCCATATCACAAGCTTTGCTTAGTTTGGAGTCAGAGGCCGTGTGTAAGATGTCCAAAAAAAATGATTTAATATGTCATGAGTTAAAACGAGACATAACAAATATCTCGATTCATTGGCTAGTTGCCGTATTTTTCTCTCAGTTGTGTCAAATTCCAATATATATTTGACAACGCTAAGCAAGATTTTCCATACATATTTGTAGATGAGAATTGCCTCCAGCGACAACAGCGCTATCCCCCTAGTTGTAATAGCTCTATGGCTTTGAAGTTTGTCCGCTTTTTTGACATTTGACATTTTGACGTTTGACATGTGATTTTTTTTTTTTTTTTTTTTTTTTTAATTTCAAATAGGTTTGCGTTTGACTACACACTGCCTGATGTAAAGCAGATATGCGGTCTAGGATGTAGCACGCTTACCTAGAAGATACCTATTTACTCGAGATTTGAAGACACCTACATTGTACTTTAACGGAAAGACAGACTTAGGCAAAGCGTTCCACACTCTGGCAGTTCGTATGAGGAATGTGGACTCAAAACGCTTTGTTCTAACGCGTGGGATGTCCACCATAAAAGGGTGGCGCTTTGGTCGCGTCTGTCTAGCCGTACGATAGAAGAAAGGGGCAGGTGTCTATACTAATATTATAAAGAGGAAAGATTTGTTTGTTTGTTTGTTTGTTTGTTTGTTTGTAATGAATAGGCTCCGAAACTACTGGACCGATTTCAAAAATTCTTTCACCTTTGGAAAGCTACATTATCCCCGAGTAACATAGGCTATATTATATTTAAAAAAAAATTAGGGGTCCTTACTAAAACTCCAATAATGTAACATAAGGTGTAAAAAAAAAGACCTGAAAAATTCTTTACGTCGCGTGCGCTGAGAAAACTATTGATGATGGAATAAAATAATGTACTACGACTTTATAGAACACACCATAATTTACAAAAAATGTCGCCACAGCATATATCTAACTATTATAGTTAAGCCGTAATAACTGTTCTTTTATTCTTAAAAATTAATTGAAATACCGTCGCAAGAAAAGGATCTTAATTTGTATCTTGGTATTAATCCTTATCAAAATAAATTATTTCATATTCAAGACTGTTTCAATAGCTTTATGCAACTTTTTAAATTATTTAATTCAGACATTTTATTACAAAGATATTACGAGTTCAAAAATGTAAGTATTATAAAAGTTTCGTTTCGCCGCTCACTCCGCTTGGCAATTCATGTACTTTGTACAATGTACATAATACAAAATTCACTTCGAGCAAATATCTATAGAGTCACAATCGTGAAAAAAAGTGTCCGAGCCAAAATCCTGCCCAAGCTACGTAGTGGGCAGGCTTTTTAGTTAGTCGTAAGGCGATTCCAAGCCGACTACAACGCCGCGCGATGCCAAAGTGCTCGGTTACAGGCACTTATTAGGTGACATAACGTCGAGATTGGAGGAAACGGGTCATTGAGAATTGAGAAGGGTTCTTGGGCCATATCCACCACCAGTGCCAGGGCCCAGTGTGGGTTGGTGCAGATTGCCACACAATATTTTCCTTCGCCGAAAAGCCAATGGTTTGAAATTCCGTACATAAGTTCCAAAGAAACTCATTGATACAGGATCGGGATTTGAACCCACCACCTCACGATTGTAGGACAGGCGTTACTACCACTAGACCACCAAAGTTATATATCTCCGCCATTAGTGTGTCGATTTATGTTTTATTGGTAGTAAATAGGTATGCAGTGGCGTAGCGTGCCTTGGAGGAGCCCAGAATCAAACATAGTTGGGGAGCCCAAATCACTCATTTCTCACAAAAGAAACAAATATCCTTGCATTAAATTGAAATAAATATATACCGCCTTACCGCAAAAGATTTAAACACTGTTTAGCTGTACAATTTGTACTGTTAAACGTTGTCTAAAGCCTGCGTAAAACTTTAGTGGTAAGACGGTTATTTATAAGTTGTCACTTCCTCCTAGAAATTGAGCTAGCCAAACAATTCAAATGAAATATACACTTTTCTTGCCTTTTTTTTCAGGAAATTGATAATTGATAATGAATAGAATATAATTACCTATATCAGCTAAGTAAGTCTAGCTGAAGACGATTTCAGTTGTTATAAAATTTCTGCCTATTAGGACAACTTTTGGAAGAATGCTTAACCCGGGAAAAAAAGAGATGATTTTTTTCGGGAAGCACGAGATTAAGTGACATTGTGGATAACATTTTACTAGGTTTTGCTTACACACGTTAAGGCCCCTGTAGCCCGGGAGCCCCGTATTATTGACACGGCTGATACTGCGGTAGCTACGCCCCTGCACATAGTATGTGAAACGAATTGTCGACCTTAAAGTTCTCGAATGTAGACAATGTATTGGCAAGTGTAGCGAAGGTCTTCACGTGAATCTAAGATCTGGTCGTGACGTCCGGAACACGTTGGATGCCAGCGCTTCGATTCCTTCCATCACAGCTCTTTGGGTTAGCAAGTTGAAGAGGCCTTAGGTAGGGCACACAATTCGTAGAAGTAGAACTGATGTCCAATGTTTTTCAAAATTCTCGAGTGAAGACAAGATCAAGAAACTAACTCACAT
The DNA here is from genome assembly GCA_949316475.1 of Hypomecis punctinalis. Taxonomy (NCBI): domain Eukaryota; kingdom Metazoa; phylum Arthropoda; class Insecta; order Lepidoptera; family Geometridae; genus Hypomecis; species Hypomecis punctinalis. The sequence goes on from OX438809.1 coordinate 15,795,143, forward strand.
GGGTAGAATGTATAGACTGTGGGTCTGTAATATTTTAACGTCGCTTTCATTCTCATCATTGTCATTTTCTGAAATCAGGGCTATATATTATGTACAGCCACCCAACACATACGAACTCACTTTTATTTAGATATGCCAATACCTACTATCTCTTTTTCATAAACTTCGAACAGTTTAAGACTACGGAAACTCTCGCGATTTGGGTAGGTTTTAACTCATCATAATGTTTCATCCGGTATGTCTAGCATGTGTGTGGCGCATACCTACATTACGTGGTAAGTATATGTATAGCCAATCATACCCGGGCAAAGCCGGGACGGGCAGCTAGTAGTATATAATAATAAAGTATGATGCCTATTAATTCCTTTATCATTTCGTTTGTTTAGAAATTTTGTTCTTTCATTTTAAGTTTTTTTATAACTTTTATGATTATTGGTTACTAGTACTACTTGTGGGTTAATCTTTTAATTTTGGCCTGAGCTATCCACCCTCTATGTTATATTCTCCTTATTTTTCCAAATATCTATTAAACACTATTAAATTGCAAATACTTGCCACATGTTTCAAGTTAACCCTGTTTAGTAAGTATTTTTTGTATTCTCCTATTTATCCATTTAAGTAAAAAAATGTTTTAAGCGTGTACTTGACGAACGTAAGGATTCTTCAGTCGGACCTTAGACTAGTGTTATCAGTGCTGAACTAATACTCTTTGTAAAACAGCATTACTTAATATTTATTATTATTGAGTACTGATGAGGTAAATTTGATAAAAAATACCGACTTATAATGACTTAACAGTATTTTCTACGGACTCTAAAAAAGCATTACTTAATATTTAGTATTATTGAGTAGTGATGAGGTAAATTTGATAAAAATTTGTTTCTAAATAATACCAAACTGAGTTAAACTGGTCATATTGCTGATGCTAATGCTGAGGCTAATGATGCTCTTAGTTCCATTTTAACCTGGCTCAAACAAAATGATTTGTGTGTTAATGTCCATAAAACTAAGGTGATACGTTTTTAGACTTATAAAATAGTATCCTTTTGAATCTTAATTTTAATTACGATGGCATTGCTATGGAACAAGTAGAATCAACAACAGTTTTAGGCTTAGTTATTGATAAACACTGTAATTCGAAGGAACATTTTGATAAAATCTGAACAAAACTAGACTGATACGTACATGTTTTGAATCTTATGCAATGTGCAGCTACGACACAAGCCGCACTCAGCGCCTGCCATGGCTATGTGTCATCATTGTTACGTTATGTTTGGTTATATGGGGTAACTCAGTTAACGGGGAAGATGCATTTAAAGTACAAAAATGTATCAGAGCGTTGTGCGGCGCACATTTTCTGGCTCCCTGTAGACCTTTGTTTAAAAAATGTAGCATTTTACTCTCGCCTTGCCTTTACATGTATGAAATGTGTTTATTTGTTCTACGTCATTATTCTGAGTTTCCATCAAATAGTGACGTGATTGGAAGGGACAGACAACAACGGCGTAAATATAAGTTGGCTGTGCCAGGTCAGAGGGTATGTGTGTATTGTATGGCTATTACCATATACAATAAACTGCCAGGTGGGTGTTTCTGTATGAAAACAAGCTCGTAACGCGCTTTAACGTGCTCTTTGTTTTTAAGAAATTCGTGTTAAAAAATATTTATTGTTCAAATAATATAACTTGAACTCGTTTTATTATTTATTTTGACGTAATTTTACATTTCTCAAACATTTCTCTAAACGAAATTTACGGAAATACAAAAAAATACTTACCGCGTTACATCACACTTTCCCGATAGAGAATCAGGCCCCTGATGTTTTAAGGAATTTACTTTGAATAGATTTTAATCCAAATTATTTAAAAGACCGGTTTAAATAAATGTATGATGATTAAATTTGACAAGCATTATTAAAATGTCTTTGAAAAAAAAAACAATATTTGTACACCTGAAAAGGTAATACACGAATATTTGATACTATTTATGTAATTAGACCTACGTTATAATATTGTCGCAAATAATTTGATTTTACTTTTTATTCTTTATAATGTATGTTTATAAATATAAATATTTTTATAGATATAGTAAAATATATTTATGTTTTTTAGGCAAAAATGGCCAAAACCGACTTCAGTCGTACAATCGTTTGTGCGCTCGAATCGATGTGTACCTTTTTTGACTATTGCTGACACCAGGGCTCGCCACCCGGCCTATACAAACAGTTAAAACGGAGATCTAAAGTCCTCATCAAAAATTGTACTGAAAGGTACCAATAACATCATATAGGTAGTAAATTATTCGTTTATAATAAATGGGTATTTGTAATGTAATATTATTAATAATTAATACAATAACTATTCATAAAATCTTCTAGATCTGCAACACTGTTACTTCACCAACCTGCGACGACGGATGCCGACGCAACGCCCGTGTGTCTAATTCCGTTGCGTTACGACGACGCACCGCAGTCACAATGCCCGTGTGGCATCTCTTACTTACTTACTTACAAAGACATAATAAACAGTGACTACTCTTATCTTTATCTGCTACGCTACTGATAATGTAAAATCATATAAAAGAAACATTCATTCGTCAACATTTACAGTGGCTGTTGCATTGTTATTTTTGATAGTGACAAAAATGGCGGGCTTAAGAATTGTAGGTGATCGCTCTCAAATAAACGATAAGCAAGAGGAATTTATAAAACGGGCTATCGAAAAACAAGGTTTTAAAGATAACAAAGTGATCATTGAAACTCTGGGAAAAACAGGTGACAACTATATGGCGAACGTGAAAAGAATCGTAGTTGAAGATGAAAATGGTAGCCCACTTAAAATGGTGGTTAAAATAGCACCTCAAACTGAACTTCAAAGGACATTTTCAAATTCAGAATTTGTATTTCGTAATGAGCACATTATCTACACGAAGGTTCTACCAAAATACAGTGAACTCGAAGAAAAGTATAATGTTCCGCCTGAAGACAGATTCAGATATCCTAAGTGCTATGGATCGTCTGATGAAGCTCCTAATGAAATAATACTATTAGAAGATTTGACTGAATACAATTTTAGGATGCTGAATAGATTTGAACCATTAAATAAAGATTGCATAAAATCGATACTAAAAAACATGGCACTATTTCATTCTCTTAGCTTTACTTTGAGACACAAAGAGCCTGAAGCGTTCGATGAATACATAAACAACTTTTTCGATGTGTTTGGAAAAGTATATAGTGAAGAAGAAATTGCATTAATGTTTAAAGGCATGGAAATAAATATTATTAATATGTTAGAATCTGATTTCCACAAAGAAACAATTCAGAAAGTATTATTAGAACCTGTTCACAGCTTAGCAAAGCTAGGAAAGATCGATTTAGAGTCCAAATATTCGATCATTCAACACGGAGATTCTTGGACAAACAATTTTTTATTCAATATTGATGTAAGTATGAAAAAGTGTAAGTCAGTATTAATTTATCATTTATCAAAGGTCAAGCTGCATACTTTGAAAATTTAATATCTTATCAATATTATTAAACATAAAGAAAATTATATAACAGATAAATTCCTATCTCGATATCATCAAATTATTAATGATAAAAGATAAAGGACTAATTTAAACTAGAATAAGAATGACGATGCATTTTTTCGAATATTTTATTTCACGTTTGTATAATTGGCGTAGTCAAGAATTTGGCTTTAACTGATGTTTTATTCATATGATTAGGAAGTATAACTCAATTTAAATGATCGATAAAATTGAACAATTTCGATTTTATCATTTACTTGAATGTTTATAGATACAATTCCAATAATAATTTTCTTAGGAATTTTTTAAATGACATTATCCTCATAATGTCATTTTCAACTCTAATTTCTGTTGGTATTTTATTATAAATTGTTGGATTGGAAGCATTCCAAATACGCTTTTGTTGCATAGATGTGTTTTGCATTGCGGCAGAGAGCTTTCCAGCATTCGTTTCCATTTACTGTAGGCAAGAGGCTCTGAACTGTTTCAGTTTGAATAAGTGAAGGTGAGTTTTACCAAATACCGCGACTTCATATATGTACATGGAAGGCATGGTAAAAATGTTTAAATTTCGGAATTTTTTTTTGCATGATTCTGTTTGTTTTAGTCCTAAGATAGATTGAACAAATTTTTCTGGGCTTTGAAAGGTTGTTAGGTTAGTTAGGGTTTTGTAATAGCGTAAAAAGCCTTCCACTTATTTTGCCTTGGCAATAAATTACTAAAATGAAGGTAAGTACGCGAAATAAAATATTAGTAACATCGTAACATAGTAACGGACAGTGATAATGCAAAATGTTTGGACTGAAACGTTGGTCTAAAATTAAGTTTTGACAGCAACTTTTTTTTTTTTTATTTAATAAAAAAAAAAGTTGCTGTCAACGTATGTTGGCAGGATTTTTCTCGGCCCTTATTTTTCAGATTTTTCTGCTCTAGCGGGCCAAATTCTATTCCAATCTTTCCTTTTTTTCTTATTTTCTTTCGAGGTAATATTTGTAGAGCTAGAGATAGTCAAATAATTGTTTTCTATTGTGTTGTAATATTCGGTAGGTTTTTGACAGTCGCGGCTCATTGTTGTTTTTTTGTTTCCATGTCAACGCCATCCGAGTCTGCGCAGACCGCCCACGTCACGGTCTGACGTCCTGACGTCTCCACTTATAGAACCTAAGTTTATGTTTATTTATATTTGTAGTATAATTCTTGTTATTCATGGCATTTTGCGCCCCGGCCGGGCCAAATGCAGTTTCCCAATACGTTAATGTGTCGCAGGGGGACATGATTCAGAGCCTAGAGTGTTCCCAAGTGCGATTTTTTAAAGGACAGAAAGGCCTCAAAATTCACCGTACGCGGTGCCATAAAAATAGCCAAATTACACTTTCGGCCCCTATCGCAGGCTCTGATGGAGCCAGCAGCAGTCCCGTGAGCGCTGCTGCTCCTTCCAAACCGCTTTGGGAGGTTCTTAGCTCACTCAAAAGTTCTCTTCCTGTTTTAAAACGCATCCCGCGTGGTGCACGTTTTTCGGTTGCGCAGTGTTTATCTGCTGCTATTCGGAATGTTATTTCTAAAAATTCTTTAGACGCCTGGGAACACCTCTTGACTTTTCCCTACGTTGTGCTTTACGTACATTCGGACCCAACAAACAAAAAATCCCTTACCACTAGGGTAAAGGAAAATTGCGTAAAGTACAGCGCATTGGAAGAGAATTCTTTAGATTTTGAAAGCATTATTCCGCCAACAAGGCAGAATAAACCAAATTCTAAAAAAACAGACGATTCGGTTACCATTAAAATAGTAGAGAGCAAAATTAGTGATGGCGATATCAAAGGCGCCGCACGAGTCCTGTTCTCCAGCGACACTATTGCCCCCCACACACCCGATACGGTCCAGTCACTCCGTGACAAGCATCCGCCGGCAGCATGTCTCCACCTGCCTGAGCCACCACACCCTGATGACGTTGTCATTGAAGTGTCAGCTCAGGAGATTGCAGCGGCCGTTTCTTCTTTTCGGAGCGGCTCAGCCGGAGGCCTAGATGGTCTCTCGCCTCAACATCTAAAAGATCTTCTATCTTTTAGCTCTGGTGAGGTGGCTGAGTCTCTCTTGAGAGAATTAACGGGTTTGGCAAATCTCATGTTATCTGGGCAGGTCAATGATGACGTTATCGAAGTCTTGTATGGCGCTAACCTATGCGCACTTGTCAAAAAAGATGGTGGCATCAGACCTATTGCTGTTGGCACCACATATCGTCGTCTCGCAGCCAAAGCCGGTTGTGGAAAAAAGGTTGCTCTTTTGAGTAGCCTTTTTCAACCAATACAGCTTGGCTTTGGTTCGCGGGGTGGATGTGAGGCTGCTGTTCATTCGCTTCGTACTTTTCTCGGTCAAAATTGTGGAGAAGTGTTGCTTAAGGTGGATGTCAAAAATGCTTTCAATTCGGTTAATCGAGACGCCTTGTTAGCACAGGTCAAAGACAAAATTCCCGATCTTTTCAATTTTCTTTGGCAATGCTACCCACTAAATTAATTTACAAAAATGATGTTTTGCTATCTTCCGTTGGCTGTCAACAAGGTGACCCTCTCGGACCAGCCATTTTCAGCCTGGCCATTCATCCAATTGTTCAACGTCTCCAATCTAAACTCAACGTTTGGTATCTGGATGACGGGACTTTGGGTGGCGATGCGAGCACAGTCCTACGTGATTTGGAAATTCTTATTGACGAGTTTCATCAAATTGGTTTGGAGCTAAATTTTTCGAAATGCGAACTTTTCGTTTGCGACTCATGTCCGGATAAAGATTTGATACTTAACAAATTTAATGATTTGGCAGCTAACATCAAATCGGTATACAAGTGTTCTCTTCGCCTTCTAGGTTCGCCGATATTAGATGAGTCTTTTCCGCCTTTCGTTCAAGAAAAAATTCAAAATTTTTTGAGTGCCTCTGATAGGCTACTCAAAATTAACGCCCACATGGCTTTTACTATTATAAGATGTTGTCTGTTTGTACCAAAATTTATGTACGCTTTACGATGTAGTCCATTGTGGAAACACAATGAGGTCCTTTTGAGCTTAGACGATGTTGTAAAGCAGTCCCTAGTATCGGTTTTGAATATTGACATGAGTGAAAGGGCGTGGCTACAAGCCTCCTTGCCTGTTAGGCTTGGAGGGTTAGGGGTCCGCCAAATTTCAAGTGTTGCTTTACCAGCTTTCTTGTCCTCCATTCATAGTACTCAGAACTTGATTGAAAAAATCCTCGCACCTTCTTTAGGCCATTCTGGCGTAGATGTAGCTCATTTGAATGAGGCAACGAATGCTTGGAGGGTCGCTTGCCCAAATACCGAGCTTCCAAAGACTTTATCGTCGCAGAGACTGTGGGATCGGCCGATCTGCGAACTAGCACGGAAATCTCTTCTAGACACGTGTCCTAGCGTCGCGGATCGCGCTCGTATCCTTGCAGTCTCTGTATGGGAGTCCGGTCTTTGGTTGCAAGCATTGCCCTCTTTCAATACTGGTAACCTTTTAGACCCAACTGCATTTCGTCTAGCTGTCAGCTTACGCTTGGGTGCAAGGTGTTGTGAAGCTCATCGCTGTCAGTGTGGTACTGCAGTTGACCAGCTCGGTCACCACGGTCTCTCTTGCTCAAGAAGCGCTGGTCGGATTGGACGCCACGCCAGCCTTAACGATGTCATACGCAGGGCTTTTGTCACCGCCAATATCGCAGCCGTACTCGAACCGCAACTTGCGTCGATACTTTGGCACCGTCACATCTTCCTGAGACTCAGAGTAGGGCTGGAGCGGCGGCCAATTCAGCTGAGCAGCACAAGCGGCGCAAATATGCTAACCTCGGTAGTGGTTACATATTTGAGCCATTTGGAGTTGAGACTTTGGGTCCGTGGGGGCCGGGAGCTCATCTCGTTTTCAAAAGTCTTTCTGAGCGTCTGGTGGACGCGACGCGTGACCAAAATGCTGGTGTTTATTTTGCTCAACGTATAAGTATTGCCATTCAGCGTGGCAATGCTGCCAGCATGCTGGGCACGCTGCCAACTGGAAGTGGGCTTGAGCACTTGGATTATCTTTAGACCTTCAAGGGTCTGTGGATGATCCAATTGCTTTCGATGTACTAGGAGTGTAGTATTGTCATTAAAAAAAAAAAAAAAAAAAAAAAAGTTAAAAAGTTTAAAGGTGGTCAAAAAGTTTTATGGCAATAAAAAATAGTCACTTCAATAATCACTTCTTTAATAGTTTTGAAAACACAATTTGGTGAGCATTCATCTATTGTGGCAAGTATTTAATTTTTTTGACTGTATTTCTGGTAGGCTCTTAAACACAAGCCAATAAGAAGTAGAAATTTCTATGCTAAGTAGGAGTTTCTAAATCGAATCAGAAACGAAGAAATAAATTGAGATCATGTATCAATAAGAGCAGCATAAGACGTCCACCCACAAGGCTTCATTAAAATTGCAGGATTGCGCTAGATGCTTCACTTCCAACTCGTATTTTTGGAGATCCATAGGAAGGCAATTTACATCAGTGGACGTCCTATGACTGATAGACGGATGTTAGCAATATCTGACAAAACCATTTTTTCCTTGCAGGAAGATCCAGTCCAATCCCTTCTCATCGACTTCCAGACAGCAAAAGCTTCAAGTCCAGTCGCAGATCTGCTCTTCATGCTATCCAGCTGCACAGACTACGAATTCAGAAAAGAATACTTCTTTGAGTTGATAGACTACTATCACGATATTATTGACAAGTCACTATCTTACTATGGTCTTGATATAAATATTGTATACCCCAGAGATCAACTCAATGAAGACCTCAAAACTTATGGAAAAGTTATTTTTGGCCATACAGTTTTCATGATGGGGATGATTGCTTTAAAGCCAGAGGAAGCATCAGTACTGAAAGAAGCAATGGAGAAAGGAGATATGGAGACTGTTTCTCAGCAAGGTGGTGCTAGCAGTTCGAAAGACCCGGAGACATTGGCTAGTTTTAAAAAAATCGTAGAGGGTCTCATCAATAGCTACCATGAATTTGGATTGTTCTAGATCAGTGTTTTTTTTTTTACTTTTGTACCTATTTGTTAATAAGTTGAAGTAAGATTTAAAATTGGAAGTGGGCGGGTCATCTCGCCCGGGCAGAGGATGGCAGATGGAGCGAGCGCATTATTCATTGGCATCCTAGAGACACCTTAAGAGATAGAGGACGACTGAAAAAAAGATGGAGTGACGAAATTACTGAGGTCGCAGGTGCTACCTGGACCCGTCTAGCGCAAGACCGAACTGTATGGCATGAAGGAGGCCTACACCAAGATTTGGGTGCCCTAGTTAAAATAAGTAAATTTAATTTTAAGAATAAATTATTTTTAATATTATGTTTCATGTAACTTTCAAATTATGTAATCCAATTTTTTATAATTATTATGAGGGGCTAATAAAGGCTATTTCATTTTATTTAAGATTTAAAATATACTTGAGACTTTTTACCAATTTGTTTTTATTTTCAGCCACAAAAAAAAATCTCCATTCCGCTATATTTGTTTTGTGCGAAAGCTCATTTATTTAGGTAAACCGATTTTAATGATTAATTTATTTTTATTACATACAGCTATAGCTTCTCATGTGATCCTATTTTTTTTAAATTAATCCTTATATTTCGCGTTATTTTGTTCTTATTAAGTTGAGTATAGACTACAACATTTTCTCGAGCATTTGTATGTAATGTAACGTTCTTACGAATGGAACAATACAGGTAAAAGCTCAGTGTCCAAAGCATTTTAATGTAATGTAACGTTCTTGCGAATGCTCGGCGCTCTGTTTGGCGTAATGTTCATAGCCAGTGTGCATTTACCCGTAACATTTCGTTGTACCTTGCGTTGACTCTTTCTTAAAATATCGGACTTACAATGTCGCACCCGCGCATCGCCTGCGCTCGTGCAAAGGCTCTACAAAATGTTACACCAATACAATCGTTGGTTTAAACAATTGCTGTAATAACAAAACGGCGAGCGTGCTCGACGTCTGGTTCGTGAAAGGTGATACATTAGAGCATATCATAAAGCGGCTCGTTGTTTTGTTACAAGTAAATGTTGTAGTCTATACTCACCATTAGGTCATATATATTTATCATATACGACCAAATACAATAAATATACTCAGCTGCTACTACTACACAAGCTACCACTAGATCATTTACAAACCACAACAAGATTATTTTTTGCAAAAATTAGCATGACCGACACGAATATTTTGCATCGATGTAGCATTTTTCACATTATTGTTGATTTATCAAAAATAGCTCAGCTGATTTCGATAAAATTTAAATGGGACCAATTTCGAAGAATATTCTTTCCAATAAAAGAAAAAGAATGATTAAAATCGGACCACTATGAAAAAAGTTATGCGTGGTTACATAAAAAAAAATATACGCGTCGAATTGTATACCTCCTCCGGGTGGGTCGTCGGTCAAAAATGATAAAGATTCTTATGATAACTAGCCAGTACACCGCAGTACAAAACCACCAACCACCAAGGCTGCGTTAGCACAATCTCTTCTTCTCCCTATTTTGGACTACGCCGACGCCTGCTATCTCGACTTATCCCAGGAGCAATTTGTCAAGCTCGAGCGCCTTCAAAATCTTTGCATACGATTTATCTTCGGTCTTCGGAAATATGATCACATTACTCAATTCCGTAACAAGCTTAAGTGGCTCCCTATCCGTCTTCGCCGTGATACCCATATTCTTTCCCTTCTCTACAACGTTCTCTTTAAGCCTTCTTCTCCTTCGTATTTAAGCTCACGCTTCACTTTTCTCTGTGACACTCACTCTGTCAATCTTAGGTCATCTAGCAATCTTCTTCTATCAACTCCATCTCACAATACTGTCTTTTACGATTCTTCTTTCTGTGTCCGGGCTGTGGCTCTCTGGAATGACCTTCCGGTGACCATCAGGCGTGCGCAGAGCGTTGAATCTTTCAAGACTCAAGTCAAGGAACACTATCTTGCTAAGCAGTTTTAAAACTGATATTACTTATCGCTTACGTTTTAACTATCTGTATTTATTTATGTATGTAAGTAGGTTTATTTTTATTGTATGTATTATAAGAAGTATTTGTGTATGCCTATTATTATGTAGTGTATTTTATTGTTTTTGGATATTTATAGCTTTACTTTATTCATTTATGTTTACACCACCGTCCACGTCAATCACATGTTTCCACACAGTAGAGGTTGTCTGGAAGAAATCGCTTTTAGCGATAAGACCGCCTTTTGTACCATTCTTCTGTCGTTATTTCTTTTTCTGTAATGTTTAACTACTTGTGGTATCAATAAAGTGTTTTTGTATTGTATTGTATTGTATTGCAAAGCTGTACGAGTTGGGGAGAGCCTTGTGCCCAGCAGTAGAACTGAGTAGACTAAAACAACGAAGACAAGAACTTATCACATAAATAACGGATTAAGATGTTTTTTATTTTATTTTTCTGGATTTACCAATCCATCCATCAGCCAACAGCGTCCGCTGCTGGCCCGGCCTCTCTTATGGAATTCCAATAAGATCAGTTGGAAGTGGCTTGCATCCAGCGCGATCCTGCGGTCTTGTTAACATCGTATGTACATCTCGTAGGTGGACGTCAGGACGTCCTACGCTGCTGCTGCAAAAATTAATAATTATTCTCTATTTTCTAACTGACAAATTCGCTCATAAGTGGACTTGATTATTTAGCACCAATTTTTGCGTAGTTTAGGGTCTGAGGCCCTGTGCAAGATGTCCCAAAATATATAATATATGTGTATATATATATAAATATCCGCAGTACCCTAATTTGTAGGTATTTCGAGTCTACTTATTTATTTATCTATAAATAAAAAGTGCATTCACTTGCGACCCGGAAACCCAATTTGATAGATTATAAAATAGAAACTTCTGATGTTCCTTGCTCCTAATGAAATTGCTCACTTAAGGATTCATATTCGCGGCAATTAGGAGTCATATCATTGTATCAAATTGCAAAAACGTGGTCCAGATTCCCTTTCAAGAATTACATGGCGACATATAATTATTACACACTATGGCGATCGTTATGGTTTTGAAAATACCATGGAGGAATGAGTGAATTGGGTTTAAAATCCAGAATCTCAGCATGGTAATATTGTATTGATTTTAATTTTGATTCTGGCTTCTCCTCCAACCAGAAAAGAACGTGGACGTGTATCATGATTCTTAATTACCACAGAAGATATTAGTTTGCTGTTCTGTGTTCATGACCCATAAATAATCTTGCTGAGATTTCAATCATTAGATCATTTGGTAATTCCATATAGTGCAGATGTATTCGGGAAGATATTTTTGCTTTAAAATCATTCAGTTAGAAAATCTAGGAAATGTCCAATGTTCAATCTGTTCTTTGATTTTATAGACAGATACCTAAAATCAAAGAATCAGTTGATCAGGTGCTGGAGACAATGCTAAATGCCGCCTTGTAGAGCTTTTACACAGTCTCGCTCCCACAGGCTTGCTACATGGTAGGAGCACCAATAATGCTGCTGCGCAACGTCATTCCACATTTCGTGGTCACAGATGAAAATAGTTATCATAGAAAATAGAATATAATCAAAGTAACATGAGAAAAATTGATATTTAATTATAGTTACCTACTGTACCAGCCTTATTTTAATAGTCCACTGCATGACGTAGGCCTACCCACGAAGGGTGAAACCTACACTAAACAATAATATGATGCTCCTTATCAGTGTGAGATATAACTGTTCGGTACTGTACTAACCTTACTGCAAGACGTAAGTCTACCCGTGAAAGTTGATTGGGTCATAATCACCACGCTGGCCCAGTGCGGGTTGGTGGATTCACATACGCCATCGAATTTCTTATACTAACATATGCAGGTTGCCTCACGATGTTTTCCTTCACCGAAAAGCCAGTGGTGTAAAATTCCTTAAATAAATTCCAAAGAACATATTGGTTCCTAAGAACGACCTCACGATTGTAAGGCAAATGTCACTAGACCACTACGGCTTTTCAGATATATCTGCTAATTGTTAAATTGCCACTAAGACATTTTACTCGGTATTATACCCAACACAATCGTGAGTTGCGCGGGTGAAACTGCGGGGCGCAGCTAGTAAATATAAAAAAACAACTGCGTTCTTAGCATATTTCAATACTAACTTTACCCACGCTTCCCATAGGGTCCTTATTTTTTCCCTGGATGAAATGTAGACAAGTAACACTCACCAACCTTTACACTAATAATCATGCAAAAAATCAAGTGGATCCGTGACTCTGTTGCTGCGTGGAAGAGTAACAAACAAACTTATAAACAACTCTCAGATTTATATTATTAGTAAGGATTTACCAGTGCCTCAAGACGAGCGTTTTCGACAGTTGTGTGTTGCTAGTGATGACATATGGAACTAAAAAGTGGTCTTTTACAGTGGGCATTATGAATAATCTTGAGCTTAACTTCACGGCCCTATCGGTCATCCGTTTTTTGAACTGTGTGCCCTACCTACTGCCATTTTAAATTTTTAATTCACTAGGCTAAGTTGGTAATTTCGGTTCGTTTGCGGATCTCCTCATTTCTGATTCGATCTCGCAGAGAGACTCCGAGCGTAGCCCTCTCCAATCTCCATAGCTCATTACATTTTACTAAAAATGCCCATAGTGAGACCATGTCTACGTTTTCCTGATGCTTTCGACCATAACATTCGGATACTTGCAAATCATGATTTTATTACGGAATATTTGTCTCGATATACTTGCAGGGGTTTTAAATTGATGTCAATAGTTATGAAACTAGGATTTTCTGTATTTTACTAACAGACTATTAAAACAACCTTGTATTGGTAAAAAAAAAACATTTTTCCGTTACTTTACGAGGTTGAGGATGTTCTTTTGAAGGATTTTAGTTGAGCGACACGTTTTTTTGATGATTTCTTCTTTTAGAATTTTTTTTGTTTACTCTCTCTACAAAACGTGCACATAATTTGATGAACAAGTTTTTCGTTTAGAAACCTACGGCAGGTTGGTAAATTTCGAAAAAGTTGGCGTAGCATTGGTCGAAATCATATACATATTGTTATGGAACCTTCAATTTACAAGATGATTTCTTCTTTTTGAAAAAATCGTTTTCTTTGTCTACTCTCTCAAATTAATAGATTTAAAAATAAAAAAAAAATCTACAAAACGTGCGCGTAATTTGATAAACAAGTTTTTCGAAGTTTAAAAGTCGTGTTTTTTGTTTATTGATGTCAAATTGTGCAAGCGCTGCCTTTGTTGGCGTAACATTGATCGAAATCATAAAGATACATATTGGCACGGATTCCTTAAGGCTTAATGGAGTCTGACTCGCACTTGTACAATTTTTGTTAAAGAAATAGCGTCTATAAATTAACTATCGTATTTTAAAAAGACTTCCCCAGGCCGTCATCATGATATTCATCTTCAGAACCAAGTTATTCAAGATAATTTAAGCGATCTTGATAATTAACAATTTTCCTGTTATTATCACAATGACATGTGGATACAAGTTAGCTTACGAAATACATCATTTTGTTTTCATATAGGTTGTTTATTAGTGACTAAGCTCTATGTTATCGCCTGTATGTACCTACTTTGATATATAAAATATAAAAGCAGAGATTAGAATCCTTGAGATGGCTAAAACCATCGAACGGAGCTCAGACGTTGAGGCAGGCTGGGGAAACTGGGTGGTACCAAAGATACAATGGGTCAACGGAGTACCAGGATGTGGCAAGACAACATGGGTGATTAGACACTTTGATGTGGACAGGGACGCTATCATCACAACAACAACAGAGGCAGTAAAAGACCTGAGAGAGAAGCTATCGCACCGAATAGGAGATCTGGTAAAATCCAGAGTGCGAACCATGGCTTCATCTCTTGTCAATGGTTTCGGAAAAGAGAGCTTCGGTCGCCTTCTGGTGGATGAAGCTCTAATGAACCATTTTGGAGCCATAATAATGGCTGCCCGGCTGTCTGGTGCTAGCGAACTTGTCCTCATTGGAGACGTCAATCAGTTGCCTTATATCGACAGAGAAAATCTCTTCGAGATGAGGTACCATCGTCCAACGCTGGTTGCAAATATCACCCAGGAGTTGCTCTGCACACACAGAAACCCAATGGATGTCGCGTATGCGTTGAGGGAAATATACTCAGGTATATATTCCTCAGCCCCTCGTGTTAGGTCTCTTGAGCAGAAAAGGTTCAAGGGGGCTCAAATATCCAAAACCCTCCCCAATACACTTTTCTTAGTGCATACGCAGGAAGAAAAGGAGACCCTTTTAAGCCAAGGTTATGGGGGAGGCTCAGGATCACGCACTCTTACCATTCACGAAGCTCAGGGACTGACATACGAATCGGTAATCGTTATAAAAACAAAGCCAAAAATGAGACTACATGAGAGCGTCTCACACGCGGTCGTTGCACTATCGCGGCACACTAGGACTTTCATCTACTACGCCGACGACATCGAAAATGATGCCATCAGTCGATTCGTACGGCGAGCGTCGTCTGTGTCATCGGAAACCATCAGGGAATACAACCTGCAGATGGCCGTCAGGGATCGGAACGAGGCGGTGATGGAGGCTCTGGGCCGGGAGAAGGCAAAAAAAAAAAAAGCCATAGGACGTGAAAATGTGTATTTGTAATTTATAAAAAATAAGCATTGCGCGCATGCCCCAAGCATTCATGCTCGCCATCGAAGGCTCCTTCTTGCGGCGGCATCATGTGCCGGGTCGCTCTCTTCCCTCAAATATGGTCGAGGAGAGCGATGGCTGGCACATGTGTCACACTCGTGATCGGGTGCTGCTTGCGGGTCGCCGGTCTGCTCGTGGCATTCACGCATTGCACCAACTAACTAACTTAGGCTAAAATTTCAAGTACCTACTAACTCTCTTTGTACAGTATCATCTAACAATTGTAATTTTAGTTAACAAAGGGCACAGACCCTGGAGTCTGTGGTTTGTAAAAATTTTCAATAAAAAAAAAAAAAAAAAAAAAAAAGAAAAAAAAAAAATATAAAAGCAAAGTATAGATACCAACTTACCCAGTGGTAATTGCCGCGTCAGTTACAGGGCGAACTGCAACATGGCGGGATTGAAAATTGAAGGCGATCTTTCTCAAATTAACGACAAACAATTGGGTTTTATAAAAAGTGTCATCGAAAAAAGAGGCTTCAAGGACAACACGGTGATCATCGAACCACTGGGAAAAGCAGGTGATAATTATATGGCAAACGTTAAAAGGATTATAGTCGAAGACAAAAATGGAAGAGGACTTAAAATGGTTGTCAAAATATCACCTCAATCTGAAGTTCAAAGAGCATTTGGTAACACTGAATATGTATTCCGTAATGAACACATCATGTACACCAAAGTTTTACCGAAGTTCAGTGAACTTGAAAAGACCTATGATGTTCCAAAAGAAGATAGATTGAGATATCCTATGTGTTATGGATCGTTTGATGAAGCACCCAATGAATTGATTATTTTGGAAGACTTAACTGAAGCTAAGTTTAAGATGCTGAGCCGATTTGAGCCATTGAACCTGGGATGTGTGAAGTCTATACTAAAAAACATTGCTCTACTTCATTCTCTTGGTTTTGCTTTGAAATATAAAGAACCTCAAGTGTTTGATGAATGCAGAAGTAATTTGTTCGATGTGTTCTCCCAAGTGTACAAAATGCCAGAAATAAGTTCAATTTTCAAAGGCGTGGAAATGAATGTTGTTAGTATGTTGGAATCTGACATTCACAAAAAAGCTGTTCAAGGGGCAGTGATGGAGCCTGTTTATAACTTTGAAAAAATGTCTAAGATTGACCTTAATTCGAAACAATCAATCATCATGGAGATTCTTGGACCAACAACTTTTTGTTTAATATAGAGGTCAGTACTTTAAATAATAATGTATAAAATTATGTAACTAAGACGTAAAACATGTAGTTTTAGATCAAAGATAGTTTCTATACATGCGTTACACGATAAGCAAACCTAATTGTCAATAAATAGATACATAAAAATATACAAGAATGCTTAATTTCCTGAAGCTTGGAGAACATTCGGAATTGCTGTAATAATGTTACAATATTACTATTTCTAAAGTATAAAGCAATATACAGTAAGACTACAATAGGCTAGTTAACTAAAGAAGGATGACAAGACTCGATTTTCTAAAAAAATTACTGAATGACTACTGACCACAAATAAGAAAAGCTTTAAAAATTGCTGATTTTTTGTTATTTTCATATCACTAATCCAAATTCAATTATAGTGGATAGATTAAAAGAAAATGAATATTGACTGATTTCTCCGTTAACTTGACCACGATTTCCATTACAGTTGGCAAATGTCATTAGACTGCAAAGCCAACACAGCCATGACAGATTAAATAAATTAAAAACCGGAAGTGCAAGTCAGGCTCACACACCGAAGGTTCCGTACAAATCCAGAAAATTTCACAAAATTGAGAAGTTGTTAAAATCTCATAATCATCAACAAAAATGTTTTTTTTTTCACTTTTCTCGTCATACATTGAAAAAAAAATAATCAAAAACCTAGTACATGCTAAAACAGGTTTTTGATGATGAAGATGATGAAGCTCTTTTTTTATGATACCTTACATGATACGATTTACTGACTTTGAATTTTGAACCCATATTTTGTGAATCTAGGCCCTATTTTTTTGTAATTTAAATAAAAATGTACAGTTTTTAAATTTATTCCTATATGTGTACTCCGAGACAATGCTTCTCGCCAAATTTCATAGTTCTATGTCAACGGGAAGTACCCTGTAGGTTTTGATTTTTGTGTGTGTCGAAATATGCTGTTTTTTACGACATAACTCTGACTTTTTTATACGATAACTGAGAAGTTTTTCTTTTACACAACTGCAAGAAACCATAGATATAAGTATACAGTTTAAATTTCAACTCGATATCTTTACGCATTCCCGAGATAAAGAGTCTTGACATACATACAGACGGACAACAAAGTGATCCTATAAGGGTTCCGTTTTTTCCTTTTGAGGTACGGAACCCTAAAAAATAATTTTAATCTAAATGTTACTGTCAATTTCAAAACACATCAAATGTCACGTCACGATATGATTTTCTGTTGTCATCGATGAGGTTCCAGCAAGGACGTTTCATACTATGAAACTTCCTTGGGTTCCAGAGCCAGATTTAGCTATTTTTGATTCATGTCAAGCACGATATTTTAATTTTTAACCGCTGCCACATAGCCTCATGCTCTGCACTCATCTTCATACAAAACTACTTTTCAACTCAACATAGTACGAATTTTGATATTTAAATTGACTGTTCACTAAGAGTTTATGAAGGTTTATGTTTTGAGCATTTTGTAACGCATACTCGTTACTTATTACTAAACAACAGGGAATTGTTAGAGGAAATGTATAAACATATTAAAAATATAATCTGGCACTGTCTGAAATTCATAATCAATTTAGCACCTTATGCAAAATAAATATATCAGAACAGTTATAGATTATAGAAACATCATAAGTTACTCTGATGAACATAACATTCTTAGACACAAACGTATGTATAAAATACCAGCTTCTTCTTTTCAAACTTGATTAATATCTCTTCTATCCCAAAAAACTAATAATTTATTTAAAAAAAAAAACAATATTTAACGCATAACTTTTACAGAGTAGTTCGATTTAAATAATTCTTTTTTTGGTAGATTTATATGTACTTCCAAGGTGACCTTGTTTAAATTCTATTGAAATCGGCTGAGCCATTTTTGATAAATAATGTGAAAATTACTACATCGATCCGTGCAAACTATTCGAATTATAGACACGGTTGATGTTGGTTATACCATTGATTGCAAAAAAATATTATGATAGAAATTATTTCCTGAATAAATTTATAATCTTTTCATATCTACATCTCATAATTAATAAATAGAAACAATAATACAAACATCTTAAGTCTTGGAGCGCAGTTGCGCAGTCATTGACGTTGGTGAGAAGGCCGCCGAAGTGAAATGGAATTGGGCTGGACATATCTGTCGCATGTCAAAAGATCTGTGGGCCAAACTCACTACACATTAGGTTCCTCAGGCTGTCAGACCAGTTGGCAGGCTCAGGCGGAGATGGCGGGACGAACTGGACTCCTTGTAACAACTGGACCCAAATAGCTTTAGAACGTGAAGAGTGGAAGGAGAATAGGGAGGCTTTTGCCTTCGGCCTGCATCTAGCACGTTCCTGATATCTTTATTATATCGTTAGTCCGCCTAATCGGTGACAAATTGAAGTAACAGTGGGCAGGGTACATAGTTTGAAGAATGGTTGGCCGATGTTGCAGTAAAGTTCTCGAATGGAGACCACGGATCAGCAAGCGCAGCGTAGGACGTCCACTAACTTCCTATATATGGGATTATACAATCTACAAAATACTCGTACCATGCGTGTAAAGCGACAAGGAAACGCTAGTATTTTACGATGACAATTCACTCGAAGAATACAAAGGTGACGTCCACAAGTGGTATATTATTCAGAGAAAAATCGAACCAAGATGATATATACATCATTTGAAAGCTTGATTCATGGGCTTCTCAAAAATATTTAATTAATTTTTGTTTATCCCTCTATTTTTTGTTAAATGTGAAAAATAAATTGTATTAACAATAATAATACAACTATGTATTTTTTCTAGTTCAGAAATAATAAAGTGCTTCTATCGTTATTTTACTTGCATTCGTAGCTGATTCTTACACATTCATCACTTAATTTGCTAAAATTAAAAATTGTGACCTGTTATTAGGTAAAATGTGACAAAATAAACACTAAAAAACTGTGTCTAGTTGGTAAAAATGCTTATATTTAACAATTTGAAGGTTACTTAATCAAGGTTACTAGAGATAAACTACCTATTGAGCCAAATATATTTATTTATACTAATAGATTCAAAATTAATTAAAAAAAATACGGAGGTCTCTTTTTTGGTTTTAACTGATGTAATAGACTCAGAAAAGTATGAACTTTCTTGAAATGTAAGGAGTGTTGTGGTTAGAATTTTTGATTATTATTATACCAGCCTCCATACATTTTGTGGACATGTTTTTTCAGGAATATTAACATTTTTCAACAAATCTCGTCGAAACTTGCTACACAGGGTCTATACAGCATTAACAGGTTGTATACTTGTAATTAATTAGCATCATTTTAAGAGCATATTCTGTACATCATAACAAACACCTTATGTTCTACGACTCCTAAAAATTCAGATTTATTTCCTTCCATACAAAATTTAAAAAAGAACCGTTCTGAACATAATTAACTCTATGTAAAATGAGCTCGCGCACGGACCGCGTGACTTGGACCCCGGAGGAGACACTGTGTACCTATAAATATGCAAACAAGTGTAAATTTTAATATTAGTTAGGGTTTTTTGTGCAATTTGTTGAGATGTAGGAAAAGTTGTAGAAAAATGGTGTTTTTTTTATGAACAAATTATGTATGATGGGAATTTCCCTCAAAAAGGGGGAAGTTTGCCATCGCAAGATAACAAGTCTTGCAAGTATAAACCAAATCGTTTAAGAGCAAGCCTATATCTCTACGCTTATGAAGATTCAGTTAAACAGATGTGTTGCGAGGTCTACTGTTCGGAGACCTGCTAGTATTATTAATGTTTTGACGTTTATTATTTCTAATTTTACAGGATGGCGATATCCAGTCACTAATAATCGACTACCAGACCGCTAAAGCAGCAAACCCAGTCGTTGATGTACTCTTCATGTTATCGTCATCCACCAGTTACGAAACCAGAAAAGAACATTTCACTGAATTGATAGACTACTATCACGGGGAACTGGACAAATCTTTATCAAACTTTGGACTAAAATCCAATTTTGTATACTCCAGAGACCAACTAGATGTAGATCTCAAAAGATATGGTAAGATTATGTTCGGCCATACTTTATTTATGGTAAGCATGATTGCTCTGAAACCAGAAGAGGCAATAGCAGTTAAAGAAGCAATGGCAAATCCAGATACTGAAGTGATATCGAAACAAACTGGTGCGGCTACTTCGAAGGACCCAGAGACACTTGCTATGTTCAAAAAGATTGTTGAAGGTCTCATCGATACTTACCTTGAAAATGGATTGCTGTGAATCAATATCAAATAAAAAATATTATTTATTATTGTAAAAATTATTACATATTGCTTGTCATAAAGCACTGTTCCCCAAACTAGAGGCACACTCAAACACCTGTCTTGGGGAATAGGCCATCCCGTCAATGAACGTCATTCTACGTGCACTATGCTATATGCTTATGATTACCAATATAATTCAATTACGTAGTACCAAGTATAAGTAGTACCTTGACTTGACACCCTTTGTACCTTGAGCCACTATTTTTTCTGAAATTTTCGCGCCTTTTTTCCGTCCCTGTTGTACCTTGACACCCTTTGTACCTAGAGTGTGTCAGCCTTTTAATAGTCCACTGGAGAACGTAGGCGAAGGGTGATTGGGCCATATCCACCACGCTGGCCCAGTGCGGGTTGGTGGATTCACATACGCCATCGAATTTCTTCTACGGACGTATGCAGGTTGCCCCACGATGTTTTTCTTTACCGAAAAGCCAGTGGTGTGAAATTCCGTACATATATTCCAAAGAACTCATTAGTACGGGACCGGGATTTGAACCCACGACGATTGTAAGGCAGGTGTCACTACCTCGAGACCACCACGGCTGTTAATAACTATTTAACATTTTTTTTTCTTCGTTTACTAATTTTATTCTACGTAATTAAATCAAAACGTTGTTAACAATTTTCGATTCATGAAATAGCAGTTCTTTATTTGATAAAACTTGTAAAATAGATGTAAAAGCAATAATATGTAATAGTATTAGTATAATACAGCAAATAGTATACTGTATTATACTAATGCTACAAATTTTAATATGCGGCTACACTTATTCACCGTTACTTCTTTATCGAAGTTTTACTAAATTAAACCTTTCTTCCTTGACAAGTAATCTCTCTGTTGCTATGAAGGATTCTTTAGGATATTTTTCTTGATTTTTCTGAGGTATTTATGATGAATTTAAAAAACTCAAAGAAACGTTATTCATCATTCTGATACGTATTTTAATAACACTTAGCACAAAACTAATGATGTGTGTAAGAACGTATAGATTTATATAATTATACCTGATGGTAATTCACTTTACTAATAAAACCTTTGTACAGTTAATAAAAGGGTCGTGGAAAAAAGTGAACTCACACCATTTAAATTGCTTAAATGATACTTATAATTGCTAAGCAATATATAGGTACTTAAGCCAAGACAAAATACTCGTAGTTTCAAGCCATGCAAATTAATTTAGACATAGATTAGTGCAGATATAGAAGTGGTGGTTATTTGACTGTTAGCTACATAGGAGTAAATAAATAACTATCAAGGGACATCTTACACTCGGTCTGTGACCCTAAACTAAGCAATGCATATGTAGATTAATACCCTGACACAGAGCAACAAAAAGCTTACTCTGGGTGGGAATCAACCCACGCCTCTTTGACTCGAGAGGCAGGGTGTCCTACCACTGAGCCAATGAGGCAGTTGAATTTGAATCTAGTTGCGCACCCTGAATTCCATGTCCCATTTTTTTTTCTGCACGGATTCCATTATTTATATTTATTTCAATTTACAAGGTGAAATTATCAAAATACACCGCTTCATAAAGCTTTGAGTTTGTGTGACCCGCAATATTTAGATGCCGAGTTGGATCACCTGAAGGTTGTGCTTGAGGGTAATGGCTACAATTGGAGACAGTGCTGGCGTTGGGCAAATGACAGTGACCGTGAGAGACCGGCAACTGTGGACCGCGCTCCGATTTACCTGCCATTCGTGAAGGGGGTGACTGACAAAATCACTTATTTCCTGCAGCGGAGGTATGGTATTAAGACTTGGTTCAGGCCACCGAGTAAGCTCAGGCAGATGTTGCGTTCGCCAAAAGACAAGGAACTACTTAATGTGCCTGGTGTATACAAGATACCGTGTGATTGCGGGAAGTGTTATATCGGAGAAACTTGCCGCAATATTTCTACACGGCTCTCTGAGCACATCAGGAGTGTATAAAACATGGATACGCTTAAGTCCGCCATGGCGGAGCATGCACAGGAACCTTACCATTTCCCAAGGTTTGATAAAGCTTCCGTCTTAGCTAAGGAGAGTTTCCTGGTTCCACGAAAAGTGCGTGAGGCTATAAAAATCGCTCGTCACCCGAATTTTAACCGTGACAGTGGATGGATGCTGGCACTATCGTAGAAACCGGTGTTGAATTCTACACAGCAGACTAATGATGTTTTTGAAACTCTGGCGCTGGATACAGTTAGTGTTTGGTGTATGGACACGAATTGCTTGTCTAACGGAGTGTCATCAGGAGCTGAAATGGAACTACAACATCAAGCTCCTGACGCAAATGGCAGAGCCATTCGAGCCACTGTCGCGAATGTTAGTGCGCGTGCGCCAGTCGACTTTAGTGTTTTGTAAGTAGTTACTGCCCGACAGGGTCCATACTGAACTTTTCGCTTAAACTTTGTTATTAACATCTTGTACTGTATGGAAGCATAAATAAATGAAATGAAATGCTACAGTACTGCTAAGTACCCCTTGTTAGCTATTAGTTCGAAATCAAGTAGTGTGGTTTTACTTGCTTTGAAATCGCTTCAGTAGTACTTAGGGTAATATTTTTCGGTAGAGGCTGAAACCGCGGTAAAAGTTGAATGTACTCCTAGTTTGCCAAAAAATCAAACTTTTCTAGAACATAACACTAGTACTCCATTTTCCAGGCGCTTCTCATACTACCATAGGGTTGTGTAGATTATATTTTCGTGACGGAGTTCAACAAGACTACATAGGATTGTATCTCATAAAGTTAAAGTTTTATTCTTGTCGGATTCGTGTCGTGAGACTCCGAGTATGCTCCAGTAAGTCGGCTCTATTAAGAAACGCTGCGCCAGAACTAATTTTAACTGATATTCAATAGACATGATGACTAAAAAATATAATTAGTCCGCAAGATACTCATAGACTATCAATAAATATTAGAAACATATTTTTTTCTTTTCTCAAATAAACAAAAATAGATGAAGATATAGCCCGTCAAAGTTCCGCGTGACGTCACCAGTGCCATATAAATGTATAGACTTCTGTAAGAGAAGTGACGTCACGACCCCCACTCACAAATTTTGACAATGTTTACCTTGTCAAAGAAGAAGAAGAAGAAGCCCTGGTCGGATTGAACGCCACGCCAGCCTTAATGATGTCATACGCAGGGCTTTTGTCACCACCAATATGGCAGCCGAACTCGAAACGAGTGGGTTGGCGCGTGGTGATGGCAAAAGGCCTGACGGCATGACGCTGGTCCCATGGAAGTGTGGACGGCCCTTAGTATGGGACGCAACTTGCGTCGATACTTTGGCACCGTCACATCTTCCTGAGACTCAGAGTAGGGCTGGAGCGGCGGCCAATTCGGCTGAGCAGCACAAGCGGCGCAAATATGCTAACCTCGGTAGTGGTTACATATTTGAGCCATTTGGAGTTGAGACCTTGGGTCCGTGGGGGCCGGGAGCTCATCTCGTTTTCAAAAGTCTTTCTGAGCGTCTGGTGGACGCGACGCGTGACCAAAATACTGGTGTTTATTTGGCTTAACGTATAAGCATTGCCATTCAGCGTGGCAATGCTGCCAGCATGCTGGGCACGCTGCCAACTGGAAGTGGGCTTGAGCACTTGGATTATCTTTAGACCTTCAAGGGTCTGTGGATGATCCAATTGCTTTCTATGTAGTAGTAGTGTAGTATTGTCATTAATAAAAAAAAAAATTTGATGAAAAATGTTTACCTTTGTCATTTGTTGTATGATCGATAAAAGACAAAAATACGTGTCCAATATTTTTTGATAATCTAATTCACGGAGTAATTATAATAGTGATTTTTTTGATTATTTTTTATTGATCCGGTGCCTTATCGTAGTGTTTAAGAGTCGAAAGACCGTTAAATGCAAGCCGCTTCCAATCAGGGATGTAGTAAAAGAATATTGGTGAAACTCATCCATAATTTTGTGAACAATTCTTCGAGCAAATATCTACAGAGCCACAGTCCCTAAGTGAAAGTAGTAAAAAAATGTCCGAGCGCCGTCATACATACCGACTTTTATTTTCTGGAGTCTCGACGTTATGTCATCTAATAAGTGCTTGTAACCGAGCACTTTGGCATCGCGCGGCTGTGTAGACAGCTTGAAATCGCCTTAAGACTAACTAAAAAGCCTGCCCATTACGTAGCTTGGGCAGAGTGTTGGCTCGGACACTTTTTTTGCACGATTGTGACATACTCGTAGATATTTGCCCGAAGGAACAATTTTATTTATTTACCTGACCGTAGGATATGAACCTGCGTTAATTAAATCGCAGTAAAAACTACCGTCTCGCCCACAAACTAAAATTTTGATGAAGTATTGTCCCGGTTGTTCTAACCATGTCAGAGGTGTTCAGGAGGCTGTAGGACGTCCTACAGCTACAGATATAATATCTGTAGCTGTAGGACGTCCTCAAGTGAACTAACCTATGGAATAGCAATAATTATCAATCAGAGGTTTGTTGCATCCAGCATGGTTTTCTGGTCTCATCGCTTTATTTTGTCGCTAAAAGTGCTACGTTGCACTTTTTTGTTCGTAATCTCTATTAGAAAACGGTCTGATGCCATGGCTACTGTATGAAGATTCTAGAAGACTAACTTAATTAAGAATTAGAATAAATACAGCCGAATTCAGAACGCAGTGGCCAAATATTGGGAAAATATAATTTAACTATTTTGATCCATTGACACGACGAAGAACGATATAATTAATAGGATAAATGGTGAAGTCGCAGGTTTCTAATCCTGTCCCGTATCAATGAGTTATTTAGGATTAATTTTCAGATTTTAATTTCATGGCATACGTCCGTAGAAGGAATTCAGAAGGCAATATAGTACGGTATTCTATATAGGTACATACCGAACGTCTGGCAGCCTCCCTGTATTCAGATAACAAGGCGAAGAAATCGATATTGTTGATGTAGTTCTGGAAGTAGCTCCTAAGGGCTTCGCGAACTCCAGCGGGGTTGCCTGTTGCTACGTACCTAGTGTAGGCATTCACGTACTGGAAAATGATTTAATTCATAAATATTTTTGTAGTGAAAGTTAATAAAGGAATAACAGACCGAGAACGCTATCGATCGTTGATATTATACGAGCAGTAGGCTGCAAATGTAAGCAATAGGCATGATTACAGGAAAAAAAAACATTATTAATAATTAGTCCGTCCGTTAAATTGTAGGCCCCAGTTGCTTTAACCGTTTAGCCATGTCAGGCGGCTTAAAAACTCTGACACCAGGGCTAGCCATCCGGCCTATACAAACTTACTTAAGATAGTTGACTAAATCAGGCGTTATTTTGCGGAAATTCATCTTTAAATCTTTGTTTTGAATAAATGTTTAGTGTATTTCCTCTATCTTGTTGTAGGCAAATAAGTTTAAGAGTATTTAAAAAACACTATTATTAATGTTACAATAATTATACATTTAAAAAACTAAATTTTTACAAATCATTATTGTTATATAGTTAAAATAACAATAATGATCAATTATTTTCATTTTACTATTTCACTTTATTACCCATTGATCTTGAAGTAAAAAACAAATGTAATAACATTTACTTACTTACCGATTCGTCTTCGTCGGAATGCTCATAAGTATTTTTTAATTATGTAGTTTCATTACGGACTAATTATAATTAAGATTTTTATTCCCAGTAAACATGCCTGTTGTCACTGTAAAATTCTAGGTTTTGCCCGCAGCTTTGCCTGAAATATATTTTGGTATATCGCATAGGAACCTTTTATTTTTCCGATATATGTCTAGCTAGATATGAGACTCTCCGACTTTCGATTCTTCCCTCTGTTGCTGCACAAAAGAGTAACGAACAAACCAAAAATATCACTGACGTACATTTATCATTAAGAATTCAGATGGGTTTACATTTATTATTAAGGATTCTGATTTTATTCAATTCCACAAATAGGGAGTTAATCATCAACTTTTGGTTGAAGAAGCTCAGAATAAAGCATCTTATTGCATTATTTTCTGAAGTGTACATGCAATAAAAAGTTATCATATTTTTGTTACCGTTTATTATGCTTTTGGTAGGTTGATCTTTATTTTATAAGTAAGTTCGTATAGGCCTGGTGCCTAGCCCATGACATGACTAAACGGTTATAGCAACCGAGACCTACAATTTAACATGTCACCCGAGCCACGATAGCGTTCAGTTGTAAATACCACGCGCGGTCACCCATCCGAAGACTGACCGTGCTTAACTTCGATGATCGCTAACAAACACCTTTGATTATTTATCTTTTACAGGATCGCAATATCCAGTCACTACTGATCGACTACCAGACCGCTAAGGCAGCAAATCCAGTCTTCGATGTACTCCTAATGTTATCGTCATCCACAAGTTACGAAACCAGAAAAGACCATTTCACTGAATTGATAGACTACTATCACGGGGAACTGGACAAATCTTTATCAAACTTTGGACTAAAATCCAATTTTGTATACTCCAGAGAACAACTAGAAGCAGATCTCAAAAGATATGCTAAGATTATGTTAGGCCATACTTTAGTTATGGTAAGCATGATTGCTTTAAAATCAGAAGAGGCATCAGTAATTAAAGAAGCAATGGCAAATGCAGATACTGAAGCGATGGCTAAGCAAACTGGAGCGGCTACTTCGAAGGACCCAGAGACACTTGCTATGTTCAAAAAGATTGTTGAAGGTCTCATCGATACTTACCTTGAGAATGGATTGCTGTGAATCTGATTGAGTAGTGAAAATTGTTCGATTAGTTATTAAATTTAATTAAAACTAAGTTGACTTAATTTTTACCGACTTTATTATAAGAACTCATATAGTTGAATTGCGCAAAATTTTCATTGTGACTTTTTCTGTGTACTAAATAAAATTCAAATCTTTATATGTATGATCACAGAAATCTTAGAAACTAACTAAGGTGACCCTGACGCCGCGGCAATAGAATACTGCATCGGTATCCCCTGCCTGTAGTATAAGAGCCACCATAGATACCTATGGGCTCGTGGGTGGTTAACAAGAGCCCCATGCTCTTGTCATTTAATAAAACGGGCCTGAGAAGGACGACGTTTATGGCGCCTTTGTTGTAGAGGACCATAAAAGGCCTAGGTTTAGGATAGAGAAGAAACAAAATGCTGGGAGCTCCGAGCTCCGGTGCGATCCCCTGGAGATCTCGGAGTTCCCAAAACTTTACAAAAGCCTACCACTGACAGGGTTTTAGTGAGTATAATCCCACATAACCTAGCTGCACAAGTGCACACCAATGCACAATAAAGCAGTCGCAGGTATTGCGATGATTTCTAAATATATGATCTAACTGTAATAAATAGTATAATAGATACCTAAGTACTTATTTCTAGTTAAGATACAACATCTTAAAATATTGCACGCCCGTTTTTGGGTCCACTATTGGAACTATTTTATTTAATTGTAAGAACATTGTACATAGTGTTGCAATAAACGTTTTCTGATTTCTGATTTCTGATTTCTAAAAATAAAGAACGAACTAAGCATAAATTAAACGAAAGTTTGCTGTTGTTGGACGTCATTAAAAATTTTCGGATTCATGAAACATCAGCAGTTTTATAAAATTGATAAGGTTTGTAAGATCGATATACCTACAAGCAATAACAATAATTCATTAGGTAGGTATACCTACTACTGTTACAAATATGTGGCTAATTTTATTTATCGCTACTCTGTTATCGATGCTTATTGGATTAAATCCTATCTCTTATACAAGCAATCTCTCAGCTGCTATGAAGGATTCTTTAAGTTTTTTCCTCATTATTTTAAACTAATAGGAGATGAGTTTTAAATAGACGAAGTAAGCATTTCGATTTATGTAATTCTGATAAGTATTTTAATAACATTTAGCACAAAGCTATTCATAAATCTTTGTTTGATTTTCTACTTACAGAAACATCGAGCAGTAAAAAAATGGTCACGGAAAAAAATAACTATCTATCGCTATGCAATACAGGATTTAAAAATATGGTACTATTATCTTGGCTTAACTTGCTAAAGAAACACAGAGTTCCAAGAGGGATAATGTGGACGAACGAGAAAATCTGATAGAGATACATTGATTGAACATGGAGAACGAGTTAAAAAGAGATATGAAAAACATCTCGATTCAGTGGCTGTTGCCGGATTTTTTTGTCACGTAACGTTAAATTATTTTCAAATCCCAATACATATTTGACAGTTTTGAAAACTCGCGGCCAGATTTTCTAGACATTTTTGTCGCGTTAATGCGCTATCCCTCTGGGATCTCTGTGTGCTGAACGATATAATTTAAGTTACAGATCAATGCTGTCATAACATGCCAAAAAGTTTCAAACCAAGCAAAAGTACTTAGATGATTAGAAATCGACCCCTGTTGCGCACTGATTTTTAAGTCCCATTGTCTTTCTGCACAGATTTCTAGATGTATCGATTTCAATTTACAATGTAAAATGATCAACAGCTTTAGCCAAAGCTCGTTTAAGCGTGGCTGTGGATTGGACCAGGTTCTTCTTGGCTGCCACTCTTTCTAAGAACTGAAACAGAAATGGACTGATTTAGTTAACAATATTAGAAGACAACAGAATATATTAGAAGAATAATGTATGTTATTATGTTATATTATTTGAAATGTTCAATTATGATTTTTGAAAACCTTAACCGCTGATATCATTGAAATGTGTCTAAGAATCATGAATTAACTTGGAGCTGTTCAAGTTTTACATAAGTAGAATTTTAGTCATTTATACCCGCCCTTACCCCTTTTCAGCTAAAATAATCAAAGCTTTTAAGGTCAAGTTCAACGTAGCCCAACAAGCTATAAAGAGTTGGATGGTTTTCTCTCACCGAAATCAATTCAGAAATAAAGAGATCCGCAGAAGAATTAAAGCAACCGTTATAACCCAGTGGATTTGAAAGTTAATATCACAGTAAGCAGGATATGCAAAGTGGATTGATGACGGATGGGGTCAAAACTTCTCGAGTAGAGACAGCGCAGCGCAGGATCTCTGCCAGTAAAGTGAAACGTTGATCTGATCAAAACCACAGGAATGCGCTGAATAAAAGGCGCTTCCAACAGCTGACCTTGTATGAAATTCATAGGAGAGGCCTAGTTCCAGCACTGGACGTCCTAAGGCTGAAGATAATATGTAATAACCCTTATAATAAAGATAACTTGATATAATAAGAAATTGGTAGGCACAGTTTGTAAAATGAATATAAATAATATTAACAGTAAATGAATACAGGTAAAAATTTAATCGAATTACTCGCCTCTCACCGTTCCTAGTGCAAAGGTACCCATAATATTTGTCGCATTGTTGGGCTGGATGGCGATCACCAGATACAAAGAAGAACAGGAGTTGCCTCTTCATTAATTTTTATCCTAACAGTAATTAGATTTGAAAAAATATTTTGAGACAGGCGTTTCAAAGGGTTTTGAACTTACATCAGCGTGTTCTCTTTCTGTCAGTTTGAAGATCTGGATGGAAGGGGGCAGCGAAGCAGCCGTGATCTGAGCTATAACGTTGTTGCTGAGTGCGCTTAACGAGTGGTAAAGTCTCTTAGCTACACAGTATTCTTCAGTGATGAGCCTGAAAGCAAACATTACGTACAATGAACTCAGTCTGCTAATGCTGCTAGCATGCTGGGCACACTGCCAACTGTCAGCAGGCTTTATGCCGTTCGGGGTTGGAACATTGGGTCTGTGGGGGCCGGGAGAGTCGTTGACCCAATGTCTCAACCCCAAACAGCATAAAGGCTCCATCAAACACAGGCGGTACGAGCGGTAGAGCGGTACGAGCGGTACGAGCGGTAAAGGGCGGTACGGCAGTACCGCGACCGGACCTGTGTGAGCCCTTCTTATATAACCAGTACAATACAGATGCCCGCCCGTCTGCTATACCGCTCGTACCGCCTGTGTGTAATGGAGCCTTCAAGCCTACTGCCACGGGTAATCAAAATTACCCGTGGTCCCTTTGGCACTAGGGATTTATAAAGCGTGTGATGAATATTAAATTAAACTAGTTTTATGACAGCCAGAATTAAAAGTTCGGTAAAAAGTACACACTTTATTAATAATTATAGATCATTGCACTGATTTTTCTGTTTCAAAGAACTGTTCCAAAGAGATGATTGTGAACTCATTTAGCTATTAAAAATATTTCTGAGTGTCCAAAATGCTTGTTTATTTGGTTCAACGTATAAGCATTGCCATTTAGCGAGGCAATGCTCCCAGCATGCTGAGCTCACTGCCAACTGGCAGTAGGCTTGAGTAATCGGATTATCGTTAGTTAGACTTTCAAGGGTCTGTAAATGATCCAATTGATTTTTAAGTAGTAGTAGCTGAAGTATGTAGTTTTATGATAAAACACATTGCATTGAAGGCTAAATGTGTGTTATTTACGTAACATTTACATGACGTTGGATTCAAACGCCTATTTATAACCAAACTTTGCTAGAACATTACACTAGTACGAGTACTCCAATTTCCAGGCGCTTCCAAAAAAAATGTGTGGTATGTCCACCATGTGGAATAAAGTAGGTAGAAAGTCGGTAGTGGAACGAGACGTCACTCTGCAGATTCAGTGGTACAACACACAAACCACACACATCTATGATAGACTAGCCTGGAGACGGTGGGGATGCCCAGCCCAAATGTGTAACTACCCTTACTCTACAGTGAAATCCCTAGTCAGGGTGCTGTTTCGGATCTGTGACTCATTTCAAACCTACGTGATCCTTGTCGGAATTGTGTCGTGAGACGAATTATTCCAGCCTGTCTCCCGGATCTGTCCCCCAGGGGACAGAACGGAAGAAAAAATGAGACTCCGAGTGGGATATCGCCAGAAATTTTACACAGTCGGCCCTGATTGTCTATTACTGGCTCAATAATAGTTTTAACTGATTGTTCAATTGACCCGGTGCACTAACTTAGTATTTACGATTTGAAACACCGTTTAATGCAAGACCCTTTCAACCAAAGTTTAAAAAATTATTGGATAAACTCATCCCATGGATTTATCATATAAGCAGGATTGAGTACTGGCAAAGAAAAACGTGCCGACAAGGATACCACATCAGATGATTGTGTCTCTTTTCCAAGTAGGATGACCAAAACATCTCGATCATCTCGGGATATAATATTTCTTTGGAATGTTACTGCACGCAGGAATCGCAGTTATCTTACCCCTAAATCGTCGTATTTCGTCATCGTCGTCGTTTTAGCAATAGGACGCTACTGCTAGGCATAGGCATTCCCTAAAGATCTCTATAAAACCAATCCCCATAAAAGCAATGGTCTAGAAATAATATATACGGAGATAATTCAGTTTCAAGTTTGACAGCTGTTATCGGAAATGTAGATCTCGAAGAGTTATTACACCTTTGTTAAGAAAGCAATTATAGTCTACAATTGATAATGATGGAGATAAACCACTTTTAAGTTTGACAACTGTCGTCGGAAATGTAAGTCTCGATGAGTACTTTCACTTTTGTGATGACAGTAATGGTCTGGAATCCATATTTACGGTGTTAAACAACGTTTAACTTTTATAGATGTAATCTTAACACATATCACGCAATCCGTGTCAGTACTTAACCACGAAAAACTTTTTCACGAAAAACTTTGTCACAAATAGACTTTATCACGAAAAGATCTTATCACATAAAATCTTAATCACGAAAACTTTTCCACGAATAGACTTTGTCACGAAAAATCGTAATAGACTTTATTACGAAAAGTCACAATCATTTTTAGGCTTCCGTAGTAAACAAGGCATCCATTTTGAAATAAAAAATGGCGGACTCACTTTTTTGAAAAAGTCGTCACGGTTGTAGTTTTCGAGGTTTTTACCTGAGGGTGCCATCTTCAATTTCAAAATGAATGCCAATTTTGAAATATACACCCCCAAATTTTCAAAAACGACACCCATGACGACTTTTTCAAAAAAGCAACACCCGCCATATCTTATTCCAAAATAGATGCCATTTTTGAAATCTACACTCCCAAAAACCTACTAAACGACACCCATGACGACTTTTTGCAAAAAGTGACATCCGCCATCTTTATGTTCAAAATGGATGCCATTTTTGAAATCTACACTCCCAAAAACCTACTAAACGACACCCATGACGACTTTTTGCAAAAAGTGACATCCGCCATCTTTATGTTCAAAATGGATGCCATTTTTGAAATCTACACCCCCAAAAAGCTATTAAACGACACCCATGACGACTTTTTGCAAAAAGTGACATCCGCCATCTTTAAGTTCAAAATGGATGCCATTTTTGAAATCTACACCCCCAAAAACATAGAAAACGACACCAAAGACGACTTATTCTAAAAAGTGACGTCCGCCATCTTTAATTTAAAAATGGATGCCATTTTTGAAATCTACAACCCAAAAAAAATAAAAACGACACCCACGACTATACACCTAATTGTACACCCAGCATGTCTAAGAAATATGTTCAGCATAGTCACCCTACCACACTTCTTTGTATACACCATAGTACGCCATTTGCAATCGACGGTGATACTCTAAGCAAAAATAAAAAATAACCATTAATCATAAAGACGTAGTATATTCATCCAAATAAATAAATACTCTGTTTTATAAGCATCTATTTGCAATTTTAACTAAAATCTTATCAAAATACATTGTTATAAAAACTAAGAATTGGTTAAGACAGTCGCGGCTTTACAGATAATAATTCTACCATACATAAGTGTCCTTTCGAAATGGCAATAGTGCGAGCGGGACAACTTCATCACTTTGGGAAGTCTCACTCGGCACAGCGTCTCTCTTATGCCATTTCAAAGGAATATATGTTTTGTTACAACGCATTAAGGTTGAATTTTCCTAAACTAACTTTGAGCCAAATTTCGTCTGTGCGCAGTCCAGATAGTATACAAAGTCCTTGACTCATCCCTAACTTTGTAAACAATTTGTTTTTTTTTTTTACCTGACCGCATGACATGAACCTGCTTTCATTGCATTCTAGTAATAGTTACCGTCTCGCAACTTTCCCAATTAAACAAACCCACAAACTAAATTTTTACGAAGTTATTGTTGATGTTGTATAAATTGATTGCTTACTTTAGTTCGTTTGATGCGGCGTTTCCTAAAATGATGTCCCATGCTTCTTCGAAGTTGTAGGTCCTGCCTTCACCGGGACATCCAGCAAAAGTGCCAACCTGAGTAAATATTGTCTTTTGTATTGTCATCATCATAATCATATTATTGTTGTTGTCATCGATCACCAAAGTTAAGCAACGCTCGGCATGGTCATTTTACCAGTCTTTAGATGGGTGACCGCGGTAGGCATGTACCTACCTACCTACAACTGAGCACTACCGTTGCTCCGATGACAAGTTAAATTGTAGGTCCCGGTTGTTCTAACAGTTTAGCCATACCTATTTTTGTTTTGAAAAATATTTTGTGTATTTCCGCTGTGTTGTGTTCAAGGCAAATAAGTTTAAGGGTCCTATTCAATAGTTAATTTTAAAAAGAAAAAAAAACAATTAGTTGTTTGGTACTTATTTGCAGATTTTCACTCTGACTTCAAGAAAACATCGTGAGGCAACCGGCATACGTCCGTAGAAGTAATTCGACGGCGAATGTGTACAGAATTAGAATAGTACTCACGGACCAATGTATTAAGTAGTAATTTTCATATTATTGTTGATTTTTCAAAAACGACTCAGCCGATTGCAATAAAATGTACATAGGACATCTCTGTAGTATGACCAAACAAAACAAGAAATATCAAAATCGGCTCATACGGAGTTATCGCGCAACATACCCAAAAAAAACCGGACAAGTGCGAGTCAGGCTCGCACATCGAGGGTTCCGTACAAACCCAGAAAATTTAACGAAATTGGGAAGTAAGTTGTTAAAGTCTCTATACCATAACCATCGACAAAAAAAAAATTTTTTTTTATACTTTTCTCGTCATAAATCGAAAATTACATGTAGTTAAAATAATTAATAACCTATTTTAGCATGTGCTAATGAAGTTATTTTATACGATACCTTACATGATACGATTTACTCACTTTTTTGAACCCATATTTTGTGAATTTTGAGGCGTTTTTTCGTGATTTAAATAAAAATTTACAGTTTTCAGATTTATTTCTATATTATATATAGTTCTATGTCAACGGGAAGTACCCTGTAGGTTTTGATTTTTGTGAGTGTCGAAATATGCGGTTTTTTACGACATGAACGGCTCTAACTTTTTTATACGGTAACTGACAAGTTTTTCTTTTATACAACTGCAAGAGACCATAGATATACGTATACAGTTTCAATTTAACTCGATATCTTTACGCGTTCCCGAGATAAAGAGTCTTGACATACACACAGATGGACAGACGGACAGACGGACAACAAAGTGATCCTATAAGGGCTCCGTTTTTTCCATTTGAGGTACGGAACCGTAAAAAACATATATACGAATTGAGAACCTCCTTATTTGAAGTAGATTAAAATAGCGGTAGTTTACGGTATTCTATACACATACCGAACGTCTGGCAGCCTCCCTGTCTTCAGATAACAAAGCGAAGAAATCGATATTGTTGATGTAGTTCTGGAAGTAGCTCCTAAGGGCTTCGCGAACTCCAGCGGGGTTGCCTGTTGCTACGTACCTAGTGTAGGCATTCACGTACTGGAACATAAAGTAATTGATTAATATTTTTGTAGCAAAAGTTAAAAAGGGAAAACAGACCGAGAACGCTATGGGTCGTTGATATTATACGATCTTCTTCTTAGTCGTTACGCTCTTGACAGAGCGGTCGTGGTCATCACGTAGTATTTGTGGTGGTAGAGGCAGATGTAATACGCCTCACGATGTCTCGACATCTCTCTCTATTAGATGTTAATCTGGTACACTCATGCACCGGCCCTCTCACAGCAGATTTGATTTGGTCGGTCCATCGCATGGGCGACCTTTCGCGCGGTCTTGTGCCTTCCACTTTGCCCTGGACGACTAGACGCTCTAAGGACTGGCTACCTCGTCTCGAAACGTGTCCGAAGAATGCAAGTATACGAGATTGTACTGTGGCCGACAGACGCTGCCTGATGCCGAGTTCTTGAAGTATCGAGACATTGGTGCGAAATTCAGTCCACGATACCCCAAGCATTCGTCTCCAGCATCACATCTCGAGAGCATCTACCTTTTTTATACGATCAGTAGGCTGCAAATGTATCGGCTTGATGGTTGAAAAAAAAAACTATACTATAATTAGTCCGTGAGTTAGATTATCAAAAAATATAGGAAACGTATTTTTCCTTTTGTCAATCTATCTATTTATATAAAAGGCAAAGGTGACTGACTCAGGTATCAACGCACAGGCCAAACCCTTAGGGCTAGAAATTTAAAAACTCGCACATGTATTCCTCTTATGACGTAGGCATCCACTAAGGAAGGATTTTTGAAAATTCGTCATTTAAAGGGGTAAAACGGGTCCTTTTAGATTGAATTTCATTTTATTTAAATAAAATAAAAAATTTGTTCACATGTGCTATTTTTTCAACCTGGGGTCCGATAAAATTCCAAAGGTTGTAAAACAAAACATCAATTACATCCAATTGGTTGAATTAATAGGGATAACATTTGGTTTTTGAAAAAAATAATATGTACTAATACTAGAGTCATAGTTATCCTGAAAAAAATGTTCTATTCCTTTGGGATCTTCATAAATAACAAAAAAATAATTCGTTTTGACGAAATAAGTTGACGGACTCTAATGCAATTTGGTGTAGGAGTAGACAACAATACATAATTATTAGCACTGGTGGTACTGTTATCCCAAAAACTGTAAGTGGTTCCTTAGGGAATTGATAAATTAAATAATTTGTAAATAAGACTCAATAGAGCTGGAGGAATTATTGTTTGAAAACAAGATTTACTAATAAGTCTAATATTTTTGATAATGATCTATTTAACGGGCTAATCATATTTTTTTAGTCAACAAGCCTATTATGTAACTAACATTTGCAGCGGCACAAACGTCGCCTGGAGTGCCAGTGGATACTTCCCCGGAGTACGCGACGGCTTGGCCGTAAGCCAGCGCCTCGCTTCCTTCCCGCGCGGAGAGCTCCTCAAGCACGATGCTGAAGTTGATTTCGTTAACACTGAGGCTGTCGAAGTTGAAGCGGTCTAATGCACGGCTGAGCAAAGAGCTGCGGAAGATAAGGATAAAAGATGTATTGGTTTGCTAAAACATAACTTTATACATTGTTATATTCCGAGATCCCACTGCAGGCTCCTCATATCGTTTACAGCGTACACGGCTCAAAGCAATTTTTACGATAATAAGAGAATACACATACTAACATTTATTTTCCACGTTTCGTTAGGCAGCCCTATATATTAAAATTAGTATTATGTTAAAATATGTGAATGAAAGAAATTTGTTCAAAAACAATCAAACATTTTGTAAATTAACTAGCGGCCACATTTTGCTAGGCAACCTGGTATATACAGGGTTATCTTACACTGTACTAAGCCGAAAGGGGGCGATTAAGACCATCATTACGTACAACTTTTACCACGGGGCCAACTGAAAATTCAAGAAAAAAATCATCAAAGTTGCAACTCGGAATCGACAAAATGAATGAAACAGCTGATTTTTTTTCGCGACTTTTGAGTTGGCTCCTTAGTAAAAGTTGTTCGTAATGGTGGTTTTATTCACCCCCTTTCCGCTTAATACAGGGGAAGCAGATAACCCTTTCGATTTATTTATTTCGATTAACACGGTATTACACCAATTACGTTAATTAATCTTAGTGCCTACACCGGTTCTGGATAACCCTTTCTTTATATTCTCATATTCATAATTTAGCCTACGTAAAAAATTGGTTTGAACCGTGTACGCTATGGGCGCTATGATCCTGCAGTGGGATCTCGGAATATATTAAGTCTTCATATTATTTTATTGTATAAAGAGATACATGTCAGATGTCATAATTAGATAGATATAGTTATAAAGTTTATTGAGCAAAATATACGATACAGTTTTAAGGGGTGTTAGCATCCGAACAAGAGAAGTCTGTATCTCGGATGCTAACGTCTTTCTGCGTGTACCTACTACTACTAATTGAATAGATGAAATGATTATTATTTATTATGTATATCTAATAATTTCTTCAATTAGTTTAACATCAACTTTTCATCAATTAAAACTAACATTAACAACTTAACTTACCTGATGCCTAGAAGAAATCGCCAAAGACGACAAGGCCAACCTTGCACAATATTAATTGTGTAGTTTCTGCTATGCGTGTTTGTCATTGTCAATATATTTATTTATTTATCAACCATTGCAGTTTCTTGAACAAAAATGAATAGTTTTTGCAAAAAGACAACAGTTGTGGTGTGAATTGTGGAGTCTACTGATGAAGCCCTAATTGGTGTCTACCAAGTATCGAACACTTTTAGTAGTAACAGATTATCAATGACAGAGCAGTGTTGCCAACGTAACAAAATTAGAAAAAGGGAACATGGGCAACCTCAACTACGACTTCTCTTATTGCATAAAATCTAATACTCATTTGTCTGCTGATCCTTTCCGAAAAGCTTGACTTGATGCAATATCAGCTACCCTACGATTGCAATAACCTTGATTGTCTGTTCTAAATTCTTGCCTACCCATATGATGAGAACAACTCGAAGGATCTTCATTAAGTGTCAGCATTACTTAGCACCCATTTTAGAAAGCTCAAATCGCAATGTCTTCACCCTTACCAATGTACTCATTTACTCAATCTTCAATTATCAATCTTATTATCAAGCAACTCGGTCCTCATTAAAACTAACTCCTGTTTAAGTATTTTCTTGTTTTTGTTTAACCCCGCATATGTCGGCCTTCAGTTCACCCACGATTGATAATATCAATGGCGTTGTTTCTGTTGATGCTGTTTTGAAAATTTCATGCTCTATATTAGACACAGCCGGCTCTACTTGCGATTGGTTATCCTCCACCACATCCGGACATACAATATCTTTAGTAGTCTTTTCAATTTAATATAATAACACAAAAAGTAAAACAAGAGTGCAGAAAAATTAAAACCGTTCATAAAATAAAGATAATATGTATGTTATGTCTTATTTAGCTAGCTTATTTTTAAGAAACTCATCTACCCTGTAGTAACTTTTTTGTATTTACAATTCAAAAACTCTCTCTTTAAATGTAGCTACGCTCTCCGATTCCAGCACTGATTTGGGCAAATTATTATAAATTACTGGACCCATCCCTAAAAGCTTTTGTTAAATAATGCACTGAGGTGCATTACCATCGAGTTTCGAGTACAACTTCGTTATATTTGGTTCTAGAGTTTTACTTTACTTTAATTTACTTGTGTAAATAAACTAGTACCTATTTAATTAACTTAATCTGCTAAGTTTTTTTTTTAATTCCAGTTTAAGTAAATACTTATAGGTACTTACGCAAACCTCGCGACCAGCTTTTATGATCGTATAAATTGTGTATAATGAAGTTATAAGTTGATAGGTAAAATTTTATAGGATAATCTTAGTTTCTTCTTTTTAGAGCAATTAAATAAAAGCTTTTTATCAATAATATTTTTTTTCTTG
Organism: Hypomecis punctinalis; assembly: GCA_949316475.1. Classification (NCBI taxonomy): domain Eukaryota; kingdom Metazoa; phylum Arthropoda; class Insecta; order Lepidoptera; family Geometridae; genus Hypomecis; species Hypomecis punctinalis. The sequence goes on from OX438809.1 coordinate 15,834,466, forward strand.
AAATTTATTCAGCTTGTGTGTTTGTTTTACACATTTGCCCGCCGTAACTTTACTAGTCTCTATTAGGCTATTTGACCACATTGAAAATATACTATTGATTGTGGTAATCCTTACAGATAATAGCCTGAAAAAGACATATTTCACTTAATTTAAACTAAAATATGTATACTTTTCGCAAATTACACGAAATTAAATACGATATTTTTTTGATATTTTATATGTGACGAAAACAATCTAAGTCGGGTAGCAACTCTGGTAGTGTCACATGCTAGTAAACGAGAATTTCTCAATTGACTCATTGTTTGTGTAATTTGTGTTTTGTGTTTTCGGAGCAATATTTTTGGATCTGTAAGTTACTTTTAAAGTATTTTTTGTCAATTTTCAGATGTAAACTAGCGTATTCACCAGTATTAACTAACGTTTTTTACTAGTGTGTGACGTCACAGACCAGCGCCATTACAGAATATCGTTTTGGCGGGGTCTTAAATATCTATTCTTTAACACTTGATTTTCACTGTTAATACAGTTGATCTCTCGGAAATATAAATGTAGTGTGCTTATTATGTACTAACAAATAATTTAAAACTATTTCCAAGAACTAGTCAAATAGCCTATTGCACTGCTGTAATTTCAGCAAGATGGTTAGGTACTTACTTGATGGGCTGCCTGTGTGGGACTGCAAAAGCGCCCTGTACCAAAAATCATAATTAAAATTGCATATAAGGACACCAAAGCTGATTCTAATATGCTCTCTTCGTTCTTCTTCGTCCTACACTATGATGGTTTGTGCCGTGGGATCCAAGTCGGGGAGTTAATAATCAAAAATTCTTACTACAACACTCGTTACATTTCGAGAAAGTTTATATTTTTCTGAGTCTATTACAACTGTTAATAACAAACAAGAACCCTCCGATTTTTCAAAAATTAATTTTGAATTTATTAGGATAAATATATATATATATATATATATATTTGGCTCAATAGGTAGTTTATGTCTATCAACCCTGATTAAGTAACATCCAAATAGTTATATTAAATCATTTTTACCCATTAGACACACTTTTTAAGTGTTTTTTTTTTGTCACATTGTACTGCTACCACAATACTAACTGGTCACACTGGTAGGTTGTAATATTTAATTTTAGCAAATTAAGATATGGATGTGGAAGAATCAGCTACAAATGCAAGTAAAATAACGATGGGAGCACTTTATTATTGTTAACTAGAAAAAAGAATAAGATGTATTGTAATTTTTCATACAATTTATTCTTCGCATTTAAAAAAAATTGTAGGGGTTAAAAAATCTAAATTAAATATTTTTGGGAAGCCCATAAAACAAGCTTTCAAATTATATGTATACCATCTTGGTTAGATTTTTCTCTGAATAATACGAGTATACCACTTGTGGACGTCACCTTTCTCTATAAATGTTGTAAGTAGAATTAACATTAAAATTTAACAAATAGTAGCGCTTCTAGCGTAGTTTGACTAGGTCTTTGTCATCGACCATCGAAGTAAAGCAATGTTCGGTACGATCGATCTTCGAATGAGTGACCGCGGGTAGCATTTACAACTGAGCTCTACCGTCGTTCGGATGACACGTTAAATTGTAGGTACCGGTTGGTTTAAACGTTCAGCCATGTCTTCGGGTGGCTTAAAAATTCTGACACCAGGGCTAACCACCCAGTTCATACGAACTTACTTATTGTCAAACCTATAAATCCTATAATATCCCCTTAGTAGAAACAGCGGACAAAAAGATTAAAAAAGAGAAAAAAACTTACCGAAACTAAAAATAAAATTACAACAGGCAGCATTTTGCTCGTTGCTCCCAATCAAATACTCGTAATACGTATTAACACCTTTTTAGACCCATATTTATAGACTATTACAACAAAGAAATAGATGAAAGCAACTGTTTAAACAACTGCGAATTTTAACTGCCAAAATTTTAGCAAAATACACATGTATTGTAAAAAAATCTGTGCCTTATATTTACTACAAAAAGTTTAATTTTGAATGAAAAATGTAAGATACTATTTAAGATGGTTTAGTGAAAAAAATTGTTGAAAATTTTGTTCTAATGCGTATGTATTATCAACTACGTCATGTAATACAAGAGGATCATTGAAAATATTTATTATTGAAATTGTTTACGTAAGTGTTTAGTAAGTTACAGGGAATGCGTGCAAAACTCACGTTCTTAAATTGTTTACAATTAAAACTGGTTTGAGTGTCTTTAAAATGGTAAGAATTTCTAAATCTATATTTTAATGAGCTTCGATAAACATTAAACATGCACCTTTATTGTGTGCTTAACAGATCTTTCAATAAAGGATACGTGCACAAAATGTATTGAGGCTGGCTGGTATAATAACAATCAAAAACTCTAACCACAACACTCATATTTTTTGAGTCTATTACATCAGTTAAAAACAAAAAAAAGCTCTCCGATTTATTTTAAATTTATTTTGAATTTATTAGGACAAATAAATATATTTGGCTCAATAGGTAGTTTATCTCTATCAACCCTGATTAACTAACGTCCAAATTGTTAAATAAAAGCATTATTTTAGGGTATAATTTTTTAATTTTACCAAATTAAGAGATAAATGTGGAAGAATCAGCTACTAATGCAAATAAAATAACGATAGAAGCACTTTATTATAATATTTATTTTTATAACTTAAAAAACATTTAAATATAATTCTTAACTACCTTATACCTATATACCTATAAATACATCCTACCTATAAACTTTAAAAATAAGGCTAAAAATCGAAACAAAACTGTATCCGTGTGGTAGGGTGCCAAGAACGCTGGCTGCATTCCCACGCCGAACAGCTAAAGAGATTCTCTGTGCGAGGAATGAGCCAGGTCTCTTGTTACCAGCAGCTTCAACAAGCTTTGGCGAAATTGTCTTAAAGAAATTTTTTTTAGTGATGGACAGACCCACGGACGAAAAATTTCGACGCCAAGCGGCGAAAATACATATTCACTTCCGAGTGATGCGTATTTGCGCCGCGCGTCTTCTGCGGTCTCCGCCGCGGCTCCGGCTCTTTGAGTTGTCCCAGCGAGGCGAGAAGGGGCCAAGGTATCGACGCATGTTTCGTCCCATACCAGCGCCCTTCCACGCTCCCAGGGGATCAATGTTAAGCCGTCAGGGCGCTTGCCATCATCCCGAGCTATGCCAGCTGGCTCTAAAATAGCTGGGATTTTGATAGTGGCAAGCGCCTTTTTAATGATGTCATTTAAAGAGCCGTGGCGGGAAAACCTACCTGCGCTTTTCTGGCAGCAAAGCCCGTGGAGTCCATATTTGTCGACGCTGCTTCCACACAGACATACATGGCGTTCAACAATGGCAGCACCCAATCTAAGACCGGTGGCAATACGGAAGCTGCCATTGTCGAACAGTGTCCCGAGGTTAGCAGATGGAAAGGCGTGCAGCCATTGCCCAGACTCATGCTCTGAGACTGCAAGAAGCATTTTGAATCAAATGTTGGTGTATTCTCGGTACCAATGGATTGTCCCAAAGTTTTTGACATATAGGTTCCTTTGGCAAGTCTCCATTGGTACAGAAAATTCCAGGCCTCTATTGCATCTGGCACACAGTGTATCTCGACAGATGGTGTTTTCAAAATTGAAGAACACAGCGGAGATACACTGTGCACAGACGAAAGAAAAGCCGGAAGAGCTACACAAGATTTTTTTTCTGTTTCCGATACCACCCAATCTAATTGGCAAAGAAGCTTGAGTCCAGACGGTATTATCGAGGTTCAAATTAAGATTTTTTTCCAAAGCATTTTTGAGGTTGGCATCTAGGTTTTCCAAATTGGGCAAGCTCTTAAGATATACGTAAAATTTGGAACTTTATTATTGTTAAACTAGAAAAAATAAAAGCTGTATTAGCTTCATGTAAAAAAATGGAGGGATGAAATTATCTAAATTAAATATTTTTAGAAGCGCTTAAAACAAGCTTTCACATGATGTATAATTAATCTTGGTCTTAGTTAAATTTGTCTCCGTTTAATATACCACTTATGGACGACTATTTTTCGCCCCTTTTATAAACACGAGCACAAGGGTGCGTACACATTATGTAACATTTTTCATAACATTATAATTTAACATGTTATTTAAATTATAATAAGAAAGACGTTTTCTGTCCGCATTACTGAAACGTGTTGTATAATGTGTTATGTTTTTCTGGGTTAGTTAAATATTATAAAAGCATAAAGTTTGACTTTCCATACAAAGACAAAACTCAAAAATTCAAATACGCAAAATGTCAAACACACAAATAGTCAAATACGCAACACGCCAAATACGCAAAAAGTCAAAAGTCAAACTCGCTCAAAGTCAAACACGCAAAAACTCAAAAGTCAAACACGAAAATAGTCGAAAGTCAAAACTAAATTAATTATTAAGTAGTATATTTAACACGGAATCAAAAAAAAATTAGCAAATACAAGTCAATTAAATTAGATCGGCTCAGGGCGAGTCCGACTCGCGCACGTGTAAACCCGCAAGCGCGCGCGCGTGTGTATGTGTGTGTGTCTACCTCCTGAAGATGAGTGCAGCCCCCAACTCGCACTTGGCTAGCTGAGGGGAGACCAGAGCCCAGCAGTGAGACTTATATTCTTTAGCATTTACGATTTTGCGTGCTTGACAATACACGTGTTTGACAATATTGATGAGATTGACGTCAATATCAATGGCAATATGTCAATTGCTCGTTTCACTATTAGGAAACAAGTGATTACCAATGTTCTTACAGAACTTGACAAGGTAAATACTTCTTCTCTTTTCGCACGGCATTGTTTATCTAAATGAATTCTGAACTTGTAGCATAGGCTAGTGTAACAAAAACAACTCAATATTTCAGTTTTTCTTCATTTTACTTCGAAAACACAGACGAAATACAAAATGTACACTAACACAAATCATGGTGAGTTGTCAAAATATATGTCATGTCAGATGTAATCGTTCCATTTCTTCTAAAAAAATGTCGAATATTTTTAAAGACATCGACATCTAACTTTTGAATCAGTATTTTGTAAATTGATTACCACAATAAATTTAATTTTACCAATAACTTGTCTCACTCTTACTGAGTATATAAATAAAATTGCATTGTAAAGTGTATGTTACGTTCCGTTTCACGTACTATGTAGAGCTCACTTGTACACTGACGATACAACGCCATCTGTTGAGCATTTTTTACATCATTTTTTTAAAGTCAGCTGTCAGAAAAAGCCTAATTATAATTGTAATAATGACAATGAATTAACGTAATTGGTGTAATAAGGTGTAATACCGTGTTAATTGAATTAAAAAAATTGAAAGGGTTATCTGCTTATCCTGTATTAAGAGGAAAGGGGGTAATTCAGACCACCGAAATTGTAGAAAAAAATCAGCTGTTTCATACAAAATTGTAACCCAGAATCGAGAAAATGTATGAAACTGCCAATTTTTTTACGAATTCCGGGTTGGCCCCATGGTTAAATTTGTTCATAATGATGGTCTCAATCACCCCCTTTCCGTTTAGTACACTAGTACTGAATATCCCTGTATAATGTGTACGCACTGTAAGATGTTTCATTTTTTTGGCCTGCCCACATTTATCAAAGCACTTTCGCCAACACAGTCAAACCCGAGTCCCTTGTAAAATTCTTTCGTATTCTGATTGCAAGTGTCTACCAACAGGTACACATCATTTCCTTGTTTCAAACACTCATTCGCAACAGTCTTGACGAGAAACGTTCCGTATCCATTTTTCCTATAACTCGGTTTGCAGTAAACGTGCCGTAAATAGTTTTGTTCATTCAAAAATATCCAGGCAAGTAAGCGATCGTCAAGCGAATATAGTCCGTATGAGAGGCCATTAGAAGCTAGAGTAGCGAAATAGATATATGATGTCTGGTCCTGGAACAGCCATGCGTCGTTAACCTGTTGAATATGATCTGGTTTGACGGTTGCCAAATAGGTGTTCGGTGGGCACCTAAAAAAAAAACATAACGATTTTAAGGGTTCCGTACCTGTAAGTTTAGTAATCAAACTAGAAACTAGATATTATTAAGATTTGGTTTATTATATTGATTTTATTACAATTTATTACTAAAAAGCCATCTTGTTGTTAATATTGAAATCAGGGTGTGTCGCATAGACTGGGTTGCCAGTGGTGGCTAGCGAATCTGCTGAGTATTGCCACGGGCACCGTGTCATCCCTCCCCTTCTTGGTAGCGCTTTGGCATGATGATTGACCGCCCACTCGGAGTGTCCTTGTTACGGATTGTGCCTGCATAGTCGGCGGAGGAGGTGGAGGAGTGATGTGGGACTCATTGGTGGGGGCCACTGATGTGGTGCATTGCGAATAACCTTTTGCTGCTGGAGGAACAGTATGGACTGGAGGTTCTGAAACAGATACTGCTTGATTAGCTGCTGGCCCTTGGCTAGTATCTCTGTCAGCCCGTGTCGCAAGTTGAGCTTGTTGCAGAACTGGAGTCATGTGCCAGGTGTTTCTGCGATATAATGATCCATCTTGTTTACCCACTGTGTATGATCTGGGTTCTCTGGTTGTTGATATAATTTTGGCTGGTACCCACTGCTTTTTATCCTCTCTCGGCATGATGTCCTCTCCTAGATTAAATTGTTTCTATTCCTTTTTTCCTTTATCTGCATATTTTTTCTCTTTTTTCTTTTCTGTTTCTAAGTTTTCATATACATTCTTTACTATTCTAGGTTTTAATAATTTCTCATTCGTAGGTAATAATGTTTTTGTTCTTCTACCCATCAGTCTTTGAGCTGGTGATGCTAAATTTTCCCTCGGAGTGTTTCTGTGGTGTAATAAAGCCAGTTGTATGTCAGATTTCTCACTAGTACATCTTCTTAGCAGATTTTTGGCTTCTTGTACATAACGTTCTGCTAAACCATTTGAACGTGGGAAGTGTGGGCAGGACGTTTTGTGTTCGAATTGCCACTCACTAGCAAACATCTTGAACTCATGACAGTACACTCATGACCTTAGTACATCCGGGATGCCAAATAAGTTTTTTAATGACTATGACTTCTGCACTTGTTAATTTAGTAAGGGGTTGAAAATCAAAAAATCCAGAGTAAGCATCAACAATAACTATAAAGTCAGTATCTTTCAGATGAAATACGTCTGATGCTACTGTGCTTCATGATCGTTTTGGCGGTTTTTATTGGCGGGCTTATCTTTTTGTGTTTCTAGGCATGTTTTACAACATTTGACATATTCTGTTATATCTGCTGCCATGTTAGGCCAGTATACACTATCTCTAGCAAGTCGGAGTGTGCCAGTGATGCTTTTATGGCTTAAGTGAGAGTATTTTAGTATTGTTGGCACCATACACTGAGAGATCATTACTCTGTCATTTTTTACTATTAGGTCAACTGTTCTATGAAGTACCAGTATTTCCTTAGCTCTTCCGGAACTTCTTTTATGTTGTTGGGCCATCCTTTCAATATTATTGTTTTTGGGCTACTTAGTTCTTGACTTCGATCTATTTCTTTCTTAAGCTCTTCTTTTTTACTTTCAGAGAATGATATTATGGTACAAACTTCTATTTTTTCTGGGTTCATGTCCTCATCCGTTAGTTCTCTACAGTTCGATACTGCTATACTTATGACCAATGACTCCGCTGTAATGTTGTAATGATTCTGCTGCACTCGGTGACGCGTCCGTTCCAATCCGTTCCGCTTCCGCGACCTGTTCTTCAGGTTTTAACGTTAAAAGTTACTCCGTTCCGCTCGGTGGCACGTCCGTTCCGGTCCGCTCCGATTCCACTTCGCTCGGTGACGCGTACGTTCCGATCTGTTCCGCTTCCGTGACCTGTTCTTCAGGTTTTAACGTTTAAAATTACTCCGCTCCGGTCCGCTCCGACTCCATTTCGCTCGGTGACGCGTACGTTCCGATCCGTTCCGCTTCCGTGACCTGTTCTTCAGGTTTTAACGTTAAAAATTACTCCGCTCCGGTCCGCTCCGACTCCATTTCGCTCGGTGACGCGTACGTTCCGATCCGTTCCGCTTCCGGGACCTGTTCTTCAGGTTATAACATTAAAAATGACTCCGCTCCGCTCGGTGGCACGTCCGCTTTGGTCCGCTCCGACTCCACTTTGCTCGGTGACGCGTACGTTCCGATCCGTTTCGCTTTCGCGACCTGTTCTTCAGGTTCTTATGTTAAAAGTGACTCCGTTCCGCTCGGTGGCGCGTCCACTCTGGTCCGCTCCGACTCCACTTCGCTCGGTGGCGCGTACGTTTCGGTGCGATCCGCTCCCGCAACCGGTTCTTCAGGTTTTAACTTCACCAATGATTCTGTTTTGCGATGCAATACGAACTACCTTACAAATACCGATACGTCGCTCCCGGTTCTTGAAACTTCGCACGGTTACATTATCATGGGTACGAGTAAACTACAACTCAGAATACCGGATAATGATAATGTAGCCTAGTCCTTTGGTTCTATAACAAACGACGAATTGAATAAAAGCTTTACTAAGTTTTGGGAATCCGAGGAATTATTTCCTCGGTCTATTCAAGATCCGGAAGACACGGAATGTGAGGAGTTATATACTAATTCTGTCTCACGTGACCTCTAATCTGGGCGATTTACTGTGGCTCTTCCCTCTAAATCGGACCCGGCTTGCTTAGGCAATTCCATTCGGGTAGCGAATCGGAGATTGGCTGCACTTGAACGCAAATTTAAAGGAATGAAGAATTGAGACCAGCTTAAAATGATGTTATAAATGACTATATCGAAAAGGGCTATTTATCGGAAATTCCATTTTTGCCCGCATCCCTACAAGATGGTTATTTCATTCCACATCATGCGGTTGTAAGACCTGACAAGGCCGCCACTAAAACTCGCGTCGTATTATATGCTAGCGCATCTACTGACTCCAATATCTCGCTCAATGATATTTTACACTCTGGGCCAAATTTACAAGCCGACCTGTTCATGCTTCTTTTAAAATTCCGACTTTTGCCCATTGCTGTTACGACAGACGTGCAGCAAATGTATTTGCGCATTTTTTTACGCGAAGAAGATCGCAAATTTCAGAAAACCTTGTTAAGATTTGACAAAACTGAACCTATCCGCATATTTCAATTTATTTATGTTGCCTTCGGCCTTCGATCGTGTCCATATTTAGCAATGCGTTCAATTAGGCAGTTAGCTGCAGACCATCAGGAACAGCTTCCTCTCGCTGCTGAAGTTGCAACCAAGGAAATTTATATGGACGACATAACTACATCGGTTTCAACGGTGGAAGAGGGTATCGAGTTATTCAGCCAGTTACTCGACTTATTTAAGTCGAGTGGCTTCCAATTGGTCAAGTGGGCCAGCAACTCATCCGAGTTGCTAGCTCATTTGCCCGAGTTGCATCGCGCTGCTATTGAATTTTTACACGGAGATAACATAAAAATAAAAGGTCTGAAATGGCTTCCGGCGTCACCTTCACGTTCACTACTAATAGTGCTGATGAAGGGTGTACCAAGCGCATAATTTTGTATATCGTGGCCCGTCTTTTTGACATTCTTGGCCTAGTAATTTTGTACTCAAAATTATTAATAGCTGAGCTTTGGCACCCGCAGATCGGGTGGGACGAGCCCGTACCTGCTTCCATCGCAAACCGTTTTATACAATTCAAAAATAAACTACTGCTTTTATAGCAGTTGAAAATACCGCGCCATTTGAGTGTGTCAGAAGGTTCAGTAGTCAACATTGTCGCTTTCGGTGATGCTAGTAGGCTTATGGATACGTAATATATCTGCACATTACTTGTCCCAATGACGACGTGTCCCTAAGTTTAGTGTGCTTTAAGTCCAAGGTAGCATCACCAAAGGTTGCTTCTCTTGCATGGCAAGAGAAGTTGCCGCCGTTTTGTTTTCAAAACTGGCCCGTGGCGTTTTCGACGCCTATAATAATCGCTATCCCATCGAGGAAATTTAAGCCTTTTCAGACTCAACTATAGCTATGTCTTGGATCCACTTGCTGCCACATCGTTGGCAAGTATATGTCGCCAATCGTGTCAGCAAAATTCATGAGCACCTTAACCCAGACCACTTTTTTCACATCGTCGGCATTTCCAATCCCAGTGATTGTGCTTCGAGGGGTCTTCTACCATCTCAAATTTTGAATCACCCGCTCTCGTGGAATGGACCTTCATGGGGTCGCTGTCCTTTCACGGAATGGCCTATCAAATCATTCAAACCAACCGAAGGGGAGCTACCCGAAACTAAGAAGTTGGTTGTTTTCGCGACTGTTGCAGACATCGAAGAATCTCCATTGTATGACCTTGCGTTGATAGTGTCTTCTTGGCCAAAACTTCTACGTATCGTCGTTTACATTTTTCGCATGTCAGGAAAACTTCTTAGAGACACCGTAATAAAGATATCAGACTTTGAAATGGCCGAAAAAACTATGCTTCGAGTTTTGCAGAATAAATGTTTTCATGCATATATTAAGGTTATTAACAAAAGGGGTCTAGCTTCAATAGCCATTCGGAAACTTTATCCGTTCATAGATCAGTCCGGTCTGCTACGAGGGGGTGGACGCCTCATATCCCTTTTGAAAATCAACATCCGATCTTGTTGCCTCGACGCGATCATATTGTTAGTTTGATAATAGATTATTATCACCGCATCAACTGCCACACAGGCTCTCACCTGTTGACATCGTTGTTATGCCAACGCTACTGGATCCTTGCCTCACGCAGCGTAATTCGGCAGCGTATCCGTTCTTGCATTTCGTTTTTCTTGCAAGGGCATTTAGACGAATTATTTAACTTTTTGGAATCCGACGAAACTAAAAACGCCTTTAATAATGAGCTCACAAATCAGAATCAAATTCCAAACAATACCTCCACGAGCACCACACTTTGGTGGATTGTGGGAGAGTAATATAAAATGTATTAATACCCAGTTATACAGACTCATTTGTCAGCAAATTCTTTGTTACGAGGAGATGCTTAATGTATTGACCCAAATTGAATGTCTTTTAAATTCACGACCGTTAGGCCTGTTACCAGATGAACCTCAGCCTTAAATACTTACGCCTGCCTATTTTTTAATGACAACTTCATTGCAATGTTTGCCAGCTTATGAGATTAATACGTATACTTAGAATAATAGCCTTATTATTCTAAGTACGTATAAACCAATAGTTCAAAGGAAATTGTTGTTAGACAGCATGGGCCAAAGCTATTGGAAAAAAATGGCGATTGGACTATTTACACACACTACAGCTGAAACAAAAATGGCTTCAACGTAGAGACGAGATTGAAATTGGCACCATCGTGCTTTTACACCAAGACGATGTGCCGCCGCTACGCTGGCCTCTAGGTGTAATAGAAAAGGTTTTTCCTGGAAAGGATTCAGTAGTGCGAGTAGCAATGGTTCGATCGCAAGGAAAACCCTTCAAAAGGGATGTTGCCAAATTGTATTCCCTGCCTATAAATAAAGCCTAATACGTCCATCAAACCCAGGTAGATATATAAGTAAAAATTATTTTAGTTTTCGTGAGAGACGTGACATCACGACCCCCACTCCCACACTTTGACAAGGTTTATCGTTGCCATTTATTGTTTTACTGGCAAAAGAAAAAATACGCGTCCAATATTTTTTTGATAATCTTAACTCACGGATAAAATTAGATAATAATGATTTTTTTACCTAGGCATCATGCCTATTGTAATATTTTTTTTTACCCAGTTATCATGCCTTTAATAAACCTAGGAGAAGAAGACGATCTAAAATGTATTGGATGGACTGTGTACAAAGAAGATAAATTGGGTGTTTACTCAGAAATTACGGATGATAGAAATGAATATTCGGCAGGGCGCATAGCACGGTGAACTGATGATGGGCTTGAAAAGTTCTCGAGTGGAGATCAGGTACCGGAATCCGCAGCGTAGGCCATCCACGTGGACGGATGATCTCATTAGGACCGCAGGATTGCGCTGGACACAAGCCGCTACCAACCGGTTTATAGGAGATCTTTAGGGGAGGCCTATGTCCAGCAGTGGACATCCTATGCTGAAACGACGACGACAACTAGAAATGAATTTAGGAAACGGATATGTTGCACCGACTCTATTTAAATTGAACAAGGTAGAAGAATGATAATAACAAAAATAAATTACGTATCACTTACCTAACATCCTTGTACGGTGTGGAATTTTTATCCAAGTAGAAAGTCTCAAATCGATAGACTTGAAGAATGTCGAATGCTATCCTTGTTTTCAATCTTTCCACCAGACTAATCGTCGAATATGATGCCATTCTGACTTCAATAGAACTCCAGTCTACGAGTTTTGTACTTGCTAACGCCTCTTCAAGTTTGCTTGTATCTTCGTGGAAGGTGAATATAAGGCATTCTTTTCTGTTGCTCCTGTTCTGAAATAGTGATGAAATAACAACCCAATCTAATCTTTATAAATAACAACCTGTCCTAACTTTTTGCTATTGTAATTATACTTAGGGCAATCGTGACCAACTTGACCATACAAAAATAATAAGCTGTGATCTATCTCTAAATATTATTCGATTTGAGTGATTTTTTTTCATGTAATCAAGACATCAATCGCTAGGAGTATACCTACGTATTAGTTTTTACAGTTTTTTATAAAACCTTAATGTTATAAGCCTCTAAAAGTCATATTTTAACGCAAAATCTTGTCTTACATACAATAAAAACTTGTCTGAAAAAAATAAGACGTACCAACATGCAACATTTCTTACTCAAAGAATTGACACCAAAACAACATTTTGTTACAATTTAAGGGGTGAAAAGAGTTTTCTCCCGAAATGTAAATTTTTTCATTAATGTACCAAACATTTTCACGATGATCTACAAAACACACGACAATACTGGTCGATTCACGATCCTCTTAAGCCGGCTTCTTAATAAAGGCATAGTTACCTCGGAGTAAGTAGGTACTTGACCGTTATATTGTCATTTTCTTTCTTTGACAATTTTAATTTATTAATTGTAAAAGACAGAACACATACTAACTACTGCTGATTAACTATGCGTTTATTAATAAGGACAGGGTTGCGCTAGAGATAACTATAATTTTGCACAGAAATTCGGTAAAATGGTCTTTTCAGTTAAATTTTGCAAAATAGGTAGGTATTGTTTTTCGGCTTTCGGAACATTTTGGCTTTTTGTTGTAGGTAAATTAAAATTTCTACGCCATTTGCATGAGTTCATTCACATTGAGGAGGCATCTGCCCAACAATGGGACACTATGAACTCAAAAACAAACAAACTTATGTTAACTCCGCCGATGCCGGTCCCAAGCTCGGATGAAAAAGGAGAAGGGTTGGTCAGGGGAGACCATACTTGCCGTCAAAAGTCAACGCCGAGTCTCAGGCGGCGGCAAATATCCTGTTCTTGCCATGGCCACCCAGCGCACATGAAGCGGCAAACAGAAGCCGGGAGGGCTAAAAGTCTGATGCGGAAGGACGTAACCCACCGCGATTATAATACTAAGAAAATCTCACCTATCATGAACACAGATATAAGAGAATGCGATTTGTTGGACGACCCGACTAACACTCGGCGCCATTCGGTACCCGGGCTGAATGGTGTGAAATTGGCTACCGAAGCTCCTGCTAGGTCGTACTAGGACCTACGGGTGAACCGTGTACAGAATTCGCGAATATTTCGCACAGATCGATGTAGTATTTTTCACATTATTGTTGATTTATCAAAAATGGCTCAGCTCGTTTTCGATAAAATTTTAAAATTTCCAATTTTGAAGTATACTCTTTCCAATAAAATAGAATTATTGAAATCGGATCACTATGTAAAAAGTTATGCGTTATACATAAAAAAAACCGGACAAGTGTGAGTCAGACTCGCAAATCGAGGGTTCCGTACAAACATATTGTTAAAATAATTAAAAACCTGTTTTAGTATGTGCTAATGAAGTTATTTTATATGATGCCTTACATGATACGATTTACTCACTTTGAATTTTGAACCCATATTTTGTGAATTTTGAGGCCCTATTTTTATGTGATTTAAATAAAAATGTACAGTTTTCAGATTTATTCCTATATGTGTACTCTGAGACAATGCTCTTTGCCAAATTTCATAGTTCTATGTCAATGGGAAGTACCCTGTAGGTTTTGATTTTTGTGAGCGCGAAATATGCGTTTTTTACGACATAAACGGCTCTAACTTTTTTATACGGTAACTGAGAAACTTTTCTTTTACACAACTGCAAGAATTCATAGGTTTACGTATATAGTTTAAATTTCAACTCGATATATTTACGCGTTCCCGAGATAAAGAGTCTTGACATACACACAGACGGACAGACGGACAGACGGACAGACGGACAACAAAGCGATCCTATAAGGGTTCTGTATTTTCCTTTTGAGGTACGGAACCCTAAAAATAAAAAATATACGCTTTGAATTGAGTAACCTCCTCCGTCCGTTCGTCGGTCGAAAAGGGAAAAATATAGTTAAAATTGTTTGAAATACCATAACAGATAAGCCAATAAATCCACTATTTAAATCTCCATAGGGGCAATATACTATGAAGTTAAATAATTTTGTAACTGGTAACTTCATGTTCATGACTAGAGCGTAGTAACCGTAGATGTTCTGAGGCCAAGCTATTCTCAGTTTCTCTTTCAGCAAATGCCACTGATGCAAAGGTAGCTCTTGCAGGGGATCCATCTGTAATACAGTCACAGAATAAATAATTGACCGAAGCGAAGCGAAGGTTTATGCTTCAACACGATGATTTTGCCGTCGTCCGTTAGGATGTTGATTATTGTTTACAGGCCGCATTTTTCAACGAATCTCGACGAAACTCTGTACACAGGTTTTATATTATTATCATTATTGGCGATTTTTGATTAAAATTTGTATATTTGTGTTAGAAGCGGGCACGGAGGGGGGAAATAACAAGACGTCAGTCCGGTATCAATAGCTATAATCCACTGGCATCGCCTCACGCCGGCCGCAGCCGTGCGCGGTTCCTACCCTATACTTACAATTACTACATCCCTCCACCTCTAGATAATAACCATAAAACAACTAAGTACAATCTAACGACAATAAGCATGCATACAAATAACTACGAAAAACTAAAGATAACGCCTATAATCTACTTTTTTCTTCGAACGCGTTTTCTGGGCTGGAGTAGCCGGGCTGTGCAGAGTAGAGGTCGGTTGGCTCGTAGTGCCAAGCTCTGGTCCTGGGGCAATCACTGGCGGTTCCACGGCGTGTCGTGTCGGTGAGCTCGAGATTGCCGCTTGCTCAGGCGAAGCGGCCGTCAGCGCCGGTACGGGCGGGTCCGGCGGCGGTGGCAGGGCCGGCGGGCCGGGCATCACCAAGACTGGCGGCATGGAAACCGGTTCTCGGCCGACGGGCGGCATCAGAGCGTCGCTCGATCTTGGCCGCTCGGCATCTTCATCATCTTTACAGTCCATCTCCCCTCGTAGCTTTAGAAGTTGATTTGTATGTTTTTTTACCACTGCCCCCGATTCACAAATCCGTATTAAATAAAGCGTTGTCCCCAGTCGTTTTACAACAGTCCCTCTTACCCAATTTGGTTTTTGCATTTTGTAAACTTTTACTGACACAGTTTCATTAACTTCGAAGTTCACATTACGCTTGCCGCCGTAAGACCTAACCTGCGAGCACTGTTTATCTTTCACTAACGCATCGAGTGTAGCATCACGTGATGACGGTGCACGTACATTCAAAAGATCTAGTTTGCATCTTAATTTGTGGCCAAATACTAACTCGGCCGGTGACTTATTAGTCGTGCTATGAACTGAGTTTCGATAATTAAACAGAAATTCATTTAATTTTGCATTTAAATCTCGTTGGTTAGTACCGCTTGCAATAATGTTTTTAATCGCTCTTTTTACAATTTTAACAGAGCTTTCGGCTTGTCCATTCGAGATCGGGCTATAAGTCGGGGAAGTCACATGCTCGATACTATTCCTGCTACAGAACAGCTTAAATTCTTCAGAGACGTAGGAACTGCCATTATCCGAAACAATGGTGTGAAATAAACCAAATCTCGACATTACTTCACAAAGTTTATCGATAACAACTCGTGTACTGTAACCGGACGAAACGTCGAAACATTCGACCCATTTCGAGTAGGCATCTACGATAATTAGATAGGTTCGGTTATTTATAGGCCCTAAAAAATCTATATGAGCCCGATACCATGGTTGCGGCGGATAAGGCCATAGCGCGAGGGGCGCGCGAGGCGGGGAGGGTCTCGCTTTCACGCACGTCTCGCACTCTGCCACGTGCTTATCGATATCAGCTGCCATCCGTGGCCACCAAAATCGAGATCGTGACTCACATTTCATTTTATAGGGGCCTAGATGCCCTGAATGGAGTTCGTCAATCAATCGCTTACGACACGATAGTGGAATTATAATTTTATGGCCTCTGAGTAAACAAGATCTTTCAACTGATAATTCCTGCCTAAAGGAATGGAATGTTTTTAAAATTTTATCACTAAGTCTAACCGGCCAGCCTTTCAGGACGTATTCAGAAACTTGCGACAAGACTGGGTCGGCCTTGGTCGCTTCCATTATTTTACTCAAACTGAGGTGTCCCTCAACTGATTTATCAAACACAAAATTCATGTATGTCGCTTTATCAAGAAAATTATCATTAACTTCACGGGACTGTTCATGAGTTGATCTACTTAAAAAATCTGCTGCGTTCATTGAACTCGAAACATATTCGATATCATAGTTATATGAGTTTAGATAAATAGCATACCGCTGAAGCCTATTCGCAGTTATTTCCGGTACGCCTTTATCTGGCCTGAAAATAGATAAGAGCGGCTTATGATCAGTTCTAAGGGTAAACGGGATGGAACGCCCATATAAATATTGGTGAAACTTACGCACACCAAATATAATAGCAGTAGCCTCTTTTTGAATTTGACTGTAACTTCGCTCAGCTTTCGATAATGAGCGAGATGCGTACGAAATTGGTTTTTCAACGCCGTCTTTTTCTATTTGAGACAAAATAGCGGCAAGCCCGGTTGGCGATGCATCTACTGTAAGTATTATCTTTGCATCGGGGTTGAAGTGAGCTAATGTTTCATCAGACGAGAGAAGTTTTTTTATAAATTTTACTGCAGTCATGTTCTTCCGACCAATGCCAAGGTGTATTTTTTTGCAATAAACCGTGTAACGGGCTTAATATAGACGACGCATTCCTCACAAAAACTCTGTAGTAGTTAACAAGGCCTAAAAATGATTTTAACTCAGATACATTTGTTGGGGTTCGGGCATTTAATATTGCACTTATCTTATCGGGGCTTTTGTGAAGACCATGCTTATCTATAATGAAGCCTAGGTATGAAACCGAATCTTGGAACAGATAACACTTCTCTTTTTGTAGGACTAACCCTGCTTCTTGTAGTCTTGAAAACACTAACTCTAGTCTTGTTTTGTGGAGAGAATCTGATTCCGCAGTAACTAAGATATCATCTTGGAATATTTGGACGCTGTCTATGCCACATAGTATGCTTTCAATAGTTTTTTGGAATATGGCCGCCGCGCTAGATAATCCGTAAACTAATCGCGTGAATTTGTATAAGCCCTTGTGCGTATTGATGCATGTAAGCATTTGTGAACCCTCTTCTAATTTAAGCTGCGCATAGGCCTGCGATAGATCTAATTTTGAAAATTTTTGACCGCCATGAAGTTGCGAAAAAAGCTCTTCTATACGAGGCAGGGGGAACTTGTCAATAACAAGCTGTTTATTGAGTGTGACCGAAAAATCAGCGCACAAACGAATGGTTCCGTCATGCTTTAAAACGGGAACTACAGGGCTGGCATATTCGGAAAAGTTTACCGGCACCAAAATACCTACTTTAACCAGTCGGTTAATTTCGTGCTCAACCGCGTCGCGAAGCGCGAAAGGCACGGGTCTAGCTTTGTAAAAAATCGGTCTGGCGTCCTCCTTAAGGGATAGTTTTACTTGAGTGTTTCTACAACATCCTAAGCTATCTGAAAACAAGTGCGGATACTTCTGTATGTACTCACTAACCGAGCTACACGAGTTAACCATCGATATTTGTAAATCAAATTTTGCGAAAAAGTCACGACCTAATAAAGGCACTCCCTCCGTCTCCGCTACATACATATCTATGACACTGACCTTTGAACTGTATTTAATCGGTACTTTAAAAAAACCTAGCACTTTGATATTAGTACCATTATAAGCGCTCAAAAATAATTTGCTAGGACACAGCTTACGATCAACAAAGTGCTTATTATATAATTTTTTTGGAATGATTGAGATAGGTGAGCCACAGTCCAGTTCAAAATTTACACTAACATCATCGACGCGAATAATTTCGCGCATAGGCTCCCCGTTAATTGTCCTAATATTTGCCAAGATTAACTCACCATCATCTTCGTTGCTAGATACCACATCGTCATCATTGGTGCTACACTCGACGAAGTTATGTTTGACGCACTTTTTGGGACAGACGCGTTTCAAATGGCCCGCGACGCCACACACTGAACATTTGTATTTTGTGAACTTGCACGATAATGCATCGTGCCCACGGAACCCACACACGGAACAACGCAACGACGAATCTCGATAACGCGACGCTGCGGTGCTGTCTCGAGCTGTGGAAGCGGATGCCATCTTGAGTAGCGAAGTTGTGGCGGGTGGTCTCCCACCAGCTTGCGCTCCTAGTCGAGCACTACGAATAGCTTCTGCAGTTTGTATGGCCTCGTTCAGCGAAAGTGTCGACGTGTCCAGCGTAAACAGCTTATCCCTCTCTGGGCCAGGTGTCATGCCGAGCACGAACCGGTCACGCAATGCCTCTGTGAGCATCGCAACCGGAAAATCGCACCCAGCCGCCAAACTCCTGACGCGAGCCGCCCACTCCGTCAGTGATTCGTTCTCACGCTGAGTGGCTGCGTGAAAATGATACCTCTCCGCAAACCCACAGCGAATCGGTTTGAAGTGGCTGTCAAGCAACTGTATGAGCTGCGCATAGCTCAGCGTTGCAATGCCGAGCGGGAGCGCTAAATCACGAACAAGCTTGTAGGTATTCTCGCCTAAACTGCTCACGAGTATGGCCCTTCGCTTAATCTGCGCCTTTTCTTCAGCATCGATATCATTGGCGAGAAACCATTGTTCCAATCGGTCTTTATATACCGACCAGTCCTGAACTTCGTGGTTGAAAGTACTAAGTGCTCCAATAGTCACTTTAGCCATGACGTCTAATAGTATTAATATCTAATATCACTTAAAAACATTAAACACACGCGAGTAATGTTCCTGTCGCCATTTGTTAGAAGCGGGCACGGAGGGGGGAAATAACAAGACGTCAGTCCGGTATCAATAGCTATAATCCACTGGCATCGCCTCACGCCGGTCGCAGCCGTCCGCGGTTCCTACCCTATACTTACAATTACTACAATTTGTAGGTATTTGTTGTGTGTATTTGTAATGATATTGTAGGTATTTCCAAAAAGGGAGTTTGATGTCGCGCTATTTATCTGCCGATTTCGATAATATTTGGCAAGATTGTTTTCTATCTAAAATAAATTCTAAACAATTCTAACAAGATTTGCAAGTATGAGCGAAAAGCGGTCAAGAACGAGTCGAGATTAGGTACTGTACTGTACTGTACCAGCCTTTTAATAGTCCACTGCAGGACGTAGGCCTACCCACGAGGGGTGATTGGGCCATATCCACCACGCTGGCCCAGTGCGGGTTGGTGGATTCACATACGCCATCGAATTTCGTCTACGGACGTTTGCAGGTTGCCTCACGATGTTTTCCTTCAACCGAAAAGCCAGTGGTGTGAAATTCCGTACATAAATTCCAAAGAACTCATTGGTACGGGACCGGGGATTTGAACTCACGACCTCACGATTGTAAGGCGGGTGTCACTACCTCTAGACCACCACGGCTTCGAGATTAGGTATACAGGGTTATTTCTAATCAACTAGCATCCTTTCAGGGGCTTATTCTGTTAATTAAAACTAACAACTTTGTTCTTCGACTTTTGTCAAAACTCAAAAAATTCAGCTGTTCCATACATTTTGCCGAGGGTGAACGATATTCTTTCTATGGAACAGCAACTTTTGTTTTTTGAGAATTAATAAAAGTTGAAGAACAAAAGTTGTTAGTTTTGATGTACAGAATAAGCCCCTGAAAGGATGCTTATTGATTAGAAATAACCCTGTATGTATATACATAGTGGCTCGGATGACACGTTAAATTGTAGGTCCCGGTTGTTTTAACCGTTCAGCCATGTCAGAGGTCTTCAGGCGGCCTAAATACACTGACACCAGGGCTAGCCACCCGGCCTACACATTTTTTTTATTTAATTTAGGTACCTTTTTTGAGTTTTGACGGAAGTCGTAGAACAAAAGTTGTTAGTTTTTATGTACAGAATAAGCCCCTAGAAGGATGCTAATTGATTAGAAATATCCCTGTATACATGATTGCATCTATATCTATATATTACAAAAGTGAGTGTTTGTTTGTATGTCCTTTATAGAATCATAAACTATGCATTTGATCATAATTATATTGGTCTTTAGCAAAGTTGTTGTGCATAAGCCAAAGAAGGTTTCTGAGTTAGTGCAACCAATTTTCGACAGATGGCGCCGCAGTTGGTGGCGTAGCAACGCGCAGGGTTATAGTACGTGCCACCAAAGATGTGACTTGAGAAACCACTTTGGTTTGTAATAAATATACAAATTCTGGATAATAGATACATAAACGTTTAAAAAACTTTTATAAAACCTTTAATAGATAAACAAATACTGGATAATTAGTTTGTACACGACTGTACCCTCGCAAGATCCCCCACCACTAACGCTCGTCAAGTCTCATCTTTGGTGGCATGCACTGCTAGTTTTAAATAAATCTGACTATTTCTGACGTGGTATCTTCCTATGGGTCTTATTAATAAATTCCAAATTGTCCAAAAAAATTTGCAGAAGAATCTAGTTTGCGGATTGGCAAGTTAAAATAGCAGAGGACGAGTCACAGATCTCGGGGGACTGATGACCGATGGGCTCGAAAAAGATATCCACTGGAGATCACAAACCAGCAAGGGCAGCGCTGGAATGTGTGTTTTCTGCTGTACTTATATTATTATGTTGTTTTTTGGTATTTTGTGCATAAGACGCACGCACAACCATTTAGAATTATTTAAGAGGAAATGTACCAATTCTAGGTTAAATTTAAGAAACAATACTAGAAAAACCAACTGGTGACTCCTTCTCATAGGCTGGCAAAATCTGAGAAAGATGCTATAGATAGATAAAAGTTCGGGATGCACCTTCCGCTGAGTCGTTTAGAAATAAATTGAAATGTTACATGAGCAACTATTTTATTATGTAAAAGACTTTTAAAAATTACCTGAAATGTATTAAGATTTAGTGACTAATTTGGTAATTGTCAAGTTCTCTATTTTCATTCTTATTTGTGCTATATTGTATAGTGTATTAATGTAATGTTTACTTCTTGACTTGTAACAAATGTTGTTATGAATAAATGACTATTGACTATATATTGATAATTGTTAATTACTTTTAATTGGTATTAATTACGAAGAAATATTTCATAATATTGATTCATTAACATGCTCAGGTTTCTTGCGTCATGTTTAACATTTTTTCATATTTTTACAAAAATAATAATAAACACATAAATGCATTGCAACAATCTAATGTTTTAAGCATAAAATAATACCTGCTAATGTGTACAGCTCCAGGTATTTTTTCCCGAGTTTCTTCGAGTTTAAATTCGCGCCTTATGCGCTTTGTAAAGTCACGCGGCCACAAATAGACAAACTGATTCCCTGAGTATGGTGTTGGTAGTATGGCCACAGATCTAGAGTAGTTCGATGTGTTGTGTTGGCTACACTTCAACGTCCGATACCGCGAAGGACAGACGCGTCCTGGTGTGAGCTGAGTCTATCTATTATTATATGTTCCTGCATCCGCGCTCGTCTGGTTTTTGGTGTATCTGTGAGAATTGAAACTGTTGCTGGAGCAAAAGCAACCATCCACGACCTATGGAAATATCTTTGAACGAGGCTACAACAACCACCACACAGACCTGAGAACCGGAACAGCTATCTCAGCACGTGGAGCCCCAAAAGTGAGTGGCTGTCTCCACACCACCTACTAAAGATATACAAGAAATAAAGGAAATGTAAGGTTAAGGTCGCCTAAAGGCCTCTGACTAGGCTAAACGGTTAAAACAACCGAGACATTAGCCACGGTAGCGCTCAGTTGTAAATGCCACCCGCGGTCAAACATCCGTAGACTGGGTCAGTCAATCCCAAAAAGGGCACTGAGGAAAAAAGACAGAAAAATATTCTCTAAAATGCCACGTCATAAGTAATCTTCGGGATCCGGTGGGATGTGGGAGTATAAGGGTGGGGAAACCCCTGCACGCACCCGGAGGTCATTTCAAGTTTGAACAGTGACAACAACACGCGAGCCGAGCGAGCGAAGCGAGCGTGGCGCAGCAGCGGCCGGCGAAGCGCCAGAGTCAATCTGTTTTTATTACGAGTTTAGGTCGTTCCTATTTATCTTAACCAACAGAAAGACCTCGCTAAAGTATTTCGACGTCGTAGGTTAGGTTGTGTTTGAATAGTGACAACAAAGCGCGAGCCGAGCAAGCGAAGCGAGCGTGCTGCGGGAGCGGCCGGCGAAGCGCCGGAGACTGTCTGTCCTTATTACGAGTTTAGGTCGTTCCTAAAGTAAGACTTCGCTAAAGTAACAAAAATGCTGGACGCGTGCACGTCGGTCAGCTGAGCGGGTGAGACGTGCGCGCGGCGCTGCGCCGCCTCAAGCCCAAGCGCTCGGTGGGCCCAGACGGTATACCGTCATACCTAGTCAGGGATTGTCGCACTGTATTGGAGGAGCCTTTGCTGCACGTCTTCAATCTGTGTCTTCGAGAGGGTCGATATCCTAATCCTATATATCCTAATGAGATAATCCTAATGAATGGAAGGTTACGAGAGTGATTCCGGTACCGAAAGGTACAGGTTCCGATACAACTGCACACCGTCCTGTCGCAGTGCTATCGGCGTTTGCTAAAGTTTTTGAGGCGACGTCGCATAAATGCATTTATGAGCAAGTGAGGTCCCAGCTGTCGGACGCCCAGCACGGTTTTCGGCCGGGTCGAAGTACGGGGAGTAACTTGCTCTCATTCATGGCGTACTCGACGCCAGTGATAGATGCCGGAGGGCAAGTGGACTCTGCGTACTTTGACTTTCAAAAAGCATTTGATAAGGTGGATAACGACATCCTACTAGAGAAATTCGCTGCCAAAGGTTACACCCCACAGCTACTAAAATTTTTCGCAAGTTATCTAGGCGAGCGCCGACAGTACGCAGACTACGCGGGTCATGAATCGGAACCATATTTTACGCTGTCGGGTATAAGCCAGGGCAGTAATTTAGGTCCGTTAGAATTTATTTTTATGATTGACGACCTCCCTGAGGTGGTGCATAGTGCGGAATGCTTGCTTTTTGCGGACGACCTCAAGTTGTTCATGTCGGTATCGGACGGATCAGATTGTGAGCGGCTTCAACAAGACATATATAGAGTCGTGCAGTGGAGTGTCGATAATAAATTAGGTTTTAACGCAAAAAAATGTGAGGTGATGAGCTACGGGCGCAAGGTGGCGCCTCTGCAGTACCCGTACGAGGTGGACGGCACGGTGTTGACGCGCTCAGCGCGCGTGCGGGACCAGGGGCCTTATTTTGTAAGCGCTCTGACGTTCGGCTTCGCTTTTCCTCCCGCTCGCTCTCGCGGCGTGAGTAACTGGCGCGAGCAGGAGAAAAAGCGAAGCCGAACGTCAGAGCGCTTACAAAATAAGGCCCCTGGGCGTGCAGATAGTACCCGAGCTAACGTTTCGCTATCACATTTCTGATATATGCGGGAAAGCATTTAGAAACCTAGGTTTTATACTGAGACAATGCAAAGAGTTCCGTAGTACGGAGGTAATAAGAATTTTGTACAATGCACTCGTTCGCAGCCGTCTGGAAACGAGCTCCATTGTCTGGAATCCTCATGAAGAAAAATACAGTAGTATGGTGGAAAAAATCCAGAATAAATTTACGCGCTTCCTGTACTTAAAGGAATACGCCGTCTACCCATTTTATCCGCTGATGTACCCGACCATGTTCGTAATCGGCATGGTGGGGTACTGCAAGCTGGGGGTGAGGTGAGATGTCGCTCTCTGCAAGTACATGTGGCGCGTGATGCGCGAGGAGCTCGCTCATCCTGAGCTGCTGGCGGCGCTGCAGCTGTGTGTGCCGGACGAGGCCACCTCCAGGAGGCGCGAATTCCCCACGCTTAGAGTGCCTAGCTGTAGGAACCTCGTAAAGTACGCCCCCACGTCGCGCTCTGACACTATTAAATAAAATCGCCAATGATTTTGATATTTTTGGGTGCAGTCTGGCAAATTTCACAGAAGTGGCGCAGAAAATATGTGAAAACCCATAATTTCGAATAATTAGTTTGTGTTGTGTATGTAATGATTATGTTCTATTTCTATTATGTTTGTGTCTTATATGGGCAGCATCAACTTGGTTTGAACTGTAATGGTGCTGTAACCTGTGATGAATAAAATAAATAATAAATAACTTGCCAATACGCTATTAATTGTATTACTTACCGAAAATTTTGACGTTTGATGAGTAGGTGTAACTTCTGTGTCTTCCCAATGCTAAATAAAAATATTATCTGTATTATGCACTCATACTTATTTTTACTAATTGACCATGAAAAGTCCTTGACTAATCTACTTATTGTTCTTATATAGTTCTTATTGTTCATTTCGTATTATAATTTGAGAGCACAAGATGTTTTAATGATAAAATAGTGATGCTAAAATGTGTAAACTTATCCTTCTTCCTACTAATATAAACGAGAAAGTTTGTAAGGATGTATGGATAGATGGATGTTTGTTACTCTTTCACGTAAAAACTACTGAATGGATTTTAATAAAACTTTAGAATGATATAGCGTATACATCAGAATAGCACAAAGGCTATAATTTTTAAAGATATTGTGAGAAACGAAGTTCGCCGTGTCAGCTAGTTATCTATAAAAATGATTAAAAATGATTTTGGTACTATTACCTAAGTATCGCTGTTCAAAAATTACTATGTCGGTCCGAATACAGGATCAGAGCTCAAAGGTGAACCCTTTGAAGAGAGGCGTGATACAGGGAGATGCAATATCTCCGAAACTGTTTACTGCCACTTTGGAAATCGCCTTCAAGCTTCTAGAATGGAAAGTATTCGGCATCAGTATTAATGGTGAATACATCACTCACCTTTTTTTTCATTTTCAGCAAGTACTAAAAAAACCCTGGTCAAACCGCAGGCTATAATCATTTTAAACCAGCACTAAGACACGGCGGGCCAAACCATGAGGCTATTATCGTTATAAACAAATGCTAGACAACGTCGGCCTAACCACGCGCTATTATCAGTTTTAGCAAGTACGTATACTTACTAAGACAACGCGGGCGAAGCCGCGGGTTAAGCTAGTCAATAGATAATAATCGCGTGAGAATATTCAAAAACGAATAACATACCGCGCCGCGAGGTCTACTGTTTGGAGAACTACTAGTATGTATCAAAGGAACAAAGGCTCTAAAGTGTTAGCAAGAGAGAACATAGAAAAATGTTTATCGAAGATCATTTGTTCAATCCGAGTATTGCGTTACTTCAGTTGAGTTATAGAAGTATAGATCCAACAAAATACATTGAACAATATTATAGGGCCAAGACGAGGCTACAGTTCGTACTATCAAAAAGTTATCAGATCTCTGTTGAACCAAGCTTCTAACTCCACGAGACTTAACTCTACAAGCTCTTATTTCACAAACTCTACAGCATAGTCAATATACAAGTCCTGTGGAATTAAAAGCTTCTCTCTAAATGAGATCGGATAACTTTTTGATAGTGCAAACTGTAGCCTCGTCTTGGCTCCATTTTAGGTGAAAATGTGTTTTGCTAGATTTCACTTCTTTTTGTAGATTATTATAAACTAGCTGCCCGTCCCGGCTTTGCCCGGGTACGATTGGCTAAAGAAGACAGAATTTATAATTATGTGATATGTGCCTATATATACAACGTGTACAGAACGGTTCAACAATACTTAAACCACGCATGCTCAGACATATTTAAAACTTACCCCATAAGGTCTCACAATCCTCAGTATGTTAGATTACGAGATAAACCAAGTTAAAGTTTTGCGTAAAACAACCTGATGTCAACCCTAAACTTATCAGCTGACGGTAATGACAAAGACTAATAAGTGTACAGACATATTTTATTTTTGCCTACAAAATCGTGGACGGGCTTTTACACATAAACATTGTAAGTAGGTACGTGGTCATAGGTACAAGTTACAAGGTCATAGATTGATTTACCTAACTCATCTAAACTCCCTAGACTAGAACATGTTGTAAGTACTACCTGTTGCATAAAATGATTACATCGTCTATGTAACAACCTTTCTGATGAAGCAGGACTGTAAAAAAAGATTCACAAAGTAATTTTTTTTTGTCACTCATACCTATTTGCATGTAGTCGTGTGACATCAGTCATTGGCCGTGATATTTTAAGTGGCGTAAAACCTGAGAATAGGTCTTAGCACTCGGCATATTCTACCAGCTCCAAGTCATGTCAAAATAAAAAATACGTACCTATTTACCTACATTACAAGATAAATTTATTTGTTGTTAGCTTAGCTTTAAAAAATACATCAAATATTCTGGACACGACACGAAAATACCTAGATGTTATTTTAACTGTAAAAAGAGCGAGACGAAAGCCAAAGTAATATGAAAGTTCAGAATGTTTTATACCTACCTAGCTTTTGCTAGGTTCTCTCCCAGATACATACATTAAAATTATTATTTAATGTCATTAAAAAAAGCCATGGTGGTCAAGAGGTAGTGACAGCCGCCTTACGATCGTGAGGTCGTGGGTTCAAATCCCCGGTCCCGTACCAATGAGTTCTTTGGAATTTATGTACGGAATTTCACACCTCTGGCTTTGCTGTGAAGGAAAACATCGTGAGGCAACCTGCATACGGCCGTAGTAGAAATTCGATGGCGTATGTGAATCCACCAACCCGCACTGGGCCAGCGTGGTGAATATGGCCCAATCACCCTTCGTGGGTAAGCATACGTCCTGCAGTGGACTATTTGAAAAAAAGGCTGGTACAGTAAAATACTACATTCAAAATAGAAATCACGCGTAACAATAGTTTCCAAACCAAAGTTAGAGCATTTCAACTACGCATCTGTATTTTTATCTTTATGATCGGCGATAGTCCACGTGGACTGGCGGCGTTTGCACACACGAGCACACACAAGCCGACAAAGAGCATAAACAAACATCGCCAGCAAATCACGAATCAGCCGCCACTATGGCGGCTCTTTTAGCAAAATTAGCTCCGCCCCCCAAAAAATATGTGAAAACAATATGGGTTCCGTACAATATTTTGTTCTACTATTTTTTATTATGGTAAAATGTTGTCTGAAGCTTTGTTATTTAGTTTCTACTACATCCATCCACCCATTTATCAGACATAGGACGTCCACTGCTAGACATAGGCCTCGCTAGCTCGCTCCGCTCGCGCTTTCTCGAAATGATTTCTTTTCTTTTGCTTATTTAAAATGTCGAATCAAAACGATTCATTTGAAATAACGTAAAAAAATATGTTTATAATAGCTTCAGTCCACCCGAACTTTACGGTATCATCGGCTATCCATTCTTCGAACAATGTGCCCTGTCCACTGCTACTTTTTTCCATTCGAGAACTTTACGGTATCATCGGCCATCTATCCATCCAACAGCCGAAAGACTCCACTGCGGGACATAGGCCTCCCTTTGGATTTCCAATAAGGCCAGTTGGAAGCGGCCTGTATCCAGCGCGTTCCTCCGATCTTTATTATATCGTTAGTCCACCTGGTCAGTGGACATCCTACGCTGCGCTTGCTGGTCCGTGGTCTCCATTCGAGAACTTTACGGCCCCATCGGCCATCCGTTCTTCGAACTATGTGCGCATCAAAAAAAAAACTTTCACTAAAAACGAAATTCAAAATATGAACACTGAACCCTAAAATTTTGATTCCAATTTTAATAGAAATAATAGGAATTTTTTAGTCAGTCGCCCTCTGACCTTGCGGAAATGAAGACGTCTATCAACTCTTTCTACGATCGCGATGTCTAGGCAATCTAGGATACCTAATAATATTATGCATTGGTGATACAAATGGCAACTACGGTGCCGCGCACGAGCTGACATTTTGAAGAAGGCAGGCCGCTTTATAACCGACGCGGGTGAGGCGGCGGCGGCGGCGCGGCGCGCGAAGTTGGCGTAC
This sequence comes from Hypomecis punctinalis, assembly GCA_949316475.1. Lineage (NCBI taxonomy): Eukaryota > Metazoa > Arthropoda > Insecta > Lepidoptera > Geometridae > Hypomecis > Hypomecis punctinalis. The sequence goes on from OX438809.1 coordinate 15,862,897, forward strand.
TTTTCTAACTTACGGACTTCTTAGACGGATGTGTTATACGTCTGCTCAGTACCTACTGGGAACTTTCACGAAGGATGACCCGGTGCTCGAGTTGGTTCAAATCTCGAGACGCGCAGTCTGCAGCATTTTGAAGATAGCCCAAGGACCAGCACGCATCGGGCAGAAGCGGCGTTCCACATTAACCAGATGGAGGTCTGGAGGACATTTAATAGCGCCCGCGCATTATGCGCGCCGCGTCAGCGACCACCTGAACGTGCGGTTTCCAGGACGGTGAATAAGACCCAGGGGCGTGGTGTGCTGGCCACCAAGGTCTCCGGACTTAACGTGATTAGACTTTTTGTGGTGGTACATTAAAAATATTGTTTATTCTGTGCCGTGCGACTCCAGTCCAGGAGAGATGATCCCTCGTATCGTACACGGAATTTTGAGGTGGTGAACGTGAGAAAATCTATGGCTCGTCGTGCCTACGTACTCGGTTGTGCTGCGAGCGAGGTCAGGATTTCGAGCCTTTCCTTTGACTTTTATTAAGTTTTTGTGGACGCCCCTGTGTGTTAACTGTATAGGTACCTAGTTGTTATTTGTAGTAGGCAAATAAAAATAGTGAATTTAAAAATCAATTTGTTCAATTTGTTTTTTTTTTTCTATCACTTCTGAGTGCCCATAGGACCTAATTACCTAGGTAAGTAATTTTATATGCCAAAGATAGGGTAAGTACCCACATGTACCTAGGCTGCGCCACACAAGTTGGCGGATATGAAGTCAACAGCTACAAGCTGCACAATAGGGTGAAATGGCCAGTTTGCCGACCACCACCGGTTCACGACCACTTTTTCATAAAACCACTATAAATAGTTAAATAAAAGCGCGCCAACGTTTGTTTTGGTTTTTGAACGATACTTTAGTCTATCGCTTCCCCTCCGCGACACTGTGATTTGTCTTCTGATACGTGATGCACTTCAATGAGCCTGTGAACCAGACCCATAGTGGACGTGTCGGAATTGGTTGCACAAATTTACGAAAAAAATAGTGAGAGGACACTTTTTCAACCGCAAGTAAAACAAGTTTTTGTCGAGATTCACGCATCCAAATGTAGCTTGGAATGTTTAGAAAAACACGTTTTTACCCGTAAAGGGTCATTTTAATGTAAAATATGCGCTTTTAATTAAAATAATAGGTGTTCGGCAAACTAACCTACTAAAATTGTGTATGCATCATTTCACGACCACATGGTCGGCAAATGACTATTTCCCATCGATCTTCTTCATAAATTTTCTTACTGATACTTCATGGTACGGCATTTTAGTCTTTGTCACTTTGATCTTTAGGACGTGGTTTATGTACACTTCAGAATGCGACCAGCAAAATGTGTTGATTACCATTAAAATATAAAGCATTATTTCGGTGGTCGACAATCGGTCAGCTAACGACCACGTGTCTTATGCCGTACAAAAATTACTAAATAAGTAAATAAAATTATTAAAATTACTAAATAAGTTTGAATAGATGAAAAATAAATATCATTAAAATAATTGAATGAATAATATTAGATAACTAAAATTAAATGTCATTTAAACATGATTATTTGATGCTGTTATTATTTACGACCCTAAGAACATGCTCTAAGGCTCTTTTTTCAATGGCTTTTGAGTGGACGTCAACTAACGAAAATGTCGGACGCAAACTGACCAGACGTGGACGGGAACTAAAAAATAGCACATTTTGATAAATCATTATTTATTTTATACTTACTAACATAAAATACAAAAAAACTTATGTTTTTTCAATTATTTAAGGTTTTTTCTAAACTTCTGAGTATTATTTGAATCAGAACATTATCATTATAGTGAATAATGTCACTTCAAAGATTACCAGTCAACTAAGTGGTCGTGAACTGGCTGGTTCACCCTATCCAATCCTGACAGAAGCTCACATAAAGCCGCACGTTGATTGGGTTTTAGCTAACTTCACATCGGCCAACTTGTGTGGCGCGGCCTATAACATTTGTTTACTTTCAAGAGTGTCAAAAAACCTTACAATTAGGGTAAGTAAATAGGTAGGTATTTGTCAAAAATAGGATACCTAAATTGGTTATCTACTCTGAAAATTCCTAGGTACCTACTTACATATTTAAGTTACGCATTAAAATAAAACATTAAGTAGGTAATTATGGAACTAGATACCTACAAGTAGGCCACGAATTTTTAGCTGTTTTTAAACGTGAATTAGGTCTCGACTAGGGACTAGGTCTAAGAATCTGTAGGTAAGTAGCCTCCTTCAACAGCATTACATAGCCTTACTAGCATTTCCTTGTAGATTTTGAACCTACCACATGAATCTACGTATGCTCTCGCTAGAGAAAGTCCGAAAGAAGTTCTTGCAGACACTTCACAAGCGACATTACGGGTACTGTCTCTACATGTATCCAATCAATTTTATTTAAAGCTACATAGGGTTCAATTTATTGGAAGTTCGCCGATTGAATGTCCAGATGGTAACCGCTAGTAAGATTTTTTGGGGGAAAATTGACGCACCTGTTTATAAGTGACAAACTATGTAGGTTTTACGTACTAGATAACTATTTGAGAGCCAGTAAACACACCACCCTCACCCCCTTTTTTCCCTATCCCCGTTTAATCGCACAGTCCTGTGACCTGTTTCTGGACAGATGGACGCCAGTAGTGACGCTCTGTTTGACATATTGTGAAAGTGTGACGTAAAAGTGATTTCATTAATTTTGTGCTTTTACAGATGTCTTCTTCGTCTATGTTATAGATTATTAATTTTTAAATTCAATGTATATTTGATTAATTTGATTATTTGTTAAATTATGTTATAATATTTATGATTTACTAGATTTTTTTTTCTAGTTGTAATAATGTTGTAGTTGACTATGATCAATTAACGTAATGTAATACCGAAATAAAAAAAATGAAAGAATAGAATAGAATATCATTTATTGTCATAGTATATAATTTACACATTTTTACTTGGTAAAATAAATTATATAAATGGTTCTACCATGGACTCGTCACAATTACAGTAATTTTATTTAAGTACTCTTATCTACCCTCACAAAAAGAAAAAATATAGGTTGGATTACATCAGAGAATGACAACAGCAATAAACATAAACAAAAATTTAAGTTTTAACTTCCATGATTCCCTCATTAGACAATAAGTTTGATCATAATATAATTGTTAATTTTTGAGAATTGTCAGACATTAATTACAAATAAGTATGTAGGTATTGTAGGTACATGAATTCACTATATACAAATAAAATCAATATGACTCAGCTCTGTACAGAGGCATCGTTAAATCATAATTACAATAAAATAATAGTAAACAAATTCAGTCCCGTTATTTAAAATAAATATGGGTATGCATTAATGCAATCCTTCTTCTCCTTCCTACTTTCAAGAACGCTTTATTTTACGGCGTTCTCTTTTAACCCGTTTTTTTAAATCATCTGAGAATCTTAATCTTGACCTCCCTAAACATAAGACAAATTTTTAACCTTCATCTTTTACTCTGGAATCTGTTAGATTATGGAATGAGTTATCGCTAGATATCAGACGCGCCCCATCACTGAATGTTTTCAAACAAAGAGTTAAATTGCATTACCTGTCTTTTTAGGTATTGATTCTGCTCGCTTTAAATATTTATTTATTTAAGTAAGTAGGTATAAGTATTGATAGAATGTAATTATATAAGTAAGTTTATTTTTGTATTATGTAATACAAGTATGTTTATGTGTCTAGGTAGGCATATATATATTTATTTCAATAAATATTATTTATTTACTTATTGGTTAGGTGTTATTATTGCTTATTTTTGTTTGTTATTTGTATTCATTGTTTATTTTTTAAATTATTTTTTGTTAAAGCCGCTGTTTTAGTTAATTTGCTATATCCTGTCCGTTCATGGTTGCCTGGAAGAAATCGCTTGAAGCGATAAGGCCGCCATTTAGTATAACTAATTTTTAATGTTTTTATTTTTCATGTGTTTGTATTGTATTTGGTTAAGCTAATAAAGAATTATCTATCTATCTATCATTAACTTTAATGAATTCTGGTAAATGAAAATAATTTAATTTAAAAATGTCAGCTGTAAAGAGGCTTCGTCAAACAATAATACGTTAATTACATTAGAATAATCAAATAAAATAATATAAACATTGGAAAAAATATAAAGTACACTTTAGTAATAAAAGTACCTACATAAGCAGTAATTAAAAAGAAAGGGTTATCTGTTTGTCCTTTATTAAGTGGAAAGGTGATAATTCAGACCACGATTATGCTTAACTTTTACTACGAACCCAACCCAAAATACGAGAAAAAAAAACATCTGCTGTTTCATACAGTCGCTTTTTTCCTCGAATTCCGGATTGGTCCTGTAGTAAAAGTTGTTCATAATGATGGTCTGAATCACCTCATTTCGGCTTAGCACACTAGTTCTCAATAATCCTGTATAATGTATACGCACCGTAAGATGTTTCATTTTTTTGGCCTGCCCACATTTATCAAAGCACTTTCGCCAACACAGTCAAACCCGAGTCCCTTATAAAATTCTTTCAAATTCTGATTGAAAGTGTCTACGAAAAGGTACACATCATTTCCTTGTTTCAAACACTCATTCGCAACAGTCTTGACGAGAAACGTTCCGTATCCATTTTTCCTATAACTCGGTTTGCAGTAAACGTGCCGTAAATAGTTTTGTTCATTCAAAAATATCCAGGCAAGTAAGCGATCTTCAAGCGAATATAGTCCGTATGAGAGGCCATTAGAAGCTAGAGTGGCGAAATAGATATATGATGTCTGGTCCTGGTACAGCCATGCGTCGTTAACCTGTTGAATATGATCTGGTTTGACGGTTGCCAAATAGGTGTTCGGTGGGCACCTAAAAAAAACAACATTTTTAGGGTTTCGTACCCAAAAGGTACAAAAAGGGACCAAATTACATACTAAGACTCCGCTGTCCGTTCGTCAGTCCGTCTGTCTGTCTGTCCTGAATTTTTAGCCATTTTTTGCTCGATATTAAAAACGTTGACAGGTGCTTAGATGCTTGAAATTATCACAGAATATTAAGTTTTATCTTCCCATCAAAAATAAATTATTAAAATAAAATGTATCAAGGGGGCACAGCCTTCTCTATCCCACTGCTGGATATATGCCTCTCTCTTACTGAGCCATCTGCCTAGGTCCTGTGTAAATCGTATCCAGAGCTTTTAGTACAGATGGGTTAGTCCAGGTTTACACGTAAATTGAAACTACAGCTGTTTCCGTATGGATCTATACATTTTTGTACAGTGGGGTGCATGGAAGGAGCCTCTCCGAGCGGCGAATGTTTCTACGACTATCTAACACTATGCCCGGCCTACCGTGGACACGTGAAAACGTGACTAATCCTTCCACCACAATGGCCAACCCAAACGGACCTTTTCAGGACCCAAACGGAAGGACCGTTTGGGTCAGGACTCAAAAGGTCCTTCTTAGGACCCAAACGGCTCTTTTCAGGGCCCAACCCCAAATGGTCCTTCTCAGGACCAACCAACACAGGACCTCAGTTCTCCTCAGAATAGTTCCAGACACAATCACGATGTGCTCCATAAATCAACCCTTACCGCAATCTCAGTCAACATAGAGGAGTTTTCCGAGAATAAAGCAGAATTGCTTTCTGATTTATGTCTCAAAACAGGATGCCACGTTCTCTGTATCCAAGAGACACACAGAAATGAAGATCAACAAAGACCCAATATCCCAGGCATGAAACTCGTTGTCGATACACCACGCGCAAAATATGGCAGTGCTATCTTTGTGAAACCGGATCTATATGTAAAATCAGCCTCCTGCCGCACAGACAACTCCATTGAACTGCTCACAATTGACAGAGGAAGATGCATAGTTTCTTCAATATAAAAACCTCCTAACCAACCATTCAAACTCCAGAAAACTAACAACTTTAACAGACATAAATCTAAAATTGTCATTGGAGACTCCAATAGTCACAATACGGAATGGGGCTACTCATCAACAAATCCAGACGGCGATGCTGTTATAGAATAGGCAGAGGCTGAAGACCTCCAGTTGTTACACAGCGCTAAAATTCCTCACTCCTTTAATAGCGGTCGCTGGAAGCGCGGCTATAACCCCGACCTGTTATTTGTAAGCAACAACATAAGCTCGATGTGCCGTAAGAGCGTTGGCTTGCCAATCCCTCATACCCAACATAGACCGATCATATGCCACGTTCAAGCGGCAATAAAACCTCAAAAAGTACGTTTCCGCCACGGCTTTAACTTCTCGAAAGCAAACTGGGATAAATATTCAGAAATCGTAGATGCCAAACTGAACAACATTGATCCATCACCACAAAACTATGATTGAACGAAAATTTGTAGAATCTGTAAGGACTGCATCACGACAATCTATTCCACGTACGTACGACTACGTCCGTCCGATAAGTACGTCTGTTGTACTTATATTTATTTAGTCACATGCCTTTCACAATGTACAAATGATAGGTACTGGCCAAATTGTGACATTTTTTATTTGGACTATTTGGTTGTGCACTTATGCTACAAATCATAAATAGTCCGATTTCACAAGCCAGATATAAGAGAGACGGGGATGATAACTCTGCGTGATGTGGAACGTAGCTGTCAAACGTCAAGAGTGACAGAGCCCTTTGCAGACGCGGTTAATTCCCGCCATATTCGTCGTTTCGTTTGCTTCGAGTTTTTTCTAATAACAAAAGCTCAAGTTTTTTTTTCCAATAATTTATTGTAATTATGCTTTAAATTATAAACACAAATCAAGAGAACAAAACAGAAAAGGAGTTAAAGGCAGCCGGCTGGCCTGCCACCTTCCCGACGTCGACTGAACGCTTGGTCGATTGCACACAGGATCACCGCTTGGGCAAGTCAATTTCACGTCGCACGAGGTAAGTCCTCACTCCTTTTATACTGGCTTTCTCCCCTTGATTTTCCCTCTTATAACCAGGTTGTGGTATTTATGACACCACTATTCATTGCCATAATGTAGAATTTTCAGTTTATAATTGCCTTCTAGTATCGATGTTCGTGTAAGTGTGTTGTGCTTTCTGTGATTTTAGTTCTCCTTTTATATTTTTTTGTTACTTTCCTACTATGTTACAGGATGTAATTCTTAGTTATTTGCTATATTAACACAATAAGATATGGAGTAATAGAGTTCCAGATTTTCATTAGTTTTCTCTAGGCATTCATCAGGTTGTTATTTTTTTTCTTGTGACACCTTACTTTGGAAATTTGCACTTTCGCCAAACCAAAGAGCGGCATTTTTCACGTTTAACAATAAATGTGATTTAAATGATTTGTAATGAAAACGCGATATTTAAAAAATCTTTTAAATGTATAACACCTGTCCCGCCATAATTAAAATTTCCTTTTTCTAGTTTATTAGTTGTTATCATAATATTATTTTGTAAGATAATTACTTTTTCATTTTGAATTTAATACATATATGTATGTATTCATAAGACACTTTCGTGTTTAGGCGTAAGTTTGCAGGCAGGACATTTTTTTATAAACCCTGGTTAGTTTATTTTTGGTCATTCTGTTATTTGTATCTCACTTATAAATGATTTAAATTATATAATTTAACTGAATACGTCCCCGGACTCAATAAAGACTCTTCCTAACTCCTCGAACGTATAAAATGCTCTACAAAACTGACCCTTTCTCCGATGAAACTATCCTAGCTGGGTATCCATGATTTCGAGCATAGACATGACCCAAATTAGTAAGAAAGCATGGTCTACTATTCAAAAACTTACAGGAGACCCTCCAGAAGCTACGAAACCTAGCCCAGTAACGGCAAATCAGATGACCCACCAGCTCTTTGTCAATGGAAAACCAACCCACCGACTTCCCGAATCCCCGAAACCCACATCGCCTTCTGCAAACTTTAGTAATATCAGTAAGCCATTCTCTAAATCCGACATTGTACATGGCATCAAAGATTTGAAAAGCGGCAAAGCTGCTGGCGTAGACGAGATAACAGTCGAACAAATCAAACATTTAGGATCCTCTGCAGTATCATGGCTTCTTGCACTCTTCAACAACTGCCTCCAGCAAACACACATCCCCAAGCACCGGCAAAGAGCCAAAGTGATTGCACTGCTTAAGCCTGGAAAATGTCCCAAAGACCCTAAAAATTACCGGCCTATATCTTTGCTATGTCATACTTTCAAACTGTTTGAAAGAATGATCCTAAACCGTCTCACCCCTGTAATTGAACCTATTCTTACTCTGGATCAAGCAGGCTTCAGATCCGACAAATCATGTACCACACAAACCCTAAAGCTCACCCATTTTATCGACGACGGCTTCGAATCAAAAAATGACACGGGTGTGATTTTTGTTAACTTGTCCGCTGCGTATGACATAGTTAACATCAAAAGACTACTTCTCAATGTCCAAAATTTAACCCAAGATACCGGTTTCGTGAAAATTCTGCGAGAAATACTGAACAACAGATGATCTCGCACTAAAGATAATCATCTAAATAATTTAAAAATATTAGACACGTATTTTTTCTTTTGTCACTTAAACAAAAATTGATGAGAATATAAAGTTAAAGTTCCGCGTGACGTCACGAGTGTCATACAAATGTATAGACTTTCGTGAAAGACGTGACATCACGACCACCACTCCCACACTTTGACAAGGTTTATCGTTGCCATTTATTGTTTTATTGGCAAAAGAAAAAAATACGTGTCCAATATTTTATTGATAATCTTAACTCACGCATAATTAGATAATAATGATTTTTTTACCTAGTCATCATGCCTATTGTAATATTTTTTTTTACCAAGTTATCATGCCTATAATAAACCTAGGAGAAGAGGACGATCTAAAATGTATTGGATGGACTGTGTACAAAGAAGATAAATTGGGAGTTTACTTAGAAATGACGGATGATAGAAATGAATATACGGCAAGGCGCATAGCACGGAGAACTGATGATTAGCTTGAAAAGTTCTCGAGTAGAGATCATGAACCGGCAAGCGCAGCGTAAGCCGTCCACGTGGATGGATGATCTCATTACGACCGCAGGATCGCGCTGGACACAAGACCAACCGGTCTTATTGGAGATTTTTAGGGGAGGCCTATGTCCAGCAGTGGACATCCTATGCTGAAACGAAGACGACAACTAGAAATGAATTTAGGAAACGGATATGTTGCACCGACTCTATTTAAATGGGAACAAGGTAGAAGAATGATAATAACAAAAAAAAAATACGTATTACTTACCTAACATCCTTGTACGGTGTGGAATTTTTATCCAAGTAGAAAGTCTCAAATCGATAGACTTGAAGAATGTCGAATGCTATCCTTGTTTTCAATCTTTCCACCAGACTAATCGTCGAATATGATGCCATTCTGACTTTAATAGAACTCCAGTCTACGAGTTTTGTACTTGCTAACGCCTCTTCAAGTTTACTTGTATCTTCGTGGAAGGTGAAAATGAAGCATTCTTTTCTGCTGCTCCTGTTCTGAAATAGTGACGAAATAACAACCCATTCTAATCTTTAGAAATAAAAACCTGTCCTAACTTTTTGCTATTGTAATTATACTAAGGCAATCGTGAGGCGCCAACTTGACCATACAAAAACAATAAGCTGTGATCTACCTGTAAATATTATTCGATTTGAGTGATTTTTTTCATGTAATTAACACATCAATCGCTAGGAGTATACCTACGTATTAGTTTTTACAGTTTTTTTTTAAAAACTTAATGTTTTAAGCCTCTAAAAAGTCATATTTTAACGCAAAATCTTGCTGAAAGGTTAACATAAAATAAAAACTTTTCTGAAAAAAATAAAACATGCAATATTTGTTACTCAAAGAATTGACAACAAAACATAACATTTCGCTACAATTTAAGGGGTGAAAAGAGTTTTCTCCCGAAATGTAAATTTTATCAAAAATGTACCAAACATTTTCACGATGCCCTACAAAAAACACTGGTCGATTCACGATCCTCTTAAGCCGCATTCTTAATAAAGACATAGTTTATGTAGTAAGTAGATATTTCTCCGTTATTTTGTCTTTTTCTTTCTTTGACAATTTTAATTCACTAATTGTAAAACACAGAATACATACGAACTACTACTGAGTAACTATGCGTTTATTAATAAGAAGAGGGTTTCGCTAGAGTTAACTATAATTAAATATAAGTATTAATAAAAGCAAAATCCTAAATAAATATGTCTAGGTACACAACATACTATTTTTCCTTGCGTAGGAACTAGTTTCCGAAACACGGGTTCACCACACCCAGTCTGGTAGCTAGAGCCTCCGAAAAACTTGATGTGCTTTTCTTAAATAAATACTTTTTGTATTTTTTTTTTAATTTGAATGTTGCACAGAAATTCGGTAAAATGGTCTTTTTAGTTAAATTTTGTAAAACAGGAATTGTTTTTCGGCTTTCGGAATATTTCGGTTTTTTGTTGTATATTAAAATTTATACGCCATTTGCGTGTTCATGAGGCATTTTTTTTATTTTGTTTTTTTTTTTTTTTTTTTATTTCGAATAGGTTCGCGTTTGACTACAAATTGAGGGACACTATTTACTCATTAACAAACAAACTTATGATATATATGTATATCATAAGAGTTTCTTCAAAATAATACATGCGGTAAAGAAATCATGTATACCAAATATCTTCAGTCATACAAGTCAGAATAAAAGTAAAGTTATAAAAATACATTTATAAAAGACAAAAAGGAAAAATGTAGTTAAAATTATTTGAAATACCATAACAGATAAGCCAACGAATCCACTATTTAAATCTCCATAGGGGCAATATACTTTAAAGTTAAATGATTTTGTAAGTTCTGGTAACTTCATGTTCGTGACTAGAGCGTAGTAACCGAAGATGTTCTGAGGCCAAGTTATTTTCAGTTTCTCTTTCAGCAAATGCCACTGATGCAAAGGTAGCTCTTGCAGAGGATCCATCTGTAATACAGTCACAGAATTAATAATTAACCGAAGCGAAGCGAAGATAATTTTGCCGTCGTCTGTTAGGATGTTGATTTTTTTACTGGCCGCATTTTTAAACAAACCTCGATGAAACTTGGTACACCGGTTTCATATTATTATCATCGTCGGCGATTTTTGATTGGGGTAGAGGGATTCCCTCAAAGAGGGAGTGAGTTTGCTGTCGCGCTTTTTATCAGCCAATTTAGATAATATTTGGCAAGATTTAATTGTTTACTTTCTAAAATAACCTAAAACCTAACTAAACAATCCTAATAAGATTTGCAAGTATGAACGAAATCGGTCAAGAACGAGTAGAGATTTTCAAAGACTTATGAAATGTAGTTTAGAACTAAAGGCTGCCGTGGCTCGGATGACACGTTAAATTGTACGTTCCGGTTGTTTTAACCGTTCAGCCATGTCAGAGGCCTAAATACACTGACACCAGGCCTAGACGAACTTATTATTTAATTTAGGTAGGTACCTATTGTGAACTCTGTCTAATTGTGGCGTTTCACGCTCAAGCCCATGATGCTGATATTGTACCTGTACCTTCCTACGGGAATACCACAATCAGAGGAGTCACCCAACTTCAACTGGACAATATTTCCAGGGTCCTAGATTTGGGGACAGCACATCCGACAGAAGCCGTGGTGGTCTAGTGGTAGTGACACCCGCCTCACAATCGTGAAGTCGTGGGTTCAAATCCCGGTCCCGTATCAATGAGTTCTTTGGAATTTATGTACAGAATTTAACACCGTTGGCTTTTCGGTGAAGGAAAACATCGTGAGGCAACCTGCATATGTCAGTAGAAGAAATTCGATGGCATATCTGAATCCACCAACCCGCACTGGGCCATTGTGGTGGATATGGCCCAAACACCCTTCGTGGGTAGGCCTACATCCTGCAGTGGACTATTAAAAAAAGGCTGATACAGTACAGTACATCCAAGATTTGGGGGAACAAACGTTCTCCAAGATTTGTTTTCTCCAAGATTATCTTGTAACTACTTCTAAAAGCTGAAATTTGGTGTACGGGTGAAAAAAATGTTCAATCGGGCTAGTGGGCCTCCCCTAAAGGTTTCCAATTACCGTTGGTTACCAAACCCGTTGGTAGCGGCTTGCGTCCATCGCGATCCTGCGGTCTTAATTAGGTCATCCGTCCACCTTGTGTGGGACGTTCTACGCTGCGCTTGCCGGTACGTGGTCTCCACTCGAGAACTTTTCGACCCCATAAATCGTCAGTCATCCGTGCTACGTGCCCTGCCCATTTATTTCAACTTGCCAATCCGCTAGTAGTTGTATCACTTACCGAAAATTTTAACGTTTGATGAGCAGGTTTAACTTCTGCGTCTTCCCAATGCTAACTAAAAATATTATCTGTATCAGGAGCTCATATTTATTTTTTCTAAATAACCATGAAAAGTCCTTGACTATATAATCAACTTGTAAGTACTTTTTGTTCATTTTGTATTATAATTTGAGAGCACAAGATGTTTTAATTATGTAAAACGTTAAACGTGTAAAAAGGAGCGTGGAGCCTTGAAAAACACCAAGAACTACCTAAGTGATGCGAAATTGTGTGTACTTCTCAGTTATAAAATACTAGCGATCCGCCCCGGCTTTGCACAGGTGTATTATGCATATAAACCTTGAATTAATGAATTAATCTATCTATTATATATCCCGCATCAAAATCCGTTTGGTAGTTTTAAAGATATACTCGTAAGCATACATGGGGACAGACAGCGGGAAGAGACTTTGTTTTATACTATGTAGTGATGATAGTGGATGACTCCTTTAATATTTTCAATACTTGGTGATTCTTAGGAAAAAGAGTATCAAAATCATTTTTATAGATTTTATGATTTTCACGCTTTGCATAGATTTATTTTCAACCGACTTCCAAAGAGGAGGAGGTTCTATGTTCGTCTGTATTTTCGCCAACTGTGAACCATATAAAAAAAAAATTTTTGTTCGAAATGGTATATTATTCCCTAGGTGGTTGGTTCTATTTCAATTTTATCGAAATCGACAGGGCCGTCTTTGAAAAATAAACAATAATGTAATAATTGTATTGTAATATCAATTCGAGCGAAGTATTCGAATATTGTACACGATGGAAGTTGGTTTAGTCATTTTTTGCAAAAAATAATTACTATAAAAAAGGTCTTGCAAAGTGGGACCAGTCTCGGACCAGACTGTGTACTGTGTAGCTCAAATAATCCATTAAAATATACTTAAATAAATGCGCAGAGTAAAACAACCGCATTGAATGCTTAATTTAAATGGAATTTCATTTTTTCTAATTTGGTTTTTGTCCAAGGCTGCCATCAAGTCGCCATATTTTACAAGCAATGTCAAAAGATAATAAGATCCGAAAATATGAAATTTCTTTGCATGAATATTATTATGAAAGAAAATAATATGAAATCATTTTCCAAAACAACTAAAGTAAATAATTAAATACTGTACCAGGTAATGGCCCAAGCTCGTCATAGATAAATTATAAATATATAATCATACTAGCTGACCCGACCACGCGTTGCTGTGGCTAAATAAATTAAAATTGCGACTATAATTTGAGATTTAAACTATCCTATCTCTCAAGTTGGATCCAGTGCCGGATTTGCCTAAAGGCTGACTAGGCCCGGGCCTAGAGCGGCCAGATTTTAGGGGCGGCCAAAAACATGTCGCTCATCTAGTACTACAAAGACGGAACTGTCATTTTACAAATTTTACAGGAGGGCGTTTTAAAGTTTTTTTTACTGTTCTGTTTTGTTTTATTATTTCAATTTATATTATTTATAACTGCAACCAGGATATTTTTGATGTTTAAATATATAGGTAGAGTACAATAGCAAAAATATTTAAAAAAGTCAAGTGTAAGTATAGAAAAAACCACTTGAAATGATTTGACACATACAATTGTGTCATTGTTGCATTGAAAATGTTTTATTTTGGTAATTGTGATACTGAAATAGGTATAAGTTAATTTTATTTAAAACACTTAATTTGAGATAATCATTTATTACAGCTTAATTGAACACTGAATAATTAACATTACTTAATTGCACGTAACTCACAGGTTAATTTGTATTTTTTATCCTTATTTCAAACCACTTACTGAATAATTAACACTCCTTTGAATAATTACGTATTGGTACATAAATCACAGATTCATTTCTTATCCTTATATCAAAATACTTATTGAAATAACTTAAGGCTATCGCTAATCTTTTTAATTGAAATAAGAGTTTTATGTTGGTTTCAAACCAAGTTAGCTTACAAATACTAGGAACTAAGATCGTAGAATCAAAATAAGTGAAAAACAAAACATAACAAAACTAACGCTTTTCTAAGAAAAACAAAAAAACGTATCAAAATAAACCTTATACAAAAAAACAAAAAAAAACTTTTAAAAAATGTTTGCCTAGCCAGAAAAGACAACTTATAAGATAGAATCAAAGAAATACTTATATTGTTTTGGAACAACCTGTTTCTCTATCAAGTAAAACAAATCTTTTTTCTTCTGCTCTGCAATAGGGATTTTAGAAAGATATGCGGGTTTTAGTGTCATGTTTTGAATAGTGTTTTCTCTTCGTGATCTGCCGGATCTTCTGCGCATAGACCATGTTTTAGGCTTGATGAGAACCTTTGTCCAAGCGTCATTTTCGTCGAACGTAGTTTTGTACTCATAAGTGTCACTGTTCTTGAAGAACCGTATCATTTTGACTTCCGTTAGTTTCATAGTATTTCCGTCTGTGGTTTTAGTAGAATTCATCCCTATTTCTTCAGTCAATGCTTTCAGGTCAATGAAGTCATCGTAGTTGAGCTCTTCTACTTTGAAATTCTCACCAGTTTTTTTTTGCATTACGTATAATTTGTACGTACTGACTTGGGACATAGATCGGACCCGATTTTTTAGCTCTTTTAATTGATTTCTCAATGAGAGAGTGAGCGTTATCCCCTTCATTCTGGGTATGTCCACGAATCAGGAATTTATGAGTCACTGATTTTAAATTAAGTGTTGATACAGCGTGGAAATACATCGCCAAAATGAACCTGTAATAAATAAATAATGAAAAAAATTAAAAGACGGACACTATCCAAAACGAGTTACTATAAATTGACATACTTGTTTTTCTGCTGTCCACAACAGTTGTCAGAATAAAAAATAATGTCACTGTTTGGATGAGATTCTGCAATGTTTTCTAAATATTTGAAAACGCACGTTTCTATTTCGGTCGATCCACGGTTGCCCAAACCTTCATGCCAAAAGTAGCATGTTGTGTTTTTATGTTTGACATCAGTGACCTAAAAGAATACTATGTACACTACAAAATTTTAATAATCAACGACAAATAAATTTTGCAATATTTACTACACAAAAATCTAACTTACTGTAAAGTTGTAGCAATTTAACTTGGATTTGTAAAAAAAACCTGAAGTTTCTCCTAGTGGCACAGGCATGCCGTGGTGGTCTAGAGGTAGTGACACCCGCCTTACAATCATGAGGTCGTGGGTTCAAATCCCCGGTCTCGTACCAATGAGTTCTTTGGAATTTATGTACGGAATTTCACACCACTGGCTTTTCGGTGAAGGAAAACATCGTGAGGCAACCTGCATACGTCCGTAGAAGAAATTCGATGGCGTATGTGATTCCACCAACCCGCACTGGGCCAGCGTGGTGGATATGGCCCAAACACCCTTCGTGGGTAGGCCTACGTCCTGCAGTTGACTATTAAAAAGGCTGGTACAGCTTTACAGCACAGGCATAACTGCTTGTAAGTCGTAAATGGCGACAATTTTAGTACTGTCGGGTTTGTTGCAATCTTTTATATCGGCTGCTTTTTCTTTTTTGGTTTTGATGATCCTCGTAGCCTTTTTTCAGTGACAGTTTTTCTTCGCCAACAGCATTTTTATGGTGTTTTTTGGTGCTACAAAGACAGAAAATACATTTACGTCGTTTTGCACCTAGAAATAGAAAAAAATAATGTCATAATTACCTAAACGACGATGTAGCACTCTGACACGACTGACCGTCACGGAGCGTCCCGCGCAACTGACCAATGAGGCGTCGTTACACTCAGAGCGAGTCAGTTTTTGTACCGGTGCAACAAAGACAGTGGCGCCATCTTACACTCATTTATTGAACAATAAAAACGACTTTGTAACACCATACGTATTGAACATTTTAGAACATTCTGGCATCATTAACTCATTTTTGCATTTTGTGACAATTCCGTCTTTGTAGTACTAGATGAGCGATTGTGTGTGTACCATAATATAATTATTAAAAGAACACTAACAAAACTGTCACATTACTGCAAAATATATTTGTTTCATCTATCCCATCCTTTGAAAAATATTCCACAAAAACAGTGGAGTTGATTTAGTCGCCCTATCAGCGGGCGGTCAGTGAAGATTGTTAACTCCAACAAATTGAAATGCAAAAATGTTCTTTAAGGCAAGTTTTACAGAGTTCACATTCTAGCTCGATGCTCATTGCTGTAGTTGGGGACACGTGTGCGGAAATACTTTGCTGTAGGTTTTAACACAAGAAATGAAGCTTTATAATTTTTGGGGTGCTTCGTTGCACAATACCCAAAGTTGGCAATACGTAATTGTTTTACCATAATTCACGATTGGAGAGCCATATAACAATAAGAGTTGCTAACAATTGCCTTAAATCTTTCACTTTGTGAATTTTATGAGGGTTTTACAATACTTTGTATTTTTTTGAGAGGGCAGTATAACTCGCACTTGTTCTTCAGCACGTGTCCTAACATTTGCTTTACCTAAACACGTTATCATAAATTAAGGTTTCTAGAAATAAAGCCGAAAATAAAATATTTCTGGAAAGTATTGTCTTTCATATAAAACGTACTTTAAAATCTACCAACAGGGATTTCATTGGTTTTTACTGCATGGTTAACGACGCTCCAAGTTGTATCTCAGTCAGTTTTCAACCGAGTATGAGGTACAGATTTCATGTGCCTCTGATTGCAATTTTACGTGTAGGTACTTATAAATCAACAACTTTAATCAATACCACCATAGTGAACAAAGAGACATTTAAAAATATTCTCAGGACTTTATGAGTGCAATTTTTTTTAAGTGCGATAACACCTTAGTGGAGCTGAGTATTGTGAACGGGCTAAGGAAAAGAATGATTAACAAAAAGATGATATTAGAAAATCAGCAGAATTCAGAATTTTTTAGAAAAACTTCCACTAGTTCTGAGATCGTCACAACCGATTAAAAACAAGTACATCCACGTGTTATTAAGTCTAACGATGCGCCATCAGTATCCGTCAGCGAAGACACTCCAAAAATGAGTCAAGTGAAAGAAGAAATTTCTACGTGTTTACCAGTGCAGTGCTGATGGAGTCGACGATGATCCTGCAAAATGGGTTATTAACGAATTTACGCGTGATTACATATGTAAGCACGGAGCCAATCAATATATGGAAAATGATTTTTGCAAGAGTGAACGTACTTATAAATATAAGTGTGGAAATTGACAAAATGTTTGGTCGAACGCCATCATTTGAACGGTGAAAAAGTTTCAAGAAAGTGGTTACTATACTCCAAGAGCATTGGGTGTGTTTTTTGTGGACCGTGTCTTCTTTTTAACGGTGGTACGAGCTCATTTGACTAAAATAAAGGTTTTAGTGACTGGAAGAATGCGCATCAAAGAGTATTAGCTCATGAAAATTCTCCGACTCATAAATTATCCGTTCTTCAAATGACAAAGAGAGTCAACACTTTAGGTCGCATAGACCAAACATTAACAATTCAGTACGATGAAGAAATTAATTATTGGAAAAAAACATCTTAAAAAGTAAAAAGAGTAGTAGCGTGTGTAAAGCGCTCGCGTCACGCGGATTAGCATTTAGAGGGAAACACGAAAAAATCGGCTCATTACACAATGGGAATTATTTGATGTCGTTGGAGCTTATTGCTTAATTTGATCTCTTTTTAGCTAAGCACTTAGGACGGTATGGAAATCCAGGAAGTGGATTTACTAGCTACCTTTCTTCAACAATATGTTAAGAGTTTATTCGCCTGATCGCTGAAAACGTTTTAAATGCAATTGTGACGGAAATGGGGGGACCAGATAAGCTGGCCTAGGGCGGCTCAGACTACTAGTCCGCCTCTGGTTGGATCGAACTGCACATGGTGTGCGAATTTTATTATAATCGGTTAAGTGGTTTAGGAGTCCATTGAGGACAAACATTGTGACACGAGATTTATATATATTAAGATTATAAATAGTTTTGTATTATCACAGACGCGACCAAAACGCCACCCTTTTATGTTGGAGATTCCTCATAATACGAACTGCCAGAATGTGGAATGCTTTACCTGAGTCTGTCTTTCCGCTAAAGTACAATGTAGGTGTCTTCAAATCTCGAGTAAATAGGTATCTTCTAGGTAAGCGTGCTACATCCTAGACCGCATTCAGGCAGTGTGTAGTCCGACGCAAACCTATTATTTTTTTTTTTTATCTATTTTACGATTTTATTATTATATACTACGGGACTAATCGCGCACTAATATAATATTTAAATAAAATTAATAATTCTAATATAAAATTAATATTTCACATCGATCCCACGGGGTCTAAAAAAGTTATTCAAGTTTAATTTTGAGAATTTGCGGCGTTTCGCCCCGCAAGCTGTTCGGCCTGCGGGGCGAATCGCCCAAGACTCTTTTTGAAGGTCTCCATTCGCCCCGCTCTAAACAATGTGGGCCGAATGAGACCTTCAAAAAGAGTCTTGGGCGATTCGTCCCGCGGGCCGAACCGCTTGCGGGGCGAAACGCCGCAAATTCTCAAAATTAAACTTGAATAACTTTTTTAGACCCCGTGGGATCGATGGGATTCATAAATAGAACATTTTTAGCAAATATTGTTAGGATTTAGCATAAAATTCTTCGGTCAATAAAGCAAAGACATTCGCTTCACATCGGTCGATTATTAATATATCTATTTAAATAGAGATTATTATATTTTTATGTGTTAAAGAGACGTAAGTTGAGCGGCAAAGATTTCGAAATTTGTCACAGACGTTGAGATTTACCATAACTATTGAGTTTATGTTATTAGTTTTTATTCAATAACTAATGTGAATATTCATTCACAGACGATTATTTCTATTGATATGTAAACTTGCGTGTGTTGAGTTGATGAGTAAGGTCGCCAAAAATTGTAAGTTAAATTCACGACTGATTGCGCGTTTACGAATGTTACGTAAAACGTATGGAAACATGGTATAATTCGTAAATTATAATAACTCTATTCCTAATGTATCTACCGGCACTGCGGAATATCGGCAAATGTTTATTTAATAATATTTATAATGTATATAATATTTGATGGCAAAAGGCCTGACGGCATGACGCTGGTCCCATGGAAGTGTGGACGCCCCTTAGTATGGGACGCAACTTGCGTCGATACTTTGGCACCGTCACATCTTCCTGAGACCGAGTAGGGCTGGAGCGGCGGCCAATTCGGCTGAGCAGCACAAGCGGCGCAAATATGCTAACCTCGGTAGTGGTTACATATTTGAGCCATTTGGAGTTGAGACTTTGGGTCCGTGGGGGCCGGGAGCTCATCTCGTTTTCAAAAGTCTTTCTGAGCGTCTGGTGGACGCGACGCGTGACCAAAATGCTGGTGTTTAATTGGCTCAACGTATAAGTATTGCCATTCAGCGTGGCAATGCTGCCAGCATGCTGGGCACGCTGCCAACTGGCAGTGGGCTTGAGCACTTGGATTATCTTTAGACCTTCAAGGGCCTGTGGATGATCCAATTGCTTTCTATGTAGTAGTAGTGTAGTATTGTCATTAAATAAAATTTAAAAAAAAAATTAATTAAAGATAAAAAAAAATATTTTAATGATACTACATACCTATTTACAAAATTACCTAGTTGCCTTACATTTGCTAGCCAAGGAAGGGTAGATGAAATTGTAATGTATAACTACTATGTGTTACAAACCAAATGTCATCAATGTGCCTACCCTCCTAAAGGGGCAACATTTTTAAATTTAATTAAGGGTTATTTTAATGTATAATTTGCGCAAATTTAGTAAACTTTATTTTGGTAAATAAATAAATATATTCTTATAAAAAATTGTGGAAGTCTTATACAAGCTTTCATCCTCTAGTTTAAGGGGTTCGGGGGTGAAAGTTTCGAGTTTTAGAATTTTTCTGTTGTATGTGTGTCATGACTGCCCTACACATCATTTTTCAGCTTTCCAGGACTTCGGGAAGTACCCTATAGGTTTTGATGATCATCACAGTGAGTCAGTCAGTGATGAAATTGGGTGTTTTTAGATATCAATAAAATCTTAAAGTATATGAGCTATGCAATTGAAACTTTATGGTGTATTAAGTCTATTCATCAGCCATATGACGTCCACTGCTGAGCATAGGTTTCCCTATGGATCTCCAATAAGACCGGTTGGAAGCAGCTTGCTTCCAGTGTGATCCTGCGGTCTTGGTGAGATTATCTGGCCACCTCGTATGTGGACGTCCTACTCTACGCTTGCCGGTACGTGGTCTCCACTCGAGAACTTTCGACCCCACCGGTCATCAGTCCTCCGAACTATGTGCCCTGCCCACTGCCATTTCAACTTGCCAATCCGCTGGACTATGTCGGTAACTTTCTACTTTTTATAGTCTATTAACTATTTAACTAAGTTGACAGAGCTGAAGAGATAACATATCATGAAAGTAGAGGTAATAGAGGAGATCGAAGTAGTGTTGTTGCGATAGTGATAGTCTATCCTATCTAATGCTATCGTGGCCTTGAAAATCAGTTATACTATCGATAGTACTGTCGAAACTATTGACATTTGGCAATACTATCGATAGCATCGATTGTTAAAAACGAATAATACTATTCCTAAACTTCAATAGTATCGATACTATCTATAGTATCAGTAAAAATACTATTGATAGCATAAGTTTCGATAATATCGATACTATTGACATGCGACGAAGTATCGATAGTAGATAGATCTATAAACTACTAGCTGACCCGGCCACGCGTTGCTGTGGCTAAATAAATTAAAATTGCGACTATAATTTGAGATTTAAACTATCCTATCTCTCAAGTTGGATCGAACTGCACATGGTGTGCGAATTTTATTATAATCGGTTAAGTGGTTTAGTAGTCCATTGAGGACAAACATTGTGACACGAGATTTATATATATTAAGATTGATACTATTCATAGTATCGATGCTATCGAATCGTATTCTAGCGATAGTATCGATACTAGCGATAGTATTCATAGTATAATTGTTCAATACTATCGATAGTATTGCTTACTTCGATAGTACTATCGATAGTGTAACTAAATTGTTGACATTGATTATTAACTATCGAAGTATCGCCTATCGCAACAACGCTAATCGAAAGGTTCTATGGATAGTTACACGCTTCGGTAGCTAAATCTGTTAATAGACGATAAGCCAATACATTTTGTCGATAGGCAATGAACATTTTGCTATGAAGGAGATGTTTTTTTTTTCAATATGATGATTACGGATACTTATGGTTCAAATTCTACTCCCAATTTGGATTTTTTATTGTATTATTGTGATGGTAAAACCAGACCCTAAAGATATAATGACGATGATATCTACTAATAAATTAAATTGACGTGTACTATGATTGCTGACAAACCATGAATAGGCGATTTTTAACAATCATATAAATTCAATGATAAATATTATCGGGTTCAATAAAAATAACTAGGTCAGATAATTAATTAGTCATTGGAATTGCAGTTTGTTGCTATTAATCACGCTATGTTTCATCGGCAACTTTTCAACGCCCAAGGAGATATTTGGTAATGTTTTGAAATTAAGTAAAATGAAAAGAAAAATGATTTATTGACACCAGTATTACAAAAAACCCTAGGTATCACTATCACTACATAGTATAAAACAAAGTCGCTTCCCGCTATCTGTCCCCATGTATGTTTATATCTTTAAAACTACGCAACGGATTTTGATGCGGTTTTCTTGAATAGATAGAGGTATTCAAGGGGAAGGTTTATATGTATAACACTTGTGCGAAGCCGGGGCGGGTCGCTAGTAAAATATAAAATATGTAGAATGTTACAAAAAACGGACGTAATTATAAAAAACCTGACAAGTGCGAGTCAGGCTCGCACATTAAGGGTTCCGTACAAATCCAGAAAATTTCACAAAATTGGGAAGTAAGTGGTTAAAATCTCTGTACTAAAACCATCGACAAAAAGTTTTGCTTTTTACTTTTCTCGTCATACATCGAAAATTACACAATGTTAAAATAATTAAAAACCTGTTTTAGCATGTGCTAATGAAGTTCTTTTATATGATACGTTACATGATACGATTTACCCACTTTGAATTTTGAACCCATAAGGTAAACGTACGTAATTGCGGACGAGTCCCAGAACGCGGACGTTACTCGGTTTTTTAATTTTTGTAATTTTCTACGAAAGTTTAACTTAATCTTATGAATGACAATAAATTCTTGGTCATATTTCAAAGTATTATACAGGCAAAACTGTACACGTAGTGTAATGGTGTCCAAACCAAATTATCTCAAAAGTGCGGTGTCGTAAAATTTTCGTTAATCTGTTAATTCAGTAGCTGAATTTGGTGCCTACCCTGTCATCAACTTCAGTTAAATTCTTAGTTGTCTAATGTGATACAGTAAGTGTGCTATTTTATTACGATACTTAGATAAATTGCCTAATATTATAACCTATAATCTAGACATAATCTTTATGATTATTTATAATATTTGCGTATCCGCCTACTGGTACTCACTAAACCCGTACTTGTACCAATGCACGGACAATAATCACATTTTCCGTCCGAGAAGTGGGACATACATCAGTTCTTTAATAATCGTTGTACCAAAGTTCGGATCTTGACCTTATTACCTTGAAATAAGTCTCATTTTTCCTTGCATGTAATAACATCGTTTTCAAAATCATGCAAAATGCAATTATTATAATTCGGTTGCGTCTTATTCCTTTGAATCAAGAATTATTTTAGGCTGGTTCAAGCAATAGTCGTAACCAGTTTGCTTTAGTATTGCTTAAATTGTATTTTTATACATGACAAAAACCTCTTTATTTGATCGATTTACAACGAAGGTATATTTAAAACAATATTATAATATTGAAGTTTATGCTTCAATATTTTTACATTATGTTTAAAAGATTATCTTAAGTAAGATTTTTTGTGCTCATATTTTGATTTGACTCTTTTAGCCCAAGCTTGTTTTTGTACCATCTGCGTAGATATGTCAAGATAGCAATATATCGACAGATACATCGTTCTCTATGACTAGCTCATACTTTTCTCTGTTGAACTGTGTTCTAGCTATAATATCCGTACCATTTTTTGCTTTGGGAATGATTGCCTCGCCCGGTCGATTATATTGCAATGGGTTGTCGTATCACTCATATTCTTTCACATATTTCTAGATTTAATTCATAGGGCAGAAGTATCGATTCCTGCTGTATATATGCAGGTGCAGCGGTGTGATCTCTAAGATTATTTCAACAGCAGCTGAGTGTGTATTTTTCATACATCTGCTAATTAAAGAGCACGCTATTCTGCGTTTCTCGTAGCATAGTCGTATTTTGCGCGTGTTGGTATCTGATTATTTGTTAGACTTCAGTCTTTTCCTACCGCTTCAGTGCATTGCCATAAAATTTTGTTGCCTTCGTGGTGACATATTTGAGTATTTTTTCCACAGAAGTTAATAGCCTAGCCAGATACCTAGATATTTAACTTCCTTGATTAGAATTAACTTAGTAGTATCATAATAAATCTGTTTTCTTGGTTTTTTGTGTGAATAACACTAACTCCATTTCAGTGGTGGATTCACGGAGAGTCCGTGATGTTCACACCATTTTTTATTTTATCTCCTACCACGATGTTGAAAGTCAAAAAGTCCAGACACTATTATCAACAGGTTTTCAGCATATCCCACAGTGACAATGCCTTCTCTGTTAAGGGGTGCGACAAATTCGACCACTAGTAAACTAGTAAATATGACATGATCCCTCCTTGTAGGCAGTCTTTTGTGACTCGAGCGACTTTGTGTTGGCGCGTGGTGCTTGCCATTTCAAAGTTGAATGTTCTGCTAGCGAGTATTGTGATAATGCACTACTGTCTACTATTTTCGCAAACTTACCTAAATATTAATGAAAATAGTCTTAACAAACGCCCTTTCAATGTCAATGAAGGTGGCTAAACAGAACTGTTTGATTTCCAGTGCGGATTCGATTTTGTGGGTTTCTTGGTGGAGTGCTCTCCTCCTGATTGTCTCCGTTGATTTTCCTGATTAATAGGCATGTTGATTATCGTAGACTGCGTTTTTTGCAAGGGGTCTACCTCTTATGTGCTCATTACATATTATTTCCAGTGTTTTCAATAAGAAAGAGCTGCGGTTATTGATGCAAACGACCTTGGATTTGTGTAATTGATCTTTCTTGGCTTTGGCAGTAAGACCACTTTTACTTCTCTCCAGGCTTTAAGTATATATCTGAAAAATCCACGTCATACACGATCTAAATATGGCGATTAAATGTATTTTATCATTCTTAGGCCTTATTGGAAAAGAACTGGATATATTTCACACAGTTTGGGTGCCTTGTGTGGCTGGAAAGTGCTTAATGCCCATAAAAGAGTCTCCTATGTGACAATAAAGTCTGCAAAATCCCCTGTCTTCCATACCAGATTTATGTGGTTCCCATCCATCTGTGTAGTTCAGTTGACAGTCGATAAAAGTACGTTTGTAGAAGCAATTCAAATTGCTTCTGGTCTGAGATTTAATAAGTACTATCAGGCTTCTTCCAATGCTTAGCTTTATTTGTGAGTCACTCGATATATTTTTTCTGAGTCACTTAGTTTCACTCTTAGATTGAATAGAGTTGCTGAACGTTTTCCGTGAGTTTTTCTGGCTTTTTTTTACCTTTACCTTGAATAGGTGGCGCATATTTGTATACTCTTTTCAATTCACTGGTGCATCAGTGTTTATAGCTCTGTTGAAGAGATGTCTGACCTTTTATTTGAGCATGGTATTATTCCACCATTGGTTTTTTAGGACTGAAGAACTAAAGTTCTCATTTTTCAACGGGCAAGTTTTTCATAGTTCTTTCTTAAAGGTTGTACCAAGACTTCTGACTAAAAGCATTAACTCTTTGACCGCCAGATGTAGTGCCACTTCTGTCATATCTAGGTACGCCGTGTTCTAAAGGTAACTATACTACTGAGGTTGTCTTAGAGACTGTGGGATATAATTATACAAGAGTACGCATTTTATTTTGTATGGGAAGACTGAATACCATTACCTTGGGAATCATTTACGCCGCTTATCTTGCAACGGACTAAATACGGTTCCTTTACCAGTGATATTAGTGTCAACTACCTAACGTTCTAGCATTTTTTTTTCATAATATGATTATTGTTTGTTTGAAATATATTTTATTGCATGTACACTATCATTTCATTGATTTACGAGACCTTAAATGAATTAAACTAAAATATTCTGTAATATTAATAAGTAATAATACAATATTAGGCAATTTAATTTCTAATGTAAAGCAAATAGAGTTCTAATTCGTATAGCGTCCGGGAATTGGGACGATTTGTCCAAGATTCGGGTCGATAATAAAGTTCATAAAAATAATAATACAATATAAAAGGCAATTTAGATTCTAATATGAAGCAAATAGAGTTCAATTTCGTATAGCGTCCGGGAATTGGGACGACATTCCGCGCATTAGGACAATTCGTCCGTGGTTTGGTACATTTGGGTATTTTTTTACATTTTGATATTAATTCCCATTAAAGCTCAAAGAAATTTAAAAAAAGTTTAATTATTATAAAACTCAGATAAATGCCCTTCCTGGTCATATTCACTTTGTTGTTGTAAGTCTATTAGTATCAGCGTAGTATTACTTCAAAGTTAGCGAAGTTCAAAAACGTCCGTACATTGGTACGTTTACCTTATTTTGTGAATTTTGAGGACCTATTTTTTTGTGATTTAAACAAAGATGTACATCAATTTTTAGATTTATTCCTATAAGTACACTCTGAGACAATGCTGCTCGCCAAATTCGGATGGGTGACCGCGGATGGTATTTACAACTGAACGCTAACGTCCCAACTAGCAAAAACCTCACTTATAGGAGTCTCTAGCCTATAATTTTTCGCTCTTATATTGATTCTATATCATCGTATAATTTGGGTTTGGGCACAAATTATAAGCGTGTTTATATTAATATCGTCCTTATATGTGTCTTTTAAACATTGCGTTTGCATTTACAATAATCTTGCCAAAACCGATTTAAGCTGCCTTAGGCTAATATCGCTTTCATGTCAGTATTTTGTAAGCTTAAATAGGCTTATATTAACCTATCGTTAGAATTTAGAAAGCCTAAACAAGCTTATTTTGATTTTTTGTATGACAACACGGTGTTTGAACAAAATATTCCGATATATGTCAATAACTGACTAGTACCATGACTGAAAAACTGTTTATGAATTTTATTAACAATAAATGGTTGTATAATATAATAACGTGTTAGTTATTATTTGGTACGAGTATGTGTTTCTGTTTTTCTGTTGGGAGCGGCCTGCATCCAGCGCGTTCCTTATTCCTTATTATTATATCATCAGTCCACCTAGTCGGTGGTCGTCCTACGCTGCACTTGCTGGTCCGTGTTCGCCATTCGAGAACTTTACTTCACCATCGGCCATCCATTCTCTGAACTATTTGCCCTGCCCACTGCCACTTAAACTTGCTAATTCGCTGGGCTATGTCCGGTAACTTTGGTTCGTCTGCGGATCTCCTCATTCCTGATTCGATCTCGCAGAGAGACAACGAGCATAGCCCTCTCCATAGCACGTTGGGCTGAGCTTATTCATAAGGCCCACAGTAAAAGACCACGTTTCAGTTCCATATGTCATCACTGGCAATACACAACTATCGAAAACTCTCGTCTTGAGGCACTCAGGTGTATCGGATGTATGATATGTTTGTATAGCATTGAAGTTTGGATCACGTTGTATATGGCAGGTTGAACAAACGCCAGAAATATCAAAACTATTGTCATCATCATCATTTCAGTAATAGGAGGTTCACTGCTGGACATATGTATTTTCCCATCGATCTTCAAATAGACAGGTTGGAAGCGAGCGCGGCAACAATAGGACGTCCACTGCTAGACATAGGTCTTCCCTATAGATCTCCTATAAGACCGGTTGGAAGCGGCTTAATGCATTTAGCGCGATTCTACGGTTTTGATGAGGCCATCTGTCCACCTTGCCTCCCAGCCAAACAAACTTACAAAACTGGACGGATATAATAAATAACTTGATATATCACGGTGGCTAGCCCTGGTGTCAGAATTTTTAAACCGCCTGAAGGCCTCTGACATGGCTAAACGGTTCAAACAACAGACACAATGATTTTTCATAAGAGTTCCTCATTTTGTTATGGAACCATAAAGAAGACACTGAATTAACTATTACAAATATTTAATTAATTCATAAACTACTCTTTCTCTGTAGCATCATGCATAATATTACGTTTTAAATTAATATTAAGTATTTAAAAACAATAAATATAGCAATTCACACAAATTTTTATGCCATTACTATTCAGTAAGGCTAATACAATATATCGAGTACACTAAATGACTCCACTTAATTCTACTTCTACAAGGCGTCTCCTAAAGACCCAATAATACTAATATAAAACCACCACACATCAGCTACATCATTATGAACAACTTTTACTATGGGAACCACCTTTAGATAGCGAGAAAATAAATCTGCTTTTCCATCATACCATTTTTTCTCGAGTCGATAAACATTTTATATGGAACAGCAATTTTTTTATGAGACGTGGTTTCAGTATTAGGTATTAGATCTTTGAGATAAACATTGTATAATTTGTATATTATAATAAAGAAACGATTAGATGAGTCCAAATTCGTGACAGCTATCTACAAGATCTTCAACTCTTTGCTTTACAAGAGCTGCAGTTTGGGGATCTTTAATTCCATTTCTGGTAGCTTCCTTCATTACTTCTACGTCAGCTGTTTCCATGGCATCTTTCATAGCAGATGCTTCTTCAGTTTTCAATGATAACATTGTTGCTAGCAAGAGCGATAATCCAAAGTATATCTTTCCATACTGTTTCAAATCAACATCTAATTGATCTCTAGGATAGACGAAGTTAGCTTTCAAGCCAAAGTTGGCCAAAGATTTGTCTAGTTCACTATGGTAATAGTCGATCCAGTCATAGAAATTCTCTTTCCTCATTTTGTGGTCTGTGCAGTTCAGGATCATATACAGAATGTCTCCAACTGGATGGGTGGCTTTTGATAATTGGTAGTCGATCATGATGGACCCTAAGAGTAACTCGCCCTGAAAATGAAAATAAGTATAATTTTTATAATTTTAACAACATAACTTAAAAAGTTTTGGTATTTTATTTGTATTGCATTGTATAACTTTCGTCAAAATTTAATTATTTCGTGTTACGATGTGCTATACTAAAGAAGAGCGGGGACTCCTATTACAGGCATATCTTGCTTATGTATTGTAATTATAAAAAACTTGTGAACCGAAATAAATAATTTTATTATTTATTTAATTGAATTCACAGGCACAGCCTGGTCCTTTATTAGACATCAATGGAGCCTAAGCCAACATTGAGAGGCCCCTTTTACAATTATGAAATATAAAAACAGCATTAGGTATAAAAAGGATAGCGTGAAATGGAAACTATGGCATATAAAATGACTTGAAATATCGTAACTGGGCTATTTTGGTGAAATTATAATGTTTTGTAAAATTAGACTACGTAATGAGGTACGGCACCCGCTAAATATGCCCCATTTCAAAATTTCGTAGCGGGTGGTGACTTGCCGTCCCCCCAATAAAGGCTACCGTAAGTTGGCGCCGGAGGGGCAACATTGGTGTGGACGGCTTAGGGTGTCGAGAAGTGTGCTGCGCTTTCACTAGACGCTACTCGCGGCGTTATGCCCTTTAACACTTCCACCCTGGAGCTTAGGTTCTTAGATCTTGCAGTTTCCACTCCGAACCGGCCGGTTAAGGCAAGAGAGGAGTCAGGGGTCTCATTTAGCCCCAGAGGGTTCGTGGTGTCACCACTCATCGACGACGCGCCTCAAAGGCGCCCCTGCGATTTTATTTATTTATTTTATTACTTAATTCTATAAGTACTACTTAGCTACTAAATAATAATATGTATATATACAGGGTTACTGGTAATCAATAAGCATCCTTTTAGGGGCTTATTCTGCACATCAAAACTAACAACTTTTGTTCAACGACTTTTATCAAATCTCATAAAAATGCTTTTTCTTAGGAAAATATCGTTCACCCTCAACAAAATGTATGGAATAGTAGATTTTTTTGAGTTTTGACAAAAGTCGCAGAACAAAAGTTGTTAGTTTTGATGTACATAATAAGCTCCTAAAAGGATGCTTATTGACTACCAGTAACCCTGTATACAGGGTTATTTCTAATCAATTAGCATCCTCTTAGGGGCTTATTCTGTACATCAAAACTAACAACTTTTGTTCTGCGACTTTTGTCAAAACTCAAAAAAGTTTTTTTGTTTTTCCATGGAAAAATATCGTTCATCCGCGACAAAATGTATGGAACAGCGGTTTTTTTTTTAATTTTGTCGAAAGATTTAGAACAAATGTTGTTAGTTTTGATGTACAGAATGCGACCCTAAAAGCATGCTAATTGATTAGAAATAACTCTGTATACCAAACAGGGGGCTAAAAATAGAATAAAAGGGCGAGTATGTGTGGCCAGGCTGAGAATTAGTTGTATTTTTTATAGAACTTATCTAATAAATAAATTAGATTAATAAAACTTATAAAGGACACGTCCACAAAATGTATGGAAGCTAGCATAATAATGATAAAAAATCTAACCACTGCACTCGTTATACATCGGGAAAGTTTATGACGTTATTCTGAATGTATTACATTAGTTAAAAACGAGACCTCCAATTTTTTAAATTAATTTTGATTTTCATAAGTTAAATAAATATATGTATTGGACAAAATAGGCAGATTATTTCTGGCAACTCTGATTAGGCAACCTTGAAATTGCTAAAATAAAAACATTTTCATCAATTTATTTATTTATTTTATTGATAAACTCCACCAACACTGTGCACACCAACACAACACACGAAAGAACAGAATAAAAAGGAACTAAGTGACACAGCAATTACAGGCGAAGACTTTCAATCAATCAATTCTTGATATTGTTTTAACTCTTTTTATGAACTCTATAACTTTAGCAAAATATGAGATAAATATGGTAGAATCAGGTAATAATGCAAGTAAAAGAACGATAGAAGCACATTAGTATGGCTAAAACAGAATAAATATTGGTTATTATTTTCCATTTTAAATACAATTAACTTTTGTCATTTAAAAAAATGGACGGATGAAAAAATAAAATATTTTTGAGAAGCCCATAAAACCAGCATTCAAATGATGTATAATTATATAGTCTTGGTTAGATTTTTCTCCTAATATTATACCATTTGTGGACGTCTCTTTAAGCTGTCAGTAAGGTATATTATCAAAAGTAATAGATATGTATAAGTCGTTTATTAACTATCATCATCATCATTATCAGCCGTAAGATGTCCACTGCTAGACACAAGGCTCTCCTATGGATTTTCAATATGCCCAGTTGAAAGCGGCATCTAGCACGTTCCTATGGACCCAATAATACGAATTATATCGTCCTTTGTTGATGAATGAATCATCCATCCATCCATCTCAGCTTCGCTGATGGACGCTGCTGCCCATCCCTGCCCTGTGCCATTTTAGCCACGTTTATATTTGAATGGTTATACTGCCATTAGTTGGCTCCGATGTACCTCAGTCGGCTCTTACGACACTTAGTACTAGAGTGGGGGTGCTATTCTACTCTGCCGGCACCCCACGGCCAATGAATCGACAAAATATTAAAATTTCATTTACAGCTTAATTTTGCTTTTAAAAAATGAAAAAAAAAGCATTTAATAAGCCCGATTACAGAGGCGCCAGCGTAAATTAAATAGAAACGTAAAAAGCGTTCTCTCTATCGAATGCCTAAAGTGAAAAAGAAACAGAACTATGCTATTTAGATAATATAATTACGCTGGCGCCTCTGTAATGGGCTTATTAAATGCTTTATTTTTTTTTTCATTTTTTAAAAGCAAAATTAAGCTGTAAATGAAATTTTAATATTTTGTTTAGGAAATGTTACCAATAAAAGTTTTTAAAGGCAATACAGGAGTGCAAGAGGTATAAAAGATATTTCACGTCAAATACCCTGTTGCTACCTGTACTCAGACAGTGATAAAATTATCTAATCAAGCAGCGTTTTACGGTTGATAGTAATATATTATGTTGATGACGATAACGATAGAAATGAAATGAGCAAGCACGTGGTATAAAATTAGCAATCTTCTCTATCCTGGATGGCTTGAAATAGACTTAAGACCCCACTGCAGAAACGTCCAGCTCATATCGTACACGCTTAAAAAACCTATTTTTATCATAAAAGAGACGTCCACAAATGGTATATTATTCAGATAAAAATCTAACCAAGATGATATATACATCATTTGAAAGCTTGTTTTATGGGCTTTTCAAAAATATCTAACTTCGATATTTTCAACCCTGCATTTTTTTTTAAATGTGTAGTTTAACAATAATAAAATGCTTCTATCGTTATTTTACTTGCATTTGTAGGTGATTCTTCCACATTTATCTCATAATTTTCTAAAATTAACTTTTTTAACCTACCAGTGTGACCAGTTAGTAGGTTCAATGTGACAAAAAGACACTTAAAAAGTGTGTCTAATTGGTAAAAATGCTTTATTTTAACAATTTGGACATTACTTAATCAGGTTTGATAGAGATAAACCACTTATTGAGCCAAATAATATTTATTTATCGTAATAAATTCAAAAATAATTTTAAAAAAATTGCAGGGCTCTTTTTTGTTGTTAACTGATGTAATAGACTCATAAGAATATGAACTTTCTCGAAATGTAACAAGTGTTGTGGTTAGAATTTTTGATTATTATTATACCAGCCTCCATACATTTTGTGGACATGTCCTTTATGACCAACAGAATATATTGCTACTAGATTGCCTATCGCAATTTGGCCGCAAGTATTTTTAGTTAATTTTTTATTTATTTTTTTGGAAAAAATTTCGAACGATTATTTTTTCAAAAAATTGTAATAAAAATGTAACAAACGCACAGAACAAGATTCCGTGGGTAACGAGTGACCGGTTTAGACGTAGTATTACTATTTCTTTTTTTGGTAGTAGGTAGCATGTTTACCCAGCTCTGTGCGTTAATTATAAAATTGAAATACAGTATACCATTACCGTGACAAGTCAATGGTACGGTGGTGGTCAAGTCTATACATAGTTGTTCCGTCTTCTTACAAAAAGATCGGAACGCGAATGATACTTGCGCGCCTCGGAGTTCAGTACACACTCGGTACACCAAGTCGCAGTGACGAACGAACGTGTGTGTTTTACCCAAGCGCGTGATACGTACTTCGTAGCCACATGGAGCTGTAGGTATTTATTTCAAGGATAAGGCCGAGTCGCAATACCATTGCCGTACCCAAGTCACGACATGAACTCTGGAGTGTCGCAAGATATAATTTTTGGCCACATTTATAAAAATTGACTAATTGATTATATCTCCAGAACATCAACACATCAACACATCAACGAAATTTTGGCCCAAATAAACATATTATACACTTGCGGCCGAATTTTGAAAGGCGATCTAGTAGCAACTATCTATATATATAAAATCGTGATTCACTGACTCACCTATCACGAAATCAGTCTCAAATTTTATATGTGGGATCTTTTTAGAATTTAGGTGCTCACTAAGAACAGATTTTGCGAAATTCAAGCCCTAAGTAGGTGAAATAGCGTGGCAAAGTTTGTATGGGAGAGCGCGATTCCTTGGACCGACTGACTTGAAAAGCCAATGCCGGTTTTTGTATGGAAGGTGGCGCCTTTTTTTTTCGCGCGGCCATTTTTTGAAACATCATAATATGATGTAGCAATCATCGAAAAATGATGATGTCATTGAAATGGGCCAAGAAATGTATTACGACGCTATGAAGTTAGTTAGTAAGAAGAAGGCAACAAATCATTAAAAACAAAAAAACAGATACGGATGGTAACAAAATTAAAAATCACACTCAAAATCACATTATTAAAATATATGAAAGGCGATTGTGATCATGTTTATTTTAAATAATAATAAAAGTGACGCAGGCTTTAAAAAAATTAAAGTAATACGGCGAGTGACAAGGCGTGCTACAAACTATGACTCCATAGAACTCATTAGAGCATATGACTCCCCTATGAAAATATCCCCAGAAAAATTACAAGATTTGACAAACCTTTGCGAACAAGGTATAATACCATCACAATATCACCGATTCTATGAAGAATTGAACATAGGCAGTAGCCAAGACACAAATTCAGAATCTTCGGATTAATGATGTACTTAATTTAGAGTCGTCTAATATTTTAGTCGTGTAGTAGTAGTTTGTACCTAGTATTTTGTATCTTCTGTGTACACTTGTGTTATATTATATTAAACCCTAATACCAAAATAAATATCAGAATAAAACCTGACGTATCTAATTTCAAAACATAATATTTTATGGAGCAGTTAGGAACACAAAAACGTATCCTGCTCCTTCTTCTAAACTATTCAATATTAAACATTTAAATAAAACCTTTTTAAATGAGCAATTACTTCTTTTGAGATCCTAAATAATGTCTTAAACGTATTTTAAGCATTAAACGATAAAACCTTGAAAATTAAAACTTATATTCTGGTTATTGTATCGTGCCGCGCGGTTTTTTAATGATTTCTCTAATTAACCAATATCGAGTTGCGTTTTTGTGTTACTAAGGGGACGATATGTACTTCAGAGGTAGTTTCA
Source organism: Hypomecis punctinalis (assembly GCA_949316475.1). Lineage (NCBI taxonomy): Eukaryota > Metazoa > Arthropoda > Insecta > Lepidoptera > Geometridae > Hypomecis > Hypomecis punctinalis. The sequence goes on from OX438809.1 coordinate 15,896,991, forward strand.
TTTGACGAGTAGTTTTTTAGAAATTAAGAATAAACGAATTACATTACTAAATAATGTTGTGGTTTGTGGTTCCATTCAGTTCATCAGTCGTTTTTGAAAAATCGTCATTATCAAAAAATGGTTCACATCGATTCGAGCGAACTATTTGAATTTTGTACTTATGATTGAAACGGGTGTGCAATTTTTGGTGTAAAATAAATTATGTACGTAATAGCGGCCAAATTGAGGCCTATCTACCGTACGCCCTAATTTAAGGTATTTCGAGTCTATTATTATTTATCTGTGATTAAAATATGCCTTTACTTGCAACCTTGCAACCCAATTTGATAGATTATAAAATAGAAACTTCTAATGTTCCTTACTCCTAATGAAACTGCTTACCACAGAGTACTTTGTGTTATACAGGATGACTGGTAAACAATTAGCATCCTTTTAGGGACTTATTCTGTACATCAAAACTAAAAACTTTTGTTCTGCTACTTTTGTTAAAACTCAAAAAAAATAAATCAGCTGTTTTTTACATTTTGTCAAGGGTGAATGATTCTTTTCTATGAAACAACAATTTTTTTTTTGAGATTTGATAAATGTTATTGAACAAAAGTTGTTAGTTTTGATGTACAGAATAAGCCCATAAAAGGATGCTAATAATTGTTTACCAATCATCTTGTATACAGAAAATGCTCACTTAGGGTTTCGCGGCAACCTGGCGTGTATCAAATTGCAAAAACGTGGTCCAGATTAACTTTCAAGAATTACATTCTTCACTAGAATTATTACACCCCATTGCGATCATTATCGTTTTGACAATATCATGGATGAATGTGTGAATTTGGTTTGAAATCCAGAATCTCAGCATGATATTATTGTATCAATGGATTCTGGCGGCCTGGATCTTCTCCTCCAACCAGAAAAGAACGTGGACATGTATCATGATCCCTCATGTCTCATAAACCTCTTGCTGAAATTTCAATCATTAGATCATCTGGTGATTCCAAATAGTGCAGATGTATTTTGGAAGATAATGAAGGAAGATAATGAATGAAGATTTACTGTAAATGTTTGTGTTTTTTTTAATACAATTAAATTACCATTTAAAAATTACCATTCGGTTAGGAAATCTAGGAAATGTAACTATCTAGATGATGTAGACAGATACCTCAAATCAAAGAATCTGTTGATCAGGTGATGGAGACAATGCTAAATGCCATCCTGTAGAGCTTTTACATAGTCTCGCTCCCCAGGCTTGCTACATGAGTTGCTCCTTGAGGTAGGAGCACCAATAATGCTGCTGCGCAACCTTCAACCTGCTTAATTGTCTTTCCAATTTCGTGGTTAAAGATGAAACAAGCTTCAAAGTAACATGAGAAAAATTGATATTTAATTATAGTTACCTACTGTACCAGCCTTTTTTTAAATAGTCTGCTGCATTACGAAGGCCTACCCACGAAGGGTATCTACACTAAACTATAATATGATGCGCATTATCAGTGTGAGATATAACTGTTCTGTACTGTATCAGCCTTTTAATAGTCCACTCCAAGAGGTAGGCCTACCCGCGAAGGGTGATTGGGCCATATCCACCACGCTGGCCCAAAGCGGGTTGGTGGATTCACATACGCCATCGTATTTCTTCTACAACATTTGCTGGTTGCTTCACGATGTTTTCCTTCACCAAAAACCAGTGGTGTGAAAGTCCGTATACATATAAATTCCAAAGAACTTATTGGTACGGGACCGAGATTTGAACTCAGGACCTCACGATTTTAAGGCGGGTGTCACTACAGCTAGACCACCATGGCTTTTCCGATATACCTACCTAATTGTTAAATTGCCACTAAGACATTTAACTCAGTATTGTACCCAACACAATCGTGAGCTGCGCGGGTGAAACCGCGGGGCGCAGTTAGTATAATATATTTTCCTGGTCATAAATGTATGTAAAAATTGGTTTTAAGCGTGTACGCTATGAGCGGGAAGTTTCTGCAGTGGGTTCTCACCAGAAGAGTTCACTCTTAGCGTTAAAACCGATGACCTCGCTATTCCATTGTCTTTGCTTATTTTGGGGAGTACAACAAAAAAAAAATATCTTCCAACATCTCTATAATTTAATGCCTGCGCGTAGGGATCTTAGTTTTTTCCAGACGATAAACATTATGAACATTATGAATCGACAGATAATATTAAAAAAGTATAAAATACTCACATCAAGTTTAAACATTATATTGTTGGTCCAAGAATCACCTTGTTGTATGATCGAAAACTTGCTGTGTTTATCGTATTTTGTCATTTTTCTCAAATTTTTCATGGCTTCCGTTATAGCTCCATTGATTGCTTTTTTGTGTACATCATCTACTACAATATTTTTAGCATTAACTTCCATCTGCTGAAAATATTGAGCAGTTTCTGGTTGACCATCCAGCTCTCCCCACATATCAAATAAATTGTTTGTATACTCATCAAATAATTCCGGTTCTTTTTTCTTTAAGGCATAAGATAAAGAGTGCAATTTCGCAAAATTTTTTAGGACAGACTTGATAGCATCAGCCCTTAATGGTTTAAATCTGTCTAGCATTGCGTAACTCGATTCACTTAAATCTTCCAATAAAATAACTTCATTTGGAGGGTCATTTGATGATCCGTAGCAAGCCGCATATCTTAGTCTATCTTCAGGAGCAATTTCAGCAGCTTTTTCAAGTTGTGTAAATTTTGGTAGCACTTCTGTGTACATTATATGCTCGTTACGAAACAGGAGTTCAGTGTTTCCCATCTGTCTCAACATTTCATTAAGCGGTGCTACTTTTGCAACCATTTTGAACGTACCTCCTTTGCCATCATCAACTATGATTTTTTTCACATTTGCCACATAATTATCTCCTGCTTTACCAATTGCTCCAATAGTGACATTGTTGTTTGTGTATCCTCGTTTTTCGATTACACTTCTGATGTAATTTAGTTGAATTTCACTTATTTGTGATATGTCACCGTCGATTTTAAGTCCCGTCATGATTGCCACAGTTACATTAATTTACTGTAATCTTATATTTGTTCAGCCGGTTTTATAATTTACGTTTTATCAGTTGATAATATTTGTTAGTTGTACATTGTCCTTCTATCATTATAATCATCATAATCATCACAACTTGTAAGACTTTGTGCCAAAAATAGATAACTGTATCAAACGATTTAATTGTATCAGAATCGATTTTATCAATAGGCTTAAACTGTGACTCATTTTGTAATTGACTATTTTATCTTCAAGTCAAACTAGTGACGTATCAGTTCAAGTGCAGCATTGATCCCTAGTAGCAAAATATGTAGGTGTGCAAATGTCTTTATTTTCACTTGAGTTTCTAGAGATCTTTCTACCATTTCTAAGTTTTATGTTATTGTAATAATATCTTTATATACTATCAATAACAGAGTAAAATACTTAACATGGTTATAAATAATTACTATAACTTTCAATTTGTTTTTTCTTAAAACATGCATTTTACTAGTTTACGTTTCTTAGCAAAACAAATAGGTATTATTTTCATTTGATTAGATATTTTTTGACTTAGAGTCTAAATTGGTAAAAATGCATCATAGTGTTAATGGATATAAAATGATGGAAATGAAAGGTACTGTCGCAGATAGGTATATATTAATGTATAAAAAGCATCAAGATAATTATATAAGCCCAAATTCTAGACAACTATCCACAAGATCTTCGAGCCTCTTTTTGATTACAGCATACGTTTCTGGATCTTTAGTACCCGCTTTGAGTCCTTCCATCATTTTACTTGAATCTGCTTCATCAAGACCCTGCTTCACAGATGCTGCTTCTTCAGACTTGAGTGAAAGCATCGAAGCTAGTAAAATTGATAGCCCAAAGTTTATTTTTCCGTAACGCTTCAAGTCTGTGTCTAGTTGATCTCTAGGAAAAACAAAGTCGGCTTTCAGACCAAAATTTGATAGATACTTGTCCATTTCGCCGTGGTAATAGTCAATCCAATCGTAGAAATGCTGTTTTCTCATGTTATGATCTGTGCAGTTGAATATCATGTACAAAATATCCGAAACTGGGTTGGTTGCCTTCGAAAGCTGGTAGTCAATCATGACCGATTCCAAGAGAATCTCACCCTGAAAATAAGAAGAAACAATAAATTAAAACCACCGTATCGTACCAGCTTTTTTAATAGTCCACTGCAGAACGTAGGTCTACCCATGAAGAGTGATTGGACCATATCCACCTCGCTGGCTTAGTGCGGGTTGGTGCCATCGAATTTCTTCTACGGACGTATGCAGGTTGCCTCACGATGTTTTCCTTCACCAAAAAGCCAGTGGTGTGGAATTCTGTACGTAAGTTCCAAAGAAACTCATAGGTACGGGACCAAGATTTGAACCCACGACCTCAGGAAAGACAGGCCAGCGTTACAACTACTAGACCACCACGGCTTGAATTTAATCAAACAGAGATAAAACTAAATAAAACGGAAAAGCCAGTGTATATGAACAAGCTTCCCGACGACATAAGAAATGCGGTTTCTAACGCTTTTCAAAGAGAAAATATTTTTACAAATTTATCTTTCGTATTCCTAAATTCAGCAGTGCCATGGGGGATAAACGAACCATCGTTTTCAGTATTTGCCGTTGGTTGCGTATAGGAAAATTATATTCGTCCATGGCAACTAGTTGCCTAGGAAGAGGAAAAACTCCTCGTACGCAATCAGTTGCAAACATTGGTTGCGTACGCGGCCGAAAGCGTAAAAATGGCACCCTTTTATTACCTACTAAGATTCCATTGTCCGTCTGTCTGTCACCAGGCTCTATCTCATGAACCACAATAGTCAATAAGTTGAAAATTTCATAGCTAATATATTTCTGTAGCCAGTGTTGCCACTATAACAACAAATACTAAAAACATAATAAATTAAATATTTAAGTGCAAAAAAAATACGCTTCTCGTATCGGAGCCCCTCCCATACGAGAACCGAATTTTTTTGCACTAATAATTGTGAAGGGCACCCATATGGTACGGAACCCTTCATTCGCGAGGTCAATTTGCACTTGGCCGATTATTTTTCATTCTAACGGTTTCTGAATTCTGACCGGTGAAGTCCATTTTTTCCTTGAAGGAGTATTTTAGTGTCCAGAGTGATTTATTTTGTTGTTTAGTGCGATTTTTGAATAGGAAATTATTTCCTCCAAGAATAGCGGAAATTGGCTGTAGCGCTGTTTATCAACTAATTCTGATAATATTTGGCAAGATTGTATTCTAGTATCTAATCTACAGGGTTATTTCTAATCAATTAGCATCCTCTTAGGGGCTTATTCTGTACATCAAAACTAACAACTTTTGTTCTTCGACTTTTGTCAAAACTCGAAAAAAAATCAGCTGTTCCATCCATTGAGTCGCGGTTGAACGATAGTTTTCTATGGAATACCAATATTTTTTTTCAAGTTTTGGCAAAAGTCGCAGAATAATAGTTGTTGGTTTTGATGTACAGAATAAGCCCCTAAAAGGATGTTTATTGATAAGAAATAACCCTGTATATCCTAACAAGATTTACGAGTATGAACGGAATCGGCCAAACGCGAGTTGAGTTATAGGCTTTTGAAGTACCAGTACAGATAGGGAAAGTACGTCCAAAACGACATAATGTTTTTTCCATTTATTTTAAAATTTCATTATTTTAACGCCTAGAACCACGTGTAGTGTTGGGGGTGTGTGATGATGCACCGTAAATACCTGGATGCTTCCTTGGTATGATATCCGGGAATCCAGGAAAACACACAAACACTAATACCACAAAAAGTTTGTTTATTCGCACTTTCAACAAATCAATGTGTATCACTTAGAAATGTACAATGTATGTACATTAAAATAACGGTGGAAAGAACGATCAATTAATTAATTATTATACAATATTAAAAGAATGCCGGTCGCAAGACAAAGATTCGCAAACTAAAACTGTCTTCACGCGTCAGCTAGTTTTTTCTAACTACGGGTGGTAGCTGCAACTCTGCGGGTGGTAGCTGCGCGCTTATTGCAAGCGACGACCACGACCCGACATTTATGTCGGAAGGTAAGTAACATTGTAGATTTTATTATAAAATTATTGTTGTTTCTACTTTATACAATGCCAAGTTTTATTAGGTATTTTAATTTAGAATAATTAGGTTTAATATAGTTAAGTTATTTTTGTAAGTTAAGTATAGAATAGATTTAAGTTGTATAATAAGAAATAAATAAGTAATGGGGCATCGGCAAGTAAGGGGTCTAGATTCAAATCCTCCACTGTCCACCATTTGACTTTTTTTGCTAGAGGACAAAAACTTCTGCCGGCAAAACAAATCTTATTTTGTTAAATGATTTGATATCATTTCGTAGAAAAAATATAAATACTCATCTCGTTTTTTAAATTATAACTGCCTTGTAGCCAGAAAAACAAAAAATTATTAATAAAAAATGGACAGAGATCGTTATGCATCTTATCGATTGATAGAGGCGGTTTTGTACTTTATCTTAGGGATAGTGAAGCTTTTGCATCTAATTCATATGTTTTGAAGGTGATTTCTATGGGATAGAGGCGTTTTTGAGACAAACTGTTAAAACAGAACCAAAAACAACGATGACAAGGTGTTGTCAGCATAAAAAATCCTAATTATGGATAGTGGAGGATTTGCATCTAGACCCCTCTAAGTATGCCACACACGAAACTTTATGTACAAAAAATTTGACTATTTATCTATATACTTAATGTTAAGTAAATTCTTGATTTTGTAATAAATTCTATATGTACCTAACTAGGAAATAATTCATTTTGAACAGTCTATGACAAACCGTTTTGTCCGTATAGTATGGACGATAGTCGTAATGGACAAAATGGCATACACCTTTATTAAAGGCATACTGCACAAATAAACCATTTGGTTATTTTAGACAAGTCTCCAGATTCAACTTGAGCCCTAAGAAACTAATTAATGTTACTTAACTAAGCTTCTTCAAGTTTTAGCACGAAAATAGATGGTGATAGGATTAGACGTCAAAACTTGCTGTAACTGTTGAGTTTTTGCTTATCTTTTGCCCTAACTACTTATAAGTCTTTCTTTTGGGGCAGGTGATTAGTAATTAGTAACATAAAAAACCGGACAAGTGCGAGTCAGGCTCGCACGTTGAGGGTTCCGTACAAACATATTGTTTAAGTAAATAATTAATAACCTGTTTTAGCATGTGCTAATGAAGTTATTTTATATGATATCTTACATGATATTATTTACTCACTTTGAATTTTGAACCCATATTTTGTGAATTTTGAGGCCCTGTTTTTTCTGATTTAAATAAAAATGTACATTTTTCAGATTTATTCCTATATGTGTACTTTGAGACTCTTCGTCAAATTTCATAGTTCTATGTCAACGGGAAGTACCCTGTAGGTTTTGATTTTTGTGAGTTTAGAAATATGCGTTTTTTTACGACTTAAACGGCTCTTACTTTTTTATACGGTAACTGAGAAGATTTTCTTTTACACAATTGCAATAATTCATAGGTTTACGTATATAGTTTAAATTTCAACTCGATATCTTTACGCGTTCCCGAGATAAAGAGTCTTACATTTACACCGACGGACAGACGGACAGACGGACAACAAAGTGATCCTATAAGGGTTCCGTTTTTTCCTTTTGAGTTACGGAATCCTAGAAAAAAATAAAAAGTTCTTGTAATTTAGTTACTTTTATAACGTTAAATTAGTATGCCATTTTGTCCATTTTACGCCTATGCCGTTTTGTTTGTACTGCATTTTATACACATAAAATCCCAAAAATAATTTAATACTTACATATTTTATCAAAACGAAATACAATACCTATTTTTTATTTTGTATAGGGTTGCTTGACTACATACTGCCTGACGTTGAGCAGATATGCGGTCTAGGGTGTAGCACGCTTACCTAGAAGATACCTATTTACTCGGGATTTGAAGACACCCACGTTGTACTTTAGCGGGAAGACAGACCCAGGCAAAGCGTTCCACATTCTGGCTGTTCGTATAAGGAATCAGAATTCAAAACGCTTCAGACTTTGCAGCTGCGACTTAGTCAAGGTATAGTTTTCAATCAGCCTCCTATCTCGTCGCTCAATTGACTCCAGAGCCTCCAGTTGATATTTGGCAGAGCCATCCCAAAGGTGAGAGCAGTATTCCATGCAAGACCTGACGTGTGCTTTATAAAGGCTAAGTAGTTGCTCAGGTGTAAAATACAGTCTCACCTTAGAGAGAACACAATATTCAAGGATGTGAGTGAAAGGATAATAACGTGACGTTACATTAAAGTTTTAAAGCAAATAACTCAATAAAACTTTCAGCGACGATAAAAAAACTTGTATCGGGCTATGATCTATTTTAAATATTTGAGAAAGAATGACTCTGAACCAATGTTAGTATTAACAGCGTTTGATAATAGACCATTGAGGCATAAGATAAGAGCTGATAGCTGAGCGGCACCCCCGTCGGGCTCAGGTTGGATGGCCGATACGTCAACAACCTGAGCTACGCCGACGATATGGTGCTGCTCAGCCCCTCGATTAAGGGCTTGCAAAAACTTCTGGAAGTCTGCGAACAATACGCAAGTAAACACAACCTTGTATATAACGCAAAGAAAACGGAAATGATGGTGTTTAGGTCCATCCATCTTAGTGGGCAGCCGATAAACATCGTGAATAGTTTCAAGTACCTTGGCCATATTATAACGTCCAACCTATCAGATGATGAAGACATGGAAAGACAAAGAAGGTCCCTCTGCGTAGTCGGTAACATAGTCGCTCGGAAGTTCTTCAGAGCGGCGCCTGACGTGAAAATTACGTTGTTTCAATCGTTCTGCCAATCGTTTTACACGTGTCAGCTCTGGACTAAATACACGCAAAAAGCATTTAAGGCGTTAAGGGTCGCCTACAATAAGATTTTCAGGCACCTGATGGGCCTGAAATGGTATTGTAGTGCGTCTGAGATGTACATGGAGTCGCGGGTAGACTCCTTTAACGCTATACAGCGAAAGCGAATTGCATCGTTTATGTCTAGGGTTGACACGTGTAAGAACACCATTATAAAAAGCCTTGCAGAAAGATTGCCCCTGACCGCAACCTACCGACACTGGGTGGCTATTGCCACCTAATTATTTAATTATTTTGTTATTTTTATTTTCATCTGGACTGTATTATTTTTGCATTTTTATTTTGTAGTTTTGTAGTTTGGATATGGATCTTTGAGTCCGAAATAAAGACATATTATTATTATAAGATGGTATATCCAGAAGAACCATGAGACACGCCAAATTTGAAATACAGCTGGTATGCCATTTTACGCGTATGTGCTATTTTGTACGTACTTCCCCTACTACTGTTCTACTGATTGCACTAATAATGAAATTATGTACCTATTGTAAAATTACACAGTTCCCTTCATTTTTAAATAGTGACTAGACATTACACGGTAATTTACACAAACGCAATTGTTTACTCCTAAACATATTTTTTGTAGGTAGCCCATATATTTCTGCACAGTTTGTACAAAAATAATTATATAGATGGAGCTACACTAAAACTATCGCAGCTTCCGTTTACATAATTATAAACTCATACAATACCCTGCGGTATAAGCCGTGGTGGTCAAGTGGTAGTGACACCCGCCTTACAATCGTGAGGTCGTGGGTTCGTATCCCCGGTCCCGTACCAATGAGTTTCTTTGCAATTTATGTACGGAATTTCACATCACTGGCTTTTACGGTGAAGGAAAACATCGTGAGGCAACCTGCGTACGTCCTGAGAAGAAATTCGTTGGCGTATGTGAATCCACCAACCCGCACTGGGCCAGCGTGGTGGATATGGCCCTATCACCCTTCGTGGGTAGACCTACGTCCTGCAGTGGACTATTAAAAAGGCTGGTACTATACCCTGAGCAAAAATGTTTTTCTTACGTTAGAAATATTTGAAACTTAATTTGATTGGGTACAACATCATGAAAAAATTTCGATTTAAAATTTAATTCCACCGGTTTTGTCTGTAATGATATTATATAATAATGTACTCGTAATATTGATAATGTATGTGTAATAAGGAATGGAGTCATAAAAAGATAAGATTTAAAATAGATGATTGCGATAATTAATACGTGATCCAATATCGTTTTATATTATTGGAATTGACATTGTTTATTATCCAAAATCTATGAACTACGTGCCTACATCTTGGTTAAAAACAAAATATACCAGTAAATACATCTTCAATAATGTATGTACAACATATATTATGTGCACTGCAATGTCTGCAGCCCGCATTAGGGTGACCTGTGTCTAGCTTATGAATACTTTGGTAAGATCTACAGTTTTTAGACTCTAAAGCAATGCTTGATGCCAAATTGCATAGTTATAGGTCAACTGGAAGTACCCTATAGGATTTGATTTCCTTGCGAGTGTCGAAATTTTCAGTTTATACGACATAAACGGCTCTAACTTATTTCTAGGGTTGATAACTAAAAGTCTGTCCTCTGTCCGTCTGTCCGTCTGTTTGTCTGTCCGTCTGTCCGTATGACCGTCTGTCCGTCTGTCCGTCTGTCCGTCTGTCCGTCTGTCCGTCTGTGTGTATGTCAAGACACTTTATCTCGGTAACGCGTGAAGATATCTCGACACTCTTAAAAATCAAAACCTACAGGTTACTTCCCGTTGACTATAGCACTATGAAATTTGGCGAGAAGAATTGTCTCAGAGTACACATACAGGAATAAATATGAAAACTGTAAATTTTTATATAGATCACAAAAAACAGGGCTTATTATGAAAATATGGGTTGAAAATTCAAAGTGAGTAAATCGTATCATGTAAGGTATCATAAGAGCCGTGGTGGTCAAGAGGTAGTGACACCCGCCTTACAATCGTGAGGTCGTGGGTTCAAATCCGTACCAATGAGTTCTTTGGAATTTATGTACGGAATTTCACACCACTGGCATTTCGGTGAAGGAAAACATCGTGAGGCAACCTGCATACGTCCGTAGAAGATATTCGATGGCGTATGTGAATCCACCAACCCGCACTGGGCCAGCGTGGTGGATATGGCCCAATCACCCTTCGTATGTAGGCCTACGTCCTGCAGTGGACTATTAAAAAGGCTGATACAGAAAGTATCATTTAAAAGAGCTTCATTAGCACATGCTAAAACAGATTTTTAATTATTTTAACAATGTGTAATTTTTAATGTATGACGAGAAAAGTGAAATAAAAACTTTTTTGTCTATGATATAGTATGGAGATTTTAAATACTTACTTCCCAATTTTGTACATTTTTCTCGATTTGTACGGAACCCTCGGTGTGTGAGCCTGACTCGCACTTGCCCGGTTATTTTTTCAAAATGGGGCTACATTTGGCCACCAACTCGTCAGATGGAATGCGAGGATGTAGCCTAAGATAGAGCAGGTTAGGGCAAATTTACCATTTGGAAAACTTAATTTCTAGTCGTAATTTATCGCTTTGATTATATTGTTACATAAACGTGGAAAACGTATACATGTATATATTAAAAAAATGCTGTAATCTTAACTTACATCAAACTTAAACATGATGTTGTTGTTCCAGGAATCGCCTTGTTGTATGACTGAGTACTTGTTATCTTTATCATATTGTGCCATTTTACTGGCATCTTTCAAGGCTCCTACTAGGCCTCCATTGATTGCATTTTTGTATGTAAGATTATCGACAATCCTATGAGCATTAGCTTCCATCTTTTCTAAGTATGCCATGGCTGCTTCTTGATGATTCATTTGTCCCCACATATCGAACAAGCTGTTTTTATATTCATCAAATAGTTCAGGCTTTTCATGTTTCAGCACGTAAGATAGTGAGTGAAGTTTTGCAAAGCTTTTCAATACTGACTTCACACTATCATTGCTCAACGGTCGAAATCTATCTAGCATAGTAAAATTAGATTCGTTCAAATCTTCTAAAAGAATTACTTCATTTGGCGCATTTCTTGAAGATCCATAGCATGCTGCAAATTTAAATTTTTCTTCAGCAGGTATATTAGCAGCTACTTCTAAATCAGAAAACTTTGCCAGTACTTTTGTATACATTATGTGCTCGTTGCGAAATAATAATTCTGTATTTGCCATCTTTCTCAAAATTTCGTGTCTCGGCGCTATTTTAGCCACCATTTTAAATGTACCTCCACTGCCATCATCAATAATGATTCTTTTAACATTCGCAATATAATTATCTCCTACTTCACCAATTGGCTCAATAGTAACTTTTGTGTCCGTATATCCAAGTCCCTCGATTACACTTTCAATATATTTCAATTGTGTTTCACTGATTTGGGATAAATCACCTTCAATTCTAAGATTTGTCATCTTTGTCACAATAACAATAAAATACTGTGATGTAAGTACTGCAATCACTGGATTTTATATGTTTATCAGTAGATAATTTATCTGCAAAGTGCACATTGAACTTTTGTCATTGACATAATCAATTAACACCTCCCGCGACAGTTCACATGGAGAAATTAATTCGATACTGTTATCAAAATAAAATACTGATAAATAAGATAGGTATCTAGTTGTTATACAGCTTTATTAACAGGATATAACTTTGTAATGGAGTAAGTTGTTGTTTATGAAAATAAAATTCGTTTATAATTTATTTATTTGTGTTATTAGTCTCATAATTAAGTACACAAAACATTCAATGATCACTAGTAATTTTACAATTGAAAAAAAAATCTATCATTTCTATTATTAAATAAATAATACAATAAGACTAATCAGCTAAGACTTACATAAGTATGCATTATTTACTTAGCAAAATAAATAATTTATACTTAGATAAGTCCAAATTCATGACAACTATCGACAAGACCTTCCAATCTCTTTTTAATAATAGCAAAAGTTTCTGCGTTTTTATTACTCGCTGAGACACCTTCAATTATTTTTTCTGAATCTCCTTCACGAAGAGCATCTTTTATAACAGCTGCGTCTTCAGAATTCACAGATTGGACTGAAGCTAATAAAATTGATAGACCGAAGTTTATTTTACCGTAACGTTTCAGATCGACATCTAATTGATCTCTAGGAAATACGAGGCTAGCTTTTAGGCCATAGTTTGACAAGGACTTGTCTAGTTCAGTGTGATAGTAGTCAATCCAATCGTAGTAATGTTGTTTTCTCATTTCATAGTCTGTGCAGTTGAAGATCATGTAAAGGATGTCCGCAGCGGGGTTGGTCGCCTTTGAAACCTGGTAGTCGATCATCACTGACTCCAAGAAGATTTCACCCTGAAATGAAATACATGTAAGTATGAGGTTTTATAAAACTTTAAATATAATCAGCACTGTCAAGTAAGGCACATGCCACACGGGCGTTGACGCCGCGTAATTGCACCGCGGCGTCGCCGCCGCTGCACCGCCGCGGTGCAGCGGCGGTGCTGAGCGTCGTCGCGGCGACACCGCGGCGCCCAGTGTTGCCTTAGACACTGATGACATCTAGGCAGTTAGCGGAAAAAAAGGTTTTAGGGATAACCAGCTGAAGATAAGTAAAATCTCTCATATACAGTCTGATTTTGTGTGAGCCAACCGCAGAAAGAAAGTGTTTTGTTCTTCGTTTGATATATTAGAGAAATAATGTGGCCGATCGATAAAATCTGAAATAGATGCATTGATTTGTGCAAAGTGACATGAAAAATATCTCATAAGCCCATCGAGTATGGACTTGTGTGATTTGTCACGACGGGTGGCACAGTAACAGCTGTCCAAGTGACAGCTGTCAAACTTTAAAGTGATTTATCTCGGTCATTATCGATTCTAGACTACTGCTGTCTTCACAAAAGTAATAGAACTCGACGAGATCTACATTTCGGATGACAGCTGTCAAACTTCAAAGTGAGTTTATCTCGATTATTATCAATTTTAGATTACTGCTCTCTTCACAAAAGTGATAGAGCTCAACTAGATCTACATTTCGGATGACAGCTGTCAAACTTCAAAGTGATTTATCTAGGTTATTATCGATTCTACACTACTGCTGTCTTCATAAAAGTGATAGAGGTCAACGAGATCTATATTTCGGATGACAGCTGTCAAACTTCAACATGATTTATCTCGGTTATTATCGATTCTAGACTACTGCTGTCTTCACAAAAGTGATAGAGGTCAACGAAATCTACATTTCGGATGACAGCTGTCAAACTTAAAAGTGATTTATCTCGGTAATTATTGATTCTAGACTACTGCTGTCTTCACAAAAGTGATAAAGGTCAACGAGATCTATATTTCGGATGACAGCTGTCAAACTTCAACGTTATTTATCTCGGTTATTATCGATTCTAGACTACTGCTGTCTTCACAAAAGTGATAGAGGTCAACGAAATCTACATTTCGGATGACAGCTGTCAAACTTCAAAGTGATCCGAAATGTAGATCTCGTCGAGCTTTATTTTTATTTTTTGTGAAGAGAGCAGTAGTCTAGAATCAATAATTACCGAGATAAATCACTTTTAAGTTTGACAGCTGTCATTCAAAATATAGATCTCGTCGAGTTCTATTACTTTTGTCAAGAGAGCAGTAGTCTAGAATCAATAATTACCGAGATAAATCACTTTTAAGTTTGACAACTGTCATCCGAAATGTAGATTTCGTCAAGCTTTATTACTTTCGTGAAGTCATCAATGGTATAGAATCAATAATAACCGAGATAAATCACTTTTAAGTTTGACACCTGTCATCCGAAATATAGATCTCGTCGAGCTCTATTACTTTTGTGAAGAGAGCAGTAGTCTAAAATCGATAATTACCGAGATAAATCACTTTTAAGTTTGACAGCTGTCATCCGAAATGTAGATTTCGTCGAGTTCTATTACTTTTGTGAAGAGAGCAATAGTCTAGAATCGATAATAACCGAGATAAATCACTTATAAGTTTGACAGCTGTCATCCAAAATGTAGATTTCGTCAAGCTCTATTACTTTAATGAAAACAACAGTAGTCTAGAATTGATAATGACCGAGATAATCACTTTGAAGTTTGACAGCTGTCACTTGGAAAGCTGTTACTGTGAGATTCGTCGTGACAAATTACACGTTCTGATTTTTAACGTGTACGAGAGATTTTTCTCATCTTCAGTCGGATTGATGAATTCAAAACCTTTTTTCCCGCTAAAAATTTATAGAATACTCGAATACCCTAGATTTAATGTCTAAATAGCTACCGGCAACACTGGTCGCCGCGGTGACGCCGCGACGACGCTCAGCACCGCCGCTGCACCGCGGCGGTGCAGCGGCGGTGACGCCGCGGTGCAATTACGCGGCGTCAACGCCCGTGTGGCATGTCTGTAAGCCGAGAGGATGCGGTTGATACTGAGTTGGTGGTCAAGCTTAAGTAAAAGCTTGACCACGAATGAATTCGTGGTCAAGCTTTTACTTAAGCTTGACCACGAATTCATTCGCGATAGTAAAAATATGTGCAAATTTTGCTATGGGGCTTTATATCCGGAATCCGATGAACAGCTATCCCTAATTCGTCTTAGGAATTGCAATTTAGAGTCGACAAAATGTAAGACGCAACTTATTTTTTAAATTTTTGATTGACCTTGTAGTAAAAGTCGTCGTTCATATATTAGTGGTCTGAATGTAGATCATTCAGACCACTAATATGAACGGCTTAGTACAGAGATACATTATAGGGATATAGTTGATTTTGGCTGAGTACAACTTTTCTTAATAATCGTGTATGATTAGAACAACTATAATGTGCAATTGCTTATTTTAAAACTAGCTAAAAACTAAAAAAATGACGCAGTTCAATATTATTTAATTGTGGTGAAATAATAAAAAACAATCAAGACTCTTTTTGAATGGCACTTTTCGCCTCGCTCCAAACAACGCGGGGTGAATGGGGACCTTCAAAAAGAGTCTTGCGAGATTCGCCCCGCCGCGGTGCAAACCGTTTGCGGGGCGAAACGCCGCAGTACCCAAAAAATACAATACCTACATGCATTTAAACTCAAAAATCTTATAATAGTATTTTTAAACTTTCGCGATATGAGTACATCTTTCTCACGGGTGAGAATGTATTGTACTCTACACGATCAATGCAACTTGATTGATACGTCGTTAGCGTCCACCGAAGTTAAGCAACTTTCAGCACGGTCAGTCTTCGGATGGGTGACCGCGGGTGGCATTTACAACTAAGCGCTACCGTGGCTCGGATGACACGTTATATTGTAGGCCCTGGTTGTTCTAACCGTTTAGCCATATCAAAGGCCTTTAGGCGGCTTAAAAACTCTGACACCTGGGCTAGCCACCCGGCCTATACGAACTTACTGAAAATACGAGATAAATAAATACTTCACTATTCTGACGAAAAATTGATATTCCCGACGCGTCGGGATATAAGGTATTTAGGTATTTATCTTGTATTTTCAGTGCGCGATTAGTCGCGTAGTACATAAATTTTGTGTTTTTATATCAGTGAACATTCGAACGTCAATAACATTGATAAATAATCTATTTTATCTTTGTAATATAAAATTATTTATTTGTGCTTCAATTTCTACAGGTTGTGCAATTATTTCCATTACCCATTGTAATTTCGACTCGATAAAACTCTCACATGAGAATACATAAATATTTTTTTTATGTAAAATTAATGGAAGCGAGTTTTGCCCTCAGGCAACTTGTCAATCTCAGAATCGGTACATTTCGACTAAAAATCGATATGGGAGGATTTTATTGTTAAAAATAAATAATAAAATTAATCCAACCTATCCTTTATTATATGTGTACGTATGCAGAAGTACTGAAGTAGCATATTAGCATAATATTGCTTCATAGCGGTATTTCAGAAGGACGGGAGGTAAATCTGTATCGGACTGGAAACAAGCATTTGCCAAAAAGAGTTAAAAACGATAGCGTAGTTTTTGCAGAGCTAAACGAACGAAACGAACAGTGGGAACGGGCATTCATATGCCAAAAAGAGCTGAGAGCTAAGTGGGAGATTTTCCCTCGAGCTCAATCGCGTTAACGTTTGATGTGATTTCTATGGAAATGGCACAGCGCCATCTTGAGTCACATACAGAAAACTGAATAGCTAAGTGTGAGTATTTTTTACGGTAATGTAACGAGCGCCAAACCGATCGAGCGCGGCAACGTCTGCGATTGGATACCTAATTCAAGCGTGTGTGTCAATGTGCTCGCGTGTGTACGGCGCGCTCGGTCAACGCGACGTAAAAGTAATTCGATTTAATTTGCAAAACTCCCACTTGACAGTCAGATCTTTCAAACGATAGCGTAGTTCGATAGCTAGACCACTTCTTAAATCTTTTGAAAAATTATGAACACAGTCTTCGATAATAAATATGCAGGTAGCTGTATATTTGACAATGAGCCTCAATTTGTAAGAATTGAGGCTCATTGTCAAAGATACATAATGATGGGCCAAAACGCACCACTGGTCAGTAATAATAGTATTACATGCGAGTAGTAAAATAGGCTTACATGCCAGTCGAACACTCGCTCACGAAATCCAAGAATAGGCTATTAGACAAAATTGAAAAATAATATACTATTTACTGTGGTAATCCATACAGTTAATGGCCTGAAAAACATATATTTCGCTTTATTTAAACTAAAATATGTCTAATTTTCGCTAATCGCACAAAATAAAATGGTTTTTTTTGATATTTCATCAGTGACGTGAACGCTCTAAGAACGGTGGCAACTCTGGTGACATCACATGCTAGTAAGCGAGAATTTCTTGATTGACTGTTGTTTGTGTAATTTGTGTTATGTGTTTCCGGAGTAATATTATTTGATCTGTAAGTAACTTTTAAAAGTATTTTTTGTTAATTTTTAGATGTGAACTAGCGTATTTACTAGTATTAACTAAAAACTAGTCAAATAGCCTATTATGGGTATGGGTCTCTCGACCCATCAGTAAGTTCTTCTAAATAATGTTCGAAGTTTAAAAATAACTGAAGTTAGGACGAAAATAAATTTCAATTTTTATAAGACGTAGAACAAAAATGTTTGTTTTGATGTACGGAATATGCCCTTAAAAGTAAGATAATCTATGCTATCAGGCTTCTCCATGACGTTATTGAGGCATTTAATCTGATTAAGTATTATGTGACTGATTAAGGATCTATACAGGGTGGATAGCGGACACCGACATTGATTTGACCCACAAGGTAGTATGACTAGTATTCAAAACAGCAACAAGAAAAAAAAAACCTTAAATTGTAAAACAAAATTTTAAACCAACTAAGTAATAAATAATGTAAGTAATTAGGCATCATACTTTATAAGGAATTCATTCATGTCATTTTGACAATCGACTAATCAAAACAGCTATTCCCGCTATTTTTCTTTTATTTTTTATTAAAATAACTATTCACAATTTTTTAAATCACTATTTAGATACAGGTTGCTCCAAAATGTTGTTTTAAAAAAGTCAAAATGAAAATTGTTCACAACTATGTAAATAGCTTTATTTATATGTCGAAGGCTTTGCAACAGAAAGCCAAATATGTGATCATTTAATGTCGGCGTCAGCTCTTCACCATATATACCTTGTATATTGTATATGTGATTGTAATTTGTCTTGTAAGAAACCTGATTTTAATAGGAATATATTATATATGAAGGCCTCTCTAAGCCCCTAAAAGATTTACGGTAGAGATGATAAAAGTACAAAATATTTTGACCAGAAATGTTTTCAACTATATTGCTAATATTATATTTCATTAAACTTACATCAAACTTAAACATAATGTTGTTGTTCCATGAATCGCCTTGTTGTATTATTGAGTGCTTGCTTTCTTTTTCATAATTCGATATCTTATTACACTCTTTCGCAGCTCCCAATAGAGCACCATTGATAGCATTTTTATGGACATCATCAACCACTATGTTAACGGCATTCGCTTCCAAATGTTTAAAATGTTCCATGACTTCTTTTATACTATCCATTTGACCCCACATATTGAATAAACTGTTCTTATATTCATCGAATAGCTCAGGTCTTTTATATTTCAGCACGTAGGATAACGAGTGAAGTTTTGCAAAGCTTTTCAGTACAGACTTTATAAGCTCCGGCTGTAAAGGCTTAAATCTGTCTAGCATTACGAAATTAGATTCGTTCAAATCTTCCAGAAGAATGACTTCATTTGGAGGGTCAGTTGATGATCCATAGCAGGCTGCGTATCTTAATCTCTCTTCAGAAGGAACGCTAGCAGCTATTTCAAGTTGGGTAAACTTTGGAAGTACCTTGGCATACATTATGTGTTCGTTACGAAATAGAAACTCTGTGTTCGCCATTTTTCTCATCACTTCGTGTGCTGGCGCTATTTTAGCCACCATCTTGAAAGCACCGCCTTTACCATCGTCAACGATGATTCTTTTTACATTTGCTATATAATTATCGCCTGCCTTACCAATCGGTTCAAAAGTAACTTTACTATCTGTGTATCCGCGTTGCTCTATTACACTTTGGATGTATTTTAGCTGAGAATCACTGATTTGAGATAAATCACCTTCAATTTTAAGCTTTGCCATAATTGCCACAATTTCAACAAAATACTGTGAGGCGATAATTTGGTTCGTTTGATTTTATAATACGAGTATTCTACTTATCTGCAGTAATATCAGTGACTCGGTGAATAAAACTTGTGTGCTAGCGTAATGTAATCAATCAAAATTCGATGAGCACGAAAAAACGATATTCATAAATCTTACGAAAAATATTCTAAATGATGAAGGATGAGACGTGCAATGTGCACTGTACTGTGACGTCGACTTTTATGACAACAAAACATTTTGAAAAATTGCTTGATTGCTAGTCCTGGAATCAGTGGTGGATTTACCAGCAGGCTGAGTACTATGGAGCCTATAGCGGTGGATTAGGGGTTTCGAACTAATTAACTATAGTATTCATCCATCAGCCGTAGAACGTTCGCTGCTCGTCATTCCACCTAGTCGGTGGACGTCCTACGCTGCACTTGCTGGTCAGTGCAATACTACAAAGTATTGTTAAAACTAAAAGATTAATGTTGAAATATTAAATTATTATGTGTAGCATGTTACTAATTACTAATCACCTGCCCCAACTTTTCTAGAAGCACTTCGTTGTTTTTTGGAGGTTCATAACTTTTTTTTAATGGGTTTATATCAAATAAATGATGAAGTTAATTGAGAACTTATATGAAACATAATTATAAAGTTTTTCTACGAGATTATCCAGCTAAAGTATAAAATTTGTGAAGTTAGTGTTTGTAGAGTCGAGGCGTGTAGAGTTAGAAGTTTGGCTTTTCTTGAGATTTGAAAACAGCGGTAGTGCGAGATCCTACTGCAGAAACGTAGCGCTCATAGCGTACACGCATAAAACCTATTTTTAACATTTTATGAACAGGAGAATATAATGATGTATATAATTATAATCGTGGTTAGATTTTTCTCTGAATAATATACCACTTGTGGACGTCTCTTTTATGTAAATAAAATCGTGCAAGAGCGAGTCAGGCTCGCGAACTAAGGGTTCCGATTGGAAGCCCTTCTCAAAATATTTCATTTTAATTATTTATTTTTAAGGTACATAGAACTTAATATTCTATGAATATTTCAAAGTTTTTCCAGTTGCCGTTATTAATATCGAGCAAAAATATCACGATCCTTGTATGGAAGCCCCCCTTTTATGTGTGTTTTATTTTAATTTAATTATTTATTTTTGCATATTTAATTAAATATTCTGTGAATATTTCAAAATGTACCTGTCGCCATTATTAATATCGAACGAAAAACGACTAAAAACTCAGTTTTTTTGTATGGGAGCCCCCTTAATTTTTTTTTCTGTTGTAGTATTTTTTTTAGTATTTAGTTATAGTGGCATCATCTGTGAAAATTTCAACGTTCTAGCTATAATGATTCATGAGATACATCCTAGTGACAGACAGATGGTCAGACGGACAGCAGAGTCTTAGTGATAGGGTCCCGGTTTTACCCTTTGGGTACGGAACCGTAAAAATAGGTTCGCTATGAGCGTTACATTTCTGCAGTGGGATCTTAGTCTATGCTCTATGCAGCAAATCACAAAACAAAAGATCTAGAAATGCTCTCACATTGGCAAAACTTTACAAAAATTTATAATATATGAATAGCGTCATAAGAATCTATAATAAACACCGAGCAAATATAGGATATAGAGGCACAATCGTGCAAAAAAGTGTTCGAACCAAAACTCTGACCAAGCTATGTAGTGGGCAGGCTTTTTTGTTAGTCGTAAGGAGATTGCAAGCCGACTACAACGCCGAGCGATGCCAATGTGCTCGGTTACAAGCACTAATTAGGTGACATAACGTCGAGATTCGAGAAAACGGGTCATTGTGAATTATTTAATCTATATATCTAAGTCGGTATGTATGACGGCGCTCAGACATTTTTTTACTACTTTCACTTCGGGACTGTGGCTCTGTAGATATTTGCTCGAAGATAATAAAAGATTAATTTTGAATGAGCTAAGCCTTGAAAAATTACTTACGAGTATATAAAAGATTCCGGGTACAAAACGATAACGAAAATAGTATGATCACGGTGACTTTAATCGATACAATCTTAATCGTTAGTCATTTCGATAATTTGTCAAAAATTCGATAAGTATCTAATAATTTTACATATTGTCTCGTTATTTTTCAATAATATTTTCCTGTAAATGTTTTTTATAATATAATTGATTGAACGAGCGAAGTGTCAATGCATGGGGTGGCAAAATTATCTTTCATCTGTCCTGAGTTTGGATGTTTTTTATCATCTACAGGTCGCATTTTTAACGAATCTTGTCAATTTTTAATGCTCTAGTTCTATAACAGTTTTAGAATTTTTCCGTCGGTGATTTTGATTGGGGGTATATTTCCCACAAAGAGAGGGCAAAATGGTAGCGCTTATTGTCAACCGATTTTGATGATATTATTTGACAAGATAAAAACAAAATCTTTATTTGTTCCAACATGAAATGAAATGTATGGTACTATTAACTACGAACAAACAGCGGGCCTTATAAATGACGTTGAAATATTGTTAAAGTAAGTACCATTAGAATATTTGAACCGCGCACTATCCTACTAATATTATAAACGCGAAAGTTTGTGAGGATGGATGGATGGATGGATGGATAGATGGATGGATGGATGGATGGATGTATGGATGTTTGTTACTCTTTCACGCAAAAGCTACTGAACGGATTGAGATGAAACTTTGCAATAATATAGCTTATACATCAGAATAACACATAGGCTACAATTTATAAAGATATTTTGTGAATTGTCCAAAATATAACAATAAATGTTGAGTAAGTAGGAAAATTCATCTGCGAGCTACTCTAGCGTGCGCTGCAAGAATGTCAAAATAAACAACTGTCGATCGAATATCTGTCAAATCAATAGACGAGCAGTCCTTGAATATCATCATACTGATAATATATTATGTACCTATATATACCTATATTTATCTTTACTTCCTTACTTAATATTATAAATGCGAAAGTAACTCTGTCTGTCTGTCCGTCGCGCTTTCACGCCAAAACTACTGAACCGATCTCAATGAAATTTGGTTCACAGATAGTCTAGAGCCTGAGAAAGGACATAAGCTACATTTTATCCCGAATTGCATAATTCCCGTAGGATAGGACAAAATCTATCGTTAGCGAAACTGTCACCTATCACAACAACGCTAATAGGCCCAATTTTGAAGGCACCATCGTAATTATAACAGTTAATTAGAATATTTCTGTTTCATTTTCACTTTAGGTATTCGATAGAGAGAACACTTTTTACGTTGCTATTAAATTTACGATGGCGCGTTCATAATTGGGTTGATTGGGCCTAATATGGATTGACAAAACGTAATTAGATGACAGGTGACATAAATTGACTGCAAACTTTTATAAATGTTTCGCTTAGCATATCAAAGGGACAAATTGTCTTTCCACCATTATAGCTCCTCGAAGAGGAAATAAAGTAAGGATCGACAATGACAACTGACATTAAAGTTGGACAAAATAGTTTTCGCTTTGCCATGCTACACATCACGATGACGATTAATATTGGGCCGTCATTTCGTCTGACATTAAAAATATTTTAAAATATACCACCATTAGAGGTTAAACATATTTCTTTATTCTACCTTATGGCATGAGTATGAGTATCTTGACACTAAGGTTCACACCTTGATTCTAAATTGTGACCTTGACACGAACATAAATTTCTGTTGGTTTGGTTAGGATTGAACAGTGATAAAAGTGCAGCCCGCCTCAGTTGCGGCCCTCCTCATGAGGCACGCAACTTGCCGGCCAGCCTCTCAGCTGCTATAGTTAAAAACCCAAGAAAAGCGGCCCAACCTCGAGTGCAAACTTCTAAACTGCCTAGGGGAAAAGACCAAAAAGAATCGGGAGACCTCGAGCGCCGCCTTCTCAGCTGTCTCAGAAAAAACCTGGGTTTTTAACCAAACGGCTCTACCTGGGATTCCCGCGCTGCCCATAAACCTCGGTTACTAAGTTCCCCCGCCATGACAAGGCGGGAACCCATGGGCGGGTACACTCTAACCTTATTTTAATCAACAGAAGCATTTATAAATAAGTTGATGTTAACTACTAAATACAAGACTTACAATGTAAAACTTCATAAACTGTTACTACATAACAAGCAATTGGATCATCCACAGACCCTTGAAGGTCTAAAGATATTCTAAATGCTCAAGCCCACTGCCAGTTAACAGTCAGCTTGGCAATGCTGCTTATACGTTGAGCCAAATAAACACCAGAATTTTGGTCACGGGGCGGGTACACCAGACGGTCAGAAAGACTTTTGAAAACAAGATGAACACCCGGCCACCACGCGCACAATGTCTCAATTTCAAACGGCTCAAATATGTAACCACTGCCGAGGTCAGAATATTTGCGCCGTTTGTGCTGCTCCGCCGAATCGGTCACCTCTCCAGTCCTACTCTGAGTCTCAGAAAGATGTGACGGCGCCTAAGTATCGACGCAAGTCGCGTCCCATTCTAACGGCCGTCTACACTTCCATGGGACCTGCTTCATACCGTCAGGCCTTTTGCTATCACCACGCGCAGACCCATTCGGTTCGAGTACGGCTGCGATATTGGCGGTCGCAAAAGCCCTGCGTATGACATTGTCCACGATGGCGTGGCAACCAATTGGACGAGCGTTTCTTGAGCAAGAAAGACGGTGGTGACCGAGCAGGTCAACTAGGGTAGTTGAATAGGTGAGAGCGCTCAGCTATATGCGGCGCGGCAGCAAGGTGGGTCGACTATCTTGACGATATCATCAATACTTACCGCCGGTCGAGCCTGGTCACGACCGGCAAAGATCCGAGGCAGATGACACTGCAAGAGAGAGGCCTATACCAAACAGTGGGACAAAGGAAGCTGCGGATGATAACGATGACGAAACAAATTAGTTGAGATTAGCTGTTTTTTGGGTTTGAAATGATTATTTGCTACAATATTTGTGTACCGTTTCACATTGAATTGGGGCTAATATTTTGTGGCGCACTATTTTTGTTACTATTGTTACTCTACTATTTTTGTTACCATATTTTTTGACAAGATAAACGTAAATTAAATTATATCGCGGGCGAAGCCGCGGGTAAAAGCTAGTACTCTATAAAATTTAATTTGATCTCTGCGACAGTTACATATTGACATATTTAGAGTTGAGATAGTGGTGGAAAAAATCGATTTTCAAACAATGTTGTAATGAAATCGAATGAGTAGTTGAAGGTGAGAAATTGGACTTTATTTACTTACTATTATATAAGATCAAGTATGTAAATAATGTTATGATATTAATTAAATACTCATAATAATGTAACATCTCATAGGTATGGCAGGATTGGCAGGGTACAAATTCTCTATCTAGACAGCGAAGTTTCTAAATTTTAAAGCGGCCAACTTCATTTATTTTGGTCACAGCTTCACTACTAGTTTGTATAAGCCTCTGCACGTTTTCTTGGCTGTTGTAGTTGACAGCTCGATTTTAAATGGCACTTTTGCCTCACCTGCTTCTAATTTAGTCTACAATTTTAGTTCGTTTGTCGTCTTTATTTTATTTTATTGGCACACAAAACAAAATACAGTTACAAAAATTATAAAATGAATATTACATAAGTTTAGATCTAAAATATATTTCTAAATATACAACATGCTTAAACGTATAAAAGCAGAAATTTATACAAAATTAAATTTTTAAATAACTTTATTATGTATAATTATAACGTCAAGCAAAATAAATTAATTATATTACTTGTTAGTCGTTACTGATATCATACGCCATGAAAACATCTCGAAGAGATACTCCTTAACAGAGAGGCAGACATGCCAAAATATAGTCGCGTGTTTGTCGAATCAAATTTAATGTCGCACAAATTGTACCTAACTTCTCAAACGATGGTACGATTTGTGCGAAAACCCAGCCCTCACCCTCTCTGACTTATAAATTAGCTATTGCGCAACGACTAGCCTCGTGAATAAAATTCGCATTTTAATAGTCACCGTAAAAAGCTTTCTGGTAAAATAATTCTCTCTTGCCAAAAAAGATATTTTTTTATCAACCACTTCGAATAAGCAAACTATAAGATTATTCAAAGGCGCTCAGTGAGATTTTAACAGGCGTTATTAATGTTTTATTTTCTTTCTGAAAAATTTAAATCAAGGCTTGATCCACTTGAAAATTCGAATTCAAGTTTCAATGGAGGCTATCCTTACTAATATTATAAATACAAAAGTGTGTTTGTCACTCTTTCACAGCAACTGAGATAGGAATCGACTTGATTCATCCATCATCCATCCATCAGCCGTAGAACATCCACTGCTAGACATAGGCCTCCCCCATCGACTTGTTAAAGTAAGTTCGTAAAGGCCGGGTGGCTAGCCATAGTTTCATGGTTTTCAAACCGCCTGAAGGCCTTTGGCATGCCTAAAAGGTATATATAATACAACCGGGCCTACAATTTAACGTGTAATCCGAAACACGGTAGTGCTCAGCTGTTAATGGCACCCGCGGCCACTTCCTAAGACTGTCCGTGCTGAACGTTGCTTGACTTCGATGATCGCTAACAAACACCTAGTCAAACTACGCTATGCTTGATTATTTGCTTAATAGATATACTCGTAGTTTGAAGGTCGGACCACGACACGACCAACAACACAAGAACCACACTAGCACAAAAACCTTAATTATTTTTCACAAAAAATGGTATGACCGACTTCAACCGTGTATAGAATTCGCGAATATTTTGCACGGATCGATGTAGCGCTTTTCACATTATTGTTGATTTATCAAGAATGGCTCAGCCGATTTCGATAAAATTTAAATAGGACCAATTTTGAAGTATATTCTTTCCATTAAAAAATAATTATTGAAATTGGACCACTCTGTAAAAAGTTAGCCGCAATACCCGTATAAAAAAATACGCGTCGACTTGAGTACCTCCTCCGTTTGGTCGGTCAAAAACATCCCGCCGGCGAAGCCGCGAGCAAAAGCTAGTTTGGTCATTAAATCACGTTACAAACACAAACGATACAGATAAATTGACAACATCATATTAAAACACAATTTTGACGTAATCAATCATCTTATATAAGTAATTATATTTAAAATAGCATATTATGTTAATAATTATTTATAAAAAAAATAATAATAATAATCCATCTGAAAAAAAAAACAAATAAAAAAATGATTTATATTTTTGACTTTATTCAAAAACATTGACGCTTGATATAAATGTATACAAGGTAGAGAGAAAGCTGACGCCGAAATTAAATGAAATCACATTATTGGCCTTCTGATTTAAAGCCTTTGACATATTTTATATTTAATAAATCAAGTTATTTACTCGGTTGTGTACAATTTTCTAAAACATAATTTTGTAACAACCTGTATTTAAACAGCAGTTTGAGCTATTTCGACTAATGCCACATTAGGTCGAAGTTCAGAATAAGAAAGAAGTAAAGCAATATATAATAAACTTTACTAAAATAGCAAGAGATAATACATCACTTTATCCCATTTTAACTATGAAATTTAAAAAATGTTAGAAAAAGATGCACAATGCACATACATTTTTTTTATTAATTTCGAATAGGTTCTCGTTTGACCACACACTGCCTGATGTTAAGCAGATGTGCGGTCTAGGGTATAGTACGCTTACCTAGAAGATACCTATTAACTCGGGATTTGAAGACACCCGCGTTGTACTTTAACGGAAAGACAGTACATCTTACGTAATTTCGAAGGGTTTCACAAACTAGCATTGAGCTATCTCGGCTGTCAAAATTAAAAAAGGTAGAAAGTAAGTAGGTAAAGTTAGAGATTTGAACCTTCTGATGGAATTAGAGGGCTCAAATTTCTGATCATATCGCAAAAGACAAAGTTGACCAAATTTCAATCATTATGACATTAAAACTTGTGATTTTGACGTTTGACGACAGACAATGCGTTTTTTTGTTCTACCTACCTACTCACTCTCGCGTATGCTGTATAACCAGATATGAATAAGACAGCTGTAACGTAGTTTTTATTTGAGTAAAATTTAGCAAGGTTTATATTACTTGTCATTATTCTGAGGATCGAATCGATCTTATAATTAATCATATTTCAAAATATCACGAATAAGATCGTTATAAAGTATGATGTCAGATATGAATAAGACAGCTGTAACGACTTTCTCTATTTATTATTTATTTATTTAGTTATTTAATTAGTGTTTTTTTTTATTTAAGGATATGTTATTGCTTTTATGAATACTGGTTACTTGTACTACTTAATTTAATGTCGGCGCGGCGGCGTCAGCTCTCCACTTTGTATAATTTACAATTACAAAAGTTAGTAAAATAAAACACATTGAAGCTATAGTTATTTATACCAACTCACAACTGCTTACATCAAGTTCTTACATATCCGTTACGAATTTAACAACAACTCTAACATTTATACAAGGTTATTTCTCATTAATTAGCATCCTTTTAGGGGCTGAATCTGTGCATCAAAACTAACAACTTTTGTTCTACGACTTTTATCAAAACTCAAAAAAAAATTGTTGTTCCATAGTAAAATATCGTTTACCCGCGACAAAATGTATGGAACAGCTGATGCTTTTTTTTGAGTTTTGACAAAAGTCGTAGAACAAAAGTTGTTAGTTTTTATGTGTTGAATAAGCCCCTAAAAAGATGCCAATTGATTAGAAATAACCCGGTATAACAACTCTAATATTATTTACTCTTCCAGAAGTCCAAACTCTACGTAACTGTCGACTATTCCTTCCAACTTATTTTTGAATAAATGAGCTGTATTATTGTCTGTAACAAGCATGGCTTCGAAAGCCTTTTCAGGATCTTCATTAAGACTTTCCATAGTACTATTCTCCATGGTAGCTTTCACCTTCGCTGCTTCCTCATTATTTCTAAGAATGAAAGATGAAATCATAATCGATGAAGCCAACATGAATTTTGCGTATCTTTTTAAATCAGCGTCGAGCTGATTTTTAGGGTATACGGAATCTATCTCAAGATAATGGTATTTGAGAGATTTATCCATTTGGCTGTGATAGTAGTCTATAAATTCGTGGTAGTGTTTTTTCCTCTGTTCGTAACTGGTACTGTTGAACAGCATGTACATGATGTCGTAAGCAGGATTGCTTTCTCTTGCCATCTGGTAGTCGATGAGTACGCAATTCTTAGGCGTTTCGCCCTGAAAAGTAGGAAAAATTGATTTAATTAATTTAAATAATAATAAAATCATTAGATGTACAATTATACGTAGTATAATGTTAAAGCGGCGTAGTACAGAGACTAAAATTTTGTATCCAATAATAAAATTATTGCAAAGGGTGCATTTCTTTGCACTCCGGGTTCCACCCTTTAAAGCTATGTGCGCTTTGTTGATAGATACTCGTAGTAGCTAGATTTAAACTTCAAAGGAAATTATCGTGACGAAACGTGAATTTTTCTTCAATATCTTTAAGTAAATGAAAAGGACAAAAAAGGGCTAGATAGCCTTTTATGGGCTAAATCATTAAACAACGAGTTCACCTACAGTAAAAAGTGCTAGAAAGAGAGCTGGCTCATTCCTCGCACAAATACTGACCGTGCGGAACGTTGCTTAATTTCGGTGATCGCTGACAATCACCTAATCAAACTACGCTACGAGCGCTACGATGGGTGACCGCGGGTGGCATTTTCCAACTGAGCGCTACCGTGGCTCGGATAACTCGTTAAATTGTAGGTCCCGGTTGTTTTAACCGTTTAGCCATGTCAGAGGCCTTCAGGCGGCCTAAAAACTCTGACACCAGGGCTAGCCACCCGGCCTATACGAACTTACTTATTCCTCGCACAGAGAATCTCTTTAGCCATTCAGCGTGGGAATGCAGCCAGCGTTCTTGGCACCCTACCACACGGACGCAGTATTTGTTTCGATTTTTAGCCTTTTTTTATTTAGTTTGTAGGTAGGATGTATTTATTATAGGTATAAGGTAGTTAAGAATCAAATTTCAATGTTTTTTAAGTTATAACAAAGTAAATATTTAATTTAATTTATCTATTATTTATTGCCAGTAGTAGAATTTTTATTATTTACTGCCAGTATTTTGGGAACAGTTACGGGTTATTTGACTGAGCTCCTATGCTCGTATGTAAATAGTATCTATAGTCATCTTATATATATATATGTTTTGTTCTATTTTATATATATTATTATCATCATCATTATCAGCCGTAGGACGCCCACGACAGGGCAAAAGCCTCCTTTATGGATTTCCAATATATGTTATGTTTGGATTTATTTCAAATAGAATTATAAACAAAAAAAAAACGAATAGATCAAAAAACTCAACTAACCTCCATTTGGAACAAGATATTATTGGTCCATCCATCGCCTTGTTGAATAATGGAATATTTTGAATCAGTGTCTACTTTTATGGCGTCTTTAGCGTGTTGCACAATATTACTAAGGCTCCCTTTTAAAAACTTTTGGTACTTTTCGCCTTGAACTATTGACAAAGCGTTATCTTCCATCTGCACAAAGAAAAGCTTGAACTCATCACGCTCTGCGCTCGGGGACGTCATCATATCTTTTAGCTTTGATTTAAAATTGACAAACGTTTCGGGTTCTTGATGTTTTAGTACATACGACATGGAATGATAAATTGCCAAATTTTTTAACACAATTTTCACACTATCATTGCTAAGCGGCTTAAACCGGTCCAACATAGTGTAATTATCTTCCTTCAAATCTTCTAATAAAATAACTTCGTTGGGAATTTCTCTGTTAGACCCGTAGCATTCCGCAAATCTAAACTGTTCTTCTTTAGGCACTCCAGCACTATTTTGCAGCTCTCGATACTTTGGCAATATTTCCGTATAAATGACGTGTTCATTATAGAACAACATTTCTAAGTTTCCCATTTCTCTCATCATTTGATGTGATGGGGCCAGCTTAGCAACCATTTTAAAAGTTTCACCATTTTCGGTGATCTCAATTCTTTTCACGCTAGCGATATAGTTATCGCCCGCTTCCCCCACTTGTTTGATCGTCACATCTGGTCCTTTGAATCCTCTTTCTTCCAGAACTTTATCGATAAAATCAAGTTGTGGCTGTCCCACAGTCTCTACGTCACCTATGAAATTAAATCGACCCATGTTACTTCAAGTTTAGAATCTATATAGTAATCAAATTAGTACATTATTGTTTTAAACGGATCATTTACTTATCATAACAGGTGATAAATTTTGTGTGATAAGCAATGTTTGTACGTTTATAATTACAATGATTAGATAAATAAACAAATATCTTGTGTTTGCACAATATCGATCACACTGAAAATGTTGTTAAAGAATAATTCTTCCACACACACGAGTTTTAAAGTTGCTTCACTTTTTTTTTAATTATTTTGAACTCCGATTGTCTTCCGCGCACTATGTCCGCTTCTTCTACAAAGCACAACTCTTACTGAGCTTAAGATAACATGTATTTTAATAATTCTAATGTAAATATTACGCAAGACGCAATTCTTCCGATAATAACAACGGTCATTGCTAGTATGATGACAATAAGTGACCAAAATCAAGCGATAAACCTGTTTGTGCGCAACACACTCAAGGCCAGGTTCTCTATCTATTTCAATTCAACAGTACTTACTTGATTATTATATTCACGTTTTGATTACCTCGCCGGACACGGCCGTTGTAACTACGAGTATTTATTTATTTCATCATCATTACCAGCTGTAAATTTTCCACTTCTGAACATAAGCCGTTTATAGAGGCTTAATTTTATCGCATTTATTTCTACTCAGATCGTCTTCAGATCAGACCATGGCAGTGGACGTCGCGTCGTAGGCATGATGACTTGGGTTATTAGACAATGGACATGTTTTTTTTCTTTGATCAATCAATCAATTAATGACAAAGATAAACCTTGCTAAAGTTCGGAAGTGGGGGCTCGTGACGTCACTTCTCTGTCAAAAGTATACATTTTTGTAGTCTACTCGTGACGTCACGCGGAACTTTTATTGACTATAAAATCTTCATCAGTCTTTGTTTAATTGACAAAAGGCAAAATACGTGTCTAATATTTTTCGCTATTCTATCTGACGGACTAGACGAGTATAACCCCATAGTAATGCGCATAAATTCGTTGCATATATGGGATACATAAATTTTATTAAAGATAATGCTCTTCTTGATCGTTGCGCTCTTGACAGAACGGTCGTGGTCATCACGCAGTATATTGGCAGGGGCAGATGTAATGCGCCTCACGATGTCTCGCCATCTCTCTCTATTGGACGTCAATCTGGTACATTCATGAGCGACCTTCCGCGTGGTCTCGTGCCCTCAAGTTTGCCCTGGACGACAAGACGCTCTATGGACTGACAACCTCGTCATGAGACGTGTCCGAAGTAGGCGAGTATTCGAGACTGTACTACGGATGATAGACGCATCTACTTCCTTCTTTTCGATTCCTCGTAACGTCCACGTCTCAGTCTCAAAGATAATGTTAACGCAATTATAATTATTTTCATAGTCACCCTAATTCGTTGACCCTGAAGTTCAATACAGGATGTTAGAATAGATAGCCAAGATAATTTGGTAGCATTTTTGTCAATTAGAGAAAATCTAAAACAAAATAAATAGATGTATATGTAAAACGTTTATTGTTCCAAAAATTTAGCACAAACAAGTGGTACACTAGATCCCACTAGGGCAACCTATGTCGTGGGACCTAAGCTCTTCCATAACATTATTTAATAAAAAATACCTTTATCTATACAGAACCTTAATTTACCATTCATAGTGCACTGAAAAAAAAACTTACTAACATTACAGTATATTTATATTTATTATTAATATATTTAATAATTTAATTTATATATTTTATATTTATTATTAAATATTTTACAATATATTTGGCCTCGGTGGTCCAGTGGTTAGTGACCCTAACTTCCGAGTCAAAGAGGGTTCGATCCCCTCCCAGGGCAAATATTTATGTGATGAACATAAGTGTTTGCTCTGTGTCTGGCTGTACTATCTATATAAGTATGTATTTAAAAATATGTATATGTAGTATTTCAGTCTCTGGCAACCATATCACAAGCTTTGCTTAGTTTGGAGTCAGAGGCCGTGTGTAAGATGTCCCCTAATATTTATTTTTTATACGATAATACAGGTAGGTAGGTAAAATCTAGTAAAATTACATTTTGGATGAAAATTGTAGCGAAATATAATATTTGACCGACGAAACGGAGGAAGTACTCAATTCGACGCGTATATATATTTATATACACATATATTTTTCACCCGCGACAAAATGTATGGAACAGCTGATTTTTTTTTTGAGTTTTGACGTATGTCGTAGAACAAAAGTTGATAGTTTTGATGTACAGAATAAGCCCCTAGAAGGATGCTAATTGATCAGAAATAACCCTGTATAGGACGTGTAATGTCAGAAAATTGGCTCTACATGAGATCTTACAGACGGCACTATAAAAGAGAGGCCTATACCCAGCAGAGGGATAAAGAAGGCTATGCATGATGATGAGATCTTACATCGTTATCAGTGTGTGTCACGTATTTTGGCAACATTATATGAAAATTTTCTTGGTGGTATTACTATGAGCAGTGAATGCAGTGATCCTCTAGGAAAACGCGCGTTACGAGCCCCAAGTTTTTTTTTCAAGAAAATTGCGTGAAATATATTTCTTTTTCCAATATTATAAACCTTATTTTTTATTTAATTTTATTGTCAATATTCACATAAAAAAATTATTCAAAACTAAATTCACGAATTTAGATAGGTAAGACTGGAATAATTCGTCAGGGCCCAGAAGTTATTTTTTAGAAAGTCATCATCTCAATCTGTAGAATTGACTTTCAATATCGCACAATATACTATCCTGATTGGTCTAACACATATTTAGATAACCGCTGCTCTCACTCGGTCTCGTTACTTGTGAGAATGAGCAAGCAAGAGCGAATATTGAAGATTTATGTTAAGGTGAACGAGATAGCAGAGCATGCGATTCCAACCCATGCTACTGGACTGTTACGTTTTTCAAGACATCAAACTTATTAAACCCACTTTCTTCATCGGTGGTTAAATAAAAATAAATTTTGGAGAAAAAGGGACAGCCTCTGACAAATCTCTTCTCTTGTCAACTTTTCACGGGTCGTAAATCTGTCAAAGATTTGCGCTATTACCCAAATCTACACCTCAATGCCTCACCCTTACGTACGACTTTGCGCAGTATACTAATAACAGTAGATCGACTTAGGCCGGTCAGCCAAATGGCTAATAGGACATCTGGCCTTAAGAAAATCAGGTCTGGGGACATCTGGCCCGATTCAATCCAAGTGGGTCAGTTGTCTTATTGCCTTCTCTTGCGTTGACGCTTATGGTTATCAGTTTTATATTTAGTTCAATATTATTTACGTAGGTATCTGCGTTTGAAGTCGTGATAAACAATTTTTATTACAAAACCGCTATATAACGTGGTTTTTCACCTTGAGCCTTATGAATTAGCTCATAATAGAATGTGCGATAGATACTAGCTACGAGCTATGCTCGGAGCTTCTATGCGAGATCGAATCAGAAATGAGGAGATCCACAGACGAACTTACCTTAGCGCCTACCTTGAGCTGCCCTGCTCTGCTATTTCAACTTGCCAATTAACTGGGCTATGTCGATAACTTTGGTTCTTCTACAGATCTCATTCCTGATTCGATGTCTCAGAGAGACTCCGAGCATAGCCCTATACAGAGCTCGTTGGGTTATTTGAAGCTTATAAATGAGGGCCATAGTAAGAAACTACGTTTCAATGACATAAGCCATCATTGATAACTCACACGAGTCGAAAACTTTCGACCTGAAGCACTGATGTATGTCGGACGAGAAGACGTTCAAACCGGTAGCGGTTTCAATGAAGATGACTTACTTTTCCGAGTTTACTGTGACTTTACTCACTATATTTGGGGCACAATTTGCTACTCCGAATATATTTCACATGTGAAACTTTCAGAACAAAATACTCAACGAACCGTACAACAAAATATGGACTATATTCTCCGCTCGCGAAGGTAGAAAATAAAATGTGAGTAGTCAGAAATGTTCAAGTCTGCTGTACGACGGAGTGAGAAATTTCATTTGAGACGATTTTGCGATTTCTTTTACATGTTCCCTTGGGCCAAAGCGTTGATTTACCAGCGAGTATTCCTTCTTTTGTTCAAAATAAGAATTGTTTCGTTTTGTTTAAGAAATTCAGGACGCTTGAGAATAATATTGTCTTAAAATATGGTGTTGTAAAGATAGCAAATGAAAGCAGTTTTTCATAGAGTCAATAATAATAATCAACTCAAAATAATGAAAAAGTTAATCTTTCTTTAGCTGAATAAACACGCTTCAGTTTCACATTATTTAAGGCTGATGCTCTCGGTCAGCGCGCAAATTTATTTTGTTTTGTATTTTGTCATCTTCATCATCAACTACTCATAGTAAGTTTATGAAGACTCATTAATCGGCCATGAATAGGTAGTGTTTACGAAGTACACACATCTAAAATCCAAAATAATGGCCAGTCTTTGCTCACAAGATCATCAACTGATTTTTAGGACTTTGACCGAGGACAACCACCCAAATACAAAAGAAATATAAAAGAAAAAATAATGCGTGGAGTGAAACTTCTTTTAATGCAACAAATGCTTTCATAAGTTTCACTTCAAAAATTAGAATAATCGAAGTCGGTTCAGAATTGACGGTGTTATAGTGTAACATACGTACATACAAAAATTGTGCGTGGAATCCCTCCGCGCAGAAGAAGTGAAACTTCATAACTATTCCCCTCCACAGAAGCGTTGAACGTTTAACGCAACAGTGCTTTCATACCCCCTCCATGGTAGCGTTAAACGTTTAACGCAACCTTGATGGAAGTCGCATTAGAAGTTTCACTTCAATATAAATTTGAATTTCGCTGACCGCGAACAACCGTTGTTCAGGCATAGTTATCTACCTATCCACCAACACTCGCTCTGACCCGCCCCCCTACCGCCTAAGCAATAGCAATCGTAATAGCAATCGTTTATGACTTAATTTTAGTCATTTGGCACCGCCTATGTGACGTTAGCCATCAATTGCTTTGCGCGGATTGCGAAAGCAATCGTTGAATGAACAACTTTGATGGCTAACGTCACATAGGCGGTGCCAAATGACTAAAATGAAGTCATAAACGATTGCTATTACGATTGCTATTGCTTAGGCGGTAGGGGGGCAGAGCGTACCTACCTACTGTATTATTACCACATACCATCTAGCATAGCAAAATGACAAATTTTCTTTCCGCCAATTTATCCCCTCGGAGTGGAAACAAAGTATTCATTGACATTAAAAGTGGATAAAATGGTTTTATCCCATTGCCATGCTAGAGTTATTACATATAACCTTCTAATAGGTATACAATTATATTATATTATTTTCCTCCTTTAGGAACCGGTACCGGTAGAATACGGTTTACCGTACCAACCTATGGTAACAACAATAGTAGATTGTATCATATGGGAGCAAAATGATATTTTAACGGCGAGGGCACTTTTTTGAATCCAGAGCAAAGTGAGGGATTCTAGGGTAGAATCCTGAACGTAGCGATGGATTCAACATAGGTCGCCCGAGCCAAAAATATATTTTGCGCCCGAGTGGTACACTCTACTTTTCATCACCTCTATGAGAAAATTAAAGGCTCCTTATATTTTATTGTAATATTTTTATTTAATCAAACGTAAGAGTAACAATTAAATTGAAATTAAATGGTATCTAATAATAAAACAAATGAAAACTTATAATTACATTCTTTTCATTCATTTTCTTGGCGCTGAACACTAACATTACAAATATTTCCAAATTCAAAAGGTGCGCGGCAACGATAATTCCGGCGCACTTATAAAGTTTCTTATAGAAACCAACACCTTTGGGCGCACTTAAAGGCAAACAAAGTAGTACTTTTCGAATAGATGTGATGAAAATTATTAAGAATCATGTGGGAGTCAAATTAATCTTTCCGGAATCTTATTATAGTAGGTACTTTTATTTTATACTTTAAATATATCACGTATACCTAGATAAGATAGTAGTAAAATCTAATGCAATCGAATTTACTACATTATACCAAAGAAGATATAATAATACTACGTAATTTTTCGTAACGTGTCCCAAATTATGTAGATAATGTTTTTAAAAAATATGAGAAATGTATTTTGTTTTTCAGTGGTTATACCCACTCCCTAAATTCATTTTCGAGAAGAACTGCAGAATTGATATAAAAATAATTATCTTTCTAACGACATTCGCTAAAAAAAACATAACATAACGTGCCTAGTATTTTTTATCTCGAAATCTACGATAAATTTTTTTTTAAAGAAGAAATGATTGGGCATCCAATTTATGAACTACGTGCCCTGCCTACTGTCATTTCTACTTACCAGTTCCAGCGGCTATGTCGGCAACTTTGCGCCGTCTACGAATCTTTTAATTCCTGCTAGTCAAGCATGCGACCACGACAAGCCACGAAAAGAACTCATTTCGACGTGTGAAAAAGTTACAGATATACTCGTATACTTTTCCATAACGCTGTCTCGTTCTAACACTACGAACGAAATAATTCGTGGCGAGCATACTAGCCCGGCTGCTGGAGCCCAATTATTGAAACGTTAGAAATGACTCGCAAAGGATCCCATGGATACTCATTCACACAAGCATAAATGTTCAATGCTCTCTTCTGTTTTTACTCAGTTTCGGGGCCATTTACGCATACTTTCAGCCGTTCTAATGTTTAATTATAGAGCTCCTGATTCCATGACATAGAGAGACTCCGAGCATAGCTCTCTCAAACACGTGAAAATTAGACTCTCTCAATTATTCTAAAAGCTACTCAGTCATGTAACGCTATAGTTCACCGCTTGGCCACACGTGTAAAGTGCATAAACTATACATGACAAAACAGCGACCTGGCCAGCCAATGACGTAAATATTCAATACAATGGCTACGCACAGAGCTTTGAAAACGGGCGGCAATATAAGACAGTAGGTGCAAAATAATAATAATGCGTACGAGTACTTCATCGTCCGCGATAATTTTCCTTACCATCAAGATGAGTATTAAGTTTAATGGAGAAAACGAAATGTTCCAAAACGTCTTACGACCTCCATTTTAGGACTCGTGAACTATGCAAGACCACTATGAGGCCATTTTCTTTCGTAGTGTGGCGAAATACTGAAAACTGTTTAAATTAATTTAAACGATTTTCTCATGCTGGTCATTTACGTATTTCATCCGGCATGTATAATTATGGTAATAAAGTCAGACCTAATTCATTGCATCCATATTGGATAAAATAAAAGTGCTTTTTGGAACCGAGCTGTCAACTGTAACTGCCAAAAGCACGTGAAGCGGCTGATACAAACTAGAAATGCGGCTGTGACCTGTGACCGACTTAATTTGTTTTGGCCACAGCTGCACTACTAGTTTATATCAGCTAGTTTAGTAATGCAGCTGCTGTGGCCGATTTTAATGGTTTTGGCCACAACTGCACTACTAGTTTATATTAGCTAGTTCAATAGTGCAGCTATGGCCGACTTTATTGTTTTGGCCACAGCTGCACTACTAGTTTATATCAGTTAGTTCAGTAGTGCAGTTGTGACCGACTTAATTTGTGTTGGCCACACCTGCGCTACTAATTTATATCAGCTAGTTCAATAGTGTAGCTGTGGCTGACTTTAATTGTTTTGGCCACAGCTGCACTACTAGTATACATATATCAGCCGCAGCATGTGCTGTCGGCAGTTGCAGTTGGCAGCTAAGTTCCAAATGGAGGTGCATATGTGATACTCTTCGGTGGAGCGTTTTAACTCTAGCGTTTACCATCTCAGTGAGTAGTCTACGACCAGGGTTAGCTAGTCCATTGTTTGGGGTCTAGCTCACCGACGACAGCTTTAATGGATGTTGCTGCGTGTTTTTGAATTATAATGCGCTTGTATGCGCAATAGGTCCAATTTTAAAGGCGTATTTGGCTTATCAAGTTCAGAGATACATATAAGCTTCTAAAGATTTTGCCAGGTATAAAAAGGAAGTGTCTTGTCCCTTTCTCACAAAGTATAACATTGTATGACACTTACATGCAGTGACGTCATAGTCTGCTATTGTGCGCTCTTTGTCTAGGAAGAAAATAAATATGCTTGGAATTTCTTTATTTTTAAGCTGTTTTTAAGTTGATTTAAGGCCGAAGGTGGTCTGTAATTTTTCATACAAACGTATTACGCTGTTTTCTTCCTGGAAAATGCTTTTAGAGTTACAATTTTTTGCCATAAAATTAAATTTAGCTGTTTAAACTACCTTGTCTATTCTTTTTCTTGATAAATTAATTATCAGGCAAAATATGATCCTTCAAAGTCACAAAAAAATTGACCATTTTTACCGACGTCTTTAAAGACCCACCAGAATAGACTTATTAATATCTAACAAAATATGAAATGACAAAATCATAAACACATGTTTTATTTAAATTTTTATATAAAAAAATACTTGATTCACTTAGTTTTTGATGAAGAAAACAGCGTAATACGAAACGTTGTCTCGCCAAGATTTTTGTAGGTATAAATCGCTCTGAGCTGCAATTATCCCTATCGCACGATGCGGAGGTAGGGTTGAGGTGAGGGAGGTTCAAACCTATACGTACACAAGCACTAGGGATGTAGTAATAGTCGATATTTTTGTCGATGCTCCAGTGATGTCCATCGATATCGATGTTTATTAAAAATATTTGTTAATTTTTCAAATCTTGTGATTTGACCGATGAATGTTTGTTACTGATCTTTGTTGTAAAAAGATCTTATATATTGAATATATGCGTTTAGTTACTGCGACTTATTATAGCGACTACACAATTCTGTGTAGTCGCTGCAATAAATCCTGTTGTGTATATATATCGTGTTGTATCGGCAGGCATCTAAATGGTTTAGGCGCAGAATGACCAATTCTCATAATGCCCTACTAATCTGGGAATGCTCAATTCTGCGAATGCCTAATTCTATGAATGCCCAATTCTCACAATGGTTAGTTTTGGGTATGCCCAATTATCAAAATGGCAACATAATTACAATTAAGAATTTTCTAAAAAAATCTTACTTTTAGAGATTTGTGTATTTGTTAAAAATAACCTAAACTACTTTTTTTGATAATAAATCAGCTAGATCGCATATTTTACGTGATCAACATAAATTCAACATTTGTGTAGTACAAGTAAATAATACATTTTATCATCGAAGTTCATTAAATACAGTTATAAAAGTATACAATAGTATATCTCTTTACATAAAATCTTTAGATGCAAACAAAAAAAATAGCTTAAAAATGGCTGGCCGAAAATACTTTCTATAGAATGAAATAATATTATGAATGTACAAATTCTGACTGATAATTATGATCACATGTTTTATATCGATCTTTGTGTCATACTCAATTATAATTACATATATGTTAAGGTCGAGTTGTAGATGTTTATATTATTAAAGTACCTGCATAGTGTCTGAAAGTAAAAAAAAAAATATTTTTAAAACATAACTGTATCTAATCTTGTGTAAATATTATTTTTAGTGTTTCTATATGATTGAGTATTCATGTTATTAGTGCAGTGAAAAATTGTGTCGAATAATTCTGTTAGGACAAACTGTTGTGTCTTAAATTTTATTGTACCACCTCTATATACAGTTCGAAGTAATAAACGTATTTTACATATTATCTTACCGGTACCTAAAATATCAACCTCTTTTGGCGAGTTCAGTACATCAAGATAAATACTATGGGACCAACAAGAGCTAAATCCGCGAAAAAAATCAACCATAATATCAACCGACTATAGAAAAAGTCCGTTGATAATGGACAAAGTAAATGGAACAGCTTGTTTTTATCGCCAATTTGGAGTTAGTTGCTTCAATAGTAAAAGTTGTTCTTTCAAACCTACCAACTTTGCCCTAAAGAGATTGTGCTTTAATTACCGGTGATTTTGAAATGAAAATGTTTACCATAAAATTAATTTACCATTTTAAGAATTGAGAATTTTTAGAATTGGCCATTCATAGAATTGGGCATTGGTAAAATTGAAATTTACTTAGAACTATGAGCCATTATACCTACTACTTCATTCATTACATTATATTACTGCGTCTAAGCCGAAATAATAGTTCTAATTAGGAAAATCACGTGTTCTCTAAAAATTTATTATAACTGTAACATATAAATCTATCCTCAGTCCACCTAAACAAAAAACGTTTTATGCTTGCCAGTACGTGAGATCCATTCGAGAAAACAGCCCCATCGGCTATCCGTTCATTGAACTATGTGCCTTGCCCTCTGTCATTTTAACTTACAATCCGCTGAGTTTTGCTAAAAAGTTCAATTAGAAGTGCTTTAAATTATTTAATCTAATAATAATAAGATTGTGGATGTGCTATCCTGTATTACTATGATGTGTGCCCTACCCACTGTTGCTTTAATTTGCTAATTGTTTAAATTTTTTAAACGTTTTTAAAGTAGAACCAAGGTATGACAAGCAGTTCTCTAAACTGTAAACCTCGCATCTGTTTAATTGAATCCTTAACTATTTTTATACTATGGGACTAATTTTGGAACGCAAATACGGCTATAGGTACATTATAAAAGGTAAGAAGTCTTAGATGTGCAGAATGCAGATATACAGTAATATAACGAGACCCTATTACTAAGACTCCTCTGTCCGTCTGTCTGTCGGTCACTAGGCTGTATCTCATGAACCGTAAAAAACAGTTAAAATTTTCACCAATGATGTATTTCTGTTGCCACTATAAAAAAAAAACTAAAAATAGAATAAAATAAATATCTACTTCAATCGTGTAGGTACAGAATTCCCGAATAGTTATCACTGATCGGTTATTGTTGATTTATTAAATATGGCTCGGCCCATTTTAATAAATGGGATCAATTTCGAAGTATATTCTTTCCAATAAAAAAATCCAACAAAAAATTATCAAAATCGGACTACTGTGTGAAAAGTTACGCGTGGTTATACATAATAAATATACGCGTCGAATAGAGTACCTCCTCCGTTTCGTTGGTCAAAAAATAGAATGAAATAAATATTTTTTCATGCCATAAACAGACGTGATTTTTCGCACGATTATTATTAATAAACACAACAGGTAGACACGTAAATTATTCTCAGAATAAATATTTGGAATATTTGGCTTTCGAGCGCGATGTAATGTAAGATATTTCCATTTAAAAATAATTAACTTATATCTTGAAAGAAGTAATTTCAGTAAAAATGTATTATGTAAACTGCAGCCCCTACAGATATCAAATAGCCATATTTTACTATTGCTCGCTGCTTTTGATCAATTGTATATGATTTAGTTAGGTACATATTACGTTTTTGTCAAACAATAATTATTTAAAAGAAAATAAATAAGCCTTTAAAGAAAAATTAGCCCATGTCACAAATAATGTAGCTTCCTAATGGCAGAAATTTTTTTAGCAGGGATATTTTTGTTTGTTATCGCCTATCCGCCATACATGCTAGGTAACCAAAGCATACGTAGAATACGCGCAAGATAGCTCTACGTACGGCCAAAATCAGAAACCAATTCAATGCTGCCAGGGAATACATAATACTAGTGATATAACGTACGTGGCGCCACGACTCGCGCGCAAAGTTATCTTGCGCGCACTCTACGTAATATAATATTTTGCTACAAGTCAAAACTAAAATATCGGTCGGCCAGCGAGTTCGTTGGGGCGCAGGTAGGGGGCGGGGAGAGTTCAAGCGCAGTACGCACACAAATACAATTGCATCACCACACACATTGAAGCTCCCTGGTTTGGGCGCATCGCGATGGCAATAGTTTAGTCCAAATACCTATTTCTCAATTTCCTCATCACTCATGTTTCGTCTTAGAGGATTCCGAATCGACCAGTGTTTTCGCATTATCTGTAGAACATCGAGAAAAATCGCGGTACATTTTTGATAAAATTTACGTTCCTCGAGAAAACTCTTA
Source organism: Hypomecis punctinalis (assembly GCA_949316475.1). Classification (NCBI taxonomy): domain Eukaryota; kingdom Metazoa; phylum Arthropoda; class Insecta; order Lepidoptera; family Geometridae; genus Hypomecis; species Hypomecis punctinalis. Next base: position 15,939,633 of record OX438809.1, read on the forward strand.
TTTTCACTCCTTAAATTGTAACATAATGTTTTTTTTTTTGTTTTTGGTGTCAATCGCTTGAGTACGAAAAATATTGCATGTAAGTTTTTTTTTTTCAGAATTTTTTTACTTTCCTGTATACTTTTCAGACAAAGTTTTGCGTAAAACATGACTTTTTAGAGGCTTATAATTTTAAGGTCATTTAAAAACTGTAAATCTAAGATGTATAGCTATTGAAATGCTGATTACATGAAAAAAAAACACTCAAATCAGATAATATTTAGAGGTAGACAACAGATAGATAGATAGATAACGTTTATTTGCTCAAAAAGTTACAGGTTTTGGAGTTAGTAAATCTTGATGATGCTTAAAGTAGTGTTAGTAGGTAGGTGCTTAAATTAAATTTACAAACTTCCAGAGTGGAACCCTAAATCTCACACTAGGGGGGTCCTGTGTCGTGAGATTTAGTCTCTTCCGCTTTTAGATAAGACATCTCATAGTTATTACCTAATGTAATGTTATTACCTAATGTAATGAAAAGAGTGACTTAACAATGAGTCCTTGGTAATTTACTTAAATACGAGTACAAGTGATTTCCTTTTTTCGCTTGCGTAATGTGTGTGTAGCGTGCATGTTGGTGTGTGAGTGGATGTATGTTTCGAGTGTGTCTGTACAGTGAGGGCTTTGCTTGATTAATACTTTGAAGCAACTGACGTGTTTATTATTTCTTTACTTTACAACAGCTTATTGTTTCTGTATGGCCAAGTTGGCGCTTCACAATTGCCTCTATTTGTGGTTAGATAAAAGGACTTAAAAAAAAATATTGTCAACTAGCCTATATCTTCTTACAAAAATAGCTTTATCCTCATAATCCGTGTTTGCTGAAGCGTAAAGCGGGAAATTCCCGCAAAATCGGTCACCATTGATGGCCCAGTAAAAAGGAGCGCCTCCATCTCCGAGATGTGATCGCGTCAGCGACTTTGCATAAAAGTAACTGAAATGACACATAAGTACCTTATTCTGGATTAATCGACACAAACTGTAAGCAGGACGGGAAAATCTTCAACCTACCTAAAAATCTACTAAATATTTTTTGTAAGCCATTCTCAACAGCTCTCAGTAGAAATGTCACCAAACATTAACAACGTACGGCACGGTCAGTCTTGAGATGGGTGACCGTAGGCTGCATTTACAACTGAGCGCTACTGCGGCTCGAATGACACACGTTAAATTGTGGATGTCCGTTTTTAGGGTTCCGTACCTCAAACGAAAATAAAAACGGAACCTTTATAGGATTACTTTGTTGTCCGTCTGTGTGTATGTCAAGACTCTTTATTTCGGAAACGTGTAAAGATAACGAGTTGAAATTTAAACTGTATAGGTACGTATATCTATGGTCTCTTGCGGTTGTGTAAAAGAAAAACTTCTCAGTTACCGTATAAAAAAGTTAGAGCCGTTTATGTCGTAAAAACCGCATATTTCGACAGTCACAAAAAATAAATCAAAACCTACAGGGTAATTCCCGTTATCTTAGAACTATGAAATTCGGCGAGAAGCATTGTCTCAGAGTATACATATAGGAATAAATCTGAAAACTGTACATTTTTATTTTAATCACAAAAAAATAGGCCATCATAATTCACAAAATATGGGTTCAAAATTCCAAGTGAGTAAATCGTATCATGTAAGGTATAGAGATTTTAACAACTTACTTCCCAATTTTGTGAGATTTTCTGGATTTGTACGGAACCCTCGATGTGCGAGCCTAACTCGCACTTGTCCGGTTTTTATTTTTAATTGTAAAATCATCATAAGGGCCTTCAGGCGGCATCAAAACCAATTTTTTTGCGGCTTGTCCTGGCCACTACCAGGCTTCATAGCCTAGAGCACCGCCGTAGGGTTACAGTTACTAGTCTGCCCATTTTCAATAGGATTCGGAGAGTGTGCAACTGAGCTACACGACCTTATCCTACCATCCCCTTTTTAGTACAGGACAAGTAAGAAGACGCATAATATCCCTACGCCGTTGATTTTCTTTCGATACGTATGAAGTTTGACTCACATTACCTACATTTCTGATTCGTATGGCCACGCCAGTTACTGTACCAGCCTTTTTAATACCTAGCCTACCTACCTACCTGGCGGGGCCACCTAGTTATATTTATGTAATATAATTTAGTGAAATAAAATGTACATAATTTGTACAAAGGACATGTCCACAAAATGTATGGAGGCTGGTATAATAATAATCAAAATTCTAACCACAACACTCGACATTTCGAGAAAGTTCATAATTTTCTGAGTTTACTACATCAGTTAAGATCAAAAAAGAGCGCTCCGTTTTTTTTTAAATGAATTTTGAATTTATTAGGATAAATAAATATATTTGGCTCAATAAGTAGTTTAACTCTAGCAACCCTGAGTAAGTAACCTCCAAATTGTTAAATAGAAGCATTTTTACCTATTAGACACAGTTTTTTTAGTGATTTTTGTCACATTGTACCTACTAACTGGACACACTGGTAGGTTATACTTTTTAATTTTAGCAAATTATCACATGAATGTGGAAGAATCAGCTACGAATTCAAGTAAAATAACAATAGAAGCACTTTATTATTGCTAAACTAGAAAAAATACAAAGCTGTATATTATTATTTTGCATACAATTTATTTTTCACTTTAAAAAAAAATGGAGTGATAAAAAATCTAAATTAAATATTTTTGAGAAGCTCATAAATCGAGCTTTCAAATGATGTTTATAATATCATCTTGGTTCGATTTTTCTCTGAATAAAATACCACTTGTGGACGTCACCTTTGTACTTAAGATAAAATATTTGTACATAACTAGGTACTTTTTTAGTAATCGACAAATTAAGGTGGTATATAGGGGAGGCCTATGTCCAGCAGCGCACGTCTTAGGAATGAAATGGCGACTACGAATATAATGACAACGCATTTTTAAAGACGACATATTTCTGTTATAATTTTGCTATGGAAATTATATCAGGCCTGCGTGAAAAAAAGTGATATTTCGAGGATGGTCCCGCCAGGGAGTATACTCCCATCCTCTTTTGTCGATTACTAAGAAGTAGGTACTTGTGTACAAATTTGTATATTTATGTACAAATTATGTACATTTTATTCCACTATAGTATTTTTAATAGTCCACTGCAGGACGTAGGCCTACCCACGAAGGGTGTTTGGGCCATATCCACCACGCTGGCCCAGTGCGGGTTGGTGGATTCACATACGCCATCGAATTTCTTCTACGGACGTATGCAGGTTGCCTCACGATGTTTTCCTTCACCGAAAAGCCAGTGGTGTGAAATTCCGTACATAAATTCCAAAGAACTCATTGGTACGGGACCGGGGATTTGAACCCACGACCTCACGATTGTAAGGCGGGTGTCACTACCTCTTGACCACCATGGCTTTTATACATAGGTTTACTGGTAATCAATTAGCATCAATTTAAAGACCTTATTCTGTACATAAAAAATAAAACTTGATCAACGACTTCTTTATTTAATCTCAAAAAAAATGCTGTTCCATAGAAAAATATCGTTCACCCTCGACAAAATGTATGGAATAGCTGCTTTTTTTAGTTTTGACATAAGTCGCAGAACAAAAGTTGTTAGTTTTGATGTACAGAATAAGCCCCTAAAAGAATGCTAATGGATTACCGGTGACCCTGTTACATGAACTAGGTGGACTCGCCAGGGAGTATGATACCGAATATCGACTATTCCTGAATAGTGACGCGGTCCAGAAGCAGTGTAGATATGTAGAAAATGCAGCGTCGCTCGTTTCCAACTGAGCGGCTCCGTTCAAAAGATCGCCCAAGACGGCGACACAAATATTTATGGGAGCGTGTAGCAGATACGATCTGCCTTGGAATTGAGAATATGAACCTTATGATTAAATTTATTTTTATAGTTGTTTAATGAAATATTATTGAATGATTATTCTAAACTACCTAATATATTGTGACGCAGTAGGTATGCCGCGCGGTAATGACGGCGAGTTGTTTACACCTAAGTGTGAGATTTATGGTTTAATGACTCGAGCGGGCTCAGTCTTTGTCTGCAGTCTATTGTTTAGTTTTTTGGGTGTTTACACGTGTTTGAGAACAATAGGAAAGTCTCGAACTTTCAAGCTGTTTCTTAGACCGAGTAATGTCGTGACTTATCTCGTAGGTTCGAGACTGTAGGTAATAACGGATATAAATACGCCGGCCGACCCTTGGGGACCAGCTCTTCGTTTACCGTTGAAGCGAAAACATCTCGTGTTCAAGTGCGGTACCAATGATAGTGAAGCGACTAGTTTGTGTGAATATCAGTGCCAGTGTGAAGTGTTTGTGCGAACAGTTGTGTCGTGTGTATTGTGATTTTGTGCAATATAGTGCAAAGTGAATAATCGGCGTTTTAACTGATTATCCAAGAACCCATCTCGTAACAATATGTATAGATGTGTACAAAATATAAAACCTACCAAGTACCAATACATAAAAAAGCGTCTAAAAATCGAAGCAAAGTCTGTGTCCGTGTGGGAGGGTGCCAAGAACGCTGGCTGCATTTCCAAGCTGAACAGCTAGAGCAATTCTCTGCGCGAGGAATGAGCCAGCTTTCTTGTTACCAGCAGTGTCAACGAGTTTTGGCGAAAGTGCTTGAAAGATTATTTTAGAGATGGCCCCACGGATCAAAAGTTTCGACACCAAGCGGCAAAAATACATATTCACTTGCGAGTGATGCGTATTTGCGCCGCTTAGCGTTTTCTGCGGCCTCCGCCGCGGGTCCGGATCTTTGAATTTATTTGATTTTTATTACGATTATGATTATGACTGTATGATCATGTATGTATAGTAACAAAAATTGTATGTATAGGAATCAAAACACCCGCCCTAGTCAATGTGCGTTCTGCGCTGCGCTTAACGGCACGAAATCTCCATTCGAGACCACTATCTCTAGATAGTCAATATACATTTCAAAAACTAGATTCAAACAAAGAAAGTATGAAGTTATTGTTCCACTCTTACATAATAAAATAAGCAAAACGCATAAAATTAGAAAACACAACAATAATGAGGTTAAGAAAATTGTATTGTTCACGACAATACAATTTTCTTAATATATTATTATAATACTCGTATCAGTAACTTTGACTACAATGGGATTGATGATATGTTATTTGACTTTTACACATACACACACACACACACACACACACACACACACACACACATACACACATATTATCGTGCACAATAAATTAATGTTTTAAGTTGTTATATTGTGTAGTTTGTTCATGTCATGATGTAATATGTAGTTTATTTTATAAACCTATTTTTATGTTTCGATAAATAGCCTAAATTGTATTACTTTACGGGAGAAGCCATTGGTTCTGAGATACAGTTCTAAACTAGTTCAAGCCAATGAACAAGTGTAAAAAGTGTTTTAAAGCAAATAAAGTTTTATTTATTTATTATTTATATTTATTTATACCACCTGCTTGTACTGAGCGACTCACTTCCTTCTTCATAATGCGAACTACCAGAGAATGCCCTACCTCTGTTTCCTGACAATTATAATCTGGATATATTTAAAACAAGAGTGACTTGGCATCATCTGGGTCTTCATATTCCATCTTTGGCAGCAATGTCGCTTTTCATCAGGCGAGTTGGCGGCCCTAGCCATATTAATGTATTCAAAAAAGTAAATCTATGGGAATACATACCAAACGATATTTTACGTCTCGTTCAAAAATCGCCGCAACAATACATCACTTTTTCACCACGAAAATGGACATTTCGCACCGGAAGTCGGCCATAACAAAGCGACCGCCGACCGGAAATGACCGCCGCAGGATCAGTTGCCCGGAAGTGGTCGGCACCGACGCGAACCTATTTCCGGTGGTTTCTGGACGTCAAACTCGATTCTAACTGCCATTGAATGGGTATTTTATATTGAATCTGTGGGTTAGAAACGTGATAAGATTAGATGTCACCATGTGTGGTAGAGATCAGGGGCTCTATTTTTCAAATTCGAACACATACGAACGTATACTTATCTTTATGGACGACTATTTTTTTTCTCGAGTTTTCTTTTTAATTAGCGGTCTTTTACGGTTTTCTTTTTTGCAGTCTATGGTTTGTTTTAAAATTGCCATGTCGAGTACTAAAGATTTGCGTGAAATGCATAATTTAAAAAAATATCGAAAAAAAGTCGTTCTAAAAGATAAGTGTATCCTAGTATATGTGTGTTCCTAGGCGTTCGAAGTTGTAAAATAGGGCCCCAGTCCTGTTTTTCGGGTTCCGTACCCGAAGGGTAAAAACGGAATCTATCAACCGATTTTTATCATATTTGGCAAGATCTTTAACATACAGTCAAACCTAGCTAAGTGAGAAAACACTATATGAGAGAGTAATACAGCCAGGTTACAACATACTATTCATTCATAAATATACTTATAATAAACCTACGTATTTTTAAACCTCTTTATGAGAGAGAAGCCATTCCTGAAACTGGATAAGCGAGAAACCTTGGTAAGTGGAAAACCTCTATAAGTGAGTGATGGTAGTCCATTCAACTCTCTCTTATCTAGGTTTGATTGTATTTAAATCCTTACAAGATTTGCGAGCATGAACGAAATTAGTTAAGAACGAGTCGAGATATAGATATAATATACGAGGTCTACTGTTCGAAGTTTTACTACTAATTCTAATTGATACCTACAGCAATTTCCCAAAATGTTACTGGCGCTACTTTCAGACATCTTCGACTTCTATAACAATTAGTGGCGTGAATTGACGCGCGAATTCACGCCGCGAATTCATCGCACAAGTCATCCCTTTCACATTCACGGGATGCAATAGTCAATAGTCGTTCTTGACACTCGCAGTGAAACGGACGCGGGTCTTTTGCATCCCGCAGTGCATTTTCAGAATGTAATGCTCTAAAAAGAGCATTTCAGTTTCGTAATTCCAACATTCATGCGTGAATTCATTTTAGCGCGGCGCAGGGACTGCACAGAGTGCACAGCACATGCCTGTACGCCTTTGTAGTCAGAAGTAAACTAAAACGGGGCAGTGAATGTAGATACGTACGCGTGAACGCCGCGCTAGGGAGGCGCGAACTCTTTGTCGCCGGACAAAATACCGACTCCGATCGGGAAACACACTAGGCCGAGTGTGAGTTTTGTCGTAAACGTGACGCGCTCCTCGGCGAGCGCGTAAGTATGTAATTTGTATGAGCTTGTTGTGTTTCAAAAACGCGCCGCTGGTGGCGCTGTACATTTCTTCATACAAATTACATGCTTACGCGCTCGCGGCGACCGCGTCATGTTTACGACAAAACTCACACTCAGTATACAGGCGTGGACGCGCGTGAACCCCGCGAAAACCATCCACATTCACGTACATGCCTGTTCACGGAGCTTCACGGCACTAATTTGGAGCCGGCATAACAATAAAATGTTGGCAATATTTTGTTGGAGGTCTTGCGTCAATTCATTCTGGAATTTCTAATCGTTCTTATTGTTTTGTCTACCGTTGTCTCTGCTGTAATTTTATTCTGCAACTTTCTAATTGCTGTTTTGTTAATCTATTTAGAACGAGAATTTACGAGCAGAAAATTAAATTCCGTTGGGTGTTCGAATATTTGAATTGGTGTTACTTGTGTAGCCAACCGTCAGCCGTCAGTTGTTCAGGCTTGGTGGTAATGACACACGCCTTAAAATCGTGAGGTCGTGGGTTCAAATCCCAGTCCCGTACCAATGAATTTCTAGTAATTTATGTACGGAAATTCAAACCACTGGCTTTTCGATGAAGAAAGACATCGTGAGGCAACCTGCATTCTTCCGTAGAAGAAATTTGATGGCGTGTGTGAATCCACCAACCCGCACTGAGCCAGCGTGGTGGATATGGCTTAATCACCCTCCGTGGGTAGGCCTACGTCCTGCAGTGGACTATTAAGAAGGCTGGTAGAGTACAGTGTAGTTTTTAAACTTTCGCGATTTGAACACATTATTATTTTATACTACGGGACTAATGGCGCACTAAAATTACGAGATAAATAAATACCTCCTCATCATTCAAGTTCAAATTGAATTGGCGGTACCAGCTGTTCTACATTCCAGTCTACCCCTGACCACGGTCGATGCAACTCGGCCGAAACGTCGGGATGAGGAGGTATTTATTTATCTCGTAATTTTAGTGCGCGATTAGTCCCGTAGTATAAAATAATAATACAGTGTAGTGTAGCCAAAGTAGGTCCACGAAGAACTCCTCGCCAAATCAGAAGTGTCCACTTTCGCCATCCCTCACAAGACGTCCACTGCTAAACATAGGCATATGGTTCCGTAGTTAAGCAACTTTTGGAACGATCAATCTTCGGACACGTTAAACTGTGAGTCCCAGTTGTTTTAACCGTTTAGCCTTGTCAAAAGCTTACAAGCGGCTTAGAAATTCGGGCTAGCCACTCAACCTATACGGACTTGCTATCAAAAGGCGGTACAATATACGTCATGCAGTGGATTTCCCAACAGTTTACTTTAGTTATTCACCTTAAGGGTTGTTTTTACCCCTTAGGAAGGAAGTACAGCGTGAGTCACGCACACCACTGACTCATCACGAAATGGAATAATGATAAAATATATTCTGCAATTTGTTTTTATAATATTTTTGGTATGGGTATTTTTAGATCAAGATAATTATCACAAAAAAAAAACGAATTCTAGCGCCTACTAAAATGGAATAGCAAAAATTTGTGGACGCTTGGGGCACAGTATAACATATTTACTGTGCTTGGGGTTTGTGGATGTTTGCCGAGCCTTGCGTGGAAACGCACCATAATACTATCCTAAGACCACGATTTACCCGTGATCACAATCAATGCAACTCGGTCGAAAGGTCGAAATGTCTGGATAATGAAATATTTATTTATTTCGAATTTTCAGTGGCCGATAAGTCTCGAAGTATAAGAATAATACGTGCTCAAATCGCGGAAGCTTCAAAATAACACCTGTGCTGAAAACGAAAAATAAAAAATATATTATATTGTTTTACACAAAAGCTTAGGGCATAATAATTATGACGTCGATACGGAGGTGCCAATGCACCTGATGATTCTTGCCACATTGCATTTTTGTCGTATCAGTACTATCGGTAGTCACTTTATTTACTGACGCACTTAATCGGGTCTTAAATATTATTATTATCTATTACGAATCAACATGAGTTTGCGGATAATATTTTCATTTTCACATGTTATTGCTAGATAAGTACGTACTTAATTAATACGTGTTGCATGTATGACTACATAATGCACCGACAGGGCATTCTAAAAATTGGTCTAACTCAATATTAAGCCCGATTACAGAGGCGCCAGCATAAATTAAATAGCAATGTGCCCCATATATTTGTATAGTCCCCAGCAAGCTAGAGTTGCTGAGGACTATACAAAGAACAAGATCATTTTTTGCAAAAATCAGCATGACCGACTTCACCCGTGTGCAGAACTCGCGAATATTTCGCACGGATAGATGTAGAATTTTTCACATTATTGTTGATTTATCAAAAATGGCTCAGCTGATTTCGATAATTTACATGGCAATTTCGAAGTACACTCTTTCCAATAAAAAAAGAATTATTGAAATCGGACTACTACGAAAAAAGTTATGCGTGGTTATACATAAAAAAAAATATATATATACGCATCGAATTGTATACCTCCTCCGGTGGTTCGTCGGTCAAAAAGCGTTCTCTCTATCGAATGCCTAAAGTGAAAAAGAAATAGAACTATGCTATTTAGCTAATATAGTTAGTTTTATGTTATAACCACGCGTAACTTTTTTTTATAGAAGTCCGATTTTAATAATTATTTTTTTATTGGAAAGGGTATACTTTGAAATTGGTCGCATTTAAATTTTATCGAAATTGGCAGAGCCATTTTTGATAAATCAACGATAATGTGAAAAATGTTACATCGATCCGTGCATAATATTTGTGTTCTAGCGATGTACTCCGGCTTCGCACAGGTTTATTATACATTTAAACATTTCTCTTGAATTACTCTATCTATTAAAACAAACTGCATCAAAATCCGTTGCGTAGTTTTAAAGATATAAACATACATGGGGACAGACAGCGGAAAGCGACTTTGTTTTATACTATGTAATGATTCTGTACCTACACGAGTGAAGTCGGCAATTATTATCATATAATTATTTTTTGCAAAAAATAATTTTCAAATGTCATTATTATCTCGTTTTCTCGTTTTATTTCGTTTTCACTCGTTTCCTTTCATTTCATTCAATATTCAGGTGATCAATACGCCAAAACGTTCCATTCAAGTTCCATCTCAAGTCTTCTGATGCTCGTATTTCACCACAAGCTAACCTGGAGGTGCGACCTAGGAAATAGCGGAGCCGGCACAAACAAACGCGGTCTAATCAAGTTTTCAATATACCCAGTGTCGGCTCCGGCCCGGCACAAGGCGGACAAATTGGACACTGTACGCCGCAACACGGCATCGTGTGGTCTCGGCCTATAAACTAGGAATAGTAGTTTGTTCTGGACTTTTGAGATATCAATGATACACGCGTGCTTAGTTGTCAGAGACTGAGCTTATTACGACTTGGTGGTAGTTCGACATGTATAACCTACGCGCATTAACAATAACAAAACAACATCGAATCGTGTACTGTACTGTACCAGCCTTTTTAATAGTCCACTGCAGGACGTAGGCCTACCCACGAAGGGTGATTGGGCCATATCCACCACGCTGGCCCAGTGCGGGTTGGTGGATTCACATACGCCATCGAATTTCTTCTACGGACGTATGCAGGTTGCCTCACGATGTTTTCCTTCACCGAAAAGCCAATGATGTGAAATTCCGTACATAAGTTCCAAAGAAACTCATTGGTACGGGATCGGGATTTGAACCCACGACCTCACAATTGCAGGTCGGGTGTTACTACCACTAGACCACCACGGCTCGAATCGTGTGCTCTCGCCTTATAAACTAGGAATATAAACTCTTGTTCGTATTTCTTGTATTCAAAATGTAAGTTTGTATAAGCCGGGTAGCTAGCCATGTCAGAGTTTTTAAGCCGCCTGAAGGCCTCTAACATGGCCAAACGGTTAAAACAACCGGGACCTACAATTTACACAATGTAACGAGTCATCCGAGCCACGGTAGCGCTCAGTTGTAAATGCCACCCGCGGTCACCCATCTGAAGACGGACCGCGCTGACTCCGATAATCGTTAACCAAAACTTAGTCAAATTACGTTATGAGCACTACTAGTTACATAGTATATTCTATAGGTTATTTTGTTTGACCGACGAACCACCGGAGGAGGCATACAATTCGACGCGTCTACATATATTTTTTTATGTATAACCACTCATAACTTTTTTCATAGAAGTCCTATTTCAATTATTCTTTTTTTATTGAAAAGAGTATACTTCGAAATTAGTCCCATTTAGTTTTATTGAAATTGGCTGAACTATTATTGATAAATCAACAATAATGTGAAAATTTTTACATCGATCCGTGCATAATATTTGCGTTCTAGCGATGTGCCCCGGTTTCGCACAGGTGTATTATACATATAAACATTTCTTTTGAATTACTCTATCTATTAAAATAAACTGCATCAAAATCCGTTGCGTAGTTTTAAAGATATAAGCATACATGGGGACAGACAGCGGAAAGCGACTTTGTTTTATACTATGTAATGATTCTGTACACGTGTGAAGTCGGTCATGCTAATTTTTGCAAAAAATGATCTTGTAAGTACAAGCTTTTATTTAGTTTCAGCTGTGCTGTTGTCTATCTGTCGTACTATTCGTAATCAAATCTTGCACGAATATCAATTATGATTATATTCCTAAAGCTGATTTTGCTGGGTAAAAAACACAAAGCGGAGCTATTTTACAAGTTTTATTTAGTTTCTGCTGTCCCTTTGTTTATTTGTCGTTCTGTTCGTACCTAATCAAATCTTGTTCGAATATTTTACAAGGAATGTAATATCCACGAGTTTTATATAAAGTTTTATATCCACCTGCCAAAAAATATTAGTAACCAGTAGGAGTAGAGTAGAGTGAATAAAAATTTACTCGTTCTTGACAACACAAACGCAGCAGTATTATTTAATAGGTAGGTACAACACAATATCGTCGATATTCGAATATTAAAATTCCCAACAAATAAATATACCTCAGGAGAAAAAGAATTTAACTATGCACTAAATTTTCGAACCAAATTTTCTTTTTTTAAGGTTTAGGATTACTAGAAAAACTGGTCCATTAAATGGACCATAAACCGTTACCGCAAGTTTCACAAAAAAAATACTGAAAACAAAATATGCGAAATTTTCTACAATAGATTGCCTGGCAGAGATCGCTATCAGCGATAAGGCCGCCCATTGTTACACTGTTTATATATCTTTCTTTCTTCTTTTTGTTTATTTCTTGGTGTGCAATAAAAAGTTATCTATCTATCAATAATGGCTAAATATAATGGCAAATAACTTTTGCCCAAAAATGCATAGATTCTGGGATATCGGCCAAAAACGTTTTTTTTTAAAGATGGCGCTTGAAGCTCCACCTGGATCTGTCAACATTTTGTTATGTTCAGTAAGTGATCCAGAACCTTACAAGAAAAAAATTGGATCGGAAATTTAGTGCAAAGTTGATCTAAATAACGTCTTTTTTCCTGAGGTAATAGTGTCGCCAATATTATTCAGCAATTCATATCTTTCTCTATCTATGTCTATGTAACAATGAAGGGCATTACCATATACTTTATCGGATCGTGTCGTATTCATGAATGCTGAGAGCAAATCTGTGTGGGGAAATAGCTTCGGGCCACGCTCTCACGGAATTGGCTGATGTAGTCTATGTGTAAAGTTATACAAATATATTACAGTAAAAAGCCTACCGTTAATCGATTCACAAAAGGAAGAATAGAATATATTGTCATAGTATATCATTTACACATTTTTAGGGTTCCGTACCTCAAACCGAAAAAACGGAACCCTTATAGGATCACTTTGTTGACCGTCTGTCCGTCTGTCCGTCTGTGTGTATGTCAAGACTCTTTATCTCGGGAACGCGTAAAGATATCGAGTTGAAATTTAAACTGTATACGTATATCTACGGTATCTTGTAGTTGTGTAAAAAGTTAGAGCCGTTTATGTAGTAAAAAACTGTATATTTCGACACTCACAAAAATCAAAACCTACAGGGTACTTCCCGTTAACATAAAACTATGAAATTTGGCGAGAAGCATTGTCTCAGAGTACACATATAGGAATAAATCTGAAAATTGTATATTTTTATTTAAATCACAAAAAATAGGGCCTCAAAATTCACAAAATATGGGTTCAAAATTCAAAGTGAGTAAATCGTATCATGTAAGAACTTCGTAAGCACATGCTAAAACAGGTTTTTAATTATTTTAACAATGTGTAATTTTCGATGTATGACGATAAAAGTGAAAAAAAAAGCACTTGTCGATGGTTATAGTACAGAGATTTTAACAACTTATCTACTTACCAATTTTGTGAAATTTTCTGGATTTGTACGTAACCCTCGATGTGCGAGCCTGACTCGCACTTGTCCGGTTTTTACTTAGTAAAATAAATTATATAAATGGTTCCACCATGGACTCGTCACAATTACAGTAATTATATTTAGGTGCTCTTATCTATCCTCACAACAAGAAAAAATATAACTTGGATTACATCAGAGAACGACAACAGCAATAAACATAAACAAAAATATAAGTTTTAACTTCCATAATTCCCTCATTAGACAATAGGTTTGATCATAATATAATTGTTGATTTTTGAGAATTGTCAGACATTCATAACTAATATGTAGGTATTGTAGGTATATGTATGAATTCACTATATACAAATAAAATCAAAATGACTCAGCTCTGTATAGATGCATCATTAAATTAGAATTACAATAAAATAATATGAAAGAAATTCAGTCCTATAATTTAAAATAAATATGGGTATGCACTAACTTTAATTAATTTTGGTAAATAAAAATAATTTAATTTAAAAATGTCAGCTGTAAAGGGGCTTCGTCAAACAATAATAGGTACGTTAATTACAGTAGAGTAATCAAATAAAAGAAGAAGAATATCTGTGGCATCATAGCCAGACGAAAGAACTTTAGACGGTTCCAATAAACTCTTAGATTCACTTTTAACTTTAAATATACAAATATACAATATAAAAATAGGAGCTCATCTTGTTTTCAAAAGTCTTTCTGAGCGTCTGGTGGACATGACGCGTGACCAAAATGCTGGTGTTTATTTGGCTCAACGTATAAGCATTGCCATTCAGCGTGGCAATGCTGCCAGCATGCTGGGCACGCTGCCAACTGGCAGTGGGCTTGAGCACTTGGATTATCTTTAGACCTTCAAAAGACTGTGGATGATCCAATTGCTTTCTATGTAGTAGTAGTGTAGGTAGTTTTTGCATACAAAGTAGTATTGTATCAAATTGTAGTTAATAAAGCACTTATGCCTGTTCAAAAAAAATATTAAAATATATAAAACTACATTATTTTTAAATATTTTTTTTACTATTTCACTGCTAATCCCTTAGTAATAGTTGGGCCACACTTTGACGGGATTAGCGTGTGTAGATTTAGTCTATTTATATGGATAAACTGACGAAATGTATAGAACAGCTAATTTTGAATTCGCAATTACGGTTGGTCGCATAATAAATTCATATTTACATAACAATGAGTACTTCATAAATTTCAAAAGTTTGTAATAGTAAATGCTTCTCATAATCTAAACTAGTTGCCCGTCCTGGCTTTGCCCGGTCACGAATAAGTTAAACCTAGCTAAACCTTCCGGAAGAAAATTAAATATTCTAAAAGACAGTGATATGTAACCGCATTGCAAACTGTTGTTTAGTTTGGAAGATATAAGCAGATATACAGACAGACACACAAAAATAGCAGTTTTGCTTCATACTACGTTATGTAGTGATACCCATAATATCTATACAGGGTTATTTCTAATCAATTAGCATCCTTTTAGGGGCTTGTTCTGTACAATTAACAACTTTTGTCAAAACTAAAAAAAAAATCAGCTGTTCCATACATTTTGTCGCGGATGAACGATATTTTTCTATGGAACAACATTTTTTTTTTTAGTTTTGAAAAATGTCAGTAACCAAAAGTTGTTACTTTTGATGTACAGAATAAGCCCCTTAAAGGATGCTAATTGATTAGAAATAATTCTGTATACCACTGAAAGTCACTGCACTTTGCAAATCAACAAAAACATCTTAACCTTTCCAAAAACCTTATATGCGAATTTCCCGATGAACTAGCGAACTCTGGCTGAGCGGATGTGAACAAATCCATGCGTTTCCGGCTCAGCGAGCGGCGTCCAAGAATTACTTCCGGTATCCGGCTGCCCTTGGGATGCAACCTGGATTGGAAGGAGAGACTTCAAGAGAGAGAATACAAACAAAATGTCGTATTTATTCATAAATCCCACTGTTGTACCTGCCATTTTTAACTCCTGACTAAAAATGATACGAGTATGTACCTATTTTTGTTTGTTTCAAACAGAAAGTTTTTCTTACTAATTTTATGTAGCAATTACAAGAAACTTAAAAAAAATATAATTTTTATTTTTTGGATCTACTCTGTCTAATAAAAAGATTAACAAAACGAAAAATACAGTAAAACGTACATATTTTATGATAAACTGTACTGTACTGTATCAGCCTTATAATAGTCCACTGCAGGACGTAGGCCTACCCACGAAAGGTAAAGGACCTATGATAAACTATAAAGTACCTATTTGGAATGCACGTATTGTGATTAATTAATTAATTATTCTAAGTTACCAACCAGTAGCCTTGCAAACCTAAAGGGAAAATGCGCAGGACCTAAGTATTACTAAGCAATACTGGGTTGTCTGCTTGCCCTACATTAAGCCAAAACGAGGTGATCATTATGAAACAACTTTTACTATTCAGCTAAACCGAAATTCAATATAAAAACAAATTTAGCTGTTTAAGACAACATTTCTACGGGAAATCGACAAAATACAATTACGATTATTTATAAGATTATTTTCAAGAAACTAGGTTATGTAGTTGCATTTGAATGTTCAAGTATGAATTAATTTTGCCTTTACTATCCATCATTAATTATTCTCTAGCCGCCGCTGTAGGATTCCCTGTGTCGCGGTGGCTAGTTCCTTTCCAAACTGTTCAAAAGTGCTACGGTAAATGTTTACAAAACATAATTCATATGTAACAACATGCGTAATTAATGAGAAATGAATATTGTGTATTCCAAAAATAAAAAATTAAAAGTTTAATCTAACCGCGTTAATTAGTTATATAAGAAAACATTAGTAGTATTAGAAATTTTAGTACTTAAATGTTTTTTAATTTTATTATTGTAAGATTTCTAAAAATGTATGAAACATTTGGTTTTTTCTCAAATTTTAGTTTGGCTCCATAGTGAAAGTTGTCCATAATGATGGTCTGTATCACCTCCTTTCGAGTTAGTTCACCAGTTCTGGATAACCCTGTATAGGTATCACAACGACGCAAAAAACTTCACTCTGCTTGAAACTCTTGCTGCGCCGTTCAACCGTAACATCCAGGAGCCCTTAAATAAGCAAACACCCATAAATCTAACTCTTAGAACTCATGGAATATTAGATCGCATTAGAGGAGACCATATAGCTTGAGTGGGGAAAAAATATCGCTTTAAGTATGAGCTGAATGTATTGCTACGATTACACGCGGACGGGGAAGTGAGGAAAGTGCGTACTGCGAGTCTGGAGCTGTCACTGTACAATGTACTTAATATATTTTTGTGTAAGTCAAGTCATTTATTTATTTATTCAATTTCTACAATCAAAAACTTACAGTCTAAAACCAAAACGTTTTAGAGCTTAAAAATAACTTAAACATAATTATCTAAATAGGTACTTAAGAAAAATTAAATTTGAAATAAAACAAATCGTCATTTGGTTGGCGAGCCTGTTGGGTAATAGCCATATATTTTCTTGTAGAGAAAACGTGCAAATTTTCTTTGAAGTCGCTGAATCAAAAGGACATATTTTTTTTCGTGAGGGTCCCATACTAACGTATTCAATTCTTATTTGCTCCGCACTAGAGCATAGAAAAGAGACAATATGGCATCCTTGTCATTGAACCTGGCCGACTGCCTTATCACAAATCCCAGAGATTTGTTTGCTCTTTTGCACAACTCCACAATATGAGTATTAAATGTGAGCTGTGTGTCGAGCGTGGGGCCTAGGTCTCGCACCTCTGTAACGCGCTCAAGCGGAACCCGATTCACATTGTAGCTATAGTCGTAAGGCGAGCGAGTTCTAGTAAAAGTTATTATTTTACACTTAGAGATGTTAAATCGCAACTTATTTCGCTCACTCCATCTAACGACACTATCAATATCACGCTATAGCGCCACAGTACTACAGACCACCCACGTCCAAGAACAACTTCAAATCGTCCGCGAACATCAAGCATTTAGCCGTCCTCACAACATTTAGCAAATCGTTTATCATAATCGTGAACTGGGTCGGTCCGGTTGTAGTTCCTTGACTTACTCCAGAAAGAGTCACATCAACAGATCGATATCCAAGACGATAAACATATTGTATGGGATTAGAAAAGGAGTTAAGGAAAAATTTTAGCAATTTAGGACAGAACCATATCTCAGCATATGTCTTTAGTAAGATATTCATGTTGGATAGATAAGTATTTAGATGTACTAAACAAGAAGTGGAAGAGATTTCTACTAATTTCTGAGAGTCCCAAAGAAAATTACGCATTATTCCGTTCTCCGTAGGGTCAAAGCAAAGCAAACGCTCGCAAACGTCTATTCGACGGAAAGAGGTATTTTTTCGTATTTATGACTTTGTTCTCTGAAACGAAAAGATAGATCACTGAGTTACATTACTGTAAATGTGACAAGGATGCAAAAGTATAGCTTATTTGTTTTTTCTTTATGAAGAACGCACCAAAGAAGTTGAGCTATGCCGGAAACGTCAAACAGCATTTGATAGAAATGCAGCTCGTGTGGCGCGGTCATGTGTGCGATATTTCACCTGAAGATTTGATTTGACTGTGGCGCGTGAAAGTGGGGGTTTAGGATGTTGTTAAAAGTCCGTTTCACCAAAAAAGTCCCGCGGCAAAGAAGTGAAACTAATGGTAACAGATCGGTTAGGCGATGGTGGCGACGCGTCTGAGGGACTTCTTTCGTGAAACGCGTTTCAACCTCTATGACGTTGACAGCTGACAGTTATCATTGCTGTTTATGTATGTAAGTACTTTTGAGTTTTGGCGGGAACGCGGAAAAGTCATGTCGCCCCATTATATTATTTTGTTAAACTTGTGTTTTATCAGTGATAATTAGTGAAAAATTGTGGTATTTCTTTGATTATGAGCTGATTTACGTGCATGAGTGTAGGCAAGTGATATAATGTGACGTATCGTGTCGTTCCGTGTTGTTACCAAATCTCCATAGACGCCTCTAGTAAAGTCTCCACTGCTTTACTGAGGTATGACTTGGACGACGTTTGGACTTGACTGCGACTTGATTGGACTATGACGTGACTACGACAGTGACTATTTTGATAAAATATAAAAAAATATTAAAATTTAATACTTGACACTGGCAATTGCACAACAATGCGACGCCAAACAAAAGAAGAAGAAGTACCTAACTTGAATAAATCAAACGCGTTGTCATATGTTGTTATATATGTCGCATGAGACATGGGCGAAATTGTGGAACATTCTCACAAACCAGATAACAAGAATCAGATCTATTTTTATTGACTTTTCTACCAAATTCTGATGTTCCTTATGAAACGCACGTATTATTCCGATCCCGTACGCCGAAGGTGCAAACTTCTCTGTTACCACTCGGCGACGCGGAAAAAGGTATCTTCTGAACGTGAACGTATGACTTTGTTCTCTGGAACGGAAAACTAGTTCGGTGTTTTACATTACTGAGGTGGGAAAGAGATATTTATGGCACTGGTTTTTCTTTTGAGACGTGAATACTTACGAGTACGATGGGGTTTGGTTATTGTCAATGACTGCCTCGGTGGCTCAGTGGTTAAAGACCCTAACTACTGGGTCAGAGGCGTGGGTTCGATTCTCACCCAGGGCAAATATTTATGTGATGAACATAGGTGTTTGCTCTGTGTCTGGGTGTTTTTAATTACTATCTATATACGCATGTATTTAAAAATATGCATTATATATAAAAAGTTTATCAGTTTTTGGCAGCCATATCACTAGCTTTGCTTAGTTTGGGGTCAGAGGCCGTGTGTAAGATGTCACAAAATAATTATTTATTTATTTATTAGAAAGAATCATATTATCCTTCTTTATTTGCTACTAGCCTACTAAGCCGGTGGTAGCCGTGGTGGTCTAGTGGTAGTGACACCTGCCTTAGAATCGTGAGGTCGTGGGTTCAAATCCCGGTCCCGTACCAATGAGTTTTTCGGAATTTATGTACGGAATTTAACACCACTGGCTTTTCGGTGAAGGAGAACATCGTGAGGCAACCTGCATACGTCCGTAGAAAAAAATCGATGACGTATGCGAATCCACCAACTCGCACTTGCCAGCCAGCGTGGTGGATATGGTCTAATCACCCGTCGTGGGCAGGCCAACGTCCTGCAGTGGAATATTAAAAGGCTAATACAGTACAGTACAGTACAGTACAGCTTACTAAGTGCTAACATGTAAGTCTTATAAATATTTAAAAGTTCTGAAGACTACTTTTTTATACTATATATAACGGGACTAAACTCACGTGTGGGGATAGTCGTAACGACTATAGTTTCGGTCGCATTCGGCGACCTTTCTCAAGTTGGCGAGTGCTAGCACGCGGAGCCGTCTCACAATGACAGCGGTTGCGGTGATGGGGCGGGGGCGGGTAGACTGAAGACTAGTTGCTCTTGTTTCAGGCATTTCAAATATGTACCTGTACATGGCGCCCTCTAAAGTACGTATCTATCTGTTAAAAATAGACATATAAAATTTAAAGTAGCCTTTGGACCATAAAGGAATCTTGGCTTTTTTAGAACTGTTTTCTTGACTAAGTGTTTGAGTATACTCAAAGTGGCCTAACGTGTTATGAGAGGGCTTTCATTGGAATCTCTCTGCGAGATCAGGAATGCAGACGCTCGCAGTACCAATATTACCGAAATACAGATACAATACCAGCGGTTTGGCGAGTCGAAATAGCACTAGGCAGGGCTCATGACGAAGGAAAGATGACAGATGAATTAAAAAGTCTCCAGTGGAGACTACGTACCATACAGGCCAGCGCAACGTAGTTCAGTATTTAGTTTAGTTTTAGTTATTAGTTTTCTTGTCAGTTTTTACACTAACATAAGCACTTTATGATAATAAATGAGATCGCCAAAATGTTTATTAATGTTTGGGTGATAAAGTGACCGTAGACCCTAAATCATTTGTCCCGGGCAGTTATCGCGTCGCTGAGGTGACAACCCTGCCATTAGTGACGTCGACAATGGCGGCACCCCTGACAATTTAGCGGCACGCGCCGACACTTGCCACCCCTAATACTGGATAACCAGATAAAAATGCTTCTACTAAATTACTGTAGGTATAGGCTGAATTAACTTGTTCGCGGTTTTGGTGTTAGTTACAAACTGCGCGAAGCTCAATCCTGATTGAAGCTTATACTTAACGGCTGCGTGAAGTTTAAGTTCCCGCAGCTTGTAGCTAACTTCACAGCCGCCAAGAAGTTTGATTCGGCATATGTTCTTTATTGTAGCGTATTGTACCGTTCTTTTAATGGTTAAATGCTTAGCATAGGTCTACCTATGAAGTAGAATTTGGTAATATCCATAACGGTGTAGTAATTGACTTTGATGTATTCATACTACGCCATCAAAGTTCTACGAGCGTTTGTAGGTTGCCTCGCAATATTTTCCTTCACCGAATAAAATAGCATGGGACAGGGTTTGAACCCGCGCCTCGTGATTGTAAGGCAATAGTTGCTACCACTAAGCCACAAATTCCGTGGACCGAAAGAAAGTGACCGATGGCTATAAATCACTTGTCCCGGGCAGTTATCGCGTCGCTGAGGTGACAACCCTGCCATTAATGACGTCGACAATCGCGGCACCCCTTACAATATGGCGGCACGCGCCGACACTAGCCACCCCTAATATTAGTTATATAAATCAATAAAATGCTTCTAGTAACTACTGTACTCTACTATATGTACAGTACCACCCCTTTAATAGTTAACTACTTTAAATAGGTCTACCCATGAAGGACGATTGGGCAATGTCCACCACGTTGATGTAGGTATACTTAACGAGGCGGATCTAAAACCAAATCGGTTAATTTCTTCATGGCATACCTTTTTCTTTTCTTTCTTTTTTTTTCTCTTATTGGAACATCAAACTTATTCAATAGGTAATGCTTCAATCGTCGTCGTCGTTTCAACTATTGGACGGCCACTTCTGGATATAGGCCTCCCCTATAGGTAGATCTCCAATAGGCGGCTCGCATCCAACGCGATCCTGCGGTATTGATGAGGTTATCTGTCCACCTTGTGGTGGACATCCTACGCTGCGCTTACCGGTACGTGGTATCTACGCTAATGCTTCAATGTACTGTAGTGTACCAGCCTTTTTAATAGTCCACTGCAGGACGTAGACCTACCCACGAAAGGTGATTGGCCATATCCACCACAATGGCCCAGTGCGGGTCGGTGAATTCACATAGGTACGCCATCGAATTTCTTCTACGGACGCATGCAGGTTGCCTCACGATGTTTTCCTTCACCGAAAAGCCAGTGATGAGAAATTCTGTACATAAATTACAAATAACTCATTGGTACGGGACCGGGATTTGAACCCACGACCTCACGATTGCAAGGCGGGTGTCACTACCTCTAGGCCACCATGGCTTTTGCTTCAATAGGTAAACAAAAAACAAAACTTGGTATTAAATAACAAAATAACATTTTCACTGTAGATGGATGTTTGTTACTCTTTCACGCAAAAACTACTGAACGGATTGAGATGAAACTTTGCAATAATATCCTATCCTACTAATATTATAAACGCGAAAGTTTGTAGGATGGATGGATGAATGGATGGATGGATGTATGGATGTTTGTTACTCTTTCACGCAAAAACTACTGAACGGATTGAGATGAAACTTTGCAATATTATAGCTTATATATCAGAATAACACATAGGCTATAAATTATAATGATATTGCGTCAAAAATCAAAATATCATGCGGGTGAAGCTGCGGGTAAAAACTAGTTCAAAATATTTTGTTTTACGGTATGGTTATTTTGTTTTACTCGTACTTTTAAAGTGTCCTCTAAATTAGAACACCTCGTCGTATTTTCTTTTGTACCTATCTCTCTCCATCCTAAGGTTGCCTGGAAGAAATCACTTTCAGTGATAAAACCGCCGGTTGCTTCACATGTTTTAGCATCTATTTTTCTCTATTTTCTGTTTTATGTGTGTGTGAATGTGAATCAGTTAAGAGAATAATCAATGATATATAATTATGGTTCCTTGCCGATTTCGGCTATGGCGACCTTCGATTCTGCTCTAACTACAGTAATTAGATAGGCTTCGTTTGTGTGCCTTCATATGGCTGTAGTAGCCTATTTTGGCTTTAAAAGTGCGTGAACACAGGCTACATGTCAATGACCTTCAAAATTTCAAATTTCAAATTTTTTCTTAATAAAGAGTTTATCTATCTCTGTCTATCTACCGTACAGAATATTCTTCTACAAATTATTTAAAAACATTTCGAATTGGTCCACAAATATCTAAAAAAATAGTTGACATAAGACTAAAAAAATTCATATTACAAATAAATTACAACGTATTTTTTTTGGAATTCGCTTCAAAAATATCTCCAAATTTTATCAAAACACCAATTTAATTATTCAAATGCGGCCAAGCTCAAGAGTCGCATTATGTTATATTAAGTGAATTATTCCGTAATACCAATCTCCCATGGAATTACCATAAAATTACCATGCGATGTTACACGGCGGTTATATTTACATACTATAATAAGAAAATTGTACACCAAGTGTGGCACGCGCGCGCCCCTAACGTTTGAAATCAACTCACGACAAGGTCACCAGGCTTTCAATTATTTTTGGATAAAAACGGCACAAACGAATTCATACAAACCTTCCCGAACCAAACTGCTGAGAAAAATCTAAAAAATCGGAAAATTTTGACGTTTTACCATGAATAACTTTTTTCATCTAATGTGTAGATCTATTGGGGGTTTGTTTCTACTGGTATTTCCGAGATCTCCACGAAAATGTTGCTCTGTTGGAGTTTTCAAACAGCTTAGAAACTCTAACCCCTTTTTTTTGACCCAGGAAAATCCTTTATGGATACTACCAAACATGGGGAGGCCGGTGGTTACTGGTTATGTGGGAGTCTCCACCGCTAGTCGATGGCATACCCACTAAAAACCTGGGGTGTTTCCGCCACTGCGCCATGTGTCGGGGCTACGTTTCCGCACTCCTCCGCGACCTCGACGGCGTTGTCCGCACCCGGACCCTACTCGGGGAGCTCTACCCGGCATTGCGACGATGTGCCGAAACACGGGGCACATCGTGCAGTCTCGGGGAACTCTCGAACGGGTGGAGGGCTTCCCCAAGCCCCGCCACCCGGAGTTTCCCTTATGGAGGCAGTTGGTCATGGGCTAACCGCCTGCCTCGGGGTCGCCTTCTGCGCATGGGGAGGCTCGCGATGTCGTCCTCCCTCGTGCGCTCGTCCGCCTCTTTGCGAAACTAATGCCCGTTTTCACCAAAGATCCCTAAATTTTAAGGGACCCTTAACAATATTTAAGGGACACCTAACAGTAAATTCGTTTTCACCAACAGTTAAGGGACACCTAAAGCTTTAAGGGATCCCCTAAGTTTACGGGGCCGATAGTCGGCCCCATAGCATTAAGTGGCGGTTTCAATTGTCGCGGTATTTTTACTTTTAAAGCAAAATGGAAGGTGTTTCGAGCGATTTCTTGGAGAGTATTGACACTATCGAAACAGTGGACTTGCTACTAAGCCCTAATTTATTTAGGCGACCACGCATTTACCGTGAAAGAGTGAATTTTTTCACGAAGTATGATGATCAAGACTTTGTGAAAAGATTCAGGTTAACCAAAGAAAGCGTGTTATATTTACTGGACAAAATAGAACACCATATGGAGTATTTCGATAACAGGTAGGTAAGTAATGAAGTAATTAACTGAATTGTGAGATATAAAGTAGGTATACTGACACCTAATCATCTTTGTTTACAGGAATCAATCTATATCTCCAGTTAATCAATTACTATGTGCTTTGAGGTTTTTCTTCTAAAGTAAAATTTTGACCACGTTTCCTCTTATCTGCCATCTTTTTGGAAGTTTATAAATATCAGAAAATAACACGCACAAAATAACACTTTACAGAACCACTATCAAAGCACAACAAAACAAAATTAAAATTGTAACTTGTAATTGTCCATATAAATGACAGTTTTTTTTTAAATTTGAATTTGGCAACTATTTCTTCCTCCATAAAGCCAAAAAATGTATTTGTTTTTATTATTTATGATGCATTATTTATTAAATACTCAAATAATTAGATCAATTAAGAACATTCCTTGTATTTTGATGTTTTTTTTTATAAAATATCAACAAAATTCCTGAACCGGTAAAAATACGGTTTTTGGAAACCACAGACTAAAAATTAAACTGTCACTTTACAAGGGCTCCCTTAAATAGGTGTCACCTAACGCTGTGAAAACGAATTTAGGTAAGGGTCAATTTTAGCGTAAGTGATTCCTAGTTAGGGTGTAGTTTAGGGATCTTTGGTGAAAACGGGCATAACTCTCTTTAAGAAACTCTAACCCTGGTGTTAGAGTTAACTAACCTAACCTAACCACCCGGCCTATACGAAGTTATGTTAGTGTGATAATCAATCATTTTGTTTTTTTTTCTTAAATTTATTGATGTTTGTAAAAAATATTAAAATATATTTGTTAATTTATTTATGAGTCGCCTAAAATAACATTTTCAGGCACCTGAGGGGCTTGAAGTGATATTGTTGTTTGTCTCAAATGTTCATAGAGTTGACTCTTTCAACGCAATACAAATAAAGTGAAATGCTTAATTTATATCTAGAGTTGACATGTTGTATTCATAGTTTTCGACTAAAACTTAAGAAATTTATCCTCGAACATCAGAAGGGCGAGGAATCACTTATAACAGATACTAGTGCCATTTAATCTAGCTTTTCTCTATCTTATTTATTTACATTAAGCCCTATAAATACATATTAAAAAAAATTATGTCAATCATGTGATAATTTTGTAAAAATATCTTATTGTTTTTACTTATTTATCATTTAAATAATATTTTAATTGCCTCTGCGCTAAATACGTTGTTAAGTTTCTTATAAATCATAGTATGTAACTAAGCGTGACGCGTGTGTGACGTCACCTGTCGGCGCCATCGGAAGATCAGCGCCGGTTGTACGCAGCCAGCATTATGCTGAGATGGAGCCGACTTGTTGCAGAAATAAAATACCTAATGTTTAGTTAGGTATTTTATTTCTGCAACAAGTCGGCTATATAGAAAGTGTCGCTGAAAGACTGCCGCTGATTGCAACTTATCGATATTGGGCGGCTATTGCCACCTAATCTAATATACCTAATATTTTTTTTACTTTCTTTACTTATTTATTTGTAATGTGTGAATCTCAAGAGTCTGAAATAAATAATAATTATTATTATTACTTGGCCAGGCGGTTAGTAGAAGTGACGCGTGACCAGAATGTTGGTGTCTACTTTGGTCAAAAGCTTAGCATTGCCATTAAGCGAGGCAATGCTGCCAGCATTTTGGCCACGTTTCCTTCTACAAAGGGGCTTTTAGATTAAGTTTTATATGTCATAAATTTAGTTTTGTACATAATTATATTAGTTATAGTGATTTTAGTATAAGTTTTTTTTTAAATATGTAGATAGCTGTAAATAATACTTTTTCCAATGTTATTTAAGTTTGCTGCAATAATTTATATTATACTGAATAAAAAATTGCACCATAGTCACCCTACTGTTAAGTCAAAGAGGGAAGTGCTTAGGACGCGTGATAAAAACATTTTTTTGTCCAATTCACACGGGAAGTGGGGCGGTTGCATGAGAACTCTACTTTGTGGGAATTTCGTTGATAAATCAATTACCGTTTTGTCTTCACGGCTTTTTTTTAATAAGATTTTTGATAACTAAATAACAATAAATAAATTGGTGTAGTGTGTACTGGAGTGTATTTGACCCAATAAATCCACAAATCGTGGATAGGCTATGTTTAGTATTTGACTATTAAAACAAAAAAAATTGAGCGCTTTATATATCGCGGCCAAAAAAAAAAACATAAAAAACTTACATAAACTGATCTTTAAAAATGGATTGATGCGTTTTATTGATTAATCTAATATTTCAAGTGTTATTGGCCGCGGTAGAAAAACCCTTTAACTATATAGGCCATAAATCGTAAACGGTAAGTTTTACAAAAAAGTTTACGGTAACAATTTTCGGAAATTTTATTCCCTACAATAATAGTCTCCGTAATTTTTGACCTAAAGTGCATAGTTTTTGAGATATCGGCCAAAAACGTTTTTCAAGATGGCGCTTGAAGCTCCACCTGGATCTGTCAGCATTTTGTGATTTTATGCTCCCTAAGTAATCTGTAAGTAATAAGGTTAACCTTGTAAAAAATAAATTGGATCAGAAATCAGTAATTAGTGCAAAGTTAAATTCAATTTTTCCTGAGGCAGTATAAAATTAGTTAATAACTAAGTTTAAAAAGGAAACGATTTAGCTATTAGACAGTAATTAATAAAGAATATAATAAATGCCACTTAACATATGATTTTATCAACCGTTATTATAACATTAGTAGTTAAGATTATAATTTATGTATCGTAGTATGTAGCTATCAGTTACATGCACCAACCTTAAATGAAAACTAATTAAAAAAATCTTAGAAAAACAAAACATAAGGAACCATAATAATATCATTTATGATTTATTTATAATATCAGCATTATCGTGTCACTTTACCCAAACTACCCAGAAGGGACCACAAAATTCCCAGCCCTATTTACGCATCGTTATCAATTTGCATTTTTCCCACGGAGTTCTCAGGCCCATTCACATGGGAAACTATGTCGACTCATGGGAAGCAACGGGACGTCCTTGGTTGACCTCTTTTGGTACTTAATGACCTGCGGCCCGCGATGCGTAGCAAAAAAATAGTTGAACATCTTTGAGTAGCACGTGAGAGAGAAAAACATTGTCATTAGCCAATATTATGATATCTCCCGTTTCATGTCAAAAAATTAAAAATCTCCTGTATAGTTTTAATTAATGTTTAGATTATTATTATGTACTACGGGACTAAAATTACGAGATAAATAAATACCTCATCATCACGACGTCTTGATGTATGAAAACAGAAAACATGTAAATTTGTTAAGATTCTTATATATCACTCATATCAGGCAGAATTATCAAATCAGTCCTGCAAAAAATTCTGAGGATACGTGAGTGATTACTTACATTGTTTTTAAAATCGATTTCTAAACACCTTTTAAAATAAACAAATAAATAAAACTTTTAGATACCAATTGTATACGAAAACAGAACAAGTATAAACTTTCTAAGATTTTTTACTATCTCGCTGATCAATCAGTATTATCACTATCGGTGTTACCTAAACCGCCCACAAAGGACCACAAAATCCCCAACCCTATTTACCCATTGTTATCAATTTGCATTCTTTCCCACAAACCGAGTTCCCAGGCTCATTCACATAGGAAACTATGTCGACTCATGGGAAGCAACTGAGCGTCCTTATTTGACCTCTTTACGGCCCGCGATGCGTAGCAAAAATTTGGTTGGGCGTTATTGAGTCATGCGTGACTAAAAAGAAAAAACAATGTGACTAAAATCATGTTTTTATATGTAATTATGTTTTTACGAGTCAAATATACAAACAATAAACCGTTAAAAATGTCTTATAATTTGTTACTTCTAATTCAATTTTGTTTGCGATTTAATTTGGTTTGTTGAATGGTACCCTTAACTTAAATGCCTACGACAGAGCAAAAATACACTAAATATTTATTTAAAACAAGGATTTGAAGATGAACTTGCGCAAAGTAAAGCCTGATGCAATAAACTATAAAAAAAACTTTAAATTCACATTTTTAGACAAAAAAGTGTGTATTTAACTTTTTTAACCGTCCGTTTATCAGCAGAATTATCATATCAGTGCTACCATAACCGCTCACAAAGGACCACAAAATCCCTGACTATATTTACCCATCGTTATCAATTTGCATTCTTTCCCACAGACCGAGTTCCCAAGCTCATTCACATAGGAAACTATGTCGACCCATGGGAACCGACCAAACGTCCTTGGCTGACCCGTGGTAATGACCTGCAGGCCGCGGTGCGTGACAAAAAATGGTTGGGCATCTTTGAATAGCGCGGGGGTGATATTGTAGGTACCATTAATTAGTAATATTAAGTAGATCTACTCATTTTCATGTATTTGACATTAATAAATGGCACACACTACTTCAATCGTGTAATTTGAATAGTTCGCTCGAATCGATGTAGGTATACAATTTTTACATTATTTTTGATTTTTTAATCGGCTCAACCGATTTGATGAAATTTAAATGGGACCATTTCCGTAGTATACACTTTCGAACTAAAAAGATTTTTTTAAATTTCACATTTGGTGAAAACATCGATGAACATACCTACACAAAAAATAATACCTACATACAGACGATCATAGAACCTCCTCCTTTTTGGAAGTCGGTTAAAAATAAAGAAAGGTCATGAAATTTCATTTAAAGAACGTAAGTATATGTTTCATAAAAAAATTCCGTTCTTTGACTCTATTCGTCGAAGTTTAGGTAAATATTATTATGTTCCATATATTCCGATGACTGGTTATCAGGGAGGATGTGGTCAAACAATAAACACATCATTATCACTACACATTTTAAAACAAAGCCGTCTTTCTTGTGTGTCTGTCTATACATCCGCTAAGTTCTTTTAAACTAGATAATGTGGCCAATTATGCAGGCGCCATCTAAATATAAGCCGTGGTGGTCTAGAGGTAGTGACACCCGCCTTGCAATCGTGAGGTCGTGAGTTCAAATCCCCGGTCCCATACCAATAAGTTCTTTGGAATTGATGTACGGAATTTCACACCACAGGCTTTTCGGTGAAGGAAAACATCGTGAGGCAACCTGCATACGTCCGTAGAAGAAATTCGATGGCGTATGTGAAACAACCAACCCGCACTGGGCCAGCGTGTATATGGCCCAATCACCCTTCGTGGGTAGGCCTACGTCCTGCAGTGGACTATCAAAAAGGCTGGTACAGTACAGTACAGTTCATATTTGGGTGAAGCCGGGACGGGCAGCTAGTCTAATAAGTAGTGGTATTGGTATAATTTCAAAAGCACATAACATTTAACCACTATACCTCGGTACGCTGATGATATCTAATAGTCATTCCGCCTTCATTCAATTGGTCGAAACGCGAATCATACCTACGCGCCTCGGAGTTCGGTATGCTCTCGGTATGCTAGTCAGTCGCGGCGCGCCGTAGTGAACGTGTAACGAGAGTAACGAACGTGTGGGTTTGTGACTAGTAAGCGTGCGATTTACCTTTCAGAGTTCCTCGTTACTACGGAACCCTAAAAACATCAAATACGTATTGAACGCTTTCTTTTTCAATCACAGCGAATTTCTTTTGTAATAAATAATTTATTATAGGAACTAGAAAGAAACTCAAGTAGGTAAAGAGTGAGTAGATGAAATTAAAATACTGAAGGCGGGCCTTTAGTATTTTAATTTCATCTACTCCCTAAGCCCTAGCGCGTGATACGTTCTTCGTGGCCACGTGGCGCTGTAGGTATATATTTCAAGGACAGGGCTATGTCACAATACTGTTATTTTAGATATCATTACCGTGACTATACCTAGGGGAGCAGCCGTTTAATATTTTCCCAAAGCTCAAACATTCCCATGAGAATATAGTTTTGTGGGAACCACCGTTACGAGATTGTGTTATCTCAATTATATTTACAGAAAGGCACGTGCCTGGTATTACGGGTGCAAATAGGACAGCAAACTCGATGAGTGGTTATTTGTTTGCTTTACTAATGTTGGGTAAATTAGGGTGAGAGACAGTAATGCGGATAAGAGGGCGATTTGAGAGCGCTATAGAAAGGGCTATGCTTGGAGTCTCTTTGCCAGATCGAATCACGAATGAGGAGATACAAAAAAACATAATTATACAAAATAATATATTGTTCATGATACACGTAACATGATTATACAGGGTTATTGGTAATTTTTGTAATTATTTTTTTGAGTTTTGACAAAAGTCGCAGAACAAAAGTTGTTAGTTTTCATGTACAGAATAAGTCCCTAAAAGGATGCTAATTGATTAGAAATAACCCTGTATAATTTATTATCTTGCAAAAACCTGTATTTTGTCAAGTAGGTAACACCCTGTATAAATATCGTAACAATGCGACAACAAGCGCCCCGTGTCACCTCCATGACATTTCCCACCACACCCTGTTAAAAATTCCCACAGAATAATATTCACATGAGAAATCCTCTCGAAACGAATATTCAAGCAAGCCCTTTAAAAAAATGCTATTTTTGATATTGAAAAATCAACTCTGTGGTGTTAGAGATAAGAATTAGTTATGTAAAGGTTGTGAAGGTCAGGATTTTTTCTGTGTCTATTTATTTAGATGTCGAGTCCTTGCAGTTTCTGATATCGTTTTTTAGGGTTCCGCACCTCAAAAGGAAAAAACGGAACCCTAATAGGATCACTTTGTTGTCCGTATGTCCGTATGTCAAGACCTTTTATCTCAAGAACACGTAAAGTTAACAAATTGAAATTTAAACCATATCCTACGAGTACGTACCTACAGTCGTACATCTATGGTATCTTACAGTAGTGAAAAAATCAAACTTTCAGTCACCATAGAAAAAAACTAGAGTCGTTTATGTCGTAAAAACCGCATATTTTGACACTCACAAGGGAATCAAAACCTACTACCTTCCAGTTGACCTAGAACTCTGAAATTTGGCAATGAACATTGTCTTAGAGTACACATATAGGAATAAATCTGATAACTGTACATTTTAATTTAAATTACAAAAAATAGGGCCTAAATACAAATAATATAGGCCCAAAATTCAAAGTGAGTAAATCGTATCTTGTGGGGTATCATATGAAAGAGATTCATTAGCACATGATTAAACAGGTTTACACTGTGTTATTTTCGAAAATATAATTGTAATTTTTAATGTAATTTTGTGTTTAAATTTCGAGAAAAGTAAAAAAAAACCTTTTTTCTATTATTTATTTATCCTACTTATAGAGATTTCAACATTACAATTTTGTGAAATTTCTAGGATTTGTACGGAACCCTCGGTGTGCGTGCCTGACTCGCACTTGTCCAGTTTTTCTTTTATTTATGTAAAGGTATATCGCTAGTATTTGCGTCAACAATATTTGTTTACCATACCTACCTTTTTTTGTTCATACAAGATCTCTGTACCTAGCAGAGATTTTTGTATGAACAAAAAATATACAACGTATGTTAGTTGGCATGGTATATGAAAACTATTCAATTTCTGTGCATAGACCGAATCAAACTTCTTGGCGGCTGCGATGTTAGCTACAAGCTCCGGATTAAGCTGGAAACATACTATCGGACGCGGCTGACGGAAACGATTGACAGCCGCGACTTAGCAGTACAGTCTTAAAACAACCGGCGCGCTAAATCTCTCTCGGACGTCCGAACGCTCAAGGTCAGCCCAAGTCGTCCGCGACTGATGTCCGATAGTTTGCACGGCTCAGTGTACATTCATTGTCTAGATACCTATCAAGTGCGGCTGATAGTCGCGTCCGTAAGCCGCGTCCGATTGTATGTTTCAAGCTTTATCCTGACTGATGCTGGCATAACAGCTGCGCTTGAAATAGGTTATCCCACAGATCAGAGACGCTGCTTGTAGCTAACATCAAAGCCGCTAATAACTTTGATTTAGCCTATGTAGCCTATAGCTCCATACATTTTTGTTATTATTTTACTATGGAAATTAACATGGTTTTCACACATTTTATCCTACTAATATTATAAACGCGAAAGTTTGTGAGGATGGATGGATGGATGGATGGATGTATGGATGTTTGTTACTCTTTCACGCAAAAACTACTGAACGGATTGAGATGAAACTTTGCAATAATATAGCTTATATATCAGAATAACACATAGGCTATAAATTATAATGATATTGCGTCAAAAATCAAAATATCATGCGGGCAAAGCCGCGGGTAAAAACTAGTACTATATATAACGGGACTGAACTCACGTGTGGGGATAGTCGTAACGACTATAGTTTCGGTCGCATTCGGCGACCTTTATCAAGTTGGCGAGTGCTAGCACGCGGAGCCGTCTCGCAATGCACTGAGTGCATTCAGTGCATTGCGAGACGGCTCCGTCTGACACGACCTGTGTAGAGACCTGTATTTAACGGTACGTGGTCTCCACTAGAGTCCTTTACGGCTCCGATGGTTGTCAGTTCTACATGCAAGGTATGTGCCCTTCCAATTTGAAAATTGGCTAGGCTAATCTGATAACTTTGGTTCTTTCACGGATCTCCTCATCTCTGATTCGATCTCGCAGAGAAGCTTTGGGCATTTTTATTTTTATTAAATTTTATTCTTAATGAGTAGGTAGGATTTTTTTTTTATAGTAAAGTAAAGGAAAGTAAAGTAAACTTTATTGTTTTAAACCTTAGAGTATTTATATACTCTAAGTTTTAAACTGTGTCATTACAAAGATGTTACAAGTACATTATTGGTTTCAACAGTTTGTCCTAGCGGACATGCAATATGCAGTATGGTAGCCATCTTAAGACTTAGACTAGAGACGTAATAGATGGGTACCATAAGCATTACTTACATTCAATAATTATAATTAGCTATTTAAGTAGGTACTTACATCAAATTTTTGTTGTTTATAAAATTCGTTTTTGTAGATATATGTATGCTTGAGATCAACTATTTATAAATTATACAATTTGTAACAATAATACCTATCTAATATTAACTTTATCTTTATCTTCAACTTTATCTTTACACTTTATTTCGAATAGGTTCCCGTTTGACTACACACTGCCTGATGTCAAGCAGATGTGCGGTCTAGGGTGTAGCACGCTTACCTAGAAGATACCTATTTACTCGGGATTTGAAGAACCACGTTGTACTTTAACGGGAAGACAGACCCAGGCAAAGCGTTCCACATTCCGGATGTTTGTATGAGGAATGAGGATTCGAAACGCTTGGTTCTAAGGCGCGGAATGTCCACCATAAAAGGGTGGCGCTTTGGTCGCGTCTGTCTAGCCGTACGATAGAAGAAAGGGGCAGGGGGGACCAGATTGTGCAACTCCTGGGCGCACTCTCCGAAGTGTATCCGGTAAAAGGCCGACAAACACGCTACCTTGCGACGATGCTCAAGACTTTGCAGCTGCGACTTAGTCAAGGTGTCGTTGTCAATCAGCCTCCTAGCTCGCCTCTCAATCGACTCCAGAGCCTCCAGTTGATATTTGGTAGAGCCATCCCAAAGGTGAGCAGTATTCATCGCAGTATTCCATGCAAGACCTGACTTGTGCTTTATAAAGACTAAGCAGTTGCTCAGGTGTGAATTACCGTCTCAGCTTAGAGAGAACACCAAGTTTTTTGGAGGCTAATTGGGCTTATCTGTGTACCAAGTTTCGTCGAGATTCGTTGAAAAATGCGACCTGTGAACAAAAATCAACATCTGATCGGACAAAAGCAAAATCGACGTGTTGTGTGGGAGCATAACATCATGCATACACGTGTGCATCGCCGAGCGCGCGACTGCCAACTGGCGAGGGGCGAAGCGATGCGCACACGCAGCGCGCGAAGATTAGAGCGGAGCGACGAGCGACGTGCACTCGCTTTGGACATAGAATCGATACTGGCGAGCTCGTCGATTTTTTTTTTTTTAAAATAATTAAGAGCTGTTGGCCTCTGA
This sequence comes from Hypomecis punctinalis, assembly GCA_949316475.1. NCBI lineage: Eukaryota > Metazoa > Arthropoda > Insecta > Lepidoptera > Geometridae > Hypomecis > Hypomecis punctinalis. The sequence goes on from OX438809.1 coordinate 15,973,837, forward strand.
GGCCTCTACAGCTTACCGGGCATGGGCGAGCGCAGAAGGCGGCTGAGCCCTAAGATTAGGTTATAGGGTGACTAGCGCAAGGGCACCTGAGAAGGTACGGACCTCGGCTTGGGCCGTCACCCGGCGGGGGAGATCAGACTTGCCCGGGCACCCCAGAAGGGGTGTGCCCTGTGGCCCTAATAGGTTGAGCTGATTGACTATTTGGAGAGAATCTAACCGATCTTCTAACAGATCCTGAGGGTCCTCGACCTCGCCGGCGGGGTCGGTGTCTGACTGTGTGCCTTTGGTAACCGGCGCCTATACCAAATACGGAATACTTCCTGTTGCAGGGAGCTGTCGGATCGGGTGACCCCAGCGCCGCAGAGGTGACTACGGCGATGGGGTCATCCGGGTCGCCCAGGAGGTGTTTGGGGCGGCGACGGAGAGGAGGTGGGTGTGTAGTGTCTGGCGTGTAGTCCGAAGCTTGGACTACGAGTGGGTTGGGGTGATGAGGAGCCCTATCGAAGTAGCGGCGAGAAGTGTACTTGATGTACTGGGTAATGGAGGGGAGTTCGAGGTCGCAATGCAGGTCAGAGTTTCGCATAAACCAGCTAGCTCCGACTGCTTTGCGAATGAACCTATTCTGGATGACCTGAAGCTTGTTCAGGTCGATGGAGGAAGCGTGACCGAAGGCCACGGAAGCGTAGGTCATAACGGGGCGAATGCACGTTTTGTAAATTGTCACCTTATTTCTAAGGGACATTTTACTGCGCGCATTGAGGAGAGGACTGAGTCGTCCTAAGAAGAAGGCCGCACGGTTGCGGACAATCTGAATGTGCTTGGAGAAGTTGAGTTGTCGATCAAGGGTCACGCCAAGGTATTTGGCCGTAGGGGCCCAAGGGATAGGCTTTCCGTTAAGCGTGAGTTGCTTACGCGGATTGCTCCTGAGCTTTTCGGGATGAAAGTACATGGCTGCACTTTTGTCGGGATTGACAGTGATGGCCCAGTTCTTGAACCAGTCACCGAGCTTAGAGAGAGCTCTTTGGATATCGAGCATCTGAACGTTCCTTTTCCAGCCTCTAGAATAGAGAGCGGTGTCATCCGCGAAGAGCGCAAGCTCAACGTTGGGAGAACGAGGAATATCGCTCGTATAGAGCGAGTAGAGAACGGGGGCCATTGCTGAGCCTTGAGGGACTCCAGCAGAGATCGGACGGGGGGCCGAGCGGGCACCCTCGACTTTGTAGGAGAACTTTCGACAAGAGAGAAAGTTTTGTATTATAAATACAAGTCGGTCGGGGAATTTCTTGGCGAACAGCTTGTAGACCAAGCCGTTGTGCCAGACTTTGTCGAAAGCTTTCGCTACGTCCAGGAAGACCGCTACGGTCCCCTGAGGCTTGGGCTTGACAAGATAACCGTGACTGGGTTTCTTATTGAAGCCTTCGAGAATGTACTCCGTGATGCGGTGTACTTGTTGAACACAAGAGTGTTTGGCCCTAAAGCCAAACTGCTCGTTGGGAAGGAGATTGTTGTCCTTTATGTGGGACCAGATGCGCTTCAGAAGGATGCGCTCGTAGATCTTCCCCAGGGTACTGAGGAGACTGATGGGACGGTAGCTAGAGGGCTCGGAAGCCTTCTTGCCGGGCTTATGGATGCCGATGACGTCGGCGGACTTCCATGTTTCGGGGAACATGCAGTTGTTCATAGCCGCATTGAAGATGCTGACTAGAAGACATACAAGTGAGACGGAGAAGTGCTTGAGCACTTTGTTACTGATGCCGTCGGCACCGGGGGCTTTCCTGGCGTGGAGGCCCTTGATGATCGACTCGACCTCGGAGGCCGTAACAGGCTCGAGGGTATCAGTGGGGGGGACGGAGGATCTTTCTTCGACTTCTCTGTTCACCGTATCGAGGTGAGCAGGGTCGACCAAGTCTAAGCTGGGGCTGCACTGCGCTTCGAGGCTGTCGGCCAGGCACTCGGCCTTGTCCGCATCCTCGAAAGCAGGAGGTAGATTGGGACGGGTGAGGGGTGGCATGTTTGTCACTACGTCAGATTTCAGAGTTCGAGCCAGCCGCCAGTATGCCTGGTGGGTTGGCTGGATCTCCGAAAGCAGGCTCTCCCACCTCTGATTACGGAGTTCACTTATGCGGTTTTTTACGGCACGCTCGTAATACCGCAAAGTGGCTCTGTTCTCTTCGGAGGGACGAGAGTCGTATGCCCTAGTGGCGGCGTGTTTGGCCTTCAGTAGGTCCCTCGCATCCTCCGGCAGGGCCCAGCGTCGATCCATGGTCTCGACTGGGATCTGCCTGGAACACTCACGAATAGTGGTGCGGAGGTGGTTAGTGAGGGCGTCTACCGAGAGGGTAACGTCGTCGGGGGTGACTATATTGTCAGGGATCCTATCAAGGTCGGGTGAGCTGATGGCTTCCAGGGCTGAGCCTAGACGCTCCCAGCTCACCACGGTCTTAGTTCGGGTGGGTCTGTCAGTCGGGTCAGGGCCTAGTCTCATCAAGACAGGTCTGTGGTCCGAGTCGAGTTCATGGATCACTTCTAATGAGCGCAACTGGAGAGTTACGTTCCTTAGAAGCGCCAAGTCCAGTATGTCGGGTCTGCGGTCAACGTCATAGGAGAAGTATGTCGGGGTGCTGGGTGCGATGATATCAAAATTGAGCTCATCGGAGAGGGAGAAGAGATGGTTGCCCTTCGGGTTGGTCGCATTGCAGCCCCAGATTATGTGCTTGCTGTTGAAGTCGCCTGCCAGAATGACGGCGCTACTGAGGGACAGAAGCGACTCAAAGTCGCTTCTTTCGAATGATTTGTTACCAGAGAGATAACAAGAAACAAGGGTGATGGGTTGATGACCGGTCATCGAGATACGGCAACAGGAAGCTTCCAGGCTTATGAGGGGTGGGGTATCTATTGGGATGCAGTGGAGAGACCTTCTGTAGTAGATCAGGGTACCGCCCTTCGGAGCGGTGGTCCTGTCACTACGAACCAGCGAGTAGTTGGCGATCTTGGGATCCCTCCTACTGGGCTTTAGAAAGGTCTCGCTCACTAGCATTATGTCCACCTGATGGGTAGAGACAAATTGGTGAATCAAGGCGCGTTGGTCCTTGTGGTCACTGAAGAGGCCGTTGGCATTGAACCATGCCAAGGATAGGGAGTGAGGCTTTTCTCTTAAGGGTGTACTATCCATAGTACGTCTTAAGAAGATTAACCATAGCGGCTCCGTGGACCTTGAGATGGTCGAGGAGTGTGCGGTGTTCGGCCATGATTTGGGTGGTGTTGAAGGGGTTGGCGCGGACCTTAGCCGTGAATACGGCGAGTTCGGCGGGATCCACGATGGAGAGGTGCGTTAGGAATTCGTTAGCGAATTCCAAGTCGACGATGTAGTCCTTCATGGAGGAGCTATTCGCGACGGCACCTGACGGGGCGGGCTTAGCGGCCTTAGTGGCGGCTTGGGGGGCGGGAGGCGCCGGGGCGCGGTTTTGGGTCTGTGGGCGCGGTAGCTCAGGCTTGGGCGCGGGTCCCCGTTGGGGCTTTGTACGCTGCCAAGCGTTGTCTACCGGGGTAGGGGCATCCACGAAAGTGGGAGGGGGAGTCGCAAGCTGGAGCTTGGACTGTGTGGGAGGATTGGGCCGAGTCGGGCGTCTGCCCTTGGGCTTTGGCTTGTTTTGGCCTTTTACGGCCTTTGGGGCCATGGGGCAGCCGCGGTAATTCGCGGTGTGCCCCTGGGTCCCGCAAAGGACGCAGCTAGGCGGAGTGGGGTCCTGTTTGGTGCGCGAGCACTCTGACGTGCTGTGCGCACCTGCGCATTTCACGCAGCGGTATTCTGCGTGGCAGAATCGCGCTGCGTGGCCATACCGCTGGCAGCGATGGCACTGCCCCGGGACGCCCCGTTTGTGAGGGGCCTCGATCTTGAAGCCGGTGAGCTTGCAGACCGAGCGAATGAGCTCGATCTTTTTGCCCTCCGGGCTGTTATCAAGAACAGCTAGCACCATGTCTAGCTGCTTCTTGGTCCTACCGCTGGTCATGCGGTGGACTTGTCGGGCGGGGAGTCCCTGGGCGAGGAGATCCGATAAGATATCCTCGGTGGGTATTTCTTTTGGGATACCGCGAATCACCGCGCGGTACACCTTTTCCTCCTCGAGGGCCTGCATGTGGAAATGCAGGTGTTCCTCGCGAAGGAAGCGGGTGGCCGCCCTGTAGTGATCGGGCGTCGGGACGAAGATTTCAATGCCTTCGCGAACTGGCTTACCCTTGAAGGGTATTTCTAGTTCGGTCAGGCGACGGGACACATAGAGCCATTTGTCCTTCTCGACGAGCGTGAAAGCTCTGGGAGCTTTCTGGCTCTTGGAGGGACCGGGCTGAGACGGGGTGGCGGTGGTGGCCGCGGGGCATGGGACCTTGGACGGGGGCGGGGGAGAGGAGGAAGCGGCGGGCCGCTTCTTCTTCTTCCGCTCCACTACAGTGAAGTCGGTGTCGCAGACCTCGCCCTCTTCCATTTGAGGATCAGGGGACTCTGGGAAATCGGCAACCGCCGGGACCAGATGTTGGCCCACAATGAGGGGTGAGGGAGTCAGCTCACGGTATCGTGGGCGGGGGGAGCGGCTCCTGTCGTAGGGCTTAGCCCTAGCTGGAGCGGTGGACCGAGACCGCCCGCGGTGGGAGCGGTCAGTGACAGAGCTCCGACCGCGGTCGGGACTCGGGGTTGCAAGAGCCCGTGACGCGGGCCCTCTGAAGTCGGGCGTTAGGCGGGCGGCCGCAGCCTTGCTCTTAGGCGAGACTTGGCGGGTCGCGGGTGGAGGGGCAGCCTTGACGGCGGGGCGGGGGTGGGCCTGAGGGGCGGTCGGGGCTACAGGCTCTAGGCCTGAGAGATTGCGCTTTGTGGCGCGAAGGAACTCGGCAATGGCGGCGCCATTGTCGCGGGAGACGTAGGCAGCCCGGATGAAATTGAGCGCCTCATCGAGGTCGTTCAAGTCCTTCGGGGTCGCCATGACTCACGGGAGAGAGAGAGAGGTGCGCCGGGGGAGGAGGTCCTCGGCGGGGGTAAAAGTGAGGTCTCTTTGCCGGGTATAGGCAGAGAGGTGGGTACCTAAGTGTGACCTAACGTGTCCCGGTTGCCAATCTTAATGTGCAACCGGTTGTGTGCCTAACGGCCCTAGCTGCCACAGGGGAGAGGCAGGGACTCCGGTTTTTAGGCCGGCCGTCCAAGCCAAACACACACCCGAGGAATAGGTAAAGGATGGGTAGGGTGGGAAGGAGATGTCTGGTGTCGGCGAGGGCCGTCCCCAAGGCCGGTGGTTCCAGACCCAGCCGGGTTTCGTTGTTCCCCTGAAGGGGGAAAAACGTACGCCCCGGGTCAACGTACGCTCAGCTTCGTTGGCACGGTTACGTATCCACTGAACGACCACTAAGCGTGGATTTTTAAGTTAGAAACTGGATGGGTCGCTCTGAAAAGAGCGGTTGTGTTATAGAAACTAAGAACGCTCTGAAAAGAGCGGTTTGGATGGCGCGAGCTCTGCACTGCGAAGACTCGTAGCACGGAGCAAGTCCGGCACTCACGAGTTACCGCGGCACGTGAATATCTGCGCTTGCACTAGGCTAGCTCAAACAACACGTTGCCGGGCAACCGGTGCACAGACTCGGAGACTCGGCGGCCGACTGAGGCAGACCCCGCACAGGGCGGAGCGGGCAGCAGGAGCGGAGCGCTGGAGACGTCCGTACGGCGCGGCGAGCGGGAGCGGAGTGTGACGTGTGTGGAACCTTTTTGGCGAGCTCGTCGAATTGCCTATATCTTTATAGTTCGCGACAGAGACGGAAGATAGGACGCCTCGCTTCCGCAACTGCACTGATTGCAGATTCAAATTACAAGATGCTCGCGCCATGAATATTTATAGGTAAATAGTTAAGTTAGGACATAAGAAATTAGATTTTAATAAATGATGAAGTTACTTATTTGGATATTGGCGTTTCACTCACTACAGGAAAACCTTCTGATAGGAGCACCCGCCCACATTGGTGACCCCGAATTAAGAACCGTTCGAGTTGAAGCTTCGATTTTACCTGGGATACGTTTGCTTCAAGGGTGGAATTAACGATGCAGCGCCTAGGACTGCAAGTGGTTGCCAGATCAGCAGAAGATGCCAAGATCGATGTACTGATGAAGCAACTCGAGAAGCTTACGCTTGAAATCGCACATCTACGAGCGCAAGAGGTATGCCGGCGTAACTTCCGAAATCGGTCAAGATCGAAGTCCAGAAGCAACAGCAAATCGCGAAAGCCTGGCGATGCAGATTGGTTGTGTCGCTACCATTTTAGATTCCGCAACCGAGCCAAGAAGTGCGAATCGCCGTGTTCCTGGAAGAGCCAATCACAGACGTCGGAAAACTAGAAAGGACATCGGATTCGGCGGGACCCGTTGTCGAAGCAATTCATAGTAACCGCCTGAGCGTTACTGACCGCCAAACCGGAGAACGTTACCTCATCGATACTGGCGCCGAGATCTCCGTGTTGGCTGTCAAACCGAACCAGCGACATTCCCCGACCGACTACAAGTTGTACGCAGCGAACGGCAGTACAATAAGGACATATGGCGAGAAAACTTACCAGCTGAACTTGGGCTTACGACGCAATTTCTCGTGGACATTCGTGATCGCTGACGTCAGAAGATCTATCATTGGAGCTGATTTTCTACGACACCACAATATTCTGGTGGACCTGAAGGGCCAGAGATTGATTGACGGGCTGACCAAGCTATCAATCAAGACGCTTTCGATCCGCAGCAATGACTCAGCAGTACATGTCATCAACATGAATCATCCGTTCAGCGATATACTAAAGCAGTATCCAGACATTCAGAGGCCGATGTCGCTCAAGAAACCGCCGCAACATGACGTCACGCACCACTTAGAAACAACTGGGCCACCTGTTCACGTCCGACCGCGACCACTAACGCCTGAAAAATATATTGAAGCAAAGAAAGAGTTCGAGCGCTTGATGGACATGGGTGTCTGTCGTCCATCTAACAGTTCTTGGGCCAATCCTCTGCACATTGTCAAGAAGAAGGACGGACAACTACGCATCTGCGGTGATTATCGCTTACTCAATGCGATGACGTCACCTGATCGCTATGCAATTCCGAGAATCCAAGATTTCACATTCAGATTGAACGGCATGAAGATCTTCTCGAAATTGGACATTAAGAAGGCCTATTACTGGATTCCAATGGCAAGCAAAGAAGACGCACAGAAAACTGCAGTAACTACTCCATTCGGACTGTTTGAATTCACTTCAATGACGTTTGGACTACGCAACGCCGCTCAGACGTTCCAGCGCTTCATGCACCAAGTACTCAGAGGCCTAGACGAATTCACTTTCTGCTATATTGATGATGTCATCGTGTTTTCGCCAGATGAAGAAAGTCATAAGCGCCATTTGCATCAGATATTCAAGCGCCTGATGGAATTTGGACTCACTATCAACATTGAGAAATGCGAGCTCGGAAAGCAAGAATTAGATTTCCTCGGCTATCACGTGTCTGCAGACGGCATCCGACCACCGAGAGAGAAGACAGAAGCCATCTCATCATTTCCCAAACCAAAAACAATAGAAGAATTGAGAAGATTTTTGGGGATGATCAATTTCTACAGAGATGCGTTGCCACATCAAGCAGAGAAACAGTTAGAACTCAACAAGCTGTTACACAATACAAAAAAGAAAGACAAAACGCCAATCACGTGGACTCCTGCAGCAGAAGAAGCTTTCAAACAATGTCGTGACAGCATCAAACAAGCGACGACATTGTCTCATCCTATACCAGGAGCGAAGCTACATATTATGTCCGACGCCTCAGAGAAAAGTATCGGTGGCGTTGTCCAGATGTATCAAGACTCAGCATGGCATCCAATAGCATTCTTCTCGAAGACACTGAGTGAAGCACAAAGAAAGTACAGCGTGTACGACCGCGAACTTCTAGCGATGTACACCGCTGTCAAGCACTTTAGAAGATATATAGAAGGAGCTGAAGTGGTTATTCATACCGACCATCGACCACTTACTTACGCCTTATCAAAAGCACCGAGCAACAGTGACACACCGCGACGAGAGAGGCAACTGCAGTTCATCAGCCAGTTTTGCTCAGATATCCAGTACGTGAAGGGATCAATGAATCCAGTCGCCGACGCTCTCTCAAGAATTGAGACAATTACTTGCACTTCTACACTCGACTATCAACAACTCGCCGATTATCAAGAACAAGACGACGAGTTGAAACTATTACGAGCAAGAAACAACTTGAAGTTTGCTCGCGTAACTTTGCCAGGCGTTATCAAACCCATACACTGCGAGATGTCAACAAGCGATCCGAGACCGTACTTGCCTACATCGTTTCGAGAAGCTGCCTTCAAAGCGCTTCATGAACTGAGTCACCCAGGCATACGTAACTCAAGAAAACAGGTAGCGCAGCGATATTTTTGGCCGAATATGAACGCCGATGTTTCGAAATGGGCTAGAACTTGTCTTGGCTGTCAGAAGAGCAAGATACAGCGCCACACTATCGCACCTCTGGGCCAATTCCAAGAAGCGGGAAGATTCGAGCATCTTCACGTCGATATCGTAGGAGCGCTAGTACCATCAGAAGAACACACCTACATCGTCACCATGATCGATCGACGCACCAAGTGGCCTGAAGCAGTTCCAGTGCGCAACATCACAGCAGAGACCGTAGCCAGAGTAGTCTATGAGCACTGGATCTGCAGATACGGCTGTCCATTGAGGCTGACGACGGACAGAGGACGCCAGTTGGAATCCTCGTTATTCCACGAGTTGATGAAGAAGCTGGGCGTCGCCAGAATACGCACAACTGCCTACCATCCCCAGTCAAACGGGCAAATAGAACGCTGGCACCGTACGCTGAAGAGCGCGCTGATGGCAAGAGGAGCTAGCGCCAATTGGAGCCAAGAGCTGCCCACAGTTTTACTGGGCATGCGCGCAGCAGTACATAAGGCGACAAACATGAGCCCTGCCTTGTGTACATACGGAGCGACGCTACGACTGCCTGCTGATTTTTTCGTGCCTACAAAGAACGCAGATGAACCAGCAGAGCTAATTAAGAAGATGGCGCAAACAATGAAGTCGCTAGCGCCAGCACAACAGCAGACATCGACACGCACTCCGTTCGTACACAAAGACCTGTCAACCTGCACACATGTCTTTGTCCGAGTCGACTGTGTCAAGAAGCCGCTTACGCCACCGTACGAGGGACCCTATCTTGTTTTGGAGAAGCATGAAAAGTACTTCAAGATTCAGCTACCGCTACGCTCCACTGTAATCTCGATCGACCGACTCAAGCCTGCATATTTACTCGACGAGCAAGATGAACACTCGAGTAAATCGACAACTACGAGTACAAGCGTCGTTTTACCAACAGATCAAGACCAGCCAGTTGTCGCGCCACCAAAGCAGCCCTATATCACGCGAAGTGGCAGAATCGTCCGACCCACCGTACGATTTTTTTGAGCGGGGGTGATGTGGGAGCATAACATCATGCATACACGTGTGCATCGCCGAGCGCGCGACTGCCAACTGGCGAGGGGCGAAGCGATGCGCACACGCAGCGCGCGAAGATTAGAGCGGAGCGACGAGCGACGTGCACTCGCTTTGGACATAGAATCGATACTGGCGAGCTCGTCGAATTGCCTATATCTTTATAGTTCGCGACAGAGACGGAAGATAGGACGCCTCGCTTCCGCAACTGCACTGATTGCAGATTCAAATTACAAGATGCTCGCGCCATGAATATTTATAGGTAAATAGTTAAGTTAGGACATAAGAAATTAGATTTTAATAAATGATGAAGTTACTTATTTGGATATTGGCGTTTCACTCACTACAGGAAAACCTTCTGATAGGAGCACCCGCCCACAGTTGAACCACAGAGCTCGCTTCACTTCGGTCAAATATAATGTTTTATATTTTATTTATTGAAATAAATTATGATTTATTGAAAGAATGTGCTAATGAAGTTCTTTTATATGATACCTTATATGATACGATTTACTCACTTTGAATTTTGAACCCATATTTTGTGAATTTTGAGGCCCTATTTTTGTGTGATTTAAATAAAAATGTACAGTTTTCAGATTTATTCCTATATGTGTACTCTGAGACAAAGCTTCTCGACAAATTTCATAGTTCTATGCAATGATGTGTTCTATGTCAACGGGAAGTACCCTGTAGGTTTTGATTTTTGGGAGTGTCGAAATATGCGGTTATTTACGACATAAACGGCTCTAACTTTTATACGATAACTGAGAAGTTTTTGTTTTGCACAACTGCAAGAGACTATAGATATACAATTTCAACTCAATATCTTTACGCGTTCCCAAGATAAAGAGTCTTGACATACACATAGACGGACAGACGGACAACAAAGTGATCCTATAAGGGTTCCGTTTTTTCCGTTTGAGGTACGGAACCCTAAAAAGGAGGTATATGTCACAATAATCATAGGTGAAGACAACACCTACTATGTGGAAACATGTAATTGACATGGACGGTGGCGTGAACATAAATGGATAAAGTAAAGCTATAAATATCCAAAAACAATAAAATACACTACATAATAATTGGCATACACAAATACTTCTTATAATACATACAATAGAAATAAACCTACTTATATACATAAATAAATACAGATAGTTATAACGTAAGCGATAAGTAATATCAGTTTTTAAAACTGCTTAGCAAGATAGTATTCCTTGACTTGAGTCTTGAAAGATTTAACGCTCTGCACACGCCTGATGGTCACTGACACAGAAAGAAGAATCGTAAAAGACAGTATTGTGAGATGGAGTTGATAGAAGAAGATTGCTAGAAGACCTCATATTGACAGAGTGAGTGTCACAGAGAAAAGTGAAGACAAATACAGAAACAACAACAATTTTCTAAAGTATAGAGTAAAAAATACACCACAAATCCCTAAAATCGTTTCAAATGCACATCCATCGAAATATTTAAAAGGAGTTCCCATGAAATTGCCCCGACAAAAAAGTCGCACGTGCCCGAAATTCTGTAACCCGCGACCGCAGGGTGTGAAAGCGTTATCCCCTCTTTTTCATAGCGTCAAATTAAAAACAATTGAAAATTACATCCTAACACGTTGTAATAAGGGTTATGAAGTTTGAAATAAGGGAAAAGTTATGTTGGTACAGTCACAGTGGGATTTCTCATGGCATTTTTCGTTAGACCGCAAAAGGTTGAATCTGAGTTGTGGTGTATTGCAGTGTTTTACGCTGCGCTCTTAATTTTCATTAGGTTAGAAGACTATAAAAATATATTTAGTCCGTCAGATATATTATAATAAAATAATTACATTTTTAGTTGATAATTATCAAAAAATATTAGACATGTAAATATTTTTTCTTCTGTCAATTAAACAACAAGATCATTTTTTGCAAAAAATAGCATGACCGACTTCACCTGTGTACATAATCATTACATAGTATAAAACAAAGTCGCCATGTATGCTTATATGTTTAAAACTACGCAACGGATTTTGATGCAATTTGTTTTAATAGATAGAGTAATTCAAAAGAAATGTTTATAATTATGTATAATACACCTGTGCGAAGCCGGGGCGCATCGCTAGATCGCAAATATTACGCACGGAACGATGTACTTAGCATTTTTCACATTATTGTTGATTTATCAAAAATAGCCCAGCCAATTTCAACAAAATTTAAATGGGACCAATTTCGAAGTATACTCTTTTCAATAAAAAATAATGTTATTGAAATCGGACTACTAATGAAAAAAGTTATGCGTGGTTATACATAAAAAATAATATATATACGCGTCGAATTGTATATCTCCTCCGGTGGTTCGTCGGTCAAAAATTGATGAAGATATGTCCTGTTAAAGTTCCGCGTAACTTCACGACTAGACTACAAACATACAGACATTTGATAGAGAAGTGACGTAACGAGTCACACTTCCGAATTTTGACAAGGTTATCTTATTGTTTGATTGACAAAGAAAAAAAACATGTCCAATATTTTTTGTTAATCTAACAGACTAAATTAGTTAATCATTTTTACCCAGTCATCGAACTATTAGTTAGCAATAGTGAATATTGCTAGGTGTAACTTAGTGCCAGAATAGTTATCTTAGAATTTATTGTGATCTGTACTTCGATCGAAATTGATTAACTATTGAAATTTATTAGGTACCTTACTTTACAATTTGAGCTTACTTTATTCCCTCCTCCATTCTCCAAGCACCCATTTTCCCATCTCTTACCTTATTTCCTGCAATATTTTCCTTTCAATCATATTGCAAACGAAGCCGTGGAGCTCAATGCAAACAACCGCCGCGACAACTCGAGCTTTTTATTTCTGTTTATTCACAGATACGATGGAAATGATCAGCAATTTTGTATCAGCGAAAATGCGTTTCGGTCACAACTGATATTATAGGTATATTTTTGTTGATATAAAGTTCAGAAAAGTAACTAAAGTTAAATATAACAGATACGATAGAAATTTATTTGGTAATACCATTTGTGACCATCACTTACGTATTCGTACGTACGAGTCAACGACTTCAAGAATCGAGTTCTCAACAGTGATTGGGGTGGGTACAACATGGAAATTACACATGACCTTCGTCTTGTCCACGTTCATCTTAAGACTCACCTATTGAGAGACCCGATCGAGTCTTCGAGAATTGCGCTGAGTTCTTCTATCAACTTTGCCATGACTACGATATCATCGGCATACCAAAGGTGAATGATTATTTACCATTGATATTGATGCCAAATCTTTTCCATTCCAGGAGCTTAAAGGCGTATTTTAGAGTAGCAGTAAACACTAAACAGTTTCGAAGATATAACGTCTCTCTGTCTTACGCTAATTTTTAAAAGGATCGCCTTCTCTACTCGGGGTGACATAACGACGTTGTTATACAAGGACTTCAACACTTCGATATACCGATTGTCAATACGGCATCGCTGAAGAGACTTAAGCACAGCCCAAGTCTCGACCGGATCAAAGGCTTACTCATAGTCCACAAAAGCTAAGCAAAGTAGCAAGTTATACTCTTCAGTCTTCTGTTTAACTTGCTGTAGCGTATGAATGTGGACTACGGTGCTAAAGCCTTTTCGGAACCCGGCTTGTTCGTAAGGCTGGAAGTCAGAAGCGAGATGGGTCTGCAATTCTCCTACAAGGTGCTGTCAGTTGTCACCCCCCATCTTACAGAATAGTAACACCAACACGCTACTTTTCCATGCTTCAGGCGTTGTGCCCTCGAAGACGATTAAAATTCAAATTATTTTATTGAGATAAAAACGAATACAATACATTTACATCTATCTCACAAAATTATAATTATACAATCAATAAATTAAAATCAGAGTACAATAAAACGATAAAATAAGAAAAAATAACAAAAAGTCAAGATATAAATCATAATGTCAAAGTATTACAAAATATAAATTATTGTCATGTTATTCCAAATGTCAAATTATGAGTCATGCAGCTCTAAAATGTCAATAGTGCTGTTTGCACGATTACTATTGTCCCATTGGTCAATTAGATTTTCACAATATGTCCTAAAAATAGTTATTAAAGTTTTCCAGTTGTCAAAAATAATATCAAATTCAGTATTGGCGGCCAGGAGCGCATTGAAATGTTTGTGAGCGCGTACCAAGGGTGACATAGAGCGAGCCATGGTGCGACAATGTTCCACGTGAAATAAATTAGGCAGTCGGCCGCGCCTGTTCACCGGGACCCCAGGTCTATCTGGCACAAACATCACGCACAATAAATCATGTAGCTCAATAGAGTCTACTAAGCCCCTCAGCACTTTAAGGCAGACAGTGAGTTGTTCCAGTGTCCTTCTCACTTCGAGCGAATTATATCCGAGATGTCCAAGTAAAAACTTAGTGGGATACATAAAAGGATAGTATCCGTACTGCTTTTTATATAGTGTCCTTAGGAAAGCCTTTTGTACTTTTTCAAGCAATCGCGTGTACGTGACCTGATGCGGGTTCCAAACACATGCGCTCGACTCTAGCTTGCTTCTGACCAAGGAACCATAAAGGGTTTTCAAAACCTGTGGACTCTCAAAATCTTTCGCGCTTCGAAGCACAAACCCAAGGCGTCGGTACGATTCCTTGGCGAGGTCAGACACGTGATCGTGGAAAGTCAGACCACGGTCGAAAGTGACCCCCAAGTCCTTTACAAGGTTAGCTCTATGTATGGCGGTTGTGTCTAAGCTATAACTAAAATGTATTGGGTTCTTTTTCCGGTCAAAGGTCATAACATTGCACTTGCTAAAATTAAAAAACATCTTATTTTTCACGCTCCACTCATAAATGTTATTGATGTCATCCTGTAAGCGTAGACAGTCTCTGTGTGATTTTATTTCGAGGAAAAGTTTAAGGTCGTCGGCGTACAGGAGACATTGAGCAGATGACAGTACTTTAGGTAAATCATGAATCATCATCTGAAAGTACAATGGTCCGGTTACGGAGCCTTGACTTACCCCAGATCTAGTGTGGTAAGGTTTCGACTTGTAAATCCCGTGCCTCACATACTGACGCCTGCCCCCCATGAGGTCCGCTAAGAAACGCAAAAGACCCGGAGAAAATCCAAATGATGACGAAAGCTTAAGCAATAATATATCGTTATCAATTTTATCAAATGCTTTTTGGAAATCGAAATATATCACGTCAACCTGGGAACCATGATCCATAGCCTTTGAAATATAATCGACCAAACACAACAGATTAGTATTTACGGAACGCCCAGGCCTAAAACCGTGCTGTTCTTCACCAACGTATTGTCTGACTTGTCTGTATATTTCTTTGTAGAGTATATGCTCAAAAACTTTAGCAGATGCACATAAAATAGCGATTGGGCGATATTCTTCCACCAAGGTTTTTTTATTGCTCTTTGGGATGGGAGTCACCCTAGACAACTTCCACTGATCAGGATACTTCCCATTTCTTAGTGAAAGATTCAATAAGTGAAGCAACGGTATGGTTAGATGCTTTTTTCCGGTTTTGAGAATAAAGCTGGGCAAGCAATCGGGGCCTGGCGAGCTGCCTAATTTTAGCTTATTAATACCGCGCTCAATATCTGAGGGTGATACTTCTGGTAGAATGACGTACCCACTATGAGCAGATTGTTCCAAACACAAATTTACATTTAGTACTGGAAGATCATCTTGGAAAACGCTGGAAAAATAGTTAGCAAATGCCTCCGCAGCCTCTAAAAATATTTCCTTTATATGTGACACGCGGTTCAAAGCCTCCCTTGGACCTAAGGCTATGTACGTGTCTCCAAAAGTGTTGAGGACACTGTTGTAGGTTCTCTTCTATGCGCGCCATATAAGATTTGTACGCTTGAGATATGCGAGACTTTAAGCAAGCACGCACATCCGAAAACTGTTCATATGACGTAATACATTTCGATTTCATCCATACTTTATGTAGTTTAGTTTTAAGTTTAATGCCCTTTATAATTTCCGCATCAAACCACACTGGATACCTGCCTTTAGCCATTCGCCTAATCTTTTTAGGAACCGAAACATCGAACAAACTATAAATGATCTCATAAAAAGCACCTGTTGCCTTTGTGATATCGTTACATTCAATGACAGGAGCCCATAAAGTGTCCTCCAGAATCGACAGAAAGAGTGGCATATCTATCTTATTGAAATTCCAATCACGTGATGAGTCAATATTACTTGGCTGCAGACGAACACTAGTGCCGCCAAACGGTCGAAGCGTTACCAAAATCTCGAGCGCAGGATGATACAGTGCATCAATCACGACGAACCCTTCCGCGGCTTCGCGCACGCATACCCGCTTCGATTGCGGCTCAGTGCATTCCTGCGCCAACACTACGTCAAGAATGCCGCCATGAGAGTTTACAATTTCATTATAGTCTACTAAGTTACAAAATGTCAGAAAGTAACAATAATAATTTTTAATGTCGTTAGAGGCACTATTCATACTAATGTCACCTAAACCAAAAAACTATGTTTCGAAGTTGACAAAAAGCTTTCAATATTACAAAATAAATTCATATAGACCGCATCAGTAGCCTTTGGCTTAATATAAACGACGCACACAATAAAAGAAGTACCTCGATATGTGACACACGCCCACAAGTCTTCACCCAACTGCGACTCCAGTTCTTTTCGACGATTTATTGTCACTCCAGGTCTAGCAGCAAGGAGGACCGCCACGAGACCCTCGATCTTTGCGCAGTAGAGTCCACCCGTCTGGCACCACCTCGGCATCCTCCACTGATTTGTCGAGAAACGTTTCCGTAGCAGCTACTAACAAATGGTCCGAAGGCAGTACGCTAGAACGCCATGACGTTAATTTAGTCTTCAAACCTCTAACAACACCATATGACGATGATGGTACAACACCATCATCTTCGAGGGCACAAAGCTTCTTGATTCCAATTTCAAGAGATTTACAGCTAACCGTTTAAATAAATACATTTTTATTCCCATTTGTTCTGCACCGATCGTGGAAACTTAGAGGGTAATAAACAAGTTTGAAATTATGCGCCAGGTGAAATATTGAGAAAAGGTTAATGGAAACGATGGAAAAAAGTATTATTGTGTTTTTTTATACAGAAATACAGTTTAATGGGTACCATCATATAGGTATCGGCCGAATCAAACTTTATGGCGTCTGTGAACTTGATGTGAGTCATTGTGCAGTAGCAAATTCGTAATGCCAGCTGCGAGAGGACTAGAGATCTGTACAGCATGTATTTAACATCACGCACGTCATTAAATTTGACTCATGGCGTATGTGAATCCACCGATCCACACTGGGCCAGCGTGGTAAGTAGATGATATGACCAAGTCACCCTTCGTAGCCTTAATAGCTTTGTAGTCGTCTATGTTTAGCAGTTAATTATTGCCCGGCACAAGACCTGACCCTTTCTCATGGAAAACAAATGGATAAACCTTATCACCATCACCGTTATATCATCCGTAAGACGTCCACAGCTGCACAAAGGTATCCCTGATAGAATTCAAATAGGATCGTATGTATCTACGAGTATGTTGCTAGCATTGGCGCAATCCTATAGTCTTAATAAGACTGTCGCGTCAGTCCTATTATGGGTAGCTTTTTTATTGAGTTTTGCTGATCAGGCCCTAATACTCTTGACTCTAGGTGCTAGAATGTAGACCACTGGCAAGCGCAGTGCAGCGTAAGAAGCAAAAATAAATAGATAAATAATTGTTACGGAACGGACTAATCTCATAATTTTCAATACAAATAATGTTTTTTCGCTCGGCACGTTGGCTATGGCAAGGCACGATACGTGTTATCCAGAACTGTATGCTGAATGTGAGTTTTGTCGTAAACATGACGCGCTCTTCGGCGAGCGCGTAAGAATGTAATTTGTATGAAGAAATGTACAGCGCCACTAGCGGCGCGTTTTTGAAACACAACAAGTTCATACAAATTACATGCTTACGCGCTAGCCGAAGAGCGCGTCATGTTTACGACAAAACTCACACTCAGCATATTGGTGTCCGAACTTACTTCGAAAGGAGGTGATTCAGAACATCATTATGAACAACTTTTACTGTTTGAGCTGTTTCCTATATTTTGTCGATTTCTTTATTATATCTTTCTTTTTATAATTCTTTATTTTGCAATTTTGTATGGAACAGCTTTTATTTCTCGAATTTCGGGTTGGCCTAATAGTAAAATTTGTTTACAATGACCATCTGATCATCTGCTTTTGGCTTAGTACCTACAAGGTAAGCAGATAATCCTGTATAGTGGGCAAACACCTTTAGTCTCCACTAATAGTATAATAGCAAAATTACGTAAGTACAATAAAATAAAAAAATCACTCGCTTCAGGAACCTCTCTAAAATGCAAAATAGCACTCAACCTTTTAAAACAGCTCTTAGTAGAAAGCAGCGGCTGGGCTCGGTAAAGGGTAGTCTAGATTTTAATATTTAAGTGTAACCGTAGATTTATTATGATTTCTCGGGATTTTTGGGTTTCGAAACAGAGGGGCTGTCTTGTACGTAGTCTGCATGGCGAAATTATCGTCTATCCCCCGTGGCTCTACTGCTTGGCTCAACTAGTAGTGCCAAAGGAAATTTCTCTCTCACGTGGCACGAACCCACTATGACCTAGCGGTGCCGTTTGGCACCCGGTTTTATGTATTTAAACTTTTGCGCTTTACGTTTATCGTAATTAATAATTTCAAAATTTCAATTGTCTATGCAGTGCTAGACAAAGCTAGCTTTGTTTTTAAAAAGTTTCTATCAACCAGTACACATGATAAAGCCGTCAAGGACGAGTCTTATATGGTGTTGTGAAAAATTTGCAAATAATTGATGCCATATTCAAATAAGTATCTCATATTTCTTTTATTTACTGTAATTTGTTACATTTTAATACTTCTTATTTCTATAAAAACAATGTTTCTTCCTATAATACAATATTTTTTATATTTGTTTGTTGTGTCCTACCCGCAATATGACGGGTGCCAAACGGCACCCGTAGGCTAATATGTTGGCTTTTCTTAGATGCATTTTTCATAAAACATTTTATTGTTTTTTAAATAATTTTAGTCCATTCGCGTGTAAAATTTATTTTTAGGTGTTTTACATAACATAAAGCATTAGCTGTACTGAAAAAAGACGAAAATTTTGAGCTTCAATTGTTATATATTTAAAGCTTCAGACCCTGCAGTTCAGTCAAACGAGGATTTTGCCAACGAAAATGAAGGTGGTCTTATAAATAAACTGACAGGTTGGCTAATCTATGTTGGATGCGAGGTAGCATATTGGCATCAACGCATCAAAAAACATGAATCTGAGGCCGAAAATCCTTCTTTAGAGTCATATCATGGTTCTCAGAAGCTGCCTCGTCAGTCTCGCGTAAACGCTCTGTATCTCTTCGCCTTTCTGACAGTGAAGTTCAAGCTGGACCTTCTACTGAGTCATCTTTTGGTTCTCATAAACGTTTCGTAGGTCTCACACTTCACGTGGACCTGCTGCATCTCGTCGTCTTGCATCTTCATGAGGCACGGGTTGTGAAATTGAAAACAATGCTGAAAAGTTAAGTTTTAAACAAGTTGATGATCCTCGATGACGTGTGTTATGATGGTCGTAACCACTTATTGGTTCCCAGTAAATTCCGTTACAAATGTGCTCTTGAGACCTGAAAGAGTCAAACTAGACTACAATGTACAAAATGTGATGTGGGACGCAACTTGCAACGTACAATTCTATCCTTATTTTTTTGTGTAGTAAATCTTGAAAATAAAAATGTTTTCTACTTACTTTATTTCTCAATTATAAAATATTAAACCCCTAATAGATTTATATCAGTCGTTAGTAATGCAACAGGCTAATAAATAGCAAATCATCTCATTTAAGTTACATGTGACCTGAGACAACATATGAGCCTAGAGCGGTACCAAACGGCACCCATTGTTTTTTTCAAAAGTAAAAGTTGCACCAAAAATTTAACTTTCGAAAATGATTAACAGGACCTATATCAACAATATATTAAAATATTAAACAATTCTGGAACACTAAAATAATTCAGGCTTTAATGGGTTAATTTTCTATGGCTGCTTAGTCTATATAATCTAATTACCCGTGAACTTGGTCATTACCTGTGGCACTACTGAATTTAGGAGGACGAACAAGTTGTAACTTAAATTATTATATTTTTTTATGAGCCAGCTACTAGCTTTTAAATTTTATTTATTAATTAATTAATTAACTTTATTACTCTTATTATTAACCTTATTACCATTTTTTTTTTTTTTTTTTATTTCGAATAGGTTTGCGTTTGACTACACACTGCCTGATGTTAAGCAGATGTGCGGTCTAGGATGTAGCACGCTTACCTAGAAGATACCTATTTACTCGGGATTTGAAGACACTCACGTTGTACTTTAACGGAAAGACAGACCCAGGCAAAGCATTCCACATTCCGGCTGTTCGTATGAGGAATGAGGATTCGAAACGCTTGGTTCTAACGCGCGGAATGTCCACCATAAAAGGGTGACGCTTTGGTCGCGTCCGTCTAGCCGTACGATAGAAGAAAGGGGAAGGGGGGACCAGATTGTACAACTCCTGGGCGCACTCTCCGAAGTGTATCCGGTAAAAGACCGACAAACACGCTACCTTGCGACGATGCTCAAGACTTTGCAGCTGCGTCTTAGTCAAGGTGTCGTTGTCAATCAGCCTCCTGGCTCGCCTCTCAATCGACTCCAGAGCCTCCAGTTGATATTTGGCAGAGCCATCCCAAAGGTGAGAGCAGTATTCCATGCAAGACCTGACTTGTGCTTTATAAAGACTGAGCAGTTGCTCAGGTGTGAAATACCGTCTCACCTTAGAGAGAACACCAAGTTTTTTGGAGGCTAATTGGGCTTTGGACTCTATGTAAGAGCCAAAGTTATATATGGAGACCATAACCTTATAATCCATTTCTAATTTTAAAATCTAGTTTAAAGTGTCTGAAAGAAAATAATTTTGATTTGATTTTGCCCACAGTATTACCTACACAGGATTCTTCATTTTTACCTAGATGTTGTAATGAAACGCTTGTCCTAGACCTGCCCAGACTAGCCGCTATCAAGGAAACAAGCACTTCATACAGTTGATAGAGTTTAATAGGTACAGAGAGTTTATAAAAACAGATAGCCGTTATAAAAATATACAGATAAAGATATAGGGACACTGGACTTACGCTAGATAGGTAAACTAAGGTTAGACTTAAAGTTCAGGATAGCACTGAGTTTCGCGTTGAATTAGTTAAAATCACGGAGTATATAGCGGGAGGGAGAGCTTGTGACGGCAGGCGAAGCTCTCGAAGCACCACTGCTTCATTGACAGGTGAAGGCTTCATCGGACACGGACGAAGGCCCCCGCGCCGCGATTCAACAAATCGCCGGCTCGCAGGCGTTCTCGCGAGCAGTTGCAGTAGTTCGGGCCGCGATGAGGGCGGCGCGTCAAAACATCTGGAAAAGGTGTAATTTAGAACAAACATTCAAACATCGAGTAGGCTGCGTATTCGGACCATGCCGACTTTAAAGGGGGGCCAGCGTAGGCACTTCCCCTGAGGAAGAAAAATATTAAATCCAACAAAACACAAAACCATCCATCCTGGACTAAAGATGGCTCTAGACTGACTGTGTCAGTGAGAAGAATACAATAACAAACTGAAAGACTCAGATTTGTAAAACGAATTCAGATCAAAGATAAATCATTAAACGAGGTTTCAATTAAAAACGTAGGAAAAGGTTAGTTTTCCTACAATGTAAAGCAGCTTAAGACATTCTCCGACTTTTGAATTAAATCCATGCCAAAAATCAAGTCGATTTGATGCTTTCTTGTGCATGAAAGAGTAAACAAACCAAAAACTAATAAACTAACAACCACTATCCCATTTAATTTTGTAATATTCGCAAGGAGTTTGCTACACTATGCAGAAATTACCATAGCAGAAGTCCACCCACTCGCCCTGGGTCAGCGTGGTGGATATGGCTCAATCACTTGTTTATAACCATACACTTTTTTCTTGTTTGTAGCCTTATGTTCAGATATTTTAAAAATACCGGTTCACGCACGACAATATGTCAAGAATTAATAAAATTGTGTACGGCATAGCAGACTTTTTAGAAGATGTATTATAATTACTGTTATATTGTTCAAATTCAAAGGCCTCTTTAAAAATCCAATCTGTCAAATTGCGTTGTTAAGTTCTTTCGCTTCCAAGCGGAAATTCAGCTAAGCAAAGTGTTTCCACACCTATTTTCTTATATTACCTATAAATAAATATTATTACATTTATTTTATTTTTTACATATTTGTATATTTTTTTACCTATTTTTTACACATAAACAGGTGTGGCAACTTTTACCTATGTGTTAGATGTCCCCTTATATTATATATATTTTTATTTATGGAAAACCGATATTTGATTATATTTTCTAAATAGTTTTCTGTTCGTATGGCCGCTATATTTTTCTAATTTTATACTATCGTAAAAAGTCCTATCTGTAATTCGGTTAGCAAAATTAGCAGAATCATTATCCAAAACTAATAGAGCTTATATTTGGGTACTGTACATAGTCATACATTAAGGCTCCATACCTTTTTGCAACATTTTATTTGTCTAGTCACCTGACCCGTTTTTAGGCAGTGTTTTCAGTATGGCAACACTGCGGCGTTCCCAATATAAAACGAAGGGGTACATAAATTAAAGGTTCACTCAGAAAAGTCAATTTCGCTGACAACCCCGATTAAGTTTGGCTCTTTTACACTTTTATCTCTGAAATATAACCCCTGGGACGATTCTCGGACAGTGGATAAATATTTTTGACGCATTAAGAGAATCGTGAATCAATCAGTGATTTCGCGTTTTCTGTAGAACATCGACAAATTTTTCGGTACCTTATTATATTTTTGATAAACTTTACATTCTGGGAGAAAACTTTTTTCACTCCTAAAATTTTTACAAAATGTTATGTTTTTGGTGTCAATCTAGCACACAAGCGTAAATGCTGCCTATTTTATTACTTTGAGCGTTATAATGGTGGTTTAAAAGTTCAAAAAGAAGTTTTGGGTTGCCTAATAGCTTCCAAAATTTTTTTTATAGCTATAAAATTCACTACAAGTTTCAGCGGGAGATGTCATACCACTTTTATCTTTATAATAGTGCATATTGCGTCTTAATCACAACTTAAGGCGATTGCAGAAAGTTGCCAAAGAATATTTAACCACTGATAGCTATATATGAACGGATTTTATTACTGTAATACACCTTGAAGCCGCTTTAAAGTGATAAAAGTGATTCATTTAAAGCAGCTGCGTAAGAGTTCTAAATATTTACTATATGCCACTTCAGACTGCAATAAAGGCAAAATATTCATAATTCATAATAATTCATAATTTATTTATTTGCCACTAAGTGTACGTGTACATTGTTAACATTGTACAGATCTTAATTAAAGATATGAGCTTAAAACTTAGCAGCCCTTGTCGGGCATTGCAAATACATGCTAGGGCGCTATCAAAAGAATATAAACTTTATCGAAACATAGGTACATTTAGGCAGCTGATCGTCGTATAAATATAAACCATATAAATATAAATCTCGTTTTATTTTTTAAAACTGTTAAATTCGAAGTATTCTTCCAAAGAATAAAAGCAGTTCGAACATAGAAATTGTTTTATTTTTTTATTAAATTTTGCTAATTTTGGCTCGTTTCGTATGTCTATTGGTAGTTTATTGTAGATTTTAATGGCCATATAATAAGGACTTTCATTCAGCATTTTTATTCTTGAGTATGGCAAGCTTAAATTATTCTTATGTCGGGTATTTAAATTATGAGTATCTTTTATTTTGCATTAATATATAATATTAGCTCTATTAAAGGTCCAAGCAGCAGAATAGAAGCAAAAACCTCTTCATATATATCTAAAGCGCTATAAAAGATAAAATTAGCGTTTGACCTCTCATAATGGATATGATCCGGGGAAAACTGCAACTTAAGGCTGTACCTTAAACTCGCCATGTTTTTCAAAACAACTGTGATGTTTACTTCCAGAATTAGAGGTTATAAATGATGTATTTGGAAGAAATAGGCTCATTTGTACTAATATTATTATATCCCGTTGCATTTATGATTCTATTATTACATAATGAAATGTGAAACAAGCTTATTTCAAGTCATCAAAAATAATATTTTATATATTTTTATATTATTTTTAGCGCATTGAGATGTTATTTCGAAAGCGCGTTTAAAATTACTTACGAAACATTATACATTTGCACAGTAAACCTAAAAGCGTTTGTAGTTTAAACTTAATAAGGGTACATAAACAATATACAATGTGTTTGTCTACCGGTGTCGGAGTCTTAAGCGGTGACATATATGGCCAATTTTAAACAACTCTTACTGTAGGATCAACTTTGAAAACGCAGAAAAAAAACAGCTTTTCCATACTTTTTGTCAAAAGGCTATAAAAATCGTATGGAACAGCAGTTTTTTTACGTTTTCAGAGTTGGTCCCATTGTAAAAGTTGTTCAAAATTTACCATAGATGTCACCGCTTAAGGCTCCGACACCGGTAGACAAACACATTGTATATTCCATGATAAAATTGAAATATTTATGCCATGCATTCGTTCACTTTGTTTGACGGACGCATCTTATCCAAGAGGATTGAAATACCACCTAGATAATGAAGGTTTCCATCTTCATTATCTAGGTGGTATTTCAAGTTAAAATAAAGTTTGGTTACATGTTGTAAAAAGCCGTGGTGGTCAAGAGGTAGTGACACCCGCCTTACAATCGTGAGGTGGCGGGTTCAAATCCCCGGTCCCGTTTCAATGAGTTCTTTGGAATTTATGTACGGAATTTCACACCACTGGCTTTTCGGTGAAGGAAAACATCGTGAGGCAACCTGCATACGTCCGTAGAAGAAATTCGATGGCGTATGTGAATCCACCAACCCGCACTGGGCCAGCGTGGTGGATATGGCCCAATCACCCTTCGTGGGTAGGCCTACGTCCTGCAGTGGACTGTTAAAAAAAAGGCTGGTACAGTACAGTACAGTACAGTACATGTTGTAAATCATTCATTCGTTCTTTGTTCACAAAAATAGACTGTATAAGAGCTTTAGAGCGGCGGTAGTCCATTTTTACAGCCTTTGAGGCACCTTTATGCCACTGCCATAAAGTGGCTAATTGGCTATGGAGCTATAGCCTGCAAAAAGTTATGCTCAAAGTGTCTCTAAGTCTGTTGCATAACGGTTGCAGAGCATGCTCTAGCACTTAATCCTATTACCTTAGGAAATTATTGGATTGGCTCTATAGCTATTATAGAACTTATTGTGTTAGTTGGGAATCGCTTGAGTAAAATTACTGAACGCTCGTAGATCTTTTTTTTTTAAGAAAATAATTAGTGTTGTTTACTTTTCAGCCAGTTTTTGCGTAAAAATTTGACTTATTACAGGCTTATAAATCAAAGATCATTTTAAAAACCGTAAAAACTAAGACGTATTATCTTAGTAATTGAAATGCTGATTACATGAAAAAATATCACTCAAATTGGATAATATTTAGAGATAGATAAAAGCTTATTGTTTTGTGTGGTCAAGTTGGCGCCTCACGATTGTCTCTATCTTTTTATCTGTGATCATTTCTATTTTTCTTCTTCGTTGACATTAATATGTATTTGAAATTGACTTTGGTATTTGATTGACACTGCCAAATTATTTTGGATTGTATTATTTCTTGTGTCTTGTACTTTGATTATTTTTGTGAAATCTTGAAATTTATTCTATTCGTATTTAATTGAAATTATTTAGACTGTATTTTAAACATTGTTATCTGACAATTGTTATGTCTACGGAATAAAAAAAAATCTCTTTGACTTTGGCATAATATTTTAGTTTCAGGGAATTCAATTTTTAAAGTAACTACTTTGGTACCTACCATAGCACAACTAAAAACATTTTTATAACTGTCCAATTGCATGTGGGACGTCCAGTGTTGTACATAGGCCTCCGTTAAGTATCGCCAATAAGACCGATTGGAAACGATTTGCATCCAGCGCGATTCTGCGGTCTTGGTGACATCATCTGTCCACCGCAGGTTGTCCTACGCTGAGCTTGCTAGAACGTGATCTCCATGCACGCGAGAACTTTACAACCCCATCAATCATCAAATCAATTCTCCGTGCTATGAGCCCTGCCCATTGCCATTTCAATTCGGCAATCCATATTTCCTATATACAGGGTTATTCCTAATCAATTAGCATCCTTTTAGGGGCTCATTCGTTACATCAAAACTAACAACTTTTGTTTTGCTACTTTTGTCAAAACAAAAATCTATGGAACAGCACAGCTGATTTTTTTTGAGTTTTGACAAACGTTGCAGGAGAAAAGTTGTTGGTTTTGATGTACAAAATAAGTCTCTAAAAGGATGCTAATTGATTAGGTATAAACCTGTAAATGTATTTTATAGGAAGTATCTCTAAAATTAAGACTATGTAAAAATGAAGTCAAACGTAAACCTATTCAGGATTATCCAGAACTGGTGTACTAAGCTGAAAGGAAGTGATTCAGACCATCATCATGAACAGCTTATACTATTAATTCAAGCATACTGTTTCATATATTTTGTCGATTTCGAGTTGCAATTTTGCAAAATTTAATTAATTCGCTCGAATTGATGTATACAATTTTAATATTATTGTTGATTTTTCCAAAACAGCTGAGCCGATTTCGATAAGATTCAAATGAGACCACCTCAGTATAGGTAACCTTTCGAACTAAAAAATATTTTTTGCTTCGGTTCACAGTTGGCGAAAATGTCGATGAACATCCTACTTCCTACTAATATTATAAACGCGAAAATTTGTGAAGATGGATGGATGGATGGATGGATGTATGGATGTTTGTTACTCTTTCACGCAAAAACTACTGAACGGATTGAGATGAAACTTTGCAATAATATAGTTTATACATCAGAATAACACATAGGCTACAATTTATAAAGATATTTTGTGAATTGTCCAAAATGTGTTCCAATGTTTTGTGAATCCATGTCAGGCCCAATCAACCCAATTATGAACGCGCCATCGTAAATTTAATAGCAACGTAAAAATTGTTCTCTCTATCGAATGCCGAAAGTGAAAAAGAAACAGTAATAGTCTAATTTCTGTTTCTTTTTCACTGCAGCCCGGCTCAGTTGCGGCACTCCTCATGAGGCACGCAACGTGCCGGCCAGCCTCTCAGCTACTATATTTAAAAACCCCAGAAAAGCGGCCCAACTTTGAGTGAAAACTTCTAAACTGCCTAGGGGGAAAAGACCAAAAAGAATCGGGAGACCTCGAGGGAGGTTCTACCTGGGATTCCCGCGCCGCCCATAAGCCTCGGCTACTAAGTTCTCCTGCCACGACAAGGCGGGAACCTATGGGCGGGTACACTCTTACCTTATCTTAATCAACAGAAGCATTTATAATTATAAGGTATTTTGATATCGGGTTAGGTTTGAACAGTGACAACAAGGTGCAAGGTACTTGATTTTTTTATAGAGCAAGTGCCTTTATTAACTACCACTAAATACAGACTTATAATGTAAAACTTCATAAACTACTAGATACTACATAACAAGCAATTGGATCATCCACAGACCTTTGAAGGTCTTAAGATATTCTAAATGCTCAAACCCACTGCCAGTCAGCAGCGTGCCCAACATGCTGGCAGCATTGCCAATCAGCTTGGCAATGCTGCTTATACGTTGAGCCAAATAAACACCAACATTTTGGTCACGCGGCGGGTACACCAGACGCTCAGAAAGACTTTTGAAAACAAGATGAGCTCCCGGCCAACACGCGCACAATGTCTCAATTTCAAACGGCTCAAATATGTAACCACTGCCGAGGTTAGCATATTTGCGCCGTTTGTGCTGCTCCGCTGACGGCGCCAAAGTATCGACGCAAGTCGCGTCCCATACTAAGGGCCGTCTAAACTTCCATGGGACCAGCTTCATACCGTCAGGCCTTTTGCCATCACCACGCGCAAACCGCGCATCACCATTCGGTTCGAGTACGGCTGCGATATTGGCGGTCGCAAAAGCCACGCAGACGCAGGTATGACATCGTTCACAATGGCGTGGCAACCAATTCGACCAGCGCTTCTTGACCAAGAAAGCGTGACCAAGCGGGTCAGCTAGGGTACTTGAATAGGTGAGAGCGCTCAGCTATGTGCGGCGAGGCAGCAAGGTGGGTCGACTATCTCGACGATACGAGTATCATCAATACCGCCGGTCGAGCCTGGTCACGACCGGCAAAGAGCCGAGGCAGATGGCACTGCAAGAGAGAGGCCTATACCCAACAGTGGGTCAAAGATAGCTGCGGATGATAACGATGACGAAACAAATTAGTTGAGATTGGCTGTTTTTTGGGTTTGAAATGATTATTTGCTACAATATTTGTGTACCGTTTCACATTGAATTGGGGCTAATATTTTGTGGCGCACTTACTGTTTTAGTTACCATATTTTTTTGACAAGAACATAAATTAAATTATATTGCGGGCGAAGCCGCGGGTAAAAGGTAGTACATAATTACAAAAATACATACAGACGAACATAGAACCTCCTTCGTTTTGGAAGTCTGTTAAAAAAATAAGTCGAATGCGTCAAAATCACCACTGCGATTTGGCGATGACACTCCTTAAGTAATGAATATTTATTGCGCTAGAATTAAAGGAATCTTAAGATTTTGCTGTTCAGGTTTGATTAAAAATATATTAAGGTCAGAGGTAGCCTTAATAATTGTCACAATTTGAAATAATTTTCTTTTAACGGAAAATATGTTTTCCAAATAGTTTAGTTTAGTGTAACTTTGTGCATTTAATAAATTGTTTCATAATCATTATACTATGTATTTTTGTTAGATACGACTTACGAGGTTTGACTGCCTCGGTGGCTCAGTGGTTAGTGACCCTGACTTCTGGATCAAAGAGGCGTGGGTTCGATCCCCACTCAGGGCAAATATTTATGTGATGAACATAAATGTTTGCTTTGTGTATGGGTGTTTTTTTAGTTACTATAGATATAAGTAAGTATTTAAAAATAAGTATATGTAGTATATCAGTCTCTGTCAGCTATATCACAAGCTTTGCTTAGTTTGGGGTCAGAGGCCATGTGTAAGATGTCCTAAAAATATTTATATATATATATTTATTTACTTTGGGAAGGGTGTAGAAAGTAGGTAGAATATAACAACAACAACAGTAATACATTGACAACGTATTAATGTAGCTCAAGGCGGCCTTATCGCTGGAAGCGATCTCTTCCAGGCAATCCATGCACGGAACGACATGATCTTAAAATATATCACGGGAGTACAAAATGTGATACTCAAAAAGAAAAAAAGCTATATTATAAACATAAATAATAATACTATACCTAACACACAATTATACTATAATAATTTAAATAATAAATAATAATCAAATACGCAATTACAAAATAAAAGAAAACAATGATACAGTAAATTAATTTATTTAGAGAGATAATAAATTTTTACAAGTGTTACAAGGTACCTACCTACTAAACGGAAACAAGGTGATTCAGACCATCAGGACAACGTTGACCCAGAATTTGAGAAAAAAATCAGCTGTTCCGTATACCTTATTATTATCAATATCGTGATTGCTGGACATAGGCCCTCCTTATAGATTGCCAATACGAAAAGGGAATTGTCTTTCCCCTTGGAAGATGCCTGCATCCAGATTTTACGGTCTTGTTTAGATCAGCTTATTCTAGATCAGATTTGACTTATTCTATGATTAGATATAACTTATGAAATGTAAATGTTATTACGATTAATATACTTACTCTGGCAAATATAATTAGTTCAACATAAGATTGGTTTATGATATAAGTTGATAGGTCTGTAAACCTCTAGAGGTAGAAGCTAGAGTACTTTTCACATTGTAAAACACCTGAGTTACACCTGGTTTCATAGACAAATAAATTCATTAATTCATTCATTTATTCAGCCATTCTCAAAATTTGCTCTGCGAAGCCCTAAGGTTCCCCAAAGCCTCTATGGAGGCTCCACGAGAATATCGGTATTAATGAAAAAAAATTAAACAAAAATAATAAGAATCTAACGACTCAAATGTTTCAAGATAATAATTATGTATGAAGAATTAGATCGTTTTTCAAAAACAAAATTGCATTTATTTACACAAAAAGGAAATTAGGCAACATAGAACAAAAATCAAAATTAGAATATAGATATTTAAATATTATGCAACCGTTACATTGTACTTTTATTGATTATTAATTAAAGAAAGATCTAAAAAGCATTCACCAAAAAAGTTTGAGAACCGCTGGCCTAGATCATCAGTTCATCAGACATCAGTGTTGGATGTCTTACGCTTTTGACGGCCCGTGGTCTTTTTTCAATGACTCTATAACCCGATATTACGTCAGTTCCACGAAGGCACGAACTATGTGTCCTGCCCACTACTATTTCAACTTGCTATGTCGATTGTCCGTAACTTTGAATCGGCTACGAAGAAATTATATTGAAAAATTATTCCAAGTTTAAGAATTTAAACTACTATAGCATAGTTACACAAACATAAGCATAAGCCTATTAATTCAAAATTAGGATTAACAGATTACGCAAATACAAAGGATAATTCGGCTGAAACTAAAGTTTTAACGAAACCTCAATTTATTTAGGTAGATATTTTTATTTTGAATTAAGCTACGAAATTTTAACAATAGGTAAATTATTACAAACAAGTGGGTATTGGCTTTTGAGGCTTAACTTCGTCTTACGGCTAATAGGTATACAGGGTTATTTCTAATTAATTATCATCCTATTAGGGGCTTATTCTGTACATCAAAACAAACAACTTTTGTTCTGCGACTTTTGTCAAAACTCAAAAAAAAAATCAGCTGTTCCATACATTTGGTCGCGAGTAAACGATATTTTTCTATGAAACACCATTTTTTTTTTAGTTTTGTCAAAAGTCGTAGCACAAAAGTTGTTAGTTTTAATGTATAGAATAAGCCCCTAAAAGGATGCTAATTGATTAGAAATAACCCTGTATATAATACAAGTTAGTAGGTACTCCTAACAGTAGACCTCACATTATTACCTACCTATAACTGAATCTTCCTTATCCTATACTTATCTTGACTCGCTATTGAACGATTTGATTCATACTTGCAAATCTTGTTCAGTCTTATTTTAGGTTAAGTAAGTATATCTAAATAAAATTAGCTGAGGAAAAGCTTGGCATCGTCAATAAGGTAAAAAGATATTTTGACACCCCGGGACAGCTTCTTAACTTATACCAAGCTCAAGTGCGATCGTGTTTGGAGCTACCTTTTTGATGGATCAGCTAAATACCAGCTCGACGCTTTATATTCGAATGAACGTCGTGCCGTGCATATAATCGGAGATAGTAAGCTTGTCGTTTCCAAACTGAAAAGCCTGGAATACAGACGTAAAGTATCGTGTTTGGCAATTTTCTATAGACTGCCTCGGTGGTTCAGGGGTTCACCCTAACTTCTGAATCAAAGAGGCGTGGTTTCGATTCCCACCAGGGCAAATATTTATTCGATGAACATAAGTGTTTGCTCTGTGTCAGGGTGTTATTTAGCTACTATCTATAATTGTATGTATTTAAAAATATGTATATGTAGTATATCAGTCTCTGGCAGCCATATCACAAGCTTTGCTTAGTTTGGTGTCTGGGGCCGTGTGTAAGATGTCCCCAAATATTTATTTATTATTTATTTATTTATAGGCTCCATTTCGGCGAGTGTGCGCTCTGATAGGACGACCTTGGATTTAGGGTTCTTTTGAAAGTAAAGGCAGTGTTTCAAAGATACTCGTATATCACTGTTAAAATCGACACACTTTTAAGTTACAGATTAAAATGTCACATTTTATATCAATAAAGTACTTACGGATTAAACGTTAGAAACGTCCCGGAGAAACTAATTACTTGGACAAAACTTTCGGAGAGCTTAGGTAGAGTCTCAGCTTTTAGAAATAGATTGGACGATGACTCAGTGGTAACTAAAGGGACGCTGAAGGAAAACCAGTATTTATACTGATTCTGGAAACAATAAATGATTAGCTGGTTAAATTCAAAATATTAATGGTTTTAAGGAAAGACGGCTGTTGACAATTGAGGAATGTTTATGAAAAATGGATACAGCGGTTCAATTTGATTTTATGGGTTTGGTACAGGGATGTACTTAAAACAGGGGCGGATTGAGGAGATATATTACAGCTTGAACTCCATGACCGATGATTCCTTCATCTCCATTTCACAACAGAACAAGCCGGAAGTTAAATAAACCATCCCGCGAAAACAAAATCGTCAAGTCAATAAAGTTCACTCAGTCAAATACATAAAAATCTCAGTCACGATAATGGTATTTAACAGTATTGTGACTTAGCCCTGTCCTTGACATATATACCTACAGCGCCACGTGGCCACGCGGAACGTATCACGTGCTAGGGCTGCCCGCCTTCAGTATTTTAATTTCATATACTTGAGTTTCTTTCTAGTTTCTATTTATTATGATGTAAAATTATATTTTGTATTAAAAAAATAAATTCGCTATGAATGAACGCTAGGAAGCGTTCAATAAAAACACATATTGTGTTTTTGATGTTTTTAAGGTTCCGTAGTAAAACAAGGAACCCTAAAACGTAAATTGCACGGTTACTAGTTACAAACCCACACGTTTGTTCGTCACTACGAAAACGCGCCGCGAATGACTAGCATACCGAGAGTATACCGAACTCCGAGGCGCGTAGGTATGATTCGCGTTCCGACTGGTTGTATGAAGACGGTATACTGTTAGATATCATTACCGTGTCTCGGGTCACAATGTGTTTTATCTTATGTAAAGCAAGTCATCATGCCGGCAAAATAATAGAAGCACCGGATTTGGCCTCGTCCCCGGTTTTGGCCATTGATGTCGAAATTATTGCATAATTAAATTACAATAAGGTAACACCATCAATATTGTTTATATGAATGTCAAAGTATGAAATATATTCTTTAAAAATATTATTTTATCACAAAAAATATCTTCCCAATCATTAAAATTCAAAGTGGCCACAAATGAGACTAAAATGGCGACAACCAGTGGAAAATAAATTGTAAAGTGCTTACATAGAAGTGATTCGTTGTGCTCTGTCAGTAAAGTTAAAAAAATATAGTAAAAATAATTTATTTAAAACATCAATGTCAAAATTACAAGTGAAAAGCAAAAACAATTTAATAAATACTCGTAACACACACACACACAATTGCCTGAACTAGGTCAAACCTGTGTTTCAGGCTGAAAAAAAGCAAAAAATGCAAAATATAATAATTATGTAAATAAAATAACTATTTGCTACCTAAAACTAACTAAAATACTTCTAAAACTGATAACAGAGCAATCGTGTGACGTACTTAGTAACATAAACAATATATCCGACAATACCTAAAAACCTACCTAATATTTTATACCTACATTACTAAAAAAATTAAGACTAAGCTATAAAATATATGTTCATCTAATATTTAAAAATTGCACGCGAAAGTTGTAAACCTATAATAATATGAAAGTTAATACAATAATAATAATAATATAATATAGCCTTTATTTCCCAATATTCACACTAATTTACAGTTTCAAAACATTTCTAATACATAATAAACACAGTAACAAAAGTTGGCCGTGGGGTGCCGGCAGAGTAGAATAGCACCCCTACTTTTGTACCAGGTGTCGTAAGAGCCGACTGAGGTACTACGAAACCGACAGTTGGCGGTATACCCATCCAGAACAGCGTAGCTCAAGTGCAACAGGGCGGGGATGGACAGCAGCATCCCTGTCGCGAGAGTTACGCCCTGCGATTGCCAACACGCTTGCCCAGCGCGGCAATTTTTTTTTTTTTTTTTTTATTTCGAATAAGTTTGCGTTTGACTACACACTGCCTGATGTTAAGCAGATGTGCAGTCTAGGGTGTAGCACGCTTACCTAGAAGATACCTATTTACTCGGGATTTGAAGACACTCACGTTGTACTTTAACGGGAAGACAGACCCAGGCAAAGCATTCCACATTCCGGCTGTTCGCATGAGGAATGAATGCAATTATGGGCAAATCCCCCTTATGATTGCACAAAATGAAACCAGGCCCTCAGTCCCCGGCAGCTCCGCTAGTCCTGGTTCCGGCAGCGACCACGGTAACGGCGGAGCAAGGGGTGCTAAGAATCTCCGGCAGAGATCCGGCTGCCACCCCAACCGACGACGACTGGCCCTGGCAACATATAACGTGCGCACCATGAGGACTGATGAGAAGATTGCGGAACTGGAAGAAGAGTTGAGTAGGTTGCGATGCGATATTATGGGGTTATCTGAAGTCCGTAGAGAGGGCGAGGACACGATAACCCTGAAATCCGGCAACCTACTGTACTACCGGGAAGGTGACCAACGGTCCCAAGGTGGTGGCTTTCTCGTTCACAGGTCTCTCGTTAACAACATCATTACCATCGAAAGTGTGTCGAGTAGGGTTGTATACCTGATACTCAGAATATCCAAACGATATTCGTTGAAGGTCATCCAGGTGGACGCACCGACCTCGTCACACCCAGATGATGAAGTGGAGGCTATGTATGAGGACGTAAGTCGGGCCATACATACGTCTAAGACCCGCTTCACGGTTGTTATGGGAGACTTCAACGCAAAGTTGGGCAAGAAAAGCGATGATGAGTTGAGAGTGGGGCAATTTGGATGTGGGCAACGGAACCCCAGGGGCCACATGCTGGCAGACTTTCTGGAGAAAGAGGAACTCTTCATGATGAACTCTTTCTTCCAGAAGCCACCTCGCAGGAAATGGACCTGGATGAGTCCCGACGGTACCACGAGAAATGAGATAGACTTCATCATGACTAGCGAGAAACGGATATTCAACGACGTCTCAATGATCCACAGGGTAAAAACTGGCAGTAATCACAGAATCGTGCGAGGCAAACTGAATATCAACGTTAAACTCGAAAGGTCCCGCTTGATGAAGTCTACGCTCCGACCTACTCGTGCCCACATACAAAACCCCGAGAACTTTCAGCTCGACCTCTCAAATCGCTTTGCTTGCCTGGAGAACTTTGCGTCGGTGGACGAGATCAATAACGGGCTCGTAGAAACTGTCCAAACGGTGGGTTCTAAGTTCTTTAGACCCCGCCGTTCAGATAAACCTAAGAAATTCTCCGATCATACTCTAAATCTCATGGCCGAACGACGCTCGCTAAGACTGCAGTCTTCCGATGATGTAAAGTCATACAGGCGGCTCAATAGACAGATTTCAAAATCGGTGCGGTGCGACATTCGTCTCTTTAATACTAAACATGTTAAAGAGACAATAGAGCGGAACAAAGGCTCCAAAGTGTTCGCGAGGAATTTTTCTATTGGGCAAAGCCAGTTGACAAAACTGAAGAGAGAAGATGGCAGTATAGCGTCAACCAAGGCAGAGGTATTGCAGGAGATCGAAAGGTTTTACGGACAGTTATACGCCTCGGTAGCAAAGCCTGTAAATAGCACGGCCAAAGACCCAAGAGCCAAGCTGACCCGACACTTCACCGAAGACATCCCGGACATTAGCCTATACGAGATTAGGATGGCCCTGAACCAACTTAAGAACAATAAGGCGCCGGGTGACGACGGAATCACTTCAGAGCTTCTGAAAGCGGGTGGAACGCCGGTACTAAAAGTCCTTCAGAAGCTTTTTAACACCGTCGTCCTCGAGGGCATAACGCCAGAAGCGTGGAACAGAAGCGTGGTGGTGTTGTTCTTCAAAAAAGGTGACAACACCTTATTGAAAAACTACAGACCCATCTCGCATCTGAGCCATGTTTATAAGTTGTTTTCAAGGGTCATTACGAATCGTCTCGAACGCAGGCTTGATGACTTCCAGCCTGCCGAACAAGCCGGTTTCCGGAAGGGCTTTGGCACCATGGACCACATACATACGCTGCGGCAGGTTATACAGAAGACCGAGGAGTATAACCTGCCACTTTGCTTGGCGTTTGTGGACTATGAGAAAGCCTTTGATTTGGTTGAGACATGGGCTGTGCTTGAGTCTCTTCAACGATGCCGTATTGACCATCGGTACATTGAAGTGCTGAAGTGTTTGTATAATAACGCCACTATGTCGGTTCGAGTACAGGAAGAGAGCTCCAAGGCGATCCCTTTGAAGAGAGGCGTAAGACAGGGAGACGTAATATCTCCGAAACTGTTTACTACTACTCTGGAGAACGCCTTTAAGCTCCTGGAATGGAAAGGACTCGGCATCAACATCAATGGCGAATACATCACTCACCTTCGATTTGCCGACGATATCGTAGTCATGGCAAAGTCGATGGAAGAACTCAGCACGATGCTCGAAGGCCTTAATCGAGTCTCTCAACAGGTGGGTCTTAAAATGAACATGGATAAGACAAAGGTCATATGTAATTCTCATGTTGTACCCACCCCTATTTCAGTTGGGAACTCGGTTCTTGAAGTCGTTGACTCGTACGTCTACCTGGGACAAGTAGTCCAGTTAGGTAGGTCCGACTTCAAGAAAGAGGCCAATCGCCGAATCCAACTCGGTTGGGCAGCGTTTGGAAAATTGCGTAACGTCTTCTCGTCTGACATACCTCAGTGCCTCAAGTCGAAAGTTTTCGACCAGTGTGTGTTGCCAGTGATGACTTATGGCACAGAAACGTGGTCTCTCACTATGGGCCTTATTAGTAAGCTCCAAGTAGCCCAACGAGCCATGGAGAGGGCTATGCTCGGAGTTTCTCTGCGAGATCGAATCAGGAATGAGGAGATCCGTAGAAGAACCAAGGTTACCGACATAGCTCAGCGGATTGGCAAGTTGAAGTGGCAATGGGCAGGGCACATAGCGCGGAGAAATGATGACCGATGGGGTCGAAAAGTTCTCGAGTGGAGACCACGTACCGGCAAGCGCAGTGTAGGTCGTCCACCTACAAGGTGGACGGATGACCTTATTAGGACCGCAGGAT
This sequence comes from Hypomecis punctinalis, assembly GCA_949316475.1. NCBI lineage: Eukaryota > Metazoa > Arthropoda > Insecta > Lepidoptera > Geometridae > Hypomecis > Hypomecis punctinalis. Next base: position 16,010,445 of record OX438809.1, read on the forward strand.
CGCGCTGGATGCAAACCGCTATCAACCGGTCTTATTGGAAATCATTAGGGGAGGCCTATGGCCAGCAGTGGACGTCCTATGGCTGAAATGATGATGATGATGATGACAGTAACAAACAATATGAAAATAGTGTTAAAAATTCACCCTTTGTAGGTAGTCCTACGTCCTGCAGTGGACTATCAAAAGGCTGGTACAGTACAGTACAGTACAGTTAAAAATTCTATAAATATGTATATAAATAATATTACTATTGGGTAATATATGAAAGTTAAGATTGCTTAATGCATGATTGCATTTTCATCTCATTTCACTATAAACAACAATTTTATTCGTGTAGTAGAACTGTAGACTGATCAGCTTATACTATAGACTACATTGTTGAACATAGGCCTGTCCTAAAAGGTGATTAATCAATATCACAGATCTCTCTCCCGAGATCTGACTTGACGTGATGTACTCGTACATACCGGAGAACTAATTTCGCACAAATCGCTTCATTCAAATTCCTCATCACGTCAAGTATTACAGAATTATTACTTGCAGTACACAATAAAACACTTATTTATACAGGGTTATTTCTAACCAATTAGCATCCTCTTAGGGACTTATTCTGTACATCAAAACTAACAAAATTTGCGACTTTTGTCAAAACTCAAAATTTGTTGTTCCATAGAAAAATATCGTTCACCCGCGACAAAATGTATGGAACAGCTGATTTTTTTTTCGAGTTTTGGCAAAAGTTGCAGAAAAAAGTTGTTAGTTTTGATGTACAGAATAAGCCCCTAAGAGGATGCTAATTGATTAGAAATAACCCTGTATACACTCACACCCAGCTAACATGACAAATGCTGTTTGACTGATTAAAAATTTACGAGAAGGCCACCCTTAGGGCCTACCTTAGGGTATAATAATTATTTTCAACCGTGTAAAAATCGAGTAGTTCGCACGAATCGATGCGTCGTCGACGTAGTAATTTTTACATTGTTTATGATTTTTCATAAACGACTCAGCCGATTTCAATAAAATTGTAATGAGACCACCTCTGAAATATGATCTACCAAACAAAAATAAAGAATTAATCGCGTAACATACAAACAAAAGAAACATACAGTCTAATTGAGAACCCCCTTATTTAAAGTCAGTTAAAATAGCCTACAACCTTTTAGGAACAGACCTACCCAATACATATACACAAAATTATAAAAATGGGTCAAGCCGTTTCGGAGGAGTGCGATAGGTACTTAATTTGTTATCGAACACTGTGAGTTTTGTATCTGAGTCTATAATATAAATCCGAAAGTATGTTTGTTACTCTTTGACGCAGCAACAGAGCAACGGATTGACTTGATAAGTTCACAAGATTATTTTTTGCAAAAATTAGCATGACCGACTTCACCCGTGTACAGAATTCGCGAGTATTTCGCACGGATCGATGTAGCATTTTTCACATTATTGTTGATTTATCAAAAATCGCTGAGGCGATTTCGATAAAATTTAAATGGGACCAATTGTTGTCCGTCTGTCCGTCTGTGTGTATATCAAGACTCTTTATTCTTTAGACTCGGGAACGCGTTAAGATATCGAGTTGTAATTTAAACTGTATACGTACGAGTATATCTATAGTCTCTTGCAGTTGTGTGAAAGAAAAAAATCTCAGTTATCGTTTAAAAAAGTTAGAGCCGTTTATGTTGTAAAAACCGCATATTTCGCACTCACATTAATCAAAACCTACAGGGTACTTCTCGTTGACATTGACCTATGAAATTTGGCGAGAAGCATTGTCTCAAAGTACACATATAGGAATAAATCTGAAAACTGTACATATTTATTTAAATCAAAAAAAATAGGGCATCAAAATTCACAAAATATGGGTTCAAAATTCAAAGTGAGTAAATTCGTATCATGTAAGGTACCTATCATATAAAAGAACTTTATTGCACATGCTAAAACAGGTTTTTAATTATTTTAACAACGTGTTTGTACGGAAACCTCTATTTGCGAGCCTGACTCGCACTTGTCCGGTTTTTTCTCTCCAACTCAGCCAAATATCAATGAAATTCAAGAAAAAAAGGTAGCTTTGAATAAAGAAAACATTTTTAGCTTCAGGGAAGAACTCGAGAAGTAACTTTTGTCATTCAGTAATAAGTATTATTCAAATTCTCGCCAAGGAAAGAAAAGTCGCACGCATAAAAAATGCAAAAAACGGTATCTACTATGTAAAGAAAACGGTACTATTCGTTCTGAGCTAGTTAAATAGGTGTTTAAGGGTTGAGTTAGATATGTAGCGGGTAAGAACAAGAGTGGATTTACTTCTAGTAAGCTATAGGAATTTTGCCACCCCTATTGACATACCGCCCGCGCCCCCTTGGCGAATAAAATATGAAATTATAATGCCAATTTACGCATACTGTAACTACGCATACAGTAGAAGTACTTAGATATCTAATATTTACTTTATAATATAACTTATCACTTTTGTAATTGTTTCTATTGTCTTGGTCTCCTAGGTCTTAAAAATGGTCCATTTGGCTGGTAGAGTCTAGATAGTCTAGCTAGAGCGACCAATTTTATTGTATTCTACTAGCCTATTCAGCCAGTTGAAGTGGCAATGAGCAGGGCACATAGCGCGGAGGACCAATGGGGTCGAAAAGTTCTCGAGTGGAGACCACGTGCAAGCGCAGCGTAGGACGTCCACCCACAAAGTGGACGGATGACCTTATTAGGACCGCAGGATCGCGCTGGATGCAAGCCACTACCAACCGGTCTTATTGGAAATCATTAGGGGAGGCCTATGTCCAGCAGTGGATGTACTATGGCTGAAATGATGATGATGATGATTCAGCCTACTGGTAAATGCGCTACTGAGCGGGTGTAGCTCATATATTTACCTATAAAAATTATATTAAAGTTTATTTTCAAACATCTATCTGAGTGTCTGGTGCATGACGAATAATTTTTCGCTGTCAGTAAATCCATACCTTGTCTAAAGCGCAAGCGCTTCTGATAAACTAGCGTCAAGATATCTATCGTTTCTCCAAACTTACAGTAAGATTTTTACCAGCTCTACCTTTATTTTATACTAGTTTTTACCCGCAGCTTCGCCCGCATGATATTTCGATTTTTGACGCAATATCATTATAATTTATAGCCTATGTGTTATTCTGGTATATAAGCTATATTATTGCAAAGTTTCATCTCAATCCGTTCAGTAGTTTTTGCGTGAAAGAGTAACAAACATCCATCCATCCTCACAAACTTTCGCGTTTATAATATTAGTAGGAAGGATTCAGATATTCACAATTTTTGCATCAAATATAATATATCTCACCAAACAAACAATTCCTGCGAGAAAATGTATTCTTGCATCAATCAATCAAATCAATCAAAAGTTTATTTATTGATAACAAACAGATGACAACAACTTTAATGAATCCACTGCCTCCGAACTAGTCTTATGACTGTATTTCTAAAGCCAGTGGCTTCTCCCATTTTTTAACAGATTATCAATACAATTAATAACATGACATATTTAAATTTACAGCCAGAAAAAGAAATTGTTCTTAACAATAATTAGTTAATTAAATTTATAATTGAAAATTACAATATCAATAGATTTGTATAGCTCATAATTAAAGTAATTATTTATAAATAGCCATAATAAATAACACAAACTTTACTTTTAATAGACATTAAAGATGATTTGTTATGGGTTCAGTATTTTATTGAAAAATTTATACATTATTTAAAATAAGAGACTCAGTGTAGTCGTAGTATATAGGTACTCTTAAGTAATAAGGTAACATGTTGTTTACATTAACTCCAAAATTGAATTTAGTTAGTTATATAAGTGTGGACCTGAGAAGAAAGCATAGTGTATAGCAAATACATATAGTGTTTATTTGAAAAACGTTGCACACTTTAGATAACTATAAGCCGGTTTTTACGCCATTTATTTGTTGTTTCAACCGACGCTGCAGTAGGAGCTGCATGGCTTGGACATGACTGCATCGTTTAAATTTCACAGACAAAAATTATGATGTCTAAAGAAAAGCTTTTGCTTATTCTAAGCTTCTGAATGGAATTACTTGTATTTTTCTATGATAATGGCAGCTTGTTAAAAAGTATTCTGAGACGCCGTATGAATATATTTTCACACCACAATAATTATCTTATTGTAAAAATTACCGCACGGAAGTACAAAAGAAGCCAGGTCCCACCGAGATTTGAACTCGGATCGTTGGATTCAGAGTCCAAAGTGCTAACCATTACACCATGGGACCGCTGGTAATCTAGCTGAAAACACGGAACACTTTAACAGACGAGCTTACTGCGCATGACAGAGCTTTCTCCCTATCCTTACGTGACGTTGGTAAATGCGTATGTAGCGCTCAACGTCGAGTGAGAATTTGTGTTGTGGCCGAAATATGAACTAATACTGAAGATTAAACCTAGAACTAAATAACATCAATTTTAACTCTACTATTCTTTTATGTAGAGTTTATAGCGTAGTTTGACTAGGTGTCTGTCAGCGATCACCAAAGTTAAGCAACATTTGGCGTGGTCAGTATTCGGATGGCTGACCGCGAGTGGCATTTACAACTGAGCGCTACCGAGGCTCGGATGACACATTAAATTGTAGGCCCCGGTTGTATTAACCGTTTAGCCATATCAAATGTCTTCAGGCGGCTTAAGAATTCTGACACCAGGGCTAGCCACGCGGCCTATACGAATTTAGGGTACTTATACCTAAGTTTATAATTATACCTACTATTGTTTAATATAAGACGAGCTATTTTTATGCATAAATATTGGATAAGTAATATAAGTATATTTTGGATCTCAATCTGACACAGTTTTTTTTAACACGCATTTATTAGTTTCACCTGTATGTTAATAGTCCACTGCAGAAAGTAAGGCTTAAGGCCCAGTGCGGGTTCGTGGATTCACATACGCGAATTTCTTCCACGGACGTATTCATGCAGGTTGCCTCACGATGTTTTCCTGCACCGAAAAGCCAGTGGTGTGAAATTCCTTACATAAGTTCCAAAGAAACTCATTGGTATGGGACCGGGATTTGAACCCGAAAAGAATGACAGGCCAGCGTTACAACTACTAGACCACCACCGCTTGTTAAACGACTTAACTTTTATACAATTAAATCAGCGATAATCCTGAAAACTGCGTTATTTCAGTGAGTTTATTTTTCTCGTTATTTTGTAAATATACGACATCAAGCTGAAAAAATCATCAAAAAACAGATGTTCCATAGAAAAAGTTATTGACTGGCATATTTTTTGTTTCAGGGTTTTTTTTTATTCCTTGTAGGTTTGCGTTTGACTACATACTGCCTGATGTTGAGCAGATATGCGGTCTAGGATGTAGCACGCTTACCTAGAAGATACCTATTTACTCGGGATTTGAAGACACCCACGTTGTACTTAAGCGGGAAGACAGACCCAGGCAAAGCGTTCCACATTCTGGCTGTTCGTTGTTGGTTTCCAAAGAAAATGTTAGTTACCTATTCATATTCATGTAGGTGCTAAAGTCGCACGTTACCAGGTGGCAACCCGGTATTAATTTACCTATTTCTGTTATCAATAAAAATCATTAGTTAATGTTCTTTCATTAACCGGATTAGTCGATTTTTATTACATTAATTTAATTAACACGTCCATGTTTTCGTAGTTATTCGATATCGAACTACAGTTCGAACGGCTTTTGTCTAGAAAACATGGTTTTTCTGTCTAATATAAAATCATACTTTATCCCCTCGGGAAAAAAATATTTTCCGTCTCTAAGACTGATGATATTTTACAAATTTCTGCTTATAGCATATGGTTTCGACTTCGGCTTTTTCAAATATAAGTCACGTAGAATTAAATTTATTTCCAAATGTATATATTTCCATACATTTATGTTTACTTTTCTCTACTTTCTAGTCATATATGTCTATATTTTGATCAAATCTTATTACCATCTTACTACTTATTTATTTGCTCTATGTGTCTTCCAAGTTATACGACACGGATTTTTTTGCATTGCAATTGGTCTGAGCGAGTACAACACAATTATTTGCAAGCTTTAAAGCAAATAGATGTCAAATTAAAAAACACACATTCTTTTAAATCTGAAGAAGCGATTATAATTGTGACAATTTTGATTGTTCTATGTCAACTGGCGTTAAGGATTTCCTGGCATTAGTGCGGTGAATCTAGAATGAATATTCCTATTTTATTAAACATTGCGTATATTTATTTATCTCATAGCCAAGATTTCGTATTTGCTACAATTTGGTTGGTCTTTTACTCTGCACAGCGCCGTTGGGTAAATCTTTCGCGTGAAATGGAAACAGTTACTTCACGAATGTTATTTCCATACATTTACGTTTACAAAACTATTGCTGATGGGACTGAACGAATGAAACAATCAATTCAACCTCTGGTATGTGTATAACTAGATTGTTTTTTTTTTTTTAATTTTATTTTAGAAGTTGATTAGATGTCCATAAATTGTTGCTACTTTTTTAAAGGACAAGTCCACAAAATGTATGGAGGCTGGTATAATAATAATCAAAAAATCTAACCACAACACTCGTTACATTTCGAGAAAGTTCATATTTTTCCGAGTCTACTACATGAGTTGAAAACAAAAAAGAGACCTGCATTTTTTTTTATTAATTTTGAATTTATTAATATATTTGGCTCAATTGGTAGTTTATCTCTATCATATCTGATTTAGTAATCTCCAAATTGTTAAAATAAAGCATTTTTACCAATTAGACACACTTTTTAAGTGTCTTTTTGTCACATTGAACCTACTAACTGGACACACTGAGAGGCTAAAAATTTTAATTTTAGCAAATTATGAAATTAATATGGAAGAATCAGCTACAAATGCATGTAAAATAACGATAGAAACACTTTGTTATTGTTAAACTAGAAAAAATAAAAACCTGTATTATTATTTTTCATACAATTAATTTTTCTTGTATAAAAAATGCAGGGATGAAAATATCGAAATTAGATATTTTTCAGAAGCCCATAAAACAAGCTTTCAAATGATGATCATTTTGGTTAGAATTTTCTCTGAATAATATACCACTTGCGGACGTATGAATAATGAAATGAAATGAAATATATGCCCATAGATATGTACGGCTCTCTATACATGTATCCCCAAAATTATTTAAATTAATGTTACCGTCTAACCACGACCTACCTACCATGCTGACTAAAGTTATTCTTACTTAAATTTAAACCTAAAACTATTTATTATAATTATGAACTAAATATGAACTAAATATGGCCAATGATCATTTAGTGTGAACCCAACGTTGTGATCCGCAAAACCCAGATTATGGTGATTTTGGAAACTACCTAACCGATATTTAAACAACCTAAAATTCTAATACTCACTAAAACATGACCTACAGCTAAGATATTTCTAACGCATATTAAAAATCATACTCATATTGACTACTTGGGGACCGTAAACCTAAAGAGTCAAGATTTCCCTTTCTACACAATTTCCTTAGAGCTATTAAAAGAACATAATACTAATTCCTAAAGGATAGAGTACAAATATTAAGATAATGAATAAACATTGCTTCTAATGGTTCAAGAGACAGTTATGAATTCAATTTCCTCAGGATTAATAAAATTGATAGAATCCTTGGGAATTATAACTTTAAATGGAAAAATATCATATTATTATATAATAGCATAACAACAGTTATCACGGCATAGGTAAGGCGCCCCTCCACCGCGCCAAATAGTCTCCCTCGTCTGACCTGACTTGGGCAGGAGTCCTCCGTATTGTTGTTATGAGAACAGCCAGAAGGGCTATACTACTTTTGTCAATGCTGTCTGTCTGTCATGTCTTCACAAAAGGGGGCAAGACTATCTTTTTTGCAAATTGTCCCAATCTTCGGTCACGGTGTCCGAAGCCCCTAATTCCCAGGGAATGGAGGAACCTTCCTCCATTCCCCCAAAATTAACCTCATATGGTGATATATGAGGGATCCGATCTAAAAGTTAACTGTGGGGTTTCCCTAAGTTCTAAAGAATGGAACCAAGAGAATCCCCTAGACCCTATGGAAGTTACCTACCTACCTAGGCTATTACCCTACCTATATTTTCACAGCTAGCTAAGAGAACCGTCTCTGGTATAACCGTCTTAACTTTAAAGGAATTACATCAAATAATATCCAAAACTTAGTTAAATATAAACGATAGTACAATTTAGAGTCTCCCACTCTAAGAATCGGAATGCTCACCAAGGACAGTCAAAGTGTGATCATATTTATAGTTCTCTGCTTGTAGAAAGACTTTACTTATTAATAAGTTAAATTTAGTAACAGCTTCAGGCATTTGGTTCATAGTCAGTAAATTGAACTTCTCTGTTATGTGGAATGGTTCACCCGCCATACGGTCGAGAGGCTACTGATCCCCAGATCGATGGTCTGTTTTTAGAGGCATTTACAGCTAAAAACCCCAGCCCTGACGCCACTCAACTCTTGTGAGTAAAATAGCTAAAATTGAATGATGAAATATCTGTGTAAAAGCAAAGTCAATTCTAAAAACTCCTGTGAATTTCCAAAGTATCAACTATCTTTTGATAGAACCTTCAGATTCCTTACATAATGTAATTATGTCTGTACTACTAACTTGAGTACTCTAAATATTACAATATTTAGAAAATGCACTATAACAATGTATAGTTGTTAGTTCTGAACATTAAAATCATTCATATAAAACATGTTACACAAATATGATCGTAAACATGGGACAATCCCTGTTAAAGATTAATACACTTTAGTAAATCTCCAAATATAGGTACTATAAATTTGAGTACACTAAACGCTTCGAGTACGCTAAAGATACGTATGACTTTTCCAAGATTAAAACATATATTTCAATTGCGTGTATTTCACGTAAACAAATATCATTAAGATAAATAAATGTAGGTACAATCATTAATCTTCAAGGTTCCGTTGAACTTTGGTATACGCTATAATCTCAGCGCAGTAATCAAATGAATATTAGACACCGCAATATTAAAAATAAGGCGCTTAATATAATCCGTTTAGGTATAGAAAAACACAATATATTTCAGATAAGAAAGTCCAAACCTGCAAATGGGCACAGTAAGAACAAGCAAGCACACAAATAACAAATCAACAATACAAATAAAAAGTAAGATTGTGCGTAAGAGATTGAGGGTATCCAATCAAAAGATTCTTTGAAATAAATCAAGTATTTTTAAGGTCCAACTAAATACACGCCAGACTTAAAATGAATAATGTAGGTATTTTGTAAATGTTTAAAAGTCGTATACTTTTACAAATCAATCTCCCACAAATAAATCGGAATTGCCTCACCAAATGATCCATCCTATGGCTCTCGTCCTCGTAGTCGGCTAGCTTTCCCTTCCAAAGTATTTCAGCGGCACGCTGGAAATATGCCCGTTCCTTAGCTTCGAAATCCAGCACTGCATCGAACCGTCTTCAGGTTGCACTTAGCTGTGCCAATCTGGCTTACCAAACGTTTATGCAAATCGAACAAAATCAATCCACAAGTTTCTCCTTCAATTTGCACTATATTTCATTATAATTTCACTTTTATAAAACGATCCGCACTGAATTACACTTATTTCATTATAATTTCACTTATATCAAACGATCCGCACTGAATTACACTATCACAAAGCCGAAGTCACTAATTTTCACTTTTCCGATAGTTCCGACAAAGATTTGGCAACGCGAAATAAAACTCCCGATAATCCATCAGAGAAATGGCCTCCGAACTAAACTGTGTATTATTTCCATCCAAGGTACGGCATCCTCGAATTCCCGACTTAAACTGTATCCGTCAGAGGTTCGGCCTCCTCGAATTTCCGGCTTCAACTGTCTATTATCCTTCAGAGGTCCGACCTCCTCGAAGTCCCGACGTTTTCTATCCAGGAGCTCGTTTCCCCCCGCTCTTTTATACTAAACTAGTTTTTATACGATTGATTTAACTGCAATAAGCGCACTAACACAACTATTTGCAATAACACGGTTCCTGCTAAAAAGGCCAATAATGCAAACAATCACCATAGTGCACATAATGCCATTAAAGCTAAAAACACTCATTCGGAACATAAGCCCAACAACGCAATTAAATGCAATACTAGCAATAGAACGCATAAGGCAACTAACGATCTCAACGCTAATAATCCAAATAACTGCAATAGTTGCGTTAAGGAGCATATTTGCTTTATGTCAGTGACGTCACTGGTAGTTTATTACAATGTTGCCTCCCATAAAATTAAATAAAATATTCCGTTACTTTTACAGATTCCCTGTTATTTCTATAAATACGATTTAAACTATTTTCTTTACACCAAGTAGCTAGAATAATAGTCATCTAATCTGATGACAATACAATACAATCTTATGCCATTGTTTTAACGCTTTTCTCTTTGAACAAATATTACCGTACAATAATATTACACCACAACTGTTTCTTTTTTTAAAATCACGCGCTGGCAATAGTGATTTTTTGCCCGGCTTTGCGACCATTGTTATTGTAAAGTGTAAATATTAAATCCTAGTAAAATAATCGGATAAAATTAATTTTTTTAATTCGAAATACCTATAAATATTAATACAAGATTACTGCTAAACAATATGCAGTATTTAAAGTTGAATGGTAAGTAAAGTATTGCAATTGGACTACGATTCTTTGCATATGTAACCTAAATATTGAAATCTAATTATTTGATGTTCGTTTCAGGATACTCTTTCCAGTCTTTGACATTCTCCCAGCCTCCGAAAGTCTTCAGCTCCATGTAAAAGATCCCAGAGCTTGCAGGACAACTTCTAACCTGGCGACAGCGGCTAAAAATCCTTAAAATTGGCTAAAATTATATTAGGTATTGTTACCTATAGAACAAAATAACACGGTTAGTAAATTACTACTCTTTACAGTTCTTCTCAATAAAGATTATTGGACTTGTATTGTATATAACTCAATCCTCCAAATGCTGATTTCTTGCTAATAAACTTCAGACTTTAAAATATCATACATAATGTGCAAGTTGCCTTTGAAACGTACATAATCTTCCTGACATCCTAATATCTCTTCCTGATTTTCTTAAGATACTAAAATAAGAAACTTATTCCTAATTTAATCTATTCCAGCCTGGATTCGTAGGAAAGGAAGGTTCCACCGTTTCTCGTTCTCTGTGACTCGCCTCCTGTTCATCCGACGTCCAGGGCGCGTCCCATCATTACCAAAGCGTGTGAATTTTCTTCTCATTGTGGTAGTACATCAATAAAGGTAAAATTTATCATATCTTACATCTATTACCTACATTATTTTAGCACCTGTGGAGCTATTTTCTATAACTCTAGTTGAGTTGCTCAAAATATTAAATTTTAACAATTAAATGTACCTACCTAGTGGGAGACGTAGTTTGTTACATGAGAAATACATGTAAGTAGCTACATGTGGACAGCTATGTACAGATGGACCTTTACAGAACCACCGGAGAAGATATACAATTCAACGCGTGTATTTTTTTATGTATAAACGCATAACTTTTTTTGTAGTAGTCTGATTCCAATATTTTTTTTGTTGGAAAAATTATACTTCGAAATTGGTCCCATTTAAATTTTATCGAAATCGACTGAGGCATTTTTGATAAACCAACAATAATGTGAAAAATGCGACATCGATCCATACGAAATATTCGCGAATTCTGTACACGGGTGAAGTCAGTCATGCTAATTTTTGCAAAAAACAATCTTGTGTTCTCACTAGTTCGACGGTCGAACAAATGTGAAAAAAAACACTAGTTCGACGATTGAACAAATGAGAAAAATAATCTCAAGGATCAAACCGTATATTTTACCCCCCAAATAGTCTTCATTGTTATTTTTCCAACTGATTTGGAATCCTCCACTGCTAAATACTTAATAGACGTACCCCACTCAATTTGGATTCGTATCAGAAGGTACTCGTATATCAAGGAAAATGACTTAGTGTACTAAACTTTGGCTTATTCTTAAGTAATAATAGGCATGTTTACTGGGTACAAAAATCATTACTATAATTAGTCTATTAGTTAAATTATTAAAAAATATTGGACACGTATTTTTTACAAGCTTTTATTTAACTTGCTATGTATGTAAGTGCGGGTGGAATCTTGCAAGTTAAACTTGACCAACTTCTCGGTTTCCGATTGAGCTGAAATTTTGCACGCATGTGTATATCGCGTGACAATGCAATAATATAGAACCATGGAGCTGATCTGATGATGGAATCGCAAAGTGACCATAGGAGCTCCTGTATACATCATTATACTACATAATTATGTCCGTCTGTATCATAAACTAACCCTCTCAAGTATTGTTTTTAAACTTTCGCGATTTGAACACATTATTATTATATACCACGGGACTAATCGCGCACTAAAATTACGAGATAAATAAATACCTCCTCATATAAATACTACTTGAGTACCTACTCAAATAAATACTTGAGTAGGTACTCAAGTAGTTAGTCTATGTCTACGTGTATTTTTGTTTGCTTATATTCATCGATATTTTTGCACATTGTGAACCGATTTATAAAAACAAAAATATAATTTATGCGACTTTTTTAGATCTTGGCAAAGCTTATATTCAACGTACCTATCATAATGGCTTTTACTTACTCACAAGTATTCAAGATAACATTGCAACCACTTTCGGCAAGTATCTTACGAGTACTTATTAGTATCATACTTTTAATATATCTTAGTAATATTATAAATCCGGAAAGTTTGTTGGTTTGTTTCTCTTTCACGCAGCAACGGATTGACTTGATTTTTGGCGTGGATATAGTTTAAGGGCCGGAAAGTAACAAAAGCTACTTTTTATCCCGAAAAAATAAAAGGTTCCTGTGGATAGCATAAAAGTCAAAATACCACGCGGGCGGAGCCGCGGGCAAAAGCTAGTTATTTATAAATTCGAAAGTTTGTTTGCTATAATATGTTACCTTTTCATGCTGCTGCATAAAAAGTAGCAGAGCAGATACATAGACTTGATTTTTGGCAAGGATATAATTCAAAGATTGCAAAGTGACATAGGCTGCTTTCTATCCCGGAAAAATAAAAGTTTCTAGGATAGTATAATAAACAAAAACCCGGGCAAAACCACGGGCACAATCTAATAGTTCTTAAATAATAATTAATAGGTAAAAATTTTAACAGTGAAACGTTTAAATACGACAGCTACGCCTTGAAGCTGATACGCCATATTGCGGCAATCGCAGGGTAGGACGTCCACCCACAAGGTGGATGATGTATTTTATGACCTTACCTACCAAACTTCTCAAGAACTGAAATGTATAAAAAATAGTTTAAAGAAACATAGTTTAATGATACATAGTTTAAAGAAACATAGTTTAATGATACATAGTTTAAAGAAACATAGTTTAAAGATACATAGTTTAAAAATACATAGTTTAAAGATACATAGTTTAAAGATACATAGTTTAAAGATACATAGTTTAATGATACATAGTTTAAAGATACATAGTTTAAAGATACATAGTTTAAATATACATAGTTTAAAGAGACGTAGTTTAAAGATACATAATTTAAAGATACATAGTTTAAAGAAACAAAGTTTATAAAATAGATATATACTATATCGATAATTTCACCGGTTGTGAACCGATTTAAAAAAATCTTTCAAAAACAGTTCATAAGGGTACGCTCCCGAGGTGGCCCCATTTATATTGTATCGTAATCGGCTGAGCTGTTTTTGACTAATCAACAGTAATGTAAAAATTGTATACATTGATTCGAGTGAACTATTCGAATTACGATTGAAGTCGGCTGGACCCCTGTTTTACGAAAAATAAACGCTTTCAGACAGGACCTATGCCCAGCGGAGGACTTAAGGGACACGAGCAGCCGCCTCCAACCGTTCCTATTGAAAATATTAAAGAGGTCTGTCCAGCACGGGTAGCACGGCAAAGGGAGAAAACCATTTTATCCACTTTAAATTGTCAGATGTCATTGTCAATCCATACTTTATTTTCTCTTCGAGGGGATATAATGGTGGAAAGACTATTAGTCCTTTTGCCATGCTTCCCGTGCTGCAGTGGACGTCCTACGGTTGATGGATGGATGATCCAAATGACAATGAAAATAAATAATCTAGCACTCTCCTTTACAGTATTCCTCATTTGAATTTTATCAGACGTCATTCTTGGTGACGGCTATTCTCGTTCAATCTATTTTGCCTGCGTTGGTAGCTGGAATGATCACAATTCAAGTAAAAGCCATGAATATCATGCTTTACAATAAACTATTAGAAGAAGATGGTAAGTGTAGCTAAGACCACACGCGACTAGGAGTAATTAAAAAAAGTCTAAAATGACTTATTGACACCAGTTTTATAAAATACAATATTAAATAATATAGCATATATATATAGATATATATATTTTATTTATTCATCAAAAGTTACAATAAGTTTTAATTTAAAGATACATGTACAAAAACCATTTGGTTTGTCTTGTACACCGATTCACACTTATAGCTAATTATTACTAGCGGCTAACTACATTAAACATCTACCTACTCAAGTCACCGAGTTAGAGAATAACAATCTATGTACCTACTTTTATAAACTAGTTCGGCGACTCGGTAACAGCTTGGCGTGTAAACTATGCTAACACTTTGTTAATACATATTTATTTGTTTACAATGCAATATAGTATTGTAAAGTAACTATAATTTTAAGATATATGAAGATCTGATAAAATGTTGTTTTTTATACACAAACATTATATTCTTACACGGTTTTAGGTTTATGAAAAATTACAGATTAACATAGAAAAATATAATTAAAACGCAAATTTAGGAGGTAAAACCTACATAATTATACAATATTATTTATATCATTTTATTGCCTACATTAAGTTTCCGGCCTATGAGACTAACTTATGTATATCTTCTTCATTATTTATAACCACAGGATTTTTGTTCTCGCTTTTACGTGCTAATACCTTGCCGTTCTGCAACCAGATGAACTTGTACGTCGGGGCTAGTTTTTGTTTTGATTCCCACTACAGACACTTAAATTGGTTTTAGTTAAAGCTCGGCGAACTATCACCTTAGACTTGGCTCCAGTCTTTGGAGGTTTGTTAGTTACATTCTCCAATAGGACTGTCGTCTTCCTAGCTGCACGTACCCAAAGGTCGGCTTGTTCTGATTCTTTTAATCTCACTTGGATTATACTATCAGTCTTTCCAGTTCGAGGCGGGACTCGTATTTATATATAATATCGACTTTAATATTGTTTTGCTATTGATGCTACAAAACAGTGACGTAATTATAAAAAAACAGCTTATAGGTCTGGCTGTTGTCTGTACACTCGTAATTAAACTGTGCTACTGGCACCAGCACACTTCGTGTACAGAATTACCAAATAATGTGTGTTACAATCTTCATATCAAAGCTAGAATTTCAGAATAAATGCTTTCTTTGCACAGGGGCAACAATACATACCTAATGTGTTTTTTTCCATTCCTTCATACAAAATCTATTCATTTTATTTTGAAGTTTGTAATATTGTTGTACTTTTTTTCAGATGCCACAGAAGAAATATTTATAAGAGCATTTATCAAGTACATCAAAGCGCGGCCTTTGAAGCTCGACATTTACAAGATTATACCACTCAACGCTAATCTTTTGAGGATAATTATTAATTTCTGTGTCACTTATATCATTGTTATTATTCAATTTTCGCACTTGTATTAGAATAATCATAGAGACATAGATTATTTAACTATACTGAGATTGGCAACGTTCGATTTTAGTTAGCCGTTTCCTTGTAAGGCCGTTTTCCATTATTTTATAGACGCATAGCTTACCTAGTTCATTATTTATACGCTATCTATCCTCTCCATCCTAAGGTTGCCTGGCAGAGATCGCTATTAGCGATAAGGCCGCCCTTTGTTACACTGTTTTTGTATCTTTATTTCTTCTTATTATGGTTATTTCTTGGTGTGCAGTAAAGCGTTTATCTATCTATCTATCTATCTAGTTCATTTATTTATTTAGGTATACAATTGTCTTATAATATGTCAAGTTACCATATACATAATAGCAACACAGTACATACTATAGGTAGTATAGGTACCCTGTCTAGGTTGTTGCAAATAGAATAGAGTATTTAAAAAATAAAATGTAGGTATCTGAAATGTTATTTTATAATAGTTTATGGCCATAAAACTGTTTCGTGTGAATGATCATCAACGTCTTATACAGGGTTATTTCTAATCAATTAGCATCCTTCTAGGGGCTTATTCTGTACATCAAAACTAACAACTTTTATTCTATGACTTTCGTCCAGTATCGCCGTTTGGAATCGCTGAAGTAGAAACAGAGACAAAGTATTCATGACTATTTTTAATTCGATATTTTTTTTGGAAATATTCTTTTTACCTTCCTCTCTTTTGAAAGCCAGTATTTTTTATTCCAAGTAATAGTTTTAAATGTAGAGAATAAACATTGGTAGGTTTGCTTACACTACCTGGCAAGCAACTATGATCAAATATGTCAATATAAGTACGAAACCGACGACCGACGAAACTGATAACCAGTCAAAATTGGTATCATAAGTAAGACAATTAAATTACAAAATTAACCATACAGACTTGCCTTCAAAAAACCGTCGTAACATTTTTTAAATTTAATAACAAATATCCATGAACACTTTTCGGTAGGGAAGCTATCATAGGCGTGGATATAAATAAATAATAATTGATAAATGTGTGTTGCCAGTGATGACTTATGGCACAGTGGGGTAACGTGGTCTCTCACTATGGGCCTGATTAGTAAGCTCCAAGTAGCCCAACGAGCTATGGAGAGAGCTATTCTCGGAGTCTCTCTGCGGGATCGAATCAGGAATGAGGAGATCTGCAGAAGAACCAAAGATACTGACATAGTCCAGCGGATTGGCAAGTTGAAATGGCAATGGGCAGGGCACATAGCTCGGAGGACTGATGACCGATGGGGTCGAAAAGTTCTCGAGTGGAGACCACCGCGTAGGACGGCCACCCACAAGGTGGACGGACAACCTCATTAAAACCGCAGGATCGCGCTGGATGCAAGCCGCTACAGTGAACAGATAAAGATGGACATTCTCGCATCACAACACGCAAAGCATGACTTTCGCGGCTTCTGGAGGACCACGAATAAGTTGAACGCCAAACCGGGTCTCCCTGTTAGTGTCAATGGTGTTAGTGACTCGAAGGGCATAGCAAACTTATTTAAAGATCACTTTACTGTTAAATCACCCTTGGGGCAGTCACAGTCAATTGCTATGGGTCGATCTCACGGGCAGGAGATTGATACGAGATTCAATGCTAAAGACGTGCGAAAAGTCATTGATTCAATGTCGAGGGGGAAATCTCCCGGCCATGATGCCCTGAGCATTGAACACATTAAATATGCCGGGGTCCATTTGCCCAGGATTCTCTCGATGTTTTATACACTCTGTATGGGACACGGTTATTTGCCAGCTGATATGATGAAGACAGTGGTAGTCCCCATTGTGAAAAGTAAAACCGGAGATATTTGTAGTAGGGAGAACTATAGGCTGATTTCCTTGGCTACTATATTGGCGAAGGTGCTTGACAGTCTGCTCAACATACAACTAGACAAATACATAAAAATACATGATAATCAGTTTGGTTTCAAAGCGGGTCTCTCCACAGAGTCAGCTATTTTATGCCTGAAGCAGACTGTCAGGTACTACGCCGATAGAAGTACGCCAATCTATGCTTGCTTCCTCGACCTCTCGAAGGCGTTTGACCTGGTCTGCTATGATATATTGTGGAAAAAATTGACAGAAACCACGATGCCTTCAGAACTAGTGGAAATTTTCAAGTACTGGTACTTGAACCAGGTCAACGTTGTTCGGTGGTCTACAGCTTTATCGGAGCCGTATAGGTTGGAGTGCGGGGTAAGGCAGGGGGGGCTGACTTCGCCCAAGCTCTTCAACCTGTACGTGAATGCCCTAATCGAGGAGCTCAGCAGCACCCGTGTCGGCTGCTATATTGACGGGACCTGTGTCAATAATATCAGCTATGCGGACGACATGGTGCTGCTGAGCGCGTCGGTCTGTGGGTTGTCTAGGCTGTTGAGTATTTCTGAAAGATATTCACTTAGTCACGGTTTGCTATACAATGCAAAGAAAAGTGAATGCATGGTCTTTCGGGCCAGAGGTGGCAGGTGCCCTGATACTGTTCCGCCTATAAGACTAAACGGGATAGAATTAAACAGAGTTCAGCAGTTCCGGTATCTGGGGCATGTGGTGACCTCTGATCTGCGAGACGATGCGGATATCGAGAGGGAGCGGAGAGCGTTATCTGTCAGAGCCAATATGATAGCCCGCAGGTTTGCGCGGTGTTCGAGGGACGTCAAAATTACGCTGTTTCGGGCATTTTGCACGTCATTCTATACTTGCGGCCTGTGGGTGTCGTTCACGCAGAAACAGTACGGCGCTCTTCGTGTCCAGTACAATAATGCGTTTAGGATTCTGATGGGGCTGCCTCGATATTATAGTGCGTCAGGGATGTTTGCTGAAGGGCGTGTCGATTGCTTTTACACGACGATGCGGAAGAGGTGTACATCCTTGGCGCGAAGGATCCGGGCCAGCCCCAACAGAGTCCTAAGCGTATTTGCGAATCGCTTTGACTGTCAATACATGAACCATTGTCTGATCGTTCATGTATTGACTAACAAGGATATGTCGAGAGGCATATTTTAAGATGTGTAAAATTTTTCAAAAGTGTATGTCTATATTGTGATTCTGTAATTTTTATTTGATTATGTCTGACATCTTTTAAATGATTTGTTTTTGTATGCTGAATTATGACTCAATGATTGGTCGAAATAAATGATTTTTGATTTTTGATTTTTGCTACCAACCAGTCTTATTGGAGATCTTTAGCGGAGGCCTATGTCCAGCAGTGGACGTCCTATGGTTGTAACGAACAAACGAATAATTGATGAAAATACGTCTCTTCTGGTTATCACGTCGGTGAAGGTCGATCATCAACGGCTCTTAGACCATACGAGTAAGTAAAGCTTAAATAGTTATTACCAGGTACCATAGTATGATTTATCTCTATCGATGAATTGGATGGACAAAACATCGAGTAATCGCTGCCATTCGATTCGTTGTTCGCCGCAAATTGATTGCAATCGAGTGCCATTAATTCGAATAATTATCGAGGCAGCGGGCTGGAGTCACACCGGATAACCAACCAACGATTGTACGAATATGCTGAATGTATTTTCAAATGTACTTTGGTTATCAAAGGTATAATTCCGTAGAACGAGAAGGAAAGGGATAGCAAACCGCGTTATTGCGCGTGACCTAACTGACACGTGGTGAAATAATTCGGGCATGCCAAAATATACTAAAATTTAGAAAAAAATTGTCGTATTTATATAGTCATCGTACTAAATCCTGGGCCACAAACAGTGATAGGGAATTTTCAAATCTACATCTATATTTATATAAAAATAGATTTAAATTTGTATAATGAATCGTGGTAGTTAGTCTCGACAAAACTCGAGGACGGCTGGACCAATTGGGCTAATTTCGGTCTTGAAATATCCGTGGAAGCTAAGGGAAGAATTCATAACAGTTGCGAGAAAATTAATTTAAACAAGAATTAATCTGAAAAGTTTGTTGGTTTGTTGGTTTGTTCCTCTTTCACGCAGCAATGGATCAACGGATTGACTTGATTTTTGTTATGGATATAGTTCAAAGGCCGGAACGTGACATAGGCTAGGTACTTTTTATTCCGAAAAAATAAAAGTTTCCTGTGGGGTAACATAAAAGTGAGAATACCACGCGGGCGGAGCCGCGGGCTAAAGCTAGTCCCATATAATACAAAATGTTCCTGCATGTGAAAACTGGCACTGACAGTTGACAGAGGGTGAGATGAAATTCACTGGGACAGCTAGTAAATATACAGGGTAATTTCTAATCAATTAGCATCCTTTTAGGGCCTTATTCTGTATATCAAAACTAACAACTTTTGTTCTGCTAATTTTGTTAAAACTCAAAAAAAAAATTAGGTGTTCCATAGAAAAATATCGTTCACCCGCGACCAAATGTATGGAACAGCTGTGATTTTTTTTTTAGTTTTGACAAAAGTCGCAGAACAAAAGTTGTTAGTTTTGATGTACAGAATAAGCCCCTAAAAGGATGCTAATTGATTAGAAATAACCCTGTATAAAATTATAATTCCTAAATTACAATATTTTTTGACTTCTCTTTTAAAAACCCCATTATACCTGTTTCCAATAAGACAATTTCTATTGAAATATTCAAGGAATGTCCGTAGTAGACGCTTTATGGCAATGGAGTATAGTTTCTTTTAACAAAAATGGCATAACGAGGACAGATGACTTCGGTAAGACCACAGCTAGCTATGGAAATTATTTTATGGGAGAATGCTAGCAAGCAGTAGTGTTGCAGCGACAAAGTTGTTCGCAGCAAATTGTATGCCATTTATTAAGTACCTTTTTGCCGCCATTTTACGTTTGTTATTGAACTGTGCAAAAGAGGTCACTTCAAAGTTCAAGTCTAAAGCTCTAGAACTGTAATTAAATTCTATTGTTGTTAGGAACTTTAGAACTTAGCCTCTATACCGGTCTACACTTTGGCTAGAACAAAGGTATTGGGATATTGAGAAACTTTAAAAATTGTACATATTTCTTGTAACTAATCTAAACCTAATAAGGAAAAATAAATATCCAAATTAATATAGTAATTATTTAATTGGTATCAACGTAAGATACATGTCAAGGTAATCAGAAATTATCCCTACACCCACCAGTACGTGAACGGGTAGCGAGCCAAAAATATATAGGTAGTAATAATTACATTTTTTATTATCAGGTACATATTATTTAATATTACACTTATGTATTACAAACTAAAATATCAGCTTTACTATGGCAGAGATACTTATAGTATAAAGCAAATATACTTTTAATTCAAAAAGTACTACATTAAATAAATTAGGATATATTTCACCAACCACCAACCCGCACTGGGCCAGCGTGATGGATATGGCCCTATCACCCTTCGTGGGTAGGCCTACGTCCTAAAGTGGACTATTAAAAGGCTGGTATAGTACAGGTACAATACAGGAAATATTCGATTGCACTGCATCTTATTTTTCTATTCGAGAAGAATTCGGCGTGAGTGACTGACTGACAGATGGTCTACAACCCAAACACTTACAACTTAAAATATAGATGTACAACGCAATGGCAGGCTAAAAACGGATTTTTTAAAATTTGACCTCTATTGAGGTAAAACGCCCTTTTCGATTGTATGAAACTTTTTATTCTCTGGGTCGATTGATTTAAAACATCAAACTAAATAAAAATACCGTTTGTTCAACACAACTCTCATATATGCAATACATGCTAGTTGCATGCATAATGCTCATAACATAATTATGTTTTGTTGAAACATAGTTTTGTTGTTTAAATATAGCTACCAAAATCGAATGCGGTGCTGTGCCAGGAGAGTCGTCAAAGTAACAAAACTTGTACCTGGCTCGCAGACTATAAAGCTCTCTACTATTACTCCAGCACTTAATATCGTTCCAGCAGCCTGGGTTTAGCACTAAACGAGCGCTCGCCGAGACTGTCGGGCCAATTCCACTAACTTCAGACGAATTTGGACTGAACCATAGCCGATTTGTGCCTTGAAAACTACCAAAACATCACACACTTTTACGTCATCAACTGCAACTGAAGCTTAACGTAACGTTAGGCTACGCACGCACTATACGCATGCCGCTTCAGTTCGGCCTGTCTCAATACAGAAAAATTTATGAAACAGCAGTTTTCAAACGCTCTATTATAACCGCTGTCCGCTTTGTTATGCCTATGAAAATTGCGGTTACGTACATTTTTCGGTGTTGCTGCAGCCGGGCCGCTACCGCATCCGCATAGACGTGCCTAAGTCGTCCACACCAATGTTGCCCCTCCAGAGCCAAGACATGGTAGTCTTTATGGGGGGCCCATTGAGTGGGTTGCCACCCACTCAATGGCCCGTCAATCGTCACCTGCCAACAACATTTTGAATTAGTGACAAAATTGGCAGGTGTCGTCTTTCTAATTCCACACACCATACTCAGAATCCATCTATAGTTCATCTCAATATCAAAGATTATCTTTGAAACGCATTGTCTCGCTGTTTGGAGATAGTAACAACTGCTTAGTTTAACTTGGCCTCTTGACTTTGGCTTCGGCTCATCGATGCCTATCGAAGGACCAAGTCGTGAGAAAGTCGGAGTTGTGAAAAAAATATGCCATTCTTCCTCCTGTTACTCGGTCTCGTGACCATTTACGCTTACATCCTAGCGGGCTATCAGTTCAAAAACAGAAGCCCTGGAAAGTTTTATGACAATTTCCGAGAAGCACAAACACCTATAAGATTTAAAAAAACTTTTAGTTTCGTCTCGGTAGCTAAGTCAGGACCCGGTTTACTAAATCCATTTAAGAAGAGCCACTTTGTAAGTTTTTTTCGTGAAGAGCACACTAATCGACGAATTGATATAGTTGAAATTCGAATTTGAAATGATAATGAAGTTTTATTTTACAAGCTTTTATTTAACTTGCAATAGATGTACCTATCGAACAATAAAAAAATAATTTATGACTTTAGCCCTTTGTTTTCTCTGGTGCTATTTTTTTCTCAGTCTTACTGCAACTTGCTAATATTTTTGTCTTTTTGTTGTTTACTTTGACATACTTAACAGTCTGCTCGTCTTTAACTGGAGTGGATATCAGTATCTCCGACTTTTGCCTGTTGTGTTTGCGATTTGTTTTGGAAGCTGCAATTGTTGCATTTATTGCTGGCTTTAATAAGTGTTGTGACCGCGCTGCCCGATCACTTTTTCTTTTATATTTGATCTAAAAGAAAAAAATTACAATCAGAAAATGAATCGGGCAAAACGAAAAAACAATTATCCGTTTTGCCCAAAACACCAATATTATAATTTGTGCATAAATTCAAATGTTATTTTTAGATAAACTACCAAAAAGGTTATTTTTTTTTTGAAATTTGACAAATGTCGTTAAACAATTGTTGTTAGTTTTGATGTACATAATAAACCCCTAAAAGGATGCTAATTGATTAGAAATAACCCTGTATAACATATTTTACTAATGTGGGCATAAAACGTCTTGTTCTTATATTAATAAGCAATTGGCCTCGCTGCGCTTGACAGCGAGACCTATCATCTTGTTATACTTAACAAGTTAATTAACAAAGTTATACAACATGTTACATAATGGGTACGCACCCTTACATTCTCAACGAAATAATCGAGAAATATCTTTTTCAGATTTAAATTCGGTTAATTTGATACCGGTTCCAAGCCTCGGTTATTTCTTTTAAATCTCAAAGGTTTTATGGGTTTTTATTATTCCAAGCCGAATCGAATCTGACGAAGCCCTTAGGTCAGCGTTTTATTACATAGCATTAGGTTTTAGTGCGTATTGAATTGTAGCCTGATTGGCACTGAAACTGAGTGGCTCTGAAATCTGCCTTACAATGTTATATAAAAAAGGAAGGCTGTTTTGTAAGGTACCTTCTTAGTATTTTTGACCGACGAACCGGAGGAAGTACTCAATTCGACGCGTATATACAGGGTTATTTCTAATCAATTAGCATCATTTTAGGGGCTTATTCAGTACATCAAAACTAACAACATTTGTTCTGCGAATTTAGTCAAAACTTAAAAAGAAAAATTGGAGTTCCATAGAAAAATATCGTTTACCCGCGACAAAATGTATGGAACAGCTGTTTTTTTTTTTTTAGTTTTGACATAAGTTTCAGAACAAAAGTTGTTAATTTTGATGTACAGAATAAGCCCCTAAAAGCGTGGTAATTGATTAGAAATAACCCTGTATACCTATATATATATATATATTTTATGTATAACCAAAGAAGATATAATAATACTACAGTAAAATAAGTAACTTTTAGTCCTAGAACCAAAAAATAACAGTATGTCTGGCCGTCTTCGCATCTGTCCGCTCTCAAGTCACAAACCCTCATTACTCCCACAAAGAACCGAATTGCAAGAAATTTGTCACTATAATAGTTTTATTATAGAATCTGAACTTTCATCGATTTTTGGCTTATAATAACTTTCTAATTATTGATTTCTGAGACTAAAAGTTGTAAAGCATTGGATTTTTCTATTTATTGATGTTATTTATTATTGAAATGTCGTTGATCAATAAAGAATTTATTTGTTTATAACAATAGATAAATGATTTTCAAAAAATTCTATGAGACATATAGATATAAAGATTTACCATAAAAATATTTTTCTAACATGGTAGCCGTGAGACACGGCTGGCAATCCCACAAACTTTTAAAGAGCCCCAAGACAATCAAATTTTGGCTACGTTAGGTCGAGGTAGACGAAAATAAAAAGTATATATTAATAAAGATAAAAAAACATCGAATGGTTCATTTGTTTGCTTCAAATGAAATCTTTATGTTTACAAAACAAGTGAAACCAATGTACCAAATCAATCAATTAATCATCAATATACAAATGCATTTTTGTTCATACACCCCCATGAGACTCATAGAATGATGCCCTCGGTATAATGCAATTGTTTATTTTTTCCATTGACTACTTTTCTACTTAAATGTACAGATAAAAAAGTGAATCGCGGAACGAATCGACCAAGACTCTTTTTGAAGGTCCCCATTCGGCCCGCTCCAAACAATGCGGAGCGAATGGGGACTTTCAAAAAGTCAAGTTCAAGGGTCCAACCGCTTGCGGGGCGAAACGACGCAGGACTCGGTATAACCACGGATAACTTTTTTCATAGTAGTCAGAGTTCAATAATTCTTTTCTTATTGGAAAGAATATACTTCGAAATTGGTCCCATTTTGGACTATAGCCTTCTTTATCCCACTGCTGGGTATAGGCCTCCCTCTTGTAGTGCCACTTGCCTCGATCCTTTGCCAATCAAGTGTTCCTTTCTATGGTCTACATAATTATAACAAAAATGCACTATCCCGTGTTCGGAACAAAACTAGGACAAAAGGTATTAAAAAGTCAGCAGCCTAAGTCTTGGAAAGTCGATAAGAAAAGCGACTGTATTATTAATTTCAATACAGAGCTAGTAATCCTTTTGAGAAGGAAGGCAGTGAATATTAATACTCAGCTCAACGTATATTAATGCAGCACTGGAGTAGGGCTGCTACCCGTTTATTTGGTAAAAGCGCTTGTTGATATTATTAACCGAGGAAACGGAGGAGGTTTATAATAAGTACTATTTTTATGTTTGACCACGCATAACTTTTTACAAAGTGGCCCGATTTTGATAATTCTTTTTTTTTGTAAATCATATTTCAAAGGTGGCCGCATGTAAATTTTATCGCAATCGGCTGAGCCATTTTTGATATATCAACAATATATGAAAATTACTACATCGATCCGTACGAACTATTTGAATTCTGTACACGGTTGGAATCGATAATGCCATTTTTTGGTACAAATAATTATTATTTATGAATACAAATCATTTATTGATAATATGTGTATAGTTATAAGTGTGTACAAAAATATAATTTGTTCGTTATTTACATTTATACACAAGGCTTAAAGAGTAAAGTTTGTCAAATATGAATAACAACAATAACAGAAAATAAAATATGTACACCTACTTAGAAAATTAATCAAATAACCCGCCCCTCATCGTTCCTGGTGCAAAGGTGCCCACACTTGCTGCATTGCCGCGTTGGATGGCGATGGACATTCTTTGCACCAGAAACGAGGTAGAACGGGAGTCACTTCCTCTTTCCCGAATCCTGCTCCCTATTTCAAAATTAACAATTTGGCCTTAGCGCCTCAGCTACCCATTTGTTCGTTTCATATTATCATGAATAAAAATAATCAATAAAATCAACATTATTTTAATTAATACAATTGATTATTCAATTTTAATAATTAAAACAAATTCACGATCAAAATATTTTATAATAACTCCGGTAATTTTAAAAATTAATTCATATCATTAAATAATATGTTTTGGGCAATGTAATTCTGAATTGTTTTAATATTTTAATTTCTATTTTTATTTCGTTTTACTTAATAATCACTCTTATAATTTTGATATTTCCAAATTATAAGAAACTAGTTTTTACCCGCAGCTTTGCCCGAATGATATTTTATTTTTTGATGCAATATCATTATAATTTATAGCCTATATGTTATTCTGATATATAAGCTATATTATTGCAAAGTTTCAATTCTCAATCCGTTCAGTAGTTTTTGCGTGAAAGAGTAAAAAACATCCATCTATCCATCCTCACAAACTTTCGCGTTTATAATATTAGTAGAATAAAGCGTCCTGATAAAGCGCGAATATGATGAGTAGCCCTTTATAATAAAATTATTTATAAGGGCTCTCAAAAGACCGGGCTAGGTTTTTGGTAAATAAAAAAAGTTTTCTTTCTTACTTTTATTGTCTACGGTGGGTCGAATCTATAAGCCGTGGCGGCCAAGGTAGTAACGGTCACCTAGCAATCGCGAGGTTCAATTCCCGGTCTTGTACCAATGAGTTCTTTGCAACCGTGTGGCTTAACTTCGGTGATCGCTGACAAACCTGGTAAACTACGCTATGAGCGCTACAAGTTGTATGGTGACAACCCTACGTAATTATGCTGAGCGGTAAGTATAACTAGTTACCTACAGCCTTGGTATTAGGCACCTTTAAAAAATCAAAATGCATGTTTACTACTTAACCAATAACTGAGTGCTTATCTTAAATGACTTACCGGGGTCATAACTTCTTAGAATATCAAGCGGATTTTAAGGTCATAAAACATCTGGTGACCGAAAACAAAGGATTCGGTTTTCTTTCGGTCTTATCAGTCAATGTTTGGTCGCTTGTGTTGGACTCTAACAAGTAAACAAGCTTTCATTTCTGTTGATGTGATTAAATGGACACCTAATTCTGTTAAAAATGCCAAAAAGGAGTGAAATTAGTTTAGAAGATAGAGTGAAAATATAGGTAGGGTGCCTAATACTTTTGGCCAAGGTTGTAGTTTGAAGCGCGCCTTATTTATGCAGTTTTATGCAGACGTTCAATCGCTTCGGCAAACTGTAGCTTTATTTCCGAAGTCTTTATCAAGACGAAGTACGTAAGTAAGTAAGTAAATATTATCCCAAGGCTATGGTTATAAAACTACATGTGATGAGTTTCATATGTCCAACGTCATGGTCACTCTTGGTCAGCGCAAGAAATTCAATTATTTTTTTAGTTTTTTGGGTTGTATTTTGGAGTTTGTTTTTTATAATATTATCTAGCGTAGTAGCGTCCCCAAATATTTATTTATTCTGGTTTGATTAGACCAAACCAGAATATATAAATATTTGGGGACATCTTACACACACGAATGAGCGAAAAGGTTGGTCACCGTAAAATTGTAATAAAAAAAACCGGACAAGTGCGTGTCTGGCTCGCACAACGAGGGTTCCGTACAAGTATGTTGTTAAAATCTCTGTACTATAACCATCGACAAAAAGTTTATTTTATCACATTTCTCGTCATACATCGAAAATGACATTCTTAAAATAATTAAAAACCTGTTTTAGTACGTGCTAATGAATTTCTTTTATATGATACTTTACATGATACGATTTACTCACTTTGAATTTTGAACCCATATTTTGTGAATTTTGAGGCCCTATTTTTTGTGATTTAAATAAAAATGTACAGTATTCAGATTTATTCCTATATGTGTACTCTGAGACGATGCTTCTCGCTAAATTTCATAGTTCTAGGTTAACGGTAAGTACCCTGTAGGTTTTGATTTTTGTGAGTATCGAAATATGCGACTTTCAACTCGATATCTTTACGCGTTCCCAAGATAAGGAGTCTTGAGATACACACAGACGGAGAGACGGACAGACGGACAGACGGATAGACGGACAGACGGACAACAAAGTGATCCTATAAGGGTTCTGTTTTTTTCGTTTGAGGTACGGAACCCTAAAAACAACGGGCTGCACTCCGGAACCGCCGGCAGAAGTGAAAATTTTAACTTATAAATGTGGTAAAACATAATATCACACTCGTGCAAGAGGAGCAGGCATACATTTTCGGCGCGCGGTAGAATGTGAAGGGGATATTACTCCCTCTCTACGCCGCTCGCGCGGTCTACTCTCCCTCCGTCTTACGAATTTTCAATCAGATCTCGTGTCCTGACGCGCGATTTACATTTTTTACCCATCCCAAAAAGCGCACAACGCCGCTAAAGAAGTTTACACTTCAAAAATATTTTTAAGTCTGAAGTAGTATGGTGACAACCCTATGTGAGCTGAGCGGTACACCTGGTTTGAAGCGCGCCTTATTTATGCAGTTTGGTCAGGACGCTCAAACGCTTCGGTAAACTGTAGCTATTTGTCCGAAGTCTCTATCAAGACGAAGCCGAGCACTTTGCTTGGAAATATTAGCTCAAGCTACGTGTATAACGACCGGTTTACAATATTCCAGTCAAGCTGGACTGGAGTTAGGATAGTCCAGCGCTGGACTGCAGCTGGGATAGTGGAAAACGGGACTGGAATGCACTGGAGTGCCGGTTTACATTATCTCAGTTACAATCCAGGGACTCTATTCAACTTCGAACTCCTGGGAACGTATACGGAACTTTACGGACGACTATTACAGAATTATTAATTATTAGTACTAGAATAGACAAACCTGTACTAGACATGGCAATTTCAAAAGAAACCACGGACTACATAAGCGAAAATCGTGAAACGAAAGGTTAAATAAGAAAAATAAATAATAACAAAATAAGTAATATGAATTGTTTTCGAACAGTCACGTTCCAAAGTTTCGAATACGTTCCCAGGCATTCGAAGTTGAAAAACAAAATCCCTGCGCTGGATTCCATCGCTAGACTGGGATGTAAACCAGCCATTAAGCTGTAGTTATAGGCTGAATCATAAAATTCGGCAGATGTGAAGTTAGCTATAAAATTGCGCAGTATCCAATCCTGACTGGACCTCACTTTAAAGCTGCGCGTTGATTGGGTTTCGCGCAGCGTGTAGCTAACTTCACATAGGACAACAAAATTGCTATGATTTCGGACAGTTTGACATTATGATGAGTAGGTTTATTTACATATTTATCTTGTTCATCTCTAAAATTTCCACACTCTGCAGAGTAAGCTACTTCGTTCCTATTTTTAGTTAGACCAATATTATTAGATAATTGAGCATAAGTTACTAACAGACTTGTAAAAGCAATTTTATTTTAGTATAGATCGTTTTCAAAGTTTTGACTTGTAATATACGGTGTTATAAATAAATTAACCTACTTGGATTATTTATTTTTAGGGTTCCGTACCTCAAAAGGAAAAAAACGGAACCCTTATAGGATCACTTTGTTGTCCGTCTGTCCGTCTGTGTGTATGTCAAGACTATCTCGAGAACGCGTAAAGATATTGAGTTGAAATTTAAACTGTATACGTATATTTATAGTCTCTTGCAGTTGTGTAAAAGAAAAACTTCTCAGTTATCGTTTAAAAAAGTTAGAGCCGTTTATGTCGTAAAAAACCGCATATTTCGACACTCACAAAGATCAAAACCTACAGGGTACTTCTAGTTGACCTAGAACTATGAAATTCGGCAAAAAGCATTGTCTTAGAGTACACATACTCGTATAGGAATAAATCTGAAAACTGTACATTTCTAATTAAATCACAAAAAATAGGGCCTAAATACAAACAATTTTGGCCCAAAATTCAAAGTGAGTAAATCGTATCATGTGAGGTATCATATGAAAGAGCTTCATTAACACAATATGCTAAAACAGGTTTACAATGTGTATTCGATGTATGACGAGAAAAGTAAAAAAACATTTTTTTCGATGATTATTTATTTATCCTATAGAGATTTCAAGATAACAATTTTGTGAAATACAGGATACATACAGGATAAATACGGAACCCTCGGTGTGCGAGCCTGACTTGCACTTGTCCGGTTTTTTTTCTTTTACGAATTGGAATAATATATAGAACAAGCGAACATGTTCATGATATATTATTTCAGTTAAATATTTAATAGAGATAACGCGGTCTACGAGATACCACATAGAGGGCAAGATTGTGGAAACCACAGGAATTAGAGAGATGGGCCAAGTTTCAATATCTAATAATAGATAATAACTAACCATACCTGACCACAAGCCTGACTTAATATTGTAAAATTGAATAGTGCTTGGAAATTCATATTCTGATTATTAAATTTATTAATGTAGCATTGCATAAACAAGCTGGAAAATACGTACAAAATCCGCTCTTAAAACGACCAGTAAAGTACAGTGCCTACAGAATTAATCTCTCTACCAAAGACTTAGAGCTGAAAATCTAGACCACCTATTTCCTTAAAAGCAAATGCCACTCTTGATAAAATACAGTACTTCTAAATTATGTGACCTTATCTCATAACTTAGATACACTCACATAAACTTCGGATATTCTGCTAAAATTATGTCAAGAACACGGCAAAATGGGAATTTTAGCCCGGATTTTGGACATTTTCGGCTAGGTATAAATTTATTACGTAGGTCGGCTTGCTAGGCTAGCTAGAAGATATAAAACGTAGGCAGGAGAATAGTTATGACTCTTTGAACAAATACTACGTGCCATTATCTTATAAGGGTTCTGTAGTAAAACGAGGAAACCTTATCGTCCGTCCGTCCGTCCGTCCATGCGTCTTAATGGTACAAAGCCTTATAACCTCTACATTTATAAACTTAATTGCATGAAATTTAAAGTTATGCTAGATTAGGTATAGATCTCAATTTTCAATTCTTGAATTTTTCTAAACTATGTATTTCTCCCATACATATAAATTGAGGGTGAAATTTTTTTTTCAACCCACCCCCTCGATTGCTATATCATTGAATAGGGTTTATGAAATAATTGTAAAGTTTGCTATTAAAAAAATTGTCACATGTAACGTTATATAAGCTGTGGTGGTCTATACTCTATAAAATTTAACTTGATCTCTGCGACAGTAGAAGATTGACATTTTTAGAGTTGGGATAGTGGTGGAAAAAATCGATTTTCAAACAATGTTGTAATGAAATCGAATGAGTAGTTGAAGGTGAGAAATTGGATTTCATTTACTTACTATTATTTAAGATCATGTATGTACACATGTAAATAATGTTATGATATTAATTATATACTCATAATAATGTAACGATAGTATTTATCGACATTTTTCACTATTATCGATGCTAATGTAACATATAATTGGGTTTAATTTAATTACTCATGTAAAAAATGTTATGATATTAAATTATACAATAAAATTAATGATAAATCAAGTTTTATTTAAAATATCGTCAGTATAAACTATCGATATTTTAATTAAAACTCTATCTAAAACTCTGTCGTCACGATCATTCGTCGCCCATCACTAATCGACATGTCCATAATGTATGACATTGACAGGTACTGTCTGTACTATTAAGAAATTCAGGACTTCATAGGCGTAATTTTTCTGACAGCTGTCGCAGAGATCAAGTTAAATTTTATAGAGTAGGTATAGTGGTAGTAACACCCGAACTGCAATCGTGAGGTCGTGGGTTCAAATCCCGATCCCGTACCAATGAGTTTCTTTGGAACTTATGTACGGAATTTCACACCATTGGCTTTTCGGTGAAGGAAAACATCGTGAGGCAACCTGCATACGTCCGTAGAAGAAATTCGATGGCGTATGTGAATCCACCAACCCGCACTGGGCCAGCGTGGTGGATGGCCCAATCACCCTTCGTGGGTAGGCCTACGTCCTGCAGTGGACTATTAAAAAGGCTGTACTGGTAAGTAACATTTCTGAGATAAAATTCACCAAAGTTGCAAAAGAATGTGTGTATCCCCTTAATTTCTAAAGTAAGTATACAAGATAGAACCTTCAAACTTTCTGGGCTTATAGACCGTACCTGTAAAGATAGAAGTCATGCGCAAAATCAACTTATAATTTTTATATGGCATGTAAAAAATCATTCCTCATTTTTAGTTAGTACCTACCTACTTGAGTGCAGAAGATGTACACTACAATATTTAGCGTATATTAAATCATACCATCGTTAGTACTTACGCCACGAGGCGCATACATATGCACGATGTCATGAGCTATGGCATTTTGCTTCGGGGCACAGCGGCTGATATCAATAAAATATTTATTTTGCAAAGCTATGATAATTTGAAACCTAAAGATTTTTTGAAGGAAATATTTAATTAAAGAAATAAATATAATTACAGTACCATCATTATATATTTATGAAGAAATCATGTATACACGGAAAAATATTGTAAATTTGAAGAAAATCTCTGACATTCATTCATATAATGTACGAAACAAAGACAAGTTAGTATTTCCTCGTTTGAAAAAAGCAAGAAATATTTTCTTGGAAACTCTGTACTGTATTATAACAAAATTCCAAGTGAAATATTAGATTTAAATGAAAGTAAATTAAAAAAAATTGTCAAGGAAAAACTAACTTGTAATGCTTATAACTAGTTATCAACAATATATAGATGATAGAAAGGCTTGGGAGTAGCCCTGTCATTTCCTAACTGGCTAAAAATAGTTTATAACAAGCCTATGTACTTTTTCGTTGCCTAATTATAATTTTAACTTTGTTACAACTTGACGTGCCTAAGCGCATTTTTGATTATGCCAAAAGGCTGAAAAGCAAATACAATACAATACAATGTTATCCTTATACTACTATATTAATACGGTACTTATCGCGCAATAAAACATGAGATATATTTTTAAATACCTTATTTTCTTCTTCTCCCGACGTTTCGACCAAGTTGCATTGGTCGTGGTCACGGGCAGACTGTTATCCTTTACCGAAAAGCCAGCAATGTAAAAATGTGCCAAGAAACCACGCTAGTTTCTATAATCGCTCCAAAAATTTGTTTCATAATTATTTTTCGCCAAGAATGACAACCAACTTTCATCATCGCAGTCTACATAAAATTTCGAACAGTTCGCTCGGATCGATGTACGACATTTTAGATAACCTGTTGTTGATTTACAATTTGAGATTCAAAAACCACTAAACCGACTTGAATATAATTTAAATGGGACCACCTCTGTCGTATGTTTTTTTTCAATATTTCGAACCGTTCGTTCGTTCGTTTCAGCCATAGGACGTCTACTACTGGATATAGGCCTTCCCTAAAAATCTCCAATAAGACCGGTTCGTAGCGGCTTGCGTCCAGCGCGGTCCTGCGGTCTTAATGAGGTCATCCGTCCACATTGTGGGTGGACGTCCTACGCTGCGCTTGCCGATACGTAGTCTCCACTCGAGAACTTTTCGACCCCATCGGTCACCAGTCCTCCGTGCTATGTGCCCCGCCCGCGGTCTTAATGAGGTCATCCGTCCACATTGTATGGGTGGACGTCCTACGCTGCGCTTGCCGATACGTGGTCTCCACTCGAGAACTTTTCGACCCCATCGGTCACCAGTATGCTATAGTAGTATGCAGTAGCTATGTGACCCGCCCATTGCCATTTCAACCTGCCAATCTATGCTATGTCGGTAACTTTGGTCCTCTACGGATCTTCTCATTCCTGATTCGATCCCGCAGAGAGACTCCGAGCATAGCCCTTTTTTGAATATTTGTTCTCAATTGCGAACCTTCTTTAATGAAGTCGGCTGAACATTCGAATTTAACTCAAGCTTTTACACAAATTCTTACTCTCTGTATTCGCATATGCTAATTTTTAGCACTGGTTATTCAATTAACCCTCGGGTATGGTAATAAGTATTGACACGGCGCGTTAAGAGCCTGTTTACTCCCTAATTGGATTATATTGCGTGTGTTTGTGCCCTAATTTTCACAGAACTGATTATTTTATCCCTTTTGTAATGTTATTAGAACAACGAGATGTGTTTTTAGGTACAGTACTGTACCAGCATTGAGGATTTTATATTTCTACGGCAATTTCCCAACTCACCGCCGCATTACTACATTATTAAAAATAAAAAATTACTTGCGAACATGAATTTCAATATACTAGTAGTCCTCCGAACAGTAGACTTCGCGACACATCTCTTTAACTGAATCTTCCTAAGCCTTGCTAAGCCTATGCATGTTTATGAAACATAATGATAATATTTATTTTAATACCAAATCAAACCGATACGATAGTTTATGAATTAAATATACCTAAATACAACAAGAGCATTCCATAAAGTAATAATGCAATGTATCACAAAAGAGCTTTCACTAACGCTATAAAGATTTATAATCGACTCCCTATTGAATTAAAAGGACTAAATAGTAATAGATTCAAAAAAGCTTAAAAGACTGGCTTATTAGTAAGTTATTTTACAATATTAAAGAATTTGATAATTATGTACTATAACTAGTGATTATTATTATTGAATTGATTAAATTTATGGCCTTGCCCTTTTAATATGTAAGTTATTTAGCTAATATATTTAACAGTTAAGTAATATAGAAATTATATTGTATGTTTGATCAAAATAAACTGTTGTTTCCAACTTATTATGTATGCTTTATATATCTATATCCATCTCTGTACACAGTTTTTATAATAAAATTTATTCTATTCTATTCCTATAACTCGACTTGCTCTTAACCGATTTGGTTCATATCCTTAATATTGTTAGAATTTAGATGCTAAATAATATTTACCAAATAATATGATAATCGGCTAATAAATAGCGCGACATTTGCCCTCTTTTTGAAAGGCGTCCAAGTTTCGTTGCAATTAGTTGAAAAATGCGACCTGTAGACAGAAATCAACAACATCCGGACAGGCAACACCAAATCGTCGTGCTGAAGCAAATATCTTTGCTTCGTTTTAGCCTATTCTGTGGCTACACCTAAATATGACTATCAAAATTTTCCAACAGCTCCAAAGAAAATGTAACGAAAATGTTTCTACATTTCTCAGAATACTTTCAGGTGTATTACAAGATATTTTCTTACCGAGACAGCGAGATATGAAATACTATTGCCTTTTATTTTGTGAACGTCAGAAGAAAGCGGGCTATAGATAAGTTTTATTCATCTTTCTCTAGACGTTGTGTTTCTAACTTTCTGTGAAATAAAGAGATAATAGAAATGAATATGTCAATATTCAGTATATATTTCAGAGGGCTGAACTCCTTAATCTTCTTCTTTTCAGTAGTTAAACGTCCACTGCTTGACAATAAAACCTCAATTGCTCTTAAAAAATCATTAATCTGCTTTGGGGTACAACCGTATTATGTGGGATTGCAGCCACTAAAATTCCTTGGTGGGCTGCCTTTGTGCTATCTTGAAAGCTTCAAGATCTCCAGGAAAACGCACTGGAGCCCCCAGCACTTTTCTATTGACCATGTTTGTCATACAGATATAAACGACAATCAGCGTTGTCGTCCTCCCTGGGCCTATTTGAGTGGGTAGCTAGAACCCCGTCTTCAACCACCCGTAAGCCCAGAGGTCCCCGTTTAGTAGGCTCTTACTACAGGCATATATTTCCCCGGCATCATGGCCAATCCTACAGTCTAAATGAGGTCATTTGTCTACCTTGTGAGTGGGTTTTTTTTGTAGGTACGCGCTCTGCTCTCGAAAACTTTTCGATCCCATCGGTCATAATTAGCTCTACTACAACTATAATCATTTTTTCCCATCACTTCTCCATCCCTCTAAACAACTAAATGAATCAGTGAGTCAGTGAGTGGTAATTTAAATTTATATAGTATAAACTAGTATTTGCGCGGTAATGAGTATTTAGCAGTCTTAATCCGGAAGGCCTCCCCAGGCCGGTGGTTATGTGGGATTCTCCACCGCTAGTCGGTGGTATACCCACTGTAAACCTGGGGTGTTTCCGCCACTGTGCTATATGTCGGGGCTAGGGGCACGCTTCCGCACTCCTCCGCGGGCCCAACAGCGTGCCGTAATATACCTACCAATTGAAAAATCATATTCTCCCGTTCTTTCCAAAACTACAGCTGATAAAATACAGCTAGATAAAACTACAGCTGTAGGTAGGAATGAGATTTTGGCGGGAGTGCGTTGAAGCAATATTTTTTCTGCAGATGTAAAGCACGGAAAGAAGAATAACTTCGTTATTCCTTATTCCCTACAGCTTAAGACCTTATTCATTGGGCTACTATTTAGTTTCCGTCGCGACAAAGAAAACTATGGTAACGGTATTTTAGAAGTTTTCTCGTAATTTAGCAGCTCTTTTACTCGCCTCAAAGTTCTAACTTGAAAATGTTAGTTACTTTAATAGCAGTTGTAAAAGGCTGTGAAAAGAAGTCGGTTTTTGAGTAACTTCTTTGTGTACTTTTTTTTGTTTTTGAGTTCCTATGCAAAAAGGGTGTGTGTGTGTGTCTGTCTATCTGTCTGTGGCATCGTAGCTCCCGAACGGATGAACCGTTTTTTTTTCTTTGAAAGACGAAGTAATATGTAGTGCCCTTAGTTATGTTTCATCAGAATCGCTTCAGCCGTTTTAAAGTTATTAGCTCTTTTGCTAGCTGCCCTAAAAATCTTATTGTGTTAGGTTTTAACAAAAAAAAATTGTATCGTGTGTAATACAAGATTAAATTAAAAATTTAAAAATACGACTGCGCAAAAAATTAGAAAAATAATCGACCAAGAACGAGTAGGACTCACGAACGAAGGGTTCCGTTAGTACTGTATGAAAGCCCCCCTTAAATATGTATTTTATTTTAATTATTTAATATTGAATTGTATATACAACTAAATATTCTGTCAATATTTCAAGCATCTAACTGCTACTATTATTCATATCGAGCGAAAAACGGTTAAAAATTCAGGTTTGTTGTATGGGACCCTTAAATCTTTATTTAAGGGGGGCTCACATACAACAAATACGTAATTTACGTTTAATGCCTATGACCCTGTATAGTAGCGGTCCTATGATTTTAAATTATTATAGTATTTTTACAGCATTTCAGAAATTTCTCTCTCTGTGTCCATTTAAAACCAGTCACGTACTAAAACTACGTGTGCAATGCTATTATTTTTTCACACAAGTGCCTGTGGTGCATGTGCGGCGTAAATAAATAAAACATTTTCGACTTGCAGCGTAGAGATGCCTAGAAGGCTACAAGAACGAATGATTGGATCTAGACCTCAGTACTCGTATCATTCAATACAAACTGAAACCTCCACAAATATAAAATATTCATGATATCTTTCTAAGGTATGGATTATCAGAACACGTTTTATCTCTGTTAGGTAATTATGTATTAAATTGTAGGTCCCGGTTGTTTTAACCGTGTAGGCATGTCAGAGGCCTTCAGGCGGCCTAAAACCTCTGACACCAGGCCCTCTAGGATGCGACCCACGAGAACGATCTTATTTCTAGTACAATAGAAATATTCCGATACTTCTACCTCCTCTAACATGACAACACACTTATTTCGTCTATTTTTACTCTGTGGTGTAGAATTCTCGCTAATGATTTATATACTTGTGGCACTTTTGTCGACATACTCTAACATGTGCATGCGAATTCAGCCGTATTTTGACATTTCAGCGCGAATATCATTTCGTCAAACTTTTTGAGGACGAAATACTATGAGATAGGTAAAAGGAACTAAAATAAACAAAAAACTCTGCTGAATTGCGAAGGATTTGTCAAATGACGGGAAATTATCTTCATTAAAGATTGTTGTGGGGATAGATATTTTATTGTATCGATTTAGGGATGATTTATATTAGGACGGGGCGGGCGCGGGACGGGCCGGACAGGGCCGTACGACTCACATTCCATACATTTTGTGTAAAAGCTCGGACTGGCCCCGTCCGGGCGTCGTACGGGCCACAACAAAAATGTATGAAACGTGCGTCGTATGTGCGTCGTACGGGCCCCGTCCGGACCATCGCCGGCCCGTCCCGCGCCCGCCCCGTCCCGCGCCCGCCCCGTCCCGCGCCCGCCCCGTGTTAATATAAATCACCTATAGCGAGGTAGTTTTTGAAAACAGGCTCCGCGCTGAAACTCCTTGACCATTGCAATTTGGCGAGGTGTCAGTTTATATTGGAAATCGGGATAATTTTTCTCCCCAATATACCTAGAGAATTTTACTTTGGGTTTTCGGGAATTAGGAAAATCGGTATTGGCAACGCTGTAAATATCAAACACAGAGCTAGTACAACATATCAAACTTACAACAGTGCACCCATCTATAATCTAAGAGTACACCGAGCTCTTGAGTGATACTGTACAGACTACTAAAGATACTATGCGTTTACGGTGCGTTTACGCACTCCAGACAAATTTTATGCTGGATAAAAAATATTCTGTGTGGCGTCCGTGAACGGAGTCATTGCTCTAGACCAATCATAGCTCTCAAATTAATTACAAACCAATCACATTTATCAATTTCTGGAACCATCTGTCAAATTCGATTCGATGAATTCTAGCTGACCAATCAGACAAGATACGGGTGACATTAACAGTTTAATTTTTATCTTAGTCTGAAGTACGTAAACGCACCCCTACGTATCAGACAGGAATCTTCGAACAACCCAATAGCGGGCTGGTATTTTAGAGTTTGACATTTATTTATTTTTTAAAACATGGTTATCAAAATGGCGGCATTACTTTTTTTGCTTCATATTTATTAATTCTTGTACCTATGCATAATTTTCAATCCTCCAAAAAGTTTATATATCATTTTACTATTTTTAAAACCTACCTCTATAGGTAGTTTTAAAAAATAGTTATGATACTGTGCTACTTCATGTTTATTTATCGTTCACATCAATTTCTTTGGACATTTTAGGTTAACTTTCGTAAAATAAGGTTTTTCAGTTTTCCACAGTTATTATTGACACTTGAGTCATATTTAACTATTTTGGAATACGTTGTATCCAAATTATGCTTCGCCTGCAGTTGTACGATACAATATTTTACAGGATGCAAAAATACCAACCAACGCATAAAACACAATTAATTTGTGGTTTGTAGCAGTTCATTTCAACGTCATGAAAAGCAAAACTTACGTTAAATATGCTTAAAGTTACCTGTTTCAGTCATAATATAAACTATGATGGTAACTGATAATCGTAGAGGTACCTTTGTGATAATCACAGACAGAAGTAAATCTGTGATTTTAATGGTTTTCCTTCTTTATTGTTATCTGTTGTATTTCTGTTGTCAAATTTCTATTGAAATATAAAGCTTTTCAATGAAAAATCTGACAAAAGTTTATTTACCTTTTTAACTCATGTTGTATTAAAATTCTCTTTCAGATTATCTCGATAGTCCACATTATCCATTTGGAATCACTGTGTTTTGAATGAACTAAATCAGTGTTGCTTCATTGCAAAATTAAATATTCAAATTATGTAATCACAGGGCACTAGTTTTTCGTGACCATAGACCACGATTCTATGACAAGAATTTACTTCACACGAATTGGTATTTCGCACGAAATAATTGCTTCGGGTCGCATGCTAAGCCGGCAGGGCAGGGCTAGCCACCCGGCCTATACGAACTCACCTAATATGTTTTTCCTTTTCTCTTTACTTATACTTAATTTCTACAAGTTTAAGTAAACATTTCAATCACTTACAAATCATAGTTTTAAATGTAATCTCTAAGATGAATTTAAAAATGTACCCATTTAATTTTATTCAAGATTTCATATGAATTTAATAATTATTTAATTATAATTAAATTAGGGTCTGTGGATGATCCAATTGCTTTCTATGTAGTAGTAGTGTAGTATTGTCATTATAAAAAAAAATTAATTAAATAATTAGGGTCTGTGGATGATGATGGATAGATTTATCATATAAAGTAGTATTGTATCATATTGTAGTTAATAAAGGCACTTTTGCCCGTTAAAAAAAATATAATATATAGAATCAACTGTTTATAATATTTTTATTTGTGTATAATTTTCGGGAAAAGCCACCGCTTTCCGAAACACAGTTTTTAAATAAGTAGGTGGATTCAATCGGGTGCATGGTTGCACGAATAAAGATTTTATTCTAAAATAAAACAAATCAATCAGTTCAACTGCTTAAAAAGTGCATTTTCACTAAGCTACGAGTAAGTTGTAGTCAAAGATGTTTGCGGAATCTACTCGTACTAGGTATATAGCGTTCTTACTGGTGGAATAGTAAATTAATCGTTCGAATTGGTTTTTAAAGTAAGACTTGTTAAACTCGTAATGGTAGTGATATACTTAGTGTACGTTGTCATCGTGTCTTCGCCTTGATAGACAGTGGCAGATTTGCGTAGGTATTTGCCGCCAGTAGACTGTTGATTTTTTGCCCCAACCAAATCTTCCGCTCCAAACCGCGACGCAAATGGCAGTATAGGAAAGTTTTGGTCACTTGGATGATTGAGGACTATAATAGATCCAACCGTTTATTTTCTTTTTGACAGCACCAATAGAACGTAACTGCGTCATGTTACACTAAAGTTCACTTTTAAATGCGAGTTTTTTAAAATATGACAACTGCCAAAGTTTGCTCCTTGATCCCGTATAATAATCATCTTTGACAAATTGAGTCCATTAGTGCAGTAGTTTTTTTATAAATTACATAAAATAACAAACGTTTTTAAAAAAATACGTTCTATGGCTACACACGATAGCCATAGAACATGACGCAGTTACGTTCTATTGGTGCTGTCAAAAAGAAAATAAACGGTTGGATCTATTAATTAATATAGAACACCATTTTGTTTTAGCAATTCAAGTTATGATTATATGAATTGTATATACACAATTCTCGCGTTTATGCATCCGTACCCGGTTTCTTTACCTTCCTAAGTCGCTTATTAGTGCATCTTGTGACGCGGAGATGGTTATATGGTAATAAGATCAGGAGTGACCTTACCGACGTCCACTCGATAAAAGATTAGTAACAATGGCAGCTTTTTTACTGACATCCCGACAGAATTGACAGTCAGTTCACTGTCAAAAGAACGATTGAACTAAATGATATCTTTCGTTCACATTTTCGCATCACTAGTTCATCTTACAAGCAGACTGCACTTGGCTCCCATGGACGAAATAAAAGTACATTTTTGATTCGGGTGGCAGAAACTTCTGGTATGCCTTTTGTTCTATC
Organism: Hypomecis punctinalis; assembly: GCA_949316475.1. Classification (NCBI taxonomy): domain Eukaryota; kingdom Metazoa; phylum Arthropoda; class Insecta; order Lepidoptera; family Geometridae; genus Hypomecis; species Hypomecis punctinalis. Next base: position 16,051,666 of record OX438809.1, read on the forward strand.
TTGAAGGCATAAAAGTGTCAATATTTAACATACTACACGGGTATAAACTCGGAACGTGGTTGAAATAAGAAACCGAATAAATGCAGAAACAAACTTTGCTAAACTGCCTCGGTAGCTCAGTGGTTAGTGACCTTAACTTCTGGATTAAAGAGGTTCGATCCCCACCCAGGGCAAATATTTATGTAATAAACATAAGTTTTTGCTCTATGTCTGGGTGTTATTTACTACTTATTACTATCTATATAAGTATGTATATAAAAATAAGTAGGTATATGTAGTATCAGTCTCTGGCAACCATATCACAAGCTTTTCTTAGTTTGGTGTCAGAGGCCGTGTGTAAGATGTCCTGATTATTTCAACCGTTTAACAATGTTAATATAGTCTACGGCTACGGAATTGTACCGTAGAACTTTCAAAACGGTTACAGATTTTAAAGAAAGGTGACGTCCACAAGTGGTATATTATTCAGAGAAAAATCGAACCAAGATGATATATACATCATTTGAAAGCTTGATTTATGGGCTTCTCAAAAATATTTAATTTTGATTTTTTTTCATCCCTCCTTTTTTTTAACGTGAAAAATAAATTATTTAAAAAAAATAATATAGCTTCGTATTTTTTCTAGTTTAGCAATAATAAAGTGCTTCTATCGTTATTTTAGTTGCATTCGTAGCTGATTATTCCACGTTCATCTCTTAATTTGTTAAAATTAAAAATTATAACCTACCAGTGTGACCAGGTAGTAGGTACAATGTGACAAAAAACACTTAAAAACTGTGTCTGATTGGTAAAAATTCTTCTATTTAACAATAATGGAGGTTACTTAACCAGGGTTGCTAGAGATAAACTACCTATCGAGCTAAATATATTTATTTATCTTAATAGATACAAAATTAATTTTAAAAAACGGAGGGCTCATTTTTGTTTTTGACTGATGTAATAGACTCAGAAAAATATGAACTTTCTCGAAATGTGACGAGTGTTGTGGTTAGAATTTTTGATTATTATTATACCAGCCTCCATACATTTTGTGGACATCTCCTTTTAGAAATGTTTCAAAGTGCAAAGCGGTTAAAACCAGTGTTATCCGGTCCGGCGCCGGCCGGCGGCAGATGTGACAAATAAATATACATTTTTGTGCAGCCTTCTCTACTGCGCATAACGCAATGCGGTGGCATTAGCTGAAAGTCAGTATGGACATTTTAGCTCTCTTTTTAACCATTTTCCATAAAGGAGGAGGTTCTATGTTCGTATGTATGTATTTTTTTATGTTCGTCGATGTTTTTTCCAATTGTAAACTGATTTAAAAATAAATCTTTGTTTGGTTTGTAAAGGTATACTCCCGAAGTTTTTTTTTTACTACGTATAGGTTTGCGTTTGACTACATATTGACTGATGTTACGTTACGCAGATATGCAGTCTTGGGTGGTGGACCCATTCAAATTTTATCGAAATCGACTTAGAAAGCGGGTTTTGAAAAATCAACAATACCTATTGTAAAAATTGTATGCAGCTATCCGAGCAAACTATTCGAATTTTATACACGAAACAATCAATCGCGCACTCCGACTGACGTGCGGAATGTTCGACCGCGCAGACAACGGACCACACTCTTCAGCTGACGACGACGTATACGTACCTGGTGCGCCTTCCCCAGACCTTCTGCTTTCCGATGCAGAGAAAGAGAAGGCGGAAGATTAGGGTATATAGGCAGCCACTGAGTTGAGGCCCTGATCAGACACCACCAAGCCATGATTGGCCATCTAAGCCTAGATGGCCAACCAAAGGGGGAAGAGCTACAGACCTCCCCCTCACATTGCCCCCCAGGCAGATCCCAGGGCATCCAGTCCCCGTAAAAAGGGAGACATTGATGCTGGTATCTGGCTCCCATCAGGAAACCCGGAGGAGACGGACCACGAACGATTTAGACGCACGGACGGTTGTATCTACTCGTCAAATGGGACAACATCGCCAGACAGCAACATGTTTTTTTATACTTGATTTACTGTTAATGTTGCACGCAACAGTAAAAACACTAAATATAATCCGCAGTTGCATTCAAATTGTATAATGGCCTATGCCGACAGAAACACAAAAGAAACATGTGCATGGCTTTTAGTTAAATTGCAGTTAAAATATGCATTTTCAACACTTGGCTCCAGTTTTAGTTTTCTTTACAGCACATGTATGATCGTTGTTTTAAAGAATTTAAAAACATTAAATTAGTTTTTTTCTCTGGAATGGAGACTATGTACCATCAATCGCAGCATAAGACATCCACTGACTAGGTATAGATGGATGATTTAATCAAGCTACCGGAACACGCTAGATGCAAGCCGCTTCTAACCGGTCTTATTAAAAATTCATTGTCGAGGTGTGGCCTATGTCCAGCAGTGGACGTCCTAGGGCTAAAATGCCAAATGTACTAAAACTTAGGCAAAGTTACTGATACTTATAGCTCATCGAATGGTTGAATGACTGATGAGCAGGAAGCTGCGCTTTGTATGTGGTCTCTATTTGAGAACTAAGCCCCTACGGCCATCGCCATTCCCCAGTAAAGCGTGTCCGTACAAAGTATTGCAATTAAGGCAATAATGGCATATAGTTTTTGTTTTAGTGTTCCGTACCTCAAACGGAAAAAACGGAACCCTTATAGGATCACTTTGTTGTCCGTCTTTGTGTATGTCAAGACTCTTTATGTCGGGAACGCGTAAAGATATCGAGTTGAAATTTAAACTGTATACGTATATCTATGGTGTCTTGCAGATGTGTAAAACAAAAACTTCTCAGTTAACGTTAAAAAAGTTAGAGGTGTTTAAGTTTATGTCGTAAAAAACCGCATATTACGACACTCACAAAAATCAAAACCTACAGGGTACTTCCCGTTGACATAGAACTATGAAATTTGTCGAGAAGCATTGTTTTAGAGTATTTATCCGTATTATTAAAAAAAACAAATTGCCGTAATAACACTGATGAACATGCTAAAAATCTTAATTCTAAGCGTAACTCTGTAGCACGAAATTAATAAGCCCCAATATTAAGGTTAGCTCACACTTGCACACTGTAATCGCTCACAGCTGCGGCTTTATATTAAATGTGAAATTGCGCGGCCGAGCCGCCCTGTTACGGTGTCACCTGCATTTATTACATTAACTGCAATGCGGCTTTAAATAAGAACATTTTTCTACATTAAAACTATTCTTATTTTACGGGATTTATCACGCAATAAGATAGAAGAACGGTATATTATTCTCATTGGCACTATTTTCAAGAATACTCGTAGTTCGTCAAGCGGTGGAAATCAAATAATTAATTAAAGTAGTATTGTATATTATTGTAGATAATAAAGGCACTATTGCCCGTTAAAAAAAATATAGTTTAAGCCGCCACCCAATCTCAAAATACCTGTACAGAGCCCTTGTTAAACTGACTTTTCTCCATCAAACCTTGAAGTTGTCGAATAAAAATAAAATACACACTATTCTAAAAACTATACGGTAGGGGAATCGTTAACTCGAAACACAATTAAAAAACTTCGCTCGATAAAAATTAAACGCGAAGATACTGCTTTTTAGGACAAATTCATGATTTTTAAGAAAGTTTATTGCATTTTTGGGCACTTTTCTACACGTTTACAATTTTTTTTGAATCTGTTATTTATTCACATGAATTGAACTATGGCTTTCATCCATAAAATTTAGGAAAAAGTGGTAATATCAATTTTATATTGATTTTTGAATGCAAAAATCGGGCGAAACCGGGCGCGTATTGGTCTTCACCCGTTCAAATGAAAAATTACTCTGACACTATGGCGCCTTGAATAACACTAGAAAAACATACTTTTATAAATGCACGTAAAATTCAATTTATAATAGGTTTGTTGTAAACCTTGAAACCTGATCGTGTTTAAAGTCATAGTCCTTTCTCACAAGTGTAAACACGACTATGATACGATATTCCGTCATGGAATGCCAGTGCCTATCTTCCGGCTTTATCATCAGACCTTAAAACCTAATCGTAGTCAAAGTTCATTACAAGACTTTTCTAAGAAATCCAAAATAGCTATGATAGGATTTCCCATCATGAAGTTCCAGTTCATATCCATCCATCATCAGATCAGTTCCACAGTACCATATTATTGTATTGTCATCAGAACTACATACAACTGCCAATTTTCATTACACTACGACCCTTGGAAGATGGTTAAATTAGTTACCTTAGATTCTATTATGGTCAATTGTGGTCGTATAATAAAATATTAAATTATTCAATTGTGGTCAAAGTTCATTACAAGACTTTTCTAAGAAATCCAAAAGGACTATGATAGGATTTCCCATCATGAAATTCCAGTTCATATCTTACGGTTCCATTATCAGATCAGTCCGACAGCACCATATTACTGTATTATCATCAGAACTACATACAGCTGCCAATTTTCACTACGCTACGACCCTTGGAAGATGGTTAAATTAGTTACCTTAGATTCCATTACATACTTAGTTACATACAGGTCGACATATAAAAGCGTGTTAAAAACGTCATTACCTTTAGATGGACCAGTTGTGGCCACTGCCCCGGTTTTATTCATTTGATGTCATATTATTGCATAAATAGATTATGAACAATGTAACACTGTAAATATTATTTGTATGAAAGTCAAAGTCAAAAATTTATTTTAAAATTAAAATTGTCCACAAAATCATTACAATTCAAAGTGGCCAAAAATTACACTAAGATGACCATAACCAGTGCATATAATTATCCTAATTTCAGCCTAGGTCTATGTTCAGCAGTAGAAGTAAGTACTTAGACTAATGATGAATATAACGAGTGCACTACTTGAGATCGACATTAACAGTTTTGGCTAAGCAGTAGGTAATAGAATTTTACCACATTATGAGTTTAATTGATTTTTTACGATTCCAAATGCAACACTAATTTAATATTCAACTACAGCAAAATAATAATGAAAGTACAAGTTTTTTTTCAACTACTTAAAAATCATTCATTGATTACGATGGATTCGTTCCTCATGTTGGATACTTTTATTTGTTTATTATGTAACTTGGTATGTACAATTCAAATATAATTTTAAATCTATAAATAATTTGAAAAGAATTCTCAAATTTTTCATGAAAATACGAATGTTTAGAAGTAAAAAGAAATAATAATTCCTAACCAGTGTGTGTTACCGTATGTGTAATGAGTTGTTTGGAATTTGAATGGAATTTCACACCATTGGCTTTTCGGTGAAGGAAAACATCGTGAGGCAACCTGCATGCGTCCTTAAAACAAATTGGATGTTGTATGTGAATCCACCAACTCGTACTGTCTGCGTGGTGGATATGGCCCTTCAATATTTATAACAAATGCCAAGTTGATAATATGGCCCAATCAGCCTTCGTGGGTTATCGTGATGAGTTATGGGGTAGAAACATATACGTAGTCTCTAAGGGGGCGGGGTAGTATTTCAACTACGTTGTCCAACTAGTTGGACCACGATCCTCCACTACAGCGGTCCAACTAAATTTAAAGTCACAGTCACAAAGATCACTGTCTATTTCTGTGGTCCAAGCGTGCCGTAGTTAAACTACGGGTCTAACTGTGGGCCTTATGAGTAAGGTCAAAGTAGCCCCACGTACTATGGAGAGGACTATGTTATCTCTACGATATCGAATCAGAAATGAGAAGATTGATTAAGAACTAAAGTTACGCTACGAATACATTAAGTTAGTTATAAACATGTTTCAGATAAGAGCAAACCTAGCAGTAAATGATGAATTAAAATTATCTAAATATCGGGATTCAGGTAACGATGGTATGTAGTTTTCTTTTAGTTATTTATAAAATAAGCCCGATTACAGAGGCGCCAGCGTAACTATTTTAGCTAAATAGCGTAGTTCTGTTTCTTTTTCACTTTAGGTATTCGATAGAGAAAACGCTTATTACGTAAAGTACACCCACAAGGTGGACGGATGACCTCATCAAGACCGCATGACGCTGGATACGAGCCAGTCTTATTGGAGATCCACAACACAAGGGAGATCTATGGCTGATGGATGAGTACGAAATTATACGTAAACGGCAGTAAAGGTATATGGAAACGAAAAGCTTTGAAAACGATAACATGTACTTGTCGTTTACTATACAATAAGCCCGATTACAGAGGCGCCAGCGTAAATTTAATAGCAACGTAAAAAACGTTCTCTCTATCGAATGCCTAAAGTGAAAAAGAAACAGAACTATGCTCTTTAGCTATTATATATACGATGGCGCCTCTGTAATCAGGCTTAATATCATGGTATGGCAAAGTGAGTCTTTCATCTTTATTACATTCAAACAATTTCTAATTTTCTGTTCCAATTGCTTTAAATGTAGTAGTAGTTTAATTATGTAGAATTAGCTTAAATATTACTGTATTCTGTTGTATTTTCAGTTAATGATGTTACAGTTAAGTAGTATGAAAAATTCGAAATAGGCTTGTTTACTAAAAAAATATAATTAGTCCGTCGATAAGATTGCCAAAAAATATTAGTCACGTATTTTTTTATTTGTCAATTTAACAAAAATTGATGAAGATACAGCCCGTTGAAGTTCCGCGTGACGTCATTAATCGCTATCAAATGTATCGGCTACTGCCGTCACGAGCCCCCACTCTCAAACTTTGACAAGTTTTATCTTTGTCACTAATTGTTTCACGGACAACAGACAAAATATGTGCCTAATGTTTTTCAATAATCTAACTGACGGACTTATTATAATAATGATTTACATACCCAGTAAACATCCCTATTGAAATGTTCCGTACATTCCCTGTTATGGGACTTATTTTATTGCCGAGTAATGATTGAGGATTATATTATTTATTTTTTAATTATTATTATACATTTATTTTTGCTGTTCTTGTTTTATATTTATATGTTAGTTTTCGATACAAATAAAGCCGGAAACATATTATCGGACGCGGCTGACGGACGCGACTTAGCAATGTGCACAGTCTTAAAACATCCGGTGTGCCAGATCGCTCTCGGACGTCAGAACGCTCTTGGACGTCCGAAGGTGACGTCCGCGACTTATGTCCGATAGTGTGCACGGCTCAGTGTACTTTCATAGTCTAGGTCTCGGATGTCAGTTGCGTCCGTAAGCCGCGTCCGATAGTATGTTTCGAGCTTATAGCATACTATCGGACGCGGCTGACGAACGCGACTGACAGCCGCGACTTAGCAATGTGCACAGTCTTAAAACATCGGGTGTGCCAGATCGCTCTCGGACGTCCGAACGCTCAAGGTCGTCCGAAGGTGACGTCTGCGACATATGTCCGATAGTGTGCACGGCTCAATGTACTTTCATAGTCTAGATACCTATCAGTCGCGGCTGTCAGTCGCGTCCGTAAGCCGCGTCCGATAGTATGTTTCAAGCTTATAGCATACTATCGGACGCGGCTGACGGACGCGACTGACAGCCGCGACTTAGCAATGTGCACAGTCTTAAAACATCGGGTGTGCCAGATCGCTCTCGGACGTCCGAACGCTCAAGGTCGTCCGAAGGTGACGTCTGTGACATAATATGTCCGATAGTGTGCACGGCTCAATGTACTTTCATAATCTAGATACCTATCAGTCGCGGCTGTCAGTCGCGTCCGTAAGCCGCGTCCGATAGTATGTTTCCAGCTTAAAGTCTGTCTGTTGTCTATGTTTTTTTTTCCAGCCGCTAATATAGTGATAAACAGATATTATGCGAACAGAAGCGAAATTTCCATAGGTATCTTTCCTACTGGAGAAATGGTTAAGGAGAATATAGGCAAGTTTAATGTCTATGATTCACATTTATCTAAAGTGACACACGCTATCATCGGTGGTGGGCTGGTGGCTGTTTCTTTCGTGTTTCTATGTTCAGCAATGGTACATAGGCCTAGCCACGGAAGACCCAATCAGGATCATATCCACCACACTGGCCCGCTGGCGACGGTGCTGGTCGGTGACGCAACGGCCTAGTGGGCATAGTTTCAATCCAATTTTTTTTTGCTAGGTTTCTAGCACGGTCTATTTATTGTATAGCACTAATATACTTAATAGTGGACGTACACCTTTTCAGGGTTCCGTACCCAAAGGGTAAAAACGGGACCCTATTACTAAGACTCCGCTGTCCGTTTGTCTGTATGTCTGTTACCAGGCTGTAATTCATGAACCGTGATAGCTAGACACTTGAAATATTCACAGATTATTTAGTAGTTCAATTCAAAAATAAATAATTGCAATAAGTTACAGAGGGTTTCCATAAGGTACCCTTATGAAATAAGAAACCCTCCTTACCTTAAGTGAGTGGAAACCTAAGTGAGTGAGTTCGACTCGCACTTGGCCGGTTTTTATTTCTAAACGCTCATTAGTCTGCGCCATAGGCCTTCTTTATAGATCCTCAATCGTAACATAAATCCATAAACACCTCTAAATTCGAATAAAACGTCAATAATTTATTTTAATAATTTCAGAACGAAAACTTCCCAAGAAAAAGAAACATCAAAATCTTCGTGAAAGTAGGTATGAACATAGATTTTCAAATTGATTACTTACAGAGAAAAAACCAACTTAGTTGGCAAGAAGCAAACAATTTTCCAGTGATCAACTCCTAAGCAGGGATCCTAAGATGATGATGGTTACTGTTTTGAAAGTTACTGACATAGCGCAGCGAAATGGCAGTAAGCAAGGCACAGGGCATGGAGAGCAAATGACCGATGGGGTGGAAAAATTGTCGAGTGGAGACCACGTGTCGGCAAGCGCAGCGTAAGATATCCGTGTGGGACACGGTGGGCAGTCGGCAGACGACCTCAATCGCTGTGAATTCAAGTCGCTTCCAACCGATCTTACAGAGATCTGTAGACCTATGTCCAGCAGCAGGCCGTAAAACATTTTTTGCTCTACATTTAAACCATTCCTTGTACCACTCAAGTCATTTTCAAAAATATAACTGCGTATAAGAATTTCTTATAATATTTTTATTTGTAGTTTCAGACTCAAAAGAGGATAATGATTACGAATATGAAGGTAGAGTTTTAAATTCCACTACGAATACTAGCTCTTGCTCGCGCTTTTGACCGCGTGATATTCTGACTTGTGAACTTGTGGCAGGTGAGGTGAAAGAAGCGCGTGCAGCTGTGCCCCGGATTCAGGCTGCGAGACAGTCCGAAGTCTATCCAAGTCCGCCCCCGCGGCGTTCTTCAAGGCCTGCTCGTGAACTAGGATGACCCCCACATCATCCCATGCGTGCTGAATCCCGAGAGCATTCGGGACCGTTGCCTTATACTAAGCGCCACACAAATCGGCGGATGAGAAGTTAGCCGCAAATTACACTTCGCCGTGATTCGCTAATTTTTGCGCATGTGTGCACAATACCGAGACAAGTGGCGAAGTTTTGAGCACGGGCGTAGGGAGCGCGCGGGAGGCATGAAGTTGGCGGGCGGGTGTGCCCCAGCTTCTCGTCTCTCTAGCTCCCACGCATATTCCACGCACCTATATTTCGGCTTTTGCGCAGCGTTCTGCGCATAACTTCTCATCCGCCGATTTGTGTGGCACTTATTATACTACTTAATTTGTATATTTATCTATTTCAGAACAGGATCCCGATCTGGAAGCGGAATTCTATAAAGGTAATATAATGCTATCGGCCTTCCAAACAACTAATACATATTACTAGTAGTTGCCAAAGAGATTTTCTCCTGTTGTCTCTTCTCTCTCTTCTCTTGTCGGCAACTATTTGCTGTAGAGGAGTATGTTATACTTAACTAGCTTTTACTCGCAGCTTAAAAAGTAGCCTATTTAATACTTTTCCACCAACCTTCAAACACCCATGCAAAAAATCATGTCAATCCGTTGCTCCGTGAAAGAGTACAGATCTCGGCCGGAGATTGCCATAGGCTACTTTTTATCCCAAAAAAAGGTTCCTGTGGGAACCATTTCAGAATTTTGTAGGTACTAACAAATTCTTTACTAATATTATAAATCTCAAAGTGTGTTTTTTGGTTTAGTGAAGTGTGTTTGTTACTATTTCATACAGCAACAGAGCAACAGATAGACTTGATTTTTGGCAACGGTCGGAGATTCTCATAGGCCACTTTTTATTATGGAAATTATAAAAAATTCCATAAGAGATAGCACAAAATAGGCCGCAAGCAGAATAGTTATTTAATACAAGAGTGCAAAGTTGCTTTTTAACCGCGTGCTCAATCAAAATTGATGACGAAGGATTGTAAAATTAAATCACGAGTGCAGTGAGCACAAGGTTAAAAATATTTGCACTCGAGTGCAACACGTAACTTTTCATCCCACCTCAGCGCGGATATGACTAGTTGTCAACATATCATATTGTTTCAAATACTTCTCGCGTGATTGTTGAGGGAGAAAGCTCATTTGCGCATTATTAACAGTTTGTCGGTGTCAAATAAACTTCCTCGACGCTAGAATCACTCATTTTTGGTATTTCACTTGTTTTCAAGTTTCTTTAACATAGGTAAAGTTTTAACAATATGAGGTGAAAAGAAAATGATGCGCGCAAAGAAAAAGAAATGAAAAAAAGTACAAAAAGAAGGTTTCGAGTCTCGAGTTTGTAGCAAATGAATAAAGGTTGTATGATAAGTTCGGCACCATGAGGGTAGAAGTAAATAGGTTTAATGATGTTTTGAATTTACAAACTTAGTGCACACGATGTTCTAAATTCAATTTTATTTTATCCTCTAGCAGATAAAAAACGGCTTTTGCAGTCAGATATCGAGATATCGAATACTCTTTCCGAGATGAGAGGATGAAAAACGCCAATATTATTATTTCAGGTATACAATGTAAGCACGGAGCGAGAAAAACTATTGGCTGCCAGGAATGTTACTGTATCGGTGGACAAATCTACATCTGCTCGTTACTAAACTGCCCGTGTGAGTAAAATCTTTTTAGAGTACCTTTTATTAATCATTGTATTACCCGTAGAACGTCCTTTACTCTCGTACGCCTCTCTGTCATCGAATCTCCTCATTTCTGATTCGATCTTTTTTTTTTTTTTTTTTTTTATTTTATTTATTTCTTGTAATCAACAGCGTTAAAATTAATAATAATCTTACTAATATAGAAACACAAATAAGGCCAAAATAGATTACAATAATTTAGAGTATTATAATTTTACAAACAACATCCCAATGAAATCCCAATAAAATCCCAATAATAGTGCATGTGTGTGTGTGTGTGTATGTGTGTGTGTGTATGTGTGTGTGTGTGAGTAACACTGCAATACACGAGATCTCTTGAGAGCCAAGGTTTGCAGTGCTACTCTTGTGACTGAATATGCGTTTGTGTGTGTGAACGTGATTGTGCTTTGTATATCGTCACATCAAGATTATCTTAAGAAGTTTAAGATAACTTTAAAATTACTCACCGGACATTTGTAGCTTTTTTATCTCTTTTTTTAAAGAGGCTTTCGTTAAGCTGAATAGGTCTATCCCAGAATAGTACATATTATAAGTAAGAGCGGCGCGACAAAGGACAGAATTTTGAGCATAATTGGTATGTACAGTTGGAACGTGGAACAGAGGAGTTTTAAATCTTGTGCGGCGAATCGGTACCCTTATCGAGATACTGGACAAGAGTTCACTGCTATCAATTTTTCCTGTCATTATGTCGTGCAGGAGTACGACATCATACTGCTGACGTCGCTGCTCCAACGTACCTATGGCATAGTGTTTACAAGCCTCCGCGTACGTGTCAAAAGACCTAAAATCCTTAAAACTTAAAAATTTCAAAAACTTTTTTTGAATCGATTCCAATTTCTGGATATGGACTTTATAACATGGTGACCAAATACTGCACGCATATTCTAAAATACTTCTCACGTATGTAAAGTATAATACTTTAATACAGTCGATACTTTTGAAGGAGTTACATACTCTCTTAATAAAACCCAACTGCCTGTAAGCTTTGTCTACTATCGAGTCGATGTGCTCAATCATCGTCATCTTCGAGTCCAATCTGATACCTAGGTCCCGAATGGTGTTAATCTTTTTAATTGGAATGTTATTAAGGTAATAGATATTATGTATGGGTTTAAGTTTTCTAGTATACGTTACTTGTAGGCATTTAGCTATATTCACGGAGATTCTATTTAATGTGTAGAAGTGCGAGAGATTGTTTAAATCACTTTGGATCTTAGAACAGTCATCACTAGATTTAATTTTTAGAAAAACTTTTTTGTCATCTGCAAACATGAGATGTTTGGAATCTACTATATAATTGTTTATGTCAAAAAGATACGCTATATATAACAATGGACCTAGAATTGATCCTTGGGGAACTCCAGATCTGATAAAAACGAAGTCGCTACGCGCACTACCTATTGCTACAGCCTGTCTTCTCTTGGTGACGTACGAGCTGAGCCATCTGTGGAGATCTCCGCGGATTCCCAGCTCATAAAGCTTGTGGAGCAGGATGATGTGATCCACTTTGTCGAAAGCTTTCTCAAAATCAGTGTATATGACATCAACCTGCGACCCCTCATCCATACTTCGATATATATAATTCGTAAAGGAAGCCAGATTCGTAACAGTAGAGCGCCTAATCATGAAGCCATGCTGATTATTAGAAATAGCTTTAAATATTGTTGTGCATATGGTTTGATAAATAATCTTTTCAAAGATTTTGCTGAAACTATTTAATATAGATATGGGCCGGTAGTTTTCAACACGGCTTCTCAAACCGCCCTTGTGTATAGGCACGATCCTTGCCTCCTTCCATATCTCAGGAAATACACCGAAAACATTGACTGATAATTTAAATATTATGCAGAGCGGTTTTGACAATGTCTTTGCACACTTTTTTATGAAAACTGGAGGGATACCGTCAGTACCGGGTCCTTTCTTATCATCAATGGAACTTAACAATTTGAGTATGGTACATTCCGGTATGCTAAACGTGTGTACAGTATCCTGTGGTTCTGGATAGGATTGCAAGTAGACGTCATAAGTGGATGCGGGCTTCTGAAAAACGCTTTCAAAGAAATCATTAAATCCTGTACATATTTCTGATTCATTGTTTAAGATTTTATTACCCCATGTTAGAGTACTTGGATATCCTGAATTTCCAGCTCTCAAAGATTTCAAATACGACCACAAATGCCTTGGATCCTTTTTAAGATATAATTGCATATTCTCTTTATAAGTCTCAAAACATTTCTGTTGTACTTTCTTTTGTCGAGTACGTAGTATAGAAAACTCGTCGTAATCCCTAGGGTTTCCATATGTTTTCCATCTAGAATGTGCCTTTTTCTTGTCTTTAATAATATGAATAAGTGATCGCGAATACCAGATAGGAAAATTCCCTGAATTAGAAATATTCTTTTTCGGAACGTGATCACTTATTACCCGACGAAGATATGTATAAAACTGCTGGGTTACTTTATCAATTGAGTCCAATCCGTTTAATACCATGTCCCAATCAATTTTTGCCAGATCGTTATTTATGTTTTCATAGTTTGCTTTATAGAAACATAACTTAGATATTTTTGATCGTTTTAAATATGGCAACATTAGATCTGACGCATCTAATTCTAAACTAGGGTGAAATTTGTCTTCCTTAACTAATGAGGAGCGAGAACGAGTCACTTCTATTTGACTATCACTGAATATCAGGTCCAAAATATTACCGCTTACGTTTTTGTGTAGATTAAATTGCGAAAACCCAGAGACACTGCATGTATCAACAAGACTAATAGCCGCTTCCTGAAGTTCCGCAGATCCACGCTTGCTATAAATCGGCCCTGATGATGACCATGTTACTCCAGCTCCTGAGAGGTTGAAATCTCCACTTATTATGTAATGGTCGCTTGGACATGACGCATAGATTTTCGATAGATCGTCGGTGAAGGCGGTCAATCGGGCCGCATGATTATCGTTACCTACTACATAAGCCACACATATATGTAATTTTTTATTGTCATTAGCACCGAGCGAGCTTGATGGCACAGTCACCCAGATACATTCGAGGCCGTCGGACGTCCACTCCGGTCTTGCCTGGGCATGCATCGTGCGTCGTATGCATATGAGCGCCCCACCGCCTATAGATTTGGAGGAAGTTTCTCTGCTACGATCACATCTAAATACGTCATAACGATCATCACATATTTCTCTATTATATACACTATCGGGCAGCCAAGACTCTGTTGTCAATATGACGTCATAGTTATGCGTTAAGATGTTTTGCCTAATCTCTAATGTTTTCGTACGTAGCCCGCGAACATTTTGATAAAATAGATTTAATTTAGATGGGAGCATTATAGCGAATTGCATAAGTATGAAAGTATAGACATCGATGTACTTTACTTAAATCATATATACTTATGCAGTTCGCACCTGCTATGTAAGATAAGCCGACAATATGTTTATATGTATATGAATAGGATGTCGAGTTCACCTTGTAAGCCATGAGCTCGAAATGTATAGTAATAGATGTAAAATTCGGTAGGTGAGTACTATAGTTTGTGTAATGAATTAAATTGTATTTGTGTGGGTGTGTTGTAGTTTTGTGTGTGATGCACATTTGTGAGAGATGGAATGCACTACTTATTTCTCTTAATGTTATATAATTAAACAGCGATTGTAACATCAAAGAAATTAATATGTTTACGTTAAATACTTTAACGGTAATGCTTCGTATATATGCGGTATAAATACATTTAATGTGTTCAGACTTGTAGACAATGTGTACCAACCATTTATATAAAAGTAGTAAGCCGTAATAAAGAAAGTAAATAGCACACACTTCTATTTTTCTAAAAAGCAATATTGGGATTGTTTTTTTAATTTTTAACGGGTATTCACTGCTGACTAGTAGTACACACAAAATCAAACTAAATTTATTTAAAGTAAGTTGAGATACGAGACACCATGCTATGAAAAATGACAAAAATGTTTCGACAACTAGACAACTTTCACCAGATCTTTTAGTGATCCCATCGCAATCACAGGAGATTCCTCGTTTTTTCGTAAAAAAATGTTGCAATTTCTAACCCAGACAAATTTGTAAGACTTGTCTGTGGCACGCTTTTTAGTAGCATTAAGAAGTTGTTTATTAAGAGGGGTTAGATGCTCGTTCACGAAGAATCTCCTGTCCGCTCCGCCGAGGCCTAGGTTCTGCGTGGTAATGCCCTTAGTTTTACGAAGTCCGGAAATGATCTGATCTTTAAGTAATCTCGACTGAAGTTTCACAACAATGGGTTTGGGTCTGCTTTCTATTTTCCGCATGGGCTGGACTCGGTGCGCCGATTCAATTTGAGAACGCTGCAGCGGGACACCTGCGTGAGTGGCGATCCTTACAACCAATTCGACAGGTGATTCGTTCGGAGACTCAGGGAGACCGACAATTTCTATGTTGGACATACGCGCAAGTTGTTGTTGTTTATTTATTAGTGATTCTAGGTCTGATATTTTACTGCTATCGGCTTCTGATTTTCTCTGGAGGATTTCAAAGTCTTTACGTAGTGCGTCGTGTTCTTCTCTGAGCTTTGCTTGCGAGTTTTCAAGACGATCATATTTAGCAGACATAGTCGTCAACTCTTTATGGAATTCGGTTGTTAATGAGCGTTCCAGGTCCTTCAATTTAGTGTCCAACATTCGCTCGATATGCGCCAGTATGTTTCCGTCATCATTGGATTCAAAGTTGCTATCCTTATCGGAGCTCGTGTCCGCGGTGGGCGAGCCCACGGCGGGGCGCTTGGACGCGCGTGAAGATGCACCTGCAGTTTTAGCAGTTTTCGCTGACGTGCCTGGCGTGCCGGTCGCGGCCTCGGCCGGTGCATTTTGCCGGCAGACGGGACATTTCCAGTTTAAATATTTAGTTAGATCCGATGCCGGTATTTTGATACAAATATTATGATAGACTGTTTTGCAGATTACACAGGATATTTGATCCGCTTTGGATACTTCCTTCTTACAAGTCGCGCAATTACGTTTCATTGTGATAATCCGCGTAATTGATCAGATAAAAGTACAATCGGTGAGAAAAACTCCACCTGTTATCAGTGTCGGCTATGTGCGAGCGAGATCCAACAATCTATATACGCCTTAGTGTAACAAGGACAGTGCAATTGCAGTTTAACCGTCCGACCGGTACCCTCTTGTAAGTAATAAACAAGTAGTCAGCTGTTTTATCCAATAATTATCTTGCGATATCTTCGGAGATACGAATTAGTTATTAAGGTTTATTATCATACCTTATCCGCTATTGTTTGCTGGTAACGAAGATATAAATACTTTGCACTTTTCTTCACTGTTTACTAGTGTTTAGGATTTATTATGCAGCATGACTTCAAGCATAGTTATGTCCATAGCTCGTCGTTGAGCTTAACTATAAGGCATATAGTGAAAGACCACGTCGCAGGGCTATTAGTTACTAATATAGAATGGTTGAAAACTCTTTAAAAGACTTTAGTTTTCTATCGCCTATGTTTGCTGAATTAAGAACCTATGTGTTATGTTTTTGCAGATGTCGATGAGGTACCAGTAGCAATCGCCCGATACAATGGTAGGTACATATACAATATATTAATTAGTTTCGTTTTCGATTCGTATTCGATTCCACCATAGATCTCGCGATCTAACGGAGATGTAAATTCGCACGATACTGTTCGTAATATCACGACTTCGTCTTACGCTAGTAATTTTTCGCGTAATATAAATGAACCTTTTGTATGAATTGATTTGTTTGTTATGAACTTAATTTGTGTGTTTCGACAATTTGACCTTTGGATCAAAATCCTACCTTCCCGTACTCGGGGAAAGGAGACGACCCAGGGCGTGCACATCAGGCTTCATTGGAGGGTCGAGGTCAATGTGGGTTTATTGTGTTCGTCTCTAGTGCCGAAAGTATAATTAAGCGCCGACACAGCCCCCTGACGGAAACAGCCGTCATACATACCGACTTAGATATTTACATTAAATAATTCACAATGACCCGTTTTCTCGAATCTCGACGTTATATCGTGTCGACGTTTTAGTCGGCTCACAGTCGCCTTATATACGACTAACAAAAAAGCCTGCCGACTACGTCTCTTGGGCAGGGTTTTGGTTCGGACACTTTTTTTCACGATTGTGACTCTATAGATATTTGCTCGAAGAATAAAAATGAAAAAACATCGATCCGAGCGCTCTATTCGATTTTTGAATGTAGATTGTTATAACTGATATCGGTTGCTATTTTTGCCGAAAAAAATTATGTACCTATTATGGAATTTATTTTTTAATCTAAATTGATTGCGCAAAATTGCAAAGAAGGGACTATAAACGAGTCGCCAGATAAATGCAGTACGTGCAAGTGTGAAAATAGGAAATATATCTCTTCTAACCAGCCTTGTAACCAGAACACGTGAGTTTTTTTCTGGAAACAAATTCACTATAGAAGAAACCTGAAATTCGAGTAAAAATTACCTATTTATTCATTGTTATCACTGATAAGTTACAATATTGTACGGGGCAGCTATTTTTTTTTATTTCACTTAGTAAAAGTGGTTCATAATGGAGGATTGAGTCATTCATCTCCTTTCGGTGTTGCACCTACAACTATTTTGATCAATTCTGTAAATAATGATCTGAATCATCTTCTACTTTATATACCTACTACACTTTCTCAGATTTACCCAGCTGAGAATTTAAATTTCAGTGGTTAAATTAGAATACAAGCACTGCAACCCTCGAAAATGGCACCCCTTGACTGAAAACACTTCTTGCAAGCAGTGCGTTTGTGTCGACGGCGAGCAGGCCTTCTGCTATCTCAACTTCTGCAAGACGAGGTTCAGAAGTATTAATGATGAAAAACTCCACCCATTACATGGTAATAATATTATAATATTACAAAATTATATCGCAATAAATTGCCAAATAATTTAAATGTTAATAAAAAGAAAACTGTTTCATAAAATTATTAAAAATTATCCTTTTATCCTAATGATATTACACATTGGACATTTTTTAACGATAATTTATTAATTATGACATCCTACTTCCTACTAATTTTATAAACGTGAAAGTTTGTGAGGATGGATGGATGGATGGATGGATGGATGTATGGATGTTTGTTACTCTTTCACGCAAAAACTACTGAACAGATTGAGATGAAACTTTGCAATAATAAAGCTTATATATCAGAATAACACATAGGCTATAAATTATAATGATATATTGCGTATGCGGGCGAAGCCGTGGGTAAAAACTAGTAAGGACATAATTATTGATATCCATGTGTATGTAATTATGTACAAAACATGTTGATTATGAACCGCATGTAAATATTACGTTATGTTTCAAGAAATGATTGAGTATTGCGTATTAATATTTTATAGTAATACTAACTTTTTCCCGCGACTTTGCCCGCGTTTTTTGATTTTTATGCTGTTTCTTGGGAATCTTTTATTGTTCCATAACAAAAAGTAGCTTTATATGTCACTTTCATATTTTTGAATTATATTTGCTCTGTTGCTGCGTGAAAGAGTAACAAATAATCCTACAATAGGGTAAAACTATACAATACGCCCCAGCAGACAAGACGCCCCACAGCTCTCACACTCACACAGTTGCAGATAGGCGACACACAAAGGCATACATGCATGGCCGCCAGTATTTGTTCAACTTTTCTGACGCAAGCCTGTGATTTTTGCATTTATTTTTGAAATAGTGATAAAATCAGTAAATCAGTCCTTGAACCATATTGTGGTAAGTACCATACAAATTTTCTAATCTAATGTGCTGTTTTTATTTTCAAAATTACAATGAAAAATACCAAATCTTTGATAAATATCCTACAAATTGGCGTGTTATTAACAATTATTAACGTTTAATGGCGTTGGTTTTTGAGGTGGGGCATTTTGTAATTAGATATTTGCAAGATGCCCCAGTTACCAAGGGGTAATACGCCTCAATTTTGGTGTCTAAAAATAATACGTATTTCTAACTTTTTTCGGATAAACATAACGTGGGAGCTATCAGATTCATAGGAAATGAACAAAATGGGAGCTCCTATTTTGTCAGACCTTTAAACACGTTAAAAAATAATTAATAACAACAAGGTATGATTGCTGTGGTGGTGACATTGATAGATATTTTGGAAAAATCATCAGAACAGCTATTGGCTCTTCCGGCACCGCCAACACAAGCACTCATCAAATAATATGCACTCAGCCATCGACTTCTAAGACCCCAGAACAGGATACCAACAAAAGTTTTGACAAAAATCCATCCTGTGTCAAAGCTACCCAGCAATGAATTTAAAGAAAAAACTAAAAGTGGTGATCCTGACATCCACAGAAAATATTCAAAAACGAAAACCAACGAAAAAAGTAATTTTTTCAAAGAAAAATAAAATAAGAAAGTTTTACAAGATATGAAAGGAAAAAAGCCAGCAAATAAAAAACTAAACAAAAAACCTAAACTTATATCATCAGATGGCAATGTACTGTATCAGCCTTTTAATAAACTACTACAGGCTACTACGTAGGCCACGAAGGGTGATGGCAATACTGAAGAAGAAAAGAAGCGAAAGAGTTCTGATGGAGAAATATCCGCAGAGGACGAAGAGAGTAGATGTGTAGAATGCACGGAAAAATATTTTAAAACAACATCAAGAGAGGATAAAGTACGCCTCGTGCACTTTTTGGTTGCACAATTTCTGTAGAATTTATAAACCGCTATGTAATAGCTGTGAAAAAAAGGCGAGAAGAGAAAAAAATTGAAAGAAGAAATGGAGTAGAATTAAAGAATGAGATAAGTTAGAAATGTGTGATTTGCAAGTTGATCTCTAGTAAAATAATTTCTGAAATATTAATAATGCATTTATAATAGATTAATAATAAATTATAAAGTGGATATTTAGCTTAACTATAAAATAAAATATATAAATAAGCAATAAAATATGTTATTATTTAAGATTTGTTTGTTCTTTTACACTGGGGCATTTTGTAATACAAGTGAGGCATCTTGTCAAGCAATGTCAATACAAAACGCCCCACTTAAGGTTTTTAAAATACCATCATTGTATTTAACTGATCATTCAAAAACGCCAAATAATTATGTCAAATCATTCATAAATTATTGCTTTTTCATTTAACGCAACAAAATTTAGCAAATGCTTTATAATAAGGTTTTATCGATATTTAAAAAAAAGTGGGGCGTATTGTATAGTTTTACCCTATTACTTCGCCAATTATGAACCGATTTTGATGATTCTTTTTTTGGTAGATCATAATTCAGAGGTCTCATTTAAATTTCATTGAAATTGGCTAAGTTGTTTTTGAAAATTCAACAAAAATAAATTAATGGTAATAAATGGTAACATCGATTTGAACGAACTACTTTTAGAATTTTTTACACGATTTAAGTCGTATTTGCCAAATTTGGCGAAAAAATTAAAAATAATAATCTATAGGTATGTTGTGTTGTGTTGCGTTATAAGCCGCGCCACACAAGTTGGCGGATGTGAAGTTAGCATTTTATATTAACAAGTTTTTTTTGTAGGTATAGCTACTCTCAGTGACCGGTCATTTTTATCCAGACCGGCTTCATCTCTCTTGGATGGGCGTAATGACTTGGGAATATTTCTGCAGCTCAGATCAAAAAATAGTAAGCTATGTACCTTAACTTTTTATTTTTTGTCTCATGTACAATTTGTAAGATAGGTCGTCAAACCCGAAAAAAGAGCGCCCCAATTAATTTCTGAAGTACAAGTACCTATACGCAATATATCTAAACTTCTAACTATCTGAGTTTATAGATCATATTAATAATTATTAAAAACTTTCTACCGATATTATTTTAATAACTCACTGTGGTCAAAATAATTTTGAATTTGATCATTTTTGGAGTTTCAAACAATGAGTGAGTTGACAATTCATTTTTTAAACTTGCAAGTTGGACACATCTCTTAGAAATATATCACCACTTAGAAACATATTTCTTCGACAATTGACAATATTTCGTCTTTTATAATTATTACTCTTTGCATTGTTTGGAGCGGGCCGAATGGGGACCTTCAAAAAGAGTCTTGGGCGATTCCTCCCGCGGGCCCAACCGCTTGCGGGGCGAAACGCCGCAATACTCTTTTCTAAGCTTCTTTACATTGATACAGGGAAATACTCAATCAAAATGAAAGAAAGGACTCAGCGAGAATTGGGGCTGCGTAGCGTCGACAAAACTATCGCCGTAACTAATAGAACCAATCTTTGGCCTTGCAAGCTGAACCAATACTTCTCTCTGGGGTCGGACAAGGCATGCAGAGCATGCTGGTGCGATGAAAACGCGGAATGGATCTGTTGGCATACTAAAGGCCCTTGTGCGAGTAAGTTATCACACGGTCTCTGATCCAAAACTAAGCAAAGCTTGTGATATGGCTGCTAAAATTGATATACCTACTACTAAAATCCGTGGTGGTCAAGAGGTAGTGACACCCGCCTTACAATCGTGAGGTCGTGGGTTCAAATCCCTGGTCCCGTACCAATGAGTTCTTTGGAATTTATGTACGGAATTTCACATCACTGGTTTTTCGGTGAAGGAAGACATCGTGAGGCAAGCTGCGTTGTCCAATACGTCCGTAGAAGAAATTCGATGGCGTATGTGAACCCACCAACCCGCACTGGGCCAGCGTGATGGATATGGCCCAATCACCCTTCGTGGGTAGGCCTACGTCCTGCAGTGGACTATTAAAAAGGCTGGTACAGTACAGTACTACTAAAATATATTTTTAGATCACTTCACTATTATCATCACTACATAGTATAAAACAAAGTCGCTTCCCGCTGTCTTTAAAACTTTTTAGGTTTTTTTTAATAGATAGAGTGATTCAAGAGGAAGGTTTATATGTAGAAGGAAAGAATGAAGGACAAAGCCGGGGCGGGTCACTAGTACATACTAATATAGATAATACCTAAACAACACCCAGACACAGAGCAAACACCTTTGTTCATCATATAAAATTATTGCCCTGGGTCGGAATCGAACCCACTCCTCTTTGATCTAGGGTCACTAACCACTAAGCCACCGAGGCAGAGAGGAGATATTTAATAATAATAAATAAATAAATCGTTTATTTCCAAAAAAGTCTTCCTTTCAGCCTTAGGAAGTTAGGATATCCACTGGACATAATCTTCCTTAAAGATTTCCAATAAGACAGGTTGTAAGCGACTTTCGGCCAGCGCAATTCTACGGTCTTTATGAAGTCATCTATGTTATAGGTCGAAGTTAGCTACAAGCTGCGCAAAACCCAATGCTCGCAGTTATGTGATGCGCAGCTTGCAGTTAACTTCAGAGTCGTCAAATAGCTCAGAAAATGCGAAAACACTGGTCGATTCACGAGACCGTAGAATAGCGCTGGATATACTTACGCTTCGGCGTATAAAATATATTTTACGCTTGCTACAAAGTCGAAAAGTTCCCCACTCGAGATCTTGTCGTAAATACTATGTGCCCTGCACACTATCGCTTCAATTTGCCAATCCGAAACAATTTGACGCCTTCGATGACAACTTTAACAAAGAACTCACTTTCATTTTATGTTTTAGGTTACTGTAAGTATATACGAGTTCCAGAATGAGCTTTTACTACATTTAAACTACATTTAAGTGTTATTGGGTAAGCGCTATATTTATAAAACATCTACAAATTCTTATTTGGTCACTTCTTAATGTTTTATCTTTTTCAGTAAGTGTTATTAAAATATTAATAATACAGCAGCACACCTCTCAACACTCTAAGCCGTCCACACCAATGTTGCCCCTCCGATGCCAACATACGGTAGACTTTATGGGGGGCTCATTTAGTGGACGGCAAGTCACCACCCTCCTTAATATTTTGAAATAAGGCAGCACTTGGCGGGCGCCGACCCTCATTCGATAGACTGGTTTTGTAAATCATCCAGAAGTTCTCTACAATAGCCCGTTATTTTTTTAATTAATTACTCACAATAGGTTTCGTTGTACCATCATCCCAACTATATAGCTAAATGATGTATTAAAAGGGGCCTCTCAGTGTTGGCTTCGGCTCCACTGATGCCCATCAAAGAACCGGGCCTGACCCGAGAGATTTATCGAATAAAGTGAAATTAATAATACTAATAACAGTAAATAAAATGTATAGGTATACATAGAAATCTAATCAAATAACCCGCCTTTCATCGTTCCTGGTGCAAGGTGCCCATAACGCCTGGAAGAGATCGCATCCAGCGATAAGGCCGCCTTCTGTTACACTAGCTTAAGTATTTTTTTGTATTACTGTTTGTTTTATTTATTTTTTGTGTACAATAAAATGTTTTCTATTCTATGCTATTCTAACGCTTGCCGCAATGCCGCGTTGGATTCCGATGGACATTCTTTGCACCAGAAACGAGGTAGAACGGGAGTCACCTCCTCTTTCCCGAATCCTGCGCCCTATTTCTGACAATTCTAATTAAACATACAAAATAGTTTATACTTAGGTATGTGAAAAGAAACATGTTAACATATTGAATTTATGTTGAATCCCTGCCTGCTGTTTTAGAGTGAGAGGTGATGCAGCAGTCAGTGCCTTTCCCTATTTTTACTATTTAAAACAACAAACAAACAAACAATAATTAATCGAAGCGAAGCGAAGATCTTCGTTTTAAGACGGCGATTTTGCTTTCGTCTGACCAGATGTTGGTTTTCGTCTGCAGGTCGCATTTTTTAATCAATCTCGACTAAACTTGGTACATACTCGTAGGTTATGTATATTAATAGATTATTTGCCATCGGCGATTTTTGATTGGTTCCTTTAAAAAGGGGGGAAAATTGCTGTTGCGCTATTTATATTTCGCGTGCTTTTTCGATAATATTTGGCAAGATTGGCTTGGCAAGACCGGTTGGCTGGTCTTGGCTTTGTTGAGCCTGAAACAATGGCGTTAGTGGGAGGGGACGCAATAGGGGGGAGTAACTGGGGATAGGGGGGAAGGATGGGTTGGCTTTGTGGAAGAGTGCGAGTACCCAGGACGCCCGCGAGAGCGAGCGGCATCTCTACACCCTTTCAGCCTGTTAGCCATCACGGCCATCATGGCGTTGGTGGACTGTATCTTCTTACTCTTAACGAAAGACCTCATACAGGATCGCCTACGTCCACTTCGCTTTCCTCCAGGAAAAGATCTCGAGGGAGTGAGAGAGGGAGGGTGCTACGTTCGTTTGGAAACGTCCAGCGTAGGTGAGGGTGTGGCCCGTTGTCTGTGCGGTCATACCACAAACTCCGTCACCATTTGAATGAAGATTCAGTTAAAGAGATTTGTCGCGAGATCTACTGTTCGGAGGAGTACTAGTATTAATGTTCTTTATATGTACAACGAAACCCTCAGATGATAAGAAGGGCTGCCACCCTGGTGACACAGTCAAGAACTTGCTGACTCCATGCAGCCTGTGCTATTGCGGCATCAATGGCATCTACTTGTGCACCACTGACGAAAATTGCGCTTTTCATATAAGGAGACTGCGAAACGATATTGGTAATTAGTTAAATATTAAGAACATCTTACACATGATCCCTGAGTAAGCAAAGCTTGTAAGATGGCTGCCAGAGACTGATACCAATACGTATATTTACTCGTAAATAACTAAGAACTTATTAATAAATGCTAAAACTATGCCAAATGTTTTGTAATTTAGATATTTAGTTTTAGTTCTAAATATTAAAATGTTGTAATAATAAAATCGACTCCTAAGTGTACTGAGAGTATTTTTTTATGCAATCATTGTACCACATTTGGCCACTAACTCGCCTGATGGAAAGCGAAGTTGTAGCCGAAGATTGGAGTATGTAGACCTAGAAGAAATCTATTCACTCCAGACTTGAAGATGTCTAAATTATAATAGTCATGAAACAAAGACAAGCATGGCATTCCAATCCCTGGCAATCAGCATTATGAAGGAAGAAGCGAATCGCTTAGTACGAGCAGGTGGCACGACGACTATGTAAGGATGCTATTTCTTAACCATAGGTACCTAACTTATTCTTCACCTTCAAGGTTAGTAGGTACATGGATGAGCCAATAGTTTTTTTATGTATCTAGTAGTAACTTTCTTTTTGTGATTAACATTTCAAAAATTGACGCGTTCGCAGTATTTGAACCTGCATCTCTCTGGGATTCCGGCCCAGATGCTTTGTCCAAATTAAACTAGAACGCTGTCTGCGAAAACGTCAAATGATTGAAAGTGTTTTCACAATGAAAATCATTTCATTATCTAGTAGTAGTCTTAGTATGTAGTATTGTATTTTTATGGAGTTAGTAATGTTAACTAATATGTATTTTTTATTGGTAATTTTCTAATTTTTGCAATAATGTTTTTCAGCAAAGAGCAATTGTGACAGCATCAAGTGTTTGAACCAATGTCAGAAGAAGAATTATTATTTAGGCCTGTGCCCTAAAACTGGCTGCACTTGTCTTGAATAAACTTTTTATCAATAAAATATTGATATTATGCTATAAACATTTTTCTTAATTACGAGCCAAATATACCACACCATCATTATCATTGTGTCAGTCGAGTATTCTCCACATATTAATAAGGCCAAGAGTGAATGATATCCCAAAAATATTTAAGGTTACTGGTTTTGCACATCTGATAGTTTGTCTCATCAATTTTAGCTAATATATACTCATTTATATAAATACGTCTTTTTAACTAACACTATTTTGTTTTTTGAAGTGCACCTTTTCTACGAGGGAGAATAGACATGATGACTAAAAAAATTGTTAGTCCTTCAGACAAAAGAAAAAATACGTGTCCAATATTTTTTGATAATTAACTCACGGACCAATATATCTAATATATATACTAATATATAATATTTTTAGTGGATACATCCTTATCCACTAATAGGAGCTCCGAGATTTCCAGGGTAGCGCACCAGAGCTCTAAGCATACCTTCTCTAGCCTCTGAAATTCTTTTTATCGTGCTTCACACACTAGGTGTATAGAAACTTTCTTTCAACTTTCTTAGCTTCAAATCCTACGAACGCGTCAATTTTTGAAATGTTAATCACAAAAAGAAAGTTTCTATACACCTAGTGTATAATAAAAATAATTTCATTGATTAAGCAATGCGTCATTTCTCGTTAATGGTAAGAAGTTCTAATAATTTCAAATTAAGTGACTGACTGGTTTAAAGCAGTTCTCACAAATGGCGCTTCCAACAATGTAGTAGTTGGTAAAAATGATAAACATTTTCACTAATTCTGCGCCTTCGCAGAGAGCGTTTTAGCTTAATTGGACAAAACATCTGGGCCGGAATCCCAGAGGATTCAGGTTCAAATCCTGCGAACGCGTCAATTTTTGAAATGTTTATCACAAAAAGAAAGTTTCTCCAGCCTCTGACTCGAGCATCGAGTCTCTCTCGAGTATCTGATCCTAGGTGTATTTCGAATGGCTCTGATGCCGGAGCTATAGAATATGGCATCGACATCCCCTGTCTATTGTAAGAGCCTACTGAAAGGAGGCCTCTGGGCTTGCGGGTGGTTGAAGATGGGGCTCTTGCCATCAAACGGGCCAGGAAAGGACGTCAACGGTGTGTGGCCACATTGTCGTAGAGGATCGGGTTCGAGAAATTAAACAAAGTTTTGGGAGCTTCGGTGCGTTCCCCTGGAGACCCCGGAGCTTCCAGCAGGGCACAAAAACCGGCCATTGAGGTGTTATAGTGGGTACAATCCCATATAACCCGGTTGTACCCCAAAACAGTCGGGAATATTGCAAAGATTTTGCCCTAGTAAAAGAAATGGTTGTCTGTAAAGTTGGTTACGGACGATAATCGTCGGGATCGTGCCTCTCGATCGCTTGTTCGTCGCTCTCCCTTGCACGCTCGGCTCAGGTGGAACGTGACAATGCTTTTTCGTGTGTGCCGACGTTCATCGATTTATAAGACGTTATCACATCAAAAGGTCATATCCACCCATAGAAACAGAACTAAAGTAATAGAAACCGTACTAAAATAGCAAGAAATAAACATAAATAGCAAGTAATTTAAAAGGTGCTAGAGAAAGATGCACATACACCCGAACTTAAGTAATTTTGAAGGGTTTCACAAACTAGTATTGAGCTATCTCGGCCAAATTAAATAAGGTAAAAGTAGGAAGGAACAATGATCAGAGATTTGAACCTTACTGGAACTAGAGGGTTCAAATTTCCGATCATATCGCAAAAGACAAAGTGGAACCACTTTTAATCATTTTGACATTCCAACTAATGATTTTGACGTATGCCGAAATACAATGCGTTTTTCTTCTTCTACTCACTCTCGCGTATTATTTGCTGTATAACCAGATATGAATAAGACTGCTGTAACATGGTTTTTATTTGAGCATAATTTAGATATTTAATAAAGATATTCTATTACTTTAGTTCTAATTCTATGTATCCAACGCTGATCCCATGCGGGCTAATATATACGTGTGTCTATAGACACACCTCATATAATATCACCGTAATTTCCAAAGAAATAGACAACATTTTCTTACGTCCGTTCACGAAACTCCGAAGTTTATTCCGAAAGTTCCCGAAGCTTATTTTGTTTCTAAATTAGTTTCCTTTTTATTTCAGCAACTTCCGTTATTATAGTTTACAAGTTAATTATCGAGACTTTTGAGAGTTTAATAAGCTAAGTTCCGTTTAAGGAAGTAAAGTCGCAAATTGCTTGCAAAGTTTAGTTATTAGTTTTGATTACATCGCAACAAGAGATTATGATTTTCAAACATAGTCCTAAAAGGAAGACAAAGGAATCTGTTCCAGTTTTTAGCGGCTTTTCAGTTTTGTTTACAGCTGTCTCACTTCCACGTTTGCAAGTTTAGTATACAATTGTAAACGTCGTAGGTATGACTCGAAGTTAGCTACAAGCTGCGCAATATCCAATCAACACGCAGCTTTATGTGAGCTTCAGTCAGGATTGGATGGATATTGTGCAGTTTGTAGCTAACTTCACATCCGCCGACTTGTTGTATGACTCGATCTATTACCATTGAATTTCTAAACCCTTCGTGGGTAGGCCTACGCCCTGCAGTGAACTATTAAAAAGGCTGGTAAAGTACAGTACAGAATTTCTAAAAACCTTGTGTAGCATTTATCAATTGAATGGTATACCTACATCGATTCAAGCGATAGGCAACGAAACCTTGACTGAGTCGAAGCTGCAGTCTCGAGCATCGACGTAGGGTGGCGTGTCTGTCAGCCTACTATCGGATACACTTCGGTGAGTGCGCCCAGGAGTTGCACAATCTAGTCCTACCTGCCCCTTTCTTCTATCGTACGGCTAGATAGTTTGCACGGGTCGGTGTAGTAATTCTCACCATATTGTAGATTATTCCTAAAGGGTTCTGCCGATTTCAATACATTTTTTTATTTACAGGTTAACAGCCCAAAAAATCTAATTAAACCTAACTGTACAAATACATATAAACATCCTATAATCATACTAATATTATAAATCCAAAAAGTTTGTTGGTTTGTTCCTCTTTCACGCAGCAACGGAGCAACGGATTGACTTGATTTTTGGCGTGGATATAGTCCAGGGGCCGGAAAGTGACATAGGCTTGTTTTTATCCCGAAAAAGTAAGAGGTTCCTGTGGGATAGCACAAAAGTCAAAATACCACGCGGTCGGAACCGCGCGCAAAAGCTAGTTATTTATAAATAAATATAAATGGGAATAAGTACCTCTAAAGTATGACCTGCCAAACAAAAAAAGAATCATCATCGGTCGGCTCATGAATGAGGCAGTAATCGCGTAACATACATACAATAAAAAACCGGACAAGTGCGAATCAGGCTCTCACATCGAGGGTTCCGTACAAACATATTGACAAAATAATAAAAACCTGTTTTAGCATGTGCTAATGAAGTTATTTTATATGATACCTTACATGATACGATTTACTCACTTTGAATTTTTAACCCATATTTTGTGAATTTTGAGGCCCTATTTATATGTGATTTAAATAAAAATGTACAGTTTTCAGATTTATTCCTATATGTGTACTCTGAGACAATGCTCTTCGCCAAATTTCATAGTTATAAACGGGAAGTACCCTGTAGGTTTTGATTTTTGTGAGCGTTAAAATATGCATTTTTTACGACATAAACAGCTCTAACTTTTTTATACAGTAACTGAGAAGCTTTTCTTTTACACAACTGCAATAATTCATAGGTTTACGTATATAGTTTAAATTTCAACTTGATATCTTTACGCGTTCCCGAGATAAAGAGTCTTGACATACACCCAGGCGGACAGACGGACAGACGCACAGACGGACAGACGGACAGACGGACAACAAAGTGATCCTATAAGGGTTCCGTTTTTTCCTTTTGAGGTACGGAACCCTAAAAATTACATACAGACAAATTGAGGACCTCCTTTTTTTTGAGAAAATAAGAAAAGACGAAGCATTTTTATAGTAGTTCCTTTGAACCATGTACTAAAAGCTCTACAATTTGCGGTAATAAACTGTAGAGCACAACTATTTAGCTTTATTTGCTGTAGCCAGACTAGCACTTAGCCTGATGAGGTATTAAAACTCGGGTAATCTGAACTAGGTACTAAAGAATTTTCATCATTTAAATTTATACTCGTTAACTTTACGCGTTCTTGTGATAAAGGGTACATACATACGGACAGATGGACAACAAAGTGATCCTATAAGGGTTCCGTTTTTTTCCTTTTGAGGTACGAAACCCTAAAAATACATACAGGCGGACATACTACCTCCTCGTTTTTGGAAGTCGGTAAAAATACGTAGGTATCTGTACTGTACTGTACTAGCCTTTTTAATAGTCCACTGCAGGACGTAGGCCTACCCACGAAGGGTGATTGGGCCATATCCACCACGCTGGCCCAGTGCGGGTTGGTGGATTAACATACGCCATCGAATTTCTTCTACGGACGTATGCAGGTTGCCTCACGATGTTTTCCTTCACCGAAAAGCCAATGATGTGAAATTCCGTACATAAGTTCCAAAGAAACTCATTGGTACGGGATCGGGATTTGAACCCACGACCTCACGATTTCAGGTCGGGAGTTACTACCACTAGACCACCACGGATTTTTTTTCACCACGTAGGTATCTAATATTTTTGATTTATGACGGACTAATTAGGGTTAATTTTTTAGTTGCCTCGCCTATTATGTCGGCACTTCAAGCTTAAAAAGATTGTGCCAAGTGGGAAGTAAGGTATGAAATTCGTCTCCAAAATCGCAGCAGAGATAACACGGCTCTTCTATAAATTATTTATTAGCTTGCTGCTCGCCTCGTGACAATTTATTCTTCTGAATAAATACGCTCTCATTTGAATAATCTTAAAAATAAAGCTTTATTGTTACAGCTGTCTGCTGCGTAAAATGTACCTACTGTTTTAGATTTGCTTCGAACAGAATTTAGATGAAAGCCTCGGTTTTCTATGATTATAGCTATAAATATCACAGCTGTTTTATTGTATGCTGGATTGTATAACAAATTCCTGAAATATCATAGCTATTTTTGACCGACGAACCACCGGAGGAGGTATAGAATTCGACGCGTATATTTTTTTTATGTATAACCACGCATAACTTTTTTCATAGTAGTTCGATTTCAATAACTATTTTTTTATTGGAAAGAATATACTTCGAAATTGGTTCCATTTAAATTTTATCGAAATTGGCTGAGCCATTTTTGATAAATCAACAATAATGTGAAAAATGATACATCGATCCGTGCATAATATTTGCGTTCTAGCGATGCGTCTCGGCTTCGCACAGGTTTATTATACATATAAACATTTATCTTGAATTACTCTATCTATTAAAACAAACTGCATCAAAATCCGTTGCGTAGTTTTAAAGATATAAGCATACACGGGGACAGACAGCGGAAAGCGACTTTGTTTTATACTATGTAATGATTCTGTACACGGGTGAAGTCGGTCATGCTATTTTTTGCAAAAAATAATTATATGATACTTGCTTCTATTTTAGGAAGAGTAGAGCAAAGTGAATGCCAGAAATTCGCTCAATTGCGCTCCAAGCAGTGCCGAAGCCATCAACTAAAAGGCAATCAATCAATAATTCATGCATAAAATGCCCTTTTCACCTATATTATACTATCATTATGCAAAATTAGGAAAATATTATTATTTTATGGGTAATCTCAGGAATGGTATCTACCATTACCGTGACCAGGTAATTAATTAGGGTAATTTTTGGTAAGGCTTGCTTGGTAAAAAAATTACCCAAATGAATTACCTGGTGGTTTTTAGTTAGTTTTACATAAAATATAAAATTTTTAACTTAGGTACGCATAACCTCTAAAGGACGACTTTAGCACAAAGATAGTTTTACAATGGATGCTTCAATTGTAGAACTTGTTTTTACTTACTCCAAATTCGCAAAAAAAAATTGTATAGAAGGAGTGGAGTTGTGGAGTTGCCCTCGTGTTGCTGTGGCTTGATTGAAGAAGTGTACCATGTTTTAATGGAATGTGCCTGGAACCAAGGACTGCGTCGTCAACTCTTTGATAGTAATAATGTTATCTGGCAAGTGGGAGGCTGTAATAGCGTGTTATCTACACCGGATTCAAAGGACGTCAGAGGGCTGTACAACGCATACCGTGCAGCTCTTGCAGAACGCAATCAACTGCTAATTTAAAAACCATTGTTAAGTGTATAAGGGTGTCATGTCTTAAAAAAAACCCTGGATAAATAATAAATGAATTTAAAAAGCAACTGATTTGTGTTGTGATAATAATGATGAATCTATGCCTTAGAGAACTGAGGCATTGAAAAAGCAACAAGCACCTGAAGAATACTAACCGTAACAAAGTAGTGAGTAACTGTTTCTTTTAGTTTCTCTGTTCCCAGTTTTCAATCTGAAAGAAACCTTAGAGTAGTAACCGCTAGAGTCACTATTAAGTAATTCTATGGTCGAAGAAATGTGGGTAAGCGAAGCGTTGGTCGTTGGTTGACAGATGACATAGTAAGAGAGAAACTCAGAGGCCAATACTCAGCATAAAGAAGGCTGTGGATGATAATTTTGATAATCTATGCTTTAGAGTAGTGACTTCAAAGTCAGATTGAATAAGTATCTTCCAAGTCTGAGTGCTTTGTCTTTAATCACAAAGTTTCTCATCGTCAAACGAGTTTGTGGTCAAACGCAGACTTATTCGCTATAAAAAAGTGTCTGAGGGAAGGTAACCAGCACCTGAACTATAAAGAATACTAGTTGTAACAAAGTAGAGTGTAACCTTTTCTCTTAGTTTCTTTGTTCCCAGTTTTCAATCTGGAAGGAGCCCCGGGAGCCCGGATTATCTCTGGCTTCATCCGGTGGGACACGAAAGCGGGTGTGGCGCGAGTAATAGCGATTTAGTCAGGATATAGGTAAATTATTCATCCAACAGCCGTAGGACGTCCACTGCTGAACATAGCCCTCCCCTATGGATTTCCAATAAGGCCGGTTGGACGCGGCCTGCATCCAGCGCATACCTGCGGGCTTAATTATATCATCAGTCCACCGAGTCTGTGGTCGTCCTACGCTGCTTTTGTTGGTACCTACGTGGTCTCTATTCGAGAACTATACGGCCCCATCGGCCATCCGTTTTATCTAGATCATTATGAGCCCTGCCCACTGTCATTTCAACTTGCTAATCCGCTAGGCTATGTCGATAACTTTGGTTCGTCTGCGGATCCCCTCACTCCTGATTCGATCTCGGAGAGAGAGGACACCGTTCTCTCTGCGAGAGAAAAGACCGTAAATACGATTTTCGTAAATCCAGCTTACAGTCTCCACCTACCCTTACTCTGAATTTGACTTTATAAAACTTCGCAATACTTTGTCAAGAAAATACAGAGCTATGTTTCTGGTAAAATTTTCCTTTGTCATCATATTTTCTGGCATTTCACTGGCGCTATCCTTTGAAACAAATAGCAGCAAAGTGGTCCTAAGGTCTAGACAAAACTAGTTAGATACCTAAGTTCTACATATTATAAGGAGTGACTGTGAATTCATCAGCAATACTCTCGTGGATATGACCCAATCACCCTTCGTGGGAAGCGTACGTCCTGCAATGGACTATTAAAAAAGGCAGGTACTCTAGGATATCGTCATGCTTGTTATTATAACCAACTTTTACTATAGAACCAAACCCGAAATCATAAAATATCAGTTTTTCCTTACATTTTGTCAATACTGAATGAGCTTTTTCTATGGAACAGCCAAATATTTCTGCAATTGCGGGACTGAAATTAGTTAAAATAGGTATAGGTTGGGCCATATCCACCACACTGGCCCAGTGCGGGTTGGTGGATTCACATACGCCATCGAATTTCTTCTACAGACGTATGCAGGTTGCCTCACGATGTTTTCCTTTACCGTAAAGCCAGTGGTGTGAAATTCCGTACATAAATTCCAAAGAACTCATTGGTACGGGACCGGGGATTTAAACCCACGACCTCACGATTGTAAGGCGGGTGTCACTACCTCTTGACCACCACGGCTATATTTGCAAAACGCCTAACGCTTTTAATCAATTAATTTAATAACCAATTAATTAATTTTTACTAAGGTTAGAAGCGCGAAATTATTTCTTAAGTTATTTTTGTATTTACAGATAAACTCTGATCGTAAGTTTACAAAAATTCATTTAGCGGCTATTAGAAGGCAGTGTTATCAATTAAGTATACGTAAGTAGAATATGCAAGTATTAGGAGTAGACATATAATATATGCTTATAAGTAAGCATTTATAAGTAGTAGTAGGTATACCTACAAGATTATTTTTTCCAAAAATGAGCATGACCGACTTCACCCGTGTACAGAATTCGCGAATATTTCGCACGGATCGATGTAGCATTTTTCACATTATTGTTGATTTATCAAATATGCTCAGCCGATTTCGATAAAACCTAAATAGGACCAATTTTGAAGTATATTCTTTCCTATAAAAAAAGCATTATTGAAATCGGACCACTATGAAAAAAGTTATATGTGGTTATACAAAAAAAAATATATACGCGTCGAATTGTATACCTCCTCCGGTGGTTCGTCGGTCAAAAAACCGAAACAGTTAAAGTAGTTTAAGCACAAAAGTACTATAACTTAAAACTAAGGTAAATATCTGTTACTGTAGTTTTGTGCATAGACGGCCACTATTTTTGACCGACGAACCACCGGAGGAGGTATACAATTCGACGCGTATATATTTAACGGGACAATAGCTTTAAGTTTATTTTTAAATAGTGCCACTTAGTATAATTTAGAAGGACTAGGAATGGTAGTGGCAACTTTCCTGGGGTAACACTTGTAACAAACGCTGCTGATTGGTTCCAAGGAGGTTTTCAAGTGATATCGCATGATCGGCCGATGAGCGGGAAAATGCGATGATGACTTGACAGATGTCACTTGTTAGTTGGGAAGAGAGCTGGTTCGGAGAGGTTATGGTGAACTGTGTTGAGAACAGCTCGAGTTGTGATACTTGATAAAATGGTCGCAGCGTGAGTTACGCTGCGGAACGCCATGTCCTTCGCTTAAAGTTTTCTCTATTAATTGTAGTCATACGTAATCTTCTGTGAAATAAACTGATTGTTCGTGACGTCGCAATTTATCTCCTCGCCCGCTTAACCCACGCCACGCCACACTGAAGCATTGTTGGGTCAGATGTTATAAAATCATTACCACATTGAATCACCATAACTGATGCGGATCCTTTTATGGATTCGACATATTTTTTTATGTACTAGATGACAACCCGGCTTCGCTCGGGTGAAATATGACTTATAATACAGACACACTCATCATAATTTTACTTGATCACCATCTTTACGAAGAGCTCTTCGCTGCATCATTTTTTTACAATCATGACAATGATTACCAAATGCAAGGAGCATAGATGAAGGAAGGATCGCTTTGCTCTGAGCGAAAACTTATCCTTCATCTATGGCAAGGAGATTAGGCTGATAACAAAATGATGACGGTCAAGCAAAACAATTATGAAAGACATATATTAAAAAATAGGTAGGTAATTTCGGAATGATGGGTGTAAACAATATCCCAAAGTAATTGCTCAAAACTAAATGAATAAGTACTGAAAATGTATCTATACATTCTGATAAAACGAAAAGAAAGGCAACGTCAACTTTAAAGATTAGGTATGGCAAGTATTATATTTTCTATGATTATCTATCTATCTATCAGCCGTAGGACGTCCACAGCTGGACATAAGGCTCATAGATTTCCAAAAAGGCCGGTTGGTGATATATTATGATGTACTTTATGTAGCCTGTATCCTTTGCTTCTCCAGTGGAGTCTGATTACTACATACACAAAATTAATAGCCTACACTCCTGTCCTATTTTATGTTTCGGATCATTGAAAACATTAAGTAGGTATATTAGATATCTGTGGTACTAACCAAAGGTTGGACCTTAACGTGACTACGACAGTGACCATTTTGATACAATATTATCAAAAATTATTAAAACTTAATACTTAACACTGGCAAATGCACCAAAATGCGACGCCAAAACATAAAAAACTTGACTGCTCAAGATCAGTGATGCCAATTTAGCATTTTTATGCTAAATTTAGCATATTTTCATCTTGTTTAGCATATTTATTTGCAATTTAGCATACGTCATATTTTTAGCATGTAAAATAATTGTACAATAAGTTTTTTACCATTAAAATTACATGCAGAATTGCAGATTTGTCAGCAATATCGTTTTTAACGCTACCACTTTCAAATGACGAAATTAAACGGGTTTCTTTTAGTTTTAATACATTCAGTATTCAAAATTATGCTACGCAATTGTTTGTCGGTAAAAACTTTAAATGCTATTTTATACTTATAAGATTCGACTTAAAAAGGGCAAGGAAATGCTGCTAGTCTTACGCAGTTCCAGAGAACGCACTACGCTCTGTAGGCAAGATCCAAAACCAAGATACTTACATTTTAGGTATTTGATAACATAATAATAGGTCATAGTCGATTAAAACAGATATTTTTTAATTAATAATAATTTTATAATTATGTTACGTTTCATTTCATATTGAAAAATGTTATCACAATTTTTAGCCAGCGACCTTCAAGATAGACACCTAATCGTACAAAATGAAATGTCGCTGAACAATATCCACCAATACATACGGAATCAACCAATTCGATAACTAGTCTTCATTAGACTGGCGTTGCGGTCGCATCTCGAAGCAAAGAGGTAAATATGGCAAACTGCGTCATTCCATCTTGCCGAAATTACTCGGTTTCAAAAGAAATAACGAAAGGCATTGTCACATTTCACCGGTAAGTAATAAATATCTTTTTATGTGATTTACAAGCAAAAGCAAAATATTGAAAATGAAATCATTTGACAATGTAAACAGAGTGGAAAATTTCTCTATGGTCAGTTAGGAATGTCGGATAATGTCAGTATGAGATCGAATATTGATTCGTCAAATCGATTAACTTTAAGGTTAAAATTGATTTTGACCCGGGCGGCCGGCCATGTAAAGGAATAAGGTCGCAAGGTCAATGTGGGTCGAACTACTAGTTTTAGATCGATTTGATAACATTATGGAGCAGCATCACGTGATGTGTTCACATTTTTAACCGATTTAAAAAAAGGAAGAGGTTCTATGTTCGTCCATATGTATTTTTATTTTAGGTTTACGAATCAAATGTTTTTTTTTTTTTTATTTCTTAGGGCTGCCAGCTGTTATTTAATAGTGTTATTGACTTTTGTATATAACTTCTGGAATGAACGATAAAAACGTATATAGGTATAATTACATAAGTTCACCTATTAAAAAGAGTCAAAATGTGAATAGATTAATCGAAATTTCAGCCAGTCGGACTTAAATATCATGTGATAAGACATGACGTCATCCTAGACTCGAATCAATTTAGGAATCGATTCTTTTCATCATGTAAGTATTTTGAAATCCCTATTTCAAGTGGCAAGTTCACTTAAAAGTTGTCTATGGTACAAATTGTATTTTTCACATTTTTAAGTCTAGGTTTGTATGAAGAGGCTCCTTCTGTGCCCTGTGTAATAGGGCCTATTCTGTGTTTTTAGCATGTTTATATAGCATTATTTTGTCACAATTTTAACACCATTTTAGCAGATTCTTTATTTGTGGTGTTGGCAACACTTTTCAATTTATGTCATCCGTCATCCGGTGTCAATATGGACACCGTGTTTTTGTTTGTCAGCACCAAGGACTTTGTATACTATCTGGACTGCGCACAGACGAAATTTGGCTCAAAGTTAGTTTAGGAAAATTCTACCTTAATGCTTTGCAACAAAACATATATTCCTTTGAAATGGCATAAGAGAGACGCTGTGGACTTCCCAAAGTGATGAAATTGTCCCGCTCGCACTATTGCCATTTCGAAACGACACTTATATTTGGTAGAATTATTACCTGTAAAGCCGCGACTGTCTAAACCATTTCTTAGTTTTTTTAACAATGTAGTTTGTTAAGATTTTAGTTAAAATTGCGAATAGATGCCAATAAACAGAGTTTGACATTTATTTTGTATGAATATACCTACGTCTTTATGATTAACGGTTATTTTTTATTTTTGACTAGAGTATCACCGTCGATTGCAAATGGCGTACTATGGTGTATACAAAGAAGTGTAGTAGGGTGACTATGCTGGACATATTTCTTAAACATGCTGAGTGTACAATTGGTGTATAGTCGTGGTTGTCATTTTAAATTTTTTTGGGTTGTAGATTTCAAAATTGGCATCCATATTGGAATTAAAAACGGCAGACGTCACTTTTTTGAAAAAATCATGGGTGTAGTTTTCGAGGTTTTTTGGGGTGGAGATTTCAAAATTGGCATCCATTTTGGAATTAAAAATGACAGACGTCACTTTTTGCTAAAAGACGCGATGGGTATCGCTTTTGAGGTTTTTGGGGGTGTAGATTTCAAAAATGGCATCCATTTTGAAATTAAAGATGGCGGACGTCACTATTTTGAAAAAGTCGTCATGGGTGTCGTTTAATAGGTTTTTGGGGGTGTAGATTTCAAAACTAGCGTCCATTTTGGAATTAAAGATGGTGGACGTCACTTTTTTGAAAATGTCGTCATGGGTGTCGTTTAATAGGTTTTTGGGGGTGTAGATTTCAAAACTAGCGTCCATTTTGGAATTAAAGATGGTGGACGTCACTTTTTTGAAAAATCGTCATGGGTGTAGTTTTCGAGGTTTTTGGGGGTGTAGATTTCAAAAATGACATCTATTTTGGAATTATAGATAGCAGATGTTGTTTTTTCGAAAAAGTCGTCATAAGTGTTATTTTTTGAGAATTCGGGGGTTTATATTTCAAAATTGGCATTCATTTTGGAATTGAAGATGGCAAACATTACTTCAAAATGGATGCCAATTTTTAAATATACACCCCCAAAAATCTCGAAAACTACACCCATGACGACTTTTTCAAAAAAGTGAGACCGCTATTTTTTATTTCAAAATGGATGCCTTGTTTACTACGGAAGCCTTAAAGTTCTGTTAATCACGGAAGTCTATTCGTGGACAAGTTTTCGTGATAAGGTCTATTTGTGACAAAGTTTTCCGTGAGAAAGTTTTTGTGAAAAAATTTTTCGCTCGTAAGTACTGACACGGGTTGCGTGATATGTGTCAAGATTACATCTATGCAATTTATACGTTGTTCAACACCGTAAATATGGATTCCAGACCATTACTGTCGTCACAAAAGTGAAGGAACTCATCGAGATCTACATTTCCGATGACAGCTGTCAAACTTAAAAGTGGTTTATCTCCGTCATTATCAATTCTAGACCATTTCTGTCTTAACAAAGGTGAAAGAACTCTTTAAGATCTACATATCCGATAACAGCTGTCAAACTTGAAACTGAATTATCTCCGTATATATTAATTCTAGACCATTGTTTTTATGGGGATTGGTTTTATAGAGATCTTCAAGGAAGGCCTATGCCCAGCAGTAGGCGTCTTATTGCTAAAGCGACGACGATGACGAAGGACGACGAGTTAGGGGTAAGATAACTACGATTCCTGCGTGCAGTAACATTCCAAAGAAAAATTATATCCCAAGATGATCGAGATGTTTTGGTCATCCTACTTGGAAAAGAGACACAATCATCTGATGTGGTATCCTTGTCGGCACGTTTTTCTTTGCCAGTACTCAATCCTGTTTATATGATAAATCCATGGTCAGCACCGTTATAATTTATTAAAATACTCGATAATCCGAATTTTCCGGATATATGTTGTCGACTCGAAATCATTATTTTTTTATGTTTTATCATTCAGATAAAGTTTCAATCGAGTCTACCGTACCCCTTGACGAAATTATTAATATAGATAACCACGCATAACTTTTTTCATAGAGGTCCGATTTCAATTATTCTTTTTTTATTAGAAAGAGTATACTTGGAAATTGGTTCTATTTAAATTTTATCGAAATAGACTGAGACATTTTTATTAAATCAACAATAATGTGAAAAATGCTACATCGATCCGTGCGAAATATTCGCGAATTCTGTACACGGGTGAAGTCGGTCATGCTAGTTTTTGCAAAAAATAATCTTGGTTTTATGTGTATGTACCTACATCGTTAACACTATCTATTCATGGCTGCTAATTAAGTTTCGTAAATTATCATTGTTTAGTTTATCTGTAGGTAAATGGCAAAAATCCCAAAAAAATATTTGTATGTCGTGCGCTGACCGAAGACACCATACACCAATCGCCTTAAAAAGTTATCAGTAACCATAAAGGCCTATGTCCAGCAGTGGACGTCCTATGGCTTATAATGATGTTATACCTTCCAAACCGAAATTCAACCATTCAAGAGCCATAAAAGTACATTGTATTTAATAGCCATTGAAACTTCCGTCGCAGTCGGTTTACTGCAAATGATGAGACTGGCGACAGTAAATGCTCTAATAGCTGCAGTTACATCTTCTGTTCAAGAGACAATGTTGTCTTTCATGTCGTTTAGTTATGATGGAGAATTATGGATTTCATGAATTACTTCTTTTATAACACCAATCAAACTAGACAAGCCCGACAAGACGTGGTAAACTCGAATGGTAGGTAGCTAGAGTGCGTAAAGTGTAGGTATGAAATAAAAAAACCGGACAAGTGCGAGTCAGGCTCGCGCATCGAGGGTCCCGTACAAATCGAGAAAAATTCACAAAATTGGGAAGTAAATTGTTAAAATCTCTATACTATAAGTATCGACAAAAAAGTTTTTTTTTACTTTGCTCGTCATACATCGAAAATTATACGTTGTTAAAATAAATAAAAACCTGTTTTAGCATGTGCTAATGAAGTTCTTTTATATGATACCTTACATGATAAGATTTACTCACTCTGGATTTTGAACCATATTTTGTGAATTTTGAGACCCTATTTTTTGTGATTTAAATAATAATGTACAGTTTTCAGATTTATTACTATATGTTTACTCTGAGACAATGCTTGTCGCCAACTTTCATAGTTCTATGTCAACGGGAAGTATCCTGTAGGTTTTCAT
This sequence comes from Hypomecis punctinalis, assembly GCA_949316475.1. Classification (NCBI taxonomy): domain Eukaryota; kingdom Metazoa; phylum Arthropoda; class Insecta; order Lepidoptera; family Geometridae; genus Hypomecis; species Hypomecis punctinalis. The sequence goes on from OX438809.1 coordinate 16,092,205, forward strand.
TTCTGTGAGTGTCGAAAAGATGCGGTTTTTTACGACATAAACGGCTCTAACTTTTTTATACCATAATTGAGAAGTTTTCCTTTTACACAACTGCAAGATACCACAGATATACGTATATAGTTTAAATTTCAACTCCGTATCTTAACGCGTTCCCGAGATAAAGAGTCTTGACATACGGATCGACGGACAACACAGTAATCCTATAAGGGTTCCGTTTTTTTTCCTTTTGAGGTACGGAACCCTAAAAAGCAGTAAAACATAATATCTACCCACTACTTGCCAAATCCGACATTCCGTGGTTGCCCAGTAAATGTACCTATTAATAATTTACCCTGTCAAAAATACATACGAATACGAATAACAAATAGGAAAATATATAACTGTACCTAATATAATAGTAACAAAATATCTTTCAATTAATTTTACAAACATTGTATTGTGACTTTATTTTAATATTTCTCATTTGTCTAATAAACTGACAGAATCTTTAGAATTATAATATTACTAGCTTTTGCTCGCGGCTCCGCCCGCGTGGTATTTTGACTATTGTGCTATCCCACAGAAACCTCTTACTTTTTCGAGATAAAATTAGCATAAATATCACTTTCCGGCCCTTGAACTATATCCATGCCGAAAATAAAGTCAATTCGTTGCTCCGTTGCTGCGTGAAAGACGAATAAAACAACAAACTTTTCGCATTTATAATGTTAGTGTGATAAGTCCAAAAGTGTGTTTGTTTGTTACTCTTTCACGCATCGGTTTGACTTGATTTTTGGCTTGGCCATAGTTGGCCGTTAAAATCGGTAAGTGTCATATTTTATGCTACTTTTCACATCGAAAAACATAAATAGTCCTTTGAAAAACCGCGGATAAAGCTAGTATTAAAATATTTTAAATAAGTCTTTCATAGCCTTACAAAACATTTGACCTGGAAACTTTCAGTCATATAGGAAAGAGATATTCAGTATTAAATGGAACGTACATGCGATAGTGCTCTACGTTTATCTCCTACATTTACGGTTGGGGCAGGGAGGTAGCCAGGACAAAGGGGCAGGGCGTGATCGCCCCAATCTTCTTTTTTAAGTAGCCACTAGTAAGCGACTCCGCGCGATCTGTAGGAGAACAAAAGCAAACGAAATAGCTCAATGGATTCGGAAGTTCAAATGGTAGTGGAGCATGAAGGTCGATAACTAAGATTTTTTTTTCAATCTTTAATTTATTGGGGACTTTGGCCAACAGTGACATGTCAGTCCCATCGTGTCAACTTGAGTGGAGATGACGTACCATATCTACCGACAACCAAAGCGTAAGATCCATACCCACAAGGTGGATCGCTAGATCGCGCTGGAAGCAAACCGATCTAATTAAAAATCTGTAAGGGAAGCCTATGTTCAGCCGTGGACATGCTATGGCGTATGGAATTAATTGCCAAATATATGGAATCCATTAATCTTGTCGATAGACGTCCTACGTTGCCCTCATTGGTCTGGACAGTGCCCCGTTTGCTAATTCCCTTGCGCCGACCCTGGACGGGTCGTAAACATTTTTATGGGACGTGGTCATGCCTTTTCATATTGGATAGGGAGTAGATACGTGCATAGGAGTATTAAAGTTAAATATTGGTATAGGTACGAATTTATAGGTTAGCTATGTTATATTAGTATGTCATAAAAGTTGACGTCGGTAACCTCACTACAATATTGGATTAATATTTATTTATTGTATTTAATGCTAAGTTTTAATTTAATTTTAGTTAGTAATCCAAACTTTTACTTAGCTACTTCAAAAATGAGGTTCTCGATTCGACTGCTTTTTTTGTTTGTGTTAAGCCGGAAACATACTATCGGACGCGGCTTACGGACGCGACTGACAGCTGCGACTGATAGGTATCTAGACTATGAAAGTACACTGAGCCGTACACACTATCGGACATACGAGTAAGTCGCGGACGTCACCTTCAGACGACCTTGAGCGTTCGGACGTTCGAGAGCAATCTGGCGCGCCGGATGTTTTAAGACTGTGCACATTGCTAAGTCGCGGCTGTCAGTCGCGTCCGTCAGCCGCGTCCGATAGTATGTTTCCGGCTTTACGCGATTTCTCTGCAAATAATCATAAACCCATTTTGATGATTCTTTTTATTTGATAGGTCATACTTCAAAGGTTCCATTTAAATTATATCCAAATCGGCTGAATCGTTTTTGAAAAACCAATTGTAATATAATAATTAGGTACTATAACGATCAATTCGATGGTAAGGTAAACGTACCAATGTACGGACGTTTTTGAACTTCGCTGCCTTTGAAGTAATACTACGCTTATACTAATAGACTTACAACAACAAAGTGAATATGACCAGGCAGGGCATTTATCTAAGCTTTATAATAATTAAACTTTTTATAATTTGTTTGAGCTTTAATGGGAATTAATATCCAAAATGTAAAAAAATACCCAAATGTACCAAACCGCGGACGAATTGTCCCAATGCGCGGAATGTCGTCCCAATTCCCGGACGCTACACGAAATTGAACTCTATTTGCTTTATATTAGAATCTAAATTGCGTTTCTATTGTATTATTATTTTTATGAACTTTATAATCGACCCGAATCTTGGACAAATCGTCCCAATTCCCGGACGATATACGAATTAGAACTCTATTTGCTTTACATTAGAAATTAAATTGCCTAATATTGTATTATTACTTGTTATTATTACAGAATATTTTAGTTTAAGCCATTTAAGTTCTCGTAAATCAAAGAAATAATAGTTTACATGCAATAAAATATATTTCAAACAAACAATAATCACATTATGAAAAAAAATGCTGAAACGTTAGGTAGTTAACACGTTACACACGGTAAAGGAACCGTATTTAGTCCGTTGCAAGATAATCGGCTTGAATGATTCCCAAGGTAATTTATTCAGTCTTCCCATACAAAATAAAATGCGTACTCTTATATAATTATATCCCACAGTCTCTTAAGCAACCTCAGTAGTATACCATTAGAACACGGCGTACCTAGATATAACAGAAGTGGCACTACATCTGGCGGTCGAAGAATTAATGCTTTTAGTCAGAAATCTTGGTACATCCTTTAAGAAAGAACTATGAAAAAGCTTGCCCGTTGAAAAATGAGAACTTTAGTTTTTCAGTCCTAAAAAACCAATGGTGGAATAACCACTTGGACGCTCCCGGTGTCTGGTTGACCCAAGACTAATCTTTACTAAGCCGCTACCGGTTCCTCTGGGAACCGCGGTGCGATTTTTCAGAAATCAGCTTTAATCCATAATGTTAGAGTTCCTTTTTGTAATAACGCTAGTATTTAATATTCGGGCGTCCAAGTGGTTAGTAACCATGCTCAAATAAAAGGTCAGACATCTTTACAACGGAGCTATAAGCACTAATGCACCAGTGAACTGACAAGAGTATACAAATATGCGCCACCTATTCAAGGTAAAGGTAAAAAAGGCCAGAAAAACTCACGGAAAACGTTTAGCGACTCTATTAAATCTAAGAGTGAAACTACGTGACTCAGAAAAAATATATATAGAGTGACTCACAAATAAAGCTAGGCATTTGAAGAAGCCTGATAGTACTTATAAAATCTTAGACCAGAAGCAATTTAAATTGCTTCTACAAATGTACTTTTACCGACTGTTAACTGAACTACACAGATAGATAGGAACCACATAAATCGGGTATGGAAGACAGGTGATTTTGCAGACTTAATTGTCACATAGGAGACTCTTTTATGGGCAATAAGCACTTTCCAACCACACAAGGCGCCCAAACTGTGTGAAATATATCCGGTTCTTCTCCAATGGGGCCTAAGAATGATAAAATACATTTAATCGCCATATTTAGATCGTGTATGGCGGGGATTTTTCAGATATTTACTTTAAGCCTGGAGAGAAGTAAAGTGGTCTTACTGCCAAAGCCAAGAAAGATCGATCACATAAATCCAAGGTCGTTTGCACCAATAACCTCAGCTCTTTCTTATTGAAAACGCTGGATATAATCTGCAATGAGCACATAAGAGGTAGGCCCCTAGCAAAAACGCAGACTACAATAATCAACATCATGTCATTTTTACTAGTTTACTAGTGGTCGAATTTGTCGCACTTCTTAACAAAGAAGGCCTTGTCACTGTGGCATATGCTGAAAACCTGGTGATAATAGTGTCTGGATTTTTTGACTTCTAACTTCGTGTTAGGAGATAAAATGAAAAATGGTGTGAACGCCACGGACTCTCCGTGAATCCGCCACTGAAATGGAGTGAGTGCTATTCACACAAAAAACCAAGAAAACAGATTTATTATGATACTACTAGGAACTCTATGTATAATACTAATAGGTTAATAAGTACTAATCAAGGAAGTTAAATAAGTTAGGTATCTGGCTAGGCTATTAACTTCTGTGGAAAAAATACTCGAACATGTCACCACGAAGGCAACAAAATTTTATGGCAATACACTAAAGCGGTAGGAAAAGACTGAAGTCTAACAAATAATCAGATACCAACACGCGGAAAATACAACTATGCTACGAGAAACGCAGAAAAGCGTGCTCTTTAATTAACAGATGTATGAAAAAGACACACTTAGCTGCTGTTGAAATAATCTTAGAGATCACACCGCTGCACCTGCATATATACAACAGAAATCGATAACTTCTGCCCTATGGATTGAATCTAGAAATATGTGAAAGAATATGAGTACCACGACAACCCACTGCAAAATAATCAACCGGGCGATGGCAATCATTCCCAAAGCAAAAAATGGTACGGATATTATAGCTAGAACACAGCTCGACAGAGAAATGTATGAGCTAGTCATAGAGAACGAGGTATCTGTCGATATATTGCTATCTTGGAACATATACGCAGATGAGAGGTGCAAAAAACAATCTTGGGCTAAGAGAGCCAAAATCAAAATCTGAGCACGAAAAATCTTACTTAAGATAATCTTTTAAACATAATGTAAAAATATTGAAGCATAAACTACAATATTATAATATTGTTTTAAATATTTTTTAATAAATAAAAAATACAGTTTAAGCAATACTAATGCAAACTGGTAACTACTATTGGTTGGGCCAGCCCAAAGTAATTCTTGATTCATAGGAATAAGACGCAAACTAATTATAATAATTGCATTTAGCACGATTTTGAAAACGATGCTATTACATGCAAGGAAAAATGAGACTTATTTCAAGGCAATAAGGTCGAGATCCGAACTTTGGTACAACGGTTATTAAAGAACTGATGTGTGTCCCACTTCTCGGACGGAAAATGTGATTATTGTCCGTGCATTGGGACAAGTACGGGTTTAGTGAGTACCAGTAGGCGGATACGCAAATATTATAAATAATCATAAAGATTATGTCTAGATTATAGGTTATAATATTAGGTAATTTATCTAAGTATCGTAATAAAATAGCACACTTACTGTATTACATTAGACAACAAAGAAATGAACTGAAGTTGATGACAGGGTGGGCACCAAATTCAGCTACTGAATTAACAGATTAACGAAAATTTTACGACTCCGCACTTTTGAGATAATTTGGTTTGGACACCATGACACTACGTGTACAGTTTTGCCTGTATAATACTTTGAAATATAACCAAGAATTTATTGTCATTCATAATATTAAGTTAAACTTTCGTAGAAAATTACAAAAATTAAAAAACCGAGTAACGTCCGCGTTCTGGGACTCGTCCGCAATTACGTACGTTTACCTTACATCGACCTCTGCGAACTATTCCAGTTCAGACCAATTCTGTACACGGCTGAAATTGTTTATGGAATTTTAGGTCAAAACTTAATAATTGTAAAACAATCCTTTTATTACAAGAAGCCTTTTTACAGTAAATTAGAAAAAATATTGTATGTTACTTGGAGTAGGATGAAAATTATGGCTAGATGTTAGTTACAGTATTTTGGGCTATTGAGATGTTCAGTTTGATAGCTTATAAAGATGGCCTATGGAATGTAGGTATTGCATTAGGTAATTACATAGCTGCTAATTTGCGACTCTCATTATTTTTGTAGCAACAAGCGTGGTGTCCTGTCTACTGCCATTTCAACTTGCCAATCCGTTGGGCTATGACGGTAACTTTGGTTATTCTACGAATGTCCTTATTTCTGATTCAATCCCGAAAAGCGACTCCGAGCAAAGCCCTGTCTGTTACTTGTTGATCTACTTTAACCTCAATAGACCACGTTTCAGTGCTTGTGTGCACAAGTCATCGCTGGTAACACACACTAGTCCGATATTTTCGATATGAAGCACTGAGGTATGTCGGACGAAAAACCGTTATCTACGAGTATAAGTCGATTCAAACTTCTTGGCGGCTGTAATGTTACCTTCACGCTGCGGATTACTCAATCCTGACTGAAGGTAACTTATAGGCCGAATCATACAAGTCGACAGATGTGAAGTTAGCTTCAAGTTGAGTGTAAAGTGGGAGTTTTGAAAATCAAATTGAATTACTTTTACGTCGCGTTGACCGAGCGCGCCGTGCACACACGCGAGCACATTGACACACGCTTGAATTATCCAATCACAGACGTTGCCGCGCTCGTTCGATCGGTTTGGCGCTCGTTACATTCAGTTTTCAGAGTGTCAAGTGGGAGATTTGCAAATCAAATCGAATTACTTTTACGTCGCGTTGACAGAGCGCGCCGTGCACACACGCGAGCACATTGACACACGCTTGAATTATCCAATCACAGACGTTGCCGCGCGCGTTCGATCGGTTTGGCGCTCGTTACATTCAGTTTTCAGAGTGTCAAGTGGGAGATTTGCAAATCAAATCGAATTACTTTTACGTCGCGTTGACAGAGCGCTCCGTGCACACACGCGAGCACATTGACACACACGCTTGAATTAGCCAATCACAGACGTTGCCGCGCTCGTGTTCGATCGGTTTGGCACTCGTTACATTACCGTAAAAAATACTCGCACTTAGCTATTCAGTCTTCTGTATGTGACACAAGATGGCGCTGTGCCATTCCCATAGGAATCACATCAAACGTTAACGCGATCGAGCTCGAGCGAAAAGCTTCGACTTAGCCCTCTGCTCAATATCCTGACTGAAGCTCACATAAAGCTGCGCGTTGATTGGGTTTCACGCAGCTTGTAGCTATACTCTATAAAAGGAGATGTCCACAAGTGGTATATTATTCAGAGAAAAATCTAACCAAGATGATATATACATCATTTGAAAGCTTGTTTTATGGGCTTCTCAAAAATATCTAATTTTGATATTTTCATCCCTGCATTTTTTTTTAAATGTGAAAAATAAATTGTATAAAAAATAATGATACAGCTTTTTATTTTTTCTAGTTTTACAATAATAAAGTGCTTCTATCGTTATTTTACTTGCATTTGTAGCTGATTCTTCCACATTCATCAAATAATTTGCTAAAATTAAAATTTTTAACCTACCAGTGTGACCAGTTAGTAGGTTCAATGTGACAAAAAGATACTTAAAAAGTGTGTCTAGATGGTAAAAATGCTTTATTTTAACAATTTGGTGATTACTTAATCAGGGTTGATAGAGATAAAATACCTATTGTGCTAAATATATTTATGTATCCTAATAAATTAAAAATTAATTTTTAAAAAATGCAGGGCTCTTTTTTGTTTTTAACTGATGTAATAGACTCAGAAAAATATGCACTTTCTCTAAATGTAACAAGTGTTGTGGTTAGATTTTTTTATTATTATTATACCAGCCTCCATACATTTTGTGGACATGTCCTTTAACTTGATCTCTGCGACAGTGACATTGACATAGAAGATTGACATTTTTAGAGTTGAGATAGTGGTGGAGAAAATCGATTTTCAAACAATGTTGTAATGAAATCGAATGAGTAGTTGAAGGTGAGAAATTGGATTTTATTTACTTAGTATTACTTAAGATCAAGTATGTACACATGGAAATAATGTTATGATACGAGTATTAGTTAAATACTCATAATAATGTAACGATAGTATTTATCGACGTTTTTCACTATTATTAATGCTAATGTAACACATAATTGGGTTTAATTTAATTACACATGTAAAAAATGTTATAATATTAAAATATACAATAAAATTAATGATAAATTAAGTTTTATTTAAAATATCGTCAGTATAAACTATCGATATTTTAATTAAAACTCTATCTAAAACTCTGTGGTCACGATCATTCGTCGCCCATCACTAATTGGCATGCCCATAAAGTATGACATTGACAGGTACTGTCTGTACAATTAAGAAATTCAGGACTTCATAGGCGTGATTTTTCTGACAGCTGTCGCAGAGATCAAGTTAAATTTTATTGAGTATAACTTCATATCCACCGACTTATATGATTTAGCCTATAAGTAACAGATGCGCGAGAATTGTAACTAATTTCACAGCCGCCAAGAAGTATGATTTGGTATAAAACATAAGTTACATAAATCTATGTTAACGAAAAGTTCACAGTCACAACTGCTGACGTTTAAGTAACATTACCGTCACAAATTAATTTCACATTGTACAGAAAACAATAAACATGTTTACCTAAACACAAACAGGGAACAATTGTCTAATTGATGCTTTGTTCAGAACCACTCAATAAACTAACTTTCACCTACCACTTATAAATTGAAACACATTCAAATTTGAACTTTTTGCTTACGAAAATAAGACGGAAGCTTTTTTACCCAAGCGCAAATAAAATTGTCGATATAGCGTTCACTAAATATAGTTATTTAAACAGTTGTAGTGTATTTATTAAGTAAGTGTATATATAGACCCAAAATAAGTGTTTTTTTTAAATAGTATATACCGTTTGGTCGGATATAGACCGGCGATATGTTGCTCTTTTTGGTGTTACTCGCCGCTTCTGTAAGTTTTTTTTTAATTAACTGATTTTAAAAAAGGATGGGATGCTCAATTCGTCTATTTGTTTTATTGTTCCGATGTCATATCTCCGGCCGATAGGGACACGGCGCGGCGGTCTTGATCATAAGGGATGATTTATATTACGACGGGACGGGCCGGACGAGTCCGTACGACGCACGTACGAAGCCCATACGACGCACGTTCCATACATTATTGTCGTGGCCCATACGACACGGACGGGGCCCGTCCGGGCTTTTACACAAAATATATGGAACGTGCGTCGTACGTGCGTCGTACGGGCGTCGTACGAGCCCCGTCTGACCCGTCCCCGGCCCGTCCCGGGCCCGCCCAGTCCTAATATAAATCATCCCTAACGTCTCCTGCTAGCTTAGCATACACATACTGAAAAGAGTTTTGACGACGTGCGAAAAAGTGGCGGATATATACTTTATCATAACTGTCTCGTTCTAACACTTCGATAGAATTATACCGCTTATAACCGGTCTTAAGCTTGAAACATACTATCGGACGCGGCTTACGGACGCGACTGACAGCCGCGACTGATAAGTATTTAGACTATGAAAGTACACTGAGCCGTGCACACTATCGGACAAGTCGCGGACATCACCTTCGGATGACCATGAGAGTTCGGACGTCCGAGAGCGATCTGGCACACCGGATGTTTTAAGACTGTGCACATTGCTAAGTCGCGGCTGTCAGTCTCGTCCGTCAGCCGCGTCCGACAGTATGTTTCCGACTTTATTGGAAATCTATAAGGTAGGCATTTACCCAGCTGTGCGCGCAAGGGCACGCATACCTAGCGTGCAATGAGTGAATGATAAAATGATGATGAATTAATAGATTTGGACTGTACTAGGTATCGATTTTAGGTAGCGGCTAAAAATTTTCATTTGTACCGATAAACGGCAAATAATGACTTCTATGTACCTGCAATTATATCCTTCAAGAGTAATTCAGTAAAATGTACGAAGGTTCTTTTTTGAAATAAGTAACGTTGTACCACCGGTATAAAAATACTAGAAAACACTTTAAATGCTTCAGAAAATTAAACTAAAAGGTTTTTCATGCCATGAAAACGCTTCGCAATGACAAGTTTTGTACAATTTACCTAAAGAGTCGCTGGGGTCTCTTTGACCCTCGCATAATTCTGGGGCCTTTATGACCCCAAGCACTAATTACAGACAAACCCCGTTGGATAATTCCGACGATTATGGACCGGGGGAAAGCTAAATTGTGCTTTTCTCGCTCATATCACCTCGATAACGAACTGTAGTTTAAACTTTAAAATGGTTTATACCTGTCCGAATTGTTGTTTCAAATTCGCTCGTACTGTACCGGCTGACGGGCACGCGGCACGACAACCAGGTTAAATAAAATATACAATTTAATAATGTGTATCAAAAAATATTTCACGTAATATTTTTTTAAGAAATGACAAAGGTTCACGTGCGTCAAAGTTCGAGAGGTTCTCTTAACGTCATTTCTAAGTAATAATTAATTTTTGCAAAAAAAATGGCTTAACCGACTTATGCGTGGTTACACAATGTAAAAAAAATATACGCGTCGAATTGAGTACCTCCTCCGTTTCGTCGGTCAAAAAGTAAATCAACTCTTCGGAAACAACTTGACCGAGTATTGGGATTTTTTATGCATATTTGGTAGGTCTGAGAATATGAGCTATTTTTACACCTATACGTGATAAGAGTGGCAAAATATATTTAACCGATGAAACGAAGGTTACCAAGTCGACGAGTATATTTTTATGAATGAAAGCGCTTAACAAAAAATTTTACAGAGAAGTCCAACTTTGATATTTTTTGCTATCAAAAAAAAAGGGTTCTTTATAATATCGAAGTTAGTTCTGTATAGAAAAAACCGGACAAGTGCGAGTCAGGCTCACACATCGAGGGTTCCGTACAAATCCAGAAAATTACACTGAATTGGGAACTAAGTTGTTAAAATCTCAGTACTATAACCATCGACAAAAAAGTTTTTTTTTTTCACTCTTCTCGTCATACATCGAAAGTTAGACAATGTTAAAATAATTAAAAACCTGTTTAAGCGTCTGCTAATGAAGTTCTTTACTATGATACCTAACGTGATACGATTTACTCACTTTGAATTTTGAACCCATATTTGGTGAATTTTGAGGCCCTATTTCTTGTGATTTAAATAAAAATGTACAGTTTTCAGATTTATTCCTATATGCGTACTCTGAGACAATGCTTCTTACCAAATTTCATAGTTCTATGTAAACGGAAAGTACCCTGTAGGTTTTGATTTTTGTGAGTGTCAAAATATGCGGTTTTTTACGACATAATCGGCTCTAACTTTTTTAAACGATAACTGAGAAGTTTTTCTTTTACAAAACTGCAAGATATCATAGATATACGTATACAGTTTAAATTTCAACTCGATATCTTTACGCGTTCCCGAGATAAAGAGTCTTGACATACACACAGCCGGACAGACGGACAGACGGACAGACGGACAGACGGACAGACGGACAGACGGACAGACGGACAGACGGACAACAAAGTGATCCTATAAGGGTTCCGTTTTTTCCGTTTGAGGTACGGAACCCTAAAAATCAACAATAATCTAAAAATGACTTACATTACTACCTTCATCGATTTAAGCGAACTACCTAATTGAATTTTGCATAGATTGTAATGGTTGAAAGTCAGTTATGCTATTTTTTTTGCGAAAAAGTATTATTTTACGGCAACGTTTGCCGGGTTATAGAGTTTCGTATTTTTATAATAATAAATCATTTATTTTTTTCTTTTTTACAGAGCGCTCTTGCTGGCCCTGTTGTCATTAAACAGGTATCGGCAAAAAATCCCGCGTTCATAGATAAGTAAGTTTATTGGGACTTATAACTTTTTTTAAAAGGGCAAGTGCCTTTATTTTCTACCACTAAATACAAGACCTACGTAATCTAAAATGTCGTAGTAGATAATAAAGGCACTTACCCTTTTAAAAAAACGTATACCTAATTTGTAGGTTTATATCAGTAACTTCATTAAAACATAATACGTTACAACTACGTAAAATTTTAGTTTTCAAAAAAAATTCTGAACGTTGGACGCAACACATGAGCAAAATCCAAGCTTTTTTTATACTACGTAATTAAAACGAAAAAATACTACGTAAACTAAGAATCTAAGTACTACCTACTACATAAAAAACAACTGTGTTGCATACAGACCACTAAAAGGTCTAGAAGGTCTAGAGATATAAATGTTCAAACCGACTAACTAGTTCAAGAATGCGATTACATAGGAAACATTCAGAATGCTAACCGCCTTACCCCAAAATACTTAAACACGCCTTAAACACTGTCTAACCGTGAAATTTGTAATGTTAAACATTGTCTAAGTCGCGCGTAAAACTTTTGTGGTAAGGCGGTAAGTATATGCTCTCGGTCAGGACAACTCAAAAATCAGTTGATGCACTTTTGTGCATAGACTGACCACTGTGTTGGTCTTTAGGTGCATCCACCTCGTTAACACTACCGATTCGTGTGAAGTTAGCTACAGGCTGCGGACAACCCAATCAATGCGCAGCTTTTTTAACACGCTTTTATTAGTTTTACCTGTATGTTATATGTTTTTTTTTTATATCAATAAATCATTTTTATTGACTACTAGTTTTTAGCCGCGGCTTCGCCCGCATACGCAATATATCATTATAATTTATAGCATATGTGTTATTCTGATATATAAGCTATATTATTGCAAAGTTTCATCTCAATCCGTTCAGTAGTTTTTGCGTGAAAGAGTAACAAACATCCATACATCCATCCATCTATCCTCACAAACTTTCGCGTTGATAATATTAGTAGGATAATCATTATAAATTATAGCCTATGTGTTATTCTGATATATAAGCTATATTATTGCAAAGTTTCATCTCAATCCGTTCAGTAGTTTTTGCGTGAAAGAGTAACAAACATCCATACATCCATCCATCCATCCTCACAAACTTTCGCGTTTATAATATTAGTAGCAAGAATGCGATTATATAGGAAACATTCAGAATGCTAACCGCCTTACCCCAAAATACTTAAACACGCCTTAAACACTGTCTAACCGTGAAATTTGTAATGTTAAACATTGTCTAAGTCGCGCGTAAAACTTTTGTGGTAAGGCGGTAAGTGTATGCTCTCGGTCAGGACAACTCAAAAATCAGTTGATGCACTTTTGTGCATAGACTGACCACTGTGTTGGTCTTTAGGTGCATCCACCTCGTTAACACTACCGATTCGTGTGAAGTTAGCTACAGGCTGCGGACAACCCAATCAATGCGCAGCTTTTTTAACACGCTTTTATTAGTTTTACCTGTATGTTATATGTTTTTTTTTATATCAATAAATCATTTTTATTGACTACTAGTTTTTACCCGCGGCTTCGCCCGCATACGCAATATATCATTATAATTTATAGCCTATGTGTTATTCTGATATATAAGCTACTGGCGGACCCGGCGAACTTCGTTTCGCCTTGTACAGAGTATTAGAAAACTACAAAAAAAATAAGCCAAATCGGTCAAGCCATTTTCATGTTATGTCGTGACAACGGAAAACGGGTTTCAATTTTATATATTATTGCAAAATTTCGTCTCAATCCGTTCAGTAGTTTTTGCGTGAAAGAGTAACAAACATCCATACATCCATCCATCCATCCTCACAAACTTTCGCGTTTATAATATTAGTAGGATAGGATATTATTGCAAAGTTTCATCTCAATCCGTTCAGTAGTTTTTGCGTGAAAGAGTAACAAACATCCATCCATCCATCCATCCATCCTCACAAACTTTCGCGTTTATAATATTAGTAGGGTATTATAGGATAAACTTATGACAATTCTAGCATGAAGAACTGGCTAGCGCCCGTACTAGTAATTAAACTGTATTACAGGCGCCAGAGCCCTCCGTCGATATTTGACAACATAAACAAAAGTATACTTACATTAGAAATGAATCACAAAATTACAATTATGATGTACTAGTTTTTACCCGCGGCTTCGCCCGCATACGCATTATCTATCACGCATTATATATCATTATAATTTATAGCTTATGTGTTATTCTGATATATAAGCTATATTATTGTAAAGTTTAATCTCTATCTATTCAGTAGTTTTTGCGTGAAAGAGTAACAAACATCCATCCATCCATCCATCCTTACAAACTTTCGCGTTTATAACATTAATAAGCTATATTATTGTAAAGTTTAATCTCAATCTATTCAGTAGTTTTTGCGTGAAAGAGTAACAAACATCCAACCATCCATCCATCCTCACAAACTTTCGCGTTTATAATATTAGTAGGATATTAATTGCGAAAAAATAATTATAACAATTCTTGTTTATAAAAAGAAAGGTATTACATAAAGCCAATTTAAATCGATAAACCTTACAGATACACTTATTTTACTTTTGCATACCTAGTAAGAAGAGGTCAATTAATATCAATTTAATCACTATCACTACATAGTATAAAACAAAGTCGGTGTCGCTGTCTGTCCGTCCCTATGTATGCTTAAATCTTCAAAACTAAGCAACGGATTTTAAAGCGGCTTTTTTTAATAGATAGAACGATTAAAGAGGAAGGTTTATATGTATGATACATGCATAATATTGTAGAGGAACACTGATAAATTTACAGGTTTCTCATGTGATGTCGTAAATAAACACATTTTTTGCGCTTACATTGCAAACGCTGACTGAATCCCACGAGATACATTAAAATAATGTACTACGGTATTGTACACCTTAAAAAAGTCAATAAAAAAGTCCGCGATGGTATATGTCTATCTGTTAAGGATAACCCACAATAACTATTTTTTATCCTTTATATTTTACGGGAAAAATGACTTATTAAGGAAGTTATTTTAAACAATACAGCATTAATCCTTATCCAATTAAGTACCTTAAATACATTGTCCATTCAATATAGATCAATATGGCCCTTTACGGCATGTAATTTAAATGAATGTTTCCGAAGATATTACAGATTTAAAATGCAGGGAGGATATAGCTGTGCAGCGCGCGGCGGCGCGTGCCTATTCTCACTATCCTATCCTAATATTATAAACGCGAAAGTAACTCCGTGTGTCTGTCTGTCGAGCTTTCACGCCAAAACTACTAAACCGATTTTAATGAAATTTGGTACACAGATAGTCTAGAATCTGAGAAAAGACATGGGCTACTTTTTATCCCTATAAAATTCGTGGTTCCAGCAGGACAGGAGAAAATCTGTTTCTCACCTACGGAGTAACGGATTGACTTGATTTTTGTCATGGATAGTTTGAATGACAAAAGCTACTTTTTATTCCAGAAAAATTCATGGTTCCTGTAGGATAGGATAAAAACTGTTCTCAGCAAAGTCGCAACGGATCGACTTGATTTTTTGCATAGACATAGTTTTAGAGACGAATAGTAACATAGGCTACCTACTTTTTGTCTCGAAAAAATCGTGGTTTCAGTAAGATATGAGAAAACGGTTTCTCAGCAACAGAGCATTGGATTTTCTTGATTTTTTGGCATGTGGACATAGTTTGAGAGACAAAAAGTGACATAGATTACTTATTATCCCGGAAAAATTCATGGTTCCCGTAGTATAGGATAATAAATGTTTCTCAGCCAGAGCAATGGATTGACTTGATTTTTGACATGGATATATTTTGAAAGACGAAATGTGACATAGACAGAGACGGAAAGTGACATAGGCTACTCTTTATCTAAAAAAATCGTGGTTCCCGTAGGAAAGGAAAAAAATTGTTTTTCAGCCACGAAGCAACGGGTTGACTTAATTTTATTCACGAATATAAGTAAGTACCACGAAAAGTGACATCGACTCCTTTTTATCTCGAAAAATGTCATAATTCCCGTAGGATAGTGCAAAAACTTTTTCTTAGCAACAAAGCAACAGATTGACTTGGTTTCTACTGTAAATGGCAAAACAAGCCCAAGCCCAAGTTTATACTCCAACCTTAACTTAACCAATAGTACCTACTTATTATTTTTGTTAGCATATTTTTTCATATAATGTTTTATTAAATTGGTAGGCACCGATATAAACCTAAGCCGAAATCAAATAATAACGCGGGCGAAGCCGCGGGTAAAAGCTAGTCATTAATAAATAAATAATTAATTGTGAGACGGTTCCGTGTGTGTGTTTGCTTGCTTGTAACCAACCCCTTTGAGATTTTATACTACATATAACGGGACTGAACTCACGTGTGGGGATAGTCGTAACGACTATAGTTTCGGTCGCATTCGGCGACCTTTATCAAGTTAGCGAGTGCTAGCACGCGGAGCCGTCTCGCAATGCACTGCGGGCTGCGGCGCGTAGCGCTCGCGATGACAGCGGTTGCGGTAGTGGGGCGGGGGCGGGTAGAGAGGATTGTTGTGTCGGCGCGCACTGAAGATCCTCTTCGTCGGTATCCTGGTATACGAGTACGTCGTCGTACGTTAGGGCGTCTGCTAATCTCAATAGCCTCCCTAACTTTACGGGGCACGAAAAACTTCTCTCGCGCTAGCACCTTCGCTCTGTCAAATCTGATGAAGTGCTGTGCATCGGAATCGAGAGTGTGTTCTACCACGGCGGAACCATTCCTATCCAAGTTTTTCATTGAACGTATATGCTCCGTGAGCCTGGTAGAAACATTTCTGCTTGTCTCTCCGACGTAACACTTCCCGCAATCGCACGGGATCATGTAGACACCGGGGACACCCAAAGGGTCTCTATCCTTAGGAGAACGTAGCAACTGTCTTAGTTGTCCCGGAGGACGGAAGATGGTTTTAATGATATACCTTCGGCGTAATAAATTACCAATTCTGTCCGTCACTCCTTTAATATAATTATGGCAAATACGTTGCTACTCTCTCAACCGATGCCGGACGTGTCCTCGGAGATGCGTTTGCCAACCGCCAGCTCTGTTTCCACTTGTAACCATTACTGCTCAGCACACTTTTAATATGTTCGAGCTCAGTATCCAGGAATTCAAAATTACACAATTTTAGTGCTCTATTTACCGCAACCGCTGTCATCGCGAGCGCTACGCGCCGCAGCCCGCAGTGCATTGCGAGACGGCTCCGCGTGCTAGCACTCGCCAACTTGATAAAGGTCGCCGAATGCGACCGAAACTATAGTCGTTAAGACTATCCCCACACGTGAGTTCAGTCCCATTATATATAGTATAAAATGTGTGAAAACCACGTTAATTTCCATAGTAAAACCCCTTTGAGCTCGATTTTTACCAACTTCGAGCGATCAGATTTTCATTAAACTTTGCACACCTATCAAAAACCGATTACAACGCATTTATATATAAAAAAATGATGACTATGTGAGCTACAATCGTGATTAGATATAGATATTGAGCAGGCTGGTATTTATCAGCCTTGCATTTTGTAGACGTGTCCTTTGTTGCCAGTTCATTGGTGGGAAGAGCTGTTTCGTTCGTCGATAATGGTGGATTGAATTTCAACGAATTAAGCCTCGCCGCAGTTCTGAAGGACTTGTCGAAAATCAGTGAAAGCCAGGCTCGCACCAACGGACAAACTGTAGCAGCTCTTGGAGAAATCTCCACTGGCAGACCCGGCGACGCCTGCGCTGCTGCTAATGTAAGACAAATAATCACTTTTTATTATTTCACGGTCAATTGAACTGATCAGCTAAATTCCTCATATACATTCCGACTTGCTTAGACCCAATCGCGTTGTCGGATTCGAGCATTCAACAGTATGATGAGTGAGAGTTTTGTCGTACGAGTAAACATGACGCGCTCTTCGGCGAACGCGTAAGCATGTAATTTGTATGAACTTGCACTCGCACAAGGTGTTTCAAAAATGCGCCGCTAGTGACGCTGTACATTTCTTCATACAAATTACATGCTTACGCGCTCGTCTAAGAGCGCGTCATGTTTACGACAAAACTCACACTGAGCATACTGTACATCAGGACGTCTTTGGCATAGTTGGATGTCGTCCCAAACCAAATCAGTGTCGACATCTAACATTGCAACAGACGTCCCAACAATGTGCCGATGTGCAGTTGAATGGTTGGACCCGACCGTCTACAACCAGTATTAATCCCAACCAATGACCCGTACGTACCCAGTTCTACTCATTATTTGTAGAATTTTTACTAATATCATAAATCGGAAAGTGTGTATGTTGATGCATTGACGCAGCAATGGATTGACTTGACTTTTTGAATCGATATAAAAAGGGAAAATAAAAGTTCCTAGCCAGAGTTAGTTTCCTACTTAAACAGGACAACCAACAAAATATTACAAGGGTAAAACTAATAGGTGAATATATTTTTTTCAGTACATTAACGCGTACATCAGGTACGTCGAAACTGGCAACGTCGCCGGAGTCCGCGAGGCCCTCGGAAACTACATCCAAGTTGTCAAAAATGGCATCGACAACATCGTTGGTCTCGTATCAAACAAGGAATCTGCCAAATACAAGGTACGTATGTCAAATGTTGGAGACCTTTCAATCTAAAACTGGACGCCGTGTATGCCCCTTACGTTTGATTTGGCACGTAAGAGGTATACTAAGCGCCACACAAATCGGCGGGAATTTATACATAGATCGCTGCGCAAAAGCCGAAATATAGGTATACGCGAGAGCCAGAGAGACGAGACGCCGCGCCGGGGCACACCCGCCCGCCAACCTCATGCCTCCCGCACGCTCCCTACGCACTACGAAACGCGGCGTCGGAATTGTGCACACATGCGCAATAATTAGCCAATCACGGCGAAGTGTCATCTGCGGCTAACTTCTCATCCGCCAATTTGTGTGGCGCTCAGTATACAACATGGGTATAACATGTAGCATAGCTCAGTTTGACTAGGTGTTCTTTAGCGATCATCGAAATTAAGCAACATTCAGCAGACTCAGTTATCGGATGGGTGACCGCGGGTGGCATTTACAAGCGCTATCGTGGCTCGGATAGCACCTTAAATTGTAGATTCCGGTTGTATTACCCGTTTAGTCATGTTTGAGGCCTACAGTCGGCTTAAAAACTCTGACACCAGGGCTAGCCACCTAGCCTATACGAACTTACTTAAAGTGGGTACGTATATCAATTGTTGGATTGGTTACGCACTACGTCCGATACGAATCTAGAAAATCGGGCCCGGAGGCACGGTAATGACATTTAACAGCATTGTGACTCAAGATAAAAACCTTAAAATATATACCTACAGCCCCACGTGGCCACGCAGAATTGTTCACGCGCTAGGGGCAGCTCTTGAGTATTTTAACTTCATCCACTTACTCGTTACCTACTTGAGTTTCTTTCTAGTTTTAAATTACTTTAGGATGTAAATTATTATATTCGTTACAATAAATAAATTCGTTCTGAATTAAAAAGGAAGTGTTTCGATAAAAATACATACTCGTAATATTGCGTTTACGATATTTTTTATGGTTCCGTAGGAAAACGAGGAATCATAAAAACGTAAATCGTACACTAACTAGTTACACACACACGTTTGTTCACAACTACGGCGCGTCGCGACTGACTAGCATACCGAGAGCATACCCCGCTCCGAGGCGCGTAGGTATGATTCGCGTTCCGACTGTATGAAGATGGAATACTGTTAGACATCATTACCGTGCCGGAGTAGTCGTAGAACTTTTCTATGGTAAGGCAGTAACCATAATAACCAGTGGAGAAAGCACGCGGGGCGGCCACGCTCACCAACGATAGGCGCTTTAGATCACAACCGATATGCTGATATGCTCCTTGGCAGTAACGTACTAAGTACTCGTAGTTAAGATTTCCGTCACCCGATTTCTAAGGACGATTCTACGTAGTAACGGATTACTACGTAATTCGCGTTCGTTTCATACGCAGTGCAAAACCACTGTAACCATTTCAAATACAGCTTTTTCCAGACTCCACAAAAAGTGTGTTACATCGAAACATTTAACGCATGTATTTAGTTACTATCTACATAAAGTATGTATTTAAAATATGTATATGTAGTATATCAGTCTCTGGCAGCCATATCACAAGCTTTGCTTAGTTTGGGGTCAGAGACCGTGTGTAAGATGTCCCCCAATATTTATTTATTTATCTATTAGAAGCAAGGCAAATCAAAATAGTGCTTACTGCTTTGCAAGGAATGTATAATAATCATTATGTACTACTTGTACTATGGGGATGAATAGCGAAAACAAAAAAAAACAGCTGATCCATCGTTCATCGACTTCCATAAACAATTTCTCAATATAAACATTATCTTTACGTGGCTGGCACATGTGTCATACTCGTGATCGGGTGCTGCTAGCGGGTCGCCGGTCTGCTTGTGGCTTTCACGCAATGCATCGACTGAATAGCTTAGACTAAGATTTAACCATGTACCAACTCTCTTTGTACAGTAAAATCAAATAATTATTTTTAATTAACAAAGGGCACAGAGCCTGGAGTCTGTGGTTAAGAAATTAAAAAAAAATCTTTGTTTTCTCGGGCACTGACACAGGGTTATCTGATTGCCCTGTACTAAATCAAAAAGAGGTGATAAAGACCATCGGTATGAACAACTTCTACTATAAGGCCAACCCGGAATTCGAGAAAAAAATTCAGCAGCATACAAAATTGCAACTTGGAATCGACAAAATGTATGACACAACTAGGTTTTTGTTTCTCGAATTCTGGGTTGGCCCCATAGAATGAGTTGTTCACAATGATGGTCAGAATAACTTCCTTTTGGCTTAATGCACCAATATTGGATAGTCCTGTGAAGAACTCAATTAAGTAATATCACATCTGCACGTGTGGTGATAGCAATGATCGACATTCTATGAATTTAAAGTTTCTCCATTTCATCGGTCATTTATCAATGCCAGAACGATGATCCATCACCTGCACCTAATTCTCATAACTGGTCGTCAATAAAACCGATAGCAGCACTATTGTAGTTCCAATGCAATTTACATTGAGTCTGTGAGTAAGATAAATTGTTGGAAATGGAATTCGGTAAAAGGAATATTCTGACGAATTCAACATTTCTTAGCCATGATTTCATAATAATATGACCTTATAAGTTTCGTTACGTGTCAATTTGAAATCAATTTAACATTGTCAAGCCATAATATTATGGTATTCAGCTTATGGCCTAAGAGCCGCTAAAGAACGACCTTCACCCACGTGATAACCAGATGAAACATATTCTTTCTATAAACAAGCCTATGCCTGTTCATGGCTATTTTTTATTATATTTACTGCTATACTGTTGTCAAATTTAAAAGTAGTTTATCTCTGTAACTGTCAATTTTAAATCATTGCCATCTTGAAAAAAGTAAGAGAGATCAACGAGATCTACACAAGGAAGTTTCATAGTTCTCGTATGAAACTTCCTTGGATCTACATTGTCGATGACAGCTGCCTAACTTAAGTGTCAACTTCGTAACTGTCAATTTATACCATTGCTGCATTGAGAAAAGCGAGAGAACTCAACGAGAAAAACTTTTAGAATGACAGTAATCTTACTAATATTATAAACGCGAAAGTTTGTGAGGATGGATGGATGGATGGATATATGGATGCTTGTTACTCTATCACGCAAAAACTACTGAACGGATTGAGATGAAACTTTTCAATAATATAGCTTATATATCAGAATAACACATAGGCTATAAATTATAATGATATATTGCGTATGCGGGCGAAGCCGCGGGTAAAAACTAGTTACACATAAAAGTGATTGATTACCGTAATCGACAATTTCCAGTTTTGGCGGGAACGCGGAGAAATTATGTCGCTTCATTGTATTATTTTGTTAAACTTTTTGTTTTTTTATCAGTGATAATTAGAGAAAAATGGTGGTATTTCGTTGATGAGCTGATTTACGCGCATGAGTGTAGGCAAGTGATATAATGTGACGTATCATGTTGTTCCGTGTTGTTACCAAAACTCCATAGACGCCTCTAGTAAAGTCTCCACTGCTTTACTGAGGTATGACTTGGACTATGATGAGAATTAACAGCGATTTTGTTGGACTATGACGAGACTACGACAGTGACTATTTTGATAAAATATTATCAAAAATTATTAAAACTTAATACCTGACGCTGGCAAATACACAATAATGCGACGCCAAAACTAAGAAGAAGAAAAAGACAATGTTCGACCATTTTTGGAAAAGAAAAATGTTTTATTAGGTATGTCAATTGTCATCAAATTCATTAACTTTGGCGGTACGAAGTTCACCGGGTCAGCTAGTTTAATGTAGATAAAAATGCCAGATTAGGTAATAGTGGCTTCGTAGTTCTCAAACGGATAAACCGACTTTGATTTTGTTTTTTCTGTTTGATAATCAATCCATTAAGTAGTTTTTGCGTAAAAGAGTAACAAACATCCATACATACTCATAAACTTTCGCGTTTATATATTTGTAAGTAAATTAGTCGCGAGTGTTTTTAAGTATGTTTTGATCAATTTTTTTTTCAGTCGTTTTAAAGTTATCAGCTCTTTGTTTTAGCTGTGGTTGGAATCTTAAAGCGTATTGTTTTTTTTTTTTAATTTATGTGGCCAGAATGCTGGCATCTATTTTGCCCAAAAGCTGAGTATTGCTATTCAGCAAGGCAATGCTGCCAGCATTCTGGCCACGTTACCCTCTGCCCAGAGGCTTATAGAGTAGGTTTTATTATATTTTGTGTTTTTTAGTTGTTTATTATATTATTTTTCTTTTCTTTTTTGTTTATGTAGGTTATTTATATAGTGAAAAGTGTTCTTTAGGTTTTTTGTTTTTCTGTGTAAATATAAGTATTTTAATTTATTACAGAGTGGATCAAGAGGTAATTGCCCCGATGAAGGCAGGACATACCAGTTCGACGCTGCATGGGACATCATCTTGGGAAGCGCTTCAAACAATGAACAGAGGTTAGAGAGAACATTCACTTTTTTGAGTTCCTTACCCAAAGGGTAAAAACGAGACCCTATTACTATGACTCCGCTGTCCGTCCGTCTGTCTGTCTGTCACCACGCTGTATCTCAGGGACGGTGATAGCTAGAACGTTGAAATTTTCACAGATGATGTATTTTGTTGCCGCTATGACAGCAAATACAAAAAACAGAAAAAATAATTTTTAAGGAGGGCTCCCATACAATATACGTACCTGAATTTCGAGCCGATTTTCGCCCGCTATTAATAACGGTGACTGGTAGATGCTTGAAATTTTCACAGAATATTTAGTTAAACTTTTACTATAAAAATAAATTATTGAATAAAAATAAAATTAATATTCAAGGGGGGCTCCCATACAAGAAACATGTTTTTTGCTCGATATTAATGACAGCAACAGGAAGATTCTTGAAATATTCACAGAATATTATGTTTCAAATTCCCTTAAAAAATAAATAATTAAAATAAAATATTGATGCAATTATTATTACTTTCTTTGTATTTTTATCTTATTGCTTTTATGATTACTAGTATGCTTTTATGACAACTTGTGTTGTGGGTCATATTAATGTCGACGTCAGTTCTCCACCCTGTATTTTCAGTTGTTATCTATACAAGTATGTATTTAATAATATGTAGCATATAGAGATTGCAGCCCGGTATGTTTCTCAACCTGGCCGGGCCCGGTCGCATTCGCCCGCCCGAATGCGACCAGGCCCGGTTTGCTGCTTGAAAGAGGAACAAACCAACAAACTTTTCGGATTTATAATATTAAGTATGATTATCACAACATTCAGTCCCAACTCTCAGTAAAGTCTCATAATCACACTTATGGACGGAAAAGTAACATTAGTATTAGTCATTATTCATTTCTATAAGTTAAAACAGGCAGGTTTTTCTCTTTATTCTTTATAGTGTCTATTTGAAAACATAGTATTAAAATAAGAAACTAATAACGCAGCTTAAAGTACTAAACGTGTCATAACATTTAGATTACCGGATCCGGTGAGTGGGCCCGGTAAGAATAGCCGGGCCCGGTGGGTGCCTAAAAGGGCACCAGGGCCGGTTTGCAATCTCTAGTAGTATATCAGTCTCTGGCAGCCATATCACAAGCTACGCTTAGTTTGGTGTCAGAGACCGTGTGTAGGATGTCCCCTAAAATTTATTTATTTTTGTTTTCCAGCCTCATCAACGAGGAATACTACGTGGCTAAGCGCCTGTACTGCGCTTTCAACGCGGTCAGCAACAACGTAGGGGCCCAGATCACGGCTTCAGGCCTGCCCCCTACCGTGCAGATCTTCGACCTCGCCAGCGACGCACTCTTTGACGTAAGTATCATAACTGGAAAGTAGCTGTACTGTACTGTACCAGCCTTTTTAATAGTCCACTGCAGGAATTAGGCCTACCCACGAAGGGTGATTGGGCCATATCCACCACGCTGGCCCAGTACGGGTCGGTGGATTCACATACGCCATTGAATTTCTTCTACGGACGTATGCAGGTTGCCTCACGATGTTTTCCTTCACCGAAAAGCCCGTGGTGTGTACATTTATTCCAAGGCATTCATTGGTAAGGGACCAGGATTTGAACCCACGACCTCACGATTGATAAGTATCATTACCACTAGACCACCACGGCTTTTTCCTGGAAGAGGCTTTTGGAATAGCTGTGGCCTTGGTAAAATATGGTATCTACTGTGCTTTCAACGAGGTCAGCAACAATGTAGGGGCGCAGATCACGGCTTCAGGCCTACCCCTACCTTCCAGGTCTTCGAACTAGCCAGCGACGCACTCTTTGACGTAAATACTATAATACTTATGCCTTTAAAAGATCCGGGGCATAAAAACCCGTGAATTGTGAAACGGAATGAGTAGATTCGGAGACAAACCAATGTAAATGACATAGCCCAGCGGATTAGAAAGTTAATATGGCAGTAGCCGGGGCACATAGTTCGAAGAACAGATGGCCGATGGGGCCGTAAAGTTGTAAAATGGGGACCACGGACCAGCACGAAGAGTTTTGTGTTTACTAGAGCGCCGCAGAATAACATAAGGGGAATAGGCATGAAGACTAAAAAAATATAATGCTATCTGACCGACTATCAGATAGATTATCAAAAAATATTAGACAAGCATTTCTTATTTCCTCAATTAAACAAAAATTGATGAAAATATAGCCCGTTAAGTTCTGCGTGGCGTCACAAGTCATATACAAATGAATATATTTTTGAGAGAGAAGTAACGTCACAAACTCCACTCTTTGACAAGGTTTATCTTTGTTATTTATTGTAAAAGACGTGACCAATATTTTTTGATAATATAATGTAACTTACAGACGTTTAATAATCTCAACATAGATACAATATATATACTATATTTAGTCAAACTTAAAATTAAAAACTAAACTCATGCGATCATACCTGGTGCAAAGGAGCCCAAAATGCTGGCCGCATTGCCCCGCTATATGGCGATGGCCATCCTTTGCACCAAATACGAGCCAGAGCGGGAGTCATTGGTTTTCTCCCTTAACCTGCGCCCTATTTCTGAAATCAAACTTTTGGCCTCACTGCCCCAACATCCCATCGTCTCCACGGCAATAGGCACAAAAAATTAACTGGCCTCCAACGGGAAACAACAACTTACAGACTAATTATAATATTTTTTTTTACCCAGTGATCATGCCTATTCTTGCTTCTCGTGGAGTAACTACCTATATATGCCTTCTATAAACAGCCGCACGTCTACTGTACCCCTCAAGATATATGCAGCAACAACGCGACATGTCGTGTGTCAAATCACTATCACTACACAGTATAAAACAAAGTCGCTTCCCGCTGTCTGTCCCCACTCCCCATTTATGCTTATACAGGGTTATCTCTGATCAATCAGCATCCTTTTAGGGGCTTATTCTGTACATTAAAACTAATAACTTTTGTTCTGCTACTTTTGTCAAAACTCAAAAAAATCAGCTATTTCATACATTTTGTCACGGATGAACGACATTTTTTTATGGACAAACAAAAATTTTGTATTTTGAGTTTTGACAAAAGTTGTAGAACAAAAGTTGTTAGTTTTGATGTACAGAATAAGCCCCTAAAAGGATGCTAATTGATTAGAAATAACCCTGTATATTTAAAACTACGCAACGGATTTTAATGCAGTTTTTTTAAATAGATAGAATGATTCAAGAGGAAGGTTTATTTGTATCACCTGTGCGAAGCCGGGGCGGGTCGCTAGTGTTGTCTAAAGAATGAAAAATGTCCTTAGTAGAACATACCTACGTTCTTGTCAATTTTAAAATCATCTCAATAATCATGTTCTCTCTTATATTCCAGTTTTTGTCAAGACTCGCTGCCAGAAAAGACCTCATCCAGTCAGCCGCAACCCTCAAGCAAATCTTGGATGTATCAGTTAGCAAAATCTCCTTATAAATGGAACCCTACAATATTATATAACTTAACTCTAATAAATAAAGCACATTATAATATAACTCCAAAATAGGCGGGAGTGGAATCGTTCTTTAAGAATAATTCCACATTATATGATTATATACTTTACTTAATATGTGCATCTCCAGGCGTGTTGTATCCATGGATGTGAGAAAAAGAGGATTCGCCATATTTTCTAAAATGGCGTCATTTCTACCCATGACGCATAGAAACTTCCTACATAACTTAATACATGGTTATCTGCTTGCCCTGTACTAAACCGACAAGGCGTGATTCAACCATCATTTTAAACAACTTTATGTCAACCCGGAATTCGAAAAAAAATTAGCTCTTTATCAAATTTTTACTTTTAATCAATGAAATGTATGAAACAGCGGTTTTATCCTCCAATTTCGGGTTGGCTACTTAAAAAGGTAAAAGTTGTTCATATTGATGGTCCGACTCACCTGTTTCCGGCTTAGTACACCAGCCATTTTTGGATAATCTTGTTTAAGTAACATTTATTTCGATCAACTTTTCAAAATGTCACAATAGTCAGTTCCGCAATATGGCGGACATCTTTAAGTAGAAAGGAGCTTATTTTTGCTGATTTTGCTAATGGCTTTATTGCTGATTATTTACATCCATGGTCGTATCGCTGTTTTGAGTATGTAGTAACAAGATGTGGAAATAGCAGATTTTATTATTATTATGTAAATATACGTTTTATACAAAACGACGAGGCTTTTTACTGCGGTGATGAGTTTTACTTTCATAAACAAAGACGTGTTTATTCTTGCATTTAGGCTTTATTTCTCTTTTTAGTATGAATACAAAGTTTTATTACAAACTAGCTGTACCCTGCGTTACTGGCGCCATCTGTAAAAAATTGGTCTCACCAACTCAGAAACCTTCTTTAGCTCATTCACAACAACGTTGCTAAAGATCTACATGACCAAATGCAATAGTTTACGATTCTATAACAGACATACAGACAACCATTCGTTATTATAAGTAGGGGCAAAAGTATTTAACGCAAAACCTTTTAAGGGCAGCCCCCCTACCGCCTAAAGCAATAGCAATCGTAATAGCAATCGTTTATGACTTTATTTTAGTCATTTGGCACCGCCTATGTGATGTTAGCCATCAAAGTTGTTCATTCAACAGTTGCTTTCGCAATCCGCGCAAAGCAATTGATGGCTAACGTCACATAGCCGGTGCCAAATGACTAAAATGAAGTCATAAACGATTGCTATTACAATTGCTATTGCTTAGGCGGTAGGGGGCCGGGTCTAGTGCATCTAGACTAACAACTTTTGTACTACGACTTTAGAAAATTCGCAAATAAAATCGCTTCTCCATATATTTTGCGCGTGTTGAGGAAGTTTTTGTATGAAAAAGCTGATTTTTTCTTCGCGTTTGCGTTTAATACCTATGACCCTGTACATAAAAGAATTAAATAGGTACTCAACGTTACGAACAACTTTTTAAATCCTACTAATATTATAAACGTGAAAGTTTGTGAGGATGGATGGATGGATGGATGTATGGATGTTTGTTACTCTTTCACGCAAAAACTACTGAACGGATTGAGATGAAACTTTGCAATAATATAGCTTATATATCAGAATAATACATAGGCTATAAATTATAATGATATTGCGTCAAAAATCAAAATATCATGCGGGCGAAGCATCGGGTAAAAACTTGTATGAAATAAATTATAATATTACTTTTCAATTACAAGCTTTTTAGCTCCTGGATATCATATAGCAGCAGAGTGCCAGCCAAGACAAGTAAAACGAGCCCAAACACGACGTGTCTATCTTGTTTAGTACAGGAGTTCCTATGGCCACCTTCCGATTCCATCATCAGATCAGCTCCAGGGTACCATAATATTGCATTGTCACGCAATATACATATGCGTGCAAAATTTCAGCTCAATCGAAAACCGGAAAGTTGGTCAAGTTTAACTTGCAAGATTCCACCCGAACTTACTTACAGTAACATACATACATTGCAAGTTAAATAAAAGTTTGTAACTTGTAAAAACAACTTTCGTTACAAGTCGTTCATAAAAGTTTTTGGCTTTTAAGAAAATGTAAATATAGAATGGCTGAAGTTTTTGGAATTTCAAGATTGTTCCATTGTAAAAGTGGTTCAAAACGATGAGTATATTTGGCAAGAATACAAAAAAAAGCAGCTGTCAAAACGTACCCATAGATCGATACAAACTTAATGGCGTCTCCCGCGTCGGTAAAGTTTACAAGCCTCAGAATAAGGACTAAAGTAACAGAAACCGTACTAAATTAGCAAGAGATGTCTTACATCACTCTGTCCCATATCAAATATGAAATTTAATAGGTATTAAAAAAAGATGCACATACACGCAAACTTTCGCAGGGTTTCATAAACTAGCATTGAGCTATCTCGGCTGTACAAATTCAAAAAGGTAAAGAGTAGGAAGGTAAAATTATCGAAGATTTGACCTCATCATGGAACTAGAGGGTTTAAATTTCCGATCATATCGCAAAAGACAAAGTGGACCAAATTTCAACCATTTTAACATTCCAAGTTGTGATTTTGACGTATGCTGACAGACAATGCGTTTTTTGTTTCACTCACTCTCTCGTATGCTGTATAACCAGATATGAATAAGACAGCTGTAACGTAGTTTTTATTTGAGTGAAAATTTAGCAAGGTTTCTATTACTTGTCATTATTCTGAGGTACAAACTATGCAAATCTCCACTCCTTACCGAAGCTGCCATATGAATTTGCTATTGCGCAACGACTCGCTTCGTGTTCTCAGACGCCGTTAAGTTTGATTCGACCTATAGCTAATCCTTAGGGGGCGTCCATAAATTACGTGAGATGATTTAGGGGGGGAGGGGGTCGAGTCAAATCTCATATAATCTCACGTTAGGGAGAGAGAGGGTCTCGACAAATATCACGCAATTTTTGTTCTGATTGAAACAAAAAAAAATACTATTTTGGTCCATTCAATCCAAATTGTATGTACATGCTCAAGATTTAATCTTGAGCGTCATCGTAATACGATTAAGATTATTCCCTAATTCGTTCGAAAGAAAATAATTTCATTCATACTTCCACGTTATACATCTACTGAATGTCAAACCACCATATTTATTTTATACCAAATAGGTCAATTTTGTCTGAATTTACGGTACAGTGTAGCCCGTCTTCTGTTTTTGCGCCATTAATCCATATTCTTTTCTTTTTATCACAGTAGTCATGATTTAAGTATTCTATTGTTAAATTTGTATTACATTTATAACTCTCAGCAATATTGATTACTAGTCTTAACAAGTCGTAAATAAAAGCACGAAGTAAATAGTTTTTTTTCTTTCTACAATAACAACCCAACGCGTTTTCGTAAGAAACCCACACTGAAAAATCTCACGTGAGATTGGGGGATGGGGGAGGGGGTTGAACAAAATCTCACGACATCTTACCAACGGGGGAGGGAGGGTCAGAAAATTTTAAAAAACACCTCACGTAATTTATGGACGCCCCCTTATTTGATAGTTAAAATAAAATTGAGAGTGTACAATTTGTAACAGTATGAAGTGAGTGCAGAAATAAAAATACAAGTAGGTATAATTTGCATCAATAGTCCGAATCAAAATTCTTGGCGTCTGTGAAGCTACACGCTGCGCACATTCCCTCTTTTGCGCCGCTAACATAGTTAAAAGTATAATCTACGCCACACAAGTCGGCGGATGGGAAGTTAGACGCAAAACGCTGCGCAAACGGCAAAATATAGCTATAAATAAATAAACAGCAAATATTTTGGGACATCTAACACACGGTCTCTGACCCCAAACTAAGCAAAGCTTGTGATATGGCTGCCAGAGACTGATATACTGCATATACATATTTTTAAATACATACTTATATAGATAGTAACTAAATAACACCCAGACACAGAGCAAACACTTATGTTCATCACATAAATATTTGCTCTGGGTGGGGATAGAACCCACGCCTCTTTGATCCAGAAGTTAGGGTCACTAACCACTGAGCCACCGAGGCAGTCTAAGTCAGTCAGCTATGCGCGGGAGCTAGAGAGTCTCGCGCCGGGGCACACCCGCCCGTCAACCTCATGCTACCGCGCGCTCCCTACGCCTGTGCTCACCACTACGCCACGCGGCGTCGGCATTGTGCACACATCACGGCGCAGTGTCATCTGCGGCTAACTTCTCATGCGCCGACTTGTGTGGCGCGGATGCTACTGCGCATCCACTTGACTCGTGTTCAGAGACGCCAAGAAGTTTGATTGCAGTTTTTTCAGTTCCCAAGTACTGTACTGTACTGTACTGTACCAGCCTTTTTAATAGTCCACTACAGGACGTAGGCCTACCCACGAAGGGTGATTGGGCCATATCCACCACGCTGGCCCAGTGCGGGTTGGTGGATTCACATACGCCATCGAATTTCTTCTACGGACGTATGCAGGTTGCCTCACGATGTTTTCCTTCACCGTAAAGCCAGTGGTGTGAAATTCCGTACATAAATTCCAAAGAACTCATTGGTACGGGACCGGGGATTCGAACCCACGACCTCACGATTGTAAGGCGGGTATCACTACCTCTTGACCACCACGGTTCCCAAGTACTTTACAAATATAATTTTTACCAGGGTTAACAGTTGTAACATCTTCTAGGACTGCAATAGGTTAACCGACAAGGTAGATGTGTGTGAAGTTCTTTAGGTTGCATTGCATGCTCAGCGTATTATATTTTCGTCCATATTTTTGTGTATCCATTTTCCTGGGTCATCTTGGAAGAAGGAGACTGTAAAATAATATTAAGTCATAATTAAGACAGACAAAGTTACAGCAAAAGAATTTGGAATGTGTCTTAGTTAACATGGTTTGTATAGTTATACAATTATACATATTATGACCCTATAAGGGAATGGCAATTGTATTATTTGTTATGTTTTTTAGATTAGCGTTAGTAAAATTTGTCTAATGTATCGAATGTGCATTTCGATAATAGGATATTTTTTTGTTGTTTTATGAAACAACGCATTCCAAAGAGGGTTCGCTCAAAAAAACTGCAAAGCGTCCCGCACTGTTTCACTCACATCTGCACTCGCCCTCCCAGGGCTGCTTCCCCTTGACCTAAGAATCCAGGAGGTTTCAAACCTATACCGTGCAAAAAAGTCTCTGAATTGATTATCTCCCACCATGCAAAGAGCTCGAGGAAAACGTAAGATTCATGGACCGGCCCCATCCGTCCAAGCAGTCCTCTGTAGATTTCGAGCTTCTAGAGACCATTCCAGACCAACTAGTTGGACCTCAGGTTTACACAGACGGAAGTAAGATAAATGGCCAAGTAGGCGCTGCCGTCACCTAGTGGGAGAATGGTAGAGAGTTCTACTTCTCTACTTTTAAGCTTCACCCCAAATGCACGGTCTTCCAATCTGAACTCTATGCCCTTAGCCAGGCAATCTACATGGTGAAATCGGTCAGTGATGATGTAGTAAGCATTCTGAGTGACTCTAGATCTTCACTCGAATTACTACGACATCCTAGAATGAATCACCCTCTGGCTGGAGTCATTAAGGAAAATATTGGAATGATCAACGCAGAAAGAAGATCCGTTAATTTGTTCTGTCTACGTGCGCACGTGGGAACTGCTGGAATTGAAAGGGCTGACGAACTTGCAAAATCAGCGGCACTAGCGTGCGCATCCCGGGATTATGAGCGGGTCCCTATGTCCTTTGTCAAGTGAAAGATATGCGAGTAATCTATACGAAAATGGCAAGACAGGTATGAAACCTCCAGCACAGATGCAGTAACAAAATTGTTCTTTCCGGATATATCTAAAGCATATCAGGTGATTAGAGCTACAAAACTGGCACACTTTCATGTGCAAGCGTTGACAAGAACGGATGTATAGCTATAGTACGAGTACTTCCCGACATCCTCACGGATCCAAAAAGCAGGCCTCACTTTCTGAACTCAATGCGAATTGCAGCAAGGAGAAATTCCACCCTCCATACCCGTGATTACTGTTACCAAACGCCAAAAGTCCACCTTTTCCATTGTTATTGCGAGTTTGCCCAGCGGTGAAAATTGTAAAATTAGGCAGCTACTCGAAATTCCAGCTCAAATCGATAAAGGATTAAAAAGTTATTAAACTTTTTCTGACCACCCAGTCTCTGTGACTAACGGCGGGTTGATATCGAGCAAAAAACGGCAAAAAATCAGATTTCTTGTATGTCATTAAATTTTTTTTTGTGTTTTTAGTATTAATTTGTTGTTTTGGCGGCAACAGAAATACATCATCTGTAAAAAATTCAACGTTCTAGCTATCACGGTTATTGGGATACAGCCTGGCGACAGATAGACAGACGGACAGACGGATTTAATTTAATTTAATTTTATCCGTTTTTAGCGGGTCCCGTTTTTACCCTTTGGGTACGGAGCCCTAAAAACGATCCCCTGGACTATAACTTTAACTTCACAGCCATGTTTTATATGTTTTTTCAGTTCTTGAGCAGCGTGCCATCCAGGAGCATCCTTGGTCAAACTGGAGCCGTTTTTAGTTTTCAGATTTATGCCCGCGTGGAATTCTACTTTTGTGCTATCCCACAGGAACCTATTATTTTTCGGGATAAAAAGTAGCCTATGTCACTTTCCGGCCCTTGAACTATACCCATGCCAAAAATCAAGTCAAACCGTTGCTCCGTTGCTGCGTGAAAGAGGAACAAACCAACAAACTTTTCGGATTTATAATATTAAGTAAGTATGATGATATGATATGATGTGTACTGTAAGACAATGCTTCTCGCCAAATTTATAGTTCTATGTCAACGACTTGATTTTTGTGTGTCGAAATCTGCGGTTTATTACGACATAAACGGCTCTAACTTATTTATACGATAACTGAGAAGATTTTCTTTTACACAACTGCAAGAAACCATAGATATAAAGTTTAAATCTCAACTCGATATCTTTACGCGTTCCCGAGATAAATAGTCTTGACTTACGGACAGACGGACAACAAAGTGATCCTATAAGGGTTTCGTTTTTTCCTTTTTAGGTACAGTACCAAAAAACGACATCATATCGCAACGAATGCGGAAGTACTATATCTACTATTTATCACCGAATCCATCTCTTCTTCATACAAGACAGTTGAGATATTATGATATATTTAAGCTACGCCCAAAGACAAGTTCTTGCTGTTGACAAGTGTGTCCTTAAAAACAGACTCTACTTACAGATTCAATGAGTGAATAGCACCGAATGACATCTTGCTTATCCATATCCAACCCAAGGCATAAACTATGTATAACAATGGGATCCTAGACCTATATATACATATCCATTACAATGGGATCATATACTAACCGATCAAATAAATTACATATTGGAAATAGTAATGAAAACATACTAAATTAAAAAAACTTGCCTTATTTCAAATGCCAAAAAGTTCATATTTGATGTTCAAAATCTTACAAAAGTAATTAATTTATGCTTCCGAACAAAGCATTAATTAAACAACTGTTATTTTGTAGATACACGGTAAATGTTCGTACAATTCAATTCAAGTGCTTTGTCTAAAATCATTCAATAAACCATCTTACGTCTTCACATTTATGTGTCGATTCATTCAAAATTGTACTTTTTTGATATCTACATAAGGCTATATTAGATTTACTAAGGTCATGCATAAAGTTTTAAAACAATATTTGCTGATGTCAATTGTTTAAACAGTTGTTACGTATTTATTTCATTGTGATAAAAGTGTATAAATATAGGTCTAATATCGATGATTTCGTGTATAGTATATACCGCTTGGTCGAATACGGACCAGCACCATGCTGCCCTTCCTGGTTTTACTCGTCGCTTCCGTAAGTTTTATTTTTATTATAATTTATGCTGCTTCTAATTTATTGCTTTTTTGTATTAAATTGATATTGTTACGAACTAAGGGTATAGAGATTGGAAGGAAACAACTTTATGAACTTTACTCGCTCTGAAACTTGTTTTATTCGTCTCCAAAAGTTCAAAACTGTTCCGTCACTGTCAACTGTCACCACTACGCACTCACTAAGCACATCGTTGTCCATACATTTATATAAATTAACACGAATTTAATGTCCAATGTCTGTCTATTACTCACTCATACCAACCAACTATTTGCCAACGACCGCTGTCTACGGCTGCCCCCCCGCCCATTCTCTTGTCGCGATGCTCTTTTTTTATTCTTTTGTTTTCTATTTTTAGAATCCAATTTCAAATTAATGGTCAAGGGTGACTTGGTTTTTATTTGAAATTCGAAGTTACTTTCCTTTTAGAGAAATCTGCCAAATATCCGAATTGCATAAATATTTCTGCAGCTCAGGATCGAACCGGGATCTTCATTATGACACGGACTCGTTTATACCGCCAAGCCCCAAGTCTAGTTACAACTACCGTCGAAATTGTTAAATAGCTCGGTTCAATCATTACTATGTGTCAAATGGTCACGTCGATTACGTCACCACCGTAACAATATTATATCACCATGTTTTTTAACTATCTTTAAAACGTAACGATCTTTCAATATAAATATGGTATACACTTATTACAAATGAACTTAAAATATAATTATTTTATTAATTCTTGCAAAAAGATTATTTACAATTCCAATATATTCTATTAAACTGAAAACTGTCTTACGTAAGCGTTTCTACACACATATTCGTTTCGGCACATTCGGTGTAGCCGACCCGAAACAGCTTGTTCGGCTGAAATTGAATCCTCCTAGCGATAGTCGTTCGGCACGTTTTACATAATTATGCCGAACCCAATGATTCATCTACACATATCGTGATGAACCGAAATAAGTGATCAATTATTATTGTTACCTAAAATGGTTCTTATATACTGAGATTATTGTATAAACCGTAATAATACGCAAGGGCGTAGCTAGAAGAGGGCACGGCTGGGCAGTACCCTCGTTATAAAACAAAACAACATTAAAAACCTTTTTTCCATCCCAGAAAACTTGAAAGTCAATCCACTCCATTTTTTTGGCACTCCAATTTTCATTAGTTTTTTTCCCTAGCGACGTTTATACGATGCTAAATATCTGCCGAAATTCGGCTGTGTGGACTGAAAAGTACTTTTTGTTCGTTTCTAAAGTATCTATAAAAACTAACTTATAATTTTTTTGACACGCTTTTATTAGTTTCTCTTGTATGATTGCTTGCTCGCTTGTTTGCTTGTAACCAACCCGTATGAGCTCGATTTTGCCCTACTTTATACTTATTTACCCATCAAAGACCAATGAAGAGAAGAAGACAAAGCATTTATAAAAAAAAAAATTGATGACTCCTAAGCGTGCTTTTTAGTTTTTTTTAAACTATATTTTTATTATTTCAGAGCGCATTCGCGGCTCCAGCTATTTCTTACCAGGGCCCAAATGCCTTAAACAGTCAAAAGTAAGTAAGTAGGTAACTTATCTCATAATATTTATCACCATCATCTTTCTTCATCATTATCATTATTTTATTGAATCTTGGTATCACATCTAGCTTGCACACATCTAGCAGTTTAATTATTTTTCATTGCTTCATTTCCATCTACGCAACATTACTAGCATCCATAGTGCGTCTACAACATCTTATATACATATTCATAATTAAAGTTTTTTTAACGGGTACTTTCGTGCATTTCGTCTAGCTGTCTGCTTTCGATTGGGTGCAAGATGTTGTGAGGCCCATCGCTGTCAGTGCGGTACTGCAGTTGACCAGCTCGGTCACCACGGTCTCTCTTGCTCAAGAAGCGCTGGTCGGATTGGCCGCCACGCCAGCCTTAAGGATGTCATACGCAAGGCTTTTGTCACCGCCAATATCGCAGCCGTACTCGAACCGAGTGGGCTCGCACGTGTTGATGGCAAAAGGCCTGACGGCATGACGCTGGTTCCATGGAAATGTGGACGGCCCTTAGTATGGGACGCAACTTGCGTCGATAATTTGGCACCGTCACATCTTTCTGAGCCTCAGAGTAGGGCTGGAGCGGTGGACAATTCGGCGGAGCAGCACAAGCGGCGCAAATATGCTAACCTCGGTAGTGGTTACATATTTGAGGTATTTGGAGTTAAGATTTTGGGTCCGTGGTCATCTTGTTTTCAAAAAACTTTCTGAGCGTCTGGTGGATGCGACGCGTGACCAAAATGCTGGTGTTTATTTGGCTCAACGTATAAGCCTTGCCATTCAGCGTGGCAATGCTGCCAGCATGCGGGGCACGCTGCCAACTGGTAGTGGGCTTGAGCATTTGGATTATCTTTTGACCATCAAGGGTCTGTGGATAATTCAATTGCTTTCTATGTAGTAGTAGTGTAGATAGTTTTAGCGTATAAAGTAGTATTGTATATTATTGTAGTTAATAAAAGTTACATTATGGATATAACATACAAACACAATGTGAGTCTTACAAAATTGACAAAATAAACATAATAATAAATAAACGATACAGAGAGTAAAATGTCAAAATAGGTGTTTATCCTAATCGACAATTACTTATCTTATAAATTACATACTTATATTAACTATTTAAAAAAATAATTGGGTGCTAATTATTGATTTTTTTTTCACTTTACTTCTAATATACCCAAAATCCCTCCTGCACATGAAAAATATGGACATAAATCGATTGAGGCTATAAAGGAGGGAAGGGGGTTACGACAAAATTTACTTTTCCAGTTCTTATCTCAGCCTTTAAAGCTGCCTCGAGAGCCGCTCGCGAACTTTGTATTAAAGAGTTATCTTTGTGATAAGCATTTCAAAAATCTGAAGCGAACGCAGGATTTGAACCTGCCCCTTCGGATCACTAGCCCGACGCTATCCAACTAAGCCAGCCCGCCTCCTACGCAAGCTTCAAATTTCTGAAGTGCTTACTTTTCCCAACTTATAGCGTTGGTGGCGCCACCTTTTTTTGAATTTGAAGCTTGCGTAGGAGGCGGGCTGGCTCAGTTGGTTAGAGCGTCGGGCTAGTGATCCGAAGGGGCAGGTTCAAATCCTGCGTTCGCTTCAGATTTTTGAAATGTTTATCACAAAGATAACTCTTTGAGATAAAAATCTAGTGTGGAAAGCACTCAAAATAAAATCATAAAATTGATTTAGCAGTGCGTCATCTCTCGTCAATCTTTAGAAGTTCTAATAACTTCTAGTTGAGTGATAACCTGTCTAATACGGGTATCACAGGTGGCGCCACCAACGCTATAAGTTGGGAAATGTAAGCACTTCAGAAATTTGAAGCTTGCGTAGGAGGCGGGCTGGCTCAGTTGGTTAAAGCGTCGGGCTAGTGATCCGAAGGGGCAGGTTCAAATCCTGCGTTCGCTTCAGATTTTTGAAATGCTTATCACAAAGATAACTCTTTGAGATAAAAATCTAGTGTGGAAAGCACTCAAAATAAAATCATAAAACTTTGTATTACTTACTGAATTTCTGACCGTACTCGTATGTCCAAGGCCTTAAAATTTGTTTAAAGTTGTAGGCGACTGCGCAGCGACGACGTAAAGGATAGGGTCAGAAAATCTGACTAGAACCATACGATTAGGTACACTAAATGCAAATATGGCGCGAATTATTGCACTTGTTCAACAGGGGATCTATAAATGAGTTTCAAACGGCTAGAACGTATACGGAACTTTGTGGTGCTCCATACTATCTGTCAAAGTTTCGTATACGTTCGAACGCGTTCGAAAATCAATTATAGATCCCCAGTTATACACAGATTTTGCATTGTAATATCTTTATCCAAACGCGCCAAATTCTTAAAAGGCGGTTGCCCTCGGTCAGCGAGCGAAATTCAAATTTTTGGGGTTCCGTTCAGGTTTTTAGGGTTCCGTACTAAAACGAAGAACCCTTATAACTTCTTTGTATCCGTCCCTCCTACTATTACAAAGCCTTATAACTTCCACATTTATGAACCAAATTGCATGAAATTTGACAACAAAATAGTTCTAGTATAGATCTCAATTTCAAATACTTAAAATTTTTAAAATAGGTTATTTAAGTGTTAACTTGCATAGGTATATGTAAAGTGGCGATGAAACTTTTTTAACACGCTTTTATGAGTTTCACCTGTATGTTTGTTTGCTTGTTTGTAACCAACCCCTTTGAGCTCGATTTTTTTAACTCCAACCCCTCGTGTGGGTTGTAATGAATGTAAGATTTCTTGAACATTTTTTTTTGTTACGTGTACCATTTTTGAGATATAAGTCGCCAAAAAAAGTGCCTTTAATTTCTGAAGTATACGAGATAAAATGTTCTAAATTTCGGACATTAAGTATAAACCACATAAAAAACTTTATCTCAAAATTGTTTTGACACTGTGGGATAATAGCTTTTTGAGTTATAAAGAAAAATTGAAACTCTTAAGCTTGCCCATAGATCAGAGGTCATTGACGTCACAAATATATTTTTAGCCAGTTATGTTTTTCTACCACTAAACCATCTTATAACATTATGAAATCGATTATTATCATCATCATAATCATCGTCACCATCTACGAAAGCCTATCATACGGGTGTATTGACACACATTGACAACTTATTTCACCTATTACATTTATTTTAGTTTATTTGTGCTCCCATTAAGATGATAGTTACAAAGAGTACAAACAAAGTGTATCTACTAATTTTCCCCGTAGTTTTTCGTCGCAAATGAGTTTTCGTAAACTTACAATGAGTAAATGGCTAAAAAAAAACAAAAAAGAATTCGCGCGGTATCTTTACACTGGGCATTAACTTTAAAACAATCCAAGCTATACATAAACTCTTTTGTACTGTAAGTGTATTATTATTATATACTATGGGACTAATCGCGCACTAAAATTACGAGATAAATAAATACCTCCTCATCCCGACGTTTCGACCGAGTTGCATCGACCGTGGTCACGGGTAGAATCCACGTGACCATAATTCTAGTGCGTGTGCGTGTTATATCTATCGTAATTTTAGTGCGCGATTAGTCCCGTAGTAAGTATATAATAATAATGTAAGTGTATTCTATGGATCAGTAATTTTTAATGGTCTACTGCTAGACGTAGCCCACCCATGAAGGGACATTGCGTCATATCCACCACGCTGGCCCAGTGCGGGTTGGTGGATTCACATACGCCATCGAATTTCTTCTACGGATACATGCAGGTTACTTCACGATGTTTTCCATCACCGAAAAGCCAGTAGTATTAAATTCCGTACATAAATTGAAGAGAATTTATTGGTACGGGACCGAGGTTTGAACACACGACCACAGGATTGTAAGGCGGGCATCACTAAAACTGGACCACCAAGGTCCAATTTTATAAAACTACAAGTTACAATTCTACAGGCAAATTGACATTAATGACGCAGTTTCGACCAATCACGAATGCGGATTCCGTCAATGTTGCCAGTAATTTACCTGTAGCCTGTAACTTGTAGCTTTATAAAATAGGGCCCAAGACGACTTCTAGACTCATTTAATAAGGCTTAAATGGCTTAATACATTGTTATACGAAAGAGACAGTCTCAGTGAGACTTACTCACTTTTGTCGTTACGAATAACATTTAAACTGATTAAAGATAATATTTCCCACATGTATAGTTTTACAGGTCGAATCAAACGTCTTGGCAGCTGTTATGTTAGCTACAAGCTGTCATGATTCTGTCTATAGACTGTCTGTAGGTATATCGAGTAATCTAATAGGATAAATTCTAATTTTCAGCTCATTCATCTCCCGGGTTTTCAACACAGTCCCGAATGGAGACTTCATCATCAACACTTTGGACATCGGCGCTTCTATCAGGGACCTCTCCGGACTTGGTGGTAACCAGGCCGTTGCCAAGGGACAAGCCCTCGTCTTACTTGAGGATAATCTAGTCGGAAGACCTGGTGACTCTTGCGCACAGGCTAACGTAAGGAAACATCCATTGCATAGCTTAATGTTAAACGTTTAGGTATCTGATTGACCTGGTGTTCGTTTCTACTGAAAATTGAGACTTCATCATCAACACTGGGTGTCAGCGCTTCTATCCAGACAGAACGGTAATCAGGCCACTTTGCAAGGGACAAGCCTTCAGCTCTCGTTTTACTAGAGCATAAACTACTCGACAGACTTGGTGACTCTTACGCACAGGCTAAAGTAAGGCAACATTCATCCCATAACTTAATGGTATACGTTCAGGTCACTGAATGACCTGGTTTTCAAATCCATCGAAAATGGAGACTTTATCATCAACACTGGCTGTTAACACTTCCGTCTGGGACCAGTCCAGTCAGGGCGGTAACCAAGCAAGAAACCGAGCAAGAGACAACCCCTTGATTTACTTGATGAAAACATGATCGCCAGACCCAACACAAGCTAAAGTAAGGAAATTCAGAAAATTCATCCCATAACTTCATGTTAAGGCGCTGCCCAAAGACAAAAATCCGTAAAACGTCATATTTTTCCTCGCACAGTTAGGCGTAACTGTTACTGATACATACTTGGAAAAAATACAAAACACACAATAATAGTTCACAAGAGAGACTTTTTCAATAATATTGCAAAAAAAATATCTGGTATCTAGAAAAATAAATAAAAAAAAGCATTAGAAAAAAATCTTTCGTTTCGCATTTCTCAATATTTAGATCGATAACTACTATATTTTTTGTAATCATAAAATAGGAAATTTAATAAACTAAAGACATATCTATATATTTTATTGCAAACACGGCTTCATTTCTTTTTAAACGAACTAAAACTGAGAAAAATTATTGAATTCTCATCTCGAGTTTCGTCTAAAAACAAAAGACACGCGATTTTAGACTATTTGTATACTGCAAGACATTATTGTAAAATACCTAAAAGTTTACTGTTGGAGCGTCTTAACACCAAAAAAAAAACAAATCGCTTATAACTAAGATGAAACTCTGAACTGTGGTGGGTATATACTACTCCATACTCTATATAAAATAGTAGATCCACTCATTTGCATCTCAATTTTTAGCTGATGCATTTTTCTGCATAGACTGGCCACTCATTTGTATTTTTTTTGTGTAGGTATGTACTTCGTTGACTCTACATATTTACTGTCGCAAAACTAATTTTTGTGATCTCTCGATGATTAAGGTACACGCTGACCTTATAATGCACGAGTGTAGCCAAGGGAATTGTCAAGGGCCACAACCTGTTTTTACATATTAGCTGCATAGCTGACAATACTTTCAAATAAAATGCATCCATTTAATGGCGTAAATTACTTGTTCATACTTAAATTAGTAAACTGCGTCATGGGACGACTTGGGACGACTAAGACATCGGCATGGGATGATTTTTTTCGAAAATTAGCTACACATACATATAGGGTATTTCAAGATTTATGCCAGCTGATGACTGGTGTATCTCTCTCTCTCTCTCTCTCTCTCTCTATCTCTCTCTGCGTGTTGAGCTTCTTTGTTAGTCTCTAGTTAAGGCCACTATTTCTTGTTCTTGTCAGTTCATATTCGTGCAAGGTTTCCTGGAAGAAATCGCCATAGGTGATGAGGTCGCCACTTTATAATCATAATTTTTTTATCGTATATGTGTAAACGGTGTTTATTTTTAGTTGTGGTTGTAAATAAAGAGTTTTGTCTGTATGTCTGTCTGTCTTCATCTAGCAAAAATCTCAGTATTTCTCAAAAAAAGACAGGTTATTTATTTACACGCATTACCATACCTTCAAACCTAAATCAATTTTCATCAAACTTGTGATCGGATGCTGCTTGCGTAGCGCCAGTTTGCCCCAAAGAGCACGGAGAGTCTGAAGGCTGAGTGGCAGAAATGTAATTAAAAATGTCGTATTTTTCAGTACATCGACGCGTACACCAACTACGTGTCGGGTGGCAACCCCGCTGAAGTTCGCAAGGCCCTCGGCGGCTACGTCCAGGCCATCAGCCGCAGCATCGACAACCTCATCACCGGACTGACCAACCCTGAGGCTGCCAGACGCACGGCATGTAGCATTTTACCTTTATTACCTTTGGACTGCCTCGGTGGCCCAGTGGTTAAGACGTGATTACTGTGTCGGGTTCGATTTCCACCTAGGGCAAGAATTTTTGTAATGAACATAGGTGTTTTCTCTGTCTGGATGTTATATCTTTAAAACTATGTATTTATAATACATATATTGTTATGTAGTATACTGTAGTTTGGGGTCAGATATCGTGTGTAAGATATCCCTTAATATTTATTATGTCACCAACATCCATAACGTTCTCAATAGGCTAGACGACTAAAAATGTAATTAGGCCGTCAGTTGAATTATCAAAATAGGCCTATAACATATTTTTATTTTTTCAATGAAACATAAAATTATTTATGTACATACATTCGATTTAGCTGCCCAAACGTGCCGGCTCGCGGCAGCCCGGCCTAGCGAAAGCCAATCGGCTTTTTTCCCAAACATTC
Source organism: Hypomecis punctinalis (assembly GCA_949316475.1). Taxonomy (NCBI): domain Eukaryota; kingdom Metazoa; phylum Arthropoda; class Insecta; order Lepidoptera; family Geometridae; genus Hypomecis; species Hypomecis punctinalis. The sequence continues at coordinate 16,134,909 of OX438809.1, forward strand.
ACCTAAGTACACACATAATATATTCGGTTTTACCTATTGATAGTGTCGATTTTGAAGATTGACGCGCGGACCTTTCCCAGGCCAGCGATCAGGCTGCAGAAGAGAGCAGCCCTATGTGCGTGACTAGGGTGTCTCGCACCGTATAGTTGAGCCACCCGATGTCCCCGAGGAAGCTAGCAGCACGCGTCAGAGCCGACCGACCGAACCAAATATATCAAGAAGAAAGAAAGAATAAAGAAAGTTTATTTATTTACAGAGTGATGAAATCGGTACAAATTGCTCGCGATGCAGCATTAACGTTAGATCATAAATTAAGCAGTTGGAATAACAGCGGGCCCCAAACACAGCTAGGCGGCGGCGGCGTGGCCCTTTCCAAATTGATTACCATTCAAAATAGCATAGTAAGCCTAATGTAAAATTTGTACTTTTAGGTTGGAGTACAAGGTGGATGCCCCGGCGAAGGCAGATCTTACAATTTCCACCAAGCTTGGGACATCATCTTGGGAAGCACTCCACCAAAACGACAAAGGTCAGAAATAGCAGTCTAAATAAAATGATAATACAATAAATAATCATTATGGGCTAGGCCTTGTTATTTGGTGGGTATCAATGGAGCCGGAGTCAATATTGAGAGGCCCTTATTAACATTGTTTAGCATGTGCTTGCATTGTGATTGATGAGTTAAGAAAATTATGGGCTATTGTAATGAACTACTGAATGTTTTACAAAATTAATTTAAATAAATAAACCCAGATTCCCTGGGGCTAAATGAGACCCCTGAATCCTTTTCGGCTAGGAGTGGAAGCCACAAGAGCTAAGAACTTAAGCTCCAGAGTGGAAGTGTTAAAGGGCATAACGCTACGAGTAGCATATAGTGACCACACCAATGTTGCCCTTCCGGCGCCAAGTTTCCTACGTCTTTGTGCCCCCCCCCCCAAAATGGTACTAGCGAAGTATACATACGTGAGTAGTACCATCAATGGAATTTCTGACATTAAACCAAATTGTGAACCGTCTTTTTTGAACGAATTTCGGGTTGCCCCATAGTAAAAGTACAAATCCTGCTAATGATAGTCACCTTCTTTCAGCTTCTTACATCAGTTCTGGATAACTCTATTATAGACATTTTAGATTTGCTTACAGAAGTCTTCCCTTTCAGTATCATCGATCAAGAGTTCCTGATTGCTGAACGTTTGTACTGCTCATTTGAAGCATACAACAACAACATTGGAGCTTCCATCACAGCCGCAACTATCCCACCCTCCATCCAGCTCTTTGACTATGTCGACGGAGCTCTCACTCAAGTAAGTCAAATAATGGTATAACATTTATCCACTTGAACGTCACTGTCTCAAACCTATTTATGCATCTAACGTCACGGCCCTGCGTCAAATTTTTCGCACGCGGTTGCGTACTATCCGTCCCGCTAAAAACGTATATCAAAGGAAGGACAAGCTACGTTCTAATAAAAAAAAACCGTGGCATAGCCTAATTTATTGGCAAAAGTGTTTTTTATAAGTCTATGATTCAAGTCTTACCTTAATACTTAAAAAAAAATGGTAAATAGCAACACGGAGCAATACAACGTTTTAATATACAACACTCTCTTATTTAGTTAAAGTTTACCACATATTTTAGCACAAAATCGTTGCACATAATGCCGCTGGAACCGGACCGGTACGACTGGCGCCGACTCTAAAATGGATGCCGAACCACTCGAAAAGGGGAATGAACTTTTATGCTCTGTAATTCCATCTACAGTTCATTCCGAACATTAAATACTAGCGTTACTATAAAAAGGAACTCTATTATTACGGCTTAAAGCTGATTTCTGAAAAATTGCACCGCGGGACATATTTGTCCCGGTAGCGGTTTTGTGAAGATTAGTCATGAGATAAGGTATATCCCGTTAACGTTCAAGTGGTTTATATATAATATATAAAAAAAGCCAAAAATGGTATAACCAACTGTGTACAGAATTGGCACGGTAATGATATCTAACAGTATTCCGTCTTCATATAAACGGTCGTCGAGTCATACCTACGCCTCGGAGTGCGGCATGCTCTTGGTATGCTCGTCAGTCGCGGCGCGCATGAGTGACAAACGAACGAATGGATTAGTATTTGCGATTAACGTTTTTAGGGTTCGTCGTTTTACTACGGAACCTTAAAAACATCAATAAACACAATTTGTATTTTTATTGAACGCTTCCTTTTTCATTTCCATCCATCCATCAGCCATAGGACGTCCACTGCTGGACATAGGCCTCTCCTTTAGATCTCCAATAAGGATTGCATCCAGCATTATATATGTGACTTTCGGACTTGGTGTTCTCACTATAGAACACCATGGTTGGAATGGTAGATTCCCTGTTTGGGTACGCTTAGTTAAAACTAGGTCTCTTTGATTGTTTATCTTTCTAGATAAACGTCAATCACAGACAAAACGGTGCAGTTATTTGACATTGTGCGCGTACATGTTGCTTCTAAATTGTCAATATTCACAAGCTTGAGGCCCATATACGGAGTTATTTCTAATGAATTAGCGTCCTTTTAGGAACTTATTCTGTACATCAAAACTAACAACTTTTGTTCTGCGATTTGCGTCAAAACTCAAAAAATAAAATCAGCTGTTCCATACATTTTGTCGCGGGTGAACGATATTTTTCTATGGAAGAACGAATTATTTTTTGAGTTTAAACAAAAGTCGTAGAACAAAAGTCGTTAGTTTTGATGTACAGAATAAGCCCCTAAAAGGATGCTAATTGATTAGAAATAACCCTGTATAGATAATAATTTATGGGCCCTATAACTCAGCCAATTCGGTATCTAGATAAATACATACATCATAATTAGGTCTATTCTATTATTTGCCTTGGCAAGCCATTAAATTTTCTAGTTTTTCATCTTGCCCCTGGACCGTGAGTTCAATTTTATTGTTATCCTTATATTATTATTTTCTTTTCAGTTCTTGAGCAGCATCCAATCCAGGAGCAACCTTGGTCAAACTGGAGCCGTTCTCAAACAAAAATTAGCTGAAGCTGTCGGCAAGGTCGCTTTTTGAATGAAACCCAAACTAAATTTATATAATTTAATATATAATCCTAAAGTAACACATTATAAAATTCCAAAATAAAGAAAGGCAAGACGCAGCTATGAGATATTTTATGTTATAGCAATTAATACTTTATGTAAAGATATCTCAGGACACAAATTGTATATCGCTTGATTCAGACATTATTGTTGATTCCTATATAAATTGTGTAAGATTTATATATAAAAATATATACAGTGTAAAACCAGAAACAACGACAAGGCTTTTAATTATGGTAACGATTTACGTTTTCAAATAAAGATGTATCCTAAATTCCATATTCAGATTTTATTTATACCTTATTGTGAACAAAGAAATTAAACGTGGTTGTAAAAAACTGGCTTTCCCATCAAATATGCGTTCATTCTCTATTTTATTTTTAACATTATAGCTAGTTAGGTGGAATACATAACAAAAAAAATAGTGCGTGGAGTCCCTCCGCGCGGAAGAAGTGAAACTTCGACGCAACAGTGCTTTCATACCCCCTCCATGGTAGCGTTAAACGTTTAACGTAACTTTGTTGGAAGTCGCATTAGAAGTTTCACTTTAAAAAATTCCGTAATACCTATTATAAATAAATCTTACATTATAAATATTTAAATTATAAATCGTACATAGCATTTCTTTGTTTCGATTAGTAGGTAGATGAAGCAGTTTAATTAACTTTTTTAAAGTGCACTACAGAATATCATAACGTAACTGAATAATTTATTCATAATTTGAAGTCTGAAGTTAAAATTATTGATGAAAGATATCCAATCATTTTTATAAACAGAAAAACATAAAATATCGACTTGTAGTCCCGTCTTAGCGATATTTTACATAAAAAATAATATGTTAGCTACGTAGATATATATGCAATTTTAAATTTATAAGTTTTATTTTATTTTACTTGGGTTGCCTAACTGCCATCAGAAAATAAAATAAATAAAAAAATACAAAAAGTAGGAATATAAAACATGGAAGCCAACGTAGTTCACAATTTATAAACCATTTGGTGAACAAAATAGCAAATCATACCAATCTGCCTTTATTAACAATAACAAATACAATAAATAAATAATAAATTCATCATGTATGCCTCAAACGTATGGGCGCAAGCGGCAGACCTCGAGGAAAACAAGTCTCACTTGAACGCACTCCAAAGAGGTTTTGCCCAAAAAATCTGTAAGTCATATCGTACTGTTTCTCTCAAGTCAGCACTCGCCCTCTCAGGTCTACTCCCTATTGACCTGCGCATCCAGGAAGCGGCAAGCCTGTACAGAGCGAAGAAAAACTTCTCACAAGAATATCTCCCACCGGAAATGGAGCTCGAACGAAATGTCAGTTATCTTGACCAGCCACACCCGTCAACCCAGATATGTGTGGACTTCGAGCTTCTGGAAAACACCTCAAGCCTGCCCGATGGACCCCAAATCTTCACAGATGGTAGCAAGATCAAGGGTCAAGTTGGTGCAGCTCTAACCTGGTGGGAAAACGGCAGGGAAGTCAAGTATTCAAAATTCAAGCTACACTCCGAATGCACAGTCTTCCAATCGGAACTTTATGCTCTTTACCGAGCGACTCAAATGGTGGCAACAAGCAGAAATTCTGAAGTCAACATTTTAAGTGATTCACGATCTTCACTTGAACTGCTTCGGAACCCCAAAACGAGTCATCCTTTGGCGAAGAGGATAAAGGAGAACATTGGAATGATAACTGCAGAAGGGAGATCTCTTCGTCTTTTCTGGCTGAAAGCGCACGTGGGAACCGCCGGTAATGAGAGAGCTGATGAACTCGCAAAGTCAGCGGCACTCACTGGAACCTCAAGAGATTACGAAGGGATCCCCCTGTCCTATGTCAAAAGCAAGATTCGCGAGGAGTCAGTCCAGAAGTGGCAGGACCGATACGAAACCTCGGACAAAGGTACAGTCACTCAGACGTTCTTCCCGGATATCGTAAACGCATATCGGATGACGAGTGTCACGAAACTGACTCCTTTTCAAGTTCAAGCTTTGACAGGACATGGAGGAATAGCTGAATACCTGTACAGATGTAAGATCAAGAACAGCCCTGGATGCGAGTGCGATCCCGATGTCTCCGAGACGGTCTGGCACGTGCTCATTGATTGCCCCAGATTCTCGGCCGCACGACACGACCTCGAAATAATGATAGACAGAAATCTAGTGGTCTCGGATCTCCATAATATCCTAACAGATCCAGAAAACAGACAACACCTTTTGTCTTTCATGGAGAGGTCGTTCCGAATAGCGGCCAAAAGAAATTCTACTCGCCACTCCATCCAACAACACACTCCCGCCGCAACACACCCCACTACCTTACCATCCTTCAATAACCTACCATTCCTTACTACCATACCATCCCCCATTACCTCTACTATTCAATCCACTTTAACTGACACATTCACACTACCCTCCACTCTAACACTCGACCCCACTCAAATTCACTCTACATACACACAGTCCGCCGAAGTTGCACAAAGCTCAATTTCCGTCCGAAAATTACTCCCAAAAAGCGTAGTCATCGACGAAATTCTAGTGAACGCGGAAAAGGGAACTCCGGGGATTCGTATCCGTGGTGTGGCTCTCTTCATGGACAACAACAGAGAAAGATTCGGAATAAGCTTTTGCCAAGTCAGAGCCCAGAAACGCGTCCGCTTGTCACCTGGACTAGCATGTCTACTCAACGGGAGCACCGCCAAATTAACATTAAAGCGGAAATCCTACGACGCTATGCCTGTGTGCGAGGCAGGCGGCCACCAATTCCGACTTGTGAGATCGAAGAACAAAACGATTGCACTAGTCGAGTGGGCCGCCCAGTCACCTTTCGCGCAAGCTAGTGCATTGCTTGAACATCTCAGTAAGAAAGTGGACAGCACTCCCCGGGTGATAAGCGTGGACGCGATGGTGGTTGAACGGTTGAGGGCGGAAGCCGCGGACCGGCTGGGTTGTATTAAAGCCTCGGAATACCATGAGGTTATCGTGTATGAGGACAGAGGAGAAAACCTGAGTTTTCTGAAGAGTCCCTGTAACGATCCTGATAATGCAACAGACAGCTGGGGCCGCCCCATCCCGAATTCAGCCGTTCAATCTGGTTCTGAAAGAGCAGAACTAATAGCAGCATCTGAGGAACCCGTTTCCCGTCCAAGCAGCAGCGATGGTGCCTTATCGGGTCTCTTCAGTATCGCAATGCAGAGCTTATTCCGTTTCATGCCTAAAACACCACCTCCACGGACAACGGTGACCTCGAGAGTAGTTTCACCACCTCAGGCAACCCGAACGAGAGCCGACATGGGACAGGTCGATGCGCCCCGTTATATCTTGGCCTCGGCGCCACGAGACCACGCGAGAAATGCCTTTATCGAATACCTAGCCTTATTGAGAGCGACGAAAAATGTCAATCTTAAGAACTGTGATAACATCCTGGAGTTCTTTAGGCTGGGTGGTCCGGTAAGTGAGAGTCTACTAAAATCAAGACTCGAGGAGGCAGAAGCAGCCATATACAATAACGTCACCTCCCAAGTCATCAGAGGGACCATGAAAGGACAGTATATGGCAGCTTACAGCGCAGCAAGTGGTTTTGTGGAGCTGAATGAGACAGAGACGGAGCGAATAGGAAGACCAAAATACGCGATACCATCGAACGACCCAATTGTAGTCACCGCTAAGTGCACCAAGATAATGCTAGACGATAGAATCCTCGAGATGGCTAAAACCATCGAACGGAGTTCAGACGTTGAGGCAGGCTGGGGAAACTGGGCGGTACCAAAAATACAATGGGTCAACGGAGTACCAGGATGTGGCAAGACAACATGGGTGATTAGACACTTTGATGTGGACAGAGACGCTATCATCACAACAACAACAGAGGCAGCAAAAGACCTGAGAGAGAAGTTATCGCACCGAATAGGAGATCTGGTAAAATCCAGAGTGCGAACCATGGCTTCATCTCTCGTCAATGGTTTCGGAAAAGAAAGCTTCGGTCGCCTTCTGGTGGACGAAGCTTTAATGAACCATTTTGGAGCCATAATAATGGCTGCCCGGCTGTCTGGTGCTAGCGAACTTGTCCTCATTGGAGACGTCAATCAGTTGCCTTATATCGACAGAGAAAATCTCTTCGAGATGAGGTACCATCGTCCAACGCTGGTTGCAAATATCACCCAGGAGTTGCTCTGCACACACAGAAATCCAATGGATGTCGCGTATGCGTTGAGGAAATATACTCCGGTATATATTCCTCAGCCCCTCGTGTTAGGTCTCTTGAGCAGAAAAGGTTCAAGGGGGCTCAAATATCCAAAACCCTCCCCAATACCCTTTTCTTAGTGCATACGCAGGAAGAAAAGGAGACCCTCTTAAGCCAAGGTTATGGGGGAGGCTCAGGATCACGCACCCTTACCATTCACGAAGCTCAGGGACTAACATACGAATCGGTAATCGTTATAAAAACAAAGCCAAAAATGAGACTACACGAGAGCGTCTCACACGCGGTCGTTGCACTATCGCGGCACACTGGAACCTTTATCTACTACGCCGACGACATCGAAAATGATGCCATCAGTCGATTCGTACGGCGAGCGTCGTCTGTGTCATCGGAGACCATCAGCGAATACAACCTGCAGATGGCCGTCAGGGATCGGAACGAGGCGGTGATGGAGGCTCTGGGCCAGGAGAAGGCAAAAAAAATTGCATAGGACATGGAAAATGTGTATTTGTAATTTATAAGAAATAAGCATTGCGCGCATGCCCCAAGCATTCATGCTCGCCATCGAGGGCTCCTTCTTGCGGCGGCATCATGTGTCGGGTCGCTCTCTTCCCTCAAATATGGTCGAGGAGAGCGATGGCTGGCACATGTGTCACACTCGTGATCGGGTGCTGCTTGCGGGTCGCCGGTCTGCTCGTGGCATTCACGCATTGCACCAACTAACTAACTTAGGCTAAAATTTCAAGTACCTACTAACTCTCTTTGTACAGTATAATCTACCAATTGTAATTTTAGTTAACAAAGGGCACAGACCCTGGAGTCTGTGGTTTGTAAAAATTTTCAATAAAAAAAAAAAAATAATAATAAATTTCTTTTTCTTTTCTTTATTTGTTCCCACATCAAATTAAATGTGTACCATATATTAACTACCAACACACCTTATAAAACTCGCAGTTGAGATAACGTTCTTCTTCTTTTCGAGTCGATGTTGTGATTTTTTTTTCTCATATAAAATATGTTAAAAATAAGACGTTTTGTATTTAGATCTTGTTTGACCAAAATGAGGCCACCCTAATGGCCTTCTCCGTGGCTTTTTTAAGATCGTCTGATGTGCACGTCTGAGGGCAGGCTGCACAGCTCAGTAGGTGGGGCATAGTCTGTGGGTTAAAGCCGCAGACGAATGCTGTTTCCGAGTTGTCTATAAAGCCCCACTTGGCCACATTGTCTCGGCCCACTTGGGAACGGAGTCGGTTCAGGGTATTCCAGACAGGCCAGTTTTCCTTATAGCCAGGGGGAAGTTCTTCAGCAGGTGCAATATAGTTGAGTGGCGGGCTGTGAAGTTTTTGCCACGCTTTAATTTTAGCATCTCTGGGGAGACCTTCCAGTGCTGTTGTATTTTTCAGAAAGCTTTTACGGCCTTTGAGCCGACTGTGACATGTTTTTGCATTAAATAGTGGATGACGATTATCGTGTTCCTGGCGTTGTTTTTCGATAGCACAGGCTGACATGCGCCGGGCTGCTGGTGGTGCGATTCCTGCGAGTGGGTATAATTTGTTCAGAGGAGTGGGTTTTGAGCAACCGGTAATAGCCCGGCACGTTTCGTTCAGGGCTACATCTACTTCTCTTGCGTGGGCAGAACGATGCCACACTGGACATGCGTACTCCCCAGCAGAGAAGCAGAATACAAAGCCTGTGGTTCGGAGAACGTGCGGCGAGGCTCCCCAGACTGTAGTAGTCAGGCGTCGAAGTAGGTTCATTCGTTTTTTTCAAATTCAACCTTCATTCGTGTTTTATGACAGTTAGGCTTGTATGTGAGGGCTCTGTCTAAGGCAACTATACTAACTATACTACGAGGTATGTTGGTTTGTCACAATGTTGTTTTTTAGTACCTGTCCATTTTATATTTAGCTGTTGGTTGGCCTGGCGGTTACGTAGATGGAAAGCGCAGGATTGGGATTTGGCTGGGTAGGGTCTCAAGGCGTTTTGGTCGTAGTACGATCCGAGGGTATCTAGAGCTTTGCTGAGTTTTAGTTCGGCCTCTTCGAATGTGGAGGTTTGAACGGCCAGTGCAAGGTCATAGGCGTATAAAAATCTTTCTGTGTCGGGTGGGATTACTTGATCGTTTGTGTAGATATCGGTGTTAGCACACTTATTTGGGTTTGCCCGTTTTTTTGGTCTCATAGGAGCCTGTATGGCAGGGTACAAATGATCTACTGGTCTTTTGACCGTTTTTGTGTAGTTGAAGTTTATACACACTTGTTCATTACAGAGGTAGATCTTTTTTAAATACTTACTTCAATGATTTTCACTTAACATACATTTATATCTTATAAACTACTTTAAAAACTAAGTATCTAATATTTTGTTATTTTTATTTGCAAGTTTGTATGTATATAGATAAATATATTTTATAATTTTAATGAGTTGTGTGTGTATGTGTGTGTGTAGAGTCTGGTCAACGAAAACTGTCCAAGAAAAAAGGTAGGAATTTTAAAAAATCAAGAGCTGTTAACCCTGGCTATACACTGCATAAACGGAATTGATACTATTTATTTTTCAGCAAGTACATTTTTTTCGAGTTGTAAAAATTTTGTTTTGTTAGCAACTGTTGTTAAAATTTTCGAATGTATTATGAAGAATATCAAATAAAATATTACTTTTATTTCTGCCTTTTTATTATTTTCAAATAATCCATTATTTATGTACAGTCGAGGACCCCGAGGAACCGTACAAATATAGGAGCTATGAGTCATAGTTAAAATCGGATTCCAAAAACTCTACACCTGATATTAAATCAGCTTCATTGCTTTCTTCGCTGCTACTGCTACTGTCCCCAACATGTATTATGAATGGTTCAAGTTCGTTTTCAGTAGTACGAAACGTCAAAGTGTCAATTTTGACAGTCTTAAATTATTGCCATTTCAAAACTTCTGAAAATAATACGTGGACAGCTTTCGTTGGCCAGACTCTACAACAACAATACTACTTTATCTGCTAAAACTACATACACTACTACCAACATTAACTTTAGTAGGTACAGAGTAGAAAAAGAAACTAGTGAAATCAGAGTGATTTATTTATTTATTTATTTATATTTAGTGATTGTTAAATTATCAGGAATATGAAAGTTACTTAATTTTTGCACGCCCGCAATCTAACCCGCAATACAAAGTAAACAAAAACTTAGCTTTCAGCTTAGCTTAATAGATAAACTACCATTATATAATATATTGTTTTAAAGGCGTCTGCCCACTATAACGTACCATACCATGACCGTGCGCGTTAAAAACATATCAGGTACGGAAAACAAAATGATACGCTTTACTTTGCCCACTACAATGTACCATCACACGTAGGCCACAAAAAAACGAGGTGACGCTTCTCTCTAATATTAGATTACGACACCCTGAACCCATAGTATTAAGTTATTTCAGTAGACACATTTAATTTTATCTACCTTCTTGTTAGGTAATAAGCGCCATAGCGCTATATAAAATATTTGCAATGCCCGAAATGGCGACTAAGTTTGTAAGTGCATTTTTTTTAATATAAGACCTTTGTAACACTTAGTGGCAAATAAATGAATATAAATATATCAACGTAGGACTTCAAGAATATCTTGCCAGCCAGTGCCTGCTCACTCCGTGTATGGCACGCGGGTCTGCTGGGGAGCGTTTTTTCAACTTCGCACGGTTTGGTTGTATACGGACCTTGTAGGTAGCATTCGCAACTTCCATAGACAACATATACATAGATTCTCCATATAATCTGTCAAAGTTACGTATACGTTCCTAGGCATTCGACGTTCAAATAATTATTTTTTGCAAAAAATGGCATGACCGACTTCAACCGTGAACAGAAGTCGCGAATATTTTGCATGGATTGATATAGCATTTTTCACATTATTGTTGATATATCGAAAACGACTCAGCCAATTTTAATAAAATATAAATGGAACCAATTTCCACGTATATTCTTTCCAATAAAAAAATAATTATCGAAATCGGACCACAACGTAAAAAGTTATGCGTGGTTATACATAAAAAATATATATGTTACGCTTCAAAGATCGAAAACGCCCAGTGAGCGGAAAAATAGCAAACAACGCGTTGTGGTCCCAGTAGAACATCCACATGGCGAAATTCGTGTTATGGCTCTAATGAAAACGCGCACGACGCATTGTGGCAATCACAGAAAGACCAAAAAGCGAAATTCGTGTCGTGGCTGACATGCTATTCGATCTCAACGCGTTGTGGCAATGAAGAAAAGCCATGACGCGTATGGAATATTATTTGATTACGACGCACACTACTTTCCGATATGGATCCTACTAGGGCTAGGCTGAAAACCTTGTGGTAGGAGTCCTTAGGAAATATTTATTATCTTATAAAATCACTGCATAACGTGTTTGCCATTATTATGTAAATTAAAATAAAACGATATTTGTTATTTATTGAGGTTATATATAAAAAAAATCAACGAAAGTAATAAATTACTAAACACGCTGAGTAGGGCGTCCACCCACAAGGTGGACGGATGACCTTATTAGGACTATAGGATCGCGCTGGTTGTAAACCGCTATCAACCAGTCTTATTGGAAATCATTAGGGGAGGCCTATGTCCAGCAGTGGACGTCCTATGGCTGAAATGATGAGTTATCGAAACGACGATATTGTTGAAATCGCGGGTGGAACCTGAACGCAATTGGCACAGGACTGAAGCAGATGGTATGGTAAAAGAGTCTTATCAGTGATTACGAAGGCTCTATGATGATGATAAACCATACATTCATATACGTCCCGATTTGGTCAGATACAATCGCAATGAAAATGGTGATATAGATTTATTTGCGTGTATAGATGCGTAAATGTTACGCCCTATTGTTTAACCAGGTGGTGTAAATTTAATTTGATTGTACGAAAATCGTCAACAACATAATTATAGGATATAAACTATAAAGGTGTCTGCTCATTATACAATACACCACCATGATCGTGCTACCAACGTGTCAGAAAGGGAAAACAGCACGTTCTACTATGCCTACTATTTACTACATACTTAGATACTAATGAATAAGCTCAAAATAGCCCAACGTGCTATGGAGAGGGCTATGCTCGGTGTCTCTCTGCGGGATCGAATCAGAAATGAGGAGATCCGCAGACGAACCAAAGTTACCGACATAGCCCAGCGGATTAGCAAATTAAAGTGCCAATGGGCAGGACACATAGTTCGAAGAACGGATAGCTAAGTAAGTTCGTATAGGCCGGGTGGCTAGCCCTGGTGTCGGAGTTTTTAGGCCGCCTGAAGGCCTCTGTCATGGCTAAACGGTTAAAACAACCAGGACCTACAATTTAACGTGTCATCCGAGCCACGGTAGCGCTCAGTTGGAAAATGCCATCCAAATACTGACAGTACAGAACGTTGCTTAATTTCGGTGATAGCTGACAAACACCTAGTCAAACTACGGATAGCTGATGGGGCCGTAATGTTCTCAAATGGAGACCACGGACGAGCAAGCGCAGCGTAGGACGCCCACCGATTAGGTGGACTGACGACATAATAAAAATCGCAGGGACGCGTTGGATGCAGGCCGCTTTCAACCGGCCTTATTGGAAATCCATGGGGGAGGCCATGTCTAGCAGTGGACGTCCTACGGCTGATAGATAGATAGATAGATGCCTACTACAACGTACTATTAACGTATTTTATTTCAACAATAGTCGTCGAGAATATTATGCCGGGGCGCGGAGCCCAAACCTCAGAAGAATGACAAGTAATAGAAGTATTGCTAAATTTTACTCAAATATAAACTACGTTACAGCTGTCTTAGACATACAGCAGCATACGCGAGAACGAGAGAAACACAAAAAGCAGTGTCTGACTGTCTGTCGCGTACGTCAAAATCACTGGTTGGTATGTCAAAATGGTTAAAATATGGTTCCTCTTGGTCTTTTTGACCGACGAACCACCGGAGGAGGCATACAATTCGACGCGTATATATTTTTTTATGTATAACCACGCATAACTTTTTTTGTAGTAGTCCGATTTCAATAATTTTTTTTTTATTGGAAAGAGTATACTTTGAAATTGGTCTCATTTAAATTTAATCGAAATCGGCTGAACCACTTTTGATAAATCAACAATAATAGTTATTACATCGATCCGTGCATAATATTTGCGTCCTAGCGATACGCCTCGGCTTCGCACAGGTATATTATACATTTAAACATTTTTCTTGAATTACTCTACCTATTAAAACAAACTGCATCAAAATCCGTTGCGTAGTTTTAAAGATATAAGCATACATGGGGACAGACCGCGGAAAGCGACTTTGTTTTATACTATGTAATGATTCTGTACACGAACGAGTCGGTCATGCTATTTTTTGCAAAAAAATAATTGTCTTTTTCTTTTCTAGTTCCAGTAGGAAGGTTTATATCTCTGATCATTATACCTTCCTACTTTTTACCTTTTTGAATTTGGACATACGAAATAGCTCAATGTTAGTTTGTGAAGCCCTTCGAAATTATGTAAGTTCGGGTGTATGTGCAACTTTTTCTAACACCTTTATATTTAAAATGGGACAAAGTGATATATATCTCTTGCCATTTTAGTACGTTTTCTATTACTTTAGTTCTTAAAACGCTCCGTGCATGGTATGTGACAGTATTGAGCCCGTAGTCCAAGTTGTGCGTACTTTCGCGTTCGCGTGTGTCTCCATACATTTTGGTTAGTTCTTCCTCGTTTCCGCCAGGGGCGCTGTACAAAAATGTATAGAGCCATACGGAAACAGCTGTATTGCTGTTTTGATTTACGTGTAAAGCTGGACTAACCCCTCTGGTCAGTGATGGAATGGTCTAGTGAGCATAGACCCGTACATTTCTATAAAAATAGCATGTTTTATCCGTTTATTGTCCGTGATCCTACCAGATGTACTACTAGTAGGACCACGGGCAAGAAGTGGCCCGTGGTCCTACCAAGCACTGTGGTAATTTTTATCTTGAAGTCAAAGAAAATCAAATGTGTTAACATTTATTTACTTTTTTTTAGTTTTAAAAATGACAGACGTCAAAGTGACAGCTGTCATAGCGACACCTGTCATATTCTAGAATTCATACTAGAATGGCATGACAGGTGTCAAAGTGACAGCTGTCAAAATTAAAAGTGAATTATCCTCGTAACTATCGACGTTATTACAATTCTAGTATGGATTCTAGAATATGACCTGCTGTCACTTTGACACCTGTCATGCAACTAGTATGAATTCTAGAATATGACAGATGTCGCTATGATAGCTGTCACTTTGATATCCGTCATTTTGGAAACTAAAAAAAGTAAGTGTAATAATATGTTATTATATTTGATTTTCCTTGACTTCAAGATAAAAATTACGGACAAAATGGGGCTAAAACCCTGGAAATATGTCACTGCAATATTAGTAGGACCACGGGCACGAAATTTTTGCCTATAGGCCTACCAGAGTGCTTAGTAGGACCACGGGAAAAAATACTTGCCCGTGGTCCTACTAGTAGTACATCTGGTAGGACCACGGGCAACAAACGGTTTTATCTGACACATCTCTGTTACGGTCATACTATATGGTATGTTATAGTGGGTAGTCATCTTAGTTTAAATACGTGAGGTGATTTATTTTTCAGTCGGACTTAGACCAGCAAGATGCTACCTATTTTGGTTCTGATCGTCACTTCGGTATGTTTATTTTAATTAATTATTTTTAGCAAGAAATGACATGACCGACTATTTCGCACAGATCGATGTAGCATTTTTCACATTGTTGTTGATTTATCAAAAATGGCTCAGCCTATTTCGATTTCGTTTCAATAGTATAAGTCAAACAGCTTAGATCAAAGATTGGTGTCGCAGCGAGACCCATAATGAATCTAAAGGTCAACAGCATATTATGGATATTTACATTTGTTCCAGTGTACTCTTGCGTCGGCGGGAGTTGTTCAAATTAAAACAGTCTCGAGCAATGACCCGTCATCCACCAACAGAGACAGGTAAGTAATCTATCATGGGCTCATGGCGTATAAAATGTACCCATATTTATATTTGATGTGGGGGCGATAGGTCCTACTCTTATAACCCGGGAGCCAACCGCAAAAAGTTGCAACTACTTTCTAAAAGCTGGTACATTTATATTACGTTACTATGAGAGTGTCTTAATACGCTAAGCAGTGGTGGCCTAGAGGTAGTGACACCCGCCTTACAAACGTAAGTTCGTGGGTTCAAATCCCAGTTCCATGCCAATGAGTACTTTGGAATTTATGTACGGAATTTAACACCACTGGCTTTTCGGTGAAGGAAAACATCGTGAGGCAACCTGCATATGTCCGTAGAAGAAATTCGATGGCATATGTGAATCCACCAACCCGCACTGGGCCAGCATGGTGAATATGGCCCAATCACCCTTCGTGGGTAGGCCTACGTCCTGCAGTGGACTATTCAAAGGCTGATACAGTACTATGAGAGTGTACAACAATATCCCGGAGTTAGTCAGCTGGGTTCCTTAGCGTTTGGAGTAACAAAACTAAGTAGTACTTTCTAAAAGCTGAAAATTTGGGTAGGAATAATTTATGATATGTTTAGTATCAGTTAGTCACCTGAAACCCAGATTATTGAATGAGAGCTTTTTAGGTTCATTTAACTCTTAAGCATTTGTTAAATTTTAACATCTGCTTAACATCATCTTAGAAATTCTGACGTGTTCGATTTTTTTACGTTTTCAACCCTTACGAATGACCACGCCAATCACGCAAACGATCAGATTAATATATGTACAGTATTAAAATACGTAGTACACGAACGCTTTCAATATCTGACGCGTTGGAGCATGTCCATTGTCCATCAGGTTTTCTTACATTTATAAAAATCTATAGCCGTTCCCCCCACTAATGAAAAGGTAAATATCATTTACATATTTTTTTCATTTTATCATCTAAGCTTAGCAACCTTCGATCAAGTATCTATAGAGCCACAGTCTCTAAGTGAAAGTAGTAAATAAATGTCCGAACGCCCTCAAACATACCAACTTAGATATTTACATTTAATAATTCACAATGCCCCGTTTTCGCGAAACTTGACGCATGTCACCTAATTAGTGCTTGTAACCGAGCACTTTGACATCGCGCCACGTTGTAGTCGTCCTGCAATCGCCTTACGACTAACTAAAAAGCCTGCCCACTACGTAGCTTGGGCAGGGTTTTAGCTCGGACACTTTTTTGCATGATTGTGACTCTATAGATATTTGCTCCAAGTTCGCAATCCAACCGGTATCTATAATGCTCGAGTAAATCCCTATTTAGCATCGTGGGTCTTCTACCAGTAGTAGCAGAACACTCGCTTTACAGGTGTGGGGCGTGGGCTCTACGTACCATGAATTCTTTGGAATTTATAAACAGATTTGTTTACTGGCTTTTCGGTGAAGGCGTATATTCAACAGCAGACTATTAAAAAAACCGGACAAGTGCGAGTCAGGCTCGCACATCGAGGGTTCCGTACATACATATTGTTAAAAATAATTAAAAACCTGTTTTAGCATGTGCTAATGAAGTTATTTTATATGATACCTTACATGATACGATTTACTCACTTTGAATATCGAACCCATATTTTGTGAATTTTGAGGCCCTATTTTTATGTGATTTAAATGAAAATTTACAGTTTTCAGATTTATTCCTATATGTGTACTCTGAGGCAATGCTTCTCGCCAAATTTCATAGTTCTTTGTCAACGGGAAGTACCCGGTAGGTTTTGATTTTTGTGAGCGTTGAAATATGCGTTTTTTTACGACATAAACGGCTCTAACTTTTTTATACGGTAACTGAGAAGCTTTTCTTTTACACAACTGCAAGAGTTCATAAGTTTACGTATATAATTTTAATTTCAACTCGATATCTTTACGCGTTCCCGAGATAAAGAGTCTTGACATACACAGACGGACAGACGGACAACAAAGTGATCCTATAAGGGTTCCGTTTTTTCCTTTTGAGGTACGGAACCCTAAAAAGGAGCACAGTACGCATAACATCATTAATTCTATTTCCAGGACAGTGGTGGACCACGTCCTGTCTAGTTTCGACGCTGGTTTTGCAACTCCCAATCTTCTGAACGTTGGCGCGATCCTGAGGGACCTGTCTAAACTTGAAGGCGATCAGTCTCTCACCCACGGCCAGCTTGTGGCATTCTTCGGAGAAGTCTCCAATGGCAGATCTGGTGACGCTTGTGCTGCTGCCAATGTAATTCAGCCATATTATTATTATTTATTATTATATTTATTTATTTTACAACTCACGGGTTGCCCCGGATCTTTGAATGGCATTGATGGGGCCAAAACCAACACCAAGAGGCCCTTTTACAATTATTAAGAAAAAAAATACAGCTTTTTGGTGATAGGAAGACGGAAACTATTGTAAAGGCGGGGAATAGGTACTTCTTAGGCTATTTTAATGTATTATTACATGATTAATATAAGCTGGTCTATGGAATGAGGTGCGGCACCCGCCAAGTGATGCCTCATTTCAAAATATTTAGGCGGGTGGTGACTTGCCATCCACTAAATGGGCCCCCCATAAAGGCTACCGTATATTGGCGCCGGAGGGGCAACATCGGTGTGGACGGCTTAGGGTGTCGAGAGGTGTGCTGCGCTTTCACTAGACGCTACTCGCGGCGTTATGCCCTTTAACACTTCCACCCTGGAGCTTAGGTTCTTAGCTCTTGCGGTTTCCACTCCATATGAAGCCGTGGTGGCCTAGAGGTAGTGACACCCGCTTTGCAATCGTGAGGTCGTGGGTTCAAATCCCGGTCCCGTACCAATGAGTTCTTTGGAATTTATGTACGGAATTTCACACCACTGGCTTTTCGGTGAAGGAAAACATCGTGAGGCAACCTGCATACGTCCGTAGAAGAAATTCGATGGCGTATGCGAATCCACCAACCCGCACTGGGTCAGCGTGGTGGATATGGCCCAATCACCCTTCGTGGTTAGGTGGACTATTAAAAGGCTGATACAGTACAGTAAACGGTTAAAACCTACCTACCTACCTTTTTTACCAGTGTTACCTAATTTCTCCGTCTCATTTTTTTGGTTTCAATTTGTAGAGGGTTTTGACAGATGGTCAAATAAAACTGTTTTAACTTTGGTTTAGTTTGGGGTATTGGGCAATTTTTGTGTGTAAGTAAGAATGTATGCTTGTTTTGTCTTCAACTAAGATAATATTTTTAAATGCTTTTGTTTGGTTCCACGGGTAGTTCGCTAAATCACGTCATTCTGAATACCTAATCCTATATGGCAGATGAAAATTTGTATGTTAGCTCTCATAATATAATAAACAGAAAGGGTTTGTTGAGAATAATATGGAAAATATGTTAAAAGCTTGTTACTAGGGATTTTTTTCCTAAATATTCCTATCTTACTAAGAAAATTAATAAATTGGACTCGAAGGCCTCGACAAGGCAAACTGATCAATATTTAACTAAACGCTTCTGTCTTCAGTACATCGACGCATACACCAAATACGTAGCATCAGGCAACCCCTCCGGACTCAGAGAGGCTTTGAAAGGTTACGTCCAGGACCTCAACAGGAAAGTCGAGGATTTATTCAAGCATGTCATCGACAGGAAATCTTCCAAATATGTGGTAATGTACAAATTATCTACCAATTACTCCAATCTACCTCTTCTAAAAATTAATTGACAAAAAATTATGTTTGTTATCATTAGTAATTTTCTATGGTGTATGATTAACATAATCAATGATAATTAAATTTGTATTGTATTGTCTAATTACGGTACAATACTAACAGCTCTATGAGTCCCACTGCTGGGCAAAAGTCAGACTTTTCCAGCCCTCATGGTTTTGTCTAAGATGTCGATTTCGTCGCCCACCTCTTTTGGCATAGATAGCCTATCGGCCACAACGAGTCCGTGTAGAGGCGATTTGCTCTCAGCCGCCTAGGCAACTATACCCTATAAAATTTAACTTGATCTCTGCGACAGCTGTCAGAAAAATCACGCCTATGAAGTCCTGAATTTCTTAATAGTACAGACAGTACCGGTCAATGTCATACTTTATGGGCATGCCGATTAGTGATGGGCGACGAATGATCGTGACCACAGAGTTTTATATAGAGTTTTATTTAAAATATCGATAGTTTATACTAACGATATTTTAAATAAAACTTAATTTATCATTAACTTTATTGTATTTTTTAATATCATAACATTTTTTACATGTGTAATTAAATTAAACCCAATTATAAGTTCATATCAGCATCGATAATAGTGAAAAACGTCGATAAATACTATCGTTACATTACTATGAGTATTTAATAAATATCATAACATTATTTACATGAGTACATACTTGATCTTAAATAATAGTAAGTAAATAAAATCCAATTTCTCACCTTCAACTACTCATTCGATTTCATTACAACATTGTTTGAAAATCGACCACTATCCCAACTCTAAAAATGTCAATCTTCTATGTCAATGTCACTGTCGCAGAGATCAGTTAAATTTTATAACCTTTGCAACTTGTTTTTTTTATTTTATGGCAACGAGTGCCGTAGAAAAATATTTTTTCCTAAAACGCTGCTCAAGCGACCGACTCAAGCTCATATTAGTTCGCCGGTTTTAAGATCTACATAGATGATATGCGTTTTTGAGCGCAGTCTACTATTTCTAAAAGGTAAAGACTAATTACCTAATATAACTCTAGGAATACTGCACTACGTTTCTCTCTGGCATGATTTATGTAGGCACATTACTAATGTTTTTAGGGTTCCGTACCTCAAAAGGAAAAAACGGAACCCTTATAGGATCACTTTGTTGTCCGCCTGTCCGTCTGTGTATATGTCAAGACTCTTTATCTCGGTAAAGATATCGAGTTGGAATTTAAACTGTACACGTATATCTATGGTCTCCTGCAGTTGTGTAAAAGAAAAACTTCTCAGATATCGTTTAAAAAAAGTTAGAGTCGTTTATGTCGTAAAAAACGCATATTTCGACACTCACAAAACGCAAAAACTACAGGGTACTTCCCGTTGACATAGAACTATGAAATTTGGCGAGAAGCATTGTCTCAGAGTACACATATAAGAATAAATCTGAAAACTGTAGGTACATTTTTATTTAAATCACAAAAGGGCCTCAAAATTCACAAAATATGAGTTCAAAATTCAATGAGATTAAGTTGTCTCATGTAAGATATAATATAAAAGAACTTCAATAGCACATGCTAAAACAGGTTTTTAATTATTTTAATAATGTGTAATTTTCGATGTACGAGAGTGAAAAAAAACTTTTTTGTCGATGGTTGTCGATAGTACAGAGATTTTAACAACTTACTTCCAAATTTTGTGAAATTTTCTGGATTTGTACGGAACCCTCGGTGTGCGAGCCTGACTCGCACTTGTCCGGTTTTTTTTGTAACAAAGGGTTTCTACAAAACCAATCAAAAGCGGCTCGCAACGAGCGTCCCTTCGCAGTTTTAAACTCGTCCTATTTTATTCTGCTCCGAGGTTATTCTTTCTTTTGTGGAGTTGGAAAATTACAGAGTAAGAAATATTTTCAGACTGGAGCTCGAGGTGGATGTTCTGATGAAGGCAGAAATTACCAATTTGATGCAGCTTGGGACATCATCGTGGGAAGCGCTGCGCCAGACAGACAAAGGTGAACCAATGTCTTGGAGCTCTATCTTGCTAGGACACTGTGATCGCGCTACCAACAAAATGTACGGAAGTGTATAGACAGAAGAGCCCCAGTGGATTGGCAAGTTGAAATGGCAGTAGTCAGGACACATAGCACCAGAGGCTGGAGATCGGTTCTCCACTTGAGACCATGTCCACATACAGCCCATTGAAGTCATGCCTAGCTACACTGTTTACATA
Organism: Hypomecis punctinalis; assembly: GCA_949316475.1. Lineage (NCBI taxonomy): Eukaryota > Metazoa > Arthropoda > Insecta > Lepidoptera > Geometridae > Hypomecis > Hypomecis punctinalis. The sequence goes on from OX438809.1 coordinate 16,156,115, forward strand.
GATAGAAGTGATGTCGCGAGTCCCCATTCCCAAACTTAGCCACGCTCCATCTGTGTAATTTTTTGTGTAATTTAAAAATTATTTTCCAAAAGAACAGATTCAATGTTTTTGATTATCTAATATCCAATGGACTAATTATTTGTTATACTAGTAATAATATATTTTAACCTTGTGATCAGGGATATTCTCATGTTATATATGTTATGTTGTTTATTATGTTGTTGTTCTGTTCTTATTATGATGAATATTAGATGTTTTTCTAAAAATTAATCGTGGATAATATTTATTCCTATTTTTTAAGGTAAAAACAAATTCCCTAAGTGGGAACTAGTTTCCAAAACTCGGGTCCCCAACACCAGTTTGGCAGCTAGAGCTCCAAAAACTTATTGTACTCTTTAATGAATAAATAATCCCGCAAAAAACATTTTCATGTAAAATATTGCCAAAACAATACAATATTTAGCAGATCACATCAAGAGCCAAGCTTCTAACTCTACACGCCCTGACTCTATAAGCACTCACTTGACAAACTCTACACCTTGGTCAATACATTCGACTTGGCTGTTTTGCTACCTTCACATGGGCGTAAGGTGAACATTTATTCACTGTTCATTATTTGTCTGTTATATAAATAGTTCTTTTAATAACGAAACCACATGTATGTATTGACCTATCATTTCTCGATTTTTTTAACCCTCATTACTTGGGTTTGGATTATACCAGATAAACAGATATAAGTTGCCCTTGCGCTACGCTTCGCTTGGCTCGTCTTGGCGTGCTATCATGCACTACCGTGCCCTCCAATTTTTGAATTGTTTTTTTAATCTATATTCTCAGGCTAATCATCGAAGAATCGTGCGTGGCAAAACGCCTTTCCTATGCTGTGAACGCGCGAAATAACAACATAGGAGCTCACCTCACGGCCACAGCTCTGCCCCCTACCGCGCAGATCTTCGAACTATCCAGAAAACAACTCGCTGAAGTAAGTAACGTGCCGGTCTTTTTCACCGAGCAAAAACGAAGGTCTTCTGACACGGTGATTTTGCTTTCGTCTGTCCAGATCTTGGTTTTCGTCTACAGGTCGCATTATTATTCAACGAATCTCGACGAAATTAGGTGCACATGTTCTATACAGGGTTATTTCTAATCAATTAGCATCTTTTTAGGGGCTTATACTGTACATCAAAACTAACAACTATTTTATTGTTCTGCTACTTTTGTCAAAACTCGAAAAAATCAGCTGTTCCATACATTTGGTCGCGGGTGAACGATATATTTCAATGGAACACCAATTTTTATTGAGTTTTGACAAAAGTCGCAGAAAAAAAGTTGTTAGTTTTGATGTACAGAATAAGCCCCTAAAAGGATGCCTAATTGATTAGAAATAACCCTGTAGATTAATGGATTTTTTTGTGGACGGTGATTTTTGATAACGGGATAATTCTCTCAAGAGAGGAAATTTGCTGTCGCGCTCTTTATCAGCTGATTTTGATAATATTTAGCAAGATTGTTTAGTAGTATTTAAATACTAAAAAGATTTGAGAGTATGAATCAAATCGGTCAAAAGCGAGTCAAAATATAGGCTTATTAAGATTCAGTTAAAGAGATGTGTCGCGAGGTCTACTGTTCGGAGAAGTACTAGGTTAAATATTCTACACGAAGGACGATTACGTGTGTAATGTACCAATTCAAGCTGGTATATTGCGGGTTGGTGGATTACACCATCGGATTTCTTATACTTATATATAGGCAGAGTTTCTCACGATATTTCTTTCACCAATAATAATTCACGATTGCTATGTTTCTGAGAACTATGTTTCCCATAACTATGTTTCTCATAACTATAATTCCTTAAGCTATTATTATTTTATACTACGGGACTAATCGCGCACTAAACGACACGAGATACATAAATAAATACCTCCTCATCCCGACGTTTCGGCCGAGTTGCATCGACCGTGGCCACGGGTAGACTGTCAGTCAGTGTAGGCTGGTTAGTTATTTATTTATCTCGTAATTTTAGTGCGCGATTAGTCCCGTAGTATAAAATAATAATGTGTTCAAATCGCGAAAGTATAAAAACAACATCCTTAAGCTATGTTTCTTCAAACTATGTTTCATTAAACTATGTTTCTTTAAACTATGTTTCTTTAAACTATGTGTTCTTAAACTATGTTTCTTTAAACTATGTGTTCTTAAACTATGTTTTTTATATATTTCAGTTCTTGAGAAGTTTGATAGGTCAAGGCAATCCTGCCTCATCGGGTGCTGCACTTCAGCAAGCCTTTTCATCGGCAGTCAACAAAGTCTCCATCTAAACGGCACTCAAAACAGTCAAAAACATATTGTACCGATTTCTACCATAATGTAGATTATACTTATTATTATTTACAATGTAATAAACAAGATCAAATGTACTATCATTTAATAGCTCCGAATATATTATAGTAATAGAAAAGGTTTAGAATATTATATAGACGATTCTCAACAAAAGTGTAAACTGTTAATAGCTGACCCGGAAAACGTCATTTTGCCAAACAAATAGGGTAAAATATATCTCCCCCTCATAGGGGTACAAAATGTAACGTACCTATTCTCAGTCCTACCAAATATGCACAACTAACATAAAAATCGGTTTAGCGGAGGAGTTCCATAAGAAACTATGTGACACGAGAGTTTTATATAATTATGTAATATTTTTGTTATCCGTTTATGGGGTTTTCCTCTACCCAAGCTTTTTGGTTCGGTTGAGCTCCCGCCCGAGACCCTCAGGGAAACGGTGGCTCAGTTCAGTGTTTATTTGTGTGTGTTTAATATTATTCGTTTCATACAAGTATATCTTATTAGATTGTCTATTGTTAATTGTAAAAGCATCGTTTAAAAAGTTTTTGCGTTGTACCCTCACATTATTTATCATTTTATATGGTATCTACCTGACGACGTGGCTTGTTACATGGATCCGATGTTTATATTTCTAAATAAAGATGTATCCTTTTTAACCACTCTTTTATGTTTGTTTTCTTTAAAATTACAACATTTTTAACTCATCCATCCATCAGCCAAAGGCCGTCCACTGCTGGACATAAGCCTCCCCTATAGATCTCCAATAAGGCCGGTTGGAAGCGGCTTGCATACAGCGCGATCCTGCGGTCTTAATAAGGTCATCCGTCCACCTTGTGGGTGGACGCCCTGCCCATTGCCATTTCAACTTGCTAATCCGTTGGGCTATGTCGGTAACCTTGGTTCTTCTACGGATCTCCTCATTCCTGATTCGATTCAGCAGAGAGACTCCGAGCAAAGCCCTCTCCATAGCTCGTTGGGCTACTTGGAGCTTACTGATAAGGCCCATAGTGAGAGACCACGTTTATGTGCCATAAGTCATCACTGGCAACACACACTAGCCGAAAACTTTCGACTTGAGGCACTGAGGTATGTCGGACGAGAAGACGCTACGCAATTTTCCGAACGCTGCCCATCCGAGTTGGATTCGGCGATTGGCCACTTTGTTGAAGTCGGACCTACCTAACTGGACTACTTGTCCTTGGTAGACGTACGAGTGAACGACTTCAAGAATCGAGTTTCCAACACAAATCGGGGTGGGTAAAACATGGGAATTACACATAACACACACATTTTTAACTAAATATTAACCAAATATTGCAACTTTTCTGTGCAACAACCAACTTTTTTGGGATGTGTTGGTCCTATCTTAACAACTTTTACAATGAGATCAACCCATTCCACAGTTTTTACTTACCTTGGTAGGTACTTAACACAAGTCGGCGGATGAGAAGTTAGCCGCAGATGACACTTCGCCGTGATTCGCTAATTATTGCGCATGTGTGCACAATACAGACACAAGTGGTAAAGTGTTGCACACGCGCGCGGGAGGCATGAGCGGGCCTCGGCGTCTCGTTTGTTTGGCTCCCGCGCTTACCTTCGGCTTTTGCGCAGCGCTCTGTGCATAACTTCCCATCCGCCGATTTGTGTGGCGCATAGTATACAAGAACGTGTGATTGTAGCGATCGACCTTCGGGATAATCTTTCGGGATAGACAATAGATAATATTAAAAACGCAGGCTTCCGTAGCGCAGCCCGTGTATTTTTCTTTTGTCTTTTTCTAGTTTTTTTATTTAATCGCCTCAAAGATTCAAGTTGTGAAAGTTCAATGTCATAGTTTAACGAACGTACAATGTAATTGGTTAGTTGCCTATGTGCATTTTATGAGTATCAGCTGAAGACATTGATGTTGGTCCTGCGTATCAATCAGCCTTTACTGCTTAACTTCTTGTTATACATAATTAAAGACATTCCATGTTTAATAAATCACCCCCTCCCTTTAAATTTGGGGGTGAAATTAAGCACCACGCAAATGCAGCTGTGGCCAAAATATGTACTGTTCTGTACTGTATCAGCCTTTTAATAGTCCAGTGCAGGACGTAGGCCTACCCACAAAGGGTGTTTGGGCCATATCCACCACGCTGGCCCAGTGCGGGTTGGTGCATTCACACACGCCATCGAATTTCTTCTACGGACGTATGCAGGTTGCCTCACGATGTTTTCCTTCACCGAAAAGCCAATGGTGTGAAATTCCGTTCATAAATTCCAAAGAACTCATTGGTACGGGACCGGGATATGAATCCACGACCTCACGATTGTAAGGCGGGTGTCACTACCACTAGACCACCACGGCTTTTTTTTAAATATGTAGCTGAGTGAAATAACTAAGCTTACACATATTTTTTACTAAGGTGTAGAGTTCCTGAAGTTAGGTATTCTAGAGTTGCGTGAGTGCGTGTAGAGTTAGAACTTTAACTCCTCAATAAGATATGATATTTTTTGATAGTGCAAGCTATAGTCTCGTCTTGGCAACATGAAAATAGTAGAGTTAAAAAAGTCAGGAACTCTCACTCTAAACTTTTTCCACTCAACAAGAAGCCCTGCTTCCAACCAAAACGATGTATGATTCAAAATTCAAACCACCTTCAAAAATACTAATACCTCGGTAATGATTAGTATTATGACTTTCTCATATACACGCATGCACACACACACACGAACTCACACATACACACACACGCACACACAAATATTGAAATATGAAATATTTTTGGAAAATTTGTAAGTTTAGAGTAAATTGTAAATTTTAAAATGCATTTTGTAAAAATTGTTAAAAATAACCAAGATGTTATAGTATGGATATCGAAGAGCGGGGTCGTCTGACACAGGTATTTTTATACCTAATAGAAGGCTCCAATCTACATTAATTTAAGAAACTATTGGTTACAGAAATAAAAACTATTTTATTTTATTATTTTATTTTATTTTATGACTCGGCTTTGTCCTGGGAATAAATACTTACAACAGCACCACTTGACCACGCAGTACGTATCACGCGTTAACCCTTCATCACCATTAGATCTTAAATGAATGATGCATCAAAAATGATACGTTTTAGATTTTTTTGTTATTTTTTTCTTTATTTGTGGTTATTTTGCTATCTCATTAGTTTTTTTATTTTTAAATGACATTTGATGCATTTAAGGTTTAAGGCGCCATAGTATCAGCGTAATTTTTTATTTGAGCGGGTGAAGACCAATACTCCCCCGGTATCGCCCGATTTTTGCATTCAAAAATCAATGTAAAATTGATATTTCTTACCCACTTTAGAACATTCATAGCTAAAACAATGAGCATCAGCTAGGTGAGGACACAGCTATAACCAGCTATCAGCTAACTATGGTTGACCACTATATCCAAAATCAGCATGGAAGATTTATAGACGCTAGAGTCAGCGCGCGAAATTCAATTTTTGGGTTATATTTGCAATTTATTGCTGACTAGCTGCCCGCCCTGGCTTTGCCCGGGTACGATTGGCTAAAGAAGACAGATTTTATAGGTATTGTGTACTTACCACGTAATGTAGGTATGCGTCACACACATGCTATTACTCTATAAAATTTAACTTGATCTCTGCGACAGTAAAATTAGGTAACATCGAAGATTGACATTTTTAGAGTTGAGATAGTGGTGGAAAAAATCGATATTCAAACAATGTTGTGAAGAAATCGAATGAGTAGTTGAAGGTGAGAAATTGGATTTTATTTACTTACTATTATTTAAGATCAAGTATGTACACATGTAAATAATGTTATGATATTAATTAAATACTCATAATAATGTAACGATAGTATTTATCGACGTTTTTAACTATTATCGATCTAATGTAACATATAATTGGGTTTAATTTAATTACACATGTAAAATATGTTATGATATAAGACAAAATACACCATAAAATTAATGATAAATTAAGTTTTACTTAAAATATCGTTGGTATAAACTATCGATATTTTAATTAAAACTCTATCTAAAACTCTGTGGTCACGATCATTCGTCGCCCATCACTAATCGGCATGCCCATAAAATATGACATTGACAGATACTGTCTGTACTATTAAGAAATTCAGGACTTCATAGGCTTCATTGATTTTTCTGACAGCTGTCGCAGAGATCAAGTTAAATTTTATAGAGTATAGATATACCGGATGAACCATTATGATGAGTTAGAAGCTACCCAAATCGCGGGAGTTCCTGTAGTCTTAAACTGTTCGACTATTTACGTAAAAGATATAAAAGATAGTATTGGCTTATCTATACAAAAGTAAGTTCGTATGTGTCGGGTGGCTGTACATAATATTATATAGCCCTGATTTCAGAAATTGACAATGAGATGAGAATGAAAGAGAGATCAGTTCTACTTCTACGAATTGTGTGCCCTACATAAGGCCTCTTCAACTTGCTAACCCAAAAAGCTGTGATGGAAAGAAGCGAAGCGCTGGCATCCAGCGTGTCCCGGTGGTCTTAGATTTACGGGAAGACCTTCGCTACACTCTCTCGAGAACTTTAATGTCCCATCGACAATTCGTTTCACAATCTATGTGTCAGGACACGTATCTACAGGGGCGTAGCTACCGCTGCATCAGCCGTATCAATGATATGGGGCCCCCGGACTACAGGGGCCTAAACGTGTGTAAGCAAAACTTAGTAAAATGTTATCCACAATGTCACTTATTCTCGTGCTTCCCGAAAAAATCATCTCTTTTTTTCCCGAGTTAAGCGTTCGCCCGAAAGTTGTCTCTAGAGGCAGAATAACTGAAATCATCTTTATCTTCAGCTATACTTACTTAGCTGATACAGTTAATTATATTCCATTGAATCAATTTGCCGAAAAAGGCAGGAATATTTAATTAAAATGGTTTGGGTAGCTCAATTTCTAGGAGAAAGTGACAACTTATAAACAACTAGCTTAAAACCCGCGGCTTCGCCCGCGTTGTCTTAGTACATAGGTACTTACTTAAAATGAAAAAAGCCCGCGGTTTGATCTACGTTGTCTTTGTACTTGCTTATAATAATATCTAATAGTCTGCGATTGTCTTAATCCTTGCTTAAAATTACTTGCAAGGATAATGCTCGGTTAGGCCCGCGTTGTGTTAATAATTAGGTACTTAAAATAATAATAACTCGAAGTTTGACCCACGTTGTTTTAGTACTTACTTGATTAAAATAACAGCCCGCGGTTCAACCCGCGTTATCTTGGCATTTGCTTATAATAATATCTAATAGTTCGCGGTCTGGCCCGCGTTGTTTTAATAAATCCTTAAATTATAATAGCATGCCGTTAGCCTGCATTTTCGTATTACTTGCAATGATAATGCCCACGGTCAGGCCCGCGTTATTTTCGTAATTGCTTAAAATGATAAAAACCCACAGTTTGGCCCGCGTTTTCTTGGCACTTACTTAAAACAATAAGAGCTTGTGGTTAAGCCCGCATTAGGCTCGATTATGAAGGCGCTATCGTAATTATAATAGCTAATTAGCATAATTATTTCTGTTTCTTTTTCACTTTAAACATTCCATAGAGAACACTTTTTATGTTGCTATTATATTTACCATGGCGCCTTCATAATTAAGCCTATTATCGTATTACTCGAAAACATAATGCCTACGGTTTAGCCTGAATTGTATCAGTATTTGCTTAAAATGATAATAGCCCACGGATTGGCCTGCATTGTCTCAGTATTTGGTTTTTTAATTTGGTTACGTGTATCTTAAGCTTATTACGGAATGAGTACTTGAATTTTTGGATGATAAATTGCCGAATTTCTGAAATTAAGTCAAAAATAAATAAATATATGAAATAAATATTGACATCTCACACACGGTCTCTGACCCCAAACTAAGCAAAGCTTGTGATTTGGATGACAGAGACTGATATACTACATATACATGTACCTGTAGGTTGACTGGCAGATAATGCTATTTAGCGTTAAGTCCTCCTTTTGTACAAATGGTGTGCAAGAAAGTGTTAAATAAATAAAAATACATTACTAACACCCAGACACAGAGCAAACACATATGATCATCACACAAATATTTGCCCTGGGTGGGAATCGAACCCACGCCCATTTGACCCAGGAGTCAGGGTCACAAACCACTGAGCTAATGAGGGAGCCAATAATAATAATTGTATAAGTAACTATGTGAAGAATTTCACACTACTGGCTTTTCATTGATAGAAAACATTGAGTCAACCTGTATAGCCTTAACCTTTTTTTTCCCCTTGGGCGGGTAGATGTGTCAACTCATACTTAAGTTTATAAGAAATAATTTTTGGTTTTAAAATAAAAAAACAAACTCACCAGATATTATTGATGTTTAATTAAATAAGTAATGTAACATTCTTCTCCGTTCACTATAAACTTTCCTCTACAATCACTAAGAACTGGATGACCAGAAGAATACATTTGTGGAAATTATGGAAGCACTGAATAAGCGTATGGAGCAGTTTGAGGATGAATTGAAGAAGAGTCCTCATGCGAGTGGTACATCCAGCACTGTAGCCGATGATTATGGTGCTTTCAAGTCACTGACCGTTCAACTATTGCGAGGATTTCAACAGCAGCTGGGATTACTTGCACAGAGTGTTGATAATATCGAGATGCATAGTCGGTGGAAGATCTTGCTCCTGCATGGTGTGCCTGAAGAGAACCCCGAGAGCACCGCTCAACTTGTCACCCGTATAGTCACTGACCAAATGAAATTAATGAAGTTCTCATCTCAGTCTATTAGTAGATGACAGCGCATAGGCCGTGTCAGTGCTGATAAACCTAGGCCTATTCTAGTCAAGTTCGCCGATATTGATGTTCGAAACAAGATCTGGTCTTCGAAAACTGCACTGAAGGGTAGCAAAGTGACACTCTCCGAATTTTTAACTAAATCCAGGCACATGCCTGGATTGGAGGATTGGAGCTTTCATGCAGGCTAGACAGCGATTCGGCATCAAAAACTGCTGGACCCGCGATGGCTTCATCCACATCATCGCGCCCGATGGTCAGCGCCACCGAATCTGTGGTATCAGCGAGCTGCAGAAGATAGCATCGGTTGATACTTTGAATTCATTCATATTTTAATTTGCAATTCATATAAACGCCCAAAGTATTCCGGCTCATTACCCTGAAATTTTGGCGTCTTTCAACCATAAAAACCTGCATGCTGTTCTAGTTTCTGAAAGCTGGCTTAAGCCCTGTCTTCCTTCCACTTCTTTTTCTCTCCCTGGTTTCACTCTTATCCGTAATGATAGGACTGGGAGGCCTGGCGGAGGTGTAGCTCTCTATTTACGCTCTAATATTCCTTACACTGTTGTCAGCACTTCCGTACAGCCCCCGCCTGATAATGCTGGAGAACATCTTTTTCTGGAAATTCTGCTTTCTCATACCAAAATACTTCTTGGAGTGTATTACAGTCCTGATAAATCTATTGACTATTTTTCTTCTTTTGAAAATCTTCTAGAAGATCTCCTCCTATCTTACTCCCACACCGTTATCATGGGAGATTTTAACACCTGTTTGCTCAAAGTAGATTCTCGTTGCTCTAAATTAAAATCGATTATTCAGGCTAGCAACCTGAATATTTTACCGCTGAGCGCTACCCATCATTTCCCCAATTCCACTTCCTCTTTATTAGACCTGATGTTTGTCTCCTCCCTGCAGCATGTTGCCAAACACGGACAATTTTTGCACACTTCGCATGATTTATCATACCACGATGTCATCTATCTCTCTTACAAAATTCGCCCTCCTAAAAATAAGCCCAAAATTCTTCTGCAACGCAGCTTCGGTGCCATGGATGTTGTGAAGTTGCGTAATGATGCTAGCGAAATTGATTGGTCGCAAGTTCTTGATGCCCATTCTATTGAGGATAAGACTTTCCTGTTCAATTCTATTTTGATACAACTCTATGATGTTCATGCTTCCATTTGTCCGGTCAAGATGAAGCATCTACCTGCACCGTGGTTAACAGACGATATTAAAAAAATGATCCATCGAAAAGCAGTGGCTAAGGGTAAATTTAAAGCTTGTCCTAGTGATGCTAATAAGGAAAAATTTCAAGTCCTTCGGAATCGCTGCAATAGAATGTGTAGAGATGCGCAACGCCACCACATCCATAAATCTGTCGAAAATGGTGATCCTGCGAAAGTATGGAAATTTCTACGTTCATTGGGTGTTGGAAAATCTCAACAAACTTCTAATCCTTGTGACCTTGATGTTAATTCTCTTAACCAACATTTTTCCTCGGCGTCACATATTGATGCGAACGATAAACTTGCCACTTTAAGCTATCTTTCTTCTATCCCAACACCCAACTATTCCCCTTTTGTCATTAGTCAATTTGCTGCTAGTGATGTTAAGAAGAGTATTTTATCCATTTCCTCGAATGCTGTTGGTAGTGACAAGATTAGCCGTAATATGATTGTCCCAATCCTTGATGAAATTTTACCTATCCTATGTCATTTACTGAACACTTCTATTTCCTTGAGTGCGGTGCCTTCCTACTGGAAAGAAGCCCACATAGTTCCGATCCCCAAGAAGCCCAAACCTAAATCACTCTCTGAATACCGTCCTATTTCTATTCCTCCCTTCCTATCCAAAGTCTTTGAACGCCTAGTCCATTCGCAATTAAATCACTTTCTAACTCGTAACAATCTCCTTAATCCTTTGCAGTCTGGGTTCCGATCAGGCCACAGCACTACCACTGCTCTTGTTAAAATTACCGATGACATTAGACGGGGAATGGATGACAAAAAACTCACTGTGCTTACTTTACTCGACTTCAGCAATGCGTTCAACACTGTTGATTTCGATATCCTTCTTGCTCTGCTCCGCACTATTAACATATCTCCTACAGCTGTTGACTGGTTTCATAGTTATTTGTATGGCCGCCGGCAACGTGTACGTGTTGAAGATACTCTCTCTTCTTGGTGCGTTACTGATGCCGGCGTTCCTCAAGGTGGTGTTCTTTCTCCTCTCCTGTTTGCTATCTTTATAAATGGTATTACTTCTCACATCACTTCTCTCTACCATCTCTATGCAGACGACTTGCAAATTTACTCTTAAGCTACAATCGATCACTTGGATGAAGCTGTGGCAGCTGTTAATGATGACCTGTGCCGTATTGAATATTGGAGCCGTTCTCACGGGCTCACAGTCAATCCCACTAAAACGCAGGCTATCATTATTGGTAGCTCTAGGATGATTGCACGAATTGATCAAACTTCTCTTAGTAAAATTGTCTTTAGCGGTATTACTATCCCTTTTAGTAGCGAGGTTAAAAACCTTGGTATTATTTTTGATAATTGTCTCTCGTGGAATCCTCAAATACAATCAGTGAAGCGAAAGTTGTACGCTTCTTCTGCATCATTACGAAGAATTCGCAATTTCCTTCCCACTGCTACCAAAGTTGCGTTAGCACAATCCCTTCTTCTTTCGATTTTAGACTATGCCGACGCTTGCTATCTTGACTTAACCCAAGAGCAATTCGACAAGCTTGAGCGTCTCCAAAATCTATGTATGCGGTTCATTTTCGGCCTCCGGAAATATGACCATATTTCCCAATTTCGTAATAAGCTCAAGTGGCTCCCCATCCGTCTTCGCCGCGATACTCACATACTTTCCCTTCTCTACAACATTCTCTTCAAACCTTCTTCTCCTTCATATTTACGCTCTCGCTTCACTTTTCTCTGTGACACTCACTCTGTCAATCTTAGATCTTCTAGCAATCTCCTTATTTCCGCTCCATCTCATTCTACTATTTTTTATGATTTTTCTTTTAGTGTCCGAGCAGTAGCGCTCTGGAATGACCTTCTTGTGACCATCAGACGTGCACAGAGCGTTGAATCTTTCAAGGCCCAGGTTCAGCAACATTATCTCGCAAAGCTCTCTCTGACTGATCCACATATCACTCCTCGTTATTAATTTGTTTGTAATATATTTACGTATAAGTATGTTTATTTTCATTGTATGTACTATTTGAAGTATTTATGTATGGCTATTATTATGTAGTTTATTTTATTATTGATTAGGAATTTTTGGTAACTTTCTTTCATTATTTTATTATTATTATTATTTTGTTTTTACGTTTACACCGTCCTTGTCGTTTTTACGTTTCCTCGCATCCAAGAGAGGTTGTCTGGAAGAAATCGCTTTTAGCGATAAGACCGCCTTTTGTGCCTTTTCTGTCTTTGTTTCTTTTGTTATGTTTTCTTGTTGGTGTCAATAAAGTGTTGTTGTATTGTATTGTATTGTATAGGTTCGTCCATAGAGAAAAAATCAATGTCGTTTGTGGATTCAGCAACCCGCGCTCGGTCGGCGCGATGTATATGGCCCAATCACCCTTCGCGGGTAGGCATATGTTCAGTAGTGCACTATTAATTAAGGCCGGTACAGGTATTCGACATGTTTCATTAAGTCATTAGAAATTTAATTTTTCAGGCAAATGAAAAAATGACACACAAGTATGTACCTATATCTTATTTTATTTGAGAAACACACAGTGTATCTAGACGTCACTCGTCAGGCATGTGCTAGGATGCTATTATACTCATAATTTGATTAACTTTTACAATGGTATCAACCCCAAAATCACGTGAATAAAATGAGCTGTTCAACACAAAAAGTTCATCGACCCGCGACAAAATGTATGGAAAATGTAGGTAATGTTCGCTTGTCAGGGTTGATCCCATAGTAAAAATTACGTATATTGATCCGTATGTGCGCTAAGTTTAAGACTATTGGCTCACAAAATAAAAATAAAAAAAGTAAGCTGTTGGGGACCCATTTTGCCCCATTTAAGGATAAATCATTATCTTAATCCTATTCTAGATACTACATGATTTAAAAAAGTGCATTGAAGTTTTGGGACGTATCTGACCCCTAAGGATTTTTTTAAGGAAAATTCAGAAAAATAGGTACAGCCATATTTTTTATTTAGTCTCAAAAGCATCTATACAAAGTTTCATGTCAATCGGTACAGGGAATAAAAAGTTACATGCAAACAAAAAGGGCCCGTTTTACCCCGTAAGTTAGTAGTTGGGTACGTTTTTCATCCTTAGTGCTTCATTATGTCGTATGATGTATGTATATTCCAAATTTCAAGTTTATATCCTCAGAGGTTTGGGTTGTAGCCTAAACTGATTAATGTTTGCCATCCCTAAGGAACCCTATAGATTTTCCTGGAAATTATTAGTTCCTGTATTGAAACATATTGTGTGCTTCCTTCATACCAGATTTCAACCATAAACATTCATCTGGTTGGATGTAATTGACAATTTTTTCACCAACTTTGGGACCTTATTTGACCCCTTAAGTTTGACCTTATTTGTTTGGAAAGCATGTACCGAATGGCTTGAAACTTTGTATAAGTTTCAAGCCATTCGGTACAGGGAATAAAAAGTTACATACAAACGAAAAGGGCCCGTTTTACCCCTTCAGAGATCGATTTTTCAAAATTTTCTTCCTTAGTGCTCCATTACGTCGTACAATGTACCTATGTTCCAAATTTCAAGATTATATCTTAAGCGGTTTGGGCTGTAGGCTGTCTGTCAGTCAGTCACTCAGGGAAGCCTTTTATATAATAGATGGCGTCTTCATAACTGAGCCTATTATTGTATTACTTGCAAAATAATGCCTACGGTTTAGCCTGAATTGTCTCAGTATTTGGTTATTTAATTTACTTGTATCTAAAGCTTATTACAGAGTACATACGTGAATTTTTGGATGATAAATTGCCGAATTTCTGAAATTAACTCAATAATAAATAAATATAAAATAAATATATAAAATAAATATTGGAGGACATCTCACACACGGTCTCTGATCCCAAACTAAGCAAAGTTTGTGATTTGGCTGGCAGAGACTGATATACTACATATACATGTATTTCAATGTATGTACTGTATTGTATACACCACCGACCATACTCCTATTTTTAGAATAATTCCAGTCCATCCAAAGGTTGCCTGGTAGAAATCGCCAAAGGCGATAAGGCCGCCATTGTACAGCATATTGTATAGTTTCTGTACTGTCTTTCTGTGTACAATAAAGATATATTTATTTATTTATTTATACATGTAGGTTGACTGGCAGATAATGCTGTTTAGCGTTAAGTCCTCCTTTTGTACAAATAGTGTGCAATATAGTGTTAAATAAATAAATAAAAATACATTAATAACACTCAGACACAGAGCAAACACATATGAACATCACATAAATATTTGCCCTGGGAATCAAACCCACGCCTCTTTGACCCAGGAGTCAGGGTCAACCACTGAGCCACCGAGGGAGCCAATAATAATAATTGTATGAGTAACTATGTAAGAAATTTCACTTTTCTTTGCTTGAAAACATTGAGGCAACCTGTACGTACGTAGAAAAATCAATGTCGTATGTGAATTCAGCAACCCATGCTTGGCCGGCGTGATGGATATGGCCCAATTACCCTTCGCGGATAGGCCTATTGTCAGCCGCAGGACGTCTACTGCTGGACATAGGCCTTCCCTATGGATCTCCAATAAGACCGGTTGGAAGCGGCTTGTATCCAGCGCGATCCTGCGGTCTTAATGAGGTCATCCGTCCACCTTGTGGGTGGACGTCCTACGCTGCGCTTGCCGGTACATGGTCTCCACTCGAGAACTTTTCGACCCCAACGGTCATCAGCCCTCCGCGCTATGTGCCCTGCCCATTGCCATTTCAACTTGCCAATCCGTTGGGCTATGTCGGTAACTTTGGTTCTTCTACGGATCTCCTCATTAATGATTCGATCTCGCAGAGAGACTCCAAGCATAGCCCTCTCCATAGCTCGTTGGGCTACTTGGAGCTTACTAATAAGGCCCATAGTGAGAGACCACGTTTCTGTGCCATAAGTCATCACTGGCAACACACACTGGTCGAAAACTTTCGACTTGAGGCACTGAGGTATGTCGGACGAGAAGACACTACGCACTTTTTCGCACGCTGCCCAGCCGAGTTGAATTCGTCGATTGGCCTCTTTGTTGAAGTCGGACCTACCTAACTGGACTACTTGTCCTAGGTAGACGTACGAGTCAACGACTTCAAGAACCGAGTTTCCAACAGAAATCGGGGTAGGTAAAACATGGGAATTACACATGACTTTCGTCTTGTCCATGTTTATCTTAAGACTCACCTGTTTCTATTATCCGTAGTGCTATCCGTAGTACCTATTTTCAGTAGTGCACTATTAATTAAGGCCGGTACAGGTATTCGACATGTTTCATTAAGTCATTAGAAATTTAATTTTCCAGGCAAATGAAAAAATAGCACACAAGTCGTAATTCTAGTCAGGCATATTCTAGGATGCTATTATACTCATAATTTGATTAACTTTTACAATGGTACCAACCCCAAAAGCACGTGAATAAAATCAGCTGTTCAACACAAAAAGTTCATCGACCCGCGACAAAATGTATGGAAAATGTAGGTAATTTTCGCTTGTCGGGTTGATCCCACAGTAAAATACCTATGTTGATCCATATGTGCGCTAAGCTTAAGACTATTGGCTCACAAAATAAAAAAAAATCGTAAACTTTTGGGGACCCATTTTGCCCCATTTAAAGATAAACTATCATTATCATAATCCTAGATACTACATTATTTATAAAAGCGCATTGAAGTTTTGGGACGTATCTGACCCCTAAGGATATTTTTTAGGAAAATTTAGAAAACAGGTACAGCCATATTTTTTATTTAGTCTCAAAAGCATCTATACAAAGTTTCATGTCAATCGGTACAGGGAATAAGAAGTTACATGCAAACAAAAAGGGCCCGTTTTACCCCGTAAGTTAGAGTTGGGTACGTTGTTCATCCTTAGTGCTTCATTATGTCGTACGATGTACGTATATTCCAAATTTCAAGCTCGTATCTACAGCGGTTTGGGCTGTAGCCTAAACTTATTAATTTTGCGTATCCCTAAGGAACCTTATAGATTTTCCTGGATTTTATTAGTTTCTGTATTAAAACATGCTGTGTGCTTCCTTCATACCAATTTTCAACCATAACTGTTCAGCTGGTTCGATGTAATTGACGCTTTTTTCACCAACTTTGGGATCTTATTTGACCCCTTAGATGAAGAAAATTCGGAAAAACAGGAAAAAACTTGACTTTTATTTTGTTTGGAAAGCATGTATACAAAGTTTCAAGTCAATCGGTACAGGGAATAAAAAGTTACATACAAACGAAAGGGGCCCATTTTACCCCCTTAGAGGTCGAAAGTTCAAAATTTTCGTCTTTAGTGCTCCATTACGTCGTTCAATGTACCTATATCCCAAATTTCAAGCTCATATCTTCAGCGGTTTGGGCTGTAGCCTAAACTTATTAATTTTGCGTATCCCTAAGGAACCTTATAGATTTTCCTGGATTTTATTAGTTCCTGTATTAAAACATGCTGAGTGCTTCCTTCATACCAATTTTCAACCATAACTGTTCAGCTGGTTCGATGTAATTGACGCTTTTTTCACCAACTTTGGGACCTTATTTGACCCCATAGATGAGGAAAATTCGGAAAAACAGGAAAAAACGTAACTTTTATTTTGTTTGAAAAGCATGTATACAAAGTTTCAAATCAATCGGTACACGGAATAAAAAGTTACATACAAACGAAAAGGGCCCGTTTTACCCCCTTAGAGTTCGAAAGTTCAAAATGTTCGTCCTTAGTGCTCCATTACGTCGTTCAATGTACCTATATTCCAAATTTCAAGCTCATATCTTAAGCGGTTTGGGCTGTAGGCTGTCTGTCAGTCAGTCACTCAGGGAAGCCTTTTATATAATAGATAACCGTCTTACCACAAAAGTTTTACGCATGCTTGAGACAATGTTTGACAGTACAAATTTCACAGTTAAACAGTAAACACTGTTATGCGTGTTTAAATATTTTGTGGTAAGGCGGTATATATTTATTTCAATTTAATTCAAGTATTTTTGTTTATTTTGTAAGAAATGAGTGATTTGGGCTCCCAACTATTTTTGATTCAGGGCTCTTTCAAGGCACACTACGCCACTGCATACCTATTCACTACCAATAAAACATAAATCGACACACTAATGGCGGAGGTATATAGCCGTGGTAGTCTAGGTGGTAGTAACGCCTGTCCTACAACCGTGAGGCGGTGGGTTCAAATCCCGATCCCGTAACAATGAGTTTCTTTGGAACTTATGAACGGAATTTCAAACTGGCTTTTCGGCGAAGAAAAATATTGCGTGACAACCTGCACCAACCCGCACTGGGCCTGCCTGGTAGATATGGCCCAATCTCCCTTCGTAGGTCACCTGTATGTCCTGCAGCAGTGGACTATTAAAAAAGGGTGGTATAGGTACAGGTACATCAATTAATAGCGGAGATTTTATGTAGGTACATAATAAAAATATGACTATGGCACTTTCGCTACTCAATAGATTACTACGCGATCGCGGTTTCATAATAAATCTATTTCATATAAGCTCTTTAATCATTCGTCAAAATTATATGCAGTAATGCTTCGGCTACATTAGCGGGCGAAGATTCGTATCGTGTTGGCGAGACAAAAACATCGTGTTCGGGTAGGTATAGCCGATGTTCTTGTCTACATTAAGGCAGGCGAAGATTCGTGTCGAGTTGACGCGATGCATCGTGCCGGATTGTGTTGTTCAGTTTGTTGTACGGCCGAGACGTGGGCGGTAATTTAAAAATGGAGGAAATAGTGGCTTTGCATTATATGTCGGTAAATTATTATTTATTACAATTGTACGAGTATCATTTTTTCTTCTTTCTTCTTCTTCAGTTCATCTACTGTGGTAGGCCAACTGAGCATATTTTTAATTCGAATCCACGCATCATGTACCAAGTGTTTCTTTTTATGGTTGGGGTCACTAGGATTCCATATAATACTCTCAGTTTCATAAAATTGAATGAATTCTAACACTTTTTCGTTACTCCACTCCATAGTGTAAAAAATTAAATGCACGTCCGTCTCGCTTCAAAGTCTGGACGACACTGAAATGACGTAGATGTAGCCACCTAAGCGAATATTGGCGCGACAAATCCCTTTGATTCGCGCCAGTTTACCGACAGCTCCCCGATACTACATCGTCTTCGCCCGAATACTACGCGATGACACAATGAACCCGGCCACATTTATCGCGTTAACACGAATATTCGCCATAGCCCGCTAATGTAGCCGAAGCATAAAAGAAAAAGGCTTTTTTTAAACACTTGAGACGATAATTTTACATTCGATGGCTTATATGAATGCGCCAACCCGCACTAGACCAGCGGTGATATGGCCAATCACCCGTCGTAAGTAGGCCTATGTCCTGCAGTGTACTATTAAAAAAGGCTATGTACATTGTACAGCTACAGGAATAGCCGAGCGGGGTGAGCGGCGAACTTTTTTATAATACTTATATGTATTTTGAAACTCGTGATATCTTTGTAATACGAGTAAAATGTCTGATATTAAATAATTTAAAAAGTTATATAAAGTTTATGAAACAGTCTTGAATAAATAATTTATTTTGAGTACTTCCACTCTGCCCCACCAAAGCGCCCCACTGGTGGGGCAGATTCCACTCCTTCATTTTTTGCAGTGGAATCTGCCCCACTCATCCCATCTTGGTGGGGCAAATTCCACTTACTTTTTAGACCAGTGGAATCTGCCCCACCAGGGGTGTCGCATGATTTTAAATTAAATTATTAGTGCCATGAAGTGCGAAATTCGACTTCAAAATTTTAATCATTATAACGCCCCACCAAAAGAATAGATAATTGATAAGGATAAAATACCAAGATACAAATTAAGATCCTATTTTCTATTAATTTTTAACCTTCCTATACTCGCGCGTTGGTCTGTGAGACCGACGAAATATTATTTCACATTTATTTTATATTCAAACAATGCACCGGCTTTGAGCTTTTTGCTAGCTGCCTCATTTGTTGATAGCTTTACTTCAGTATGCTAAACAAGCTTGTGAAAGTACAGCGTGTGGGTGTATTTGGCGCCAATCGGTCCGTGAGACCGACGCGAGTATAAGTGCAACAAAAAATGTGTATGAAATGTTTGTATTGATTATACATTAATTGGCATTTTATGGTCTAAAATCTTGATAGCTACATCTCGAGTCTCAACTAATAAGGTACTAAGATGATTTTTACTGAGTACAGATTTTAGTCAGTTTTTTCTACACTTGAACAAAAGTTTGATATTTTTGAAGGCTGTCACGCGAAGTCTGATAGACATTACAATAATAAATTAATAGTACGATTAACTAAGTTTATTTTGTAGTTAAATTATATGGCTACAGGAAAAAAATATACCTATGTAGCTTATACTGCTAATAATAAAAAAAAATGGGACCCAAAGTTACGGTCTGTGACACCGTGCGCGAGTATAGGTGTTACAAAAATTGGCGCGAGTATAGGAAGGTTAAGAATAAAAGAACACTAATTGTGTTTTAACTATAATATTTAGATACATGCTGTCGCGACATCAAAGGTCCAATAAAAATAATAAAATGCAGCTGTTTAAATCATGACTTCATTTATAAATGAACATTTAATGCACAATTCACAATTACATTTCATTCTTTTTCTTAAGTAAACATTATCCCATTAAAACATTTTCATGTAAAATGTCGCCAAGACGAGTATGGCTCGCACCGTCAAAAAGTTTTCAATTTTCATGTACAGCCAAGCTTCTAACTCGGCACGCCCAAACTTTACAATCTCAAAATGCACGAACTACCTGTACACTTTAGTTAAAATATATTACAGGGCTTAGCCGTTATTATTTACAACACTAGTCCTTAAATATTAATTTTACAGACCTCTGTCGTCAAAAGTTCTACCTCCTAGTTTTTGGATCGGAGGTTGAAAGTTCCAAGCAATAGAATTTTAATTGTTGTTTGTGTATTAATATTAACTTACTTCCAAATTGCTTTCTATTAGTTCAGTAAGTACTATAATATTTTTTATGATCATTAATGAGTCAGTGCCGAAATAGATATCAATAAAATACGATATAGAGAGAATAATAAAAAAGTATAAGATCTATGCAATTGAAATTTTATATCTAAGTATATCAATATTATCAAGAGAAAAGATTTCATTGTGTGTTTGTTTGCATCGAATAGGCTCCGAAACTATTCAGCCGATTCGAAAAATTCTTTCACTGTTAGAAAGCTACACTATGCTTGGGTAACAATGGCTATATTATATATATTTTTTAAATTAGGGATCCTTACTAAAATTCCCTAAATGTAACCCAAGGTGTAGAAAAATTACCTAAAATATTCTTTATTCTTTTCTCGTGCGCTGCGAAAACTATTAATGATAGAATAAAATAATATATTACGACTTTGTAGAACACATCATTATTTACAAAAAATGTCGCGACAGTATATGTCTAACTATTACAAATAAGTGTTCTTTTGATATTAATCCTTATCAAAATAAATTACTTCATATTCAAGAATAATTCGATATCCTTAAATAACTTCTTAAATTTTTCAGTTTGGAAATTTAATTTGAAAGATATCATGAGTTCAAAAAAGGAAGTACCTATTAGAAAAAGTCGCGTGGTCGCTGCTCATGCACCCCGCTCGGGTAGCTAGGCATCACATTATGTCCGCTGTTCCTGTAAGTACCTGTACCTATACCAGCTTTTTTTAATAATCCACGACATAGGCCTTCCCACGAAGTGTGATTGGGCCATATCCACCACGCTGGTCCAGTGCAGGTTGTTCATGTGTGTGACGTAACTACATTGCGTGGTAAGTAGTATACAGAGTTATTTCTAATCAATTAGCATCCCTCTAGGGGCTTATTCTGTACATCAAAACTAACAACTTTTGTTCTACGACTTTCTTTAAAACTACAAAACAAAATCAGCTGTTTCATACATTTTGTCGCGGGTGAACAAAATTTTTCTATGGATCAACAAAAATTTTTTTTGAGTTTTGACGAAAGTCGTAGAACAAAAGTTGTTAGTTTTGATGTACAGAATAAGCCCCTAGAAGGGTGCTAATTAATTAGAAATAACCCTGTATATGGGCACAATAGGTAGTACTTATAAAATCTGTCTTCTTTAGAAAATCGTGCCCGGGCGAAGCCGGGGCGGGCAGCTAGTATTTAATAAATCTACTATCGACATAAAATTTCGAGATTATGTATCATATTTCTAAAGATTTAAAAAAACGACAAAGCGCCTCGAGAAAAGGTAGGTAATGCCGTTGCGCTTCTTAGATCGCCTTGGCAGAGACTACCGTGGGTGGGCCTAAATTCGCAAATAGCAGTTATTTAAGAGATTTTAATTGCTTCATTGTCCCAAATATTCATATATAAGTCCAAAATTAATGATCCCGCTTGGATTGTTTGGTATAAAGTACAGCAAAATGTTGCCCGTGTTGATGTTACTCATTGTGTGTGTAAGTTTTTTTTTATTATTTTAATGATAAAAACAAATTTTATTATTACGCTATGAGAATAAAATAGTGCAGCAAAATAGCATAATTTATATTATATTTTATATTTTTAACAATTTTTAGGATACGCAATAAAAAAAAATGTAATTAAATTAATGTCATTAATTCCATTCTATTATATAATTTACAACAAAAAATTATTACGTCCTTAAAATAGAAAATTATTATGTAAAAATAATTTTGAATTTTATGAATGTTTGGAGAATTATTTATTTTGGTTTAATGAAATAAACAAATATTTAAAAGAAAAATCTCTTGACTCAACTTCTGGGTAAGTAAATGATTTCTCAATAATTATTCATAATATTGTTATACTAATTAAGTAGAGAAGCGCGAGATTTTTTTAATTCGGTGTACTGTACTGTACTGTACCAGCCTTTTTAATAATCCACTGCAGGACGTAGGCCTACCCACGAAGGGTGTTTGGGCCATATCCACCACGCTGGCCTAGTGCGGGTTAGTGGATTCACATACTCCATCGAATTTCTTCTACGGACATATGCAGGTTGCCTCACGATGTTTTCCTTCACCGAAAAGCCAGTGGTGTGAAATTCCGTACATAAATTCCAAAGAACTCATTGGTACGGGACCGGGGATTTGAACCCACGACCTCACGATTGTAAGGCGGGTGTCACTACCTCTAGACCACCACTATTTCATTGGCTAAATGTTAATGTTAAAAAAATTACTATTTTAAATGTTATTCATATTCCTAATTGCATAGGCATTTTTATAGAGGCAAGAATCACATCAATATGAAATTTAAGAAAAAATGCCAAGTCAATGAAGAATCAGAATCAATACAATGAAAGCTTGTTTTGGTCATTATTTTTACTACCTAACACATTATTGACAATTTTTTTTGACAGGACGCTTTTGCTGCTGCAAAGACAGTAAATATTAAACTAATCTCGGCAAATGACCCCAGTTACAGATCAAAGTAAGTAAACCACATCGTAAGTTCAAAGTTCTTTCAATGACCTTACATCCTTCCTTCCTTATGATATACTTGGTATGAACCAAAACGCCAAGACCATTTTTTACCAATCTTACTACCAGTAGTAAGAACGGTAAATTAATTACTGCACCATTATTACTACTGCAGTTGAAAGTTGTTAGAACAGCAATAAAAATAACGGATGTTGTAGTACCACGAGTAAACGTTTCTTTTCGATGTCAAATATGACACATTTTAAATTGATAGCTGTCATATTCTATAAGTAAGTTCGTATTACCTACTATTGTTTCGTCATTATACTCTATAAAATATAACTTGATCTCTGCGACAGCTGTCAGAAAAATCACGCCTATGAAGTCCTGAATTTCTTAATAGTACAGACTGTACATTTATGGGCATGTTGATTAGTGATGGGCGACAAATGATCGTGACCACAGAGTTTTAGATAGAGTTTTATTTAAAATATCGATAGTTTATACTAACGATATTTTAATTAAAACTTAATTTATGATTAATTTTATCGTATATATTTTAATATCATAACATTATTTACATGTATACTTAATTAAATTAAACCCAATTATATGTCACATTAGCATCGATAATAGTGAAAAACGTCGCTAAATACTATCGTAACATTGTTATATTTTATTAAATTAATATCATAACATTATTTACATGTAAAGACACTTGATCTTAAATAATAGTGAGTAAATAAATTCCAATTTCTCACCTACAACTACTCATTCGATTTCATTACAACATTGTTTGATAATCGATTTTTCCACCACTATCCTAACTCTAAAAATGTCAATCTTCTATGTCAATGTCACTGTCGCAGAGATCAAGATATATTTTATAGAGTATACTTACCTTTTATAGTGTTTAAGTCAATTCAATATGATAACCTGTACCTGTACGCCGCTTTCCGTTCCAACACTTACTAATTTATTCTTACATATGTATTAAGTTACTAAACTAGCCCGTATTTTTTCTTTTAAGTGAATTTTATGCAACTCTTTGACGAAATAAATATTTTAAACCAGAGTATAGGCCGGGTAGCTAGCCCAGGTGTCAGTGAAATTTGACAGCTGTCATCTAAAATGAAAATTTTTCATCTTTACTTACCTTCTATAGTGTTTATGTCAATTTAATATGATAACCTGTACCTATACGCCGCTTTCCGTTTCAACACTTGCTAATTTATTCTTACATACGAGTATGTATTAAGTTACTAAACTAGCCCGTATTTTCTCTTTTAAGTGAATTTTATGCAATTCTTTGAGGAAATAAATATTTTAAGCCAGAGTATAGGCCGGGTGGCTAGCCCAGATGTCAGTGAAATTTGACAGCTGTCATCTAAAATGAAAATTTTGTTGAATTATCTCACTTTTAAGGAGACGGCAAAAGTCTAAAATCGAAGTAAAATGGACAGTAATGGACATAAATCACTTAACTGCTGTCACTTTGACACCTATCATGCAACTCTGCCGAGAGGTTTTTAGAGGTTTTATTTTGTGTTATTTTTAGTTTATCTTTTTCTTTTCCTTTTTTGTTTAAGTAGGTTATATAATTTCAGTCTTATTGGAAAGTGCTTATTGTTTCTCTGTGTAAATAAAACCTGTTTTTTTTGGAAATACATTTAAAACCAGTTAAATATAATTTTAAATTTATATTAATATAAATGTCAATACAAATAAGTAATTAATTTCTAAATGTGTGATTCGCGGGAATTCAAAGATTTATCTGCTAGATTAAAATGACTGCCTCGGTGGCTCAGTGGCTAGTGATCCTGACTCTTGTACCAAACAAGCCTGGGTTCGATTCCCCCCAGGAAGCATTTTTGTGATGAACATAAGTGCTTGCTCTGTGTCGAAAGGTCTATCTATTGAAATATGTACTTATCAATATCTTATACCACGTATTATATCAGTCTCTGGCAGCCATATCGCATACCAACATTTATTTAATGTCGGTTTACTTTCAGAAAAAAAAACTACAATATTCTTATTTTGTTTCAGTTCTACCAAAGCTTGGCAGCCAGAAGTGGCTATGCACAAAAGGCCGCTACTCTAAAACAAGCTTTGATTACATCTCTACGCAATATTAAACTGTAAATGGGATCCGGACCAATTTATATATTGCGACAGTCATAATATATATACATATATATATAGTTTACGACGTAATGTATTACACATTAGGTACATAGATAGTTTATTTATTTTATGAATAACAAAAGACAGAACAATATACATTTTATTTCAAATGTTTTACAATGGACATATAGCCAGGTTACAGGGTTGTTCAGTAAGTATCTACTGAGCCGAAAAGGAGTAATTTAGACCATCATCATAAAGAAATTTCGCTATGTAATGCTATGAGTTTGACTTGGAATTTAAGAAAAAGTCAGCAAAATGTACGGAACGAGTGATATTTTTTCCGGCTTGGCCCTATAGTGAAAGTTGTTAACATTGATGGTATGGATCTCTCATTTTCGGCTTAGTACACTTTTTCTGAATAAAGTTAGTATTATTTAAAAAAAATAAATCGACAAAGCTGTTCATTTTGGTGACGATTTATATTATTTTATATAAATAAAGATGTATCCTAAGTCTATCATATTTCATTTAAAGTAATTTCTTGTCTAACCTACTGAATAGATAAGAGGCTATACAACTAAATAAATTAAAGTTCTTAAATTAAACTGTGTACATACTTTTTACTTAGTCACTGTACTGTACCAGCCTTTTTAGTAGTCCACTGCAGGACGTAGGCCTACCCACGAAGGGTGATTGGGCCATATCCACCACGCGGGCCCAGTGCGGGTTGGTGGATTCACATACGCCATCGAATTTCTTCTACGGACGTATGCAGGTTGCCTCACGATGTTTTCCTTCACCGCAAAGCCTGTGGTGTGAAATTCCGTACATAAATTCCAAAGAACTCATTGGTACGGGACCGGGGATTCGAACCCACGACCTCACGATTGTAAGACGGGTGTCACTACCTCTTGACCACCACGGCTTTACTTAGTCACATACCAGATCAAAAGAAAATTAGTAGAGTAGGTGAAAGTAAAATTTTTTTTTTTCCTTGTAATAAAAGTTGATGATTGAAATTAGTTTAATATATGGATTTATATTTATCGTCACAGATATAATGTGAAATATTATGCGTCATTTGGACTTAAATTTAACTAAATATTTATTGAAAAATTGCCACCTTTTTTGGCGTGTTATATGGTGTATATAATATGTATAGGTATAAACTTTCTTTTTATGATAAACATTTCAAAAATTGACGCGTTCGCAGGACTTGAACCTGCATCTCTCTGGGATTCCGGCCCAGATGCTTTGTCCAAATTAAGCTAAAACGCTGTCTGCGAAGGCGTCGAATTAGTGAAAGTGTTTATCATTTTTACCAACTACAACATTGTTGGAAGCGCCATCTGTGAGAACTGCTTTAAATCAGTTAGTCACTTAACTTTTACTTTTAACTTTCTATACACCTAGTGTGTGAAGCACGATAAAAATCATTTCATGTAATCTTCTTTACCTCACGTGAAGGTACACGTGGACAGCAGTCAGATAAATATGAAACGGATTTGATATATTCCAATTCATTTGAATAAAGCATTAATTAAACGTAATCAACATTTGTTATTTTGAAAATAATTCATACATTCTGGACAAATATGTACCTAAAAACATACATTTAAAAATGAACTTTTTTACTCTACAAATAAGCAATATTAGACTGAATTATACATATTTGTAAATCTTCTAAATAACATATTCTTGAATTGCGATTATTTAGCCAGGTGATACATGATTATTTCATTGTGCAAAATGTGTATAAATATATGTGAAAAACAATTGTTTTGACGTGTAGTATATACCGTTTGGTCAAGTATAGGCCAGCAAAATGCTGCCCATTTTTGTGTTACTCAGCGCTTTTGTAAGTTGTTTTACTGATTTCTATACTTTTTAAGGAATGAATTATCAAAAACAATGTTAAATAGTACGGAAACTAACGTGGTTTAGACCGAATCAAACTTCTTGGCGGGTGTGAAGTTAGCTACAAGCTGCGCGAAATCCAATCCTTTTTTTTTTTTTTTTTTTTTCTCCCAGGGAAAATCCTTTATAGATACCACCCTACCCCGGGGGAGGCAAGGTGGTTATGTGGGAGTCCCGCCACTGGTCGGTGTACCCACTAAAAACCCTGGGGTGTTTCTGCCTGACGCCCATGTGCTGGAGCTACGGGGACGCTTTCGCACTCGTCCGCGGCTCCAGCGGCGCTGATCCCTAAGACCCGACCCTGACTAGTGGTGAAGCTTCTCCACCCTACTTTCCTTGAGAGGCGCGCGAAAACACCGCGCGCGCCATCTCGGGGGCTACGCTTTTCGGGCAACGGAATCCCCCGAGTCCGCCGCCCAAGCCCCGTTTTATGGAGGTTGGAGGAGAGCGTGGAAGACCCTCCTCCGACGCCCAGTTCTTCGTCGGCGCATTGGGAGATCGGAGGAATCTCCCGCTCGCGCTCTGCCATTTCCTTTTGCAACATAACTTGTTCGCAAAAGGAAACGGCCGCCTCCCACGATCTCTCGCAACTGACCATTGAATTGATCAACGATGGAAGCGAGAGATCGTTTCCTACGACTGCGACGAGGTCACGTCGCTCACTCGCCCAAGCTGGGCACTCCTCCAACGTATGCTGCGCTGTATCCTCGTCGCTACCGCAGTGGTGGCACTCGGTGGTCGGTTCTCTTCCGGCTATTCGACACAAGTACTTTCCGAAGCATCCATGCTCGGAAAGCACCTGCACCAGCCGGAAGGTAAGCGACCCGTGCTCCCTATCCAACCAGTTCTCAAGAACGGGTTGGACAGCTCCGATGGTCCAGCTGCCAGCTCTCGGCTGTGCCAGCTCCTCCTTCCACTCCACGATCAAGGACCTTCTTGCTCGGGCTTTCCACAACTCGATCTCTCTGGATCCCGGATTGTGCCCGCGTTGTCGGAGCTCCATGCGCCATGCATACGCATGGACCTCCGCCTCTAGATTCCACGGAGGTGACTGTGCCAAAACGCATGCCGCCTCGAAAGAAATTGTGCGATAGCCTCTCGCCACCCCGATCGCCATCATACGTTGCGACCTCAGCAAGGCGACCGTTTCACGATTTAAGGCATCCGCCCATATAGGCGCCCCATACAGGGCCATCGACCGTATCACTCCAAGATACAGGCGGCGACTACCGGCTTTCGGTCCCCCGAGGTTAGGTAGGAGGCGTTTGAGAGCGCCAGCTGCACCTGTAAGTCTAGGGACCAACTGCGCAAAATGCTCCCGGAAATTCCACTTTCCGTCGAGGCAAAGTCCAAGATACTTCATTGTGGGCTTCACCTCGATAGATCCAGTCCCAATAACGATGCTGGCACCCCTTGGCGGTGCTCGACGAGGGCCATGGAACACCAAGGCCTCTGATTTGTTCAACGCCACCCGGAGCCCCAGCCTTGATATTCTCCCTACCACTAATTCTACCGTCGTTGTGGCAAGTCGCGCAGCCTCTTCATAAGTCTTGCCTAGGGCAGTAACAAGGGTATCGTCTGCGTAGCAGGTCACGTTGGCGCCTGGATTGAGAGCTCCCCTCAGAACCCAGTCGTACCCGATGTCCCACATTACCGGCCCGAGAACCGAGCCCTGCGGGACACCGCACGACATCTCCCATCGCAGCAGTCGACCGTCCCTTCCCGGACACGAGACGTATCTCTCGGAAAAGTACGAGCCAATAATTCGGCTGAGATAAAGGGGTGCTTTATGGTGTTTCAGCGCCTCCTCTATACAGGCCCACGGCAGTGTGTTAAAAGCGTTTGCGATATCTAGAGACACTGCCACCATCACGCCACCGTGGGCCACCGCCTCGTCTGACAGGACCTTAACACGCTTGATAGCGTCAACTGTAGACCGGCCCACTCGGAAACCAAATTGTTGGTCTGACAAGTTTGGACCAACCCTCTCAAGATGCTGGACGAGGCGAGCAGCTATCACACGCTCGAATAGCTTGTCCGCTTCATCCAGCAAGACAATGGGGCGGTACGCGGAAGGGGAATCGGCAGGACGCCCGTCTTTCCTCAAAAGCACTAATTTGCCCGTTTTCCACAACTTTGGGAACCGGCCCATTTCTAAACAAGTGTCCATCAGCCGCCGAAATCGGTCCCCTAGTTCTTCCAGAGCAAAAACCCAAGCGCGGCCAGGGATGCCATCTGGTCCGGGGGCCTTGTTTTTGGCTCTAAGCTTGAGAATAGCCACCCGGAGCTCGCCCTCCGAAACCGGTGGCACTTCCTCGCTATAGACCTGGACCTCATCTCTCGGAGATCCCATTTCGGGAGGCTGAAAGGCCATTCCATTCGGGAACAAGGCGGTCACAACGTTCTCTAGCAGCCGAGGCTCGAGGGTTTCAGTCAATGGAGGCGCCCAAGGACGAATCTTCTTTCGCACTTCCTTGTAGGGACGCCCCCACGGATCGTGGCTAAGCATCTGCAGTAGCTCCTCTTTTGCTTGTTCCTTCGAAATGCTGATGGCCAGTTGCAGAGCTCGCACTCTCTCCCGGTATACACTGTACAACCAGACTTCAGCAGCATTATTCCTACGCCGCAGTCGACGTTCTCTTGTATACTCGCGCCTTGCTTCCACGCAGCTGCACCGGAGAACTGCAATCTCTTGAGACCACCAATACACCTGCCGCCGAGGAGGCCGCGGCTTGGCTCGAGCCATGCTTGCATCGCATATTTGCGACATGGCACTTCGGAATCATTCCGCTTCCTCCTCGACCCCCGTCGTGTTGCTTGGTGGTGCCAACCAGGCTTGGACAATGGAGGCCTCCATCAGCGCCTCTTTGTCCATCGTTCCTAGAACCCACCTGGGGTACGGAGGGGCTTGCCTGTCATGGCGATGTGCACCTGAGGTAGTAGAAGAAGTGGACACATCAAATCGGATATACCGGTGATCAGATGCTGTCTCCACCTCCTCCACCACTCTCCATCCCTGCACCATAGGCACAATATTAGGAGAAGCTAGTGTCAAATCAACAATAGACCCCCCGTTCCACCGCACACAGGTCTCAGTTGACCCTCGGTTCAAAACAAGGAGATTGTTGCTTGCCGCCCATTCTTCCAGAGCCTCTCCTCGAGATCCAGTCGCTGGGCACCCCCACGCCATGGACTTGGCGTTGAAGTCCCCCGCAAGAAGCGTCTGACGGGGTAGACATTGCCTAATGAGAGCACCCAACCCATCGAGAAACGACTGAAACTCCGAGAGGCTTCTGGTGGGAGAAAAGTATACCCCTATGAGGATAAAATCTTTCCACCTGACTGCCACGTAACCTCTGCCCTTTCCTATCACAACCAGGGGTTGGGTACCAGCAGAGGTTACAATAGCCACCAAACCGCTCAAATCACCAACCCAGTTAACCCTGGGCGGGACGAAGTACGGTTCGGAGACCACCGCGACCTCTATTAACCACTCCGCCATGCTTTGGACAAGTAGGTCCTGCGCAGCTGCGCAGTGGTTAATATTCGCCTGAAGGAAGCGATGGGCCATAATTAATTATTAAATATGACTCATCTCCTCCTCGTCCCGCTCCTGCGTGGGGGGACAGCTGCTTGCTGGAACTTCACTAGTGGTTCCGGCATCTGCTCTGACTACTTTCTTTGGCTTGGGTGGAGAGCAAGCTTTGCTTCCCATCCTATGCTCCGCTGGCTTATTGGCTGCTGCACAGAGCGGACATTGGGCCTTTGCGGTACACTGGGCCGCTTTATGTCCAAGGCGACCGCAGCGATAACAGTCTTCACTACGATCGACCTCAGCCGTACATTGAGCGCGGACATGTCCTTTATGCAGACAGCGATAGCACTGCATTGGCCTAGCCTGCAGAATTTGAACGCGCGCCGATACCCAGCCAATCAAAAGGCGTCCTTCCTCTCGCAGTTTCTTCGCTATTGCTACCGGGCAGCGCACCCAGGCGGAACCCGCACCCTGCGAGCTTTGTCGAATCGCACCAACCTTAACGGCATCTACAGAGCAACCACCACGCTGGGCAATAGTTGTAGCCAACTCTTCTCTACTGACTGAGTCGTCCAGGCCTGAAATACGCATTTCCGCACATTTGATTGGTCTGGAGACTTTAAGCACCTCTGGACTTATGACTTCACGAATTTTCTGCGCGAGTAAGTCTGCCTTCTCCTCACTTGTGGCTCCCGTTATTTCCAATTTTCGGGCGCCGGTAGCAGCACGGCGGCAGCTTAGGCCAGTGCCTATGATGCCACAGCTGACAAGATCAATTTTGGATCTCAACTCTGCCAACACTTTAGTATAGGTGATGCCTCTCTCCTCAGGATCCGGCTGCAGAGTTATCACTACAGCCGAAGACCGCGGAGAGCGCAATTTCACCTGTTGGCTCTTGGGCTGAGCAGTTGCTGATGCCTTATGCTGAGGTCCTTTCCCCCGCTTTCTACTTCCAGCCACTGCAGACCAACTTTCGACGCCAGCGGCAGATGGCGTTGGGACTACCTGGCTGAGTATCGCTTGCGTCCTCCTACCAGCTAGACCTGAGGTTTCTCCCTGCAAAGGCGTCCGCTTTGCACTCATTACTACCTTCCCAGATCCCTTCACTAGGACCCCCGGAGTCACCTTTCCCTTACGCCCCTTCTGGAGTTCAGGGTTGGGCTTTTCCATGTTTTCATTGGCACTGGTTTGCCGTCTATTGGAACCAATAGACAGCCCACTCTGCTGACGGTCAGCAGCTAGTGGCGGCCGGTGTCGCTGTTCTGGTAATAGACGGTCCTGCAGAGCTTCAAAACGAGCATTCATCATACCGCCCACCTGCATCATGATTGATCGTACCAGCTCTTCGTTACAAGATGGCAGAGGCCCAGAGGCCGATTCCGTCAATCCGCGTTGATAGGTTGGAGAACCTGAGGCCGCGCGCATCTCAGCCAACTCAGTTCGCAGTTCAGCCATTTGTTGCCGTAAATCGGCAACTTCTTGTTCTAAGCGTGCGTTGGCAGTCCGCAACATCTCTGTTTCTTCCGTTGAGGTTCTCTTCGAGAGAGTCTCTACCACCATCTTGATAGATGTAGCAGACTCTTTCAGTGCTTTCTGCCTTTCAGCCTGCCTGACTTAGCCGCTACCATCGTGATGGTATCGACGTCATCCAGCGCCCTCTTGCTAAGCGCCCCTGCCAACTGCTCATCATTCTCGGCTATGTGTATACCGAGCGCGGCTCTATCCTCTCGTGCACTAAGCGCTCGATCTATAAGCACCCTCTCGAGGTCGGCGCTTGCCTCTTCTTGCTTCTGTTTGAGAAACTTCCGTCTCGTGATCGTTTCTGAAACGTTCAAGCCACCTGCGGCAGGCGCCGGTGACTTAAACTCCGCAGAAGGTAGATCTTCCTCGTCGCTGAGCGTTAGTTCGTTAATGCGCATCCGCTTTGCGCCACACTTCCAGAAACCGCCTTCGGTCAGTGACCCGCGGGATTCCGTATTCTTTGTCTTTTTTCTGATATTATCAGAAACATCTTCCAACCGACTCAAGTCATGACAAGACACGGACTGTGAAAGCCTTGCACTTTGCCTTGTCATCCTCTTCCCTTGCTCCATAACCTGCTTCTCCTTCCCTTTCTTTTCATCTTTTGTTGGAGAGGTATTGCTCTCTTGGCGGTTGTTGCCCACCCCGTAATACGAAGGGCAGCCTTCCGAAGAAGGACGGGATTTCCCAGCCGAAGCCGAAGTACCCGCCCGGGGACCTGATTCACCATTCGCCATGTTTTTCATATTTTTTCCTTTTTTTTAAATAGGGGTGCGGTCCCCTAGTGAAGGTCTAACGGCCGAACTTCCCGCTGACCATGCTCGGGTAGTGAGCCCAGAGCTGCACCGCAAAGACAGCGCAGCTCCGGACTCGCATCCCGAACACTCCCCTCAGCGACCCTCAAACCTTGAGATTTGGTAGGCTGCGCGCAGCGACAGCCCGCGAGCGCCCCCCTCCCCAACACACCAAAATGTGCCAAGAGGGACAGATGCGCACAGACTGCCGCCACGCACAGCGATTTAATCCTTAATGGACTCTCCCTACTCGCCATTCACGAGCCTCGCCCATCCACAGTGCCCTCTGCTGATCAGAGGGACACGCGGAGGGCCCTCACATTTAAGCACTCCTGCTTGTGCCCGCCCAGCTATGCCGGGCTCTTTCACTGGTCTCTTCTACGCAAGCTCCTCAATATAGAAAGAGGGGCGTACGTAGAAGTCCCCCCCCCCGACCAGGTATTAGCAGTCAGTCAACAAAGTCCCACCGAGGGAAATTGTTGACTGACCCCCAGGGTGCACCACTAGGAGGTTACCTTAAACTCGCGTCAGGACACGTGACCTGATCGAAAATCCGTAAAACGGAGGGAAAATAGACCGGGGCGGCATAAGAGAGGAAGTAATATCTCCCTCTCTGTCTACGGCGCGCGAAAATGTATGCCTACAGACATGCCACACGGGCGTTGACGCCGCGTAATTGCACCGCGGCGTCACCGCCGCTGCACCGCCGCGGTCCAGCGGCGGTGCTGAGCGTCGTCGCGGCGTCACCGCGGCGACCAGTGTTGCCGGTAGCGATTTAGACATTAAATCTAGAGTATTCGAGTATTCTATGAATTTTTAGCGGGAAAAAAGGTTTTGACGACAACCGTTCAACCTTAAACTGAAGATGAGAAAAATCCCTCGTACACGTTAGAAATCAGATCGTGTAATTTGTCACGACGAATGTCACAGTAACAGCTTTCCAAGTGACAGCTGTCAAACTTCAAAGTGATTTATCTCTGTCATTATCAATTCTAGACTTCTGTTGTTTTCATAAAAGTGATAGAACTCGACAAGATCTACATTTTGGATGACAGCTGTCAAACTTAAAAGTGATTTATCTCGGTTATTATCGATTCTAGACTATTGCTCTCTTCACAAAAGTAATAGAGCTCGACAAAATCTACATTTCGGATGACAGCTGTCAAACTTAAAAGTGATTTATCTCGGTAATTATCGATTATAGACTACGGCTGTATTCACAAAAGTGATAGAATTTGACGAGATCTACATTCTGGATGACAGGTGTCAAACTTAAAAGTGATTTATCTCGGTTATTATTGATTCTAGACCATTGATGACTTCACGAAAGTGATAGAGCTTAACGAGATCTACATATCAGATGACAGCTGTCAAACGTAAAAGTGATTTATCTCAGTTATTATCAATTCTAGACTACTGCTCTCTTCACAAAAGTAATAGAACTCGACGAGATCTATATTTCGGATGACAGCTGTCAAACTTAAAAGTAATTTATCTCGGTAATTATTGATTCTAGACTACTGCTCTCTTCACAAAAGTAATAGAGCTCGACGAGATGTCACAGTGACAGCTGTTACTGTGACATTCGTCGTGACAAATTACACGATCTGATTTCTAACGTGTACGAGGGATTTTTCTCATCTTCAGTTTAAGATTGAACGGTTGTCGTCAAAACCTTTTTTCCCGCTAAAAATTCATAGAATACTCGAATATTCTAGATTTAATGTCTAAATCGCTACCGGCAACACTGGTCGCCGCGGTGACGCCGCGACGACGCTCAGCACCGCCGCTGCACCGCGGAGGTGCAGCGGCGGTGACGCCGCGGTGCAATGTCGCGGCGTCAACGACCTTGTGGCATGTCTGAAGCTGCCTGCTTTGTCTAAGCGGCGCAGGGCGCTGGCGCGAGTGTGCGTCTGCTACGTACAAACAGTTCATAGAACCTCAACAAAATGTATGAAACAGCTGATCTTTGTTCGTAATCTCGTTTGATCCATCCGCGTGGTAATTGATGGGTGCTCATCTGATCTATTGGAAATTAATTCCGGCGTTCCTCAGGGTTTTGCACTCTCTGCCACGTTATTCCTGCTGCACATACAAATACAAATACAAATATTTTTATTTACCAGAAATGTACATAGTTGGAAGTCAGAATATATACGCTAAGTTAAATTCGTTTGATAGTGGGTAACCATCAACTTCGAAAACAATAGATACTTAAACTACAAAACAAAAAATATTAACCTCAAGGAAACTAGTGTACTAAACAAGATAAACTTAGACGATGAACCCCAAACTAAGCTCAAGGCTTGTATCTTGGGGTTCGAGTGGGTAGTTACCAAAATGGATTAATGATGTATATACAGAGTTTAATGAGGTACTTATGTGCAGAGATGAAATAATTTATAAATTATATATTTTTAATTCTGAGAGCCTGTGTGTGTGTGTGTGTGTGCGTGTGTGTGTGTGTGTGTGTGTGTGTGTGTGCAACACCGCAATACACGAGATCTCATGAGAGTCAAGGTTTGCGGTGCTACACATGTGTGTGTGTGTGTGTGTGTGTGTGTGTGTGTGTGTGTGTGAAATTCTATTACAATGCTTATTCACCATACAAGCTGCAAATTAAGTTTTCTGTTTCGTTGTATGATGACTTTAACAGCCATTGTCTTAATTTTCTTTTGAAAGCTAGTTTTGTAAGATCAGTACATTCCTTTATGAATAACATGTAAACATTATTGTATGTGCAAATGTGGGAGTAAAAGGGGCACCGCTTGGCCATTTCAGATTGGACTCTTGGCAGTGGGAGAAGAAGAGCTCTATTTCCTCGCTTAGAGAGAAGGGTGGCATAATCGTCACGTAACTTTAAGCTATGATGAATTTTTAGGACAGCGTTATAGACAAATAACTGTCGAACCCGGAGCACTTCGAACTCCTCATAGAGCAAATCAGTTGAATAGCGAAAGGGTTTCCGCAGTAACACCTTGATCAGCGCTCGTTGCGCTCTTTCAACTGTCAGGAAGAGGGATTTTCCAGCACTGCCCCAGATTGAGATGCAGTATTTTATTATAGATTGACACAACGCAGTATAGATTTGCTTTAGTAATGGCTTTGGGGCACAATCTCTTAAATCTTTCATTACATAAATTAGTTTACGAATGCGTGAAGAAAGTTCTGTTATGTGATACGCAAAAGAGAGGTTTTCATCTAAAGTGAGTCCGAGGTATCTAATACTAGTGGTTTTGTCAATGAGAGTGCATGAGCAGGAGACCGGCCGTGCTGGGTAAGTCGGTGAACAGTAATGAATTTTGAGGCTGTAATTGGAAGGAGCCTGCGATACCAGAGTTTTAGAGAAAGTTATATATTTTGTCTTTCTGGTGTTTAGAGTGAGCAAATTTCTATCAAGGGATTTTGCCAGTATTGATAATCCTTGCTCAGCGTAACTAAAGACCTGGCTCCACGATTCACCATTAAACACGACTGCGGTATCATCGGCGTATGTGATAATTTCAGCATTTGGGATGCTACTGTTAACTATATCGTTGATATAAATGAGGAACAGGGTGGGCCCCAATATACTGCCCTGCGGGACGCCGTAATCTATAGGTAAACACTCACTGAGGCAGTTACATGCCTTGACAAATTGTTTGCGCCCGGATAAGTAGGACCTGAACCACTCCAATGCTACTCCCCTGATGCCAGATCTGTCCAGTTTTTTTAGAAGCAGACCAATCGAAATTGAATCGAAGGCTTTCGCCAAATCGAGAAAGACAGCGATACACTTTTCCCCTTTATCAACGTGCTTAGATACAAGGTTAACTAATAATGTAGCAGCATCTTCCGTTGATTTGCCTCGTCTAAAACCTAACTGCCTGTCAGAAATCAGATTGTTTTTTTCCAGATAGTTGAAAAGTCTAATATTCACTAGTTTTTCTAACATTTTCGAAAAAACACTAAGCAAAGCAATAGGCCTATAGCTATCAGGGGAGGATTTTGGACCGTTTTTATAAATAGGAGAAACTGCAGCTACTTTCCAACAGTCGGGAAAAGTCCCGGTTTCTAAACTCATGTTAAATATTGAATTTAGTGGGATTAGCAGAGAGCTTAGTGACATTTTTATCAATTTAGCGGTGATAGAGTCGGGGCCAGGAGAACTGTCGTTTTTCAGGCCAACCACGATTTTTGTAATTTCAAGAGGATCGGTTGGATAAAAGAATAAAGAGTTAACACTGGAACACTTAGTTTCATGAGAATCTATCAAACATTCTTCTGATGTATTAAGTTTTGTAAGAATTGCGTCAGCGAGATTCTTACCTACGGTAGCGAAGTGCTTGTTACAATGATCTAGAGGGTTATTTTCACCTTTGTGTAGCAGCTCTGGAGTAGCGCTGTTGCCCTTAGAATTGTAGCAAATTTTTTTTATAGTTTTCCAGAGTTGCTTAGGGTTATCCTTATTTTTTTCTAATTGATCCCCATGATACTGGGCTTTGACGTTGCGGAGGAGTTTATTGCAAAAGTTACGATATCTACAGTAAACCAACTGGCGTTGTGCGTCATTGGGGTGTTCGTTGCTATCAAGATGAAGCTTGTCGCGGTGGCGCATACACCTTATTAGGCCTGGAGTGATCCAAGGCTTTAAAGTTGCCATTTTCCTACTTATTTTGACCTTCTAAGTGTGTTCAGCCAAAATGCCGGCTATGATGTCGTTAAAAGTGCTAGCAGCAGAGTTTACACAAGAGCTGTTGATAACCGGCGACCAGTCAATGTTCTTAAGGTCTGAGGCAATCTTTTGGAAATCTGTTTTTATGTGATATTTTAGAGAACTGTCTACTTTTTTAACCCTTAGCTGAATACCCGCAACAACGATTGAGTGATCTGTGATTGAGGAATTACAAACGTGGCCAGAGGCTTTTTGCTTAGATTTTATGAAGATATGGTCTAAGCACGATCGAACTCTTGTTGGTTTTGTAATAGCAGGAAGCAGTTTGTGCGACGCCATTAGGAAAGATAGCTAGCAACTTGCTTGTTTGAAGAATCGCGTATGTTAATGTTTATGTCACCTGAAACGACAATAAGGGAGCTGTTGAGACCAGTTAAAATATTGTCTAGTGAAGCTAAGAAAGGTTCTTTATTCTCAATTGACGGAGAGCGATATATCCCTATTAAGGTCAGCTGATTTTCGACTTGTATACTAAAAGAATCAGCATCTACAATACATGGTTCGGTGACTAATGGATTATAACTATTTTTTAAATATATAACTACTCCTCCGTTTTTGTTCAATTGTTTGCTGGAGCGAAAGTGGTTATATCCAGGAAGAGGGTGCAGTAAAGTGCTGTCAGTGAGCCAGCATTCACTCAAAATAATAGCATCAAACTCTAAATTAAACCGAGAAAGCGAAACGGCGAAATCATTGAAGTTGCGATTATAACTTCTTACGTTTACACTAATTACTTTAAAGTTATAAAGTGGATTGACGATGAAGAAAGAACCGCAAGATTCCGCTGATGAGTGAGAAAGACAATCAATCGAGATCGTGTTATCTAGATCATCTGCAACATTATCCATATTCATTGTGGTAAGATTTGAGTTGGGTTGAGTGTAAAAACAGAACCAAGTGTGTCATTCTCATTAAAGACTTGAGGAAGATAAAGAGCAGATATATTTTAGAACTATTTGATACGGCCTCAATATTAAAATACATGTTTACTATTTTTAGTATGGAGCAGGACGAAAATGCATTGAACTGATAGAAAAGTGAGGTTGAAAAAGTGTGACATGTCTGTGTAGTGCGTGTAAACAGGCTGATCAGAATTAAAATTAGTGCATTAAATAGTATTTGAAATATAAGACTATGAAATCTACATTTTGAAAACGTCGGTGGACATTGTTTATCCGGACTGGGGTGGTGGCTGAAAATCTGATGATCCGAAGTGACGCTCCAGGTCTGATGCAGTCTTGATGGAAATAGCCGGGCAGCCTTCTTGTCTACGAACATGCACGGTACCATTTCGAACCCAGCAATATTTGAAGCCTGCGTCACACCTATGTAGTCTCGCTGCCCGAAATAAGCGTCTATTCTCATAAGTGAGACGCTCATTAAAATAGAGCTTCCTGCTCGGGCCATCCACGCTGACATCACTGCTAACCAGAGACCTGCGACTCTTTGCTGCTCTCAAGAAATCATCGCGTTTTTGGCGCCGAACGAAGCGGATGACTAAAGGCCGAGGCGGCTTTGAGGACGAATTATCGCTATTCGTGCGACGAGGACCTACACGCGTCACGTAGTCAAGGTCATTCTCGGTTACGTCAACGCCGATTTTAAGGGCTGTCACGAGTGCAAGATGCATTGAATTTTCTTCACTGGTCTCGGTAAGTCCTGAGATTTCCAACTCATTTCTTAAACCCAATTGCGTCCTGGAGTTCAACTGATCTCGTAATTCCATCACCGTTAGCTGCAAAGACTGCAATTCCGCTTCACGTGCAGCGTCGCGTTCCTCCAACTCTCTGCACTTTGCGCTAAGCTCTTCCAACTTCGAGGTAACGTGGTCTGAAATATGCTTCATCTCTGACTTCATATCCCCCATCTCTTCCCGCATGCGCCTCATTTCAATAGCCAAAGTTTCTAATGGCGCAGGGTCGGGCGTCGCCGCGGGCGAGTGTACCGCCACAGTCGCATTTGTAGCGCGGCCACCCGCATTCGTAGCTGGAACGTGCAAAGCGGCCGTAGCAGCGCGCACTGGCGTGTTCGAATTGTCCGCTTTAGGTAATTTACTTTTACACAGCGGGCACGTCCAAGCCTTTCTGGCCTCCTCTGAAAAGTTCCGGAGGTCGATGACATTAACACAAACGGCATGGAAGTAACCAGAACATTTAGAACATTGCATTTGTTGTGCAGATCTAATAGATTTCGTGCAAGCGGAACAGGTATTCATTATTTTGCTATCAGTCTGCAGCGGCATCGTAAGTTAATAATGACTCACAGCGTAGCGTTGAAGCAAGGCGCGGCACGACGTAGCCCGTAGGCTGGCTGTAGGTATAGGTTCGTAGCACTGGAACCGCTCACTTAGTCGGTGCGCGACAAGGACGAATTATTTATTATTCAGAGCTTGTCTCTTTTACCCGAAGTGTGGAGGAGCCTACCTCACTCACGGCGCCGGCGGCAGGTTTCTTCGTAGAACTTTGTGGCACTAAGAACTATTTATTTGTTGCACGCGACAATGGAACTCAGGTACTACAAGATTAGGAATATTATTATGTGCAAGAGTTGATTGAAGTTTTTGCTCAATACGAAACACGTCCTCTCTGTAAGCCGGTCAGTTACGCACTCCATCAATGTTATGCTTGTACCAGAAATTACTGGGTATGCTGATGTCAGCACAATTGTGGAGAGATATACAGCCAGTTCTCGAGCCAGTCGGTTGGAAATAGAAACTTTGGATCAGGTCATGGTTGAAAATAATTCTGCAGATGCACCAGGCACTTTCTCTGGTAGCAGAATGGGGCGATAACAATCTAGTTAATTTCAATGCCAAAAAACCTTAAAACGTAAAAAAGTCTGTTTGTTCTTTGTCAAGAAATCCCAACTTTCTCTACTCCCCTCCCACTTTTTTGGGATGTACCTGTGGAGATTTCAGACCGCTTAGAGCTTTTGGGCCTTACTCTCTCTCCCACGTTGAACTTCGGTGCTTACCTATCTGGAGTCTAAAGCTACATTAGCTGGGAAAAGGCGTCCTTAATAAGGTCTGAAAGTGATTACGACCAATGCAACTTGTTTGAAACGTCGGGAGAAAAAAGAGGTATTTAATTAGTACATATCTCATGTTTTATTGCGCCATAAGTCCCGTATTAACATAGTACGAATAGAAGAGGTATTTCACTCCGGGGCAGCTTTTTAATTTATACCAAGCTCTAGTCCGATCGTGTTTGGAGTACTGCACCCTTTTGATGGATCAGCTAAATACCAGCTCGACTAGAGTTTAGATTCGATTGAACGTCGTACCGTGCGGCTAATCGGGGATAG
The DNA here is from genome assembly GCA_949316475.1 of Hypomecis punctinalis. NCBI lineage: Eukaryota > Metazoa > Arthropoda > Insecta > Lepidoptera > Geometridae > Hypomecis > Hypomecis punctinalis. The sequence goes on from OX438809.1 coordinate 16,196,825, forward strand.
TAAGCTTGTCGCTTCCTAACTGAAAAGCCTGGGACACAGGCGTGAAATAGCCTATTTGGCATTTTTTATAAGCTCCATTTCGGCGAGTGTGCACTCTAACTCCACAACCTGATTCCTTCATCTCCTTTTCACAACAGAACAGCTGTAAGTTGCTTCAATACCATCCCTACATAGTCGACGTACCACCTGCTCGTACTAAGCGATTCGCCTCTTCCTTCATAATGATAACTATATCCTAGAATAATGTTGATAAATTCAGAGCCACCCCGTATATGAACAGGAAATTACTCATTTGACGTGTCTGTGAATGTGCATGTGTGTCTGTCTGTGGGAAAATAAGTACGACCTAATTCCCTATCCCTAATTGTAAGGGTGGTAATAAAAACTTTGCTGTTATGAGTGGACTGTATAATGTTGTAACGCAGATTAAATACATTAATCGAGTGACAAAGCGAGTGGTAGATATTAATACTTGTAGGCAGGCTGTAGCGTCGCTGTGGTCGCAGGGAAAAGAGGGCGAGCGGGCGCTCGCATGCCCTTATAAACGAGCCAAGGGTACGAAGCGGCGCGCGGGGGCGACGATGCCGCGGTGGCGGCCAGCGGGCGAGCTTCGATGTTGCGTTGATGCGTAGACAGTCTGTGGCATCGTAACTACTGAACGGATGAACCGATTTAGATTTTATTTCATTTCTTTGAAAGGTGAATTAGTCACGCTCGGGAGTGTTTTTCATAGTCATAATATTATCGCTATTTATACAAGATAATAATAATTAATCCCCATATTCTACCTGTTGGCATGCAATAAAAACATCAGTGTTCTTAGCTATGTTTCATCGAAATTGGTTCTGCCGTTTAAAAGTTATCAACTCTTTTTTGTGGTGGAAATCTTATTGCGTTGGGATTTTTTTTTTATTAATCTGATCTAGATTTAATCAGTACTCCGGTACGACTAAAGTTTTGACCGCGAAACTGTCGAATACTATATTAATTTCCCGTTCATACAGTAGGTATATACTTACAAATAAAATAATAACTAATCAAATAATAGCTTCGTTTATGTAATACGTATGCTTCTATTTTACGAAGTGTAATTTCAAGGAAGTAGTTTTATTTTATTGATGCAATTATTTTAACTAATCATTTCTTTTTCAGAGCGCTCTGGCGTCCGCTGGCACAGTTAAAGTTATCCAAGTCTCTACTAATGACCCCCAATACAGGACTAAGTATGTTATTAGGACCACCTATAAACAATTAAACAATTTGACGATGGTGCGTCGTCGTGGTCGTTTCAGAACGTCCACTTCTAAACACAGGCCTCATCTATAGATCTCCAAAAAGACGTGAAAGCGGCTCGTTACAAGGGTCTTGCGGTCTTGATAAGGTCATCCGTCCACCTTGTGGGAAAACGTCCTACGCTAACTATACACACTCACACTACACTCCACCCAAAAACTTTTTCGACCCCATTGGTCATCACTTCTCCGTTCTATATACCCTGCCCACTGTCATTTATCTTCCCAATCCGCTTGGCGAGGTCGGCAATTTTGTTTCTGCTGCGGATCTTCTCATTACTGATTCGATCTCGCAGCAAGACTCTAAGCATAGCCCTCTCCACACGTGCTACTTGGAGCTTACTAATAAGACCCACAGTGAGAGATTACGTTTCAAGCCCATAAGCCATCACCAGTCAATAACTTTCGACTTGAGGCACTGAAGTTAGTTGGACGAGAAGACATTATACTACTATATTAATACGGGACTTATCGCGTTTTATTGCGCGATAAGTCCCGTATTAATATAGTAGTATAATGTGCTCAAATCGCGAAAGTTTGAAAAAAAAAGAGAAGACATTACGGAATTTTCTGAACGCTGCCCAGCCAAGCTGCGCTGACGACGATTGTAATGATGGCAATAACCTATTTTTAAGGTGTCATTAGATGGCTGACTACTAAAAAACAAAAACATGATTAGCTAAGAAATATGTTTCTAAGATTCATGACCTACGAGTATGAGCCATGTGCAAGTCTTAAAATAGGCATGATGACAGGATAAAAGAAAACATTATTATAATTTGTCCGTTAGGTTCTCAAAAAATATTGTACACGTATTTTTTCTTTTACGACTAATTCTATTTTTATAGGTACTCTTTAAAATTTAACTTGATCTCTGCGACAGTGACATTGACATTTTTAGTTGAAGGTTAGAAATTGGATTTTACTAGCTGACCCGGCCACGCGTTGCTGTGGCTAAATAAATTAAAATTGCGACTATAATTTGAGATTTAAACTATCCTATCTCTCAAGTTGGATCGAACTGCACATGGTGTGCGAATTTTATTATAATCGGTTAAGTGGTTGAGGAGTCCATTGAGGACAAACATTGTGACACGAGATTTATATATATTAAGAGATATATATATTAAGATTAAGTGGTTTAGGAGTCCATTGAGGACAAACATTGTGACACGAGATTTATATATATTAAGATATATATATATATATATATATATATATATATATATATATATATATATATATATATATATATATATATATATATATATCGACGGTTGAAAGGCAATAATTACCAAGCGACATATTGGCAACTTTACACCAGAGCGTTTTAAAGTTTTATTTTTTGGAAAAAAAATCATATAAAATTTTCTATTACTCATTTCTACTCGGTTTTAATAGATTATAAATGAAATTTAAAAGCTTTATGAACTGTCATTTAAAAAAATATGATTTTTCTCAATAATTTAAGAGATAGTGTCGGTTAGTAAAATTTTGATCAAAATCACAAACAGGTAAAAATTACTAACCAAAAACAATTTTTTATCATAAAACATGTAAAATTAACTAAACCCCAATATTTTATGATTATATTTGAAGCAAAATGATACATCCAGAATAAACAGATGTTGAACACATAGGTAAAATGATCGAAATAAAAAGATAAACCACTTTACTGCCAGGCAATTTCAACCATAGTCCTATTTAAATAAGGTAAGTGTAGGACAAAATGTCCTACACTTACCTTCCAAAAAGAAACAACCTATCAAAAATTCAGGTTTGTACACTACCTAATGTAGTAACTTAAATGTAACTTTTGCAAAAGTTTTCAACGGATATCGTCATCACCAATTCTTAAACAGCCCTTGTCAACAATCACTCTCTACTGAGTATGAACCTCATCTGATGATGAATGAAAAAAAATGCTATCAAAAATATTGTCACAATAAAAACTACTTAAAATTAAAACTATAAAGTTGACATCGGTTTCTGGAAAACCTATCTAAATATTTATAATAAAAAATCAACCATGTCAAATCATTACTTATTTTATTGTTAATTATTGTTTCTATTAATTTGTCGTCGTCGTTGTCTTTGCAGACATTGCACGGCTGGACTAAGGCCTCCCGTATAGATTTCCAATAAGACCGGCTGGAAACGGCTTGCTTCCAGCACGATGCTGCAGTCTTGATGAGATCTTCCGTTCATCTCGGAGGTGGACCCATAATCTAGATATCAAGACTATAGGCCAATTTCATTCATTTCATTCATAATCAAGATATTAGGCCCACAGTAAACGATCACGTTTCGGGTACACACAACTGTTGCAACTCTCGTCTTGAGGCACTGAGGTTTATCGGATGAAAAGACGTCATGTGGTTTTCCGAACGCTGCCTAGCCGAGTTGGATTGAGCGATTGACCTCCTTCTTAAAGTTGGATTTACCTAGCTGGACTACTTGTCCTTCTTTTTTCCAAAGAAATATTTTATGGTTACCACCCCGCCGAGGGAGCAGGGTGGTTGTGGGAGTTACACTGATCGGTGTACCCACTACAAACCCCGGGGATGTTGCTGCCTATGTGTTGGAGCTGCGGGGACGCGTTCGCACTCGTTCGCGGCTCCTAGGACCTTGCCCTATTTAAGGGTGGATTTTCACCCTTCTTTCCTTAAGTGGCGCGGGGAAATACCGCACGCTCTTCCTAGCGTAGCCCTCGGGCTACGCTTTTCAGGCAACAAACTTCCTCGAATTCGTTGCCCAAGCCACCTGTTACGGGGTCGAAGGAGAGCGTGGAAAATCCTCCTCCGACGCCCAGTTCTTTGGCGGCGCATCGGGAGTTCCGAAAAGTTCTCCCTTTCGCGCTCCACCGTTTCCTTTCGACACAAACGCAACATAACTTGTTCGCAAAATGAAACGGCCGTCTCCCACGATCTTTCACAACCAAGCATTGACTGAATCAATGCTGGAAGCAAGAGATCAGTTCCTACACTTGCGACGAGGCTTCGGCGCTCATTTGCCCATGCTGAACACTCCTCCAAAGTGTGTTGCGCCAAATCCTCGTCGCAGCCGCAGTGGTGGCACTCTGTTGTCGATTCTCTTCCGGCTATGCGGCACAAGTACTTTTCGAAGCATCCATGCCCAGAAAGCACCTGCGAATGTTGCACGAGCCGGAAGATAAGCGACCCATGCGCCCTGTCCAGCCAGTCAACGAGGACGGGCTGTATAGCTTCGACGGTCCAGCTGCCAGCTGTATGCTTGGCCAGCTCCTCCTTCCACTCTTCGAGCATGCATGCGAGTGCCGGATTCTGCCCGCGTTGGCGTAGCTCCGTGCGCCACGAGTATGTTCGTATGTACCTTATGTTTACTGATTTTAACGATTTACTGTGTTGTCTGAAAATAAAATTATTTATTTATTTACCTCCACTTCTAAATCCCATTGAGGTGACCCAGCCAAAAGGCATCTCGCGTCACACGAAATAGTGCGATAACCTCTGACTACCCCGATGGCCATTGCGCGTTGTGGTCACTTTAGAAAAGCGACCGTTTCTCGGTTTAGCATATAAGCACCCCGCACAAGGCCATCGACCACACCACTCCAAGATAAAAAAGACGACTAGCGGCAATTGGTTCCCCAAGATTAGGAAGAAGGCGTTTAAGTGACCCAGCCGCACCCATTATTCGAGGAACTAACTGGGCGAAATGCTCCCAAAAGTTCCACTTTTCATCGAGGTGTAGCCCTAGATACTTCATCGTAGGCTTCACCTTAATTGATTCACTCCCTAGTGATTCCGGCGCTCGTCGAGGGCCATGGATTACCAGGGCCTCTGACTTGTTCAGCGCTACTTGTAGTCCCAGTTTCACTATCCTTCTCGTCACCACCTGCACCGTTGCCATCGCAAGACTGGCGGCAATTGGCGACTTTTCTTCGTAGGTTCTCTACACAAACCCATGGCAGTGTATTAAATGCGTTGGCGATGTCTAGAGACACGCCACCAACACTTGACCATGAGCCACCCCCTCGTCCGAGAGGCCTTTGACACGTTTAACAGCGTGTCGTTTGTAGACCGGCCCGCCCGGAAACCAAATTGCTCGTCGGACAAGTGTGGACAAATCCTATCAAGATACTGGATGAGGCAAGCAGCTATCACGCATTCGAACAGCTTGTCCACCTCATCCAGCAGTACTATAAGGCGGTACGCGGAGGGAAAGTCCGCAGGGCGCCCATTTTTCCTCAGAAAGACTAACCTATCCGTCTTCCGTAAATTTAGGAACTGACCTGTCTCCAAACCGGCTGGACTACTTGCGGCATCGCTGGATAGACTCGATCACAGCCCATGTCTTGACCGAATCAATGGCTATCTCAAAGTCCACATAATTATGCTAAACACACTGAAACACACCAAATTACCAAGCTTCTATCTCGCTTCAATCTACTCGCTTTTTTCGATTTTTATCTACTTTAACAATAGATTTAAATTAATGTAAAATATAAATTTGTTAATCAAATATAAAGTCATATCTGAAAATCTATAAATATAAAGTCATAAAATCTTAATAATGCACTTACCGAGTACACAAACCAGCTACAAGATTAAGCACTTTGCACCATGCGCGCACGCATGCGTGTTGTCTAAGCGACAGTTCGGTGAAGACGTAATCGTTATTTTGTTACCAACAGCCACTTTGAATCTGATTTACAGTGCGGATAAGTGACAAAACAAAAAAGGTGCTGCATGGATAAGGTCACTTTTAGAGAAATCTCATATCAGAAACAGTTATCTAAGTAACATAAACTTTAAAAAAATCGGCGGGTAGAAAATTACTTAACGACAAAATATATCCTGTTTTAGGCAGGTAGATATTAACTACTTCACATTTTTGAATAAATTATATTTAGGTAAAAAGTACTAAATGACAAAGAAAGTCTATTGAAGGTGTGTTAAAAAGTCCTAAATTACGAGAGAGAAAAACAACAATCAGGTAAAAATTCTTAAGTAATGCTAATTCCTGGGTACTCGCAAGGCAGAAAATACTTTATGTTTAGATGCATTATTTAGATTCGAGGCAAAAATGACTTAGTGTAAATTATAAAAATCTAATCCTTACTATGTGAAAAATATTCATAAATCATTAAAATTTTAGTCGCTTGGACGCCGAAAACTGTGAAAATGTGTCTTTTTTTAAATTACCAAACGACAACAAACTTCGTCCTAGCGCCGTGAGAGTAAGACCAATCGACGCAGTTTTTTTTTCTGATTTCAGTGATATATATAACTCAATATCGCCCAAACTGTCGCTTGGTAATTTTTGCCTTTCAAGCGTCGATATATATATTAAGATTAAGTGGTTTAGGAGTCCATTGAGGACAAACATTGTGACACGAGATTTATATATATTAAGATAGTTGATTTTTAGTCATGCCTACTGAGAGCGAACGAAATAAGAGTCTCAGTTTTGCTATTATTCTCGTCTAGAGGTCGCAATTTTCAACGAATCTTGAACAGAGTTTTTTCCGTCGCCTACCCTCGATAGAGAAGCAGTGTCGAATTTGCGTGGCTATTTATAATTTCCTTAACAATTATTAATTTCGTTAATTTTGTGTTAAAAAAGTGTTATTCTTGTGTATTAACTATCAATAACTCTGTAAACAGTGTAGTTTGCTCAGAATTTTACTTCAGTTACTCGTAAATAGGACTTAAACTTCGGACCGTTTTTTTTTCGTTTTTCTTCTTGATAATTTAAATTCGCTTAGCTAAAATGAAGTGTTTCAAGTGCGAAAATGATTTTGCGGATGACTCCGTGGTGCAGTGTGATGGCTGCAAAAGATATATCGGTCAGAGGATACCAAAGGGGGCACTGAGGAAAAAAGACTTAGAAAAATTTTCACTAAAATGCTACGCCATAAGTAATCTTCGGGATCCGGTGGGATGTGGGAGTATAAGGGTGGGAAAACCCCTGCACGCACCCGGAGGTCATTGACCTTGACTGACCTTGACACCAAGGTCACTGACCTTGAATGACCTTGACTCCAAGGTTACTGACCTTGAATAATCTTGACTCCAAGGTCACTGACCTTGACTCCAAAGTCACTGACCTTGAATGACCTTGATTCCAAGATAGTCGGTTTTGACAACAAAATTATCGACCTTGACTGACCTTGACTCCGACCATCAACCTTGACTAACCCCGACTTCAAAATAATCGGTTTTGACTACAAGATCATCGACCTTGACTTCAATACCATTGACCTTAACTGACCTTGACTCTACGATCATTGACCTTGAATGACCTTGACTCTTGGATCATCTATCTTGACGCCAGAATACTTGACCTTGACTGACCTTGACTCCGAGCATCGGCATTGACTGACCTATCCTACAAAAGGGTCTAATAAAAAATTTAGACCCACCGGAGGTCAAAACGGTGTATGGAAACATTGATCCTGAGTATCCCCTCTACCCATTCCCGGCACAAAAAAGGGGGGTAATCAGAATACCACACGGTGTGAAAAATAATCAATGTCCTTTTTCCTTCATAACGGCGCCCCCTCTCGTACACAAGTACCGAAAATAAATTTTCGACCCACCTGAGGTCAAAACGGTGTATGGAAACATTGATCCTGAGTATCCCTTCTACCCATTCCGAACACAAAAAAGGGGGGTAATCAGAATACCACACGGTGTGAAAAATAATCAATGTCTTTTTTCCTTCATAACGGCGCCCCCTCTCGTACACAAGTACCGAAAAAAAATTTTTGACCCACCTGAGGTCAAAACGGTGTATGGAAACATTGATCCTGAGTATCCCCTCTACCCATTCCCGACACAAAAAAGGGGGGTAATCAGAATACCACACGGTGTGAAAAATAATCAATGTCTTTTTTCCTTCATAACGGCGCCCCCTCTCGTACACAAGTACCGAAAAAAAATTTTTGACCCACCTGAGGTCAAAACGGTGTATGGAAACATTGATCCTGAGTATCCCCTCTACCCATTCCCGACACAAAAAAGGGGGGTAATCAGAATACCACACGGTGTGAAAAATAATCAATGTCTTTTTTCCTTCATAACGGCGCCCCCTCTCGTACACAAGTACCGAAAAAAAATTTTCGACCCACCTGAGGTCAAAACGGTGTATGGAAACATTGATCCTGAGTATCCCTTCTACCCATTCCGAACACAAAAAAGGGGGGTAATCAGAATACCACACGGTGTGAAAAATAATCAATGTCTTTTTTCCTTCATAACGGCGCCCCCTCTCGTACACAAGTACCGAAAAAAAATTTTTGACCCACCTGAGGTCAAAACGGTGTATGGAAACATTGATCCTGAGTATCCCCTCTACCCATTCCCGACACAAAAAAGGGGGGTAATCAGAATACCACACGGTGTGAAAAATAATCAGTCTTTTTTCCTTCATAACGGCGCCCCCTCTCGTACACAAGTACCGAAAAAAAATTTTTGACCCACCTGAGGTCAAAACGGTGTATGGAAACATTGATCCTGAGTATCCCCTCTACCCATTCCCGACACAAAAAAGGGGGGTAATCAGAATACCACACGGTGTGAAAAATAATCAATGTCTTTTTTCCTTCATAACGGCGCCCCCTCTCGTACACAAGTACCGAAAAAAAATTTTTGACCCACCTGAGGTCAAAACGGTGTATGGAAACATTGATCCTGAGTATCCCCTCTACCCATTCCCGACACAAAAAAGGGGGGTAATCAGAATACCACACGGTGTGAAAAATAATCAATGTCTTTTTTCCTTCATAACGGCGCCCCCTCTCGTACACAAGTACCGAAAAAAATTTTTTGACCCACCTGAGGTCAAAACGGTGTATGGAAACATTGATCCTGAGTATCCCCTCTACCCATTCCCGACACAAAAAAGGGGGGTAATCAGAATACCACACGGTGTGAAAAATAATCAATGTCTTTTTTCCTTCATAACGGCGCCCCCTCTCGTACACAAGTACCGAAAAAAAATTTTTGACCCACCTGAGGTCAAAACGGTGTATGGAAACATTGATCCTGAGTATCCCCTCTACCCATTCCCGACACAAAAAAGGGGGGTAATCAGAATACCACACGGTGTGAAAAACAATTAAAGGACAGATTATCTCTGGCGCTTCGCCGGCCGCTGCCGCGGCACGCTCGCTCGGCTCGCGCGTTGTTGTCTTTGTTCAAACCTAACCTAACCTACGACATCAAAATACTTTAGCAAAGTCCTTCTGTTGGTTAGGATAAATAAGAACGACCTAAACTCGTAATAAGGACAGATTGCCTCTGGCGCTTCGCCGGCCGCTGCCGCGGCACGCTCGCTTCGCTCGCTCGGCTCGCGCGTTGTTGTCTGTGTTCAAACCTAACCTAACCTACGACATCAAAATACTTTAGCGAAGTCCTTCTGTTGGTTAGGATAAATAGAAACGACCTAAACTCGTAATAAGGACAGATTATCTCTGGCGCTTCGCCGGCCGCTGCCGCGGCACGCTCGCTTCGCTCGCTCGGCTCGCGCGTTGTTGTCTCTGTTCAAACCTAACTTAACCTACGACATCAAAATACTTTAGCAAAGTCCTTCTGTTGGTTAGGATAAATAGGAACGACCTAAACTCGTAATAAGGACAGATTGTCTCTGGCGCTTCGCCGGCCGCTGCCGCGGCACGCTCGCTTCGCTCGCTCGGCTCGCGCGTTGTTGTCTCTGTTCAAACCTAACCTAACCTACAACATCAAAATACTTTAGCGAAGTCCTTCTATTGGTTAGGATAAATAGGAACGACCTAAACTCGTAATAAGGACAGATTGTCTCTGGCGCTTCGCCGGCCGCTGCCGCGGCACGCTCGCTTCGCTCGCTCGGCTCGCGCGTTGTTGTCACTGTTCAAACCTAACCTAACCTAGACGTCGAAATACATTAGCTAAATCTTTCTGTTGGTTAGGATAAATAGGAACGACCTAAACTCGCAATAAGGACAGATTATCTCTGGCGCTTCGCCGACCGTTGCCGCGGCTTGCTCGCTTTTGAGTCAAAGTCAGTCAAGGTCAATGATCTTGGAGTCAAGGTCAGTGGCCTCAGGGTACATGCAGGAGTTTCCCCACCTTTATACTCCCACATCCCACCGGATCCCGAATATTACATAAGACGTAGTTAGTCAAGGTCGATGGTCAGAGTCAAGGTCAGTCACGGTTGATGATTTTTTGTCAAAACCAACTATCTTGGAGTCAAGGTCATTCTAGGTCAATGATCTCGGAGTCAAGGTCATTCAAGGTAATCGTGGAGTCAAGGTTAGTTAAGGTCAATGGTATTGAAGTCAAGGTCGATGATCTTGTAGTCAAAACCGATTATCTTGCAGTCGGGGTTAGTCAAGGTTGATGGTCGGAGTCAAGGTCAGTCAAGGTCGATAATTTTGTAGTCAAAACCGACTATCTTGGAGTCAAGTCATCAAGGTCAGTGACCTTGGCGTCAAGGTCAGTGACCTTGGCGTCAAGGTCAGTGACCTCAGGGTGCGTGCAGGGTTTCCCCCACCCTTATACTCCCACATCCCACCGGATCCCGAATATTACATAAGGCGTAGTCAGTCAAGGTCGATGGTCAGAGTCAAGGTCAGTCACGGTTGATGATTTTGTTGTCAAACCGACTATCTTGAGTCGGGGTTAGTCAAGGTTGATGGTCGGAGTCAAGGTCAGTCAAGGTCGATAATTTTGTAGTCAAAACCGACTATCTTGGAGTCAAGTCATCAAGGTCAGTGACCTTGGCGTCAAGGTCAGTGACCTTGGCGTCAAGGTCAGTGACCTCAGGGTGCGTGCAGGGTTTCCCCCACCCTTATACTCCCACATCCCACCGGATCCCGAATATTACATAAGGCGTAGTCAGTCAAGGTCGATGGTCAGAGTCAAGGTCAGTCACGGTTGATGATTTTGTTGTCAAACCGACTATCTTGGAGTCAAGGTCATTCAAGGTCAATGATCTTGGAGTCAAGGTCAGTGACCTCAGGGTGCGTGCAGGGGTTCCCCCACCCTTATACTCCCACATCCCACCGGATCCCGAAGATTACATAAGGTGTAGGATTTTAGTGCAAATTTTTCTAAGTCTTTTTTCCTCAGTGCCCCCTTTCGTACACTCCAACCGATATATCTGCATACAATGCAGTAATCTAACTAGTAGCGAGGCGCGCGTCATGGGTCTGAAGGGCAAACGCACGCTTCTATACTTATGCGATCTGTGCAGAGAAGCTTTGTTTCAAGTGCCAAAGCTTATAAAATCGTACGACGGGCTTAGAAAAGAACTAGATGAAGTGAAGGAGCTCTTGTCTCGGACTAGTAATACGGGTCGGGACGATGCGCAGCCGCCGGCAGCAACAACGCCCGAGCTGTCGCCTGTCAGCACGAACACAAAATTAGAGGAACTTCTGGAACGCGAGCGCAGAGCTAATAATGTACTCCTGGTAGGCATCAAAGAAAGCGGTTCTGACAGTGGCACGGACAGAAAGAATTATGATGAGAAGGTGGTGAATAAGGTCCTCAAGGACATCAACAGTGGGGAGGACTATTCTTCCAAAGTTACGTCGGTGCAGCGTCTTGGTCGCCGAGAACATGGCAAGCAACGGCCACTGAAAATTGTGTTCAAGACTCGTGCGGATGCTGTGCAGATTCTAAAAAACAAGAGTAAGGCCAACAAGGAGGTAAGAATTTACGACGATAAAACACCCAAACAGAGAGAAGAGCTTAATAAATTACGTGATACTCTTAAAAATCGAATTGATAAGGGCGAAACTGGTCTCACCATAAGGTATATAAAAGGAATACCTAAGATTGTACCAAAAAACTAGACAATCGCCGAGACCCTTATAGCGATCTTACTTTCATGTACACAAATCTTTTCTCTCTTCGTTCTAAATTCGACCTTTTTCTACAATATGTCAATGCTCAGAATCCTTCAGTAATAGTAATCACAGAAACATGGCTGAACAGTAGTGACCGTAACAGCACATATAACATTCCTGGCTATTCATTATTTAGATTGGACCGTAGCCACAAAAAGAAAAAATCTGAAGGAAAAACTAGGGCTGGAGGAGTAGCAATTTACATCAGGGACCACTTGGATGGTGTACCGATTATAGCTAAACGTAATCAAAGATACATGTGTGAGGATGTGGAAGCACTCTATATTGACGTTCGGTTTGGTATGCACCATTTCTTAGTGGTGGGGGTATATCGACCTAACGACAAGGAAGAGACAGCTTGGAGATCACGTGATACTAAACTGATGGAAAATCTCTTCACAGCGTCTGAAAATAACACAATAGTGATAGCCGGTGACTTCAATTATACTAATTTAAAGTGGCCAATTACAATTGATCAGCAGCAATCCGGAGATGTGAATGGCAAACCAGAAAATTTGTTTATAAACATGTATCTAAACAGCAATTTGCATCAGGTTGTGAATACACCTACTCGTTATCAATCAAACCAGGCACCTTCTCTATTGGATCTTATAATGGTTAATGATGAAACACTAACTACGGATGTTATCCATAAACCACCCATAGGAAAAAGTGATCATTGTGTCTTGGAATTCACCATCCAGTGTCTAATGCAAAAAGAAAGGACAACACCCAAGTTCAGGCGAAACTACCAGGGCATAAATTATGAGAGTTACAATTCCGATTTGTTTAGGACCTTGCAAGCGGTAAGCGAGACTGATGATCCTGGACAACTATGGGATGGTATCTTGAATGCTATCAATGTTACTACAGACAACCATGCGCCTTTACGGCAAATAAGATCTAAATCAATAAATAATAAACCTTGGATCGATGATAGTGTTCTGGAGCTAATTTCAGAAAAAAAAATCTTATGGGACAGGTACAGAATGTCTAAGGATGAAGATGACTATAACAAGTTTCGTGTGGTGAATAATAAGTGTGTTGCCTTGTCCAGGAAGCAGAGGAGTGCTTTTGAGGCCAGAATCCTCGACTATGGTGATAAAGCTTTTTATTCATACTTGCGACGCTGTACTACTTCTACTGTTAGCATTCCACCAGCAATCAGAAACCACAATGGAGATCTTGTAACTAATCCATGTGATATTGCTGATGTTTTTGCAGATGAGTTTGAAAAAGCATACTCAGTCGAACCAGCACTCATTCAAAACAGTATGACTATTGCAACTCCACGTGTTGAAGAAAGTTTGTGTGATATTTCTTTCACCGAAAGTGATGTAAGGAAGGTCATTGCAAATTTGAATATCCAGTCATCTCCTGGGCCAGATCAACTTCCAGTCTGCATACTTAAGAATTGTGTTGATACTATTGCTCCAGTCTTAGCAGAATTAATGAACACTTCCTTTGAAGCTGGTTACCTGCCTCAGGACTGGAAGCATGCTATAGTGACTCCAATTTTTAAGAAAGGTGACAAAACTAAACCAGAAAACTTTCGACCCATTAGCCTTACAAGCATTGTGGTGAAGATTATGGAAAGGATTATAAGTGGGAGAGTAGCACAATTTTTAAACAGAAATTAATTGTGTGATCTCAACAAAGCAACATGGTTTTATTGAAAAGAGGTCAACTGTCACTAACTTATTGGAATGTGTTCATGCTTGGAGCATACAAGTTGATAAGAAAGAACCTGTTGATGTAGTATACCTCGATTTTGAACGTGCATTTGACAAGGTACCTCACCAGCGCTTGTTGTTTAAGCTTGATCATCACGGTGTGCGTGGTAAACTGCTGGAGTGGTACCGGAGCTTCTTATCAGGTAGAACATTTCAGGTTCGTGTAGGAAGCTCACTATCTCAAAGGAAAATGGTTTCCAGCGGTGTCCCTCAGGGTTCTGTGACCGCTCCTCAGCTGTTTGGAATCTTTATAACTGATTTGATAGAGCTCATAGAATGTCAGTCAGCCTTTTTCGCAGACGATGGGAAGTTTTTTGCCAATGCGTTGATAAAGTCTGGAGAACTTCAGGAAGATCTGGACCGTATTCAGAACTGGACCAGGGAATGGATAATAAAGTTGAACACGACCAAATGTAGTGTGTTACATCTCGGAAAAACCAACCTCAGAGAGACATACACATTTGATGGAGTTGCTTTAGCATCTGTAGACCAACAGAGGGATTTAGGAGTCATCATGACTGCAGATTTGAAATGGGAAGAGCATATATCTATGATAGTCAAACGGGCTAACTCATTTATCTATGTCATACGCAAGTCCTTTCAGACAGTAACAATTGATGTTTTTATTAAGATTTACAAAACCTATATAAGGCCTCTACTAGAATATGGGTTCCAGGTGTGGAGTCCTTATTTTAAAAAAGATATTGATTTGCTTGAAAGTGCACAAAGAAAAGCCACCAGGATACCATATGCTCTGCGCCGCAAAACCTATGAAGATAGGTTAAAATCTCTTCGTCTCACGACCCTCGAAGAACGACGATTGCGTGGAGACTTGATTGAGACCTTCAAAATTCTCAATGGCTTCTATAATCTTCCGGACATTCACGACATGTACACATTGAAGGAAAACATACGCGACAGCAGACGCCATAAGTTCCTCTTACAGCCTACACCTTCACAAACCAACACTGCACACCACATCCTCAGCAACAGAGTGGTTTACAACTGGAACAGGTTGCCTGAGGATGTAATCTCAGCAAGGACTATTAACACATTTAAGAATAGACTGGATCTTTGGATAAAGAAGGAAAAAATTTCCTTGACAGATAAATACTAATTTTATTCGACTCTGCTAGATATAGGCACATCAGTTTATACTGCTCGCCTATAAACAAATAAATAAATAAATAAATTTGGTACAAGGGTACAATAAATTTTTGATTTTTTGTGGATGACGATTTTTTATTGGAATATTTCCCTCAAAAAGGAATTTGGTAGGGAATCTGTTAAACTTGACCAACTTCCCGGTTTTCGATTGAGCTGAAATTTTGCACGCATATGTATATCGCGTGACAAACCAATATTATGTTACCTGGAGCTGATCTGATGATGGAGTCGAAAGGTGGCCATAGGTAACACTCCTGTACTAATCAAGATAGACCCGTTGTGTTTGGGCTCATTTTACTTGTCTTGGCTAGCACACTGCTGCTACATGATATCCAGGATCTCAAAAGCTTGTAATTAAAAAGTTATATTTTTATAATGATTTATTTTAATCGCTGACGACAAAAAAAAACATTATAAGCTGTGCATCAAGTTTCGTCTAGATTCGTTGAAAAATGTGTCCAGTCTGTAGTCAAAAATCAACATAAGGGCAGACGAAAGCTAAATCGTCGTATGGAAACATAGACCTTGCTTCGTTTCAGTCAATTAAATAATCAGAAGCTCATTTACAGCTCGCCTGTAGCTCGTTATCTCAGTAAAATTGGAGACTCTGGCCACATCAGCCCGAACTTGCTGAACGTCGTCGAAACCCTGAGGGACCTCTCGACTCTGGGCGGCAACCAAGCCCTCGTGAACGGTCAATTGCTTTCATATTTGGGAGAGACTTCCACCGGCAGACCCGGAGACTCCTGCGCAGCTGCTAACGTAAGATTATTTTTATATCAATCATTCATGCATCAGCCTTATAACGTCTACTGCAGGACATAGGCCTCGTCTATGGATCTCAAATAAGACCGGTTCGTTGCGGCTTGTATCCAGCGTGATCCTACGGTCTTGATACGATCATTTGATATTTATCTTTATTGTATTTTATTTCATTTTTTCATCATTATCACCAGCCTGTATCGACCCACTGCTGGGTATAGGCCTCTTATCCCTTGTCCTTCATTTCATCTTTTAATACATGTTAATATACAAAAAAAATCGTAGTCGATAATTTTAACTAAAATATAAATGATTATCCTTTACTCCAGATGTGGTCCCATTTACTTAAATTTTATCGAAATCGGTTCAGTGCTTTTAGAAAAATCTACAATTATCTAAAAATGGCACACATCGATTCAAGCTATCTATT
This sequence comes from Hypomecis punctinalis, assembly GCA_949316475.1. NCBI lineage: Eukaryota > Metazoa > Arthropoda > Insecta > Lepidoptera > Geometridae > Hypomecis > Hypomecis punctinalis. The sequence goes on from OX438809.1 coordinate 16,213,085, forward strand.
CAATTTTTTCGACGATTGAAGTCGTTTGTGCCTTTATTGGCAAAAAAAATGGTTTTAATCTTTTTTTTTCAGTACATCAACGCATACACCAGGTACGTTGCATCAGGCAACCCAGCTGGAGTCCGCCAGGCTCTTGGAAACTACGTCCAATCTGTTGCTAGCAACGTCGATAACATCGTCAGAAGGGCAAGCAGCTCGGACTCTGTCAAATTGTTGGTATGTGCCAAAATATATACAGAATCACCATCATTTTCTGCTCAACCTTATACCGGGGCCACACATTGGACAGTGACTTGCATGCAAACTTGGCTACGAATTTAACAGCCAGTTAGAGTTAGAGTATTGTTCGGTTTGCATCCAAGATCGATCGACACGTTGGAGTGTTGGATCCAAGACTACAGTTTTTAGCCAACATAGCCAACGTCTGGCCGCGGTTTTAGATAAATAAATAAAGGACATGTCCACAAAATGTATGGAGGCTTGTATAATAATAATGAAAAATTCTAACCACAACACTCGTTACATTTCGAGAAAGTTCATATTTTTCTGAGTCTATTACAACAGTTAATAACAAAAAAGAGCCCTCTGATTTTTTTAAAATTAATTTTGAATTAATTAGGATAAATGAATATATTTGGCTCAATAGGTAGTTTATATCTAGCAACCCTGATTAAGTAACCTCCAAATTGTTAAATAATAGCATTTTTACCAATTAGACACACTTTTAAAGTGTTTTTTTTTTGTCACATTGTACCTACTAACTGGTCACACTGGTAGGTTATAATTTTTAATTTTAGCAAATTAAGTGATGAATGTGAAAGAATCAGCTACGAATGCAAGTAATATAACGATATAAGCACTTTCTCATAGCTAAACTAGAAAAAAATACTAAGCTGCATTATTATTTTTCATACATTTATTTTTCACATTTAAAAAAAATTGGAGGGTTGAAAAAATCTAAATTAAATATTTTTGGGAAGCCCATAAAACAAGCTTTCAAATGATGTATATATCATCTTGGTTCGATTTTTCTTTGAATAATATACCACTTGTGGACGTCACCTTTAATGGTAATTTGATTCATAATTACAAAACATTCATTTTTTGTCATATGAACAGATAAACAGATTTTTTGGTAATATGGTTTTAAAAATTACTTGTCATCCATTCATTTATTTTTAATACATTTCTTTCAATATCGAATCTCCATTAAAATAGACAATTCATTAGTCTAATAAATAAAATTTATCATTAGTTAAATTACATTGTGTCATAATCATGATTACAAAACTAAAATAAAATCATAATAAAACATTAAATTAAATACATTATAAGCTGTCAAAAGTAACAATTACACACAGTCTAATTAGTTTCAAACGTTTGTATTATTCCTAATTCCACTAGATAGAATTGGCTTACGTTTTTTAAGCAAAATATACGATACAATTTTAGGGGTGTGCAATGATATCATTACCGTGATTTTGGTATACGTCATCTCATCATCAACTCCTTTCTTTTTTAAATAATTTTTCACACTATTTCACGCAGACTGTTGTTTTGTAAACCGTAGGAACTTTTAGAAGTATATTGCATCATTATCAGCTACTTTTAGTATCGTACAATCTAAAATTAAGATCATTAATTATTTACCATAAATATTACGAATACAGAGTTTAAATTTTAACTTCATTTTTAAAGCATTGTAATAGAATTTCACACACACACACACACATATGTGTAGCACCGCAAACCTTGACTCTCATGAGATCTCGTGTATTGCGGTGTTGCACACACACAGACACACACACACACACACACCCACGCACACACACACACACACACTCACACACACAGGCTCTCAGAATTAAAAATATATAGTTTATAAATTATTTCATCTCTGCATATAAGTACCTCATTAAACTCTGTATTTACAACATTAATCCATTTTGGTAACTACCCACTCGAACCCCAAGATACCAGCCTAAAGCTTAGTTTGGGGTTCATCGTCTAAGTTTATCTTGTTTAGTACACTAGTTTCCTTGAGGTTAATATTTTTATTTTTGTAGTTTAAGTATCTATTGTTTTCGAAGTTGATGGTTACCCACTATCAAACGAATTTTATTTAGCGTATTTATTCTGACTTCCAACTATGTACATTTCTGGTAAATAAAAATATTTGTATTTGTACAAATGGCAAGTGCCTTTATTAACAACAACAAAATACACACACCCTTGAAGGTCTAAGGATAATCCAAATGCTCAAGCCCACTGCCAGTTGGCAGCGTGCCCAGCATGCTGGCAGCATTGCCACGCTGAATGGCAGTGCTTATATGTTGAGCCAAATAAACACCACCATTTTGGTCTCGGTTGGCATATTTGCGCCATTTCTGCTCTGCAGAATTGGCCGCCGCTCCAGCCCTACTCTGAGTCTCAGAAAGATGTGACGGCGCCGAGGTATCGACGCAAGCGGCGTCCCCTACTAAGGGCCCATACTGCGGCACTGCAGTTCACCGTGCTGGTAACTGCAGTACCACCCTGGTACGATAGGCCTCACAACACCTTGCACCCAAGCGTAAGCTGACAGTTAGACGAAATGCAGTTGTCTAAAAGGTTACCAATATTGAAAAGGCAAAGCTTTCAACCAAAGACCGGACTGCCATACAGAGACCGCAAGATACAAGCGCGATCTGTGACGTATCTAGAAGGATTTCCGTGCCAGTTCGCAGATCGGTCGATCTCACAGTCTATGCAACGACAAAATTTATGGAAGCTCGGTATTTCGGCAAGCGACCCGGCAAGCATTCGTTATTCCATTTAAATGGCCTAAAGGCGGTGCGAGAATTTTTTCCATCAATCTATTCATAGTACATGAGGAGGACAAGAAAGCTGGTAAAGTAACACTAGAAATTTAGCGGACCCCTTGACCCTACCGATTTGATATTTTTTTTTGACTTGACAATGCTAATTTTAGTTATTTAATTGAAGGTTTCAAACAATTGTATGTGCGCGCATGAAATGAAGTTTTATATAATTCTTTTTCGCAAAAAAAAACAGCACCGGCTTCCACCTTTTACAGAGCTGATAATATCGATGAACATACACAAAAAAAAATACATACAGACGAATATAGTAACTCCTACTTTTTGGAAGTCAGTAAAAATGGGTCGTTCCTGTTCACTAGATATTATTATCTATTGAAATTAAACTCTTTTTAAAATATACTTACTATAAATAAATAAATATTTTGGGACATCTTACACACGGCCTCTGACCCTAAACTAAGCAAAGCTTGTGATATGGCTGCCAGAGACTATATCTATGACAAATATACATAAGAAATCAAAAACCATTAATATAGGTATAAACCGGGAAACAAGCCCTGGTGTCAAATTAAGCCGCTTGAAGGCCCCTGACATGAATAAACGGATAAATCAACCGGGTCATATAATTTATAGTGTCGTCCAAGCCACGGTAATGCTCAGTTGTAAATACCACCCACAGTCACCCATCCGAAGACTGATGGTTTTTTTTTTTTTTTTTTTTTTTATTTAATTATTATACTGCACAGACTCCAGGGTCTGTGCTTTTTAAGATATACATTAAGAATAAAAGATTTGTACAATATTGCTTATAAAGGCTTAACAAAAGGACTCTAAATCTAATAAAATTAAAAACGAAAAAAAAATGACTTTATACTACGTTGATTTTACATATCATTTTCCAAATTGCTACTTATACCGCGCAGAGCCTCCATCACCGCCGCGTTTCGGTCTTTAATGGCCATCTTTAAATTGTAGTCTACGATGACCTTAGGTGACGCAGTCGTCGCACGCCGCACAAAGTGGCTGATAGCGTCTTCCTCGTTGTCTGCAAATTATGTGAAGGACCTGGTGTGCCGTGAAACTGCGACGACCGCGTGCGAAATGCTTTCGTGCAACCTCATCTTGGCCTTGATTTTAATGGCGATGACAGAGTCGTATGTCAGACCTTGAGCTTCGTGGATGGTAAGGATGCGCGACCCCGACCCCACTCCATACCCTTGGGTGATAAGGGTCTCCTTTTCTTCTTGAGTGTGGACCAAAAAGAGGGTGTTGGGGAGGTTATGGGGTATTAGCGCACCCGTGTATCTTTTCTGCTCTAGAGATCTGACCTGGATTGCTGAGGAATATACAACCGTGTATATCTCCCTCAGTGAATATTGAAGACTGATGGTTCAGCAGCCCTCTTCTGTGATCGTTCCGAATGTTGGTTAACTTCTTTCTTGAAACATTGATAAGATATATTTGATTTCAGAGAGGACAACGCGGAAGGTGCGCCGATGAAGGCAAGAGTTACGATTTTGACTCAGCATGGGACATCATCTTAGGAAGCGTCCCAGCAAACCAACAAAGGTAACTAAATTGTTATAAAAATAAAGCTATAGGAACTGCTGGACCGAGGCCTTCCCTAAAGACCTCCAATAAGATCGGTAGGTAGCGTCTTGCATCTAGCGCGATCCTGCGTTCTTAATGAGGTCATCCGTTCACCTTGTAGGTGGACGTTCTACGCTGCGCTTGCCGGTACGTGGTCTCCAATGGAGAACTTTTTGACCCCATCGGTTATCAGCCCTCCGATGTGCCCACATCGGAGGGCTGATAACCGATGGGGTCTGCCTACCGCTATGGGATGCCTACCGGTATTTTAATTTACCCATTCCCTGGGCTATGTCGGTAACTTTAGTTCTTCTACGGATCTCCTCATGTCTGATTCAATCTTGCAGAGAGACTCCGAGCATAGCCCACTCCATAGCTCGTTGGGCTACTTGGAGCTTACTAATAAAGCCCATAGTGAGAGACTACGTTTCAGAGCCATAATTAAGTCATAAGTCATCACTGGCAACACATACTGGTCGAAAATTTTCGACATGAGGCACTGAGGAATGTCGGACGAGAAGATGTTACGCAATTTTCCGAATGCTGCTGCCCAACCGAGTTGGATTCGGCGGTTGACCTCTTTCTTGAAGTTTGTTACATAATACTGACCATTAATTTTAGGCTGATCGCTGAGCAATCCAGCGTGGCCAAGCGTCTGTACTGCTCGTACGTAGCAATCGGCAACAACGTCGGAGCTACCATCACAGCTTCAGCCCTGCCACCAACAGTCCAGGTCTACGAACTCGCCAGCAGAGCACTCCTCGATGTGAGTACACCTTCATCTTTTCAATCGACTTCAGTACACAAGGAATATATTTTTTTTTTTTTGTATTTATGTTTCGATTTTAATGATTCCTATTTTGTTTTTCATACTTCAGAGGCCATTTAAATTTTATGGAAATCGGTAGAGCGATTTTGGGAAATTCAATAATCATCAAAAAATTGCGTACACAAAGCGCCACACATGTAGGCGGATGGGAAGCTATGCGCAGAACGCTGCGCAAACGTTAAAATATAGGTATGCGCGGGAGCCAGAGAGACAAGACGCCGGGGCACGTCCGCCCGCCGACCTCGTGCCTCCCGCGCGCTCCCTTCGCCCGTGCTCAACACTACCCCACGCGGCGTCGGCTATGCACACATGCGCAATAATTAGCGAATCACGGCGTAGTGTCATCTGCGGCTAACTTCTCATCCGCCGACTTTTGTGGCGGGGACTATACTTCGATTTGAGCGAACAATTCGAACTTTGTACATAGGTTGCAATCATTATTCGTCGGCTGTACCATTTTTGACGAAAAACAGTGATGTCGCGTGATTTGTGCATTCGCCACTCAATGATTCAAACTGTTAAGTCGTGGCTACACGCAAGCATTCTCAGGGCCTCAGCATCAAGGTCAAGGCCTCAGCATTAGAGACTGCTTAGACAGGGTTGTTCAGAAAGCGTATAAGCTGATATTTGATTTATTTAGGAGTTGATTCAGACCATCATTATGTACTACTTTTACTATCGGGGTCAACTCGAAATTCGAGAACAAAATCCAGCCAGCGTCATTTTATGAAAATCTTGGCTTCAGGTTTTATCAATCTTATAGGCCATTTTTCTTAGATTCATGGGAAAATCTAATAATTTTCACATTTGTTGCGCTTGAGTTTCTTTTTAATTAGCTGAACTGGCTTTTGGTGAAGAATAAAATTATCCAATTATTAGAATAATATAATACAGTTTTATTCTACACCGATACTAAGATTTAAATTTAACTAAAGTTTAATTCAATACTCACAAAATGCCCCATGAAAATCCACAAAACATCCCATGCGAGACCTCAGTGTAGAACCTATCGTCGAATAAGAGGAAATACGTCAATACATAAATACTTATAATTCTATGTCACTTAAAATAAGCGAAATTAAGCCTAAAATTAGGGTTATAGCCGTGAAATGTTAGTTTTGTTGACAGCTCACGTACCTACTTATGTATAAGTCACTAGGATTACGCAGGCGGTCGTCAAATACTTGATTCGTCAAAGTACCATTTATGGTATGACGTAGAATTGTAGTATCTCTACGTCTCTATACTCTATAAAATATAGCTTGATCTCTGTGACAGCTGTCAGGACCTGTCAATGTCATAATTTATGGGCATGCCGATTAGTGATGGGCGACGAATGATCGTGACCACAGAGTTTTATTTGAAATATCGATAGTTTATACTAACGATATTTTAAATAAAACTTAATTTATCATTAATTTTACTGTATATTTTAATATCATAACATTATTTACATGTGTATATACTTGATCTCAAATTATAGTGAGTAAATTGAATCCAAATCCTCACCTACTCATGTAACATTTGGCTCAAAGGCCGTGTCACCAGGCCATGAACTAAAAAAAGGCACGCCGCCATCTTGTTTGATACGAACCTCCATTCTCCTCATTACGAGTGCCGTCGCTAAAAGTAAATAAAATCCAATTTCTCACCTACAACTACTCATTCGATTTCATTACAACATTGTTTGATAATCGATTTTTTCCACCACCATCCCAACTCTAAAAATGTCAATCTTCTATGTCAATGTCACTGTTGCAGAGATCAAGCTATGTTTTATGCAGTATAGTACCATTGATCAGTAAGCTTAGTCGAATAAAACGCCCTTAACTGTCACCGGCCGCAAAAGTCTTGAAGACACTGACAGCATTGCTACATTAAATAGCAATGGCCAATCTTTACACCAGGAAACACCTGGAGTCCTGCAGGCCAAGCCTGCGACCACGTAAAGCCACGAAAAGAAGTCTTATAGACGTCTGAAGAAGTACCCGATTATAGAGGCGCCAGAGTAAATTTAATAGCAACGTAAAAAGCGTTGTCTCTTTCGAATGCCTAAAGTGAAAAAGAAACAGAACTATGCTATTTAGCTAATATAACTATGATGGCGCCTCTGTAATCGGGCTTACTGGCCAATTCGTGGGATCATTTTTTTAGCTATGGTCTTTAACTTTTTAACTGATTTTTAATTTTTCAGTTCTTCGAGCGTTTGGCCAACAATGCTAACCTTGGACAATCTGCTGCCAACCTGAAGAGCGCCCTGGTGTCATCAGTTACCAAAGTCAGTCTGTAAATAGACTTCTGACCAAACGGGGACTCTAACTGTATAGTATTATATGTATACGTATAACACGTTAAAGATTATGTAAGTATAGTATTTATTAATACTGTAGAAAATACAATAGAGATACAAACATTCGTTGTAATTACTGAAAATATATTCTATATATTATCTTACGTAAATAAGCTTTTGTATTGTATTTACGACAAGATCATGCATGATCTATTGCATGATATTACTATTATAATAACATTCTTTCAAATTTCTTATCTTAACTGCTAGATATTTATTGTTTTCTATGTAATAATAATATGTTACCTATGCACAAAAATCCAACGACGAGGCTTTTCATTTCGGTTACGATTTTTTCTTGCTATTTAAATAAAGATGTATCCTTATTTTCTTGTAGCGTTTCTTTGTTTATTCCTTTAATTAGAGTACCCAATTAGTAATACTAATTAACGACAATTTTTTTAACACGCTGTTATTAGTTTCACCTGTATATTTGCTTGTTTGCTTGCTTGTAGGTATGTTTGCTTGAAACCAACCCCTTTGAGCTCGATTTTGACCCATTTTGAGCGATCATATTTTCTTCAAACTTTGCTCGCCTATCAAAGACCGATGACAATGCATTTATAAAAAAAAATCGATGACCTAAGCGTGTATATTTTATAACTATATTTATTATTTAGAAACAGCCTGTCGATAAGTCCTCGGTTGACTACCAACTCGCCTGATGGTGAGCGACGTTGTGGTCGAAGATGAAACACACAGATTAAAAATATAATATATAATATAAATATGTGTTAGGCGTGTTATTTATTACATTAACATTATTAATGAAGATTATCAAATTAAATCAAAAGCAAAGCAAAAATTAACATAGGAATGTTAATTTTGCTAATCTTAATCAGGAATAAGTCAATAGTCAAAATGTTAAATGACATTTGTCAAAACTCAAAAAAAATTGTAGTTCCATAGAAAAATATCGTTCACCTGCGACAAAATGTATGAAACAGTTGATTTTTTTGGTGAGTTTTGACATGAGTTGTAGAACAAAAGTTGTTAGTTTTTGATGCACAGAATAAGCCCCTAAAAGGATGCTAATTGATTAGAAATAACCCAGTTTAATTTAGTTATTGGCTATATTAAGCTTATTATAAGTATAGAACTTACATGACAGAGTTCAAAATATAATGTAAATATGAAATGTTCAGGTGGACTGCATTTACTGATTAATTTCTATACAAACGACTTAACCCTTATACGTGTATATCTTCTACGATGAAAAGAATCTGAAACAATAGATTAAACAATCACTACTTTTAATGGAAGTCTATTGACAACAATACAAACTTCTGCTGAAAATAATTTGCCTTAAATCAAGTGTTCACAACACTAAATCTACGTATATTTTGTAAGAATCAGGAGTGTTACATTGATGCTTAAGAATAAAACACTAATTTGATATTTGTTCTGTTATAGATCATTTGCGTACATTTCAGAATAATGTTTTGTTCATTCAAACAAATACATATTGTGATTTTTCAACAAAAAATATTCCAAAATGATCTTTCGTCACCTGAAAATAAGGCTATCTAGCTTTATCGAAGAAGCATATAATATAATGACAAGATAATTTGCAAATCGCAATTGTTCAAACATTTGTCGAGTAATTGCTTCATTGTGTAAATGTGTATATATAGAAGTCCCAAACAGATGTTTTTGTGTGTAGTATAATACCGTTTGGTCAAGGAAGGCCAACAAAATGCTGCCCGTTTTTGTAATACTCGTCGCTTCTGTAAGTTTTTTTTTAATATACAATACATATATATTATACAGGGTTATTTCTAATCAATTAGCATCCTTCTAGGGGCTTATTCTGTACATCAAAACTAACAACTTTTGTTCTACGACTTTCGTCAAAACTCAAAAAAAAATCAGCTTTTCCATACATTTTTGTCGCGGCTGAACTAAATTTTTCTATGGAAGAAAAAAATTTTTGTTGTTAAAAGTTGTTAGTTTTGATGTACAGAATAAGCCCCTAGAAGGATGCTAATTGATTAGAAATAACCCTGTATACATTTACCATAAAATACCTTGGTATATTGTATATTTTTATTAGTACGCTCCAAGTAACTCAACGAGCTACAGAAAGTGAAGACTTTGAGTTTCTATGCAATATCGAATCAGGATTGAGTAAATACGTAAAAGAACATTGCCCAAGGGGATTGGCAAGTAGAAATAGCAGTAGGAAGGGCACATAGCATGGAGGACTGATCACCAATGGGTTCGAAAAGTTATAGAGTGGAGACCACGTACGTAGTACAGACGTACTATATTACGTGGGTGGGTGAACCCACAAGGTGGACGGGTGACGGATGACGGATGACGGATATAACCTCAGCTTTGCACAGTGCTTGCACACTGCTTTGAGGTCGATTTTAAAAAAAATAAATAAAAAAAACGGACAAGTGCGAGTCGAGCTCGCACACTGAAGGTTCCGTACAAACCCTGGAAATTTCACAAAATCGTAAAAATGTTGAAATGTCTATAGGGTGAAATAAATAATAAAAATCACCGAAAAAAGTTTTTTTTTACTTTTCTCGTCATTCATCAAAAATTACACAATATTTTAAACCAGTTTTAGCATGTGAAAATAAAAATGTGCAGTTTTCAGATTTATTCCTAAATGTCTTTAAGACAATGCTTCTCGCCAAATTTCATAGTTCTATGTCAACGGGAAATACCCTGTAGGTTTTGATTTCCTTGAATGTCACAATATGTTTTTTACGACATAAACGGCTCTAACTTTTTTCGATGGTAACTGAGAAGTTTGATTTTTGAACTGTAAGAGACATACGTATGGTTCAAATTTCAACTCGTTAACTTTACGCGTTATTGAGATAAAAGGTTTTTGACATACGGACAGACGGACAACAAAGTGATCTTATATAGGTTCCGTTCTTTCTTTCTGAGGTACGAAACCCTAAAAAACAACGGGTTGCACCCCGGGAGTTCCGCCAGAAGTGAAAACCCGTCATACGAATTTTCGATCGGTTTACCGAGTTTACGTCTTGAAGCGAGCTTAACATTTTTTAGCCATTCCAAAAAGTGTACAACGCCGCTAAAGAAGACTTCACTTCACTTCATTTCACTTCAAAAATTTTGAATTCAGTTCAGCCTCCGTTGCTATAAGAATATATCGCCGTTCTTCATTTCAGACCCGAGACATACATTTACATAAGCCTCCTCTATAAATCTTTCAACTTGCCAGTCCACTGGGGTAACCTTCTCACTTGATCTGAAAGTTACCCAACTTTGATACTTCTACAGATCTCGTCATTTCTGATGCGATCTCGCAGAGAGACATGTGTATAACGATATATAATAATGTACCTAATGAAATCAAAATATTGAACGGGAATAAATTTAAGAAAACACTAACCGACTGGCTTCTAACGAATTGCTTCTATGGTATAAAGGAATATAATAATTTTAATAACTTATAGATTATACTGATGCACCTATACAAGAAATTAATGTAATAAATAAATATTTGCACGTCTGCTCGCAGACTGAATCCAATGTAAATATAAGACTAACCAATTCTGACTTGTATTGTACATATATTCTCAGCAAATAAACGATTTGATTGATTGATAGTCTTCTCTAAAGCTCGTTGGACTACGTGAAGCTTACCAATAAGGCCCATAGTACAGTGCCAAAAATATGTGATGAAATAGGTATGAAATCTGTTGTACGACATTTGTAAAAAAAAACTATATAACAACAGCTAATATTGTTTTACAGAGCGCTCTGGCATCTGCAGGTACTCTTAAAATCCTCCCAGTTTCGTCAAACTCTCCGTTGTCAGATAAGTAAGTAATCTTAATTATTGAGAGTGATTGCAAATGTGTGCATACGGAATCAAACTTACTGGCGTCTGTGAAGGTAGCTTTCTCTGTAGCCAAGGCTCGTAAACGCTAAGACCCGTGAAAAGACCTACAAACCAGATTTCAGCTTGTAGACAGCGGTTGCAAGTATTGTACTCAATTATTTTTCAAAAATATTCAAAATATCCATAAGGAAAAAGGATACAAACTCTCAAAAGGATAAAAAATACAAACGCTAAGGAAACCCAGCTGACGGATTCCAGGATATTGTTGTATACCACCATGGTAATGTAATACTAAAAATGTAGCTTTTAAAAATTGCTTGCATTTTTGTGCTCATCTCCCGGGCTTTAATGCGTTAACAGCTATCATTAATTTCAAAAGAAATGCCAAGTCGATGGTGACCAGGTCCAGATGATGCCACCAAAGATGAGACTTGAGAAACCACTTTGATTTGTAATAAATATACTAATTCTGGATAACAGATATACAAACTATTGACAAACGTTTAATAGAAAATACTTTCTTTTTACTACTTTTTAGAAAATGCTTTCCACACTAGATTTTATCTTAAAGAGTTATCTTTGTGATAAGCATTTCAAAAATCTGAAGCGAGAGGCAGGATTTGAACCTGTCGTTTCGGATCACTAGCCTGACGCTCTAACCAACTGAGCCAGCCCGCCTTGTACGCAAGCGCCAAATTTATGAAGTGCTCATTACCACCAACTTACACAGAGATATACAAATTCTGGATAATTAGTTTGTACACGAATTTACCTGCGCAAGATACCCCACCACTGACGCTCGTCAAGTCTCATCTTTGGTGGCACGCGCTATACGCCCTTGAAACAACTTAAATAAATCTCACTTTGTAAACTAGGTATTTGTTAGAAATGTGCAATGCAAAAAATATTAGATGGAACTATTCATTTTCAGCTCTCTAGTAAGTCGAGTTCTTAATAGTTTCGGACAAGCTGACCACATTAGTCCCAATGTTCTGAACATCGTCGAAACCGTACGGGATCTCTCAAAGGCTGGCAATCAGGCGCTCGCCAACGGTCAGCTGGTCGCATACTTGGGAGACACCTCCGTCGGCAGAGCCGGAGACGCTTGCGCAGCCGCTAACGTAAGTCTAGCATAGGCCGAATCAAGTTTCTTCGCGGCTGTGAAGTTAGCTACAAGTTGCAGGAAACCCAACCCTCGTGCAGCTTTTAAGTGAACTTCGGTCATGATTGGGTTTTGCGCAACTTATAGCTAACATCACAGCCGCAAGAAGAAAGTTTGATTCTGCTTATAGTCGTATTACAAGTAATATCGTCGTTATAAAAACTAACTGCCTCGGCTTGGCCTGGACACTATGTTGTGCTCTAAGTCATTGGGCATTTAAATGATATAAGTAATAGATTTTTTGGGCAAGTTTTTTTTATTAATTACAACAAAATACCAAAAATATGGCCATAAGCCATGGTGGTCTAGTGGTAATGATACTCGCCTTACGATCGTGAGGTCGCGGGTTCAAATCCCGGTCCCGTACCAATGAATTCCTCGGAATTTATGTACGGAATTTCACACCACTGGCTTTTCGGTGAAGGAAAACATCGTGAAGCAACCTGCATATGTCAGAAGAAGAAATTCGATGGCGTATGTGAATCCACCAACCCGCACTGGGCCAATGTGGTTGATATGGCCCAATCACCCCTCGTGGATAGGCCTACGTCCTGTAGTGGACTATTAAAAAGGCTGGTATAGTACAGTACAGTACCAAAAATATGCAGCTATAACAACACATAAAACAATTAGCATCCACAGAACATAGGTCTAGGGGTAAATAACAATAGCAAAAAATGCTCCAGAAAACTATATATTAAATAAATGCTATTAAAATAAATCAAGTGATTTTCGTAGATCAGCACAAGGGGCAGAAATATGCTGGAGAGTGGTTACTTTGGTCCTTTGGTGTTAAAATGTCGGATCCGTGAGGACCGGGAACTCATCTTCTATTCAAAAATCTGTTGAGCGTCTGATGGACGCGACGCATGAGAAAAATGCTGTTGTTTTTGCCGTTCAGCGTAGCAATACCGCCAGCTTTCTGGGCTGGCAGTGGGCTTGAGCATTTGGATTATCTTAAGATTTTCAAGGGTAAAATATGTCTACAAACCAAGCAATGGAATCATTCACAGATGCCAAAAAGCAGTTGCTTTTTGTGTAGTAATAGTTTAAGTTTAAGGTAGTAGTTTTATTGTATTTTATTTTAGTTTATACCTATTACATTCTACGTACCTAGTGTATAATATTTAGTCATAATATTAGGCTTATTTTTCCAGTACGTGAACGCATACACCAGATATGTTGCGACAGGAAACACAAATGGACTCCGCGAGGCCCTCGGAAACTACATCCAGCTGGTTGCTAGCAACGTCGACAACATCGTCAGACGGGTGACCAACCAGGCATCTGTGAAATCCGTGGTACGTATCCGTTATCTATCTAATCCGCCTGATTTGAATCCACTGCTGGGTGAAAGCCTTCTCTCTTTCTTGTCATTTATCAGCCTTGTGCAAGCTTTATACATTGCCTTCCGACATATTTGATGACATTATCTGACCATCGGGCTGGGAATCTACCTCTACGTCTTCATCCTTCTTTCGGGAACCTCTCGGTAGTCTTTTGCATTCGTTTGTGACGATGATCATCATCTGTTGAGATCCCTTCTCGCGTCGTGCTCTCAAAAAACTTACAAACAATCACAAGCCGTAGTAATACACCCCGTAGGAGTGCACTGGATGAATGCCGCTCACATATTATGTCATCATAGCCCTTACTATACATCTCGTGGAATACTGAGCAAGCGTCCCTGTAATCCCGAGTCTACGACGATACGCGGAAGTTGATCACCCCAAGATTTAGTGGATACACTGACCGTACGTATCTCATACTTATGGCCTCTTATACAACATACATATTTATTTGCCAGGCTGAGGTGGAGATGGCAGAACTTTTAGCCTAAATGTCCTGTCATCTCCACTTCAGCCTGGCGATGCGTGTGCCTACGTCTTCGATTTTACCACGACATCGAGTCCTAACAGACTAAACCGGCTATGCCTGCTAGTTGATCGTGTCTGAAATCTGCCATGACTTTTTGCGCTTTGGAGTAGGTAAATAAATTTATATGTGTTGTTAAGTAAGGAGCCAAGTATGAGATACATACGGTCGGTGTATCCACTAAGCCTTGGGGTGATCCAATTCTGAGCATCATCGTAGACTCGGAATTATGGGGACGCTTGCTCAGTATTCTGCAATGTCTAGTAAGGGCTATGATGACATGTTAGCGGCGCTCATCCAGCGCATTCCTACGGTATGTTTTTATTTACACTATGGCGCTTGTAATTGTTTGCTAAAGTTTTTTGAGTAAAAATTTGTTTTAAAATTGACTCCTATGATTGATATATTCAGTGCCTTAAAAATTGTGACCATTCCATCATGAACGAGCGCAATGTCACAAATTAGCCCACTTGACTTGATTCGGGTATTTCTAGAGAAAACAATACAAAATTATACTAGATATTATACTAGAACAATTAATTTCAGCAAGGAGCTCGTGGTGGATGCCCCAACGAAGGCAGGTCATACGACTTTGAAGCAGCTTGGGATATAATTCTTGGAGCCGCTCCAACAAACCAGCTTAGGTGAGAACATTCACGCATAACTATATAAAATATCTCATGCTTAGACAGTGATTATTAGTATTATTTATTGTTTCATTCATTACAAGTTATAATATATCAAGTATCGATCTGAAAACTGGATAGTTGATTGAATCAGGCGTTACTTTGCGGAAACTCATCTTCAAATCTATGTTTTGAATAAATATTTAGTGTATTTCCGCTATCTTGTTGTAGGCAAATAAGTTTAAGGGCATTAACATTAAGGACATTTATTAAAAAAAATACAAACAATTACTAATATTATACATCTAAAAACTTAATTTTACAAAATAGATAAAATAAAAAAAAATATCACTTATTTTCACTACACTCTATTATATATTTTTATAATACCATATTAATAATCCGTTAACAACAAATAAATATTATAAAAATCTTTTAAAAACAAATGACTAAATATTGAAAACACTTCACTAATAAATAACACCCTTATTCTCACTGCACTACACTCTGATCGACACGTGTTTCGCCTCTCAACGAGGCATCTTCAGGACGTGTTGACTCTTCGAGGTCGCTCGCAAGAATAATTCTTGCGAATTCTTGCGAGCGACCTCGAAGAGTCAACAGATAAGATGAAAATTCGTTATCTAAAGCCCGCTGCCAGTGGGCACAGTTCTCAAAATGCTGTTCTCATTTCCACGTTGGATGGGAACGGGGCAGCTAACAAATTATGATCAAACTTATGTGTTAGAACACAACAATACATTTTTACGTCTTAAATAAGCGTAGCTAGCTAGATATCAAATTTTCTCTAGCACGTTATTTTTCTTTTTGGTAGCAGTCCACTTTTTCCCAGCCCAGAAAAATAGAAAGTATTGATTTCCAATTTGTCTGGTGTGGGCAAAGAAGTTTTTAGAGTAGGGACTGCCCATCTATGCCATGCCTAGCTATACCTGTGATGACGTATTATTAAGCAGGTTTTATGATGTTGATCTTCTTTTCCAGTCAGGTCAGCGAGCAGTTCGCAGTAGCCAAACGTCTGTACTGCTCATTCACGGCATTCGGTAACAACGTGGCAGCCCAGATCACAGCCTCAGCGCTGCCACCCTCAGCCCAGGTCTTCGAACTAGCCGGCAGATCGCTCGCTGACGTAAGTACTACCATACAGGGTTATCTGTTTGCTCTCTACTAAGCTGAATGGGGGTGATTCAAACCATTATTATGAACAACTTTGAAACCAGGAAATTGAAAAAAAACAGCTGCTCCATACGAATTCGCAACTCGAAATGGACATGGTATGAAACAGCTGATTTTTTTTTTGGAATTTCGGATTGACATTGTAAAAGTTGTTCATAATGATGGTCTGAATCACCTCTTTTCGGCTTAGTTCACCAGTTCTGGAGAACCTTGTATGATGATATCATCATTTCCTCATCATTTCAGCAATAGAATGTCTACTGTAGGACTGCTTCCCTAGAGATTCTAATTAGACTAGTAGGCACTTCCAACTAATGACTAAGTAACTGAATACCAAAATCAGTTACCCTTAGTGTTACAATTGATCCATCCCATTCGCCATAGAACGTCCACTTCCGGACATAGGCCTTCCTTAGAGATTGCAATAAGACCGGTTGGGAGTGGCTGGCATCTAATGCGGTCTTGATAAGATCATCTGTTCAGCTAATGAGTGGACGTCCGCTTCGCTTGCCAGTACGTGGTCTCCACTCGAGTAATTTTCGACCCCATCGTTCATCAGTACTCCGCGCTATGTGCCCTGCCCATTACCCCATCGCCTCTTTATCTTAACTCCAATTCTAATTGCTCTGCAATTCCCGTAATATACTCGTAAGAATTATAATAGATTAAGAAGGTTGTCAATAGTCGTCATTTTATACATAATCGGAGTAGGTATTAACCACAAAGCGACATTGTGGCAGAGGATAGAATGCAGACCTAGATACATACATCTTGCCTTAAGCCGGAAACATACTATCGGACGCGGCTGACGGACGCGGCTGCCAGCCGTGTCTTAGCAATGTGCACAGTCTTAAGACATCCGGTGTGCCAGATCGCTCTCGGACGTTCGAACGCTCTCGGACGTCCGAAGGTGACGTCCGCGACTTATGTCCGATAGTGTGCACGGCTCAGTGAACTTTCATAGTCTAGGTCGCGGCTGTCAGTCGCGTCCGTAAGCCGCGTCCGATAGTATGTTTCGAGCTTTATAGATATCCCAATATTCATGCATTCTTTTTTTATTATTTTAGTTCTTGTCAAGAGTAGCAGCCAAAGCTGATCTAGGCCAAGCCGCCGCGACACTCAAAGGAGAATTACGCAATGCAGTCGGCAAAGTCAACCTGTAAATGCAACGTTAAATTTTAATAATTATCAAGTATGTAAATAATATGTAATATAATTATAATTTTATATTCTGGTATATGCCATATCACATTATTTTACAAAATATTATAGGCGAGATTATACCTACACATTGTTATTATATAATAAAATAAAGATATGTATGTAATAGTGTATATATTTTTTATTTTAAATAGACATTTCTATACACAAGTTTATTCGATAGGTACCATATAAATTAACTATTCGGAAAATCAATATTTTTTTATAGTTATTATTGAATATAATATTTTATACAAAGAACGACGACGAGGCTTTTAATTTTGGTTTCGATTTTTGCTTTTTTGAATAAAGATGTATCCTGAATGCGTATATACGTTTTTCTTATTTATTCCTATAAGTATGTGTTAAATCTGTTAAAAATGCGCGTTTGTAGGATAAAGGACATGGACTTGATATTTTTAAAGCTTTTATTTAACTTGCAATGTAGGTTTGTATTTTGTTCGGGTGGAATCTTTTAACTCAATTTTGAATATCTTAAACGGATTGAACTGAAATTTTGTATACACGTTTAGTTTGGATGACAATACACGATCAAAGATGGCGGAATAGTTATTTTCAATGCATTTCTACAATTTGGATATCAAATGAATGGGCTTGCCGAGAATAATTAGAAAAATATTCTCACATCACTCATAATCCACTATGGCGGACTTTTGTTTTTTCTATGCTTTCCTATAGTATGGGTATTAAATGAAAGGGTTCGCTGAGAATAAAAATGTAGGTTAAATAACTAAAAAGTAAAAGATAAATTACAAGCAAAAAAAAACCTTTTACAAAACGTTCTACACAAATTTATATGATCAGAAAAGCTTGTCGCGCGATTTACTTTTGTTAACAAACCAGTATCTATTTAATTGAGTAACTTAATCTGATAAGTATATTTTTTTTAATTTCAGTTTAATTAAATACTTATAGGCACTTACGCAAATCTCGGGACAAGCTTTTATGGTCATAATACCTAATATCATAGACGAATAAATTAATCTATGCTAATATAAACTGTGCATATTGGGTGATAGTTAAAATTTTATTATTTTCTTCTTTTTAGAGCATTTAAATAAAAGTTTTTTGTTACAAATGCTTTTTTTGCTCTTAATTTATTGATGATAAAAGGCAAACACTTACTTATAATCTATAGTGAAGAAAGGTGCAGGCGGCGTGATACAAATTTTACTTAAGTATAAAAGAAAACAAAACTACTTATGTGCTCAATATTAACGCGGGGCTATTTTTACCCGACTGCCAAGGAAGGGTATTGTATTTTCGTTTATTATAGAGCCAGCAAGCTATTGACACTGGCCAATGTTAGATATACAATCTGCATAATTAAATCTAATTTTAGTCTTGATTGCACCTTATTAGTAGTTATAGCCGATTTAGCCGTGATATAGTAGATATAGCCGTGGTGGTCAAGAGTAGTGACACCCGCCTTACAATCGTGAGGTCGTGGGTTCAAATCCCCAGTCCCGTACCAATGAGTTCTTTGGAATTTATGTACGAAATTTCACACCACTGGCTTTTCGGTGAAGGAAAACATCGTGAGGCAACCTGCATACGTCCGTAGAAGAAATTCGATGGCGTATGTGAATCCACCAACACGCACTGGGACAGCGTGGTGGATATGGCCCAATCACCCTTCGTGGGTAGACCTACGTCCCCCAGTGGACTATAAAAATGGCTAGTACAGTACAGTACAGTAGTTATAGTTTTATAGTCAGATTTAACAATAACAGTAACGCTGACTTAAACAGTGACCGCAAATGTGTTGAATCAGCGTAATCTTTGGAATAGTCAAAGTTATCAGGGTTAAATAAACGCTTCTGACAGATCATTTAACGTTAACAATAGCATTTATCAGTGAAACGTGTAATACCATACATTGGGTCGCGGGTGAACGATATTTTTCTATGGAACACCATTTTTTTTTTTAGTTTTGACAAAAGTAGCAGAACAGAAGTTGTTAGTTTTGATGTACAAATAAGCCCCTAATTATTATTTATATATTGTTTTAGTAGAAAACTGGTACTATAGGCTATGCGAGACGAGCCCGCGTGCTAGTACTCCAACCTTGATAAAGATCGCCAAATGCGATTGAGACTAGGTATAGTAGCAGTTTTCTACTCAAATAAAGCGTGAATAACACCTGTGCTTTACTTAATTAAAATATGCGAAAGCAACGCTAGTTTCCATAGTGAGACTTCTACTGTGTACAGAGGGCTAAGTGGGAGTTTTTCGCTCGAACTCGATCGCGTTAACGTTTGATGTGATTTCTATGGAAATGGCACAGCGCCATCTTGTGTCACGTACGGAAAATTGAATAGCTAAGTGTGAGTATTTTTTATGGTAATGTAACGAGCGCCAAACCGATCGAACACGAGCGTGGCAACGTCTGTGATTGGCGAACTCAAGCGTGTGTGTTAATGTGATCGAGTGTGTGCTCGACGCGTTCGGTCGTAAAAAGAATTCGATTTGATTAGCAAATCTGCCACTCGGCACTCTGAATTCGAATAGTTCACACGAACTGATGTATCATCGATATTGTAATTAATATTCTTTATTTCTTTAATTGCACAATATAGTGTACATTACATTAGTTAAACTAAATGAAGTACAAAACATAGACCCCGTTAGGGCGCTGCAAGAGAACAATACTCATATTTACTTATTACTAATTTATGCTAATTCTATTAATTTAATATGGGTATTTAGATGAAATTATTTACAATTTAGTAATTTACATTACTTATTGATTTTTCAAAGATTTTTATTTTACTTATTGTTTTTCAAAGATAATCTCAGCCGATTTCGATAAAATTTAAATGTCATTATTCTCGAGGAATTCCTCTTTCTAAAGTCAACCCATCCATCAGCCAAAGGACGCCCACTGCTGAACATAGGCCTATATAATTATGGATCTCCAATAAGACCGATTGGAAGGGGCGTGCAACCAGCGCGATTATGGGGTCTTAATGAGGGCATCCGTCCACCTTGTCGGTGGACGTTACGTGGTCTCCATTCGAGAAATTTTAGACCCCATCGGTCATCAGTCCACGCAATGTGCCCTGGCCACTGCCATTTCAACTTGTCAATTCGTTGCGCTATGTCGGTAGATAACTTTGGTTCTTCTACGGATCTCCTCATTTCTGATTCTATCCTGTACAGAGACTCCGAGCAAAGTAAGTATAAAGTAAAGTATGATCTACCAATCAAGAAAATAAATCATCAAAATGGCGGACTAATCGCATAACATACATACACAAAAAACATACAGGCCGAATTGAAAACCTCCATTATTGAAGTCGGTTAAAAATAGCTTAAATTGGCGACCACTTTGGTTACTCAGCTAATAATGATTCTACTAGTTGAGCCAAGCAGTAGAGCCACGGGGGATAGACGGATTCGTTTAGTTTATCAGTAAGAGGAAAATATAATTTAATTTAGACTGTTAGGATTCGACTCCACTACGAGCGATTTAGAGTTTGAGTTCATAGTAAAATATTTAATTTGCTTGTTACTTTAGATTTTTGTTATTTATTGAGCATTTAATACGCCAATTTCTCACTTAGCTCGCGCAATTCCACATTAATTAAGCAAATAAACCATGTCCATTTCCAAAAACTATATGAGGCAGTTATTTATCATAAAAGTACACACAATTAGGTAATATTTAAGTATTTAATTATTTTTCGTTACCTATTAATAAGTATCTTAATTTGGAAGACTAGCTCCAAATATCGAAAATAACAAGTTTTAAGATATTATCTTTCTCAAACAATAGATTGATTGTTGGTTAATTGATCTGTGTCATTTGATACTTATCTATATCCTAATTTATTTATCCTTATCCTTAGTAATATTATAAAACCGAAAGTGTGTTTGTTGGTGATCATTCAATAGGTACCTATAGCAAAACCAACTCTTCTTGTTAATGTATTGAATTATCATCGACTTGGCATATTTTCTTTGTGATTCATCAATGCCAAAATGCCATTATTGATTTTCTAAATGACTACTGCTACTGGCTCTATCTACTGGTATTGATTTTCTAAATTATTCAGAACAAAGGTATCTCTAATAAAGGTATAGCCTCATATTTGCAAATATAATGTGCGAGTAATAAAGTTATCTTGTCTGTCCAGTTGAAAAGCCGTTAAGAGTTTGCTAAACTGGCATTTGTACATATATAAGTACGCAGTCACGCGGGTCAAGTGCGCGCAGCAGGTAAGGGTGCGCACGCCAAATATTTTGAAAACTGTTTATAATTGAGACGTGCGATTCCCCCTCTTCTGACACCATGCGAAGTGCGCATTTTGTCAACAACACCAGGCTGCAGTGCTTAAAATGAAAGCACATTCTTTTGGAGCTATATGTGAGTCGTGTGCTTTCAATATATCCGACTACATAAAAATATGAAGGTTTATTAATAACCCTATATTTTATGCTTGTTGTAGGTACATGTGTATTATATTTTATTACGAAACGCAACGCTTAGAGAGAGAACAAAGTATGTAAAACCCTAGGACTCTTGAATCAGAAATAGAGACATATCAAAACTATATTTTAATAATGAGCCTGCAATAATTTAAAAAAATGTTTAATTAAAGAAATTATACAATATAATCTAATAAACAAACTACTTAGATGATATTTTTGTGTTGTAAACAGGCAATAGGCGCAGCGGGTATATATTTTTAAGATCTATAATTATTTTTTAAACAATACATAGAAACTATCTAGATACCTACATAATTATATAGTATACGTTAAATCTATCCTAGACTAGACTTTTCAATAAATAGTTTTGCAAGCTTCGATCGCTCATCGATCGATCGATTAGAACGCTCAAGTCAATGTATGACACTTGCAATGGATGTACCTATGTATGAAAGTTCAGATGGAATTTTGTAAGTTAAATTCGACCAACTTCCCGGTTTCCGATTGAGTTGAAATTTTTCCCGCATATATGTATATCACGTGACAATGTAATATTAATGGTACCATGAAGCAGATCTGACAATGGATTCGGAAGGTGGCCATAGGAACTCCTGTTCTAAACAAGATACACCCGTCGTGTTTGGGCTCGTTTTATTTGTCTTCGCTAGCACTCTGTTGTTCCATGATATTCAGGATCTCAAAAGCTTGTATTTTAAAAAAGTTATATTTTTATTGAGAGTCTACTGGGACGAGCCGGCACTTGGGTGTATGTTTGCATGTATATTTGTTCGACGATAACTCAAGTACCTACCGCTCAACCGATCGCAATGAAATTTAGCATGAATGTAGTTTCTATTTATAGAATTTTTAAGTTCGAGTAAGAGCATCTTCTGTTCAGTGGTTGCGAAGATACACATGGACATGGTAAAAAGAGGCAAAACGGCGCCACTTTCTGCGGGAGATGCTTTGTTGGTTTTGATGACTAGTTTGAACATTTCACAGAATGTTATTTTTTATATAAAATATATAATAAATATTGTTACATTTTTTATAAATGCCAGTAGCTATTTATGATATAAAAATATAAATAGTGCGAGATGCAAGGACTACTAGTAATAATTTAGTTAGACTATTATTGTTTTTTCAAAAAACACTCAACCGATTTTGATAACATTTAAATGGATCCCTACCTCTGAAATATGATCTACCAAAGGAAAAAATAATCTGTAAAATTGGTTTATTTTGAAGTCGGTTGCAGTGGAGCCGGCCCTTAAGAGGATAAAATCCACATACCTATATCAACATGAGGATAAATTATTAATTTATTATATTAATTAGTTTAGTTCACTGTGTTGCGTTAGTAATAACTGTATTCTTTACAAAGTGATGTAAAAATTTGTAAAATAAGAATTATGAAGACGTTCATAATATTATTAACTCTTAATATAAGTGCTACTATCAGTTCCTATTTAAATCCATGTTATAATCGACAATGTAAGTAAAATCTATGATGTTCAATTTTTTATAAAAAAAAAACGTGTTAGTTTATTATTATAACCACGTATTGTAGTAGGGCATGCAAAAACCGGGTGGTTTTAAAAAACCGGGTTTTTCGGTTTTTGATTTAAAAAACCGGGTATTCCGGGTTTTTCGAGTTTTTCGGGTTTTTTTGGTATGTATATGAAAATACTAAAAATAATGGTTTGTTTGTTTGTTTATGATCCTGTACTGTCCCATTGTTGGGCAAAGGCCTCCCCTCGAGATTTCCAGTTGCGTCGGTCTTGTCCTGATGCCAGCCGATTTGGATTAAATGTATTCGCGCTATCTAATAGAGAATGCAGACTCTCTATTAGATAGGCCTCTACGAGGCCGCACCGAGTTGGGACCCCATTCGGAGGTGATTTTATCCCAGAGGTCTTCTGGCATGCGACTGACTTACTCGGCCCACTGCGACTTCAGTTTAGCGGCAGTGAAAGCCACATCTTTGATTTGAGTTCTGGAACGCAGTTCGGTATTTTGTACTCGGTCTATTAGCCGGTCACCGAGAATACTGCGCTCCATCGCTCTTTGGCAAACCTTGAGTTTGGACTTTTAGACTTTAGTTAAAGACACCTGTCTGTCAAAAACAATGTTTGTACACCATAAGTCAAAATGGAAAGATTACATACATCTTGCACTTTAGTGTGATCGGAAGGGATCTCTTCATATGCTTTTTCATGGCCCAATAGCTCTTCCAAGCTTTCTCTTTTCTTCTAGGTCTTGTCTCGTCTGAAAGGTGACTATTTGCCCAAGATAGATGTAACCGTGAACGTATATGTCTTCGTCAACGACAGTTACCCGACGTTTGATGCCATTGGTCATCACTTTGGTCTTTAACATGTTCATCTGCAATCCAACCTAGAGGCTTGCAGTGGTTAGATTTTGTAACATTGATTGTAGCTCTCTGGCTGAGGAAGAGAAGATAACGATATCGTCTACAAAATGAAGATTAGTTAACCTTTTTTTTACCGATATCAACACCACTTCCATCCCAGCTTTCCGAAAACTTCTTCGAGGACGCCCGTGAATATTTTCGGGGACAGTGGGTCTCCCTGTTTAACATATTTCTCTATTGCAAATGCTGGGCCAGAAGATTGTAATTTTGTTGCAGCGGTACTTTGAGAATAGATGAGGCGGAGAAAATTAACGTGTGTGATGATATCAAATGCTTTTCAACCGAAGAAACAGAGGAGGTACTCAACTCGACGCGTATATGTATAAATATGTTGTGTATAACCAAACCAATAACCTATATAACCAATAGCGTGGCCAGAGATCCAAGAGCCAGCTTACCTGACAGTTCACCAAAGATATCCCGGACATCAGCCTGTACGAGATTAGAATGGCCCTAAATCAGTTTAAGAATAACAAGGCGCCGGGTGATGACGGTATCACATCAGAGCTGCTGAGAGCGGGTGGAACACCGGTACTAAAAGTCTCCCTGAGCTTTTCAACACCGTCGTCTTCGAGCGCATCACGCCAGAAGCATGGAGCAGAAGCGTGGTGGTGTTGTTTTTCAAGAAAGGTGACAACACCTTATTGAAGAACTATAGACCCATCTCACTTCTGAGCCATGTTTATAAGCTGTTTTCAAGGGTCATTACGAACCGTCTCGAGCGTAGGCTTTATGAGCTTTCCGAACAAGCCGCATTCATACGCTGCGGCAGGTTATACAGAAGACCGAAGAGTATAATTTGCCACTTTGCTTAGCGTTTGCGGACTATGAGAAAGCCTTTGATTCGGTCGAGGCATGGGCTGTGCTCGAGTCTCTCCAACGATGCCGTATTGACTATCGGTACATCGAAGTGTTGCAGTCTTGTATAATAACGCCACTATGTCGGTCTGAGTACAGGAAGAAAGCTCCAAGGCGATCCCTTTAAAAGAGGCATAAGTCGTAATTTCTTCGAAACTGTTTACGGCTACTTTTGAGAAGCGTTCAAGCTCCTGGAATGGAAAGGATTGCATCAATGTCAATGGCGAATACCTCACTCACATTCGGTTTGCCGACGATATAGTAGTCATGGCAAAATCGATAGAAGAGCTCAGCACGATTCTGGAAGGCCTCAATCGGGTTTCTCAACAGTCTTAAGATGAACATGGTCAAGTCGAAAGTCAAATGTGATTCCCATGTTGTACTGATTTATATTGGGAACTCGGTTCTTGAAGTCGTTGACTCGTACGTCTACTTAGGACAAGTAGTCCTGTTAGGTAGGTCTGACTTCAAGAAAGAGGTCAATCGCCGAATCCAACTCGGCTGATGATGAAATTGCGTAGCCTCTTCTCATCCGACATACCTCAGTGCCTCAAGTCGAAAGTTTTAGACCAGTGTATGTTGCACGTGATGACTTATGGCACATAAACGTGGTCTCTCACTATGGGCCTTATTAGTAAGCTCCAAGCAGCCCAAAGAGCTATGGAGAGGGCTATGTTCGGAGTCTCTCTGCGAGATTGAATCAGAAATGAGGAGATCCGTAGAAGAACCAAAGTTACCGACATAGCCCAACGGATTGGCAAGTTGAAATGGTAATGAGCTGGGCACATAGTGCGGAGGACTGATGACCAATGGGGTCGAAAAGTTCTCGAGTGGAGACCACGTACCGGCAAGCGCAGCGTAGGACGTCCACCCACAAGGTGGACGGATGACCTTATTAAGACCGCAGGATCGCGCTGGATGCAAGCCGCTTCCAACCGGTTTTATTGGAGATTCATAGGGGATATGTCCAGCTGTGGACTTCTTATGGCTGATGGATGGATGGATGGATGATATTTCTTTTGTTTGTTAATTTCAACAATCGAGCTTTCCTTTATGTATAATTTACAAATATTATACAAACGTGCAAAATATATCACGCTTAGTTTTACTACTTAGCTTAGCAGAGACTGTCAGACTAATGTAACAATACAAAAAGGCGGCGGTTGATAGCATTTCGGTCAAGACGAGACAAAACGCGTCCCATTACGCTTATAACGCTACAGCGCTCTGCCTATATGACGATACACACTAATTCACTATGTAAAGCGAGAGAAAGAGAGAATGAGGACTTTTGCACTTGAATTTCATCCTTAGCACGTAGTTATATAATAGTCATTGGTCAATGGTACATTAGGCGTAATTTTATATATGGAAAAAAGTGTTACAGCAACTAGATGACAATAATGTATTACGAAGGAATTTTTTAAAATTCACATATTAATGTGAATTTTAAAAAATCGTAGAAAAACCGAAAAACCCGAAAAAACCGGGTTTATAACTAGAAAAATCCGAGTTTCTAATGCGGTCGGTTACCCGGTTTTTTCGGTTTTCGGTTAACCGGGTTGCATGCCCTATATTGTAGTAACAATTGCTAATATTACAACTGTTTTATACTCTTCACACATATGGCTAAAGACATCGAGTCTATTACGTCAGTTACGTAGTTAGGTATAGTTTGTCGTCACCAGACATTGATAATTGTTCTGTAGCCACCGCTATTTGAACTTTCTATTCCGCTAGCACAGTGTTTGTCAATCTATTCCATGGCGCGATCCCCTTTACTTACTCTATTGTATTTGTAAACTGTATTTCTGGTCAACTAAGTATGAAATACTGTAATACTGCACTACTTCGTCTATATTTTTATCGTTTTCCGATAAACACAGAAGAGAAGAACTAAGCAAAAGAAGCATTGTACAAACGAGAGCGTAGTGAGCACGGAATTTCGAAATGTTTTACGCATTTAGAAATTCGATGCTGCGCAGTCCCACCCGTTCTTAAATTAACGTTTCAGTCAACATACTTTAATATTTTTTTTTACTTTCACTGAAGTTTCACGATTCCCCTTTAAAGACTTTGCGTACTCCCCAGGAGTCGCGACCCGCACTTTGAAAAACACTGCGCTAGCATAATATGGTGGCTTTGGTTCGTTTACTGATCTTCTCATTCCTGTACATAGCATTTTCTTTTTCTTTATTTCAATCATTAAACATCAATTGCTGAACATAGCTTAGGTTTCCCCTCATAAATCTTTAAAATACCGATTGGAAGCGGCTTGCAACCAGCGCAAACCTGCAGTGATAATGAAGATATTTGTTTCCTTGTAGATAGATATCTTACGCTGCTCTTGGCGGGACAAGGTCTTCACACGAGAAATGTATCATAGCATTTTCTAATTCAAAATATTTTTATTATTTACTTTTAATTTATTTTCAGGGAAAATTAAACTAATCGAATCTAAACACGAGGACCATAGAGAACTTAATAAACGTTTTATAGACGACTTGGATTATTTCTCAAGTGTTATACTTATAAGAGTGGAAGATGATGACACTTTTCGAACGATAGTGGATACTAAACATTTTCACCCTTATTATTATGATGAGTAAGACATTTTTCACCTCCATGCGATAAGTCTAGTTTATTTAAACTAAATATGCTTGTTTTTTATAAATAAAAATAAATAGCTTGTAGATATATTCAGAATACACATTATACAACCACAATGTGGCCAATTTTAAAGGCGCCATCGTAAAATAGCTACCTACTTTAAATATTGCTGTTTCTTTTTCAGTTTATGCATTTGAAAGAGAGAACAATATTGTAAGTTGCTGTTAAATTTACGATGGCGCCTTTAAAATTGGCCACAATATCTGTATACCATTAAAGATGGAGGCTAGCACAAAAATCCATTTAATAAAACATTATGTATCCTCACTTAAGTATATAGAGTTATCTGCTTACCCTGTACTATTATAATAATGATAAAATTATGCAATACATCTAGTTATTTAACTGTTGGTTCTAAAACTTTACAGATTTTTCCCGAAATTGCCATATTCATTTCGTGATCGCGATGATGATTACATACTTATAAATTTAAACGCAACTGATTTCAGTCGTTATAGCGAATTTGATAATGACCGTTTTATATATATAGGAAAAGGAATAAAAACAATAAAAAAAGATAGCGAAATTTGCATCAAAAAAGAGAGATGTTATAACAAAACGCAAGAAGAGTTAAAATCAGACACTAAAATGCAAAAAGAGTGTGAAGAAGACCACAAAAAAATGCGAGATGAAAATTGTGAAACAAGTGAAGTCAAATATGACTTAAAGGTTGTATCTAATAATATACTAGAGTTTCCAGCTTTGTACAATTATACAGAAAATTTCAATACATTAGATACTAATATATATAAAAAGGAGTTATGCAGATCATTAATAAGTATTGTAGTGTGTGGAGATTACGATGAAAGATTGATTGAAGAATTGATTCCTCCCTGGAAATATCAATTTGAGTTGAGATATGAATTGAACTGTAATGAAATAAAAGTAGACCCTACAACTATAGCTATATTCGCCCCAAGACCTTTCAATTCACCGGAACCTGTATTCACCACAACAATATTTTACGAAGATGATTACGCAGCACCAGAAGTAGCTGATATGTTCATCAATCCAGTCCTTGGAACACCACAGACTAAAGTCAAATATGCCCTACATAAATTTATGAAAATGAACAATTTGAAAAGAGTAGCTATTATATCCGATGACTCTGTAACAAGTCAGGAATTCCAGAGAGAGCTAACAGCTATGTTCGACGAGGAAAAAAAACATTTTAATATTTTATATGTATCTAAATCATGCGATGTGCAGAACTGTGACTTTGGCGAGGTTAGTGCGGAAAATTAATTACGTGACATACCTAAAACATATTTCAATAGTATTGTTGTTAGTCATAATATAACAGAAATTATCTACACTTTTCGATAGGTACTGTATTATTATTAAGCATAGGTTAATACAACATAAAAACTAGATGAAGAACACACAGAAAAAACAGATAAATAGATAGATAGACAATTATTTATAAGATACTAGCTTTTGCCCGCGGCTTCGCCCGCGTGATATATTTATTTTTGTGCTATCCTATAGGAACCTTTTATTTATTCGGGGTAAAAAGTAGCCCATGTCACTTTCCGTCTTTCAAACTATGTCCATGCCAAAAATCAAGTCGATCAAATCAAGTCGTTTCTCAGTTGCTGCGTGAAAGAGGAACAAACCAAAAAGCACATAATAATATCAATATTAATATAATATTATTCAATGAGTATTTCTACTTGACGCAAATGCCAGTGTCACTTGCGTGGCTTGTTTCATGTTTTGCATAAAATGATTAATTTTGTTAAAAAGCCGTATTTTTTTTATTTTTCATAGGTACATTTTAATAGCCTTAGATGATTCTGGGATTTTAGCCTTTTACGCTTTTTCTTCAAATCTCTATTTGAAAAAAAGCATAACAGGCTAGAGTTATCTGTTGCCTGACCTATGCCAAAAGGAGATAAATAAGATCATCATTATGAACAGCTTTTACTATAGGGTCAACCCAAAATTAGAGAAAAGAAATCAGCTGTTCCATACAAAACCGCAATTCGGAATCGATAAAATGTATGAACAGCTGTTTTTTTTTCTTTAATTCCGAATTGACCCTATAGTAAAAAGTTGTTAATGATGTCTGCATCACCTCCTTTCGATTTAGTACACTAATTTTGGATAACACTGTATTAAATATAAGGTCAGTGTGGGGAAGTCCGGCATACTTTTCTAAAATTTAAGTTCAACTTAACTTAATGTATTGATATACGCTTTTTAAAGAAACTTGTGTAGTCGGTAAAGACTGGTAATATATTAATTTACCTATTATGGTCTAAAAATAAGATTTATTGCAATGATCTTTTGATATATAGCATTTTTTTTTAAACTCGGCTTGTAGACGGACTTCCCGAGCAGTTTGGGGTAAGTTCGTCTAGCACAAATATAACCATAATTTGTGATACAATATGTATGAAAACAGTTTCTAACAGTGACGCAAAACTGGCTTTGAAATGTGTGCTTTATGTCTTTAACCATAAGGTTTACATTTGAAATATAATGATTTTTAATTTAAGGCAAGTCCGGCATAGTTTTGGAGACAGTGGTTAAAAACATTTCCTTAAAAATTGAAGCGATTTTTTTTGTAAATCAAAACACAAATTATGAAACATATATCTTTATTTTTAAGTAATAAATCCCCATTAAATGGGCACTAAACATAAGATATATTAAACACTCGGTTTTATTGTGCGAAAATATGAATTTTAACCACTAAATAAGTATTTATGCTAAACCTAATTAATAGTTTGCAGTGGACTACTATGTCTAAATAGGTAGTAGACAGCAAGTAATATAATAACATACATATTTAGACATAGTAGACCATATCGTATTCATTCATAAAATATGTGCTGCTGAAAAGGTTGACAATATCTGCCATCGAGGCAAGACCGGCATGTGACGGACTTTCCTTATTCATGCTAGACGGTCTTCCCAACTATTACATTTTTAGATTAGAAATTTTATGTAGGTAATAATTACTAAATTCAAGCGTTAATAATAAATGCAACACCAGAAGTAGTTTTATAAATCATTAAAGGACTTACGTAATCACAGAAACTCCAATATCTCCTGTTATTTTCCACTTTTTCTTTTATTTTTGAAGAGAGGGTACACTCCAATTTCAAGTACAAAAAGCGAATAAAAATGGCCGACGAATTTCTTTCAACATAATTATATTAGCGACATCTGTGATTCTCAGTTCTAACTAGCTCCATAATACTGTTTTACCGATCGAGCCTTAGGGAACTAGTTATTCAAAATTGGAAGTTATTGCCGCTAGACGGACTTGCCGCCTAGACGGACTTCCCAACATTGACCTTACTATATTTATTTTAATGGAAATGTAAGATAAAAATATAATGAGTATGAGTCGATCTTATATCATAAGTGTGAACTTGGGATGTAAGTTGTGATTTATTGTTAACATTTGAACTTTGTTTTTACTCACTTCATTAAAACTCGCGTGAGAATTCATTACACTAAAGAAAACACCGGTTTTTACTCACGTATAATATCGCGGCCGGGCCGCTAGGAACACGACCGGTTTCAGAGTAATTAGTACTCCTTCGTCAGGGAATACGCTGGTGACCAGTGCGCGTGCGCCAGTCGACGGAAGCGCGCGTATTCCCTGACGAAGGAGTACTAATTACTCTGAAACCGGTCGGGTTCCCAGCGGCTCGGCCGCGATATTATACGTGAGTAAGAACCGGTGTTTTCGTTGTTTTTACTATTTCATTAACCTAAGAATGTATGATATTCCAGATATTAAAACCTCTTATAGCGGCTAAAACAAAATTGATAATTGCTAACATCGGTGAAGAATATGCGGAGGTTCTGACAGAACAATTCAATAAGATGGTACATCCAAATTTGGCTTGGATTTTTACATCGTGGTCAAAAAACATAGCTGAAAAGGCAAGCAAAAAGGTAATCCTTCTACTTTTTAAATAACTCGTGAATTAAAGTATTATATATTAAGTTCTGTACTGGCCTTGTAATAATTCTGAACATAGGCCTATTGAGATAACACGATTGAGCTATATCCGCAGAGCTGACTCGGTGCGGGTTGGTTTTTTATAGTAGGTAATATTAATTATACAGACTGCTCTTTACAAAATGGAGCTACTTTCAGAGGTATACATACTCATCATTATGAAAAAAATACTACAGAAACAAGCACGATATCGCAAAAAAAGACTAATAAAATAATTTCGAGACTAAAAACCTTGTTCATGAAAATAACTACGATGTTACCTCAAGTACATGGTCTTTATGAAACCAGCAGCACTTTGTGGACTCACCATCGCCATTATTATCAGCCGTATAAAGTCTTGCTTAAGTTCTTGTAGTCTTCATCACATTGTTGTATCGTATTTTGCACACATACCAAGAGCAATCGTCAATCAGTTATTATGACTTCAATTTTACATTTTTGTTTCTTTGACATTTTGTGGCATTCAGTAATTACCTATTTAATATTATTGACAATGTTCTTAATTTAACATTAATATCTTTTTTTTACAATATGACATTATCTTTCGTTTATTGTTGACTGACGAAAATCTACCAAAAGTGGATGGGAATTTTGGTTTGGTAGGTTTCTATCAGTCATAAACTGGCACCTTATTGTGTGTCTTGTTGTATTAGGATATTTATATTTAGTGTAATCTAGATGTAAATTGTGTTGATAATTGTCTGAAATTAACTTGATAAGAAATTAATGTGATTTAACATTGGTAATTTACAGGCATGTGAGTAATTAGTTTCCTTTTAGGTGTGTAAAGTATTTTAGATTGTTTTTGACTATTCAAAAGTGTGTCTGTGGCACCCATTTGTCGAAATAAATAAACCGAAACTGAAACAGTCCTTATTAATCTCTCTCTAAGAAACGGTTGCACTTAATCTGGGTGTTAGTTTTTTTTGTAGTATGCCCATTGCGATACGTACTCATGTCTCTTAGTCTCGGACACTGATTGCAGCGGAGTATCTCACATACACAATAATAGGGTATTTCGGCTTCGTGCACCAGCGGGACAATTCTGTTAACCAATCTCGTTACTGAGGTGACACGTTCTTGAATTTCTCTCGTTTTTATGACAACTTTGAGATATCAGAACTGTGAGAAAAAACAAAAGAGGTTCCAAAACGTGTCACTTCAGTAAAGAGATCGGGTAACATAATTGCCCCGCATTATGGATAACCCTCTATGTATAGGTGTATAGGTAAGGTGACTCGCACACTATGATACTAGTAAATTAATTTGAGATACTTAGTTACCAAGACCAGAGTGATGAACGACAGACTTTACTGTGCTTTGATTTATTTGCAGGGAATAGGCAAAGTGTTGTCTATAAATTTGCATCTAAATAAGGCACAGACTCTTATCGAGGGATATTTACATTATAGCAAAGAATGGCTTTATGACGAGACGAAAAACAACGAAAAATACATTTATGAAAAATTACACGACCCACTGAACAAAATTCGAAAACTTCATGGGTAAGAATTTTACTTTCTATTTATGCATCACAAATTAAGAGGAGTCTGAATCGATCACTGTTCTCGCGTTTTCAAAGACTTTCTAACATTTAAGCTATATCTATTTGAGTCAATCCCTTGCTCTGTTGCTACGTGAAAGAGTAACAAACAAACCAACCCACAAAAACACTTTCAAAGAAATACGTAACTGGAGAAAAACAAAAATCTCTGTGAGAATCTTGTAATGGCAACTAAATTGTTTCTTCCCGTCATTTTAATGTTCTTTCTTTTTCAGAGAATTGGCAACAGAGATCAAAAACTTTATTTATGAAAAAGCCAGTATCAAAGCATTCGTCCATGAGTATGGAAATAGTGGTACAAAGGAAATTGCTTCCATGGCCATATCTCCCGAAAATCAAATTACAGATTATAAACAAGATATTATCAATATAAATACAGAAATACGCGACTGTATGTTTAAATCAAGTGTCTATATGAAGCCTTGTCATGACTTGGAGTTTATGTTTTTTGTTTTAGTTGCTTCAATGTTTATTCTTATGGCGGTGGGAATAGTGTACTTCTTTAACTCCGCTGAGATATCTTACTCGAGAATGTCCCCTTAACGGCTTTTCAACCGGCCACAGCTGTCTCACTTGAAGATTTGCTTTGCAAAGTCTATTAGGTTTAACGGCTTTGACCATTGTGGGTCTTTAGCCATTTGGTGTCAAAATTGTGGCATATATCATTTATAAACAATGTAATATCACAAATTTTGATTGTGTGAATGTATAAGTTTGAAAATTAATGTCTTTTAATATAATTATTATTTTAACTTTAAAATTGTCTACACAATCGTTAAAATGCAAAGTGGCTAAAAATGACACTAAGATGGCCAAAGCCACAGAAGAGAGAAAGTCTGATGTTCTGTGGCCTAAGCCGTGCACCTATACTACTCATACATTTATTCATTAAATTTTTAAATGTTATTGTGGGAGCATAACATCGTGCAGCACTCATACGTTTCGCACCGCCGGGCAAGCGACTGCCAACAGTGCCAACTGGCGAGGGGCGAAGCACCGCGCGCACACGCTGCGCGCGAAGGTCAGAGCGATCAACATTTGTCAAGTACTTATTTATCAAGAGAAGCCTTCCTAAGGTAATTTCAGTATATTCTAAAATATTGAAAAAAAAAATTATAATATTTATTTTAAAGCAGAGTGCGCAAACTTAGACGACAAGCCTGTGCGTA
The DNA here is from genome assembly GCA_949316475.1 of Hypomecis punctinalis. NCBI lineage: Eukaryota > Metazoa > Arthropoda > Insecta > Lepidoptera > Geometridae > Hypomecis > Hypomecis punctinalis. The sequence continues at coordinate 16,247,694 of OX438809.1, forward strand.
CACTTACCCCCACCGACCCAATTGAGATGTTGCATAAAAATTTATTTGGTTACTGTGAATAATGTGCAAAACTTAACTGTTTTGCACATTATTCAAAGTCACCAAATAAAATCTTGGTCTCTATGGGCCTTATTATACTAAGCTCCGAGTAGCCCAAAGAGCTACGGAGAGGACTATGCTTAAAGTCTTCCTAGTCGCTGGTCACGTGCAGATTGGATGAATCATACCTATATGCCATCGAATTTCTTCTACGTGCGTATACAGATTGCTTCACAATGTTTTCCTTCAACAAGAAGCCTGTGATGTGAAATTCCGTATATGTACATAAGCTCCAAAGAACTCATTGGTCACTCAGTGGACTGGGATTTGTCCGGGTGTTTCCTCGTGGTCATACTGTGGGTTCTGCTGGTAAATCTTAGAGCTCCTGTATATAGGGTATCAATATTATTCGTTTATTCCCTGTGGCTCTACTGATTGGCACAACTAGTATGTATTCAATATTTTTTTAAATATTTGCCCATAATGGAATTGGGAAAGGAATACACGTGTCTATTAAGAATAGAAGATAGAGCAAATAGATATTGTAAGTAGATGTAATTAATATAATTGACATAGGTAATAAGGAGAAATAAAATACATTTTTTAATTTTCACCCGAGATTTTTAATGAGCTCCTTCAAATATCTTATATCCTTCTTATTGTGGAGTTCCTCCTCGTCTGAGTCTGGGTGCAAGGAGGTGCGCGTCGGAGTATGGGGCCCGGGGAGCGACAAGATAAATGAACGTATCTGAAACAGGATTATTATTATTATTATCTGGCAGAATGTAATCAGAAATGAGGAGATTCTTAGACGAACCAAAGAAAACATAGCCTAATCCTATCGCGTATAAGAAGAATTGGTTTAGCCTAGGCAAAACTAGTTTGTCCCAAAATCGGGTCTGGCCGGTAACACATATATAAATAACATCCAGATACAGAGCAAACATCACAAAAATGCTTGCCCCGGGCCAGCCAGGGTCAGCAATCACTAGGCCAATGAGGTAGGTAACTACTGTTAAAAAGATATAGGATAGGTTTGGGTGGATCTTATCGATAAGGCGCATGGACTCCTGCCTGCATGTTGTAGACGCTTTTCCTCAAAGTTGGCGTCAGCCTTATAGACTGAGTTGCGTCTCTCTAACCTCTATCTATAATCCATATCAAACCATAAAGTTAGCAATAAGTAAATACCTTTTTGTTGACAGAGCGGAGGCTCTGGAGAAGCTTCAATGCAGACCTCTTCTCTGTCGGATGCGATATCTGGTAGAGTCGTATTGATCTGTGAAACTGCAAACATTATGCCATTAACGAAGCCAAGGCTATACTTACAAGGGGTTGTTTTATAATTTAAGCTAGGTATAGAGGGTTACTGGTAACTTACGTATAAACCTCATAAGGGCGACTTACATCAAGACGAGCTACTTTTACTAGAGAACAAAAAATCCCAAAATGGCGATAAAAATCATAATTCATAATCTTTATTTACGTATATGGGTGTTTACAGTGTAATACAGATGTTATGTACATTTATGATCGCCATATTCCACCTTTCGGCGTGCAAATTTGGTTCAATTATTCTAGTTATTTATTTACATTTTACAGTATTAGTAGGTACTTACATTTTATAGTTTCGAAATGGGATCAACCAAAAAACAAACAGAAAACAAAGTAAAACGCAACCACAACTTAAACAATAAAAATAAAACATAAACACTGGATTTCGTAAACATCACAGGTGAGCATAGATTAAACCAGCAAAAGAACGAAATGGATATACAAAATCAGCTGTTGGATACAATTAAACAGCAAGTTTTTGGTTGTGGTGTGGTCTGAAAGCAGAGACGACACAAGGCGTGAGCGACTTGGGTTAACGCCCACGGCCTCGCGCCCTAGGAGCCTCGCACCTCGAAGTACCCCAGTGGAGCCTGTGTTGACCAAAGTTGGGACCAATTCAACCCTAGGGAAATCATTTATTTCGTAACAAAAAAACAAAGTAGGTACTTTACAAACTATATTCAATTATATACTAATAGCTTGAGTAGTTAGTTTATACTAATAGGTATCACCCAAAAATTTGCCACGAAACCGGTCCCAACTCAGCGTTAAATGCTGGTTGTAAACAGCCGCCGGTATTCTGTTTCGCAGGAAAATAAGCTAAGGGCTCGCAAAATGTAAATTGCCCACAGGCAATTTTGGTCTTGCTCCACTATTGTCCGAAAGAATAAGAAAACTCAATCTCACCCGCTCCAATATGCACCAAGTGTCCTTCTGCTGCTGCAGGAAGATGAGAGGCGTGATGGCGGCCGCGTAGTAAGCCACCTCTCTGTCCAGCAGCTCCTTGGCTTCAGCCATGCCGTATACGGTCGCGCGATACTTGTGCAGGAACGCTGTGTTCGCGTGGTCTCTGTCGAAACTGGAAACCATCATGAATTCACATCACATGAATGACATCTTTTTGTTGACCGAATGAGGTATCCGTTATAACTCGACGATTTTGCTTCCTGTCTGTGCGGATGTTGATTCTCAACTACAGGCTACACTTTTCAACGAATCTCGACGAAACTTGGTACAGAGGATCGATATATTAATGGATTTGTTTTATCATAGACGATTTTGAGTGAGGTGATGGTGTTTCCCTCAAAAACTGTCAACTACTTGTGATAACCCATTCAAAATTGTCGTGTCCGCAGGACTTGAGCCTGGAATAGAATGCAATCATAAAAGTCGTATACAACATGTACAATTGTCTCATCGTTCGGGGTCGTTTCAGCCACAGAAAGTAAACTGCTACTATTCATTCTAACTTTTAAAATGTTCAGATTATTGTTGGTATATCAATCATCTTACTATGGCAATATGGCGTAAAACCTCCTAATAACGTCTTTTGGCGAGGGTTGCACGCTGGAGCACCGAATGTCGTCTTCCGCACGTCTCTTCGCGTGTCGGAAGGTCCAGCGGTCTTCTGACAGATCTGGCTCGTATTCCTCGACGGAACAACGTATTACGTGTGACGGGCACTGGAAAATAATACAAAAATTAATCTTGTACTAGCATTCTGCATAGTTTTAGGCAATAACTAACTTGTTGTAATCGTGTCTATGCCTCAAATACTATTTGTTGCCACTCTTGTCTTGGGCAAGTTCCTGCCAAGCATCAATTCCTACTATTCCTAGCTCGCGAAGATGTTTTCCTACTTGATGTTGGCCTTCGGCTCTCCGGCAGACCCAAGTAAGCCATTTTCATGGTATTCTCTCCAAGTGATCCGACAATCCTGGTCCCGTACCAATGAGCTCTTTGGAATTTATGAGCGGACTATCATATCATTGGCTTTTCGGTAAAAGAAAACATCGTGAGAGAACCTGCATTCGTCCGTAGAAGAAATTCGATGGATATGGTCCAAACACCTTTCGTGGGTAGACCTGTTCAGTAGTGGACTGTTAGAAAAGGCTGATGCAGTACAGTGTATTAATTCAATGTACAATGTGCCTTCAATGTACGAAAAACATCGGTGGTGGACTATGTGGCTGTGGTAACACGTTCGTCTGCAAAGACACATAAGTATCCTACCATTACACCAAGCCAAAACAACACATGACAAAATTTCGAACACATCTTCGGTCTTCTTTTCCACTCATGATAATTTTTCAGTTTCGCTCGCTAATTAAATTAATAGGAAAATTTATGAAAAGAAGCAGTGAATTATTACGTTCCTTGGAACCAGGAACATAATACTCGAAAGAAACAAGCAGAACTTTATTTTATTTTGACCACTGACCAAAAATTTGACACTAACTTAATAATATATAATATAGGTATATAAATTGATTTAAGATACTTCTTGTCATTACTCTGAGCCATAGAGTTTAGAGATACACTCTGAGCCTACTACCTATGTATTACATTCTCTTTATATTTTTTTTTCCTCTCACTTGGACCTGACACAACCAAAAATTTAACCATGTGGCTCTTTTTGGAATTCCGTATTCAATGTTATTTCGTCTCATTTGGACTTAACACAAGCAAAAGTTTCACTAGATTATTTTTTATGGAATTCCGTGTCCAAAGAAAGAAGAATCATCTTTCATTTAAAATAATCTAGCTAAACTAAAAGATTGAGTACAACTACTCTAAAAGATGTAATTAAAACAAAATTAAAGCATTTTTTAAACCTTGACAATCTTTTAGGTAAACAATCTTTAATTTCTGGTAACGTTCCATATCCAAACTGGCCCTAGATATTCTTTCCAAAAATTGGCCAGTATTTTGGCCAAATGTACCTACCTACTCTATAATGCTTAACGCACACATTTGTCCCGCAAGAGCTACATTCGGTGGAAACGTCAAACACGTACAGCATTTGACAGAAATAACGGTGATTATGCGCGTTGCATACGATTACACTCGTATAGACTTGATGACTACGGTGCGTTGCGTTTGCCGCTCTTGTAGCGCGGAGAGTTGCGCGGGCAGCCTTCATCTCCACTAAACTATTTTATCTTTATTTTAACTTGTTGACAATAACGCATAGTCTTATATCGCATAGTCTTACATTGAATCCATATTTGGATCTTGCTGACGTTGGATAGTAGGTAAATAATAAACTTGAATGGTAGTAATTTTTAAACCTCTTTCAACAAAACTTTACTAGTGAATACATAAAGACAAACAGAAAGTCAGTCAGACGTACAGTATAGCCGCAATGTTGGAAGAGGTTAAATGCTCTGATAGTTAGAGACTCTTTATTAGATTGTGTTCATATTTCAAATTAGTCTTTTGTTATTTTTCTCATGGCGTGTTGTCTGAATCCTGAAAATATACTATCTATATTTTCTACTTAAATTATTGAATTTTATTTATCTTTGCGACGATAAGATCCACATATAGGCCCAACCTGGATACTGCGCGCTACTGCCAACACGCAGCAGTTACGAGTTTTTGGGTACGGAACTCTAAAAATTACAGACGCAGAGTTTGCTTACATTATCTTTGAATTATAGAGCAAAGAGAAATATATAAGTTACTCTATGAAAGAGAATGAACTACAGAATGTAACATTGTAAATAAATAATTTTACAGAATCTAATAAATTAAATTGACCATTAAAGTAAATGTTCATAATAAAATTATCGTGAACTTGGCAAGGAAAATAACACAATGCATACCGTAATAATGTCTGTACTGCTCTCATTGATGGTGAGTTATTTTCCTGCAGTTACACTCAAATATACAAAACCCGGAGGAAAGTGAAAGTGAAAGTTCCACCACAAGTAAAACTACGTAGGCTTTTTTATGGCCTTCCAATGAAACTGTTTGCAAGCGGCTTAACATCCAACATGTTTTTCTACACAGGCGATATTTTCAAGTAAACGTGATTTTTGTTTGTAACGAAGCTCGGTCGCCCTCTAGTGAATCATTATTATCATGTTATTATCACTCACTAACCCCAACACCTCACTCACTTCAACCGATTGTCTCAAAAAGGGATTCAGTTAGCGCCCCGAAATGAAGCCAAAAGAGGCTGTAGGAGGCAAAAAATACGAGTAGTACAGTCCCACGCAGCACCTAACCCATCGAATATAGGAGAAACCAGAAGGACTCTAGATTTCATTTGAATGAAATGCGCCATGCCAGTACAACACCCTTCACTCCGTTTTAAAAGACAGAGAGAGCGCTCTACAAACTATGTACGAGTACCTACTCTATCTTGGACTTGGCTTGTCATTTCTCCAAGCTCTTGGGTAAGTAATTTTTGTGCCTACACTTTTTGAGCGCGAAAGCCCTGGTTTTTCCATGTTCTATCTCCACGCTGACTATTTTTACCACAGAGTTACTATTAGTTCTATGATTTTTACCATGCAAATCGGTTTAGTCTACAAACTTACTTTCACCAAACGAAAACTAAATGTTGCGTACCCCTGCACTCGCCGCGGTAGCTTCATTGTTTTGCCAAAGATCCGTACTAACTACGGTAAAAGTATGATAACTTTTGACGGTGCGCGCCTTTACAACAATATACTACTTTGGGACCGAGTTGCCTTCGTCCGTGGGTAGGAACCCATTTATTTTATCCCCCACACGTGGTCCTGGGTGGTGCTAACCAGGCAACAACCATTCTGGTGGTAGGCTTTAGCCGTGGCGAGAGACCACCCACCAGACTAAGCCGCGCCGCCAAGCGGCTCTCTTGGGATCGTGTTCCGGCGCGAAGTCTGGTGACGTCAATCGGGAAGTTGGGTCGGAACAGTAGCGTCGTCTGGTGGATGAATACGGTGCACACATTGATTACCGCATCGGACGGCCAGCCGTGGAGGGCAGCGGGATCCGAGGCACGGTTTGTCGCTGGCCGACCGCAGATAGTAGGGGGCCCAAGTAGTGAGCTAGCCACTCATGAAAGGCTGCCCCGCCATCTGTCGAAAAATCCCAGGGATGCGCCATCGTGCCGGTTGGCGACCGGACGAGAGGGCCCGATGGACATCCTTGGGGGGGCTCGGGCGTCCCCGCGGTCTCCAGGCTGGTCTCCCATAGATGTGTGTGGTTTGTGTGTTGTACCACTGAATTCTACTCAGTGTGACGCCTCGTTCCACTGCTGACTTCCTACCTACTTTACTCCGCAAGCATGAGAAACAATAAAAGAAAAAGAACGTTTACACAGCGGCAGCACTCCCTCTCACTCAAAGTGCACCTGTGCAATATTCGGGGCCTGCACTCCAATCTCACGCCTGTCCATCATCATCTTGAGACAGAACGACCCCACCTATTGTTTCTCACGGAGACGCAGATTGCTGGTCCATCCGACGTGTCGTATCTATCCTACCCAGGGTATTCTCTGGAGCATCTTTTCAAACCACGTGCGGGTGTATGCGTTTACGCCCGGGATGACATTTGTTTTCTGCGTCTTCGAAGGTTTGAAGACCCGTCTTTTTCAGTGCTTTGGGCTCTGGCGGACACTGGCATAGAGAAGATTGTCTATGCCTGTGTATACCGATCGCATAGCGGAGACCGGGAGGCAACTAGACTTACTGATTACCTCAGTGAGGTGGCGGATGCTGCTCAGCTCAGCTACCCTTCGGCCCAATTAGTGATCCTGGGGGACTTTAATGGCCATCATAAGGAGTGGCTTCACCCATACCTGGACACAAACCATGCTGGGCTTGAAACGCGCAAGCTAGCTTTGACGCTAGGTCTTACCCAGCTGGTTCATGGCGCCACACGGGTACCTGATGTTGACTCGCATACGGCCTACTGCTTGGACCTTCTGCTAACAACTGATCCAGACCGATATTCAGTGGCGATTTCCTCTCCGTTAGGTACATCTGATCACTGTCTGGTGAAATCCGTATCCGTCTACTCCCCTTCAGACCCCAGTCCAAAAGGGTCACGGCGGGTGTGGCGGTACAAGTTGGCAGATTGGGATGAGATGCGGTGTTTCTTTGCGTCTTATCCTTGGCAGCCTGTGTGCTTCTCTTCTGATGATCCTTCTTCGTGCGCGGATGCCGTGACAGACGTGCTTCGTACCGCCATGGAATACTTCATCCCATTTTCGGACGTGCCTCTGTCCAACAAAGCTCGGCCCTGGTTTGGGCCTGATTGTGGACGCGCCGAAGCGCAAAAGCATCAGGCATACCTGGCTTGGGTCGATGCTCGTAACCGTAAGACGAAGGACATACATCTGAGGAAGAAGACTTACAATAAGGCTGCTAAGTCCTGCAAAAAGGTTATGCGGAGGGCTCGCTTTGAGCATATTAGTCGAATAGGGAACAAGCTTGCTTCTTACCCTGCGGGTAGCAAGGCATTCTGGTCCCTAGCTAAATCAGTCGAAGCGAACTTCTGCCGCCCTTCATTGCCTCCGTTGCTGAAACCCAATGGTTCGCTGGCTCATACCGCGGTAGAGAAGGCAAATTTATTTGCATCTCAATTTGCGGAGTCTTCGCGTCTGGACCCCGGTAGTGCGAGACCTCCAACTTTGCCAAACTGTGGCACCTCAATGAGTGAAATACATATCCGGCAAAAGGAGGTTCTCAAAGTTCTCCGCAGTCTAGATGTGAATAAGGCCAGTGGCCCAGATGGTATTCCAGCTATTGTACTAAGGACTTGTGCGCCTGAGCTGTCGCCTGTGTTGACCCGCCTCTTTCGCCTCTCTCTGAAGACGGGTCAAGTGCCCAAATCTTGGAAGCTTGCTAACGTGCAGCCTGTACCCAAAAAAGGTAGCCGTGCTGACCCTGCCAATTACAGACCGATTTCGATCACGTCCATACTTTGCAAGAGTATGGAACGTGTTCTTAACAACAGGCTCCTGGCCTACCTGGAAGCAAATGACCTACTCAGTGACCGCCAGTACGGCTTTCGCCGAAACCGGTCTACTGGGGACCTTCTGGCGTACGCCACACACATTTGGAGTGAGGTCATTGAGAAGCACGGGGAGGCGCTGGCTGTCTCCTTGGACATCTCGAAAGCTTTTGATAGGGTCTGGCACGAGAGCCTTATTGGCAAGCTTCCATCTTACGGTCTGCCTGCTGATTTCTGCACATGGATATCAGATTTCTTGAGGAATCGGTCGATACGAGTTGTCGTTGATGGCTGCTCGTCAGACCAAATGGCTATCAATGCCGGTGTTCCTCAGGGGTCTGTGCTCTCTGCGACACTCTTCCTACTGCATATTAACGACTTGCTAAAGCCTGGTATTTTTGGGTACGCAGACGACAGTACAGTCATGGAGAGCTACACATCCGAAGCAAGAACGAGCGGGGCACAGATCGAGTCACTCAGAGAGGCTATGGTCGAACGGCTCAACTTGAGTCTGGAGGCGGTATCTGACTGGGGTGATGCTAACCTGGTCAAGTTTAATGCCACGAAAACTCAAAGCTGTTTGTTTTCGGCCAAAAAGAGGCCCTTCCAACTGTCTCCTGCTTTCCGTGGTGTATCCGTTCCGGTAACTAACAGTCTGGAACTATTAGGCGTTACGCTATCATCGACTCTCAACTTTGGGTCTTATATAGAGTCAAAAGCCCAATTAGCCTCAAAAAAACTTGGTGTTCTCTCTAAGGTGAGACGGTATTTCACACCTGAGCAACTGCTTAGTCTTTATAAAGCGCAAGTCAGGTCTTGCATGGAATACTGCTCCCACCTTTGGGATGGCTCTGCCAAATACCAGTTAGAGGCTTTGGAGTCCATTGAAAGGCGAGCCAGGAGGCTGATAGGCAACGAAACCTTGACTGAGTCGAAGCTGCAAAGTCTTGAGCATCGACGTAGGGTGGCGTGTCTGTCTGCCTACTATCGGATACACTTCGGTGAGTGCGCCCAGGAGTTGCACGATCTAGTCCCACCTGCCCCTTTCTTCTATCGTACGGCTAGACAGACGCGACCAAAGCGCCACCCTTTTATGGTGGACATCCCACGCGTTAGAACAAAGCGTTTTGAGTCCACATTCCTCATACGAACTGCCAGAATGTGGAACGCTTTGCCTAAGTCTGTCTTTCCGTTAAAGTACAATGTAGGTGTCTTCAAATCTCGAGTAAATAGGTATCTTCTAGGTAAGCGTGCTACATCGTAGACCGCATATCTGCTTTACATCAGGCAGTGTGTAGTCAAACGCAAACCTATTTGAAATAAAAAAAAAAAAAAAAAAAAAAAAAATATACCCACTGATAAAAAAACAGTACTTCGTTTAACGTATTTAAAAAGAAATATGCCGAGTACATTATTGCCGACTATTCATAGTTTTAACTTATAAGTAAAATCTGTCATATAATATGTTATCGGGTATATATGTATTTTTTTCTTTTCCACTTGTTTTTATATTGTAGTCGATGGGCATACATGAGTGAAGTATTTTAAAATATGTTACCTACATTATTTTGTATTATTTAAAAATTGTTTTCTCAGCGACGACGAACTGTTATTTATAATTACATATATTTAGTTGTGGTCTCATGGAAGTGATGTAATATCTGTATTAAGAATAAATATCTTTAAACCTAACTTAGGTACCTAATCTGTGTAGATGCTATTTTCTTAAAAAACGCGATTTTTATCATTTTAGTTTGGAACAAAGCTCCATTGCCCTCCTGTGAATCATTATCACTCACTAACCCCAACACCTCACTCAATTCCACCGTTTGTCTCAAAAAGGAATTCACTTAGCGCCCCGAAACGAAGCCAAAAGAGGTCTAAGGAGGCCAAAATTTAAACGAGTAATAAAGTCCCGCACCTAACACCCTATTCCACGCTGATGGGCTATTAACCATTTTTACGATGCAAATTTGTTTAGTCCAAACACTTAACCTTTGGCTGCTTACGTTCTACGTAAGTTGGCTACTTGACATACGTCGCTTAGGGTGGCACATTGCCAAAAAGCTTTATCTTTTAGTGCGCATGACAAATTACTTAAAACTAGTGTAAAGTTAAACGCCTTTAACCGACTTCAATAAAGGAGGAGGTTATCTCAATTCGACTGTATGCTTTTTTTATGTATATTACACGATCATTTCCCCAATCGATTTTGATGATTCCTTTTAAGTTTTGTTGGTATATAATACTTAGATCATATACATACGTCAGAGCTTTTTTCAGTATTTCAAAATTTAACAATAATTTAAAAATGCTATACCTAGGTACGAAGGTATTCGAGCGAATAACTATTCGAATTTCGTACGCAGATAAAAATGGTTGTGACATTTTTGGCGAAAAATATTTTTTACGTCGTTATGATACGTCGTTACTTAGCACGCTTTAGTTGATATCTTTCAGAGCGCGTTAAAATTTAAAACTAGTTAAAAGTTTACCGTTTTACCACAAAAGTTTTACGCACGCTTTAGGCAATGTTTAACAGTACAAATTGCACGGTTAAATACACGTATAATTATCACGCTAATTATACGCCGTCACGACTTTTTAAGTCGGGAAAATGAATGGATTCTGTCAAAAGCCGAGCTGGATTTAGGCTCCTGGATAATTTTTACAAGAATCTGAAAATCGAACGGAAATTTTTTAAACGTTTACCGTCTTACCACAAATGATTTAAACACGGTTTAACCGTGCAATTTGTACTGTTAAACATTGCCTAAAGCGTGCGTAAAACTTTAGTGGTGAAACCTAGTTTTGAATTTTAACGCGCTCTTTTATTAACAATAGAAATTGTACGGTTAAACCGTGTTTAAATCATTTGTGGTAAGACAGTAAACATTTAAAAAAAATCCGTTCGATTTTCAGATTCTAGTAAAAAAATATCCAGGTTCCTAAAGCCAGCTCGGCTTTTGACAGAATCCTTTCATTTTTCCGACTTAAAAAACGTGACGGCGTATAATTAGCACGCTAATAGACACAAGTGGAGAAGTAGCATTAGGATATAATTTAGAAAATATTAAGAGCTCATTATTACGAACACAGTTTAAGCAATACCTACATTATTCCTTTTCTTCTTATTCTGCCTTTTATATCAAAGAAAAATAAGAGGGCCAAGCAGCGCGCGACGTTACCAAAGTAGGCTACTTCCGCTGAACCGCAAATATAATTTTGATGTCATTTTCCGAAAGGTAATTTAGGCAAAGTGGCTATACATACCCACTTCTGAAGATACCGCACCTCGGATGTAAAGCTTTACGGTATCTACCGCCATCTTATAAAGTTTGATGTTATCTTTGCTATATATTAGGAGATATTGTGAGCATTGAAACTTTATGGATTTTTAGGGTCCTATCGGCATAAAATTTTGATTAATTTAAGGGCTTACCTGAAAACCAACGCTAGGTGTTTGGTAATACTCAGTACTCATACTGAGATGATCCTTTTTTTTGTCATATCTGTATTGGCTACTTTGATTGGCTATTTTTTTTAAAACTATTTAATGTGTGTGTAATGTGATTTTTTTATGTATCACTAAAATAATGTAGATATACCTATGCTAGAACCGTGATGGTCTAGTCACTAGACTCTAGAGGGAAAAATCTCGCGTCACAGTTGTGAGGCCGTTGGCGCGACGTGGGTTCTAATGCCTGGAAGTTATTGATTTTAGATTTTTAAAAGTTCTTTATTAGTCAGTAATATATTTACAGAGAACGTACAAACTAGAAACAGTCTAAAAGTGATTGCTATTAGCTATAATCACCGCTAAGCCAAGCAAGCCAGCCCATGTTGTACCCACTTCAAATCTGTTGAAAACTCGGTTCTTGAAGTTGTTGACTCTTACGTCTACCTAGGATAAATAGTAGTAATAGTGCAGTTAGGTAGTTCCGACTTCAAGAAAGAGACCAATCGCCGAATCCAACTCGGCTGGGCAGTGTCCGGAAAATTGGTTAAGGTCTTCTCGTCCGACATACCTCAGTGCCTCAAGTCGAAAGTGTTCAACCAGTGTGTGTTGCCAGTGATGACTTACGGCACTGAAACTTGGTCTCTGACTATGGGCCTTATTAATAAGCTCGAAGTAACACAACGAGCTATGGAAAGGGCTATGCTCGGAGTCTCTCTGCGAAATCGAATCAGAAATGAGAAGATCCGTAGAAGAACCAAAGTTACCGATATAGCCCAGTGGATTGGCAAGTTGAAATGGCAGTGGCTAGGGCACATAGCGTGGAGGACTGATGACCGATGTGGTCAAAAAGTTCTCGAGTGGAGACCACGTACCGGCAAGCGCAACGTTAGACGTCCACTCACAAGGTGGACGAATGGCCTCATTAAGACCGCAGGATCGCGCTGGATGCAAGCCGCTTCCAACCGGTCTTATTGGAGATCCATAAGGGATGCCTATGTAGAGCAGTGGACGTCGTTTGGCTGATGGATGGATTTAGCAATAAGGCCGCCAATAGTTGCACTAGTTTTAAGTATTCTTTCTTCTCTCGTAGGTATAATTATTTCCTACTGTATTGCTGTGAACAATTAAGATTTGACCTATATCTATCTAACAATGAGTTCTTCGAAATGTATTCAAGATATTTTTCGTAGAGATATTTTATGTTGATGATATAATATTTCATATTTCCATTGCCATCATTGAAAAAGGACTTGCGAGAATCCAAGCTGTAGAATAGCTCTGTAAAGTTTACTCGTACTTACCTTAACCGTGCCGTTGTGTTCTGCAATAAATCATGGATAAGATTGCGAACTCGAAACGTTGTTTATATATAGCATAGTTAATATTACCTATCAGGCACTAACAGCAATTATATGTTTGTTTCAATCTCTGTATCCTAATTAAAGAGAAGCTTAGCATCAAAGTCATTAGTCGTAGTGGTCTAGAAAAGTGAAACCCGCCGGTCGTGGGTTCAATTCCTGCCCCTGACCGCCTAAGCAATAGCAATCGTAATAGCAATCGTTTATGACTTCATTTTAGTCATTTGGCACCGCCTATGTGACGTTAGCCATCAATTGCTTTGCGCGGATTGCGAAAGCAATCGTTGAATGAACAACTTTGATGGCTAACGTCACATAGGCGGTGCCAAATGACTAAAATGAAGTCATAAACGATTGCTATTGCTTAGGCGGTCGGGGGGCTGGTCCCGTACCAATGAGTTCTTTGGAATTTATGTACGGAATTTCACACCACTGGCTTTTTGGTGAAGGAAAACATCGTGAGGCAACCTGCATACGTCCGTAGAAGAAATTCGATGGCTTATGTGAATCCACCAACCCGCACTGGGCCAGCGTGGTGGATTTGGCCCAATTACCCTTTGTGGGCAGGCCTACGTCATGCAGTGGACTATTAAAAACACTGGTACAGTACAGTACAGTTAGCATCAAAAGTTACTCAGATTTCAACTGGCTGCAAAAGAATACCTACTTTTCCTTTTCCCTAATTCGCGTTTGTCAAATAACTTTTAAATTTTATTCCGCCATCTCCGCGAAATGTTTAACTTTTTGCGTAACGCTGAATTTTCATAAACTCATTTATAGAAATACGGACACTCGACTCAAAGAAAAAAAGTCCGAATTGAAAAAGTTTCCCAGATATCTAATTCGAGTTTGAAACGACTTCTGCTTCTTTGTTTGATGCTTATTCCTTATTTACATACTTTGTATCTTGAATTTGGTAATTAATTTCGGACTTCAAAGAATTTGGGCCAATTTAAGTGGCCGGGGGACCTTGTAGTGTTTGAGCGCTTTGAAGGTGCAAGTACTTTTGCTTTAATTTTGCTCATACTGAGATGATCCTTTTTTGTCATATCTGTATTGGCTACTTTGTTTGATTGGCTATTTTTTTGCATTATTTAATGTGTGTGTTATGTGGTTTTTTTTTTATATTTCACTAAAATAATGTAGATATACCTATGCTAGAACCGTGAAGGTCTAGTCACTAGACTCTAGTGGGTAAACGCTCGCGTCACAGTTGTGAGGCCGTTGGCGCGGCGTGGGTTCAAATGCCGGTCCCGAAAAATGCCTGGAAGTTATTGATTTTAGATTTTTAAAAGTTCTTTATTAGTCAGAAATATATTTATAGAGAACGTACAAACTAGAAACAGTCTAAAAGTGATTGCTATTTGCTATAATCACCGCTAAGCCAAGCAAGCCAGCCCATGTTGTACCCACTTCAAAATCTGTTGAAAACTCGGATCTCTCGGGACTCTTACGTCTACCTAGGATCAATAGTAGTAATAGTGCAGTTAGATAGGTCCGACTTCAAGAAAGAGACCAATCGTCGAATCCAACTCGACTGAGCAGCGTCCGGAAAATTGGTTAAGGTCTTCTCGTCCGACATACCTCAGTGCCTCAAGTCGAAAGTGTTCAACCAGTGTGTGTCCCCAGTGATGACTTATGGCACTGAAACTTGGTCTTGGTCTCTGACTATGGGCCTTATTAATAAACTCCAAGTAACACAACGATCTATGGAGAGGGCTATGCTGCATTAATTTAATTTTATAATCAAGTTTTAATTTTAATTATAATTATGGATCCTATGTGTCTGACAATAAAATATTTTTGATTTGATTTGATTTTGATTTGATATGCTCGGAGTCTCTCTGCGGGATCGAATCAGGAATGAGAAGATCCGTAGAAGAACCAAAGTTACCGATATAGCCCAGTGGATTGGCAAGTTGAAATGGCAGTGGCTAGGGCACATAGCGTGGAGGACTGATGACCGATGTGGTCAAAAAGTTCTCGAGTGGAGACCACGTACCGGCAAGCGCAACGTTAGACGTCCACCCACAAGGTGGACGAATGGCCTCATTAAGACCGCAGGATCGCGCTGGATGCAAGCCGCTTCCAACCGGTCTTATTGGAGATCCATAAGGGATGCCTATGTAGAGCAGTGGACGTCCTTTGGCTGATGGATGGATTTAGCAATAAGGCCGCCAATAGTTGCACTAGTTTTAAGTATTCTTTCTTCTTCTGTAAAGTTTACTCGTACCTTAACCGTGCCGTTGTGTTCTGCAATAAATCATGGATAAGATTGCGAACTCGAAACGTTGTTTATATATAGCATAGTTAATATTACCTATCAGGCACTAACAGCAATTATATGTTTGTTTCAATCTCTGTATCCTAATTAAAGAGAAGCTTAGCATCAAAGTCATTAGTCGTAGTGGTCTAGAAAAGTGAAACCCGCCGGTCGTGGGTTCAATTCCTGCCCCTGACCGCCTAAGCAATAGCAATCGTAATAGCAATCGTTTATGACTTCATTTAAGCCATTTGGCACCGCCTATGTGACGTTAGCCATCAATTGCTTTGCGCGGATTGCGAAAGCAATCGTTGAATTAACAACTTTGATGGCTAACGTCACATAGGCGGTGCCAAATGACTAAAATGAAGTCATAAACGATTGCTATTGCTTAGGCGGTCGGGGGGCTGGTCCCGTACCAATGAGTTCTTTGGAATTTATGTACGGAATTTCACACCACTGGCTTTTTGGTGAAGGAAAACATCGTGAGGCAACCTGCATACGTCCGTAGAAGAAATTCGATGGCGTATGTGAATCCACCAAACTGCACTGGACCAGCGTGGTGGATTTGGCCTAATCTCCCTTCGTGGACAGGCCTACGTCCTGCAGTGGACTATTAAAAAGGCTGGTACAGTACAGTACAGTTAGCATCAGAAGTTACTCAGTTATTTCAACTGGCTGCAAAAGAATACCTACTTTTCCTTTTCCCTAATTCGCGTTTGTCAAATAACTTTTAAATTTTATTCCGCCATCTCCGCGAAATGTTTAACTTTTTGCGTAACGCTGAATTTCCATAAACTCATTTATAGAAATACGGACACTCGACTCAAAGAAAAAAAAGTCCGAATTGAAAAAGTTTCCCAGATATCTAATTCGAGTTTGAAACGACTTCTGCTTCTTTGTTTGATGCTTATTCCTTATTTACATACTTTGTATCTTGAATTTGGTAATTAATTTCGGACTTCAAAGAATTTGGGCCAATTTAAGTGGCCGGGGGACCTTGTAGTGTTTGAGCGCTTTGAAGGTGCAAGTACTTTTGCTTTAATTTTGCTGAGTAACGCCAAAGAAGATATAATAATACTACGTATAGAACGGCCACTCGTTACCCCCCACCCGTTTGAGTCCTCCTCACTTCCACCCCGCGTCAGGACTCGTCAAATTCACTCTGCGCGCGGGTTGCACAGGCCGGTGATTTCGACTACAAAAAATACAGACTTACAATGGGGAAGACGTGTGCTGTTTATGGCTTTTCTACAACAATTCGCAACAAGATATCATTTCATTATTTCCCTAAAGATAAAATAAGGTACCTTATTTACTTTTAGTAGGTAGATAATATTGTTATAAAAATTATGTCATTCAAATTTAGTTCCTTTCTCTTGATAATTTGTTTCAAATAAAATAAATCGTTTACTTTTAGTTACAGTGCTGTCAAATTATTATGAATTCATTAAACTTTATAAGCACTAGAATCATATTCATTTTTGTAAATTTATTTCGCATCTAGCTCACTTCCGCATGAAAGTATGGCGGATCGGTCGTAAAGTACGCCAAGATAATTCTGCGCGCGGCCAAAATTGGGAACTAATTCAATGCTGATAGAGAATTCGTAATGCTACCAACATAACGTACATAGCGCCGCTACTCGCGCGCATAATCTCTCGTTCGCTCGTCGTGCTGATCACAGATAGAGTTGCCATGGGCGTGAAAATACTAGTTCGTCGCCTCAGTCTTTGTTTGGCCTAACGACCAAGCACCAAATTTTTCAGAAGACGTTATTTTTAGTTTAAAAATCAGATAATCAAGAAATCATATAACAATTTAGCGATATAGGAACAAAATAGTAAGTATTTATGAAATGTCAAAGTTGCATTTTAATAAAACAAGTTCAAATGTGTTATTTATGGGTTGTTTGTGGAGATAGGCCAAATCTATTCCGAAAAAATTTTGAGACAGGGATATTGGCACAAACACATGTTGATAGGGCTCGAACGTGTAGAGAGATTTTAGTTCTTGAGTGCTCAAGTGACCATCGTGACTCGCATACAGCGTGTTCAATATTTTATCAGTGAATTTAAATAACTTGGATCTGTAGAAAATGAGGTAGGTAGGTATTTAAGTAATTTTACAAGTCGTGAAATAATGGGTGTAAATTTTTTGTAGTTATATTTTATTTAATACATTATTAACTGACTGCAAAATATTCTACTGTCTTCTTTGTGATTTGTAAAGTAGGTACTCTCATAATTATTTCAACAGCGGAGATGATGATGATGATAATCATAAATTGTTTTTTGTGTAAACTATTAATCGCGTTCATTGATCCCAAACTGTAAATAAAATCATTTGAGGTACTTATTTAAACCTGTATAATTATGATAATAAAATCATTACCTATTATAAAAGCCTGCACACAAATAAATCTATATTCCATTTTATGGTGTAAAAACTAACTACAATAAAATCAGCCAAGTGTGAATTGGACTAACGTACGATGGGTTCCGTACCGTAAATAAAATCATAATATATATTACATACTTTAATAACTTATTTTTGAATTGAATAGGTTAACAATAAAATCTGTGAATATCATGTTACGTCACCTTTATATGCCATGTACATGTATATGGGGATATGCCTGCTTTCATCCAAAAATATTGAAATCCCTTTATAAAGATTGATTTAAACAACATGTAACTTTTTTTTTCATTTATACTAGTTTTATTAAATAATGTCAGAAATAATATAAAATTATGTTGTACATGTAACTTATATGTTGTATTTAGTAAATTATTATTTTTTTACCCATTACACAGGTAACATAAAATAAACAACAATTTTGTAAAATGAGTAGGATAGGTTACAAAATAAAAACAAAAGCTTTGTGCTGTAAAATTAATCGATTAAAGTAGTGTTACTAATCAATTTAAATTTAAATATTTGCTAATTGTGAAGCCGTGATGGTCAAGAGGTAGTGACACCCGCCTTACAATCGTGAGGTCGTGGGTTCAAATCCCCGGTCCCGTACCAATGAGTTCTTTGGAATTTATGTACGGAATTTCACACCACTGGCTTTTCGGTGAAGGAAAACATCGTGAGGAAACCTGCATAAGTCCGTAGAAGAAATTCGATGGCGTATGCGAATCCACCAACCCGCACTGGGCCAGCGTGGTGGATATAGCCCAATCACCCTTCGTGGGTAGGCCTAAGTCCTGCAGTGGACTGTTAAAAAAAAGGCTGATACAGTACAGTACAGTACAAAAAATATAAAAAACTCGTTTTGTTTTAAATAAAAAAATATTACTGCCGATATTACATCATCCTATATGTTGTGAGAATTTGATCAGATTATAGAAATATAGTAAAATAAAATTATATGTATGCCTTGCCTTTCTAAATTCAGTTTAACTTGATAACTACCGTGCTTTCTTATCGTCACAGTCATTGATATTAGATTTTTTTTAAATATAAATACACCAAGACAATGAAATTTGCTACAGAAACACACACGCGCGGTAAGTTTTTACACAAATTGAACTTCATAAAAAAAGGTTGGGGTGGCGTCATGGAGTGCGACCTTCGCTGTGATTGGTAGATCGGAGGAGTTGTGGCGAACAAAGACTGAATTTGAGTTTTCAATACGGATGTTGGCGCCAGCTACTTATATTGGCTAAACAAAGACTCAAAATTGATTTCGATTTGGAGATAGAATGTTTTAATTTTACAAATTGTGCAATTTCTATCAAAAAATTTAAAAAATTGATTACACCATTAGAAGTGTAATTTTTTTATCTCTATTATAATATCAAAAAGTCATTTTTGATAAAAGTGGTCGATAGCCCATTCAAAGACTGAGGCGACGAGTTATCATCGTAACGCAATTGTTACAGAATATCGGTATCGATATGCAATGTATTGTTTCGCGTTAACACATACATACCTATAATATTATAGTAGATAAGTGCTAATTTGTATTTGTATATTTTCTGTAAATAAACGAACATGTATATAACATTGAGTTAATATGTACAGTCCTATAATTTGTAGTTATTTTTTCTACATAAATACTAATACTAAATATTTTTTCATACATAAAGAATTAGATTTTGTTAATCTCACAATAAATGACAAAGATAAACCTTGTCAAAGTTCGGGAGTAGGGAGTTATACTTTTCTTTTTTATTTTTGCTTTTCGCGGAGATGATTTACATAAGACAAAATGTTTGGAACGTGCGTTGTACGGGCCCACGTCCGCGTCCTGAGCCCGCCCTGTCCTTAATCATACCTCAACGAGCTATATCATTAACAATTTTTAAATCATTGTTTTGAATAAATATTTAGTGCTACTTAATTGACATCAGAAAAAAATCGTGTCAAATATTATTTAATAATTATCTATCTAACGGACTAATTATATTTTTTTGTCATCAAGCCAATTATACCTTTTACAAAAAAATCCTCTAGACATTCTCAAAAAATCTTTTTACTAAGACTTTTCCCAAAATATCAATATTTATTGAAAAAAACGACCTCTGCAAATATGCCTAAAATTCTGATATTATATTCTAAAAAGTCGACAGAGACACCGAAAAAATACCGTTTAAAATTCTGGATTCTCATCACACTGGCACAAGACATGTACTGTACGTAGTATTATTATATCTTCTTTGATACATGTTAAGCTACTAAGAATATTGTGATAAACTTTTAGAACCTCCTTTTTTGCGTCAAGGGTTAAAAATATTTTTTTGCAATTATTCGGAAACATTGCCAGAAACAGTTATAAAAACCAGCAACGATCCCGCAACCGCTATTTAACCAGTGAGGGGCCATTTATATATTTAATCACTAGCGTAGGTGTATGAAATATGAAATTAGGGACTTCCCTCAGTTGGCCATCGGTCGGTGCGTTTAGCGCGTGATTTACTTAATCGTTAATTAGGTACTAGGTTTATCTTTTGTTTAAATTGGGATGATTTTATAAATATACATAATCGTGTGTGTGCGTGTTCATATTACTGGATACTTCAACAAAATGTGAGAAAATTAAGGGAATTTCGTAACAGTGCCGCGTTTTGGTTATGTTCTACGTAGGTAAATGAGTGATTTCATCGAAATAAGTGTATGTACGATTGTATGTGAAACCTGCAGCGGCTAGTACATCGTATCAGTACTCACAAAACTTTTTGGTAAGTCAGAATTACAATTCATACGGTCGACATGGGTCGTTGACAACCATAGGCGTTCTACACACAAATACCCGTGTAGCGTTCGTGCGTATGTGTAGTGTCTGTGAGTAAAATGTACTGTTGTGTGCGTAAGACAGCAGATTTTGTATGAAGAATCGCGGAGTGTCCGGTCTGTGGTAACGCGTAGATGTCTGGAACTGTGGATTTTGTTTCAGTGGTGGAAATTGTGATGGTATTTTTGACCAATTTATGTATAACCACGCATAACTTTTTACATAGTGGTCCGATTTCGATAATTATTTTTTTATTTGAAAGAGTATACTTCGAATTTGGTTTCGTTTAAATGTTATCGAAATCGGCTGAGCCATTTATGATAAATCACCAATAATGTGGAAAATGCTACATCGAACCGTGCGAAATATTCGCGAATTCTGTACACGACTGAAGTCGGTCATGCTGTTTTTTGCGAAAAATAATTATTATCTAGAGTAGGTTGGTATTTCATGGACAATATTTCAGCCTCTATCAATCTACTGCCACTCGTCCTTTGATATGGTAGTTGGTCTTGCCGCTTCTCGTCCATCAATCTCATCCATCGATCTGTCAATCATGGCAACGGAAGATCAGATGATGATGACGATAAGAACTTTCTTATTGCTATTCGGTGTACTGTACTAGCCTTTTTTTTAATAGTCCACTGCAGGACGTAGGCTTACCCACGAACGGCGATTGGGCCATATCTACCACGCTGGCCCAGTGCGCGGTGCATGGTGGATTCACATATGCCATCGAATTTCTTCTACGGACGTATGAAAGTTGCCTCTATATATTTTCCTTTACCGAAAAGCCAGTGGTGTGAAATTCCGTATATAAATTCCAAGGAATTCATTGGTACGGGACCGGGATTTGAACCCACGACCTCACGATTGTAAGGCGAGTGTCATTACCACTAGAACACCATGGCAATCTATTCTATTCGGTGTGTGGACGACGAATTCCAATGACGTCCCGCATAGGGTGTTTTGTGGATCTCCCCTTTTTCCCATTTTTCTAACAAGCCAGCCAGTTTCTTAAAAAAATTCAGCGTGGCTCTGAGCCGTTGGCACTATTGCGCCGGTGGCTATGGATGGCAAAGGTATGAGTTAGCATTGTGGATGGTAATGCTGATTTCAGCATGCTAGCGCGTTAGAACCCTACCTCAATAACGTGTTGAGGTAGGGTTCTAACGCTACCGGACCATAGAATCTGATATCGCCGACTACAGCGTTGACTTCTGACTGGCTGGCAACCGCGGATATGATGATGACTATATTTTTATTCCGTGTGAGGACGATATGTCTTGCAATGACATCCCGCATGGAGTGTTCTATGCATTTCCCCCTCGAGCGTACACCCCAGCCATTCCAGCTCCTTAAAATATCGGGACGTGACTCTGGGCCGCTCACAACTGCTCTAGTGGCTTGGATGATAAGCTGCTTACCCGGTACTAAACCGAAAGATGGTAATTAATGAACAACATTTACTTTGTAGCCAACCCAACTCGAGAACAACAACTGTTCCATACCAAATTGCAACTCGAAATCGACAAATTGTATAAAACAGCTCTTTTTTCTCAAATTAGGGTTGGCACCATAGTAATAGTTGTTCATAATGAATCACCGAGTTATATAGAGAGGCTATGGTTGAACGGCTCAACTTGAGTCTGCGGGCGGTATCCGACTGGGGTGATGCTAACCTGGTTTAGTTTAATGCCACAAAGACTCAGGGCTGTCTGTTTTCGGCCAAAAAGAGACCATTTCAATTGTCTCCCGCTTTCCGTGGTGTCTCCGTTCCGGTAACTGACAGCTTGGAATTATTAGGCGTTTCACTCTCATCTTCTCTTAACTTTGGCTCTTACATAGAGTCCAAAGCCCTATTAGCCTCCAAAAAACTTGGTGTTCTCTCTAAGGTGAGACGGTATTTCACACATGAGCAACTGCTTAGTCTTTATAAAGCACAAGTCAGGTCTTGCATGGAATACTGCTCTCACCTTTGGGATGGCTCTGCCAAATATCAACTGGAGGCTCTGGAGTCGATTGAGAGACGAGCCAGGAGGCTGATTGACAACGACACCTTGACTAAGACGCAGCTGCAAAGTCTTGAGCATCGTCGCAAGGTAGCGTGTTTGTCGGTCTTTTACCGGATACACTTCGGAGAGTGCGCCCAGGAGTTGCACAATCTGGTCCCCCCTGCCCCTTTCTTCTATCGTACGGCTAGACGGACGCGACCAAAGCGCCACCCTTTTATGGTGGACATTCCGCGCGTTGGCTCTCAAACTCTCTTTTGGCTTAGTATATGGCAAGCAGATAACCCTGTATGAGGTAACGGTGATGATGATTACAGCACGTCAGCGCGTTAGAAGACATCTACTACCCCAAGAACGTGTCCCGCTACCGGACCACAGTGTCTGGCATTGCCGAGTACAGATCAGCGTTGACTCTGGACTGGCTGGCGGCTGAGGACACAAGACAACGAGAACTGGCTCTGGCTTTCGAGACTGAAGCTGCACCTGCTATGCAGGCAAGAAGCTTAAATAAGATTGTATGGGCCGGTTGGGTAGCCCTGGTGTCAGAGTGTTAAGGCCGTCTGAAGGCCTCTGACATGACAAAACGGTCAAAGCAACCGAGGCCTACAATTTAACGTGTCATCCGAATAACGGTAGCGCTCAGTTGTAAATGCCACCCACGGTCAGCTATCCGAAGACTGACCGTGCCGAATGTTGCTTAGCTCCGGTGATCGCTATTCGCTGACTTAGTCAGCGATAGCATAGGTAGACCTGAAATTAAAAAAATATCTGCTGTCGTAAGCTAACATAGTTACAGTCTATTGACTGCCTCGGTGGCTCAGTGGTAAGTGACTCTGAATACGGGATCAAGGAGCCGTGGGTTCGATATCCACCCAGGGCAAATGTTTATGTGATGACTATGTTCATCGTTTGCTCTGTGTCTGGGGGTTATTTAGGTTAGGTTAGGTTTAGGTTAGACCGTGTGTAAGATGTCCCCTAATATTTATTTAACAACTGATTTTTTCGCTATTTCAAAGTGGGTCCCATGGTAAAAGTTCGTGCAACGATAATTGTAGGTACTCATCGTGTTATATTATTCTAAAATACTCGTAGATATTATTATTATATACTACGGGACTAATCGCGCACTAAAATTACGAGATAAATAAATACCTCCTCATCCCTACGGTCCCACGATTAGTCCCGTAGTATGTAATAATAATGTGTTCAAATCGCGAAAGTTTAAAATCAACACTCGTAGACTTTGATTATTTACTTGATAATCTAAGACTAGTAGATATGTCCGTCGTCTAGAGATACGTCGGATATTAAATAAGGAGACTAAAATGCTTTTTATTCTTCCATAGGTGATAGCCTCAGAATGTATCAGCTACCCGAGGCCTGCTTCTGGAAAAGTAGCCAGACTTATGCTGGAACTGTTGAAGTAAGCATATTCGTATTCATCATGATTTCTAAGACCCGAGTTCACCAACGCCTTGTGATTGGGTGATTCTTCGAGTAAGTCGTTCTTTGGTGATTTTCGTGGCAATTTTCAAATTCATTTTTTTTTTCAATTTCTTGCCAGAATCTAAAAAGATATGTAAAATTAATATGTTTTATAGAAGAGGCACCTCAAAGAGCCATATACTTACAGAGATAATCGGGGTTAAAAAATGGAGGCCACGCAAATCATAAAACACCCCACGAAAATGATAATTTTAATTTGACTTTCTCAGATGAGTTACTTACTGTTCCTTCACATTGAAAAAAAGTTATTATGTTATGATAAAGTAAAAAATTGGTAAGTTACTAATGCAGAAAACGTTTTTAGTAGTATCAGACCAACATTATTTATTATTTGTCAAAGAAATTACAAAAATACACAAATTAAAAAAAGATTAAAAAAAATAACAAAAATATAGGTAGGTTACTAAGGCAGACACCGTTTTTAGTAGAATCAGTCCAACATTATTTATTACTAGCTGACCCGGCGAACTTCGTTTCCCGCAATATCTTTATAAATTATAGCCTATATGTTATTCTGACGTATAAGCTAGATAATCAAAGTTTCATCTCTGTATTGTACAGAAAGATAATTGGATACAAAGTAAAGAGCATCAACTTGTGGCGCTTTATCTTCCAAAAATTTTGGGATAGGCTGAAGATGCTCCCATATTGCAAGTGCATCATGTCGCAGTGATTTGCTTACTGTGCAAAAAGGTGTCGTTATCATTTTGCCATCTTTTTTGTAGTATAAAACTACAGTGTGCAGAGTCAGCTATTTTTACTTCCTCTAAAGTGAACGGCTTGGATTTCTCTTGAATATTTTGCATTATGATTCTCGCTAAAGTTGCAATGGATTATGCATTCGTCTTGTTTCAGATTGTATTTTATTTGTTTGATGTGTCTGTGCTGTGATATTATATTTGAAACGTGATTTATGTAGGGAATCAGCTGCTTATCAAATTCTTTTATTAATGCTTTTGGAGAAGCAATTAATTTTTGGTTTGTAACAGTACGAGTTAGACCTACGTTGGAACAACAACAACCTGTTTGATGCATTTTCACACCAAAGCATATGGGAAACTCTGGAAGCTCAAAATGTGGAAATTCAGTACATAGATGTATTAAAACAAATATACGGAAAGAGCACCGGTAGAGTTAAGCTCGAAACCATTGGCCCAAGTTTCCCTGTTGGTAGAGGTGTAAGACAACGTGACCCGCTCTCTTCGAGAATTTTTCTGTCTATATTAGAATCTATTAGACTGGAAAAAACAAGGATTGTATATTCAAGGCAAATATTTCAATCACTTAAGATTTGCTCATGATTTAGTGTTGCTATCAGAGTCAAGTAACTAACTACATTATATGATTGAAACATGATGCTAGCATGAAAGTAGGCCTACAAATGAATATTTCGAAGACAAAGGTTATGTCAAATCACTCCAAGTCAAGCATAATTGTTGGAAATCATAGTCATAGTCATAGTCATATTTATTGGTAAAAAAATTTTACTATTCAACCTGCAGTTTTGGTCTGGATTCCCGTGCAGCCATGACGCGGCGTACCACCTCGCGGGTAAGTGCAGTCGTTGAGCGTCCCTCTCTGTAAGCGTATTGCCTATCCGATAGTGCGCGCGTTTCAGACAAGAAATCTATTAGTCTAGAACTGAGGCCATTCTCGAAAATTTTCGCGACTGCAGGAATAATAGATACCGGTCTATAGCTATCGATCGACTCTCGATTCCCCTTTCCTTTGTACAGTGGCCGATACCTTGCTGAGCTTAAAGGGAGTCTAGTATGCTAGTGCAATTATAAAAATCCACGCAAATCAGTAACTACCTCGGGACAGTTACATTTAATTTTTTTGTAGGCAATGTAGTTCTTTCAGAACTATGGTTTAATTTTTTATAGCATTTTAAACTTCTTAGGACTTAGTGGTATTTTTTTTGTAACCATGTAGCGTATAGTTTAAAATATATAATTGACTAAGTGATCAGATCGGGGATTGGGACACTCCACGAAAATCAAAGAATGGGGGTATTTCATTTTTTTATCATATTTATTTATAAAGATAATTGAATAATAATCAGTGTCCCAGTTCAGAGAGGTTTTAAGCTTTGCTCGAAAAAAAAAACTGGCTCGCTGACTTTATGATTTATATTATTTTTAAGTAAAGCCGCTTGAAAACCCTGTCCCAAAGAATGACCCGATTACTCTATTTAAAAAACGTAACCTGCTTGGTGAACATTCTACCGTAGGACTACCGGGACAATTTTGTACCGTTAGCATTACGTAGTATTAGTATATCT
Source organism: Hypomecis punctinalis (assembly GCA_949316475.1). Taxonomy (NCBI): domain Eukaryota; kingdom Metazoa; phylum Arthropoda; class Insecta; order Lepidoptera; family Geometridae; genus Hypomecis; species Hypomecis punctinalis. The sequence goes on from OX438809.1 coordinate 16,274,141, forward strand.
TCTTTGGCGTTATTTCTACTAGTAGAATTAACCGTAGTAACTACTTACGGGAACGACCGTAAATTAAATGTAAAAATGTAAATTTCGTTAACAAGCCGTTTAAGATTAAACCAACGGTTAATGAATTAAACATCTGTTGAAGAACTCGGGTCTAAGTAACGCCGGTAATCAAATTACTTTAACCAGCTGTTTAAAAATATAATTACACATGACTTTACTCCCTTGTAACTACTGTATTTAGTCGTATGAAAATGAGGGAGACTGAGTTTGGCAGTTATGCGATATACTTGCGAAATAATTGTGATAAAATATATCTTAACAATAAAATATTATCGTGTTTAATAAATAAAACTTTCACTCAAATATAACTTTTGTTTTCTCTGTAATCTATAAAGAAAACTTGAAATTCCACATTTTGTACGAGGCTAAATCAATATCCGCGAAAATCCAAAAAAAGTCTCCTCATTCTTTTAGTTAGGCCGATTGCCATTGCGTGCGCATAGGAAAATTGACTGATTTTTCCCGCCATTTCGAAACATTTTTCACAACTCGTTTTCACTGTTGAAAATATTTTTTTAGTATTATTTTATTCACAAGTGTGTTGAAAAACGTCGTATGCTACACGTGTGTATTGATGATTACCGTCCTCGGCTCTCTTAAGATCTCGATGGCGGCGAGCCTCAGCGGTAATCACCAACATTACACACTTGTACCATGATGTACTATTATACTTTCAGAAACTTGGAAGGCGACAACGGCATCATCATTCCAGAACTAATCCAAGCTCTGGTTCGCGGCAAGCTGCTAGTAGAGACGTCGATGCTGGACGCGGAGCCAGACCTGGACTCCTTAGTGAAGACTCCGGGCGTGATGATGGGCGAACCCTACTCCACCTTCCCGAGGATCCTGGCTATGGTCTGGATGGCTGCCACTGATCCAACCACCGTTAATAAGGATGGATGGTGTCCTATCGATAGGGTAAGTATATCAGCAGCTTACCCACCGCATACTACGGTTACTACCGTGTTCTACTAGTAGAATTAACGGCAAAGAAGATTTATAATAATACTACGTAATGCTAACGGTACAAAATTGTCCCGGTAGCCCTACGGTTGAATGTTCACCAAGCAGGTTATGTTCACCGCATAACTTATACATATTCTTTCGTAATTTTTATCGTTTAAGAAATTACGAAAACAAGCATGTTATGCTATGGTGTCCTATTACACTGACTTACGCAGGTACTACGCGTTGTAGGCGGCTTCTATGCCATGTATTAGGTATTATGGAGCATGTGAAGCATTCATCATTGACGTAGCTTGTTCATCCTTTATTTGGGAAGACCTGCCCACGTTTCCCCACTCCAGTAAATTAGAAAGTTAGAAGAATGTATTCTTTAACCACCTCCCAAAAAGGAGGAGGTTCTATGTTCGTCTGTATGTATATGTTTATAGATATTTTCGCCAATAATGGACTAATTTAAAAAATAAATCAAATTGCGAAAGGGTATACCTATTTCCTACTCCTGAGGTGGTCCTATTTAAATTTTATCGTAATCTCTTGAGCCGATGACATGATGATCAATCCGTGCGAACGATTCGAATTCTGTACACAGTTGAAGTCGATTACGCAATTTTTGGCGAAAACTAATATTTTTTCTATATAGGATGGGCGCCGCTCTCCCGTACGCCCGGCACTCCACTCTACATAGGCGTGAATACCTAGAGAGTGGCTATAGCTACGCCTGGGATTCTTATGGTTAATCTTCTTTCTTCCACCCTTGGCAGGTGACGAGATACCTGTTAGCGACGAGTCCGGCGCGCATAGCACAGCGTCTGCGGGAGTTGGACGCGGTGGTGGCGCGCGGACGCTACGTCATGGAGGAGTTCGTCCAACACGTTACCCCGAATATGTACGACAGGAAGAACCACAAGCTAGTGCAGGTCTGTAAGGCTTGGTACAGCATAGCACAGCGCATGCGCGAGATAGAGGCGGTGGTCGTTCAGCACGTCACGACTAATATGTACGACAGGAAAGCTCAAGCGGGTCTGTAGCTGCTAGCATTAGTGTAGCTTGAGACTTTCTAGGGCTTCAGCTGTTTACTTTTGCTCACACCAGAAAAAAAGCATGACGTTTAAGTTTTCTGGGGTGGGCAAAGCCTTGAGCCATTGCCCATGACTGTTGGTTATTTATCTCAACAAACAGCTGCGCCATATGCATTGCTGTCTCTCCTGCAGCTAACAAATCACGCCCAATGCGGCCTGCTGCTAGCCAATCACACGCTGAGTCCTGGATCGCGCAAACGAAATCTGTTTAGAGTAAGGTGGAGTTACGATCGTGTACCTCTAAGGTACAAAAATATGGATGGTAGGAGCTTCTGGGTAGATAATGAGATGATGGCGAAGAGTCAGATAGATAAGTCGACATAGGCGCAGCGACGTACCTACGGGAGCAGTTACCTTCCTAAAAGATGCCACTGATTAGAATGAATGAGAGGAATGATCAGAAGGAATGCTCCTTTGATATCCCGCTACACGAAGTTTTTTTTTTGCAGACGACACTTGGCATCCCTGGCCAGGCCAGAGGCCGAAACAGCCTACGCATTCACGTGAGACCTAAGGTTCCTACCTGCCTAATCACAATTTGTTCATCATCTCATGTATTAGCGTAGCTAAGAGAAACAGGTCCCCAGAGAATGTTCAGTGCTCCGACTAGAAAATATTACTGAGTATGATAGAATTTAAAATTTATAGTCTAGGGCAATTTTCGGCCGTCATGCTAGCGGTATCTATCCTTCATGCTGGTAACAAAATCTCTAGATGCATGGTCTAGGGTTTGGGTCCGGTGATGTCCCGGGACTTTTCGCAATTTTAGTCGTCTCGAGTCCCGGGACATTCGGGTCGAGACTCGAGACGAGACAAGATTGGCGAAATTCTTAAATAATAATTTTTATTTTCAAATAATTGAAAGAGTTTAGCGCCAGTTTCATGAACTACTTGATCTACTACGTAACTACCAGCGTTATCAATGCCCATGTTCCTAATTCCCCAAAAACCAAAGTCGAATTCCCCAAATCAGGGAAATAAGGAAAATATATCCCGATTCTCCACGAATTACCCAAATGTGGTTTCATGACTGAAACAGATAACTTTATGCAATTTTAAGTATATTTTGCTTTTCGCGTCACAAAATCACAATACTAGGGTCCCTGTGTGAACCCTAGCTGGCTTCGCCAAATCGTTCGTGCTAAGTTTGTTTCACAAAATATCATATTTAACTGCTTGAAAACGAATCTTTGTATGATTATAAGAAATAAAGCAATAATTAAGAACGATATTGACATTAAAGTTATTAAAATGTTACTTTCTGTTTGATAAATGCCCATTTTTTACAAAAAAAAACTTAATTCTCAAAGTCCCGGAAATTCCCGAGACTTTGATTGTAAGCTGTCTCGTGTTCCGGAACTTGAAAATTGTCGGAAATTCCCAAACCCTAATATGGTCTCAAACACATTCCTTTCAGCTGCGTCAACATTGGATAAATGGCATGAACACAACTTCACCGCAAAAACAAACAACAACAAATCTAGATAAATACGAAGAGCACAAGCACGTGCAAGTTAGCAATCCTGATTTGGAAGAAAAAAGTGCAGCAGATATGACTTTTCCCTCAGTGTACCTCTTTCTTTGTGACTTTACCGTGATACCACTGTATTTAGTCATGACTGTAATGTGATTTTTAGTAGAGAATTTGCTAGTAAGCGGCACAGTGCGGCTCATTTTAAGGGGCGGCAAAATTCAGACCATCGTTTTTATTTTTTTCAAAATTAATATTTTATATCCTGTGATTATATCTTAAGATACACCTAAATTACCTAGAAACAATTTAATGTACGTTAATTTTATGTTTTATACCTTTGATATTGGTGCGGCAGATTTTTTTGGAGAGGCACTGTATCAGCCTTTTTTTTTAATAGTCCACTGCAGGGCGTAGGCCTACCAACGAAGGGTGATTGGGCCATATCCACCACGCTGGCCCAGTACGGGTTGGTGGATTCACATACTCCATCGAATTTCTTCTACGGACGTATGCAGGTTGCCTCACGATGCTTTCCTTCACCGAAAAGTCAGTGGTGTGAAATTCCGTACATAAATTCCAAAGAACTCATTGGTACGGGACCGGGATTTGAACCCACGACCTCACGATTGTAAGGCGGGTGTCACTACCTCTTGACCACCACGGCTATATAACGGCAAAGGTCTATAATAACGAGGATTTCGAACTGTATAGAGGTTGGCAGGAGCGGCAAAATCTCAATAGCCTTCTAACAGCAACAATGTAAATTCGCCACTGGATAGCGTCGTCGACTTTGATCATGACTATGATGTGATAGAATTATTTATAGATACTTTAATCATAATAGGCATGATGACTATACTCTATAAAATTTAACTTGATCTCTGCGACAGTGACATTGACATAGAAGATTGACATTTTTAGAGTTGAGATAGTGGTGGAAAAAATCGATTTTCGAACAATGTTGTAATGAAATCGAATGAGTAGTTGAAGGTGAGAAATTGGATTTTATTTACTTACTATTATTTAAGATCAAGTATGTACACATGTAAATAATGTTATGATATTAATTAAATACTCATAATAATGTAACGATAGTATTTATCGACGTTTTTCACTATTATCGATGCTAATGTAACATATGATTGGGTTTAATTTAATTACACATGTAAAATGTTATGATATTAAAATATACAATAAAATTAATGATAAATTAAGTTTTATTTAAAATATCGTTAGTATAAACTATCGATATTTTAAATAAAACTCTATCTAAAACTCTGTGGTCACGATCATTCGTCGCGCATCACTAATTGGCATGCCCACAAAGTATGACATTGACAGATACTGTCTGTACTATTAAGAAATTCAGGACTTCATAGGCGTGATTTTTCTGACAGCGCAGTGATCAAGTTAAATTTTATAGAGTATAATAATTATATTTCTGTCATCATGCCTATTCATGACGAAAGATTGCCATTAATTTGTACTTCGATTTTTTTAGATGTTTTAAATAAAAAGAACAAAAGTAATTTAAAATAGGTTTTTATTTTTAAATCTTACTCTAAAGGGAGGTAACACACTCACAGCTTCTCAAAACTATTCTCATGATTTTTTATAAACATTCATTTCATACACTAATGACATCATATTTTACATAAACATCATATTAAAATACAACTCTTGTGTACTTCCACATTTTATTATTCAATGATTCTATATAAAATTCATATAAAACTTACATAAAAACAGTCTAATTTTTTTCGTATTTAGATCGATCATATCGCTCCCTGATGGTAAAAGAATTGAGCGTTCGTAAAATTTTCAATCTTTGTTTTTTTTTTGTTTCAGTGGCATTTTTTCTTTGAACTGTTATGTAATTTTAATTTATTAAAAGTTATTAAGTTGGAGGTTGGCCCAGTTTATTTTCAATATTAATTATAAATCTTAGGACACTAGTAACCAGTAAAATCAAATCAAAAATCTTTCAAAAAGTAACGATTTGACTAATGTAAAATTATTGTTAATTGCACGATAGAAAAACACAACTTACCCAAAAGTTATCACTTATCAGACATTTTATTTACATTTGATACATTTAGGAATTTATGATTTATTCTTAGTAAACTAAGCGCCATACAAATCGACGGATGGGAAGTTATGCGCAGAACGCTGCGCAAAAATCGAAATATAGGTATACGCGGGAGCCAGGAGGCGAGACGCCAGGGCACACCCGCTCGCCAACCTCATGTCTCCCGCGCGGTCCCTACGCACTACGATACGCGGCGTCGGAATTGTGCACACATGCGCAATAATTAGCCAATCACGGCGAAGTGTCATCTGTGGCTAACTTCTCATCCGCCGATTTGTGTGGCGTTTAGTATATACAGGGTTATTTCTAATCAATTAGCATCCTTTTAGGGGCTCATTCTGTGCATCAAAACTAACAACTTTTGGTCTGCAACTTTTGTCATAACTAAAAAAAAAATTGTTGTGTACAGAATAAGCCACTAAAAGGATGCTAATTGTTTAGGAATAACTCTGTATAATATTTTTTTTAAATAGCATTTGGTTACAACAGGTGCTAAAAGTGAAACTTTCGATAAAACCTTCGCGTAATAATTAAGGAAAACATTTACAAAAATGTGACTATGAAGAAGAAAAAACTTACATACATGAGAAAATTATTACTGTAGAATTAGGCGACAATATTTTATCAATTAGCACCAAAAAAATCTCCGTGGCCCAACCGCGAACGAACTTCGTGCTAAAAAGTAAGGCGGGCAAATCTGTTGACCATTTCAATATGCCACGATATCTGCATTAAGCTGGACACATACTATCGGACGCGACTGACAGCCGCGACTTAGCAGTGTGCACAGTCTTAAAACATCCGGCGCGCCAGATCGCTCTCGGACGTCCGAACGCTCAAGGTCAGTCCAAGGTGACGTCCGCGACTGATGCCCGATAGTGCACGGCTCAGTGTACATTCATTATTTATTTTTATTTATTCACATAAGAAACACCAACAGTATATACATTAAATATTAACTAGAATTAACACTTTATCAAACAATAAACAGTTACACAAGTATAAGTTGGCGGTGGCGATTTGAGGAACTAAAACGGCCATCTTGAAAATTCACTTTGACACTTCCGAGTTCATAGAGTATGGCCAACGAAAGCTGTCCAAGAAAAAAGGCGGGAATTTTAAAAAATCAAGAGCTGTTAACCCTGGCTACACACTGCATAAACGGAGTTGATACTATTTATTTTTTAGCAAGTACATTTTTTTCGAGTTGTAAAAATTTTGTTTTGTTAGCAACTGTTGTTAAAATTTTCGAATGTATTATGAAGAATATCAAATAAAAGATTACTTTTAATTCTGTCTTTTTATTATTTTCAAATAATCCATTATTTATGTACAGTCGAGGACCCCGAGGAGCCGTACAAATATAGGAGCAATCATAAGCAATCATGATGGAGCAATCATGATGGAGCAATCATGATGGAGCAATCATGAGCAATCATAGTTAAAATCGGATTCCAAAAACTCTACACCTGATATTGAATCAGCTTCATTGCTTTCTTCGCTGCTACTGCTACTGTCCCCAACATGTATTATGAATGGTTCAAGTTCGTTTTCAGTAGTACGAAACGTCAAAGTGTCAATTTTGACAGTCTTAAATTATTGCCATTTCAAAACTTCTGCAAATAATACGTGGACAGCTTTCGTTAGCCAGACTCTAGTAAACATCGTTGCGAATATTTTGTTAACTACTGTGCTATCATCATGCCTAAAGTGATAAAAAGTGGTACAAGAGAAGCAGTTATAAAAGTACACTGACATTGAACACAGTGGCGCACAGCCGCGCCAAGTTATACTTGCCGGACTGTAGTTCTGATATAAATACCCCTTATAGGTGTTTACAGCATTCTTTAGGTATAGGTAGAACAACGATGAAAAGTATTGTTACAGTGATACAAATTTGAAAGTAACAAAACGAGGAAAAGAGGAAATCTAGATACCTATCAGTCGCGGCTGTCGATCGCGTCCGTAAGACGCGTCCGATAGTATGTTTTCAGGTTTAGCCGCGTCCGATAGTATGTTTCCAGCTTTAGCCGCGTCCGATAGTATGTTTCCAGCTTTAGCCGCGTCGGATAGTATGTTTCCAGCTTTAGCCGCGTCCGATAGTATGTTTCCAGCTTTAGCCGCGTCGGATAGTATGTTTCCAGCTTTAGCCGCGTCCGATAGTATGTTTCCAGCTTTAGCCGCGTCCGATAGTATGTTTCCAGCTTTAGCCGCGTCCGATAGTATGTTTTCAGGTTTAGCCGCGTCCGATAGTATGTTTCCAGCTTTAGCCGCGTCCGATAGTATGTTTTCAGGTTTAGCCGCGTCCGATAGTATGTTTCCAGCTTTAGCCGCGTCCGATAGTATGTTTCCAGCTTTAGCCGCGTCGGATAGTATGTTTCCAGCTTTAGCCGCGTCCGATAGTATGTTTCCAGCTTTAGCCGCGTCCGATAGTATGTTTCCAGCTTTAGCCGCGTCCGATAGTATGTTTCCAGCTTTAGCCGCGTCCGATAGTATGTTTCCAGCTTTAGCCGCGTCCGATAGTATGTTTCCAGCTTTAGCCGCATCCGATAGTATGTTTCCAGCTTTATAGGCCAAATCAAATATCTTGTCGGCTGGGAAGCTGCGGGAAACCCAACCCTAGCGCAGCTTAAGTTAAGTTAAGCGAGCTTCTTTCAGAACCAGGTTTTGCGCAGCTTGTAGCTAAAGCCGCCAAGAAATTTGATTTGGAATCACAATCACGACAAATTGCATTATTGAACACAATAAATAAAATTATATGCCTTTTCGTTAACAAACAAAGTGATTCAATAAAGGTTCGTTTTTCACATTTTAAGGTACGGACCCCTAAAAATGATAAGGATTTTTTTTTTATTTACATGCCGTTGTAAGCGGGACCGCCGCCGCCCTCGGGAACCACCCAGTTGATGTTTTGCGATGGGTCTTTGATGTCGCAAGTTTTACCTGCAAATACGTCCTTATTTTAAAGACAGTAAGGTCATTTCTCGTGTTACGTGTTGTCAGTTGGTCCAATGGTAAAAATTGTTCATAATGTTGAGTATACAGGGTTATTTATAATTAATAAGCATCCTTTTAGGGGCTTATTCTGTATATCAAAAATAACAACTTTTGTTCTGCGACATTTCTCAAAAAAAAATCAGTTGTTCCATACATTTTGTCGCGGGTGAACGATGTTTTTCTATGGAACAACAATAGTTTTGACAAAAATCGTAGAACAAAAATTGTTAGTTTTAATGTACAGAATAAGCCCCTAAAAGGATACTAATTGATTAGAAATAACCCTGTATACAGACACACCTCTGAAAGCCCCTGCACTTCGCAAAGCAACACCTTGTATAATCTAATACTATTATTTCTCACCAGTTTTTGACGCGGCTTTGTCCGCGTGAGATTTTGATTTTTGTACTACCATAAGTAAGTAAGTAAGTTCGTATAGGCCGGGTGGCTAGCCCTGGTGTCAGAGTTTTTAGGCCGTTTTTACTACCATAATAACCTTATATTGTTTCGGGATAAAAAGCCTATATCATATGAGGTTGCATAGCGAATTGTAGCTTCTTATCTTTCTTATTTTTGTCATTTCCTAACATTTTAATTTCCACATTTCGTTAGGCAACCTTGTATATATGTATTCTGAGCTTCATAATGCATCTAAAAAACAATTGAGTGAAATGTTTTGTCAAAAAACAATCAATTTTTTTCAATCAAAAACACTGGCGGCCAAATTCCGCATGGCAACCTGTTTTATATGTATTCTCCTATTCAATACATTTAAATAAAAAAACAATTGAAGGATATGTTTTCCTATCCTATATAAATCGATTAAACATTATTAAAATTACAAATACTTGCGCCCAAATAATTTAAGCCGCCATCCAATCTCAAAATACCTGTGTAGAGCCCTAGTTAAGCTGACTTTTCTCCATCAAACTTTGAAGTTGTCGAATAAAAATAAAATATATTTTATACTATATATAACGGGACTGAACTCACGTGTGGGGATAGTCGTAACGACTATAGTTTCGGTCGCATTCGGCGACCTTTCTCAAGTTGGCGAGTGCTAGCACGCGGAGCCGTCTCGCAATGCACTGCGGGCTGCGGCGCGTAGCGCTCGCGATGACAGCGGTTGCGGTGGTGGGGCGGGGGCGGGTAGACAGGATTGTTGTGTCGGCGCGCACTGAAGATCCTCTTCGTCGGTATCCTGGTATACGTCGGGGATACTCCAGCACACTGAGCTCACTATGTCTCCACCAGTTCCACGGTTAAGTCCTTTGGATCCCTGAAGACACGGTTTCCACGTCGGTGGCAGTATCCATCCCCCGTCTCTATTGAAGTTAGGGCGTCTGCTAATCTCAATAGCCTCCCTAACTTTACGGGGCACGAAAAACTTCTCTCGCGCTAGCACCTTCGCTCTATCAAATCTGATGAAGTGCTGCGCATCGGAATCGAGAGTGTGTTCTACCACTCTCGATTCCGATGCGCAGCACTTCATCAGATTTGATAGAGCGAAGGTGCTAGCGCGAGAGAAGTTTTTCGTGCCCCGTAAAGTTAGGGAGGCTATTGAGATTAGCAGACGCCCTAACTTCAATAGAGACGGGGGATGGATACTGCCACCGACGTGGAAACCGTGTCTTCAGGGATCCAAAGGACTTAACCGTGGAACTGGTGGAGACATAGTGAGCTCAGTGTGCTGGAGTATCCCCGACGTATACCAGGATACCGACGAAGAGGATCTTCAGTGCGCGCCGACACAACAATCCTGTCTACCCGCCCCCGCCCCACCACCGCAACCGCTGTCATCGCGAGCGCTACGCGCCGCAGCCCGCAGTGCATTGCGAGACGGCTCCGCGTGCTAGCACTCGCCAACTTGAGAAAGGTCGCCGAATGCGACCGAAACTATAGTCGTTACGACTATCCCCACACGTGAGTTCAGTCCCGTTATATATAGTATAAAATGTGTGAAAACCACGTTAATTTCCATAGTAAAAAAAAATAAAATACACAATATTCTCAAAACGATACGGCAGGGGATTCAATAACTCGAAACACTATTCAAAAAACTTCACTCGATAGAAATTAAATGCAAAGATACCGCATTTTAGAACAAAATCCATGATTCTAAGAAAGTTTATCGCATTTTTGGGCACTTTTCTACACGTTTACAACTTTAATTTTAAATCTGTTATTTATGCACATGAATTGAACTAAAGCTTTCATCTATAAAATTTAGGAAAAAGTGGTGATATCAATTTTAAATTGATTTATGAATGCAAAAATCAGGCGAAACCGGGAGCGTAGTGGTCTTCACCAGATCATATGAAAAATTACGCTGATACTATGGCGCCTTAAATACATAAAAATCGGTCTGGACCGTGTACGCTATGAGCGGGATGTTCTTGCAGTGGGATCTCGGGCTATCACTTCCCGCCCCCCTACCGCCTAAGCAATAGCAATCGTAATAGCAATCGTTTATGACTTCATTATAGTCATTTGGCACCGCCTATGTGACGTTAGCCATCAATTGCTTTGCGCGGATTGCGAAAACAATCGTTGAATGAACAACTTTGATGGCTAACGTCACATAGGCGGTGCCAAATGAATAAAATAAAGTCATAAACGATTGCTATTGCTTTAGGCGGTAGGAGGGGCTGTCCTTCAAACTATGTCCATGCCAAAAATCAAGTCAATCCTTTTTTATTTTTTTTTATTTTCTATATTCTATTTTTCCCCCGACGTGAACAGGGAGCTGATTTACATGTTCAGTCATATATCCGAAAAACTGTGAAGTTATGATTTAGCCTTATGCTTTCAAATTATCAGCGTATTTTCTTTGAATGAACATACATAAGTCATTAGACCCATACGTTGTCAATCCGTCCGGCCGGCAACAACTACGCTACCTACCCGCTTTAATTAATTACTTACCTCCTATTCGAATTCTTTCTTTCTTACCATAAAAGTAGCTACATTTCAAAAATATAATACTTAACCTAAAGTTTATATTGTGTAATTCGTGAATTAAGTGCCTTTTTAATGTCATATCTGTAACTTCCTATTAGAATTTCTCTAAGTTTTGCACGAGCTTATTGCTCTCAAAACAGTACTTAAATTTTTATAATGTTAAATAAAGAATATTTGAAATTGAATTGTCAATCCGTTGCACCATTGCTGTGTGAAATAGGAACAAACCAATAAACCAACAAACACACTTTTGGATTTATAATATTAGTAAGAATAGTAGGTATATGCCGAATCAAACATGTTGGCATCTGTGAAGTTAGCTCCACGTTGCGCGAAACCCAATCCTCGCGCAGTTGTTAAGTGAGCTTTAGTCAGGGTTGGTTTTTGCGCAGCTTGTTGCTAACTTCACAGCCGTCAAAAAGTTTGATTCGGCATATACTGTATTTTTGTTTGTGTATGTGTGTATAGTATAGGTATTGCCACACAAATCGGCCGGTAAGAAGTTAGTCGCAGATGACCGGCTTCGCCGTGATTGGCTAATTATTGCGCATGTGTGCCCCGGCGTCTCGTCTCTCTGGCTCCCGCGCATACCTATATTTTGCCTTTTGCGCAGCGTTCTGCGCCTAACCTCCCAACCGCCGACTTGTGTGGCGCGGATTCTACTTACAGTGTATGCAGTTTTGTGCGTTGATTTGTAGTCTTTGTCCATCGCCACTTTCTAGGGGCACGTATTCATACACACCTGAAAAAAAATTAGTTATCTGTAAAGTCGGTATATGGACAATAATTTTACGTAATAACGTTATATCCGTCACAAACGCTTTGACCAAACTTGCCTCTCTATCGCTTTTTCCGCGCTCTCGATTGCACGCTCGGCTCAGGCGGAACGTGACACTTTTTCGTGCGTGCAGCTGGCGTTCATCGATTTATAAGACGTTATCACGTCAAAATAGGAAATTAAACATAAAGTAATGATAAATGTAATATGTACATATAACATTTAAAATGGGATCATTTATATGGAAGTTTAGGACTAGGGATATCGTCTAAAATAATATACAGGGTTATTTCTAATCAATTAACATCCTCTTAGGGGCCTATTCTGTACATCAAAACTAACAACTTTTGTTATGCGACTTTTGGCAAAACTAAAATAAAATGTTGTTACATAGAAAAATATCTTTCACCCGCGACAAAATATATGGAACAGCTGATTTTTTTTGAGTTTAGACAAAAGTTGCAGAACAAAAGTTTTTAGCTTTGATGTACAGAATAAGCCCCTAAAAGGATGCTAATTGATTAGAAATAACCCTGTATACGGGGTCATAGGTATTAAACGCAAAACCTTTTAAGGGCCGGTCTAGTACATGTAGACAAACAACTTTTGTTCTAGGACTTTTTAAAATTCGCAAATAAATAAATTCGCTTCTCCATACATTTCGCCGCGCGTTGACGAACTTTTTGTAAGAAAAAGCTGATTTTTTTTCGTGATTTTTCAAAAGTTCTAGAACAAAAGTTGTTTGTGTAGATGTACTAGACCCGCCCTTAAAAGGTTTTGCGTTTAATACCTATGACCCTGTATATATTTATAATTTCCATAAAGTCCATGAAAACTGGAAATTTAAAATATTATACCGCAGAAAATACTGAAACGGAACGGATAGATCATAATTATAAAAACTTTTACTATGATAGAGCCAAACCAGAATGCAAGAAAAAAAAACTGTCCCAAAAAACTCAGAATCGACAAAATGTATAAAACAGCTGTTTTGTTCCTCGAATTCCGGACACTAGTTGTACGTCTCTACCTTTTCTAAATAACCCTGAACTTTAATTATTTTGTTTAAGTATATAAAAATGGGGATTTTGAAATATGAAGCTAAACGCAACGCCATTGGTAAGGTTGTGATGTCATACATACTGCTATCCTACTAATATTATAAACGCGAAAGTTTGTGAGGATGGATGGATGGATGGATGGATGTTTGTTACTCTTTCACGCAAAAACTACTGAACGGATTGAGATGAAACTTTGCAATAATATAGCTTATACAACGTGTAACGGAAAGACTGTCCAAAGACTGTCCAAGACTGAAAGTACCAAATCAGATAACGGTAACAAACTAGATGGGGGCATGTTTAGCCGTGTAAGTTCGTTTGCTGATTTTTAATCTTTTTTTTGAAAAACTAGTCATTTTTATGACTAATTCACATTTGCACAGCACTATCACACTAAACAGCTGTGAGGTCAATAACACGACCTCGCCCATCAAAATCAGACCACACCTCCTTGTTGTGACATGTTTGTTTACGTGTAAAAGATTTTTCTAGTCAGTCATATTTAATTTTTTTTAAAGAGTGAATGTTGTTATTTTGGCTCGGAATTTCGAATACAGCATCTATATAAGGTATAGTATCAACCCACTTTTTATGTATACAGCCTTTCCGTTACACGTTGTATATCAGAATAACACATAGGCTATATATTATAATAATATATTGCGTATGCGGGCGAAGCCTAGGGTAAAAACTAGTATTAAATAAGACTTACCCGCGGGGCAAAATCTTGCTTCAGGCCCGTCGTAGATATTAAGGTTCTTCGTAACGGGTACGGTGTCGTCTTTCAAGGTGAGGTGGGCAGGCTGGTCCGCTTCGTGGTTTGTGCCTGGAATTTAGGATTTATTTATTTAATATAGGTTTGCGTTCGACTGCTTTTGCCTGAAGTTAAGCAAATATGCGGTCTAGGGTGTAGCACGCTTACCTAGAAGATACCGTTACTCTATGATACTCGAGTTTTGAAGACACCTATGTTGCACTTTGGTGGAAAAAGAGTTGGAAAATGAGTTCTTTGGAATTTAGGTAACGATTTTCACACTGGCTTTTCGGTGAAGGAAAACATTGTGAGAAAACCAACATAATATATCTGTAGAAGAATTTTGATGGCGTATGTGAATCTACCAACCCGCAGTGGGCCAGCGTGGTGGTTATAGCCCAATCACCCTTCGTGGGTAGGCCTACGTCCTGCAGTGGACTATTAAAAATGCTGGTACAGTACATACCCGTTAAAGCAACAGATGACAGCAGATCGAAAGTGATGACTCCGTCAGGTTTCGGGTATTCAATGGGCGTGCATTCTTTCGCAGGTTTTAATCTCGCGTGGTCCGCACCTAAAAAGTATTATTTTATTTTTAACACATTGTTGGAAAACAAACAGCAAAAAGAAATTTATTTTATTAATTTATAAAACAATAAAAAAGATAATGCAAAAATATATCGAGCGTAGGCCATCACACCAGCCCCCCGACCGCCTGAGCAATAGCAATCGTTTATGACTTCATTTTAGTCATTTGGCACCGCCTATGTGACGTTAGCCATCAAAGTTGTTCATTCAACGATTGCTTTCGCAATCCGCACAAAGCAATTGATGGCTAACGTCACATAGGCGGTGCCAAATGACTAAAATGAAGTCATAAACGATTGCTATTACGATTGCTATTGCTTAGGCGGTAGGGGGGTTGGTACAGTTTTAATTATTTGCTTCATTTGTTTAGAATTGATTCCTATTATTTTCTTTAATAAAAATCACAACTTAAAGGAATTTCATATTTTTGGCAATTTTTTTTAACTTATTATTTTTTGACATTGCTTGTAAAATATGGCGGCAGCCTTGAACAAAAATCAAATTAGTACATGTATACGAAATTCCATTGTAGAGCTTTAAATACTGTTGTTATTTTTTTGGGAATTTGTTTACCCATGTAGGCTTTTTTAGGCTACTGTACAAAAGCTGAGTCCACTTTGCAAGATCTCCTTTAAACTAATAAGCCTTAAAGTTACCACTTGTAACAATAAAGATAAAGTTACTTAGTACTCATACTATTTTTACAAACATATAAAAGTAATAATTATACAACTTATTAGCTATTTTTGGAAATTGCAATTCCACGCGACGCCAAAATATAAAAGAAGAAGAGTTAAGTTACCTCCATGGCTGAGGGTCCAGGGTTCCTTGCCCTGGCCGATGGTGCTAAAGCCTGAGTATATATAATACGCCTCTGTACAGACCTAGGTTCGTGTAGAAAGATGGCCGACAGTTACGCACTTCCTGGAAAATACATTAACCATGCGACGCCAAAAAATAGAAGAGTTGAGTTACCTCCATGGCTGAAGGCCCAGGGTTCCTTGCCCCGGACGATGGTGCTTAAGCTCGAGTATAACACGCCTCCGTAAAGACCCAGGCTCGTGTGGAGAGATGGCCGACAGTTACGCACTTCCTGTAAAATACATTAACCATGCGACGCCAATAAATAGAAAAAGAGTTTAGTTACCTCCATGGCTGAAGGTCCAGGGTTCTTTGCCCCGGACGGTGGTGCTAAATAAAGCCCTAGTATAACACGCCTCCGTAAATACCCAGGCTCGGAAAGATGGCCGACAGCTACGCACTTCCTGTAAAATACATTAACCATGCGACGCCAAAAACTAGAAGAAGAGTTTAGTTACCTCCATGGCTGAAGGTCCAGGGTTCTTTGCCCTGGACGGTAGTGCTAAAGCCCTACTATAACACGCTTCCGTAAATACCCAGGCTCGGAAAGATGGCCGACAGTTACGCACTTCCTGTAAAATACATTAACCATGCGACGCCAAAATATAGAAGAAGAGTTTAGTTTAGTTACCTCCATGGCTGAAGGTCCAGGGTTCCTTGCCCCGGACGATGGAGCTAAACCCGGAATATATCACGCCTCCGTAAAGACCCAGGCTCGTGTGGAAAGATGGCCGACAGTTACGTACTTCCTGGAAAATAAAATCACGTAAATTAGTACATTTTTACTAGGAAACAAATTTTATTGAAATACCGATAAAATTACACGAGCTTTCAAACAAACCTAAGGCATTAAAATATGTGCATTCCTTGGAGCACTACAATGTAATGGAAAGACACACAAACACTTTAGATGCCTGTCAATCTTCTCATGAAATGAGAAACAATAAAAACAGCTTATATTGTTTTTTTCTTTAGTGTCACAGATGGAATTTCTCCGAAACGGCTAGGCCGACTTTATTTTTATTTTTTTTGTCTAAATTTGGTAGGTCTGAAATCAGTTCGTTTTTTATACCCATTAGAGATAAAGGGTCGGATCGTTTATTAAAATGGTAAGGGACTCATTCTTGCATTAAAAACATATGATACTAAGCGCCACACAAGTCGGCGGATGAGAAGTTAGCTACATATGACACTTCGCCGTGATTCGGTAACTATTGCGCTTGTGTGCACAATGCCGACGCCTAGTGGCGTAGTGTTGAGCACGGGCATAGGGAGCGCGCGGGAGGCATGACATTGGCGGGCGGGTGTGCCCGGCGTCTCGTCTCCCTGTCTCCCGCGCATACCTATATTTCGGCTTTTGCGCAGCGTTCTGAGCATAACTTCCTATCCGCCGACTTGTGTGGCGCTTATTATACGAACCCTCAATTCCTTATAAACGTATGAATTGTCAAGTTTTTCTTCGTAGAGAGTTGGCGTCACTCCCTTGTCGTGAGTGGCCTCTCCAGATATGATGTATTCCATGGCCGCTTCCGCTGCCAGCATGCCTGAAATATGAAATGACTAGTTTTTACCCGCGGCTTCGCCCGCATGATATTTTGATTTTTGACGCAATATCATTATATTTTATAGCCTATGTGTTATTCTGATATATAAGCTATATTATTGCAAAGTTTCATCTTAATCCGTTCAGTAGTTTTTGCGTGAAAGAGAAACAAACATCCATACATCCATCCATCCATCCATCGATCCATCCTCACAAACTTTCGCGTTTATAATATTAGTAGAATATTAAAATAACTATATTTATAAAAACCAAAAAATATATCCGCAGTAAACGATCTAATTTTAAATACACAGCACAAAAATTAATACTATTTACTACCATTTTAATTTACTTAATGCAATTCAATTCATTTATTTCGCAAAACTCGGGTGTGTTAATTAATGTGTGAATTCAAGTGAAAATTAAGTTCAGTAGTTTTGAAGAAATTTCAGAAAATTGACAAAAGTTCCAGCGCTTACATTTCGTTGTTTACATTTACAACTAAGCATTAACCGTAGCTCGGATGACACGTTAAATTGTAAATTTCGGTTATTTTAACCGATACCCATGTCAGAGGATGTCAGGCGGCTTAAAATGTTAAGTGTTCGTGTTCGTATTATGTGTTTATAGATTATACTGTGTTTGTTTCAAAGGTGAATGGAATAAAATCCAAAACCTAGACTAATTAATACAGTACATCATTTTGGAACCGTTCCAATTCTCTACGTTTGATGGCAGTAAAACACAAGACATTGGCAAAATTGTGAAAGACAACACATTACAAAACAATACAATACAAAAACACTTTATTGACACCACAAGTAGTAAAACATAACAGAAAAAGAAATAACGACAGAAGAATGGTACAAAAGGCGGTCTTATCGCTAAAAGCGATTTCTTCCAGACAACCTCTACCTTCTCAGAAGCCATAAAAAAACTCTGACACTAGGGCTAGCCACCCAGTCTATACGAACTTGTTTTTATTACTTACCGCTCTTCATGGCGTTGTGCGTGCCTTTGATCCTGGGCACGTTGAGGAAACCAGCCGTGTCGCCCGCCAACACTCCGCCGGGGAAGGTGACCCGCGGGAGGCACTGCCATCCGCCTTCGACTAGAGCGCGTGCGCCGTATGCTATCCTAGTGCCACCTGGGGACAAAAGCAAAGGGTCATAACATTTACTCATTACATTACAGTTGCACACACACAAGCGTTGCACAACCGCGCCATCAAGCGACTACATTTCATTGTTACAAAACATTACTATTGTTACGAGATTGGGTTCTTGGATAATCAGTTAAAACGCCGATTAATCACTTTGCACTTTATTGCACACAATCACTTCACAAAAATCACAAAAACACACGACACAACTGATTCGCACAAACACTTCACACTGGCACTGATATTCACACAAACTAGTCACTTCACAATCAATGATATCGCACGAGATGTTTTCGCTTCGACGGTAAACGAAAAACTGATCCCCAAGGGTCGGCCGGCGTATTTATATCCGTTATTTCCTACAGTCTCGAACCTACGAGATAATTCGCAACATTACTCGATCTAATAAACGCTATTGTGTTAACAAGTAAACAACTTGAAAGTTCGAGAATTCCCTATTGTTCTCGCATACGTAAACACCCAAACAAAAAAAACTAAACAAAAGGCGGCAGACAAAGACTGATCCCGCTCGAGTCATAAAACCATAAATCACAACTCGCCGTCATTTCCGCGCGGCTTACCTACTGCTTCACACTATTATGACAGTGATTTCGTTTAGTTATACTTCACTCAAATTTTTACGTAGAATTATTTAACCTGGTTATTTTATGTCAGCAAAAGGAAGTATGTACATATTTTTCTGGATAATAGTTCCCTTATTAAGGCACGTCGTATGCTTCCTTCATGCCAAATTTCAGCCATAAACGTTTACCCCGATCGAAGTGATTGATGTTTTATTTCAATTAATTTAACTAAATGAAATAACTGCCATTATAGTAATGTTTTTACACGTACGCATTAAGAACTAATCGTACAACAGTTTCCATAATAAAACAGTCGCGTATATCTTTCCCGAGTACATGTTCGGAGTGGCTCTGCTGGAGAGTATGCTCCGCAGCAGAGCCACAATTAATGTCTATTTTATCAGTACCTAATAGACGTACAACAATTTTATTATATGTACATCATGTATGTCTAATGTACATGATTTTAAGATAAAATTGACTTTTTTCCAAGATCTTGGCGCTGCTGCAGAGGAGGGCACAAAATTCTGAATCCTTACCTTCAAATAACGGCTTGACATAGGGGTGTAGCTTGAACCGTTGGAGCTCCCGGAAGGGGCTAAGGTAGGGGTTGCTATAGTCGAGGCCGACGACGAAGCCCGCGGCCACGAGCGGGGCTTCGCCCTCCGCTTGAGCCAGGTGGTACATGAAGGACCCTCCGTAAGTGTTCTTATCGAGCGGCCAGCCGATGGTATGCTCAACTAGGCCCGGTTTGTGCACCTGAATATAGAAAATCATTTATGAGTTTCGAGCAAATATCTACAGAGCCACAGCCCTAAGTGAAAGTTGTAAAAAAAGTCCGAGCGCCGTCATACATTTAGTCTTAATAAAGCGCAAGTCAGGTCTTGCATGGAATACTTGTCTCACCTTTGGGATGGCTCTGCCAAATACCAGTTGGAAGCTTTGGAGTCCATTGAAAGGCGAGCCAGGAGGCTGATAGGCAACGATACCTTGACTGAGTCGAAGCTGCAAAGTCTTGAGCATTGACGTAGGGTGGCGTGTCTGTCTGCCTACTATCGGATACACTTCGGAGAGTGCGCCCAGGAGTTGCACGATCTGGTCCCCCCTGCCCCTTTCTTCTATCGTACGGCTAGACAGACGCGACCAAAGCGCCACCTTTTTATGGTAGACAGACATTGCGCGCGTTAGACCAAGAGTTTTGAGTCCACATTCCTCATACGAACTGCCAGAATGTGGAACGCTTTGCCCGAGTCTGTCTTTCCGTTAAAGTACAATGTAGATGTCTTCAAATCTCGAGTAAATAGGTATCTTCTAGGTAAGCGTGCTACATCCTAGACCGCATATCTGCTTAACATCAGGCAGTGTGTAGTCAAACGCAAACCTATTTGAAATTAAAAAAAAACAAAAAAAAAATACATACAGACTTAGGTATTTACATTAAATCATTCACAATGATCCGTTTTCTCTCAACTCGACGTTATGTCACCTAATTAGTGCTTGTAACCGAGCACTTTGGCATCGCGCGGCGTTTTAGTCGGCTTGCAATCGCGTTACGTCTAACTAAAAAGCTTGCCCACATGTACCTTGGGCAAAGTTTTGGCTCGGACACTTTTTTGCACGATTGTGACTCTATAGATATTTGCTCGAAGTTTATGAGCCATTCGTCAATTTATACCTTTTTTCCTAATTACCGTACCCTTTTTTTTCGTTATTTGACTCAAACAGAAAATTTTAATTTGGTAGTATTACTGATTATGCAAACCCGGGACACCTAAAAACTTGCTTATTGGAGAATGGATGTTAATTCATAGCAATGTAAAATAATAAAAGGTATGGTAATTAGGAAAATAGGGCTAAAATGAAGAATGGCTGTTATTTATACTTTAATTTTTGACTACCTCAGTGGACCAGTGGTTAGTGACCCTGACTTTTGGGTCATAGAGGCATGGGTTCGATTCCCACCCAGGGCAATATTTATGTGATCAAACTAAGTGTTTGATCTGTCTCTGGATGTAATTATATACTATGTAATTATGTGTTTAAAAAATATACAGCCTTGGCCAAAAGTATTAGGCACCTTTAAAAAATCAAAATGCATGTTTACTACTTAACCAATAACTGAGTGCTTATCTTAAATGACTTACCGGGGTCATAAATTACTTCTTAGAATATCAAGCGGCTCTTTGTTAAGGTCATAAAACACCTGGTGACCGAAAACAAAGGACTCCGTTTTTATCGGTTCTTATCAGTCAATGTTTGGTCACTTGTGTTCTGGACTCTAACAAGTAAACAAGCTTTCATTTCTATTGATGTGATTAAATTGACACCTAATTGTGTTAAAAATGCCAAAAAGGAGTGAAATAAGTTTAGAAAATAGAGTAAAAATACAGGAGCCTAATACTTTTGGCCAAGGCTGTATGTGTAGTAGATCAGTCTCTGGCATCCATATCAGCTTTGCTTAGTGTAGTGTTTTGTTATTTTATAAACATTGTGGTAGGTAGGTCATGTAGATCTACCACCAAGTCGTAATAAATTTAGTCTCCGTCAACCAAGCACGCGTGTATCATTGATATTCCCGAAATATCCCAAAAGTCCAGGACAAACCACTTAAAATGGGTCGTTCCCGAAAGTTCTACTATTAGTTCTATGGGGTCAGAGACCGAGTAAAAAGACAATGATATATTTTTTTAATCAAACTTTAATTTGGGGAGTTGAACCTTTTTTGTTTATTCTAATCTCAAAGGACAGTTAGTTATTAAATAAATGTAATTTATCATTATACTCTTTAAAATTTAACTTGATCTCTGCTACAGCTGTCAGAAAAATCACGCCTATGAAGTCCTGAATTTCTTAATAGTACAGACAGTACCTGTCAATGTCATACTTTATGGGCATGTCGATTAGTGATGGGCGACGAATGATCGTGACCACAGAGTTTTAGATAGAGTTTTAATTAAAATATCGATACTGACGATATTTTAAATAAAACTTAATTTATCATTAATTTTATTGTATATTTGAATATCATAACATTTTTTACATGTGTAATTAAATTAAACCCAATTATATGTTACATTAGCATCGATAATAGTGAAAAATGTCGATAAACACTATCGTTACATTATTATGAGTATTTAATTAATATCATAACATTATTTACATGTGTACATACTTGATCTTAAATAATAGTAAGTAAATAAAATCATATTCTCACCTTCAACTACTCATTCGATGTCATTACAACATTGTTTGAAAATCGATTTTTTCCACCACTATCTCAACTCTAAATATGTCAACATGTAACTGTCGCAGAGATCAACTTAAATTTTATAGAGTATAGTATTTAACGACGTCACTTACTGGTCTCAATATAAACGAATATTTGAACCAGCAGTTGAGTTAAGACCAGTTACATGGTAATACTTTAGACTTGATATATTTTTGTCATAATTTTTATTGTGGACTTTTCGGGATTTGTACGGAATTCTCGGCGGGCGAGTCTTATTATTATTAGTCTACACGTGCTTATTTCTTTTACTTTAAAGTTATTAAACACATTAAAATTATGAATGAATATAAATTGTGACATACCTCTGGTCTGACTTCCCACAGCTCCTTTATTCCAATACCGTAGGACTGAGGCTCGGACTTTTCTCTCAGATTGTATTTGCTTGAGACCATTTTGGTTAGATGTCCGTGACAGCCTGGAATTTTTTTTAACTTATAAAGACAAGTGTAGAATCATGAAAAACCTCTACTATGCGTAGGCTATGGGACTGTAGTCGGATCACTCGAATAAACCTCAAATAAAAACAGCTGTTTCATACATTTCGCCGATTCCGAGTTGAAAATTTGTACGGGGGGGACAGCTGATTGACATACTGTACCAGCCTTTTTAATAGTCCACTGCAGGACGTAGGCCTACCCACGAAGGGTGATTGGGCTATATCCACCACGCTGGCCCAGTTCGGGTTGGTGGATTCACATACGCCATTGAATTTCTTCTACGGACGTATGCAGGTTGCCTCACGATGTTTTCCTTCACCGAAAAGCCAATGATGTGAAATTCCGTACATAAGTTCCAAAGAAACTCAATGGTACGGGATCGGGATTTGAACCCACGACCTCTCGATTGCATGTCGGGCGTTACTACCACTAGACCACCACGGCTTCTTTGATTGATTGACATATTTTTTTCAAATTCCGGATTAGTCCCATAGAAAATATTATGATGGTCTGAAATGGTTTAGGCGATTGCATTCCTCGCCTAAACCATCCAATGGCCAATTCTAACAATGGCATATGGTTCTAAGAATGCCCAATTCTACAAATGTCCAATTTTATTAATGCCTAATTTTAAGATTGCTCAGTTCTCAAAATGGAAAAATAATTTAAATTGGGAATTTTATAAAAAAAAACCATACATTTTACATACAAGGTTTCCCGTAAGAAACGTCGAACCTCTAAAAGGCAAGTTTAGTAAATCAACATGGACAACTTTTACTATGGAGCCAACTAATTCAGATTGCGCGAAAAAAATCGGCTGTCCCTTACATTTTGTTGATTATCAATGGACTTTATCTATAGAACTGCTAACTTTGGCTTGGTTATGGTTGGTACCATAGTAAAAGTTATTCTTCTGAATGAATTATACTCGCCCTAAAGAAGTTGTTACTATCAACTACCGGTAACACTGTGTATAAATAAATATATTTTTTTATATAAAATTCTTAATTTAATTTATTTAGCCATTTTGAGAATAGGGCATTCTTAGAATTGGGCATTCATAGAATTGGGCATTCTTAGAATTGGGCATTCTTAGAATTGGACATTCATAGAATTGGGCATTCTCGGACTATTTGGGCATTTTGAGAATTGGGAATTACTCGCCTAAACCTCTGAAATATTCCATTCTAAGCCCTGTTATATCTATGTTATATGACTAAGGTCTACTAAGTTAATACCAACCTTCAGCAAAGATGGTGATTTTGGAGTGGAACTCCATGCCTCGCTCGAACATGTCTTTAGGGCTCCCGTCCTTGGCGATCCCCACGTCGCCCGTCGCCACGCCCTTCAACGAACCATCGTCACGATAAATTAGGTCTGCGCCCGCGCATCCTGGCCACACCTGTCAAAATTAAAAACGCGGTAAAATTAACAACAACAATATCTTTATTGTACACCAAATTAACAAAAAAACATTAAAGAAGCTATTTCGGAATAAAAATTAACTGTATCATACATTTTTGACCGACGAACCACCGGAGGAGGCCATTTTTGACCGACGCATATATATATATTTTTATGTATAACCACGCATAACTTTTTTCATAGTGGTCCGATTTCAATAATTCTGTTTTTATTGGAAAGAGTATACTTCGAAATTGGTCCCATTTAAATTTTATCGAAATCGGCTGAGCCATTTTTGATAAATCAACAATAGTGTGATAAATGCTACATCGATCCGTGCGAAATATTCGCGAATTCTGTACACGGGTGAAGTCGGTCATGCTAATTTTTGCAAAAAATAATCTTGTGTTTATTATGAATTGCAATATTGTATGGAACAGCTAATTTTTATTCTCGAATCCTGGGTTGACTCCATACTTTGATCAAGAATCTGGATCGAAGACCCCATAGCGAAATGTGTTCGTAATTGTGGTCTTAATCACCCCGTTTTGGCTTAGTACGGAGTAAACTGATAACCCTCACATATTGTACAAGGGCGACCTTATCACCATTGGCGATTTCTTCCAGGCAACCTTTGGATGGACTCGACATTAATAAAAAAAAATCAAAAAAAAAATAATAATTAAAGGTGACGTCCACAAGTGGTATATTATTCAGAGAAAAATGGAACCAAGATGATATATACATTTTTTTTTAAATATGAAAAATAATTTGTATGAAAAACAATAACACAGCTACGTATTTTTTCTAGTTTAACGATAACAAAGTGCTCCTATCTTTATTTTACTTGCATTCGTAACTGATTCTTCCACATTCATGTCTTAATTTGCTAAAATTAAAAATTATAACCGACCAGTGTGACCAGTTAGTAGGTACAATGTGACATATAAACACTTAAAAACTGTGTCTAATTGGTAAAAATGCTTCTATTCAACAACTTGGAGGTTACTTAATCAGTGTTGATAGAGATAAACTACCTATTGACCCAAATATATTTATTTATCCAAATAGATTCAAAATTAATTTAAAAAAAAAAACGGAGGGCTCTTTTTTGGTTTTAAATGATGTAAAAGACTCAGAAAAATATTAACTTTCGCGAAATGTAACGAGTGTGGTGGTTAGAATTTTTGATTATTATTATACCAGCCTCCATACATTCTGTGGACATGTCCTTTGTGTAGAGATCATCCATCTATCAGCTATAGGACGTCCCCTGCAGTACAAATGCGGACTGCGGTCTTGATGAGGTCATCTGTCCACCTCGTGAGTGGACGTCCTACGTTGTGCGTGCCAGTACACTCGAAAACTTTTCGACCCCCATCGGTCATATTAGCTTTCCGTGCTATGTACCCTGCCTACTGTCACTTAGCTTGCTGATCCACTGGGATATCATTTCGGTGTCCTATACTCTATAAAATTTAACTTGATCTCTGCGACAGTGACATTGACATAGAAGATTTACATTTTTAGAGTTGAGATAGTGGTGGAAAAAATCTATTTTCAAACAATGTTGTAATGAAATCTCATTCGATTTCATAGTAGTACCTAGTTGAAGGCTCACCTTCAACTAGGTACTACTATGAAATCGAAAAATAAGATCCAATTTCTCAAAATTGGATCTTATTTTCTTACTATTATTTAAGATCAAGTATGTACACATGTAAATAATGTTATGATATTAATTAAATACTCATAATAATGTAACGGTAGTATTTATCGACGTTTTTCACTATTATCGATACTAATGTAACATATAATTGGGTTTAATTTAATTACACATGTAAAAAATCTTATGATATTAAAATATGCAATAAAATTAATGATAAATTAAGTTTTATTTAAAATATCGTTAGTTTAAACTATCGATATTTTAAATAAAACTCTATCTAAAACTCTGTGGTCACGCGATCATTCGTCGCCCATCACTAATTGACATGCCCATAAAGTATGACATTGACAGGTACTGTCTGTACTATTATGAAATTCAGGACTTCATAGGCGTGATTTTTCTGACAGCTGTCGCAGAGATCAAGTTAAATTTTATGGACTATAGGATAATCTAATATATTTTGATTTTTGCAAATATATTAAGGATTTTGCAAACACGAGGATAATTGGCATTGTCATTATATATGATATTAAATTTCTCTATCTTACTGAAAAAAGTTGCGATTTTTGCAAAAATACGAATTGATTGATTGGAGATTGAGTATAGGCCGAATCATACAACTTGACGGTTGTGATGATAGCCACAAGCTGGGGATAGCCCGATCCTCGAGCAGCTCACTTAACAGCTGCTCGAGGATTGGGCTATCCGCGGCTTGTAGGTAACACAGCCACCAAGAAGTTTTACTTCGCCGATACATTCAATTGGATTGTTCTATGGAGAGGGCTATGCTCGGAGTCTCTCTGCGAGATCGAATCAGAACTGAGAAGATCCGTAGAAGAACCAAGGTTACCGACATAGCCCAACGGATTGGCAAGTGATGTGCCAATGGGCAGGGCACATAGCGCGGAGGGCTGATGACCGTTGGGGTTGAAAAGTTCTCGAGTGGAGACCACGTACCGGCAATTGCAGCGTAGGACGTTCACCCACAAGGTGGACTGATGACCTCATTAAGACCGCAGGATCGCGCTGGATGCAAGTCGCTTCCAACCGGTCTTATTGGAGATCCATAGGGGAGGTCTATGTCCAGCAGTGGACGTCTTTCGGCTGATGGATGGATGGACGTTCAATTAAACGTATAGGCCGAATAGTAGTAATAATATAATAGCATTTTCTATTTTTTTTTTATTAATTCCTCTCCAGAAGAAAGGGTTGCCTGGAAGAGATTGCTATAAGCAATAAGGCCGCCCTTTGTTGCACTATTTTATGTTGTTGTTTTTTTTTTTTCCTCTGTGTATTTTTTCTGAATTGTATTTTAGTGTTAACAATAAAGTGTTTATCTATCTATCTATCTATAGTAGACTGTTTGGAAGTCGGCTGTAAATACTACAATTAAAAAAATGTAAGTTACCTCGGCGCCCGCCGCCTCCGCCTGCTCGGAGAGCCAGCGCACGAGGTGGCCCAGTCTCACTACATAGTTGCCATGATTGTAGTTCGGGAGCCCTGGACAAAAATATCACTAGTGATTCGTGACTCTTTACATCTTTTATTTTTTCAGTATTTTCAATGTATTAATTTTATGATTACCAATAGATATTACCTTTGAACGCCGGTAGAGGTATCCTGCCAGTTTTAGTGAGAAAGCCAAACTTATCGCTAGTTACTTCAGTGTTCATCGGTGCACCTAAAAAAATAAGAAAAAATATAAGTCATTGTTTTCCATCATTTCATATTAACTGATACTGATATACCTATCGTTATAAAAAAAACCGGACAAGTGTGAGTCAGGCTCGCACATCGAGGGTTCCGTACAAACACATTGTTAAAATAATTAAAAACCTGTTTTAGCATGTGCACGCCTTACATGATACGATTTACTCACTTTGAATGTTGAACCCATATTTTGTAAATTTTGAGGCCCTATTTTTTTGTGATTTAAAAAGAAATGAACAGTTTTCAGATTTATTTATATATGTGTACTCTAAGACAATGCTTCTCGCTAAATTTCATAGTTCTATGTCAACGGGAAGTACCCTGTAGGTTTTGATTTTTGTGAGTATCGAAATATGCTGTTTTTTACGACATAAACGGCTCTAACTTTTTATACGATAACTGAGAAGTTTTTCTTTTACACAACTGCAAGAAACTATAGATATACGTATACAGTTTAAATTTCAACTCGATATCTTAACGTATTCCCGAGATAAAGAGTCTTGACATACACACAGACGGACAGACGGACAACAAAGTGATCCTATAAGGGTTCCGTTTTTTCCGTTTGAGGTACGGAACCCTAAAAAACTGTTTGTCGCGAACACGTGCGCGCTGGACCACCAACTCGCTTGATGGTATAGGCAGAATCATACAACTTTGCTGTGATGTTAGCTAGAAGCTGCCGATAACCCAATCCTTGCGCAGCTGTTAAGTGAGCTTCACTCAGGATGGGCTATCCGCATCTTGTAGCTAACATCACAGCTGCCAAGTTATATGATTCGACCTATACATATACAGGGTTATTTCTAATCAATTAGCATCTTTCTAGGGTCTTATTCTGAAAAAATCAGCTGTTTCATACATACATAAAAAAGTTTTTTTTTTTTTTAGTTTTGATGAAAGTCGTAGAACAAATGTTGTTAGTTTTGATGTCCAGAATAAGCCCCTAGAAGGATGCTAATTGATTAGAAATAACCCTGTATATTCGGTTTTGCCACCCGGCGTAGTCGAACGTGCCGACTCGACCACCCGGCCTAGCGAAAGTTGATCGGCTTTTTCTCCAGAACATTCCTCTACACATATTCGATTTTACCGCCCGGAGTTCCGTTCGAGGCCGGCCCGAATATATGTGTAACAAGGCTGACTTTGAAAGTTTCAAATTATATCTCTACATCCAGCGAAGACAGGTTTGTTTACCATTATATTACGCAACATTTGAATTAGGTATACCGTATAGTTCACTAGTACTACTAGCTTAACATACGACCACGAAAAGAGTTTGTCGACATGTGAAAAAGTGACATATACAGGGTTATTTCTAATCAATTAGCATCCTTTCAGGGGCTTATTCTGTACATCAAAACTAACAACTTTTGTTCTACGACTTTTACTAATTCTGAAAAAAAGGAAGTGGTTGTTCCTTACAAAAATATCGTTCACACTCGACAAAATGTATGGAACAGCTGATTTTTTTTTTGAGTTTTGACAAAAGTCGTAGAACAAAAGTTGTTAGTTTTGATGTACAGAATAAGCCCCTAAGAGGATGCTAATTGATTAGAAATAACCCTGTATATATGTATACTTCACCATAACTCTGTCTCGTTAACGTTATGTCACGTCCTAAGAATTGTTCTGTGGTGCGTATACTAGCCAGGCTGAAAGACATTGAATAAAAAAAATGTACTGAAAAAAATGTAAGACACTAAATAAATAAAAAAAATCTACCTTTTTCCTTCCAGTCAGGTATGAGCTCATTTAGTGCTATAGGGTCAACACAGGCACCGGATAATATGTGGCCTCCGGCTTCTGCTGCTTTCTCCAGGAGAGTCACTCTTACTTCCTGAAAATATACGAATAACTTTGTATTCATGTAATTTAGTAAAATTTCCTAGTGTTTGTTCTTCAATTTTCCGAAATGGCTTGATTTTGAGGAAGTTTTTGTGTATTTATATTTAGTAGGTATCTACACCTAGGAATATGATAAAGATGGGCCCTCCAGATTTGTTCGCACTATAAGAGCGCTCTCAGTCTTTCACATATAGGACTTTTTGTCGCGCAACTGAAGCACTGCAGTCGCGCGACTCGTATCGATACATGTTTATACTCTATAAAATATAGCTTGATCTCTGCGACAGCTGTCAGAAAAATCACGCCTATGAAGTCCTGAATTTCTTAATAGTACTGACAGTACCTGTCAATGTCACAGTTTATGGGCATGCCTATTAGTGATGGGCGACGAATGATCGTGACCACAGAGTTTTAGATAGTTTTATTTAAAATATGGATAATTTATAGACTAACGATATTTTAAATAAAACTTAATTTATCATTAATTTTATTGTATATTTTAATATCGTAACATTATTTACATGTGTAATTAAATTAAACCCATAATTGGGTTTAATTGTTACATTAGCATCGATAATAGTGAAAAACGTCGATAAATACTATCGTAACATTATTATATTTTATTATAATTGATTTAATTAATATCAACATTATTTACATGTGTACATACTTTATCTTAATTAATAGTAATAAATAAAATCCAATTTCTCACCTACAACTCTTTACTCATTCGATTTCATTACAACATTGTTTGATAATCGATTTTTTGCTCCCCTATTCCAACTTTAAAAATGTCAATCTTCTATGTCAATGTCACTGTCGCAGAGATCAAGCTATCTTTTATGCAGTATAAGTAGCGCAGCTGCAGCGCGACGGTCGCGCGACAGAAGCGCGACTGTAGCGCTCCGAACTAGTGGTGGCAGACACGCCGCGTAGTCGCGCGACAAAAACACCTACATATATGTAAAAGCGCTCTAATACTGGATGGCTGACCGCGTTTTAACACGTATGAAAACTGGTGTTTCGTACATTTGTCTGTGTTGCGATAGCCGCACCGCAACCACCTCCACATAGTGCAGTTCTTGTATATATTTGTTTGTACGAAATTAGAATCTCGAAAACGGCTCTAAAGGTTTTCATCGGAATTTGGTATTTAGATTTTGGTATAGAGATTTTTATCCCCGAAAACGCGCATTACAAAAAATGCATTTTCTTGTAACTCCACATTGTGACAGCTAAGATTAGCTTCAAACCGAGGGCAGATAGGCGTCCAGTTATTGTAGTTGAAATGAGTGACTTACAGCGCCTTTTTCTTCGGCGATCTGTCGGGCTCTGATAGCGGCAGCCATGCCGGCCGGCCCGCCGCCTATGATCAAGATATCCGTCTCCTCCGCCACCCGCTCCATACTTATATCTGGAATGATAACATAACTCTGACTAATCATAATTCAATGGAGCGGAAGGTACACTAAAATATATTAAAACACAATGATTTGAAGATTGTTGCAGCTTGATAGAATACAATAGATAGAACACAGACAGACAGTTCAAATCAATCATCATGGTCCCCGCAAAATAGCGCAGCACAGAAGCATGAAGATCCTTCGATATGGTTTATATAACTCCTATAGGAGAAAAATTGCTAAAAAATCTACTTTTGTGATATTGAATTCTTGGCAATCCTCCCAAGGGTTATTCAAACTGAATAAGAGAAGCAATTCGAAAACTTTCACCAATAGATTATTTTCAAAAACAATGCAGTTTATTATGTGATTCTTTTAGCCAATTACCATTCGGTTACTTTTATTATCACAAGTTTGAAAACAGGTTTTGCAATACAAACTAATTGTCTCTGATACATAAAACTGTAACCATAATAAATTAGGCTTGGAAAACATCAAATTTTAAGTATAACTTGATATTTATTTTTGTTATGAAATTTTATTACTGAACTATTTCTGTCTTACCACAAAGTTTTATGCATAATTTAGACAATGTTTAACAGCTCAAATTTTGCAGTTAAACTGTGTATAAAGCATGTTTAAATATTTTGTGGTGAGGCGGTTCGCGATCACCAAAGCTAAGCAACATTGAGCATGGTTCATATTTACATGAATGGAGTGAGCACTACCATGGCTTGGATCCCTTTCTAAATCATAGTTGTCTAATCGGCCTCTGTGATTTAACTGTTTGACCATGTCAGAAGTTTTCATGCAGTTTTGAATTAATTAAGTGACAACCGGGCTTAAGACCTAGTTGGATTTACTTTTTAGATTGGGTAGCAGTTGCAGGGCGGATATTTTCATGTGTTGTTTTGTAATGATTATTTTGTTTCATTCATTACAACTCAAAATGATATGAGTTTGAGAGCAGTGAGGGATCTATTCGGTGACTTTGAGATGTAAATTCCGATAAGCAATTTAGGTACTTATTTGTAGATAAAATTAACATTGAGATAACGAACTGTTGCTAGCATGCCCGGTGACGTAAATATTTGGTAATGATACCAGCTAGGCAAACACAAGGTTATCAAAACTTGCCTTTCCATCTCTCGTCTTTATCTCTCGGGTGGATCGTGTAATGTGTTGTTATTTTAGGAAAGTCGGAGTACAACCTTCTGGCAGCATTTGTTAGCCTCCCCACTGAAAAACGCAGTTAAAGTTGGGTTAAAAATGTCAAAACAAAACCAAAACAAATGAACTTTGAACCTTTATAATTAATCTGCATTGCGTAACACAACACTGATAATAAAGGGCAAGGGTGCTTCAATGCACTGTAAATACACTGAGTTTATAATATACCACTGCACTTTTCATAGAAATACGACTAATTCGAAATTTTGACCCACAAACAGCTGATGTGCAACGTCACTTTTAATAACTTTTTATATCGAGAAACTTGAGTAAATAAGACCCTTACTACATTTCTGGTTGTATTAAGAATAATTGTAAACCACATTTACCACAGAAAAGCTATTAAAACTAATAAAATCGTATTTATTTACCCTGACGAGCCGAACTAACAAGTGCCGCCGCCATTTTTAAAAACAGCTTACGTTCCAATTTACTGATTGAATTAGTTTATCAGTAAGTAATGAGTGACTTAGTAAAAAGATCTTAATTTTAATTAATGTCTTTAATGAATTGAATGAAACATATTAATTTCTTCTAATTAAAGGACTAATTTAAAATATATGCATCGATTTCAAAATGTTTTGTCAAGCTCTAGTAGCACCACTTGCAAATCTTTATACACCATTCAGCGTTCAACGGAACGTTATCAAATACTTAATCCTATTTTGGCGGGAAATATGAATAGCTGTCATTGTCTTAGATCAGATCACAGAATCGGATCTTCGATCGGATTAAGAAAATCCGCCCCCCTACCGCCTAAAGCAATAGCAATCGTAATAGCAATCGTTTATGACTTCATTTTAGTCATTTGGCACCGCCTATGTGACGTTAGCCATCAAAGTTGTTCATTCAACGATTGCTTTCGCAATCCGCACAAAGCAATTGATGGCTAACGTCACATAGGCGGTGCTAAATGACTAAAATGAAGTCATAAACGATTGCTATTACGATTGCTATTGCTTAGGCGGTAGGGGGGCTGATCTCAAAAACTTCAGCAGAAAGGCGGTTAGGCGCTCTTGTAAGCGCAAAAAGCTAGTAGGAGGTGAGCGCAAAAAACGCAAGTACTTACAATATTTTCTAAAAGCTGAATTTTTGGTATTACGTTGTCATGGTGGTGTAGAACAATACCCGGAAGTCAGATATCTGGATTGGTTCATACTCGCAAAAAAATGATGTTAGGATTCAGATACAAAATAATCTTGCCTATTATCGAAATCGGCTGATAAATAGCGTGACAGGAAACCCTCCTTTTTGAGAGATACTTATTAAAAATCGCCAACGACAAAAAAACCTAATTAGAGAATCTGTTTACTTATGGTTACGTCGATATTCGTTAAAAATGCGACATGTAGAAGAAAACCAACATCTGGACAGACGCAGGCAAAATCGCCGTGTCTAATCTTCGCTTACGCTCGATCAATTAGAAGTACCTAGTGAAGTTAGCTACAAGCTGCGCAATAGCCAATCAACGTGCGGTTTTATGTGAGCTTCAGTAAGGATTGGATATTGCGGGCAATAAATGGATAGGCCGCGCCACACAAGTTAGCGGATGTGAAGTTAGCTACAAGCTGCGCAATAGCCAATCAACGTGCGGTTTTATGTGAGCTCAGTTAGGATTGGATATTGCGGGCAATAAATGGTCTCTATATTGTATAAGATTGATTAGGTAGACAAATCAAAATTAGGTTTCTGTTTGTATACTAGTAACATATCTGTTTTGTTTTCTCGTCTTTGTTTATAACTTGTAGCTAGCTATTACTTAACCATGTTAGGACTACTCCTAGAAGAATGAATGTGCTCGTTAGTTATTATTATGTGTTTTATGTTTTTTAAAATGTTCATTCAGTTTTGTAGTCCATCAATAAAAAAATAAAAAAAATAAAAAATAAAAATAGGCCGCGCCACACAAGTTAGCGGATGTGAAGTTAGCTACAGGCTGCGCAATAGCCAATCAGCGCGCGGTTTTATGTGAGCTTCAGTCAGGATTGTATATTGCGCAGCTTGAAGCTAACTTTACATCCGCCAACTTGTGTGGTGCGGCCTATACACACGGCTTGGTGTTGAATCACTTTCAGTGGAATGCGCGCTATAAATATATCCTCTACTGAAATTACTTAGATTTAAAGGCAAGGAAATATAAACAACAATCAAAAGTGTATAATTTCTATTTATTAATAAAAACTTAAAATAAATTAAAGTAGGACGACAAATAATATTCTCCCATATTCAGATTACTTGACGGGTTTCATTTGCCACAATCCGTCGTTGAGATAGTGGCAGTTTTCTATACCGACGCCCTTGTTCACTTTGGCTCTGAAACAGAAAGTATCTAATGGTAGTTTTCGTTTATTTAGCACTATCAGCCCCCCGACCGCCTGAGCAATAGCAATCGTTTATGACTTCATTTTAGTCATTTGGCACCGCCTATGTGACGTTAGCCATCAAAGTTGTTCTTTCAACGATTGCTTTCGCAATCCGCGCAAAGCAATTGATTAGATTGGTATTATTTTTGACCGACGAAACGAAGGAGGTACTCAATTATATATATTTTTTGTATGTATAACAAGCATAACTTTTTACT
The DNA here is from genome assembly GCA_949316475.1 of Hypomecis punctinalis. Lineage (NCBI taxonomy): Eukaryota > Metazoa > Arthropoda > Insecta > Lepidoptera > Geometridae > Hypomecis > Hypomecis punctinalis. The sequence continues at coordinate 16,308,669 of OX438809.1, forward strand.
TAGTGATCCGATTTCGATAATTCTTTTTTTATTGGAAAGAGTATACTTCTATATTGGTCCCATTAAAAGTTTAGCGAAATCGGCTGAGGCATTTTTGATAAATCAACAATAATGTGAAAAATGCTACAGCGATCAGTGCGAACTATTCGCGAATTCTGTTCACGGTTAAAGTCGGTCATGCTATTTTTTGCAAAAAAAAATATTATTTTATTTCAATACTACAACGCAGTATCTCTCATATTCCACTAGGTGTATCTTAAAGATCGAGCCAGTGTTCAGTGGGTCCCGGTTGTTTAACCGTTTAGCCGTATCAGAGAGGTCTTCAGACGGATTAAAATCTGACACCAGGGCTAGCCATCCGGTCTCTGCGAAGTTACTAAAACTAGTACTTAGTTCTCTCAGCAAGCGCGTGTTCTTTCCCCTCCGCCATGACGGTGACCACGTGGCCCTTTTCTATGGGGGACATTCTGGCCCCGGGAGAGGTCAGACCGGGGCACATTATGTTGGCATTTATAAAAATCTATTTTACAATCTTGCCAAATATTATCGAAATCAACTGATAAATGGCGCGATAGCAAATTTTTCTATTTACTGAGGATTTCAATCAAAAATAGCCGACGACAAAACAAGTGCATTAATATTTTATAATAATAATTTATAGAGCCTATGTACCAAGTTTCGTCGAGATTCGTTGAAAAATGCGACCTGTAGGCAAAAATCGACATCCGGATAAAGGAAAGCAAAATCGTCGTGTTGAACCACATACCTAGCCTCGCTTCGGTCAATTACAACTAAGATTCTAGCTACAAAATAACCTTACATATCGTCAGTAGACAGAGCAGTCATTCCCACAGCGTGCGCGTGTTCTTTCCCCTCCGCCATGACCACGTGACCCTTGTATATGGGGGACATTTTCACCCCAGCAGAAATCAGTCCGGATCATATGATATTGGCATCACTGACTACATAATATAACATCCTACCTACCCACACATCTACAACTCTTACATCTGTGTATTGAATGTGATTATGTGAGATTATATTGGCACCACTCACTATACATATATTACATATATTACTATGAAAATTTACGTGGTTTTCACACATTTTAAACTATATATAATACCGGTCTACTGGGGACCTTCTAGCGTACGTCACACACATCTGGAGTGAGGTCATGGAGAAGCACGGGGAGGCGTTGGCTGTCTCCTTGGACATTTCCAAAGCTTTTGATAGGGTCTGGCACGAGAGCCTTATTGGCAAGCTTCCATCTTACGGCCTGCCTGCTGATTTCTGCACGTGGATATCAGATTTCTTGAGGAATCGGTCGATACGAGTTGACGTTGATGGCTGCTCGTCAGACCAAATGGCTATCAATGCCGGTGTTCCTCAGGGGTCCGTGCTCTCTGCGACACTCTTCCTACTGCATATCAACGATCTGCTTAAGCCCGGGATCTTTGGGTACGCAGATGACAGTACAGTCGTGGAGAGTTACACATCCGATGCAAGAACCACCGGGCCACAGATCGAGTTATACAGAGAGGCTATGGTTGAACGGCTCAACTTGAGTCTGCAGGCGGTATCTGAATGGGGTGATGCTAACCTGGTCAAGTTTAATGCCACAAAGACTCAGGGCTGTCTGTTTTCGGCCAAAAAGAGACCCTTTCAATTGTCTCCCGCTTTCCGTGGTGTCTCCGTTCCGGTAACTGACAGCTTGGAACTATTAGGCGTTTCACTCTCATCTTCTCTTAACTTTGGCTCTTACATAGAGTCCAAAGCCCAATTAGCCTCCAAAAAACTTGGTGTTCTCTCTAAGGTGAGACGGTATTTCACACCTGAGCAACTGCTTAGTCTTTATAAAGCACAAGTCAGGTCTTGCATGGAATACTGCTCTCACCTTTGGGATGGCTCTGCCAAATATCAACTGGAGGCTCTGGAGTCGATTGAGAGGCGAGCCAGGAGGCTGATTGACAACGACACCTTGACTAAGACGCAGCTGCAAAGTCTTGAGCATCGTCGCAAGGTAGCGTGTTTGTCGGTCTTTTACCGGATACACTTCGGAGAGTGCGCCCAGGAGTTGCACAATCTGGTCCCCCCTGCCCCTTTCTTCTATCGTACGGCTAGACGGACGCGACCAAAGCGCCACCCTTTTATGGTGGACATTCCGCGCGTTAGAACCAAGCGTTTCGAATCCTCATTCCTCATACGAACAGCCGGAATGTGGAATGCTTTGCCTGGGTCTGTCTTTCCGTTAAAGTACAACGTGAGTGTCTTCAAATCCCGAGTAAATAGGTATCTTCTAGGTAAGCGTGCTACACCCTAGACCGCACATCTGCTTAACATCAGGCAGTGTGTAGTCAAACGCAAACCTATTCGAAATAAAAAAAAAAAAAAAAAAAATATAACGGGACTAAACTCACGTGTAGGGATAGTCGTAACGACTATAGTTCTGTGCATTGCGAGACGGCTCCGCGTGCTAGCACTCGCCAACTTGAGAAAGGTCGCCGAATGCGACCGAAACTATAGTCGTTACGACTATCCCTACACGTGAGTTTAGTCTCGTTATATATAGTTTAAAATGTATGTATACTTAGTTATAAAATATCCTTACATATCGTCAGTGGACAGAGCAGTCATGCCCACAGCGAGCGCGTGTTCTTTCCCCTCCGCCATGACGGCGACCACGTGGCCCTTGTCTATGGGGGACATTCTGGCCCCGGGAGACGTGAGGCCGGGGCACATTATGTTGGCGCCACTGAGCACGAAGCGGATGGCACCCTTGTCCACTTGCTGCATCGGGACGAAGAAAGGATCTGAAAATTATAAGACCAGATGATGCGAGGTATTTTTATTGCATAGTTTTTAGAGACCACAGGCAACACTCCCTCAAGTCAGAGTAACGATCATATTAAAACATGATCATGCTAGATGCAAGCTAAAGCTTCCAACCAGTTCTATTGGTAATGTGACAGGAGTCCTTAATTTGTTTATTGGGAGAGGAATTTCAGAAGATTCGAACGTATCCGTGGTGCATCCTCGTTATGTGGTTCCCTAGTCCATTTATGTAAGCTATTAGATCTCCAAAATATCGACCTACGTGTATTTACCATAACTTTTAGTCGGTTCATGCGGTAGGCAGGGTTTACCGAAGTTGTATATTGCATTCTTCAGAATCAATGTAGAGGAGGATATAGATCCACTGTTACAGACTTTACAGAGCGAGTTGAATAAATAAATAATAAATATTAGAGGACATCGGACAACACAGTTTATTTCTATTTCTATCTTACATACGATCTCTGAGCCCAAACTAAGCGAAGCTTGTGATATGGCTGTCAGAGACTGATATACTATACATATTTTTAAATACAATTACATTAAATACTAATATAGATAATACCTAAATAACACCCAGGCACAGACCAAACATCTATGTTCATCACGTAAATATTTGCCCTGGGTGGGAATCGAACTCTTTGACCCAGGAGTCAGGGTCACTAACCACTGAGCCACCGAGGCAGTTAAATAGCTGATATAGGCCGAATCATACAGTTTGACGGCTGTGGTTCGGTCACAAGGATAATTCAATCCTAACGGAAGCTCACCGATAATTGAGTTATCCCTTCGAGCAAATATCTACAGAGCCACAGTCTTAAAGGGGCGCCTAATGCCAAAATCGACTTTTTAAAGAAGTGGTTTAAAGGTAACGAACATAAATATCCATATCAAAAAAATACTATACGAAAAGAAAGAACCTATAGTAGCAGAGTGATCGCGTAGAATTATGGAAAATAATATGGTTACCTTAGAAAAAAATTAAAACTACTAATCATAAAAAAAACGTTTTTGTTCAAATGCTCGAAATTATCAGCGACAACACCACATTATGTTTGACAAATTACGTAGCCAGACTAATGTTCTAGTAGAGTAATCGATTAGATTTTATAATATATGCTTACATTTTGAATAAATAAATAAAATGTCACCTAAAAATGTAAGCTGGCGCTCGAAGCCAAAATCATCGTGAACTGTCATGCGATTTTCGACTCTAAACAAAGCAGCATAGATGATAGCGGGCGATGCAAGAAGGGCGGGTGAAATCTGTTTCTTTCATGGCATTAGGCGAACTCTTAAGTGAAAGTAGTAAAAAAATGTCCAAACGCCGTCATACATACCAATTTAGATATTTACATTTAATAATTCACAATGACCCGTTTTCTCGAATCTCGACGTTATGTCACCTAATTAGTGCTTGTAATCGAGCACTTTGGCATCGCGTGGCGTTGTAGTCGGCTTGCAATCGCCTTACGACTAACTAAAAAGCCTGCCCACTACGTAGCTTGAGCAGGGTTTTGGCTCGGACACTTTTTCTGCACGATTGTGACTCTACATATATTTGCTCGCAGGGTTATCCGCAGCTCCTGCGGTCTTAATGAGGAAGACGCCCTATGAAATGTAATGATGAATAATGTCTTACATTTATGCAGCAGCCGGAGCGTGGGCATCCAGGGGCCCTCGCGGTGTCGGAAGAACAGCAGCTCCCCCGCGCTGTTCACCATGATCTCGATGTGGTCGTGGCTGTAACGATCATAGAAACACGATCATATTTTAACCAAACCAGTACCCGAAGTATAAGTTTTTTTATAGAGTTGGCATAATAATATTCTATGGGATTTTTCAGCTGTTCGCATTGAGTAGGAGTCGTTTTATTTCCACAACTCATTGCGCGTAAAACTCATCAAAGTAGGACAAACTAGGAGTATAGGTCGTATCAAACTTAATAGCGTCTGTGATGTTAACTACAAGCTGCGCAAAACCCCACTCCTCACCCCCGCTGGCATACGAATTCGCTTGACATACGCGCAACGACTGCGCGTCGTGTTCGCAGTCGCCATTAAGTTTGATTCAGTCTGTACTATTTTTTTTATTATAGGAATAGAAGAAAGGGGCAGGTGGGACCAGATTGTGCAACTCCTGAGCGCACTCTCCGAAGTGAATCCGATAAAAGGCCGACAATCACGCCACCTTACGTCGATGCTCAAGACTTTGCAGCTGCGACTTAGTCTTGTAAAACAGAATAGGATAGAAAAGACAGACGCCATTATGGAAATGATCTAATGAAATCTAATGGTTTACTGCTCTACAAATTATCTGGGACGTAAATAATTTTAATATTCATTAGTTCGCGACTTCGCGTCGCAGTAGTTAATGTTATTTCCTATAACTTTAAACTATTACCGGAACCAAAACAGGTGGACCTTCTCGACTGCAAGGCTGCAAAGGACATTTCCGGTTTTTCGCAAAAATATCTGATTTATTATGTCCGAATAAGTATTGCTTGAATAAATAATTAGGTTTTTATTTTGAATATATTTTATACGTCTGTTTGTATATATCGTAGAGTTAAAACTGAACTAATTTATCTCGATAATTTGTAAATCAGAAAACCTACTAAGTTGAAAGAGAGCGATTCAAAACATCATTTAAACAACTATTACTATGTTTCTAACCCGGAATTCGAGAAAAAAATCACCAGTTCCATACAAAATTACAACTCGAAATCGATTTTTTTTATCAAGCTAATATTTTTAAACCTCTAGTTAAGAACTTCCTCCTCTTATAATTATTTTCCGCAAAATATGGCACCACCGATTTCCACCGTGTACAGAATTCGAGAAGTTTGCACAAATCGATGGTGAAACGATTTTACGGCCATGTAAATTATTATTAATTTATCAAAAACGGCCCAACCGATTTCAATAAAATTTAAATGGCACCACGTCGAGAGTACCTATACCCTTTCGAAATAAAAAAAGTTTTTTTTAAATCCGTTCGCAATTGGCGTAAATATCGATACACAAAAAATATACAGATAGACGAACATAGTATCTACCTCCTCCTTTTTGGAAGTCGGTAAAAAACTGGATGTCAAGAAAGGTGAGTGAACTTTAATTTGGGACCTCGACGGACGGGTTTGTGTTAAAAATACTCTCTCTAAATAAACGAGCCGATGTTGTCTTTATTGTGAGCACGTACTCTGAACATTTTTCTATAAACTTTTCTTTAAACTAGACTGCGTATCCACTAGATGTTGATCAGTAGATGAGCAGGGATCCACCAACCCGCACTGGGCCTGCATGGTGGATATTGCCCAATCATCCTTTGTTGGTTAGGCCCTATTTTAGCAGTGGACAATTAAAAAGTCTTTGTGTCAGAAGTACCATTGATTTGTACGATTGATTGTACAAGTGACACAACTTTGTGTCTTTAGTACCAGTAAAGAAATATGAGGATATTCCCCCGTAATGTTAACCGATAACTATTGAACTAGTGATACAACTTTGTATCTCAAGTACCATTAAAGAAAAGTAAAGATATTCCACGTAATTTCATTTTTGATATGCATTTATTTTAAATGAATAAATGAATGCATAATAGTGTCAAACTGACGTAAACCGAAATGTACTTCAAATTATAAGTGGCCAGTACTTGGCGTATCGTAAGTATAGTATTTATTAATTGCGACAATTCACTTCCTGGGCCCACTCACTCCAACCACTCAATGTTTAGTTGTACCATTCATGGTACTAGCGATACATCATTTTTTATGATGGTACTACTGATCCTAAATAATTGTCACTAGTACCATTAATGGTACAAATCAATGGTACTTCTGACACAAAGGGTTTAAAAAGACTGGTACATAGTACATTTTAAATAATATTTCTAATGACACAACTAGTTGTGCAAACGCAATTGGTCCTTGAGGAACACCTCTTAATTAAATCCTCAAGTTTTCCTTCATGACAAATGCTAACTAAGTGAATAAATAGATAAAACACTCATATACATACATATTTTGTTCTTTTTAGGGTTCCGTACCCAAAGGGCAAAAACGGGACTCTATTACTAAGACTCCGCTGTCCGTCCGTATGTCTGTCTAAATCAATAAATAAAGAGTTTTATTTTTGCAAATAAATAATTTTACTAAATCATTATCGCACTAACAAAAAACACAACTTAAGTTTAGGAGAAATCCATCAAAAGTCCTGCAGAACCTACACTGAGAAATTATCTGGTGTCGTAGGTGTCTGCGTTACATGAGCAATTATTGGTCGTGTGTTCTTGTGACATCATCTTCATTATTATTACCTCCTAGTCTGTCACCAGGCCGTATCTCATGAACCGTGATAGCTGCTAGGACATTGAAATGTTCACAGATAGTGAATTTCTGTTGCCGCTATAAGAACAACTACAAAAAAAAGAAAAAAAAATAATTTAAAGGAGGCTCCCATTCAACGAACCTGATTTTAAGCCATTTTTCGCTCAATATTAAAAACGGTGACAGGAATATCCTTGATTTTTTTACAGAGTATTAAATTAAATATGTAATTTAAAAATGAAATAAATATTTAAGGGGGGCTCCCATACAAGAAAGAGAGAGAATACGTTTTGCTAGATATTAATAACGGCAACAGGAATATTATGCTTCAAATATTCACATAATATTAAATTGTATATTCCCTTCAAAAAATAATAATTAAATTAAAATGTATTAAGGGGGGCTTCCATACGGTACGAAGGGTCCCTCGTGCGCGATCCCGACTCGCACTTGGCCGATTACTTAAATGACTACGTATAATCACTCGTATTTACTACTAAAATACAAGAGATAGACACTTTTGTACTTAAATACGTTTCGCAATCTTCATTTTCTAATACACATTAGAAATCATTTCTGAGAAGACAAGTTTTGTCGTTTGCTCAATGTTTACCAGAAAAAGCCTGTAAAAGGGTTAATCACCTGTGCGAAATGCAATTCGTCACGAATAAGCTATTACCTACACATCGACCGACTTTGTAAAATGTGAAATGTTGGAGCCACTGTTGTCGCGTTTCACGCGAGTCACCGTGAACAATTTGGTAAGTGTCACTGTCATTATAGATAAAGCTTGGCTTACACTGTGGCAACATAGAGGGTAGCTTTTTGACAATGGCAATGTCGGTAGGTTGGACATAAAGAAAAAATGTGTGGGCGACAGACACAACGGCGCGGCGGAGGGTAAGCGCGGGAACAGGAGCGTGATGGTGACTCCGGTACGGTCTGAGGAGAAGACCTTGGTGAGACTACGAAGTCTGGTGAGTGCTTATTGAGATATTTATGTATCCTGTATGCGCGGATTATGGGATGGAACAACGGGAAGACCGTGGCAATGTATGGGATGGTGTCGTAAAGACGTGACTAAATAGTCCAATTTTATGTACCTTGTACTGGACATTGGACAGGCAGTAGTTAGGACGATCGGTGTGCGCCCGTTCCAGCAGTCGGCCGGCACTGTTGACAACGTGCGCATACTCCCCAAGTAGTATACCCGAACGGCGGTACAGGTGTGGGGCCACGGACATATATCAGGCGTTGCTGATACAAGGCTGGGATCGATGATAGGCTACTGTAGGGCGATTCGTGTGCGCACGCTCTAGCAGGCATCCGGCACTGTGAACAGCGTGCACAGACATCCCACGGACAGATACCAGGCGTTGCTGGTACGAGGCTGGGATCGCCACGCGGCGATCGGCTACAGTTGGAGGTTTGGGTGGGACTATGGGGAACAGGTGGAGGTCCCCGTGGGGCGAAAGCCCCATGTCCAGCGGTATCTGGAACCCTGTAGCCGGTCGCAGGGGTCTGGGCGTAGCCAGACCCCAGGAAAGGCTAAGCCTACTTGTACAGCTCTAACTTACCACGCAGTGACTGCGGTCGACTCATTGTTCCATCCCCAGGCTATATTTGTCGTGCAAACGACGGTGACAATAACCTAGGCGGGATATTGTTAGTTACATCATAAGACGCACGACAAAATGGTGGAGATGCTGGGATCAGCAACATGTGTGTGATAATAAAAGTGATAACATAGACTTTTCTAACAGGTACTATCATATTTTACGGAAGTAAAGTTTTTGATTACCGATCAGAACTTATCTAGGAGGTTATTATTCTTCTTGTGTTTTATTACGTCGTGTAAGTTTAAGATTATTTAGACTAAGTTGAGCTACTATCACCTGATATAAAGAAAAATACCGAGTTACAACCATAGGGTTATTTGGGCTAACGAAGGTGGCAACACTAGCTAGTGTTGCGCCGAATCCGATCGTAGCTTTCGAACACTGCAGAGATTAGACGTAAACGATGCGATTATAATCGATCACGTTGTACGTGAGTCACAGGAACTATTCTTATTCACTGGGTGAAACATACGTTAATGCGTTTTAGATTAAGTACTTACCTATAAGTTAAGTTTGACCAGCATACAAAAAAAAAAAAAAAAATATAATTGACCCCTATGGTGTAATAACTGTTACTTATATTAAAATATGCAATTGTGGTTCATATTATTTGAGATTGTTTCATAAAAGCACTAACATTTGTGATAACACTTCGTTACTCCGAGTAGTCCTTTATTGGGTGCAAACACTAGAAATAGCGTAGCTATAATTATTGTACATTACTATTAAGTTTATAAGAGTGGCTATGAAACATTGTCTATGGATCTGTGTTATTTGAAATTTAAGTTTAAATTATTACGATAAAGACACACAAAAGGCCAGCGGTACCCAGTTTGACTCAACTCGATGAATTTTAACCTGTGACTTGTAAGCGGTCTGACCCGAACAGGATCCATGATTGAACCGCTCTAGTCCGCTCGAATTGAAATCGAATCGGAACGAATTAAAACGATCCAATCGATTGTGCTGGCCCAACACTAAAAGGGACGCTATAAATTCTTGTGCCATTTGCAATTCCAGACCTATCGTGTAATAATTTAACGTAAACTGTGAGCATATAAAGCAATATTACATCAGAGAACTTAATGCAATTATAAGTAATCGCATCACAGCATAGAACAATCCATCTCAGGGAAAACAAAAGGAGCAAATCGTTGAAAAAACTCGAGGTAAGATGTCGTGTTAACAAACGCCGGCCGGCGATAAATTATCGTAATTAACATTGCAAGTAGAATGCTAAGTGTGAAATTTATTGTCTTGCAGTCAACGTCACGTACGGATCTGAGAGATTTGGGCTACGTTGAGAGTCTCTACGCATTTACGCGATACAATGGCTTTGCGGCTCAGATTTCGCCACGATAAACTCATGTTGGCAGTAGAGTCTGTCCGCAAATCCATAGACGAGGCTCAGACTGGCATTACGGAGGTCGATCTGATAAACCACCGGAACATTCTGAAGCATACGATCGGCTCATTCGACCAGGAATTCCGGGCCACTCCCGAGCTTGAACCGGACCTGTTCAACAAGTACATGGAAGACCAGTTCAAGGCCGAGGAATTGCTGATCCAGCTCGACTCCGCGCACGAAACCTACCTCAGCTCTCGTCCACGGACCTCAACATCAGCAAAGCTCCCTAAACTGGAGTGGGACAAGTTCAGCGGAGATGTCCTGAAGTTCAGCGAGTTTTGGGACAGGTTTGAGGCCAATGTAGACTCACAAGATCTTCGAGATGTAGAGAAATTATCATACTTACTCGGGTCCTTGGTAGGTCCCGCATTAGAGACTGTTGGTGGGTTAGCAATAACCAACGCTAACTACTCTATTGCCGTCGATGCCCTGAAACAGAAATATGGCTCCAAGGACTTGGTAATAGATGCTCATCATAGCGCAATTAATGGCACCAAGAAAGCGACAGAGGACCATCAGGAGTGCAGGAGGACTCTGGACCAAATTGAGAAACACCTTAGGGTGCTGCAAACACTTGGAGAAAACATAGAGAGTAAGCACTTGCGGGTCACCATTGCGAGTAAATTTCCTGAGCGAGTCATGTACCAAGTCAACTTACTCTCTTCGGATAGCCCAACGGTCCCCACGCTGAGGCTCAATTTGGGCAGAGTTATAGCGGCCATGGAACGATCCTCTATCGAACAAGGCTCTTCTGGTGCGGCATCACCTCCACTAGCGACAACAGAAGTGCTACAGACTAGGGTAGAAAATTTGCCAGGAATTAACCGAAAGCGACAACATGACGATACCTCAGCTGGATCATCTAGCAAGAAGCCCAGCTACCGTCCTTGTCTCTTCTGTAACATGAGAAACCACTTGAGCACCAGTTGTAAGAAAGTTGGATCAATTGAAGCCCGTAAGGAGAAACTGAAGGGGAGGTGTTTGACATGTCTCAGGCGAGACCATAGTACGGATCAGTGCACTAGGAAGATAGCATGCTTTCACTGCAAGGGGAGCCACCTAAAGATATTGTGTCCTAAACTAGAGGGTAAACGAATTAAAATTTCAAGGGATTCAGACGGTGTGATCACATGCAGCACGTCTAATGAAAATACTTTTTTACAGACTGCAGTGGCCAAGATATACAACCCTCTAAATAACAACCAGAAAGGATGCCGCCTGCTCCTAGATAGTGGAAGCCAACGGAGCTATATGACGGTCAAAGCAGCCAGATCACTTGGACTCTCTACAATAGAAGAAGATTCACTGTTAGTATATACATTTGGTGCTAAATCGCCTATAGAGATGAAAAGTCCTACTTCAGAAATAATCATTGAGACAAAGCGAGGAATTAAAAGAGAGGTAATTATCAACATAGTACCTCGTATAACAAACTGCATACCTATTGCAAAGTGGCGAGATGATAGAATAGACATACTAGCTGATGACGAGTCTGTTGGTGGAGGTATAGACATACTCATAGGTAATGATCTATACTGTTCATTTCTACGCGATGATAGGATTAAAATTAATAACAACCTGTACCTGTTTGATACAGACTTTGGCTGGATATTATCTGGTAGCATCAATCAACGAGAAAATGACGTTTTGTCTGTGACAACTTACTGTCAATGTCACACCCCGAGCTGCCCATATTTCACCGAACCGGATCTGCCTTTGCGAAACATTGATATGAAATTCTTGTGGTCATTGGAAAGTATTGGCATAACCGACTCACCAAAGGCTACACGGCAGGAGCAGGCTGTCAGCCACTTCAATGAATCTGTTCGATATCGGAATGGACGTTATGAAGTCAAATGGCCTTGGATCCAGTACCCTCCTGAACTACCATCCAACTTTGGGCTTGCATTAGGACGGCTGCGTAGCCTAATTAAAAGATTAGACGCGAACTCCCTAGATGAATATGGAGTCATCTTGAAAGAGCAGTTAGATCTTGGAATAATCGAAGAAGCCGATACTGATCCTAGTCAAGCAGAACATCCTGTCCACTATCTTCCCCACCACATGGTGAAGCAGAAGGATAAGCGAGGAAGAATTGTATATGATGCCTCAGCGAAAGTAACTGGACAAAGGAGCCTTAACGAATGTTTGTACAGTGGCCCATCAATGCTAGAAGACTTAACTGGGCTACTTCTCAAGTTTAGAACCAAGAAGATCGCTATGACAGCTGACGTAGAGAAAGCGTTCCTACAACTTGGGCTACAGCAAGAAGATCGAGACGTGACAAGGTTCCTATGGCTGAAAGACCCCCACAAAGAAGCTACGATAGATAACTTGCTCCATCTCCGTTTCTGCAGAGTCCCATTTGGAGTTATTTCCAGTCCTTTCCTGCTGACCGCTACGGTAAAACATCATATGTCATTATCTGGAAATGAAATGTTGAAAACGGTAGCCGAAAGGTGTTACGTGGACAATCTGGTGACGGGAGCAAACACAGTAGAGGAAGCACGCAGGATGTATGAACAAACAAGATCGGCATTTGAATCTTTGTCAATGAATATCCGAGATTGGGTCTCCAACAGCGGCGAGTTCACTGAGACAATTCCGGAACAACATAGGACAGTACAGGCCACAACAGTTAAAGTCTTGGGATTGAGGTGGGATACACAAAAGGATATACTGACCTTAAATGCCTCAGTTGACAACTTCAACCCTAGTACCCCAATCAAAACAAAGAGAGACGTCCTACGCACCCTGGCCCGAATTTATGATCCATGTGGATATGTCTGTGTTTTAACGCTCCCAATAAGGCTTCTTTTTCAGAAAATTTGCCAGGAAAAGGTGAAATGGGATGAGCTATTACCTGAACACCTATTGCAACAATTGTCTTCAACACTCGAGAACCTGAGAACCATAGTGCAAGTACAACTACCCAGGTACATAGGTACTAATGCCACAGCTGAAAGTGCCACCCATGAACTCCACTGCTTCTCGGACGCGTCAAGCAAATGTTATGCAGCCGTTGTATACCTAAGATGTCAAGAGAAAAATGGACAATCGGCAGCAAAGGTATCATTTGTAATGGCAAAATCGCGCGTAGCACAAATACAAGACAAAGACGATCTGAAAATACCGAAATTAGAATTACTTGGCCTTCTAATTGGAAGCAGGTTGCTAAAGTATATCAATAATAACCTGGATATACCTATACAAAGACAGTACCTATGGACAGACAGTTTAGTGGTACTTGGCTGGATAAATTCAACAAAACTCCTACCACCATTTGTATCGAACAGAGTAAACGAAATCAAACGTGACCAGCAAAGAACTGAAATGTATTACATACACACCAAGTCAAATCCTGCTGACATAGCCACCAGACCTGAGCCCGAAACTTGGGAGGAACGAAAAGAGTCCTGGTTTGGAGGACCAGCCTTCCTAAAAGAAGATGATTCCTCCTGGCCTGACAGTCGTCACTACATGACACATACAACACTTCTTTCTTCTGGGGAGGCCTCTGAAGGGAATGGCAATGAATCAGAGCTATACAACTGGTCAGACGTAGAAAGGAATAGCAACAACCTGATGGAATTGGACGATCCAGATATGTTAAAGGACAAATTAGATGACTCCTGCAGTACCTCACAAAACGATGATGTGCTGGAGATCAAGAAATTACAAAACAAATATTTTCCTGATGAACAATCTGGCAAGAAAACCCACCTGACAAGGAACTTAGACCTCTTCCTTGATGAAGATAGTCTTTTAAGGTGCGGAGGTAGGATGGCAAACACAATGTGGAGTTACGACATGAAATATCCAATATTATTGCCAAGAGATTCTGAGTTTACAGATGAACTTATTATCAAGACTCACGAGAGCAACTATCATGTTGGAGCATCGCATACATTAAACCTAATAAGAAGGAAATACTGGATACCACAAGGAAAGGCCAAAGTCGTTAAAGTACTGAAGACATGTAAACAATGTATCAAACACGGAGGAGGGCCATACAAGCTTCCTAATGCTCCTCCTTTACCACCTGAAAGAGTTAACTACCATGAACCATTTTCATTCTGCGGACTGGACTATTTTGGACCTGTATTTGTAGATACAGTCAATGGAAAAGAAAAGAGATGGGTAGCGCTCTACACATGCTTAACAATTCGAGCAATTTCCCTAGAGGTTGTTAAAAACTTATCGGCAGCAGAATGCCTCCTCGCATTACGAAGATTGACTGCATCAAGGGGCATACCAATACGGATTTATTCAGATAATGCTGCCTGTTTCAAGCTAACCTCAGAAGTCATGACAAACCCTTACTGCATTGACAATAAAATTGACTGGAAATTCATACCTGAATTAGCACCATGGCATGGTGGATTTTATGAACGATTGGTAGGACTTGTTAAACACTGCCTTAAGCGCACTTTGGGCAAACACTTACTTAACGACAGTCAGCTGCTTACTGTGATGAAGGAAGTTGAAGCAGTAGTGAACACAAGGCCCTTGACTCAAGTAGGCACAGAAATAGAACATATACTACGACCTGCAGACTTCCTTACTCTTGGAAAATGTTTGACAACAAGAAAGGCTGCAGTTGAAATGCCATGTTCAGGGATGAGGACAAAAACCGATCTGATCGACAGCTGGAAAAGAGGACTCATGATTCTCGATGAATTTAAGAAAATGTTCATAAGCCAATACTTGCTGAGTCTTCGAGAAAGGTCGAAACATACTCCCAAAGAGCCTCGCATAAGGTCAGATAGGGAACCACAAGTAGGTGATCTTGTTCAAATTAAAGCAGACTCTAAGAACCGAATCAACTGGAAGGTTGGTAAGATAGTCACTCTATTAAAAGGAACAGATGGGAATTGCAGAGTGGCAAGGGTAAATGTTGATGGGTATATATATACACGTTCTATATCACATCTCTACCCACTTGAGAGGGACATCAATGAAATATTACATGAGTCAACCTTGTTACCTGAACCGATCACACAACAGGAGAAAGTACCGAGTTTAGACCCGGTCACTGGTACAGATGGAACGAGAGATAGTATTCCTAGTATTCCGTCACAAGAAGATACAGTTTGGCAGCCTCCCCAAACTGAAATCCAGCCTGACGGCATGGCGGAAGAGCCTAATGGCAGTCCTAGTCCCAGTAGGGAGACAAGTACTGAAGAGATGCAACTAGAGATATCAGCCGATCCTGTTGTGGACGAGACGGTTGATGCTGATGCTGACAGAGACCAAGGATCAACTAGAGCCAAACGATATGCAGCCATCAAAGCTCGAGAGAAGATCCTGGAGTGGACGCACCATTTATTAGTTCTCCTGAAGTAGTCACCTCTTGGCTGTTGTGAATGTCGCGTTTCACGCGAGTCACCGTGAACAATTTGGTAAGTGTCACTGTCATTATAGATAAAGCTTGGCTTACACTGTGGCAACATAGAGGGTAGCTTTTTGACAATGGCAATGTCGGTAGGTTGGACATAAAGAAAAAATGTGTGGGCGACAGACACAACGGCGCGGCGGAGGGTAAGCGCGGGAACAGGAGCGTGATGGTGACTCCGGTACGGTCTGAGGAGAAGACCTTGGTGAGACTACGAAGTCTGGTGAGTGCTTATTGAGATATTTATGTATCCTGTATGCGCGGATTATGGGATGGAACAACGGGAAGACCGTGGCAATGTATGGGATGGTGTCGTAAAGACGTGACTAAATAGTCCAATTTTATGTACCTTGTACTGGACATTGGACAGGCAGTAGTTAGGACGATCGGTGTGCGCCCGTTCCAGCAGTCGGCCGGCACTGTTGACAACGTGCGCATACTCCCCAAGTAGTATACCCGAACGGCGGTACAGGTGTGGGGCCACGGACATATATCAGGCGTTGCTGATACAAGGCTGGGATCGATGATAGGCTACTGTAGGGCGATTCGTGTGCGCACGCTCTAGCAGGCATCCGGCACTGTGAACAGCGTGCACAGACATCCCACGGACAGATACCAGGCGTTGCTGGTACGAGGCTGGGATCGCCACGCGGCGATCGGCTACAGTTGGAGGTTTGGGTGGGACTATGGGGAACAGGTGGAGGTCCCCGTGGGGCGAAAGCCCCATGTCCAGCGGTATCTGGAACCCTGTAGCCGGTCGCAGGGGTCTGGGCGTAGCCAGACCCCAGGAAAGGCTAAGCCTACTTGTACAGCTCTAACTTACCACGCAGTGACTGCGGTCGACTCATTGTTCCATCCCCAGGCTATATTTGTCGTGCAAACGACGGTGACAATAACCTAGGCGGGATATTGTTAGTTACATCATAAGACGCACGACAACTGTCGCAATTCTAAGCTACACTAACTGTCATCCATTGTACATTTCAAGTTCTTCATTTTGCCAAGTTTACAATTAATTTGGCAATTCTCTGCGGCGGAAAGTTTTCTTACCCTAGTTCGCTGTTGTGCAAACGGTAATGTCAAAACATTAAACTGACTTAACCGGCTCGCAAATGACGTATAAAAGCTTTCTAGTTTTTGACCAACGAAACGGAGGAGGTACTCAATTCGACGCGTATATACATGAATATTTTTTTATGTGTAACCACGGATAACTTTTTACGTAGTGGTCCGATTTCGATAGTTCTTTTTTTATTGGAAAGAGTATACATATGTACTTCGAAGTTGGTCCCATTTAAATTTTATCAAAATCGGCTTTGCCATCTGTACTGTACTGTATCAGCCTTTTTAATAGTCCACTGCAGGAGGTAGGCCTACCCACGAAGGGTGTTTGGGCCATATCCACCACGCTGGCCCAGTGGGGTTTGGTGGCTGAGCCATCATACTAATATTATAAATCCGAAAAGTTTGTTGGCTTGTTCCTCTTTCACGCAGCAACGGAGCAACGGATTGACTTGATTTTTGGCATGGATATAGTTTATAGGCCGGAAAGTAACTACTTTTTATCCCGAAAAAATAAAAGGTTCCTGTGGGATAGCTCAAAAGTCAAATTTCACGCGGGCGGAGCCGCGGGTAAAAGCTAGTTTTCGATAAATCAACAGTATAGTGAAAAATGCTACATCGATCCGTGCGAAATATTCGCGAATTCTGTACACGGGTGAAGTCGGTCATGCCATTTTTTGCAAAAAAATAATTATCTAAGATCAAGTTTTACCATGCAAATATAAAACTATGGCATTTTTGAGCATGACAGCATCATAAACTAAGTATAGTTATACTTGCTTACACAATCTGAGAATCTTCAAAAATTGGAGTGAAAAGGCATTTTTTATAAGTACGTGCTCCACTTTCATCAATCACGGCTTTTCTATTTCACTAAAACATCATTCACATTCTTCTTTGTCCCACTGGCGGACATAAGCCTTTCTTTTGCATCATCGTCATCAACAACATCCATCTCACTCATGAGCACAGGCTTACTTAGCCTCTATTGTTTGAAATGTTGTTATTAGCAATTTGGCATTCCAAATAATGATTTACGGATTACGAATCTTCAAAGAAGGCCTATGCTGTACTCTTTGATTATTTACTTGTAATAATCTAAGGCTGTACTATATGCCAATTCAAACTTTACGGCGTCTGGGAACACGAAGCGAGTCATTGCGCAGTAGCAAATTCGTTATGGCAGCTGCGCGAGGAGAGCTGGTAGCTAACTTCACAGACGTGTAAGTTTGATTCGGTAAAAGCGTAAAGTTAAATAATATATATACCAAGATGTAAAATGCTTATAAGGTTGATAACATCAAAACATTAAATGTACCATTTAACAATCCTGAAAGTATCCTTCTTAGGCAGCACCTGGTCGATGTAGTTGTCGAGATGAGGGTACAGCTCCAGCAGCCGGGCTCGGATGCCCTTCTGGACCGACGACTTGAGCTGCTGCACGCCCGAGATGCTCTCCTTCTCGTCGAACCTGAAACAAGAGAAAGTATGGAATAAATGGAAAAGAAAGGAAATGATTGATCAAGTTTGGTAACGATCGTATTGTCTGACTGCTGCAGATATCAAGATACTGATATTAGAATGGTGGCTACAGACCGTTTCCACTCATACTTTATCATAGCAAACGGAGCTGAGCGAAACATTGTTTAGGAAACATACTTTTTCTCCTAATCGTAAATCCAAATCAGCTGATAATTAACACGACAGCCATAAAAAAAAATGCCGAATCGATGGCGACAGCGAAATCCCTGCCCCCTTTTTTGAGGAAAATAACCCATTAAAACTAGCCATCGATAAAAAAAGTTGGTAGAACCCGTGTACCAAGCTATGATCCGTTGAAAAATGCGACCTGTATACGAAAACCAACGCCTGGACAGACGAAAACACAAAATAGGTATACCTGGCTAATGAATATAGGTACCTACTCGTAGCTAGAAACAATACACAACTGTGAACAGATGGAACTAATCGTAGAACTTGCGGGAAAGACTCAGCGGATAGGAGCTGTGTTCTGTTCTTCACTAAACAAATATGTTATTAGTTTAATGGGCTTACGGCCTACCATGCTGTCCATGCTCTCTCTACCCAGCTTTGACCGCAGTTGCTGAATAAGATGCGACTACTAAACTCATCGACTTGGCATTTTTTTTGTTTTAAACTAAACTGGAGTATTATTGTCTCAGTGAACAAACTACACACCTACCTACAACTTTACCAATGGCAGCGACTAAATGTGAGGCGAATCCAGGTTTCTGGTCTTATGTATGACTCCTTAAAAGTATCAAGACTCATTAAAGACAATTCCTTGAAACTATTTCTCATTTCGAAAATCTGCTAAGTATTCTCCAGCTAAACTTAAAAGATCTCCTGCTTTTTATGAGATATTTCCGAGAAATTCCTTGGCAGAATTACTGAATGCGTTTCCATGATAACATCGATCCGCAATAATTAGGTATACGGGTTGTAAGAAGAGTTAGAAAGTAAGAATATAGTAGCAAGTAAAGTTATATTCAAGTAGAAGCCGAATCAAACTTAATTGTTCTGTGAAGTTAGCTACAAACTGCGTAAAACCAAACTCTTCGCCTCCGCTAACTTTGCTACTACATAACGACTCGCCTCGTGTTCACAGACGCCATTAAGTTTCTGTCAAGACGCAAGTAATGTGTCATCCAAGCCACGGTATCTCACGGTACATCACAGCCACGGTATCGGCTCAGCTGTATAAGCCACGCGAAGCCGCCGCGCCCATCAGACGACTCGAAACTGTCCGCGCTGAATTTGTTAACTTTTGTTTCTTGATTTTTTTATCCCGAATAAGTCCGCGCTTGATTACCAACTCGTCTGATGGTAGACATCTATAGACATAGACAGCTTTTTATTGTGACAAAAATACAGAACTACTAGCTGACCCTGCCACGCGTTGCTGTGGCTAAATAAATTAAAATTGCGACTATAATTTGAGATTTAAACTATCCTATCTCTCAAGTTGGATCGAACTGCACATGGTGTGCGAATTTTATTATAATCGGTTAAGTGGTTTAGGAGTCCATTGAGGACAAACATTGTGACACGAGATTTATATATATTAGAAGATAACAAGTAACATACAGTACAACATAAATTAAGCGTAAACGACGTTTTGGGCGAAGATAAAGCACGCAGACTTAGAAGATACCTACTCGTAACTATTCACTCTGACTTTGAAAAGCTCTAGATGATTCGGTGATACGAAGAGCCGGAAAACTTAGGAAGTTATGCCAAAGTTCCTATAATCGTCAGTAAGGTTAACCACTCTATTAAACTGTAGAATATGCATAATGTTAATAGAAATAAGGCAGGTGCCAAGGACAGGTGTATCTTTATTGCCACACGCGTCGTCGCCTGCGCAATGGTGACATAACGTTACGGCACTGTTGAGTGTTGGCCTTTCTATTCCTATTGTTTGCAATGGCTATGAAAATTATAATATCCATCTACGAGTAGGTATAACGTTATGGCATAAAAAGCGCTTATTACGGCCTTTGATAAGAATAATTATTTTTCGCAAATAATGGCAAAACCGATTTCCATCGTGAACAAAATTCGAATAGTTCGCTAGAATTGTTGTAACATTTTTTACATTATTGGTGATTTTTCAAAAACGGCTCAGCTAATTTCGATAAAATTTAAATGGGACCACCTCGGGAGTACACCCTTTCGAATTAAAAAATATTTTTTTGATTCGGTTCACAACTGGCGAAAATATCAATGAACATACACAAAAACAAATACATTCAGACGAACATTAAACTCCCTTTTTGGAAGTCTTAGGTTATTACCTACAAATCTTTTTAATGCATGTATGCAGTGACAGTCTCCTTTTTTTGGTGCCTTACTGACTTATGTGGATGACTTATACTCGTCCTAGTTCCATTTGCTAGGTGAGATCAGAAATCGATCATACTTCTATCATCTCGCGGCTATAAGTGAAACTAGACCAGCCTATAAAAATATCGTATGGTATATTCATGACATAACTTTTTGTTTATGAAGAATATTTCAGATTTCATAAGTGTTGTTATTCTGACAAGTATCCAGCTACACATGCAACTGCGTTCATCGATTAATTTACATCCTTTATTATAAATCCAAATGTGTATGTTTGTTGGCTTGTTTGCACGATCTCGCTCACACTCGGTGATGTATTTGCGAGCCCAACTCTCATGAGGCTGACGCTACGCAGATACGTCACTCGTCTTATATCAAATACACACACACACTCACACACACACACACACACACTCACACACACACACACACAGACACACATATACACACACATATACTACATTCACTACATACCTATATTATACATGTCAGTTGCCACCGGTAGTTCGGTTATAATTTTCTTGTGTTATATGTAAGTATTATATATGTACTGTCTATTAGAATCTTTATCTATTCAAAGTTTTTTATTCATTCATTCATACCTAAATTCACAAAAACGAAAGACACTGGATTTCGCGTCACAGGCTAGCCTAGTGCGAAATCCAGGGTGCATAAAATTGCATTGTTATACCTACATTAAAATTTACCTGTTTTGTTAAAATTAAGTACTAATATAAGAATGTTCTGCACATGTGTTAGTTGGAAATAAATATGTTTATGTTTGTTTGTTACTCATTCACGCAGCAACGGAGAAACGGATCGATTTGTTTTTGGCATGGATATAGTAAAATGGTCGAAGAATGTCATAGGTTATTTTACATCCCGGAAAATTAAAGGATTCTGTAAGCTGCCGCGAGTAAAGCTAGTGTAGAACATTAAAGATTTCATAAGTGTTTTTATTCTGCCAAGTAGTTACACGTAGCACGTTCATCGGTTACATTATATGATAGCAATGTCATTCGCCGACTGCACCGTTATCTACGTGTTCTATCGCTACTCGTGTACTCTGTACCTACTATGCAGCGTGCTCCGTTGTAAATACTTGTGTATTCTGTGACGCGGCCGGTTTCCAATAAAACGGACTTTGACTCTACTGTGGGGCTTGGTTTTATATTCTTTAGGACAGAGCCACACCACAACGAAAAGCTAGTCAAATGTACTAGCTTCTCGTTGTGGTGTGGCACCGCAGGTATTACTCGTAGCGTAGGTAGCTGGAGATTTTCTGTAACGGGTCAGCTGACCACCACAGAAAAATAAAAATTATTGACTTTCATGGTTTTTTTTTGGGGGTGGACAAAGAAGTATCTGGTGTGGGCAAGGCCCGCCCGTGTATTCATACTTAACGTAAATAATTTGATTGATATCAATCTTTAATTTGAACACATAGGTACTTAACCAAACGTAAAAACACAGCCCAGGTTTACCCAACTAATCAGTTTTATGCTCATAAAAAAAAAACAGGAAAAATATGAATTCCAAATTCAATATGTTCATGAAAAAACAGGAAACCATGAATTCCAAAATTAATTGATAAATGTATAGGTATGTTCTTTGAAATATACCTAGTGTTACAGAATTATAGAGCATTTCAGCCTACTGCGGTGTGGCCCCAAAGTAAAAAGCGTTGACATTTGTGATAACTGAAATGTTATCAGGTCTGTAGCTAGGCCGCCAGTGGTTTAGGGGTTTTCTACCCTCCCACCTAAATCTTCACTTATCAAGGGCTCTTCATGCCAGTTTGTTTGTTTATAGCTTAGGCAATAAGGGTCCCCACTGATACGTTCTAAGTAATACGTCCAAATAAAAGGCATTTTTCACTTAGGCAAAAAGGGTCGCCACTGATATGTCCAAATGAAAGGCATTTTTCATTGTCATAGCCGTAAAAAAGATTAAACAACAAAAATAGCTTGAAACTTGTTTCTGTTTCAAATTAGTCAAGGAGTTGCTGACCTATTTTTGGCGTCGTAATACACACTATATTTTCAGGTAAGTACAGTATATTCAAACAATGTGAACAAAACAAATTAAACAAAACTAATCTAGAGCCAAAACTTGACTTCACCAAATTGGTAACATAGAATTGACACTGCCCCATGTATGTATTAGTATACAAAATCCTTGCACACCGTCCATTTGAAAGCATCGTCAATAGGGGCCTTAATACGTCTAGCGGAAGGGATGTCCGACCTAGATTACGAAATACAAAAGCTATAGGAATTGCTTACGAATATCTTAGTTATTGTAGAATAGTTCGGTAAACAAATCAATAAATCACCTTGTCATATAAACATGCCAAGTGAAACGTTTACCTGTATTGTATCCTTCGATCGCAGACTGCAAGAAAAACCTATTTCCTTGTAGTCTGAACCTTCAGTAAAAATAAAATGAAAGGACTCAAGAAGTGCACTTTGAAAACGATAAATTTTAGTAGGCTACACAACAATACGAGTACATGCTCTCCTTACGTCTCAATCCATCTCAGTATGCCTGTATGCTGAATGTGAGTTTTGTCATAAACATGACGAGCTCTTCGGCGAGCGCGTAAGCATGTAATTTGTATGAACTTGTTGTGTTTCAAAAACGCGCCGCTAGTGGAGCTGTACATTTCTTCATACAAATTACATGCTTACGAGCTCGCCGAAGAGCGCGTCATGTTTACTACAAAACTCACACTCAGCATACAGGACGTTAGAAGCACGTTAGAAGAATGACATGTCTCCTAGTATGTCCCGTGTGTTTTGAATTATTCCAGTCTTTTCCCCGGACGTGATTGCGTCTTATAAATCGATGAACGCCGGCTGCACGCACGAAAAAGTATCCCTCATTGTCACGATCCGCCTGAGCCGAGCGTGCAAGCGAGAGCTCGGAACAAGCGATAGAGAGGCACAATGGCCTAAGCGTTCGGCTTGTGAGACATATGATGTTATCAGGTAAAATTATCGTACGTAGACCGACTTTACAGACGACTTTTTTTTTAATAGGAGTATACTAAATGCTTATATATTCTTATATATACAAAAAATGGCATGACCGACTTCACCCGTGTACACAATTCGAGAATATTTCGCACGGATCGATGTAGCATTTTTTACATTATCGTTGATTTATCAAAAATGGCCCAACCGATTTCGATAAAATTTAAATGGAACCAATTCCGAAGTATACTCTTTCCAATAAAAAAAAGAATTATTGAAATCGGCCTACTATAAAAACGTTATGCGTGGTTATACATAAAAAAAATACGCGTCGAATTGTATACCTCCTTCGGTGGATCGTCGGTCAATTAGAAATCTGCGGGTTGAGCCCATTCATTCTATTTTGGTCGAAGCCTGCATTCATTAATAATTTGGAAATTAGCTGGAATTGGAGTATTATTTTATCAGTCTCGAATATGATAAATCTAGAGACCCGAACTATTCGTTTTTTTTTTGCAAAAATAATTATAATCCGACAGATTTGAAAATAACAGTTTTTTTCATCTCTAGGTACTTCACGGGTTGGCAAATTCACATAGGTACTCCATCGAGTACGTGTAACGCATTAAAGAGGGCAGTTAAAAATAACTTACTAAAAATAGCCTAGGGTTTTTAGTACAGGTTTTTAGTACGTACACACACAAGGTAAAGACATTTTTAACTTAGCGTGATGGAATGAATGGATGATGTTCTCGCTCGCTCTGATGATGCTTGACGTTGTTGTGAGAGAGACAGAACACGACTATCATCATACAAGGTGTGCCGAAGCACATTTTATCGTGCTGGTTTCCATATTGTTACACATGTGTGTATAATCTGTAAGGAAAGTTATCTTAGTTTTAAGACGGTTATGAAAAACACGGAGAGATCTTCGGTTAAAACTTATTTATAACGATTTCGGTGCACAGGGTGCACTATACCTAATTTCCGGATACCGGATGCGTTCGGCGGTTCAGGAAAAGAAGATATAATAATACTACGTTCAGCCCCCCGACCGCCTAAGCAATAGCAATCGTAATAGCAATCGTTTATGACTTCATTTTAGTCATTTGGCACCGCCTATGTGACGTTAGCCATCAAAGTTGTTCATTCAACGATTGCTTTCGCAATCCGCGCAAAGCAATTGATGGCTAACGTCAAATAGGCGGTGCCAAATGACTAAAATGAAGTCATAAACGATTGCTATTGCTTAGGCGGTCGGGGGGCAGGTCAAATTGAACGTAGCCGGCAATATGTATGAACAACGTTATCGGTGTCAATATATTTTGTATAGGCATGCGATCCGACCGCGCAGTCACGCGGGAGGAACGTAAGGACGCGTACTACGGTCAGATACGTCTGATCGGTTTACCTGCTCGGACAGATGACCGATTGCCCTGACCGACAACGTGGTTCATACATCGGGGGCCTTCAATTTGACCTGACCGCAGACCGCATCCAGTGTGTCAAATCCTTTAGTCTTTACTGGTTCAATTATGAAACGAAATTACTAGGTCAGTGCACCGGCCCAGCGAGCACAGTGCCCCAATGAGTATAAATAGCCCCGAAACTTTGCAATACAATGCCTTGTACCTACCGATCTCAGGGACTTCAAGGAGGTCTTTGTTTATGAACATGTGTGACGTCCTAGATATCCACCTGAACATCTATCAAACTTCTGTTATAGTGAAAAGTAAACACATAAAACATGTAGAGCGATTTTGAAACAAGTGGCGTCCAAAATTAGATCTCTACAGATTTATACAGCAGCTTCTTGTCTAAAAAAATATAGAGTTATAGATAGATGCCTTCTGTTTACCCGGTGCGCGAAGCGAGACACTTATACGAGTATATGTAGTAAATACATATACACACACCGAAAAATGCATGACTACACAAGATTATTTTTTGCAAAAATTAGCATGACCTACTTCACCCGTGTACAGAATTCGCGAATATTTCGCACGGATCGATGTAGAATTTTGCACATTATTGTTGATTTATCAAAAATGGCTCAGCCGACTTCGATAAAATTTATATGGGACCAATTTCGTATACTCTTTCCAATAAAAAAAGAATTGTTGAAATCGGACTAATACAAAAAAAGTAATTCGTGGTTATACATAAATAAAAACCGAACAAGTGCGAGTCAGGCTCGCACATCGAGGGTTCCATACAAACACATGGTTAAAATAATTAAAAACCAGTTTTAGCATGTGCTAATGAAGTTATGGTTAATATCATGAAAGGTGTCATATAAAAGTATATGACACCTTTCATGATACGATTTACTCACTTTGAATTTTGAGCCATATTTTGTGAACTTTTAGGCCCTATTTTTGTGTGATGTAAATAAAAATGTACAGTTTTCAGATTTATTCTTGTATGTGTACTCTGAGACAATGCTTCTCGCCAAATTTCATAGTTCTATGTCAACGGGAACTACCCTGTAGGTTTTGATTTTTGTGAGTGTCGAAATATGCGGTATTTTACGACATAAACGACTCTAACTTTTTTAAACGACAACTGAGAAGTTTTTCTTTTACACAATAGCAAGAGTTCATCGATATACGTATACAGTTTAAATTCCAACTCGATATCTTTACGCATTCTCGAGATAAAGAGTCTTGACAGACACACAGACGCACAACAAAGTGATCCTATAAGGGTTCCGCTTTTTCCTTTTGAGGTACGGAACCCTAAAAAAAATATACGCGTCGAATTGTATACCTCCTCCGGTGGTTCGTCGGTCAAAAATATACACTACACTGAAGCTAGTCGAGGAAGCCATATGAATGAAATCATGTTCCATAAATAATGGGAATTTTGGTTCTTTTCAATAAATTCAGATTCAAAAGAAGGTACAATTTAAAAAAGTTGGTTGTCAGTAAAGTTGGTTTAAGGACGATAGTTTACGTGATAACGTCATAAGAAAACATTGTTGAATCAACAACTGAAACAAGCCGAACTCTTAGGCCGATCGTGCCTCTCTATCACTTGTTCCGCTCTCTCGCTTGCACGCTCGACTCAGACGGACCGTGACATTTTTTCGTGCGTGCAGCCGGCGTTCATAAGACGTTATCACGCAAATCAAAAAGATTTTTCTTCATTTTACTGCATTATAAAAAAGAATCTTCGAAATGGTCCATCCTTTAGAATGCAGTGGATCAAACACGTGTGAACACACTATGGGCGTTACGCGTAGTAGTGATTTTAAGCAGTTTTGTACGAAATTAGGTCTCCCCTAGATCGATACAACATGTCCTATCTCGCGAGACCTGTGGAAAACATGCAGTTAGTTCACGTACACTTGTAGATGAAGATATATCGTAAGTACCTACATATTATGTTTTTCGTATTCCATGAAGGAAAGCATCGTGTTAATCCGCTACCGTTGGTATCGATTAGAGTATCTATTTCAAAACTCGCACAGGTAAGAGTAGCAGTTTCCTTCCAGCTGTACAAATAGGTCTGTATAGACATTAATTTCCAGAAGCTTACATCTTTAAACGAGTAATTCTCGCAGTTTATTTATTTATATTACGATATTAGAATCATGGAAACGGCTCTATAAACGCATAGAGCTTTTCTTTGTTAGTTTATACAGCGTGTAACGGAAAGGCTGTATACATAAAAAGTGGGTTGATACTATACCTTATATAGATGCTGTATCCGAAATTCCGAGACAAAATAACAACATTCACTTTAAAAAAAAATTAAATATGACTGACTAGAAAAATCTTTTGCACGTAAACAAACATGTCACAACAAGGATGTGTGGTCTGATTTTGATGGGCAAGGTCGTGTTATTGACCTCACAGCTGTTTAGTGTGATAGCAAAGAAGATATAATAAGTGATAGTGCTGTGCAAATGTGAATTAGTCATAAAAATGACTAGTTTTTCAAAAAAAGATTAAAAATCAGCAAACGAACTTACACGGCTAAACATGCCCCCATCTAGTTTGTTACCGTTATCTGATTTGGTACTTTCAGTATGTATACAGTCTTTCCGTTACACGTTGTATGTGCCTTAGGGCGGTGTATTTATTTTCGAGAGCGAACTACGATTTTTTTGCTCCCAGCCAAGCTCGGTCTCTCGCTACTGATAACCTCATAAGTAAACGCCAACCCATTGTTTGAAATGGATATTACTAATCAAGATTTATTTATAAAATAAAGGTTATTACATAATTAACGTTCCAACTACGTATACCACTGACCGGTCGACCGGCGGATAATAAAACAAAACACCATTAGTATAGGCCGAATCATACAAATCGGCGGATGTGAAGTTAGCTATCATACAAGCTACACGAAACTCAATAGACGCGCAGCTTTATCTGAGCTTCAGTCAGGATTGGAAATTGCGCATCTTGTAGCTAACCGTTAACTTGTATGGTAGGCAAAGCTGCCGTCCACAAGCTATAACACCGTTAAGCCACAGGGGGTCATTTTTCACTTTTAAACACATTCTTATAGAGTTTAAAATTATCTATCGGTCACTGTTAGAATTATTTTTATTTCGTTTATAGTTTAGAAGATAGAAATTGTGAAAACACCGCTATTGACATTCTTATTTCTACTTTACAAGTCAATAAAGTCTGGATGACGACTTTATACCGCGACAAAACAACTTAAATACCGCTATGATATAATATAATCCCATAATTATTTGAAAACATCATTATTCTACAAATAATAGCTTACCTTTAAAGCCGTTTTTTCAAATAATTGTCTAAATCATAGTTAAAGTACTTTATCTGTCTAGTTCCGCGTTTTTCACTGATACCCAAAAATTTGGTTTTGTGGTTTTAGGGCTTTTTAGGTTATAGACGGCAGAAAGATAGTCCTGAATCAAGTTTGTTGTGCTTATGACCTTCCTGTTTTATTTTCAGCTGTCGAAAGGACTACAGAGGGGTGAAAAGGTACTATTCCTGCAGGCAGCAGCGGCAGGCTAGTGTCGTTGGACGACAAATAGACAAACGTTGCAGCAGACTACGCGTCGCTAGCTAGCTACTGAATGTATTTCATAGAAATACGTAGCAACCAATAGTGTCGAAATATTGTGATTGGTTTGATGTTGCGTGCAGTCGGCTACCGAAATAAGATCCAACCTATGGTTATATGTCTCGAAAGGTTATCGAGTGGAGACCACGTACCGGCAAGCGAGCGTGGCGTAAGACCCACGAGGTGGACAGATGAAAACCTTATCAAGACCGCAAGACCGCGTTAGATGCAAGCTTCCTCCAAGCGATCTTATTTTATTGGAGATCGATGGATAGGGAGGCCTATGTGCTATGTCCAGCAGTGTACGTCCTATGGCGAATGGATGGATATGGTGGTTTGTCGTAGAGCATCAAAAAAATATTATGCCTATTTTTACTAGATACGTTTGAGTACTAATATTGAGTAACTTGACCTTCAAGGTGGTTCAATGTCAAGAATTTTAAAACTAACTTTGACGAGACGATTATTACGTAATTGCTAAAGTTAAAATGGAAATCATCCAAAAATAATATGTTTTTGTAAACTTATTCACCCACAAATACTGTTATTCACCCACAAATTTAACAAAATATAATGATTATTTTTATTCGTAGGTAAATTAATGTGATGAAAATAGCAAAACAATGGTGAATAACTTAATATTGAAGTACATTGGTGAGATTATTCGCACCGCACAGGTGGAAAATTACATTACACTAATATTGAAAAAAACACTACGATACTTCATTATGACCGGCAACCAGAGCTAACAAACGTGGTAACGTTGAACTTCACATATTATCACTGCAGATTGACCTCAGGATTACATTACCATCGGTTCCTAATGAAAATGAAATGAAGAGGCCCACAGTTTTTATCGTCGATTAAATTAGTGCCAAGATGAGGAATCCACGTGAAATTATCAAGTTTTGACTAAAGATTATACAGTTACAGATAAATTACTTAATTTTTCACCTAACTTGTACAGAAACATGCATGTCCTCAGGGCTGGATCTATCATATGGCTTTTTGGCCATCAGGCCAGGGCCCCGTGGATTCCAGGGGCACCGAGCTAAGTCAAGTCTAATTAAAAAATAGACGATAATGCGAAAAATATAGATCGTAAGGTTTGGAGCCCTGTGAATCGTGCGATTAATCAAACCAATTCAATTATTTTAATTCAAGTCTAGGTGTGCCCTGAAGTATTATTAGCCCAGGGCCCCCTAAACTCACGGTCCGGCCCTGCATGTCCTAGCAGTAGACGTCTTACGGCTATGATGATAATGCTGATGACGATGATTATTAATTACACAAGCCACTCGAGCGAGTATAATGGAACGCGAAGACCAACACCAGCATTTTTAGTCGATAATGGCCTAGGTTCGGCTTCGCACGAGTCGAGAGCATCGCTTTTCTCTACGAGTTATTGATTAAATTAGAATATAAATTATAGATACACAAACCTCTCGGAAGAAAACTTCTAAAATTTCTTAATGGTAGTGAAAACAGAATGGAAATTGGTAGCATAAATTAGTAGATCATAAGATAGTAGTAGGCGGGACAAACGGAACAAGTTAAGTAAGAAATATCCCATCAAAAACATTAATGTGAAAGGGGAGCCAAGTTCAATATCATTACTTTTTGTCCAGAAACTTCAACTATCATCAATACATTATTATTTACTGTTGATTCTTTTGAGATAATCGATTTCTTTTCACAATCATAAATGGTATGGTTATTGGTTAATCCGACGAAAATTCCATCACCACAGTCCAGAAGTAGCCTCACAACGCTAGTGACGTCTAGTACTGTGCCGGTTAGCTAAAATGCACAAATACTTTGTTAATAGTACTACTAATTATCATTAAGTTTCAGTTTTTAGACTTTTTCCTTTGTATACGCCTGACACTATCTATTGCGGCGAGTTCTATACCCAATTTCAGACTTCCAGCATCAAAAGTTTAAAAAGTTGCATACAAATTTCCATCCCCCAATTTTTGGGGTTGGGGGTAAATGGTGATATATTGAAAAATCCCGAAATACGTCTATTATTATTTTTAACAAGGAGTCTTTATATCAATTTTTAGACTTCGAACATAAATATTAGTGGCAGTCTCATACAAGCTTTCACCCCCTAGTTTATGGGGTTGGGGGTAAAAGTTCGAAGTTTTAGATTTTTTCCTTTATATATGTGTGATAGTCTAGCTTGTTACCAAATATCAAGTTCCTAGGTCATCTGGAAGTGGGTTAGATTTTTCATCTATAAGTCAGTGAATCAGTCAGTGAGTCAGTGAATCAGTCAATGAAACTCAGGTTTTTGAACGTTAATATATAATTAACCCTTTGAGAAAAATTGGTAAAATTTTGGTTGTCAAGCAAGCTAAGGAATTTTAGTATTTATGCCAAATTTAATATCTGTAGGTTTAATAGTTTTCGAGTTATGAAGGGGTCAAAAGTAGCTGGAAATGGTTCGTGTAATATTACACACGGCTCGCGTCGCCAGTTCCTTTTTCTTTGAGCTTGGCTTTGCGCGTGTCTAGATTTCAAGTTAAATTAACAATTTGATAAACATCGGTTAGTGAACCTTATTATGTTAACTACCTAAACCGCCAAACGTTTTTACGCCATTTAAAAAAAATGTGGAGAGCGCCACCCTTATCACCTAGGCGTGATAATAATATCCTACGACCTATTCTCAGACCTACAAAATATAAACGAAAAAACGGACAAGGACGAGTCAGACTCGCACATCGAGGGTTCCATACAAACACGTTGTTAAAATAATTAAAAACCTGTTTTAGCATGTACTAATGAAGCTCTTTTATATGATACCTTACATGATACGATTTACTCACTTTGAATTTTGAACCCATATTTTGTGAATTTTGAGGCCCTATTTTTTTGTGATTCAAACAAAAATGTTCAGTTTTCAGATTTATTCCTATATGTGTAGACAAATTCTCGCCAAATGTCATAGTTCTATGTCAACGGAAAGTACCCTGTAGGTTTTGATTTTTGTGAGTGTCGAAATATGCGGTTTTTTACGACATAATCGGCTCTTACTTTCTTAAACGATAACTGAGAAGTTTTCCTTTTACACAACTGCAAGAGATCATAGATATACGTATACAGTTAAAATTTCAACTCGATATCTTTACGCGTTCCCGAGATAAAGAGTCTTGACATACACAAAGACGGACAGACGGACAACAAAGTGATCCTATAAGGGTTCCGTTTTTCCCGTTTGAGGTACGGAACCCTAAAAATCATAAAAATCTCGGAGGAGTTCGATAACAAGCACTGTGACACGAGATTTTTATATAATAGACTGGCTTCTGCCCGCGTGATGTTTTAGGTTTTGTGCTATCCCATCTACTCGTACTTGTACTTTTTTTGTTGGTCTGCTATTACACAGGATCTTTATTAAAAGTAGCCTACTTTGTCACTCTCTTAACAGTCTCAACTTTTAGAATTCCGTTTTTGCGTGAAAGAGGAACAAATTAACAAACACTTTCGGGTTTACTCGTACAGTAGGTATTTTGTTTCATTATTCTCATAATATTAGTCATATATGCATGATCATGTAGTTTGGCCACTCCACATCCTCATATTGATAAGGATAACAAAACACTGATAATAATGTTTTCCTTACCAAGTAATATTATTAGGTCACGTTTTTTAATTTCAAAGATAAAAATATGCTTGTTATTTTTAATACGGTCGTATTTTATGACTTATAGGCATTTTTTAGTTTTATTCCATCCATCAGCCACAGGACATCCACTGCTGGACATAGGCCTCCCCTATAGATCTCCAATAAGATCGGTTGGTAGCGGCTTGCATCCTGCGGTCTTAATGAGGTCATTCGTCCACCTTGTGGGTGGACGTCCTACGCTGCGCTTGCCGGTGCGTGGTCTCCACTCGAGAACTTATCAACCCCATTGGTTATCAGTCCTCCGCGCTATATGCCCTGACCATTGCCACTTCAACTTGCCAGTCCGTTAATTTTATTGTTTCTTGTCATCTACAAATATATTTTTCAGATCGTAAAAATCGGTCATTATATGTTTGTTTTTATTATCATGACGTGTTACTGGCAGAATTATGTAGGTATTTAATTATTTACTTAGTTTTGGTCTGCAACTCGGTAAAAAGGGGTAAACCTTTTAGGAACCGATAATAAAATGTTTAAAAAAAAAGAACAAAAACATTTCTTTTTACTGACTCGGACAGGGAATGGGCCAGGGAATGGAACAATCTGTCGACTTCCCTGTTTCCTAAGAAATATAATTTGAAACTTTTCAAAGTCACAGTGAAAAGGTATATATTATACTAGTTTTTACCCGCGGCTTCGCCCGCATGATATTTTGATTTTTGACGCAATATCATTATAATTTATAGCCTATGTGTTATTCTGATATATAAGCTATATTATTGCAAAGTTTCATCTCAATCCGTTCAGTACTTTTTGCGTGAAAGAGTAACAAACATCCATCCATCCATCCATCCTCACACACTTTCGCGTTTATAATATTAGTAGGATACGAGCTTCATCTTCGACCACAACGTCGCTTACCATCAGGCGAATTGGTGGTCAAGCTCGGATTTATTCGCGTTAAAAAACTCGTCTTGTACTCGATCTCGGGCGAAAGCACCGAGTATAATAGTGATTTTGTAATTCAATTGCTGTTCAATTTTCGACGATGTCTTTTTAATTTGTTATCATACTTCAGAGGTCCCATTTTACCTCAGGGAAAAATAGACGTTTTTTTTGGTCAACTTTGCACTAAAGTTCCGATCCGAGCGATAGAAAAACACGTTCATTAAATGGACCATAAATCGTAAAGGTAAGTTATACAAAAGAGTTTACTGGCAACAAAAGATGCAAAATTTTATTCTTTAGACTTTTGCTCTAAATAAGTCCATAGTTTCCGAGATAAAGGCCAAAAACGTTTTTTCAAGATGGCGCTTGAAGCTCCACCTGGATCTGTCGGCATTTTGTGATTTTATGCTCAGTAAGTGATCCTAAGCCTTATAAAAAAATTGGATCGGAAATTTAGTGCAAAGTTAAATTCTATTTTTCCTGAGGTATTTCAGTTTTATCGAAATCGGTAGACTGGTTTTTGAATCATCAACAAAAATAATCTAAAGACACTATACGGCGATGCCAGCAAACTATTCCAATTTTGTACGTAAATTGCAATTATTGAAGTCAGTTGTGCCATTTTTGGCGAAAATAATAATGTAAATCGGTTAAAAATGTACCGATTAGTATACCTTTTTCGTGTAAACCTGCTAAGTAGCTTACTTAACCGTTATTAATGCAACGAATTTCAGGATGTTAACAAATAGGGCAATTGCAATGCAATAGTTGCAAACTACAACCGGTCCGGACACAGAATAAATAATACCTGCTTAATACAATAATGGTAATTCACGTTACTCCACTACGAAGAAAATAACAGTATGAGCATAGAATAAGTAATACCTAGTATGAGTACAAAGGGTACGACTTACGAGTAAACAACATGAATTGTTTTGCAAATACATAATGACTTTCAGAAGTGCATCATTCAATATGAATTTATCATAATGATTCATTCAATCATCATTAATTACAGCTTTTATTTAACTTGCAATGGATGTACCTATGTTAGTTCGGGTGGAAATCTGCAAGTTAAAGGACACGTCCACAACATGTATGGAGGCTGGTATAATAATAATCAAAAAATTAACCACAACATTCGTTACATCTCATGAAAGTACATCTTTTTCTGTGTCTATTACATCAGTGAAAATCAAAAACGAGCCCTCCGATATTTTATAAATTAATTTTTAATTTCTTAGGATCAATAGATATATTTGACAGAATAAGTAGATTATTTCTGGCAACGCTAATTAAGCAACCTTGAAATAGCTAAAATAAAAGCATTTTTATAAATTAGACCCAATTTCAATGATTTTCTTGAAATAAGCAATATTATAACTGGATGCACCATCTTTTCTATAATTTTAGCAAAATATGACATAAATGTGGACAAAACTGGTATTAATGTAAGTAAAAGGACGATATAAGCACTGTTAGCGAAGCGCTCATTATTTTAAGTATGAT
This sequence comes from Hypomecis punctinalis, assembly GCA_949316475.1. Classification (NCBI taxonomy): domain Eukaryota; kingdom Metazoa; phylum Arthropoda; class Insecta; order Lepidoptera; family Geometridae; genus Hypomecis; species Hypomecis punctinalis. The sequence goes on from OX438809.1 coordinate 16,343,294, forward strand.
GTAAAATTAAATGTTATAGTTTCGGTTTCTTTCCCGCCACGATGGTAGGCCGCGCCTTCAGCGTGGTCGACTATAATTGTAAAACGTCAATGTCAAAGTCAAAAATTTTCTTCCTTTTCGCAAAGAAAACCGAGCGGGTGCGTCGACACGCACTGCGCCACATATTTTCTAAAATAACATACATACAAGCTCATTAATATAGCTTAAACAGAAAAAAAATGTGAGTTGTATTTTCGTTATCCATACAATTTAATTTCATCATTTAAAAAAAAATGGAGGTATGAAAAAATAAAAATTAAATATTTTTGAGAAGCCCATAAAGCAAGCTTTCAAATGATGCATAATACCTATACTATATTATATCATCTTGGTTAGATTTTTCTCTGAAAATATACCATTTGTGGACGTCTCCTTTGACTAACTTCCCGGTTTCCGATTGAGCTGAAAATTTGCACGCATATGTATATCGCGTGACAATGCAATAATATATATATAGTACCTATCCATGGGGAGCTGATCTGACGATGGAGTCGGAAAGCCATAGGAACTCCTGTACTAAACAAGATAGACCCGTCGTGTTTGGGCTCATTTTATATTTTGTCGCGGGTGAACGATATTTTTCTATGGAACATTTTTTTTTTCAGTTTGGGCAAAAGTCGCAGAACATAAGTGGTTAGTTTTAATGTACAGAATAAGCCCCTAAGAGGATGTCAATTGATTAGAAATAACCCTGTATATGCCTACTAGTTAATAAAGACATAAAAAAGGTAGTAAAAATATTTAGAAAATATCTCGCATATGATAAATTGCTTTCAGCCCTTGGTAAACAATCTATTATGACACCAAGCGACCCACACATATTAAGTAGGTACTATTACGATTCTGTGCAGTCCTATTACCACAGACATTCACTGGGATAGACACCGCAAAATTATGACAACTAGACACTCTCAAAAAAAATGTTTTTTTTTGGGATTCTATCAACTGAACAAAAGCTATTTAAAATAATTCATTTATTCTTCAAACATGGAAACAATGCACATATTTTCATGAAATGCTTGCATTTGAACAATTCAATTTAGCTAAGAAAACGTTTTTACTTACGCTGTCAACAGATTTCAGATTTTTTGCATCTACAGCTCACGCGATATGCATTACTGTTAAAAAATCCAGGCCGCATACCTCAGTAAAAATAAAATTTTACTTTGCACTAAATTTCCGGTCCAATTTTTTTTATAACTTTTTAGATCACTTACTGAGCATAAAATCACAAAATTCTGACAGATCCAGATGGAGCTTCAAGCGCCATCTTGAAAAAACGTTTTTGGCCGATATCTCGGACACTATGCACTATAGAGCAAAAGTTGTTCAGATCATTATTGTAGAGAATAAAATTTCGTATCTTTTGCTTCCAGTAAACTTTTTTGTAGGTAAAACTATTTACGATTTATGACCTATTTAATGAACCGGTTTTTCTATCTGCTACGCTACACAGCGTTTACTGTAAGCTTGTTGCTTTTGTGTGCTGCCTGGTAATCTGAATATTATGATTCGCGAATAAGACGAATCCTGGAGGATAGTGCAAAAGCAATGTACGTAGTAAGTACGCACCAGTAAAAGTGCGGGTAAACAGTCCGCACCTTTTGAAAACCGTTTGCAAAGCAACACGTTGCTTGATGAAAGTAGGCGAAGTTGCGGCGTCTACACCGACAAATTATATCGACGCTAGCCACCAATATAGAACGTAATCTGTCCAATGTCACGCGACCACACGTGACGAGAGAGTCACGTTCCTATTCCACAACAGCTTATCTTTCACCGTTCTATCGCCCAGCCGCGAATACATTGACGGCTCTCTATGCCTCTACTACGCCTTTACCGCCTTATTAATAAACGTAGTTACTTTGCAGAGCAGTTCGTAGAGCAGTTGGTGTTTTCTCTTTTACAATTGAATTAGAATTAGAAATCTTTATTAGCATGTCTGAGAAACCTTAAGATAATTAACATACACATTGTATTTTCCAATACTAAGTATACTTGAGAACCCTGTGTATAGGATGTTGCAAAATTGTAAGTACAGGATATATTTAACTTAAAAGCTACTGTACATTATGCTATTAGGTATTTTCTTATAGGCTTAATTAAAATTATCAAAGATAGAGAAAGACAAAACACAGACTAACTACTCCGAAGTAATTCTGCGTTTATGAACTTTTTCACTCCAATGACGGTACATCCGTACATCAAGTGGACCGCCAACGCCGGATTAATGCGCAATAAAAATGATTACGTGGCGTGGAGAGCCTGTCACCAGTACAATTTCGGCGGTAAATGGGTTAATAACGCGTTTATATCCGGCGAATATCATACCGTTCGTGCATTTCTAATAAAAAAAAAATTGGAGCAGACCTATCTTCAAATATGAAAAAAACGAAAGGCTAACGAAGAAGAAGACACATGTTTTTAGTATGTTTCGTTTGAATATCTACTAATTTGGTTTAAGGTTAAAAAAAAATTACAGAATTTCAATCTAATCTGTCAAATTAAAGGGCATAAAAACAAAAACATCCCTTTATGTATTGAACGCAGTAAGACAGATAAATACAAAGCATGATATTTGAAAATTCAATGCGTATGTATTCAAAGTTGTAGCAGGAAGGAAGGCCGTTAAAATTTCCTAAAGCAAACGCGCAATGGTTATCAAAAAGTTGAAATTGTCGAGCATTGTGGCGTAGTATAGAAAGTAGTACAATCTATTTGTAGACATAACCTGTGTCTACCACGTGCGGTATGGCCCACAAAAATCGATATCATTCGGTGTTTTATCGATAAACTGAATAAAGTGTCTAATGTGAATGTTAAACGTAACATATTACGATTCAAACTTAATAGCGACTTGAAACACGAGGGGAGCCGCTGCGCATTAGAGAATTTACGGGTTAGCGGGGGTGAGGGATAGGGTTCTGCGCACTTCACAGCTGCCATGCAGTTTTAAGCGAGTTACAATGTATTTTTTGTGTGAAATGTGCTCAAATAAAAATCGGTCAACTGCGAGTCGGACTCGTGCACGAAGGGTTCCGTACCGTGTTGGTGTCCCCTTAGCTACATTCCTATTGCCGTTATTAACAGCGAGCAAAAAACTCCTGAAAAATCATATTTGTTGTATGGAAGCCCCCCCTTAAATCTTTAATTTATTCTATTTTTAGTATTTGTTGTTATAGCGGCAACAGAAATACTCGTACATCATCTGTGAAAATTTCAGCTGTCTAGCTATCACGGTTCATAAGATACAGCCTGGTGACAGACAGACGGACATCAGAGTCTTAGTAATAGGGTCCCGTTTATACCCTTTGCGGAACCCTAAAAAGCAACTAAGTATATTTAATTTTCTTTTCACATTTTCTCTTGGACATCGCAGTTCGTAACTTTTATTTCTATACACATTGTAATCATGTAGGTATTATCTTATCTTTATAGCTTGAAAAATTTGCGTCGTGTATAACAGTCAGAACTGCAAGGCACGACTCTTCTATTACCTCTAAATTCGCATTGAATAAGTTTCTTACATCTTTCCTTGTCATAAGTTGAGTAAACAACTTCGAACAAATATTTACAGAGCCACAGTCTCTAAGTGAAAGTAGTAAAAAAATGTCCGAGCGCCGTCATACATACCAACTTAGATATTTACATTAAATAATTCACAGTGACCCGTTTTCTCGAACCTCGACGTTGTGTCACCTAATTAGTACTTGTAACCGAGCACTTTGGCATCGCGCGGCGTTTTAGTCAGCTTGCAATCACCTTGTACTGTACTGTACTGTACCAGCCTTTTTAATAGTCCACTGCAGGACGTAGGCCTACCCACGAAGGGTGTAAGCCGTGGTAGTTTAGTGGTAATGACACCGGCCTTACAATCATGAGGTCAAGGGTTCAAATCCCGTTCCCATACAAATGAGTTCTTTGGAATTTATGTATGAAATTTCACACCACTGGCTTTTAGGTGAAAGAAAACATTGTGAGGCAACCTGCATACGTCCGTAGTATATGAATACACCAACCCGCACTGGGCCAGCGTGGTGAATATGGTCCAATCACCTTACGACTAACTAAAAGGCCTGCCCACTAAATAGCTTAGGCAGGGTTTTGGCTCGGACACTTTTTTGCACGATTGTGACTCTATAGATATTTGCTTGAAAGTAAACAATGAATCGAAAACAATATCGAAACTGTAATTAGCAAAATACACAAGAAAAATTTAATTTGGCAACCTGAAAATAATAAAGCAATTAAAATCTTTGCTTTGTTAGTCACAGGTACAAAGATTTCATTTGCGAATATAAACTGATGTAGACTCAGGTGAACATTGGTATAAACTATAAAGGTATATTCATTACTGGGGCAAATACATATTTCTTTCTTTGACAACAAAAGGCCAAATGCGTGATATCGCAATAATACGAAATTTTCAGTTTAGTACCTACGAAACAACACAAGGGTATAGGCCGAATTATACAAGTCGGCGTATATGAAGTTAGCGACAAGCTGCGCTATATCCAATCCTGACTGAAGCTCACAAAAAGCTGCGCGTTGATTGGATATTGCGCATAACTCCGTATCCTTCATAACTTCACATCCGCGCGCCGACTTGCATGATTCGGCCTATGGAATAAGCTGTTATCTACCTCTAAATATAATCCGATTTGATTCATTTTTCTCATGTACTGTATAACTTCTATTGTGAATTTTAAAGTTTTTTTAAATTAAGTACTTGTAAGTTATAAGTCTCTAAAAAGACTTATTTTTACGCAAAAACTTAACTGAAAAGTATACAGAAACTAAAAACTTTTCAGGAAAAAATAAGACGTATGAGCGTGCAATATTTCTTACTTAAGCGATAGATATCAAAAAAAAAAACATTTAAGTACTTAGTTACCATTTTCTTCCGGAACGTAAATTTTATCAAAAATGTAACAAATATTATCTTGATGTTCTACAGAAAACGCGAAAATAGTGGTAGATTCACAATCCTCTTAAGGGTACTTCAATCGGTGTCTGCCAGTGATGTTTTTGTTACGGCTTTTGTCTTATTATAATACGGCTTTTAAGCCCTCTAGGAACCCAAAATACGGCTTTCAGCTACCTTTCTGTATTTTCATAAAAAATATTTTACTTCAAAATTACGTTTATTTATCAGTACCTACGGCCTTTTTATCAAAATGTGCTCTAAAATACGGCTACTCTGAGGTTAATATTCGACCACCCTAAAATTGACTTTGGTGTCCGCTCAAGTCCGCTGGTAGCGCAACCAAATTGATTTCAATATGGTGGCGTAAGTCTCTGTTATCGCAGAGAGATAGGGACCTTACACGTTTAATATACTCAGGTATAGGGCCTCACTTACCGGTAAATTCCTTTTGACAGCCAAATAAAGCACCCTGCGCAGTCCTTTTTAAATTAAATCAGCTTACACCTACGCTACGTCCTGGATTTATTAACTTGCCAGGTGGAAACCCTTTTGGATAAATAAATGTCAAGCAGAGATCTTTCAAATTGAAGATTCCACAACATTGTTCCAGCCTAAGGCTCGCTCGAGCCGCCGTCGCAAATGTTAGTACGCGTGCGCCAGTCGACGGGAACGCGCGTATTCCCTGATGAAGGAGTACTGATTACTCCGAAACCGGTCGGGTTCCCAGCGGCCCGGCCGCGATATCTTGCGTCAGTAAAAACTGGTGTTTTATTTAGTATAATAATTTCTCACGCGAGTTTTAATGAAGTTTCCATTTTCCATTCATTGTTCCAGCCTTCTATAAGTCCACTACTGAACACAAGCCTACCCGCGAAGGGCGATTGGCTGGCTTGATTATGCTGGCCCAGTGCGGGTGGATGGGTGGTGGCAACAACAACAAGCAAATAAGAGAGGAAGGGGAAGACTACGAAGAGTATTTCAGAGTAGATTATGTCTCACTCACGGGAGACGTTTTCTGTATAAACGTTGTTGTTGTTGTTGTTACTTGAAAAGCACAAATTATAGCCTCAACTAGATATAATATAATTATTACATGAGAATATGCATATTAATCTTGACATTTTATTTCATAATTATTTTTTCTAGCTGACCCGGCGAACTTCGTTTCACGCAATATCTTAGTAAATTATAGCCTATGTATTATTCTAATGTTGAAGCATTATTATTGCAAAGTTTCATCTCAATCCGTTTAGTAGTTTTTACGTGAAACAACAACAAACATCCATACCAAACTTTCGAGTTTATATAATATTAGTAGGATTGACATTATTTTGTAATAGTTATAATTATATCATTAACTTTGTGTATAATGATATGTTTTCTGTAGAAATAAAAGAGCAAGTGTGAATAAAAAAATATTATGTTGAATCTAATTCTTTAAATACCTCTGATCTGATGCTAAGCAGTCTGACGAAGGAATTTTAAACGTCGGTTACAGCGTACCTAACATTAAAAATTACTTAACCAGCGGTTAAACTACTAAACAAGCGTTTTATAAATCTGTCTATTTGCACGGAAAAAATAGTACCTTCTACGCTATCAAAAATCTAATTTTCTTAGGGACTTTTCTCTTTGATTATATTTAGGGGCATTTCAATACCTTTTCATCAGTTTAATTATATTAACAGAAAATGTATTAACTTAATAAAAATCTAAGCTGAAAAGTCTAAATCGGCCCTTTTAAAATGCAACAAAAAATGAAATTAGTGATAAAAGTAAAATTAAATAATAGAGTTATAAGGCAATGAAAAAAGCGTTTATATAAATGATTTGTATCTTACGTTTATAACATTTAGCTATAATCTATAATTTATAATTTATTGATAAATCACCTGTTTTCTTAATCGGAAAATTATAGGAAAATGTGTTTAAGCAGCGGAAATTATGATGCACTATCTGAAATTAAATCTTGCAAGAATGATCCGAGAATCTTGGAGCTTTGGATCTTATGGACTGATAAGTAAGTATTTCATCATTTAATCATCATCATAATTTCAGGCATTGGACGTCCACTGCTAGACATAGGCCTCCCCTAATGATTTGATTTCATAAGTTATTAGTATTTAATAAGTTATTTTAATGTTACCGTTAAAATAACTTTCGTAACGGTAACAGTAACTTATCGTTTCTCAATTAGAAACCACGTATGTAAGTAACGAAGACCATATCTAAGCTGCCGGATCGCGCTGGTTGCAGGCCGCTTCCAACCGGTATTATTGGAGATCTATGGGGTAGGCTTATGTCCAGCAGTGAATATTATATTTTAAAATCGATAATATTTTACTATGGAAATTAACGTGGTTTTCACACATTTTAACTACATATAACTGGACTAACCTCGCGTGTAGGTACTGATAGACGTGACAACGACTATAATTTCGGTCGCGTTCGGCGACCTTTCTCAAGTTGGCGAGTGCTAGCACGCGCCGAACGCGACCGAAACTATAGTCGTTGTCACGACTATCAGTATACGTGAGGTTAGTCCCGTTATATAAAAGGTTATTTCTAATCAATTTGCATCCTTCTAGGGGCTTATTCTGTACATCAAAACTAACAACTAAAAGTGGACGATTAATGGCTGAGACGACATCTACGACTAAGTTACTTCAAGGGGGCACAGAAGCGAGGGCTATGCTCAGTCTCTATGCGAGTTTGAATCAGAGATATGGTGAGTCAAAAATATTTAATCAAAGACAATGCAAACACTGTTTTTAATTGTGTACACATGAAACAGGATATTTGCTACGTTACAGATACTAATTAACTACATTATTATGTATAATTATATTTTAGTTACCTACAGAGCAAATAACATGTTGTCAAGGAATAATTTTATTAAAAGTTTATACTCCTACTCGTGTTATTTCTAAAGTTATAGTAATAAATGTTATTAAGTAGCTATAGTTACAGGCGGTTGAATGGAAAATGTATTGGATATTAATGATGGATACTATGATAGGCACTCATTAAAAAAAGGGTGGGTGGTCTAGTAGGTACCTACTGAATTAAGTACCTATTGTGCAAAAAATTACAATGACGTCAATTAAATTTCATGAGTAAATAAAGTAGAGTGTAGGTAGAATCAATCTTAATGGCTTCTGAGAGGCGAGTTGTTGCGCAGTAGCAGTTTATGCATATTATTATGTTAGCGGCGCAGAGAGTGGGAATCTGCGCAGCTTGTAGCTAACTTCCCAGACGCCATTAAATATGATTCGCCTATACTGCATAGAGAGAACGATAACGATAATCTAGAAAACATAATAATAATTCGTTCCAATACAAATAATAAAATTGCCATACCCTTATAGGGTCATATGTATCACTATACAAAACATGTTAACTAAGAACCGCATGTAAATTTCATATGTTGCAATAAATGATTTGACTTTGACTTTGAGAGAGCAATAATCATTATTATAGCTACCATTATTTCATTCAGAAGACACTGGAGCAATGTGCCTTCGTAATATTTAAAGACATTTGTGCCCCTTATGCCCCTAAACCGGTCATAGTCCGAATCTGTCCCTACCCCCTCAAGGTTACACTACAGTCCACAGATCCCGAGCTTGATAACACTGACCACAAGACAAATAAAGGTTGCCACAGCTACGAAATAGGGTTGTCAATCAATCTGTCACCCGTCCCTTGGTCCCCTTCACCGTGAACTCTCGACCTTTAGGAGCACTTACTGCGCACCCCTATCGGGTTTTTAAAACTTTTGCCACAGATTAAATTATAGCTACTACTAGGTATGCTTAAAAAGTAGTAAATTTCAAGAGAAGCAGCGTCTACGTTAATTCCTTGGGTTATGAGAACAAGAACAGTGATTTGTTCTAAAGCTTGCTCGGATGGTGCTGTTCAGTAAGTAACACTGATATCCCGCTTGGGGTGTATTGTTCAACATAGGATTCTGTATGCTATTTAGGTGACTATTATGTTTCCTCAGCAGTTAGTACACAAGGAAGCCTAGTTTGTTAAAATTTATAAAGCTGTCTTGACACTATGAGGCTACGAGTGTGATGACAGCTTTCCCAGATCTAACCCTTAGCCAGATGAACTATTTATAGTATTTATGGTTACAAAGTAACCACTTCATTCTATTCCCACCCTTACTACGTGGTCAGCATACACCGAGTTACTCGTAGGTACTGTACGGTACCAGCCTTTTAATAGTCCACTGCAGGACGTAGGCCATCGAATTTCTTCTGCGGACGTATGCAGGTTGCCTCACGATGTTTTCCTTCACCGAAAAGCCAATGCCGTGAAAAGCTGAAAGTACCGATTTAGGTACTTTTAGCTTTTATGAAATAACAAGTTTGATAATGACATTTTAATTTGGAGCTCTTGGGCAATCAATGTAATGGCACGTCTTTTTAAAGTTACTACTAAAGTACTATACTAAAGTAGGGTAGGTTTAGGCATCAACTTATGAAGAACTGTCTAAGCTATTTTGGACGAAGAAAATTGATGACCTTGTCGGTTACAACCATAAATAACGTGGCTTATTAAACTTTGGGAGACTGTCTTAGAGAGATTATTAATCTAAATAAAGGCGAATTTATTTTTGGGAAAACTTTCCAAGATGGAAAATTTTAAAGACTGCGCAATTTCAAAATTAAACTTCAGAGAGCGGAGTTTTTATCTTGTTTTGGATAAGATCTTGATACGCATATGATTTGTGGATGAAAACTCATGTACTTATCTACTAGCAGATTGAATGAAAAATATAGGATGTATTTGAAGTACCTGAGTTGGAATCGCAAGCCTCTGAGTTGTGAACTTTGTGAAGAGAAAATTACGAGTAGGTAGGTAAATGTCATTGTCACTAGCTACAAAAAATTACAATAATTATTTTTGCAAAAAATAGCATGACCGACTTCACCCGTGTACAGAATCATTACATAGTATAAAAACAAAGTCGCTTCCCGCTGTCTGTCCCCATGTATGCTTATATATTTAAAACTACGCAACGGATTTTGATGCAGTTTATTTTAATAGATAGAGTAATTCATAAGAAATGTTTATATGTATAATACACCTGTGCGAAGCCGGGGCGCATCGCTAGAACGCAAATATTATGCACGGATCGATGTAACATTTTTCACATTATTGTTGAGTTATCAAAAATGGCTCAGCGAATTTCGAAAAAATTTAAATGGGACCAATTTCGAAGTATACTTTTTCCAATAAAAAAATAATATTATTATATTAAAAAAGAATAATATTATAATTATTGAAATCGGACTATTATGAAAAAAGTTCAAAAAATAACAAAAATCCTGCATGTCTAAGAGTTTATGTCTTCGAGGAATATTTTATTAAGTCATTTCGACTAAGTACCATGGCAAACGAGTCGGCATAGTCACAGCCACTGAAGTTTTTCATATATTTGATAAACAACACATCGTATAGGCCGAATCAAACTTACTGGCGGGTGTGATGTTAGCTACAAGCTGCGGATAACCCAATCGTGACTGAACAGCTGCGCGAGGATTGGGCATCCGCAACTTTTAGCTTTATCAGAACCGCCAAGAAATGTTGATCAAGCCTATTATAGCAAGTGGTCCCTACTTTTGGCGTCGTGACTGTGACCATACACTCGCCAGCGATCAGCATAAAACCTAACCACGTAATGAAAACTTCGAGCAAATATCTACAGAGCCACAGTCCCTAAGTAAAAGTAGTAAAAAAATGTCCGAGCGCCGTCATACATACCCAATTAGATATTTACACCAACACCTTATGGTTATGTCACCTAATTAATCGCCTTACGACTAACTAAGCCTGCCCACTACATAGCTTGGGCAGAGTTTTGGCTCGGACACTTTTTTTGCACGATTGTGACTCTATAGATATTTGCTCGAAGATCGCGCGGCGTTGTAGTCGGCTTGCAATAACCTTACGACTAACTAAACAACCTGCCCTCTACGTAGCTTGGGCAGGGTTTTGACTCGGACACTTTTTTGCACGATTGTGACTCTATAGATATTTGCTCCAAGAATGAAAAGAAGTCCGAGCTCAGAAGTGGATCAGTGCAGTCAACATAAGACCAATAACGGCAACTTCCCAGTCTAGTAGCAGTTACAACACTTACAGCATTACAGCCCTTCCCAGAGGTCTATTTACGAAGGGCAAGGTGTTAACAGCGTGCGAATGAGGCAATTTGCATAAAACAAGGACCTTTGGGAACGCAATTTTGGAATACGTAATGCGAGTACGCATCAATATGCGGTTACTTTCGTCAACCGTTCTGATAATTTTCACAGGTGGCTAAAAGTAGGAACTAGACACTCTGAACGGAGAGCGTCGGTTTGGTATGTATATTGAGTTAGTGGCTCCTCCAATTATTGATGTAGTAAAGTGGTTTAAAATGTTGTGTCATGTGTGAAGATCATTAGGGTAGAGGCAAGCTCGGGGTTCTGTGGTAAAAATGGTTTGAAAACTCGGTTCCAGACGATGACCATGTGTTTTTGTGATAAATGTAATAAAAATACTTACATAGCGTGCGACGCTATGAAACGTTACGTCATAGCACAGCTGACGTAAAATGATTCTATTGGTGGATTAGCAGATTATGGCTGTTTTTCTTCTGGCTCGCCGTTCACATGCACATCCTTAGAGTATATATTTAGTTATTTATTCTCTAAGTTCACATCTCTTTTTATAGATAGACTAGCGAATAGGTACAACTACGAACTGGTCACACTGGTAGGTTATAATTTTTAGTTTTGGCAAATTAAGAGATGAATGTGGTAGAATCAGCTACGAATGCAATTAAAATAACGATAGAAGCACTCTATTATTACTAAACTATATTATTACTTAACTAGAAAAAATAATAAGCTGTATTGTTATTTTTCATACAATTTATTATTCGCATTTAAAAATAATTGGAGGGGTGAAAAAATCTAAATTAAATATTTTTGGGAAGCCCATAAAAAAAGCTTTCAAATTATGTATATGTATATCATGTTGGTTCGATTTTTCTCTGAATAATATACCTACCACTTGTGGACGTCACCTTTGTAAGTTTTTTTTTAAAAAAGCTTGTCAAAATTTTGTCGGGTTTTATTAAAAATGTCTATGATATTTTTTAAATTTGAATCAATATCATTCGTCATCTCATCGCGCATTGAAAAGTACTCGTTTTCGTGTTTCAGTGCAACAGACAAAAAATGCCGACTCACTATCGAAAATTTCAGCAGAGAGCACCTCATACATAATGCATCCATAGTATTCTCAAGTTGCGTCCCGATAAAAGCAAAGCTCCAATTCACATGGGAGCCAACTTTTGCCATAACGCGGTCCCATTCATCCCCGTGACGTCACCGGCATCCTCGCCTTGACCTGTTGTCTATTCCGTGACCCAGATCCTTGGATTCCTTGGCGAGTAGCACGTACCGAGTACACACAGAGTATCTACCAAGTAGGTAAGACCTCGGGCAAAATGATGCAGAACCAATCAACTTTGTTAAATAAAATGTAACCTTCTTGATTATCCTTTTTTAGGGTTCCGTACCTCAAACGAAAAAAACAGAACCCATGTGTCAAATGTGTGTATGTCAAGACTCTTTATCTCGAGAACGAAAAAGTAAATCGTATCATAGAAGGTATCATATAAAGTAACTTTATTAGCACGACATGCTAAAACAGGTTTCTAATTATTTGAACAATGTGTAATTTTCGATGCATGACGAGAAAAGTGAAAAAAAAAAAACTTTATTGTCGATGGTTATATTATGGTTACTTCCCAATTTTGTGAAATTTTCTGGATTTGTACGGAACCCTCGATGTGCGAGCCTGACTCGCACTTGTCCAGTTTTTTATTCAAAGCACGCGGGTTTATCTTCTAGTAGATTTTTTCTATAGTAGGTTACTTGGAAGAAATCGCTGTTAGTGATAAGGCCACCAATGTTGGAATTCTGTTTTTAAGGTTTATGTCGTGATAATTTATTTTACATCTTGTGTAAAAAATTAATCATTATTTACTTGCATCTATATACGTATACAATAATACATATTATGTATATCTATCGATTTATCTTTGTTAGGCTCTTTTTTGATTCTCGCGCAAATAATTGTACCTACTTAGTAAATTTTCCGTATTTTATTGGCAAAAAATCTATCAACCGATTTAATATAATCAGAAACAGCGAGTTCAGTACTACTATTCTATTTCTACGGCGCTACAAATTTCTGAAATTGCTTAAAAACTACTGAACCTAAGTGCCTACTTACCGAAATTATTTTTATGGGATAATTTTTGCGCATCCATATTACTCATGATTTCTATGTATAGTCGTTCTATAAGCCGAGGTGGTCTAGTGGTAGTAACACCCGATCTGCAATCGTGAGGTCTTGGGTTCAAATCCCGATCACGTACCAATGAGTTTCTTTGGAACTTATGTACAGAATTTCACATCATTGGCTTTTCGGTGAAGGGAAAACATCGTGAGGCAACCTGCATACGTCCGTAGAAGAAATTCGATGGCGTATGTGAATCCACCAACCCGCACTGGGCCAGCGTGGTGGATATGGCCCAATCACCCTTCGTGGGTAGGCCTACGTCATGCAGTGGACTATTAAAAAGGCTGGTACAGTACAGACGTTCTATATTTTTCTGTTCAATCTTGGCGTATTACAACAAAAGATTACATCGCTGGCGCCACGTACTATAACAAACAAAATACACATAAAACATTAACCGCCTTACCACAAAAAATTTTCACTCACTTAAAACACTGTTTAACCGTAAAATTTGTACTGTTAAACAATGTCTAAAGCGTGCGTAAAACTTTTGTGGTACACTGAGAAAAAAATCGCCACTAAATATTACAAAAGTGCTTTGTATTTGGCGAAAACACTAAATTTTAGTATAATTTAGCAAAGTTTTGCTGTATTTGCAATTTTTATTATTTTTTACTAACAGTTTTGTTTTTGTAATTGTAATTCCTAAAATGCGATTTTAGTAAATGCAGATATTGCAAAAGTTTAATATTTATTACAAATTTATAGTAAATATTGTTAGAGTTTTGTAAATTCCGCAAATTCAATTACTATTTTCAAGAAAAGGTAGTTGTGTTTCTAACAGTTTACCTATTTTGTAATTCTAAGTAATACTTTTAATCAATTTTAAAAAAACGTTTGTAATTTTAAGAATTAACTATAGTTGATACAACAAAAATATTTAGTTTTACCTTTTTGTAATTCCAAGCAACACGCTTTATTTATTTCAATACGGGTTTGTAATTTTTAGAAAATATAAAATTATTGGTACAAGAAAAGATTTAGTTTTTACCTTTTGTAATTCCAAGTATCTCGTTTTATTAATTTCAACACGCATTAGTAATTGTTAGAAAGAACTTTAATTGGTACAACAAAAATATTTTGTTTTACCCTTTTTGTAATTCCAAGTAACATGCTTTTTCAATTTCAACACGCGTTGTAAATGTTAGAAATAACTGTAATTGGTACAACAAAAATATTTAGTTTTTCCCTATTTGTAATTCCAAGTAACACGCTTTATTAATTTTAACACTCGTTTGTAATTATTAGAAATAACTTTAATTGGTACAACAATAATATTTAGTTTTCTCCCTTTTTGTAATTCCAAAGAGCATGCTTTATTAATTTCAATACACGTTTGTGATTTTTAGAAAGAACTTTAATTGGTACATCAAAAATATTTTGTTTTACCCTTTTTGTAATTCCAAGCAACATGCTTTATTAATTTCAACACCCGTTTGTAAATATTAGAAATAACTTTAATTGGTGCAACAAAAATATATAATATATCCCTTTTTGTAATAACAAGCCACACGCTTTATTAATTTCAACACTAGTTTGTAATTATTAGAAATAGCTTTAACTGGTACAACAATAATATTTATTGTTTCCCTTTTTGTAATTCCTAACAACATACTTTATTAATTTCAACACACGTTTGTGATGTTTAGAAAGAACTTTAATTGGTACAACAAAAATATTTAGTATTTCAGTTTTTTAAAACTTTGATTGAGTAAAGTTGAGTAAAGAATATTGATACAACATAATTATTTAGTTTTTCCCGTTTTGCAATTCCAAATAACACGCTTATTTAACTTCAACACACGTTAGTAAAATTTAGCAAGAACTTTATTTGGTACAACAAATATAATTAATTTATCTTAACACGCTTTAATTATTATGAGCATCCGATTATATGATATTTTTTCAGAAACAAACATTATAAGCGCTCTTACGATAATAATCTCAATTGAAATTACAAGATAATAAAATTCCCAAACAAAGCATTATTGCTTTTCAACAACAAACAAAGTTATAAAATTGACAAAATTAGCCGTAAAACGTAAACTTATCGCCTTATAATTGCAAATATTAGATCATAAGTAGTAGTAAGTAACAATATTTTTCCCAGAACAAATTATAATAAAATTATTTTACGCTATGGCAAGTCTTGAGTAAAGAGTAAAAAAAATGAAGAATAAGCATAGCTGCTGGATTCTAAACGCTTACAAATAAAAAGCAAATTTTTGGCTTTAAAATTTAATAAGGTATGGTTAAATATATAAAGCTATTAAACGGAAACGGAAAAAAGTTTACGTTTACTATCAAAAGTCATGGTAAGGGCACTGAAGTTACTGGAATAATATACGAGATAAGTTTACACTTTAACACTCGAAAAATCTCAAATTAATATATAAGCATTAATTCTAATTGGCATTAATTTTTTTTCTGATGCCGCGTTTTCTGTTCCCGCCAACGTTGTTGAAATATTCTTATTTGACTGCTTTGGCTTTGGTTTCAGTAATTCAGTACACGAGTATCATACGAGTACTTCGTAGGGTTTGACATGCTTAGGCGATAAGTACTATGTACTTACAAAAAAAAATCCACCGCGTTGGTACCTAGATAGGTACTGGTATAGACAAGTATTGGTATTTGATATACCACTGGTTTGGAAGATGAAAAAAAATTGATTTACCTTGTTTTGTAATTACAAGCGTGGGTTTAATCATTTTCAAAACACGATTGTCATTTGTATTGAAAGGAAGAATAATTTCAAACATGAGGCTTTACTAATTTCAAGACACTATTGTAATTTTACTACAATATTTTAGTTAATGCAACAGAAACATTTAGTTTTTGGTCTATTTTGTAAATCCAGCAATAAGCTAAGTAATTTCAACGAAATGTTTTGTTATTTCCAGTAAAGTGTCCGGTGTGTTTTGCTTTATGAATACGATCCCGCCTTTCCAGCAGCCATTTCGTAGTTGCTTGCAGTAGAGTAAACATGGAGAGTGAAGTTCAGTACCAACAAACTGTGTTTTACTAACAGATTTAAACACTGTGAGTGACAATTGACAATCTTACCCAGGAGTCATTGTTATAACAGCTATACAGTCATCTTACTGAGTAATTGGGGTCGCAGTGAATACGATCCCGCCTTTCCAGCGTCGTCAGTTTCCTTTCGTCGTTGCGTGCAGTAGAGTAAACATGGAGAATGAAGCTCAGTGCGTACCAACTAACTGTGTTTAATAGTGTAGTGTCATAAGTACAGATTTAACCAGTGTAAGTGAAAATTGACAATTTTACCCAGAATCTACGGAGTAACTGGATTTCTCCGTGAATACATTATACTCGCCGGCAATGTAAATTATGTTTTATTGTACATGTGGCTGTTTCGTATGTTATATTATAAATTTGTAATACTTAATAAATATATAATTTGACTTCACTTGAATCTTTATTTTTATGTTATTTTTATTATTCACCTTGTAACTTACATTTAGATTTTTTAGTTTATAACCTTAGATTCGTTTTGTAAGATATGTAACTCAAGAAGTTTCAATAGCTTAATTTTGTATTATCTAGTTGGTTTTTGTAATGTCTAGTTTAGTTCTGTGATATCTACTTAATAAACCCTTTCCATAAAAAAGTTATAAAACGCTTCAAATTGAAATATTTGAAACTGTATACTTATAGGTAATTGTTATAAGTAGGTAATTGTTATACAGTTTTTAATATTTAAATTTGAAGTGTTTTATAACTTTTTCTTGGATAGGGTTTATTAAATTGATAACACAGAACTAAACTAGACATTACAAAAATCAACTAGATAATACAAAATTAAGCTATTGAAACTACTAGACTTTTACTAGATAATACTGAACTAAACTTTCGAAAGTACTAAGGCTTACTAGATATTACAAAACTAATCTATCAAAATTACTAGGTGTTTACTAGATGATACAGAACTAAACTTTTGAAAGTACTGAGACTTGACTAGATATTACAAAACTATTCTATTAAAATTACTAGGGGTTTATAGATAATACAAAACTAATCTATCAAAATTACTAGGTGTTTACTAGATGATACAGAACTATAATTTCGAAATTACTAGGACTTTACTAGATATTACAAAACTAATCTATTGGATCTACTGGGGCCTTACTACATGTAACAAAACAGGTATTAATAATTCCTACTAAATATCAATTTGTATTTTTTACAGGGCATTTGTTGTCCTCGGAATTAGTAAAATCTTTAGTATTCTTTACTAAGATTTTACTTTGACTTTGCTAGCTATAACAAAACAGGTATTAGTAATACCTACTAAATATCGATTTGTATTTTTAACAGGTCATTTGTTGTCCTCGGGATTAGTAACATTTTATTAAAGAGTACTATGAACTTTACTAGATATTACAAGCTAATCTATTGAAGCTACTGGGACCTTACTAGATATAACAGAACTGATATTGTAATACCTACTAATTGCATTAACAAAAATCGATTTGTATTTATTACAGGTCATTTGTTGTCCTCGGATTTAGTAAAATTTTAGTAAAGATTACTATTTTTTTGTTAGTTTTTCTCTCAGTGTAGGACGGTAAACTTCTTGCGCAGACAATTCTAGTAAAACGTTCTCATCGGCACATAGATACATGTGTCTCAAGGCCGATTCAATCTAGTTCAGTTTTCCAATTAAATAAGGTACCTACTACTTACTTCGATACATCGAGACATTCAAGACGTAGTGCTTCTCGGTCTCGTCTAAATTTAACTCGATTCCCGGGAACTGTTTGTTTTATCTTAGAATCCAAACAGTCTTAGCTGAATCTGAGACAATTTGCGATTTTAACATAATCCGATTTAGTTGGAACTGAGGAAGCTTAACGGTACTAAGTAGGTATTGTAATTGCACAGGAAATAATATACAAAAGGGAATGCGGTAATTTTACACAACATTGAGTCTAAATTTAACAGAACTGCATTCGAAACGAGTGTCGCAGAAATTTTCCGCTCTATTAAGGACAAAAGCAAAATATTCAGAGCCGACTATAAACTTTCACTAGCAGTAGACTCGCAGACGTCCTGCTGGACTAGTATACGCACTACGAAATAATTCTTTCGACGTGTCAAAACGAGACAGAGTTATGGTGAAGTATATCCAACAAAAAACATTTTCATGTAAAATATAGACAAGACAACACCACAGTTTACACTTTCAAAAAGTTGTCAGATCTTATGTAGAGCCAAGCTTCTAACTCAACACGCCTTAACTCTACAAGTCCTTACTCCACAAACTCTACAGCCGTGACTTGTGGCCGTTTCGTTACAGCAAGAACTATTTGTATAATAGAATTAATGAACATTTAATAACTAATCTTGATTTTACGCCCATGTTCAGTTAGCGAAACAGCCAAGCCATAACTGCAGCATAGCAACATGCAGCACCATAGCAAAAGCATATATTGACAAAGGTTTAGAGTTTGTAAAGTAAGGAATTGTAGGCGTTTAGAGTTAGAAACATGGCTCTACATAAGATCTACATGTTTATTAAGGATTCTGAAATTGTGTTTTATTATCTGTTACAACGAGTTCTTGTATCCGTTTTCAGACTTCTAGAATTAAAGTTTCGAAATTAGTATATAAATGTTCATCCCCCAATTTTAGCGGTTGGGAGTGATTTATTGAAAACCCTGCAATACGTATTTTATTATTTATAACAAAGAGTCTTTCTATCACTTTTTAGACCTTTAGCATGAAAATTAGTGAAAGTCTCAGACAAACTTTCATCCCCTAGTTCATGGGGTTGGGGGGTAAAAGTTCGAAGTTTTAGATTTTTCCTTTTATATAAGCGTAATAGTCTGCCTTGATGCCAAATATCAAGTTTCTAGGTCATCTGGAAGGGTGTTAGGTTTTTGATCTATAAGTCAGTGAGTGAGTCAGTGAAGCAGTCAATGAAACCCCGGTTTTTAAACGTTAATATATCATTAACTGTTGAAGCAAAATTAATACTACTAAATAGGCTAAATTTCATAAATATTTTAATTATTAAGGTTAAATAGTTTTCGAGTTGTGAGGGGGTCAAAAGTGGCTCGAAATGGTTCGTGTAATATTACACGCAGTTTTTTTCTTTGTCTTGGCTGGACACGCTGCCACGTGTCTACATATCTGTCACTTTTTCATCCGTCGACAAAACTGTTTTCGTGGTCGTATGCTAAGCTAGCTAAGAACTTCGCACGAAACTGCATAAGTCCGAGAACCAAACAAACGGGTATGCAAACGGAAAGTACTACAGTAGTTTCTGTATCCATCTATCAGCCGTAGGAGGTCCACTGCTGGACATAGGCCTCCCCTATGTATCTCAAATACGACCGGTTTGAAGCGGCTTGCATCCCGCGCGACCCTGCGGTCTTAATTAGGTTATCCGTCCACTTTGTGGGTGGATCTTCTACGCTGCTCTTGCCGGTACGTGGTCTCCACTCGAGAACTTTTCGACCCCATCGGTCATCAGTCCTCCCCGCGCCCACTGACTTTTTAACTTGCTAGTCAGTTGGGCTAAGTCGGTTGGGCTAAGTCGGTTGGGTATGTGTGAAGTAGTTTCCGACTCTCCGTAGGTATGGCTTCATACATTTTTGTACAATGCCGCAGGCAGAAACGTGGGAGAACTATTCCACGATTCACGATTAAATAAAAAAGTACAACTTAAACAGTTATTGACAAATGCATCCAGTGAGCTTGTGGAACACACAAGCCAGCACCTGTATAAATATACATATAATATCGAAGCATGCAACATCTTTCATTTAGGTAAACATATTCTTCAAATAGTAAAATTGTAGTTTTAGAACGAATGAAGCACAGCAAAACCCTTCTTTCAGGACTAAATGTAATATTCAAGATTTCATCACTATCACTGCATAGTATAAAACAAAGTCGCTTCCCGCTGTCTGTCCCCAATGCTTATATCTTTAAAACTACGCAACGGATTTAGATGTTGTTTTTTTAATAGATAGAGTGATTCAAGAGGTTTATAATATAAATAATCCTCTGAACACATATTATGTATAATGCACCTGTGCGAAACCGTGGCGGGTCGCTAGTACTGTATATTTTACCGGAATATCAAAACCATAAGTTCGTACAGGCCAAGTGGCTGGCCGCGCAGAGTTTTGAAGGCCTCTGAGCCTCTGACACGGCTAAACAGCTAAAACCACCGGGACCTAAAATTTTGCGTGTCATCCGTGTCAGGGTAGAGCTCTGTTGTAAATGCCACTCGCATTCACCCATCCGAAGACTGACCGTGCCGAACGTTGCTTAACTTCAATGATCGCTGACAAACACCTAGTCAAACTACGCTATGAGCGCTACGAGTATCACGAAACCGTACAAAAACAACGACGTTAACTAAACGATAGGGCTAGTAATAGTAAGTCGGAATCTCGAAGCATTTTAGGCATTTGTAGGTCAATGTAGCGAAGCCATTTTTGACCCCTGAAAAACGGGGTGTTATAAAGATTGAAGTATGACTATGTTTGTCTGTCTATGATATCGTTGCTCATAAATACCCCTCTTCAAGAATAACGGAAATTAATTTATTCTTGAATTATCTTCAGTAGAAACTTTATGGTCATGATGCCTAGGCACTTTGACTTTTGACTTTGACATCAATAAAGATTTTATCTGTAGGTATCTGCATAAGTATGTAAACCGATTTTGACTTAGTTTTTATATAATTATTTTTTGAACAAAATGGCATTACCGACTTCAACGGTGTACAGAATTCACGAATAGTTCGCACGGATCGATGTAGAATTTTTACATTATTATTGATTGTTCGAAAATGACTCAGCCGATTTCAATAAAAATCAAATAGAACCAATTTCGAAGTATACTCTTTCCAATAAAAAAATAATTATCAAAATCGGACTACTATATAAAAAGTTATGCGTGGTTATATATAAAAGTATATATATACGCGTCGAATTGAGTACCTCCTCCGTTTCGTCGGTAAAAAAGTGTTGGCGAATAGTCTTAGACTTAGCAGTGGTTCAGAAAAAATCTGAGGTGAACTAGGCCGCCCTTTTTTATTTCATTCTTGTTCTAGGAATTTAATTTAGTCAGTTTGTTTAAGTTATATTCAAAGATACAACTTGTGTAAGAGAAACTGCCGTAGACATTAACGGAAGTCTACAAATAGCACCATAAAATAATACCGACGAAGAACTACGGAAGTCCATAATTAGAATGCACAGTCCCGTACGTTGATGTCTGATATACGATAATTTTAATGAAGAACTTACAGGAAATGCCCTAAAACCTGCTTATCACTACGACCTAGTTATATCATCATTGAAGGGTATCAGTATTTGGTAATTATTGAGCCTTCCCCATACAGACGCGGTCTTCAGAGCGACGCGACGGGCAAACGGCCAAGCCAGGGTAATGATATCTGACAGTATTCCGTCTTCATACAAAAGGTTGGAACGCGAATCATACCTACGCGCCTCGGAGTTCGGTATGCTCTCGGTATGCTAGTCAGCCGCGGCGCGCCGTAGTGATGAATGAACATGTGGATTTGTAACTAAGTAGAAAATGTTCGATTTATCGTTTTAGGGTTCTTCGTTTTACTACGGAACCATAAAACATTAAAAAAACAATATGTATTTATGACTGCCTCGTTGGCTCAGTAGTTAGTGACCCTAACTTCTGGATCAAAGAGGCGTGGGTTCGATCCCCACCCAGGGCAAATATTTATGTGATGAACATAAGTGTTTGCTAACACATAGGCTATAAATTATAATGATATATTGCGTATGCGTGCGAAGCCGCGGGTAAAAACTAGTAATTCATAAATCATGAAGATTGGTCGTTGGCCGATCGACTGCTGAGGTCGCGTCCGTCTGGGGCTGGGTTTACATACAAATAGATAAACGATTGCAACACTGACCTGAATCGTGATGAGTCTGTCAACTGTCGCATCAACGGTAGAGTATGTGCAAAAAGAGAACCGTTGTGGCGGTTAACAATAAAATTTTAATCCGCTGATTAAAATCTTACTAAAGTCAAGGTACCGACCACACTTGGTAGACGCGAGTATTGATGAAAACCGAATTGGTGTCTCCAAGTATCAAACACTTTTAGTTGTACTAGCAATGACAGTGCAGTGTTGTCAACGTAACAAAATTATGGCGCACGGGCGACCTCACCTACGACGCTTCTCTTTTTGCACAAACTCTACTGTTCAGAGTTGAATTGCATTTTTGATTTGAGGCCGTAGTATCGACATAACCATAGATACGAGTACCTATCTATATAGGGTTATTCTTAATCAATTAGCATCCTTTTAGGGGCTTATTCTGTACATCAAAACTAACAACATTTGTTAAGCGACTTTTGCTAAATTAAAAAAAATATATTGTTCCATAAAAAATATCGTTCACCCGCGACAAAATGTACAGAACAGCTGTTTTTTTTTTAGTTTAGACAGAAATCGCAGAACAAAAGTCGTTAATTTTGATGTACATAATAAGCCCCTAAAAGAATGCTACTTGATTAGAAATAACTCTGTATATTTTATAATATATTAGAAAAATGTTTTCTTTTGTTGATTCATTGCCAGCTGTTTCAGCTTTGTTCAACTCCCGGGGTTCGATTATGATTGAAATCGGGGGGCCGAAGTTTTCACGGCCTAGATTTATACCTATCTAATTGTAATTGGCCTTCTGAATAATTTGTTTTTCGTGCTCTTAGATCATACATTTGGTAGAAACGATATCGAACATTGATGATGTCGAGACTCAAACAACAAACTATAATCTAATCTGTAACTCATTTCTTAGCAAATAGTTTGGCGCGTGCGTTGATGACCTACTCTACTTAGTGCTTACTTTATAGTACTAGTACTGTTATGTCTTCTATGATAGACGTAGATTGAAATGATAGTAATAAAAAATATTTTTTTCAAAAAATAGCATGACCGACTTCACCCGTGTACAGGAATCATTACATAGTATAAAACAAAGTCGCTTTCCGCTGTTTGTCCCCATATATGCTTATTTCTTTAAAACTACGCAACGGATTTTGTTGCAGTTTGTTCTAATAGATAGAGTAATTCAAGAGAAATGTTTATATGCACCTGTGCGAAGCCGGGGCGCATCGCTAGAACGCAAATATTATGCACGGATCGATGTAGCATGTTTCACATTATTGTTGATTTATCAAAAATGGCTCAGCCGATTTCAATAATATTTAAATGGAACCAATATCGAAGTACACTTTCCAATAAAAAAAAAATATTGAAATCAGAATACTATAAAAAAAATAAGCGTGGTTATACATAAAAAAAAAATATACGCGTCGAATTGTATACCTCCGGCGGTTCGTCGGTCAATTAAACGCCTGTGTCAGTCTGGTTCACTTCGCGGGTTAGAGCCGGTACACACGGTACAAGTGCTGACAATGTTATGATGTTTATTTTAAGTGCTTTCCACACTAGATTTTTATCTCAAAGAGTTATCTTTGTGATAAGCATTTCAAAAATATGAAGCGAACGCAGGATTCGAACCATGCCCCTTCGGATCACTAGCCCGACGCTCTAACCACTGAGCTAGCTCGCCTCCTACGCTAGCTCCAAATTTCTGAAGTGCTTACATTTCCAACTTATAGCGTTGGTGGCGCCACCTGTGATACCCGTATTAGACAGGTTATCACTCAACTAGAAGTTATTAGAACTTCTAAAGATTGACGAGAGATGACACACTGCTTAATCAATGTTATGATGTTTATTTTAAGTGCTTTCCACACTAGATTTTTATCTCAAAGAGTTATCTTTGTGATAAGCATTTCAAAAATATGAAGCGAACGCAGGATTCGAACCATGCCCCTTCGGATCACTAGCCCGACGCTCTAACCACTGAGCTAGCTCGCCTCCTACGCTAGCTCCAAATTTCTGAAGTGCTTACATTTCCAACTTATAGCGTTGGTGGCGCCACCTGTGATACCCGTATTAGACAGGTTATCACTCAACTAGAAGTTATTAGAACTTCTAAAGATTGACGAGAGATGACACACTGCTTAATCAATGTTATGATGTTTATTTTAAGTGCTTTCCACACTAGATTTTTATCTCAAAGAGTTATCTTTGTGATAAGCATTTCAAAAATATGAAGCGAACGCAGGATTCGAACCATGCCCCTTCGGATCACTAGCCCGACGCTCTAACCACTGAGCTAGCTCGCCTCCTACGCTAGCTCCAAATTTCTGAAGTGCTTACATTTCCAACTTATAGCGTTGGTGGCGCCACCTGTGATACCCGTATTAGACAGGTTATCTCATCTCAGTGGTTAGAGCGTCGGGCTAGTGATCCGAAGGGGCATGGTTCGAATCCTGCGTTCGCTTCATATTTTTGAAATGCTTATCACAAAGATAACTCTTTGAGATAAAAATCTAGTGTGGAAAGCACTTAAAATAAACATCATAACATTGATTAAGCAGTGTGTCATCTCTCGTCAATCTTTAGAAGTTCTAATAACTTCTAGTTGAGTGATAACCTGTCTAATACGGGTATCACAGGTGGCGCCACCAACGCTATAAGTTGGAAATGTAAGCACTTCAGAAATTTGGAGCTAGCGTAGGAGGCGAGCTAGCTCAGTGGTTAGAGCGTCGGGCTAGTGATCCGAAGGGGCATGGTTCGAATCCTGCGTTCGCTTCATATTTTTGAAATGCTTATCACAAAGATAACTCTTTGAGATAAAAATCTAGTGTGGAAAGCACTTAAAATAAACATCATAACATTGATTAAGCAGTGTGTCATCTCTCGTCAATCTTTAGAAGTTCTAATAACTTCTAGTTGAGTGATAACCTGTCTAATACGGGTATCACAGGTGGCGCCACCAACGCTATAAGTTGGAAATGTAAGCACTTCAGAAATTTGGAGCTAGCGTAGGAGGCGAGCTAGCTCAGTGGTTAGAGCGTCGGGCTAGTGATCCGAAGGGGCATGGTTCGAATCCTGCGTTCGCTTCATATTTTTGAAATGCTTATCACAAAGATAACTCTTTGAGATAAAAATCTAGTGTGGAAAGCACTTAAAATAAACATCATAACATTGATTAAGCAGTGTGTCATCTCTCGTCAATCTTTAGAAGTTCTAATAACTTCTAGTTGAGTGATAACCTGTCTAATACGGGTATCACAGGTGGCGCCACCAACGCTATAAGTTGGAAATGTAAGCACTTCAGAAATTTGGAGCTAGCGTAGGAGGCGAGCTAGCTCAGTGGTTAGAGCGTCGGGCTAGTGATCCGAAGGGGCATGGTTCGAATCCTGCGTTCGCTTCATATTTTTGAAATGCTTATCACAAAGATAACTCTTTGAGATAAAAATCTAGTGTGGAAAGCACTTAAAATAAACATCATAACATTGATTAAGCAGTGTGTCATCTCTCGTCAATCTTTAGAAGTTCTAATAACTTCTAGTTGAGTGATAACCTGTCTAATACGGGTATCACAGGTGGCGCCACCAACGCTATAAGTTGGAAATGTAAGCACTTCAGAAATTTGGAGCTAGCGTAGGAGGCGAGCTAGCTCAGTGGTTAGAGCGTCGGGCTAGTGATCCGAAGGGGCATGGTTCGAATCCTGCGTTCGCTTCATATTTTTGAAATGCTTATCACAAAGATAACTCTTTAAGTGCTGACAACTTAGCGTTTTCGGCGCCAGATCAAGCGCTAATAGACTTGTTTACTAAAAAAACATAATTAGTCCGTCAAATAGATTATTAAAAAATATTAGACACGTATTCTTTCTTTTGTCAATTAAACAAAAATTGTAACTGACGAAGATATAAACCCGTTAAAGTTCCGCGTGGTCAGTGACGACTAACCTACTACAAATTAATGTACCGGTACCGGCTAGTGACGTCATGAGCCCCCACTCTCAAAGGGGTTTGAACATTTTTGTATGGAAGCTGGCATATCCACCTGCCGCCATTTTCTTTTTTTTTAGAAGTTTCCGCGCACAATGAATGTAGTATTTATGGGTGGGAGATAGTTATACAAACAATAGATGTCTAGTACTGTGATACCCTAAACTAAAGTGTCACGTTCTCGGGATATTTGGACGTAAAGATCGCAAAGTTCTCGTACAGCGATCTTTACATCCAAATATCTCGAGAACGTGACACTTTAGAGTACCATACTACGAAATATTTATTTTAAGTGTATAAAGCTGGAAACATACTATCGGACGCGGCTTACGGACGCGACTGACAGCCGCGATCTAGACTATGAAAGTACACTGAGCCGTGCACACTATCGGACATCAGTCGCGGACGTCACCTTCGGACGACCTTTAGCGTTCGGACGTCCGAGAGCGATCTGGCACACCGGATGTTATAAGACTGCATATTGCTAAGTCGGGGCTGTCAGTCGCGTCCGTTAGTCGCGTCCGATAGTATAGTATGTTTCCGGCTTAAGTGTGCCCTACTCATATAGGTACACTAACTACTTATGTGCGCAGAAACTTTGAAAAAAAATCAAAATGGCGGCGGGTGGATATGCCACAAATTTTCAAACCCCTTTGACATCACCAGTTTATCTTTGTCATTAGTTGTTTGATTAACAAAGGAAAAAAATACGTTTCCAATATTTTGTAATAATCTTACTAACGGACTAATTATAATTATGATTTTATACCCAGTAAACATGCCTATTGAAGCGTGTTTTTGAAATAATATTACAGTAGCTTAACTTACATTACTAATTTTTATAAACAAAACCACTGAAATGCTCATATTATTATATCGTAGCAACAAATGTGTTTTCCTTACCATACTCTGATGCTGACATAGCCATGATTGTATAAACGCCATTTTTCATTTTCGGTATGGATTTATTTAAAAAAAAATGTCGCTGTTCTATTACAAGGATCTTCTATCCATGACTATTTATAAACCACGTTTTGATGGGAATAACATCTACAGATAGGTATTATCCCTTCAGAGCGTTTTTTTTTTGTCGTCGGTGCCATTTAGCGTTTCGTCGTCTTACATAGGAATTTCGATAAGTGTGTGTGGTTGTGGTGTTAGATGGTGTTATGCTGTTATTATGGTCATTGGCACAGTAGATACATTATATGTCATTGGTATGATGTTATATGCCACACACTGAGGTGCGACAACGGCACAGCGCCTGAGTGGTACTATTCCGTTATCACACAGGATATCTATGGTACCTGTACCTATGCCATACGGTGTGGTACAGCGTCGTGCCCCAACCATATCAGCAGAATCAATCTCAGCGAGACAAAGCGGGGAGGGGTGCAAACGACGACGCTTAGCCAGAGCGATTACTAGAATTAGTAATGCCCGTTGCGTCCGCTGTTGGCATATGCGGCAAAATCATAGCATCATAGCAGTGCGGTGCGGCACCGCACCGCAAGAACCGACCCTTAGGTATGATTGCTCTCCGGGCCACTTTACCCTCCGTACATTATCTAGAACAGTGGCGTCAAACCGCGGCCCGCGGCCGTGTTTGGTGCGGCCCGCGGTACAGCTGAAGGTCATTTACAAAATTGTTCATACTTGCTTTCACATTAAATTTCCTATTTTCTGTTTTAATGTCATTACTGAAAAAAGGCGAAAATTTTCGCGCTCGCTTCTCTCGCGCATATTTTTTAACTTTTCCATGTTCTGTTGGAAGCGTGGTCAAGTTCATCAGAGTGCGGCCCGCAGTGATATCGCACTGTCCTATGTGGCCCTTGATCAGAAAAGTGACGACCACTGACATAGAATATCTCAGTATCAGATAGATGCCTATGATTGGTTCGTTTACTGGCAAGAATCCGATACATACCTAGAAAGTTCTAGTTTACACTATCCATTTGCGTATGTTCCGGGTCATGTTACGATGTATGTATTTCTAGTAGAAATCTATACTATCTAGACCAGAGGAGACAAGCACTAAGGGTTACTAGAAGGTCCGGAAGAAAAGCCTGATGTGTTTGATGCTTCCATCCATCAGCCATAGGACGTCCACTGCTATACATAGGCCTTTCCTATGGATCTCTAATAGGATCGGTTGGCTTGCGTCCAGCGCGATTCAGCGGTTTTGATAGGTCATCTGTCTACCTCTTTGGTGGACATCCTACGCTGCGTGCGCTTTCCGATATGTAAATATAGGTATAAGAGTCGGTAAGTATATGTATATAAGCCTCGATACGTAAGTCGGTGTGTTTAGCATATTTGAGTAGGTACTTTTGAACAAATAATCCTCCAATACGAAGCGTTAATATATTTTCATACCACCTGCTCGAAAATGACTCATTATTATGTCGTACAATCTCAACGTAAAACAAGTCATTAATATCTTAACACTATCTTGAGGGCTATGGCAGGACAATAATGTTATATGAAACTCCCTGGGGAGCAAAGTGATTTGAATTTGGAACGTCTGTTTCGTAAGAAAATTTAACTTAGAACATTTAAGGACATGGTAGGTATATTTTAATTTGTTTTATTTTATTGTGAACAATACCAACTTGCGTTATTATTACATATACGGTCGATCCGCAAGGAATCTGACCAGTTTCGGAGTATTTAGAACTCCATCCTCAGGGAATACGCGCACCCCCTTGCCGTCGCTGGCGCGCGCGCCATTCGACGGGGGTCCGCGTAACTTCAGTTACGTAACGTGAGTTTTAGCCGTATTATGTTATAGTTAATACCGACTTGCCTTATGAATACCTTTAATAAGTGAGTTTATGACGTAAGTATTATCTACTCATATTCGTGGGGTTTTATTTTCTCGCAGGAGGTATGAAAAGTAGAGTATGCACCACTAGAACGAAGTCTGTCTTCGTCTTGGGCGACATATTGGACCCTGAGCACGAGGCACTCTCCCGAGCGTAGCGAGGGTGTTTAAAGTTAATCCCCGAGCGAAAGAGTCCTGAGCGAAGCGAGGAGTTCAAGTACATAATCTACTATTTCAGTTATCTCAATCACCTCAGATGCAGTTAATCCCCGAGCGAAAGAGTCCTGAGCGAAGCGAGGAGTTCAAGTACATAATCTACTATTTCAGTTATCTCAATCACCTCAGATGCAGTTAATCCCCGAGCGAAAGAGTCCTGAGCGAAGCGAGGAGTTCAAGTACATAATTCATAATCTACTATTTCAGTTATCTCAATCACCTCAGATGCAGTTAATCCCCGAGCGAAAGAGTCCTGAGCGAAGCGAGGAGTTCAAGTACATAATTCATAATCTACTATTTCAGTTATCTCAATCACCTCAGATGCAGTTAATCCCCGAGCGAAAGAGTCCTGAGCGAAGCGAGGAGTTCAAGTACATAATTCATAATCTACTATTTCAGTTATCTCAATCTCCTCAGATGCTGTCACGCAAGAGAAAACGTCCATAAGGCGGTGAACTTAAGGTTGTTTAAGGTCAGTAAGTAGATTACAAAAGCGACGACCTTTACAGGCCCTTTTGTATAAGAATAACATGGGCTGTTAGAATATTCTTTTGAAATCACGTTAGAAGCAAAACAACATTATGCGGCTTGACTCGAGTTACTCAGTTTTGACGTCAGCGATCGATATTGAAGCGAACTTGGGTTGACTGTCTGAAATTGAACTTGATAAATGCTGTTCTGTAAACATCCTTACTAATATAAGGAATATAACTGTAAGTTGATTCGTTCATTACTTTGTCATACAGCAACGGAGGGACGGATCTACTTGATTTTCGCATGGATAATTAGAGGTCGGAGAATGTCATAGGCTACTTTTATCCCGGAAAAATAAAAGGATTTATATTTATTACTATAGAATAGCGCAAAAAGCGAAGTCGTGGATAAGGGCTATAGTTAAAAAATCGCAATTTGCTCCACTCTATAATAGTTTTTGATCATCAAAATAGCCATTTGGCATCTTCGAAACCATGAAGCATGCATAACGTTCCTTCTTATTGAAGCAATAAGAAAATTACTCGTAAAATTCAATTAGAATTACAATTGGTAGGCTAAGCTGCATCAATTTTGATATTTAAAAACTGGAAAACTATGGTTCTCACTTGACATTTACTAATACGGTAAGTAACTAGTTCAGGCAATAAAAGCAAATATTTTGGCATTATCACTAAACTTCGGATAAAACGAAAACCAAACGAGCCGGGCCATGGTATTAACCATGGCCTGTAAAATAGTTGTCACGCTCACTCTTACATAATTCCTAATGGGAAAGACAGAGACAGACAATTTGGATCACGCAAGAATAGTGGGTCCCTGAAGGCTTTATCTATATTCTACACTCTGTAGGTATTTGAAGCCTAGAAGATTAGATTACGCAAAATACTCAAGTCGTGAAGATAATCGAATTACTCACGTAAGTACTTACTTAAAGGCTTATGTGTTATTTGTAAAATAGCAACTAATCCTTCTTAAGTCTAAAGCAATGATTGGATTGTATTACGAGTGTGTAATACTTTTTATTACACTGCGTGGCCAAATAGAGTTGAAATTAATATGGACTCTTCATCATCATTATAATTTCAGCCTTTCGATGTAAAGTCGTCCACAGCTTTGCATAGGCTTCCCTAATAAATCTCTAATAAGACTATGTAGTTCTAAACGGCTAGCATTCAATGCAATTCTGCGGTCTTAATAATTATTTTTTGCAAAAAATCGTATGACCGACTTCACCCGTGTACAGAATCATTACATAGTATAAAACAAAGTCGCTTTCCGCTGTCTGTCCCCGTGTATGCTTATATCTTTAAAACTACGCAACGGATTTTGATGCAGTTTGTTTTAATAGATAGAGTAATTCAAGAAAAATATTTATATGTATAATAAACCTGTGCGAAGCCGAGGCGCATCGCTAGAACGCAAATATTATGCACGGATCGAGGTAACATTTTTCACATTATTGTTGATTTATCAAAAATGGCTCAGCTATTTCGATAAAATTTAAATGGGACCAATTTCGAAGTATACTCTTTCCTATAAAAAAATAATTATTGAAATCGGACTACTATGAAAAAAGTTATGCGTGGTTATACGTAAAAAAATATATATATATACGCGTCGAATTGTATACCTCCTCCGGTGGTTCGTCGGTCAAAAAGGCGCCCAAATAGTTCTAATATTATTAGCGACCGCATGATACTTTTCTAAGAATTTTCTAGCAATCGGTATAAAAAAAAAACGTTACAAAGCACGCAACAAAGTAATGCATGAGGTCTGAACAAGAACAAAAAAAATGGAGTGATGAAGAGGACAGCTAACAACCAAAGCACCAGGCCAGTTTAAATATTTTGGCTAATAAGGCTAGTAAGTTTAAATATTTTGTGGTAAGACGGTTACTGTCTGCTCATACGATATTCGTACCTACCAAGAACGATAAAGACACGAAAATCACAAATAAAAAATACCATTAACCTACTTCTTAGTTCAAAATAATTGACGCAATGGTGAAACCCCGCCAGCGTCCTGCAGCGAAACGAGAGCTAAATGCAAATGGTGGAAAGGTTAAATGTCCACTTGGCCGCTCTTCACGGGTCAAAAGACAATGACACGTCACTTCACAGTCGGTCATTTGCGATTTTACATTTGCACTACAACTGACAACAGATTTGCATTACAAGCCGAGGTAGTCTAGTGGTAGTAAATAATAACACTCACTTAACATTCGTGAGGTCGTCGCGTTCGAATCCCGATCCTGTACAAATTAGTTCTTAAGAACCTATGTACGGACTTTCACACCAATGTCTTTTCGGTGAAGGAAAACATCGTGAGGCAACCTGCAAACGTCCGTAGAAGAAATTTGATGGTGTATGTGAATCTTCCAGCCCACATAGGGCCAGTGTGGTGGATATGGCCCAATCACCTTTCGTTGGGTGAGGCCTATTCAGTAGTGGACTATCAAAAAAGGCCGGAACCGTACTACAACCAAGAGGTACCCGAGAAAAGGGTGACGACATAGAGGCAGACCACCAGCCCGATGGTCAGATAATGTCATCAAATAACTTGGAAGGAAATGGATGAGACCGAAGAAAAATGACAAGAGAGGAAGCCTATACCCAAAAGTAGGTGGATACAGCTAGGCTGATTATATTGCAATACAACTAGGTTAAACGCTTCCTGCAGTCTCTAGAAATCTATAGAATATTCTACTAGCTGTTAGGACTCAATTATTTTATTATTTAAATAGCTATCGATCAAGTGATTGCAGACTTTGACCCCGATAAATGTGAACATGTGAAGGAACAGCTGATGTTTTTATCATCACGTTTCGAGTCGTGGAAAATTATATTTCATTCACGGGGCAAAGTTTGGAGGCAATAAACCTATACTGTTACGAGTATCAATGTTATCATTATCTACTCTAGCCTATTATACTTGGACATCAGTGGAGTGAGAGCAGAAAACTAGGACCGACAAGTTCTTTTATCGCACGGGGAACTCTCCTAGTAGACTGGATCTTGATCAAGTAGTCTCAATAGCGCTAGTTGTCAGTTCTAAAGATCCGAAGACTTCCAAAGTCCGACTACAGTCTTAAGGACAGTCTAAAACTAATATTACAAATTCAATAGGTACCTATACAATACGTACACCGTAAGTTCAACTCTAGTCAATCCAAGCAAATTAACTTGATCACTGTGCTATCACATTTTACTCTACCTATAGTTGTAACTGTTCTACCTGTAGCTGTACGTGGTCTCTCACTATGGGCCTCATTAGTAAGCTCCAAGTAGCCCAACGAGCCATGGCGAGGGCTATGCTCGGAGTTTCTCTGCGAAATCGAATCAGGAATAAGGAGATCCGTAGAAGAACCAAGGTTACCGACATAGCCCAACGGATTGGCAGGTTGAAGTGGCAGGGCACATAGCGCGGAGGACTGATGATCGATGGAGTCGAAAAGTTCTCGAGTGGAGACCACGTACCGACAAGCGTAGCGTAGGGCGTCCACCCATAAGGTGGACGGATGACCTCATTAGGACCGCAGGATCGCGCTGGATGCAAGCAGCTACCAACAGGTCTTATTGGAAATCGTTAGGGGAGGCCTATGTCCAGCAGTGGACGTCCTATGGCTGAAATGAATGATAGTTGTAGACGTAGGTAGGTAGCCAATCGTCAAGCAAGACTAATGGTGTTTACTATTGGCATTACCGCACGACATACTTTTCTTAAATTCCGTACATCCGATTTAGTTTTGTGACAATCTGGAACACGGCCAAGGACGAAAGCTCTAAAGTATTTACATTTTTTCAGTTTGACACACTTTTTGGTTGGTAAAAGTAATAGGAAACACATTGGCGCATTTCGCAGTCTGCTTGCCACAGTTTAGTTTCGCCTTTGCACGCAACTATTTTTTGGCACTAGCAATGTGTGCAATTAAAATAGAATTGAAATCGAAATTATTCCTCTTAGTTATTGTTTAAGACTGCCTCGGTGGCTCAGTGGTTAGTGGCCCTGACTTCTGGGTCAAAGAGGCGTGGTTTCGATCCCCACCCAGGGCAAATATTTATGTGATGAACACAAGTGTTTTCTGTGTCTGGGTGTTATTTAGTTACTATCTAAATAAGTATGTATTTAAAAATAAGTATTTGTAGTTTATCAGTCTCTGGCAGCCATATCACAAGCTTTGCTTAGTTTGGCCGTAGTATGTAAGATGAAAATATTTATTTATTTATTTATTGCTCTCAATTTGTCGTCTTGCCCGTGCATACTTGACGCAGAGAGAGGGGTGATTTGAATGTAGATCAGATGTGAAAGGAATCTTGGTTAATTGATACTTTCCAAAAGAGCTCAGGACTTAGTGAGCAGAAATGGATACACGTTGCAAAACAAGTTACAACCACACAGCTATTACAACCAGAGGGATAATGTGGTCGATTGAGAAAATCTGATGGAGATGCATTTATTTAATATGGCATGTGTTAGAAAGAGACATGAAAAATATCTCGATTCAGTGGCTGTTGCCGTGTTTTTCTGCCGATAGTGTCAAATTCCAATTCATATCTGACAGTTTTGACAGCAAGATTTTTTATACGTTTTTGTGGTTGAGAATTGCGATACTAGCGACAACAGCACTATCTCTCTGGTTGTATTAGCTCTGTGGCTACAACCAATCATGTAAACCTATAAGTAAACTGCATTGGCTACAACACAATCCTGAAATGTATAGAGGAACTCTAAAGCTCGAAACATACTATCGGACGCGGCTGACGGACGCGACTGACAGCCGCGACTTAGCAATGTGCACAGTCTTAAAACATCCGGTGTGCCAGATCGCTCTCAGACGTCCGAACGCTCAAGGTCTTCCGAAGGTGACGTCCGCAACTTATGTCCGATAGTGTGCACGGCTCAGTGTACTTTCATACTCGTAGTCTAGGTCGCGGCTGTCAGTCGCGTCCGTAAGCCGCATCCGATAGTATGTTTCGAGCTTAAGGACGTTCCAAATGACTCTGAGGACTCTTTACGAAGATGTTTTGGAAGAGATCGCTTTAGCCGTCATAAAGTTGTTTTACTTAATTTACATCATCGTGGTGTGTACGATAAGAAATTTTCTACCTATCCTACCTGAGAGAAGTCTAGATTTTGGAAATTGGGGTGCGAGTAATCCAGCGAGCAGCTTTGTATCTAAAAGTATTTCAATAATATTAAAATTCTGATTAGTCCTGCTAAGAACCTTATCAAATACTCGCAAAATAATTTCCATACTATGTATAATAAATTTATCAAAGACACGTGCCACTGATAAGTCATAGACATTTCGGCTCACATGATTATATCGAAGTAGGCCACTTAACGTAATAGGTACGACGTTAGTATTTGTTTGTGAAGGGTTATAGACTGGTAACAACATTAGATTTCTAAATACCGATACTCGATACTCAACTATATACAGCCTTGGCCAAAAGTATTAGGCACCCTGTATTTTCACTCTATCTTCTAAACTAATTTCACTACTTTCTGGCATTTTTAACAAAATTAGGTGTCAATTTAATCACATCAACAGAAATGAAAGCTTGTTTACTTGTTAGAGTCCTGAACACAAGTGACCAACCAAACATTGACTGATAAGACCGAAAGAAAACCGAATCCTTTGTTTTCGGTCTCCAGGTATTTTATGACCTTAACAAAGAGCCGCTTGATATTCTAAAAAGTTATTTATGACCCCGGTAAGTCATTTAAAGCACGTAAACATGCATTTTGATTTTTTAAAGGTGCCTGATACTTTTGGCCAAGGCTGTAGGTACTAAAATATATCATAATCATTATTGACTGCTTTGTTTGTAGTTGTGCCCTTTCAATCCCTACATGGCAAAAGCCTGCTTCCCGTCTGACAAATCTAAATTAAAAACAATTTCGATTGTCGGAAAAAATAAATAAAAAGGTCCGGTTGTCTCCAGCTACTCCACATGGAAAGTTTGAAGGCGCTGGAAGACATGTATCGAATTACGAGTATGTAGGTAAAAAAGCTAAAGGACTTGACAAGTGTACCATTTTACGAAGATGATGCGATGAAACTCTGGAGCCCTCTATCTCGACAAAATCTATTTTATGACGGGGATACCCCAAAAAGAATTAGGGAGGAGAGGAAGAGAAGAAAAGGATTATTAGGCAAGCTTGACCCTACTACCATGTGTGACCGTGTGGTGTACTACCATTTTCGGTTTTAAAGAAGTTTTAAATATAAGTCAACCTATATCTAAAGAGCGGCAAAGCTCTGTTCTCGGAGAGTTATTTAGTTTTTTTTTTCAAAAATTAGTTAAATAATCCCCGGCAGCTCCGCTAGTCCTGGTTCCGGCAGCGACCACGGTAACGGCGGAGCAAGGGGTGCTAAGAATCCCCGGCAGAGATCCGGCTGCCACCCCAACCGACGACGACTGGCCCTGGCAACATATAACGTGCGCACCATGAGGACTGATGAGAAGATTGCGGAACTGGAAGAAGAGTTGGGTAGGTTGCGATGGGATATTATGGGGTTATCTGAAGTCCGTAGAGAGGGCGAGGACACGATAACCCTGAAATCCGGCAACCTACTGTACTACCGGGAAGGTGACCAACGGTCCCAAGGTGGTGTCGGCTTTCTCGTTCACAGGTCTCTCGTTAACAACATCATTACCATCGAAAGTGTGTCGAGCAGGGTTGTATACCTGATACTCAGAATATCCAAACGATATTCGTTGAAGGTCATCCAGGTATACGCACCGACCTCGTCACACCCCGATGATGAAGTGGAAGCTATGTATGAGGACGTAAGTCGGGCCATACATATGTCTAAGACCCGCTTCACGGTTGTTATGGGAGACTTCAACGCGAAGTTGGGCAAGAAAAGCGATGATGAGTTGAGAGTGGGGCAATTTGGATATGGGCAACGGAACCCCAGGGGCCACATGCTGGCAGACTTTCTGGAGAAAGAGGAACTCTTCATGATGAACTCTTTCTTCCAGAAGCCACCTCGCAGGAAATGGACCTGGATGAGTCCCAACGGTACCACGAGAAATGAGATAGACTTCATCATGACTAGCGAGAAACGGATATTTAACGACGTCTCCGTGATCCACAGGGTAAAAACCGGCAGTGATCACAGAATCGTGCGAGGCAAACTGAATATCAACGTTAAACTCGAAAGGTCCCGCCTGATGAAGTCTACGCTCCGACCTACTCGTGCCCACATACAAAACCCCGAAAACTTTCAGCTCGAGCTCTCGAATCGCTTTGCTTGCCTGGAGAACTTTGCGTCGGTGGACGAGATCAATAACGGGCTCGTAGAAACTGTCCAAACGGTGGGTTCTAAGTTCTTTAGACCCCGCCGTTCAGATAGACCTCAGAAATTCTCCGATCATACTCTAAATCTCATGGCCGAACGACGCTCGCTAAGACTGCAGTCTTCCGATGATGCAAAGTCATACAGGCGGCTCAATAGACAGATTTCAAAATCGGTGCGGTGCGACATTCGTCTCTTTAATACTAAACATGTTAAAGAGACAATAGAGCGGAACAAAGGCTCCAAAGTGTTCGCAAGGCATTTGTCTATTGGGCAAAGCCAGTTGACAAAGCTGAAGAGAGAAGATGGCAGTATAGCGTCAACCAAGGCAGAGGTATTGCAGGAGATCGAAAGGTTTTACGGACAGTTATACGCCTCGGTAGCAAAGCCTGTAAACAGCGCGGCCAAAGACCCAAGAGCCAAGCTAACCCGACACTTCACCGAAGATATCCCGGACATTAGCCTGTACGAGATTAGGATGGCCCTGAACCAACTTAAGAACAATAAGGCGCCGGGTGACGACGGAATTACTTCAGAGCTTCTGAAAGCGGGTGGAACGCCGGTACTAAAAGTCCTTCAGAAGCTATTTAACACCGTCGTCCTCGAGGGCATAACGCCAGAAGCGTGGAACAGAAGCGTAGTGGTGTTGTTCTTCAAAAAAGGTGACAACACCTTATTGAAAAACTACAGACCCATCTCGCTTCTGAGCCATGTTTATAAGTTGTTTTCAAGGGTCATTACGAATCGTCTCGAACGCAGGCTTGATGACTTCCAGCCTCCCGAACAAGCCGGTTTCCGGAAGGGCTTTGGCACCATGGACCACATACATACGCTGCGGCAGGTTATACAGAAGACCGAGGAGTATAACCTGCCACTTTGCTTGGCGTTTGTGGACTATGAGAAAGCCTTTGATTCGGTTGAGACATGGGCTGTGCTTGAGTCTCTTCAACGATGCCGTATTGACTATCGGTACATTGAAGTGCTGAAGTGTTTGTATAATAACGCCACTATGTCGGTTCGAGTACAGGAAGATAGCTCCGAGGCGATCCCTTTGAAGAGAGGCGTAAGACAGGGAGACGTAATATCTCCGAAACTGTTTACTACTACTCTGGAGAACGCCTTTAAGCTCCTGGAATGGAAAGGACTCGGCATCAACATCAATGGCGAATACATCACTCACCTTCGATTTGCCGACGATATCGTGGTCATGGCAAAGTCGATGGAAGAACTCAGCACGATGCTCGAAGGCCTTAATCAAGTCTCTCAACAGGTGGGTCTTAAAATGAACATGGATAAGACAAAGGTCATGTGTAATTCTCATGTTGTACCCACCCCTATTTCAGTTGGGAACTCGGTTCTTGAAGTCGTTGACTCGTACGTCTACCTGGGACAAGTAGTCCAGTTAGGTAGGTCCGACTTCAAGAAAGAGGCCAATCGCCGAATCCAACTCGGTTGGGCAGCGTTTGGAAAATTGCGTAACGTCTTCTCGTCCGACATACCTCAGTGCCTCAAGTCGAAAGTTTTCGACCAGTGTGTGTTGCCAGTGATGACTTATGGCACAGAAACGTGGTCTCTCACTATGGGCCTTATTAGTAAGCTCCAAGTAGCCCAAAGAGCCATGGAGAGGGCTATGCTCGGAGTTTCTCTGCGAGATCGAATCAGGAATGAGGAGATCCGTAGAAGAACCAAGGTTACCGACATAGCCCAGCGGATTGGCAAGTTGAAGTGGCAATGGGCAGGGCACATAGCGCGGAGAACTGATGACCGATGGGGTCGAAAAGTTCTTGAGTGGAGACCACGTACCGGCAAGCGCAGCGTAGGACGTCCACCCACAAGGTGGACGGATGACCTTATTAGGACCGCAGGATCGCGCTGGATGCAAACCGCTATCAACCGGTCTTATTGGAAATCATTAGGGGAGGCCTATGTCCAGCAGTGGACGTTCTATGGCTGATATGATGATGATGATGATGATGAGTTAAATAATTCAGAATTGTATTCTTTTCTTAGGTACCTGAAATTTTAATTATTCTAAAGTATTTAAATATGTTTAAGTTATTTTTAAGCTCAAAAACGTTTTGGTTTTAGACTAAGTTTTTGATGGTTGAAAATGAATAAATAAATAAACACTATGACGATAATTAATGTTACAAATCCAAATGAATGACTAGTCCATGTTCGGCATTTCAAATGGAAATTCAATTCGTTTTTAAGGGGCAGTCGACGGTCGTGTATGAAATAACTAAAATCATATTTTAATAGGTACCAAAAAATTTTTGTTCGAAAGAAAAAAATATACCTATGTTATTTTGGAGCATATCTTCTGTTGGAACCAAATCTGATACGTACAAGGAATAACTTCGCTCGATCGGAAAAAATCCAAAGTCACCTCTGTTTTGAACGAAAATCTTATTTCTTGACGAGTTTTTATAATTATGTTTAATGAATTAACTAGTATTAAGTAATAGCTAAAGTATTGGCAAATCACATTAAACAGTTAAAAAGTTGACTTGATAATTTTATATGAATTTTTATTGCTCATTTTCACCATACGAAGACGCACTCCCCTCGTCCCTTCACCGTCTAACTTTGTTCGCGGGGCCCGTCTACACACGATACGCTCTAATACGAGTAAGTATTTACAAATCAAGCATTAGTGAAATAAATTAGGAAAAATTAATACAAAGTTCTTACAAAAGCGATTCCCATTACCATAATTGGTCCAGAGCAAATTTAATCTTTGAGCTCTTCAAAAATTTAATTTCAGAGGTTTTCTCTAATGGAAACAAATTACCGACCCTTGGGCACACCTTCCTGACAGCGAGAACTTCCAAGGTGAACCGCGATCGATAACAAGTACAATACCTACCTATTTGCCTAAATACTAAACTAACAATGAGACCTAGGCGATATTACAGAAGTTTGATGGTAACCTCTCATTTTCTCGTAGCAGTTTTTATGGGATTAATAATGACAGAGATGATCGAGATTGGTTAGTACTGAGATCGTGTACCGCAAGAAGCGAATTGGGGCATAGTATAGGCACGGTAATGGTATCTTACAGTCGGCCCTGTCCTTAAGAGTGCGCCTAATGCCATGAAAAAAAACAGATTTCACCCTCGCTTCTCGCATCGCACGCTATCATCTATGGTGCTTTGTTTAGAGTCGAAAATCGCATGACACAGTTCACGATGATGTTGGCTTCGAGCGCCAGCTTACATTTTTAGGTGACAATTTATTTATTTATTTAAAATTTAAGCATGTATTAATAAAACTAATTGATTACTTGGCTAGAACATTAGTCTGGCTACGTAATTTGTCAAAAATAATGTGGTGTTGTCGCTGATAATTTCGAGCATTTGAAAAAAAAATGTTTTTTTTATGATGCGAAGTTTTAATTTTTTTTCTAAAGTAACCTTATTCTTTTCCAAAATTCTACGCGATTACTTTGCTACTATAGGTTTTTTTCTTTCCTATGGTATTTTTTTAATATGGATATTTATGTTCGTTTTACACCACGTCTTTAAAAATATACCATTTGCTTGATTTTGGCATTAGGCGCCCCCTTAAAATATATATATATATATATATATATATATCTACATCACCGTGTGGCCACGCAGAACGTATCACGCGCTAGGGCTGCCCGCCTTCAGTATTTTAATTTCATATATTTAACATTTACCTACTCTCTTGAGTTTCTTTCTGGTTCATATCTATGTAAAATTATTGTGTTTATTACAAAAAGAAATTAGTTGTGATTGAACAGGAAAACGTTCAATAAAAATACATATTGGTTTTTTTGATATTTTTACTAATAAACGTTCGATTTATGTTTTTATGGTTCCTCGTTTCATCATTCTCAGCATCAGCCGTAGGACGCCCACTGCTGGACATAAGCCTGCCCCATGGATTTCTAATAAGGCCGGTTGGAAGCTGCCTGCAACTGACCGCCGCGGCTGACTTGCATACCAAGAGCATACCCCGCTCCGAGGCGCGTAGGTATGATTCGCATTCCTACCGTTAGATATCTTTATGTGGTATAGGATTTGACATACAGCATATCCAAAGGGACACACCGAAAAATAGGTTATGGAAAGCTTGTGTTAGAATTTTTGACACCTTTCTTTGAAACTAAAACCTCGCCAGTTTTATATATTATTTGATCAGTAAAACTTATATTTCTCAAAAATTAGGTTTTTTTTTTTTTTTTTATTTCGAATAGGTTTGCGTTTGACTACACACTGCCTGATGTTAAGCAGATGTGCGGTCTAGGGTGTAGCACGCTTACCTAGAAGATACCTATTTACTCGGGATTAAATATTATAATATTTATTTGTTCATAATCGTTAATACAACATAATAGCGGTATCGAACAATATCGTTAAGGAGTACCTAAGGGTACCACTATCTTTTCAAGTGTTGAGTCAATGAAACTTGCTGCAAATTACATCTCTGTAACAATCATAGTACCTCCTCCTTTTTGGAAGTCGGTAAAAACTGAATTTACTATAGGACACCTCGGAATATATAACTAAAAGAAAAACACGAAAGTATTGCTTTTATTGAATTTTATTTATAATAATTCGTATCCCACCAAAAGAACATTTTAACGGAATCTCACAAGAACAGCGAAAGCAGATAATCTAAAATCCTAATGAATCCTAAAAACATGTCATAACAATTTTGCAATTAATAATTAAAACAATGCTTACTTAGAGCCGTGAAATTCGTCACATTTGGTACACTTTCTAATGTGACTAATAATATGCTAGGAATTATGAAGCAACCAAACCAATACACCAAAGGTTTTAAGTCTAACTAGAAGGTAACTAATTCATAACTACACCAGAGAAATTTGACTTCTACCATAATAGTGGTGATAAATTGGTTTAGGTGCAGCTTTTCAACCACTAAGTTCTTATTAAAAGGAATTGTATTTTGATTTCTTCTAACACAATTTTTATGCTGGTGTCACATTTTGCTAAAGCACTCTAAATGTTGCAGTTTCATATAATCTTAGTGAAAAGAAACAAGACGATGAATCATTTTTTAATTCATTAGCTAACTGTAAATGTGACAACACTATACTAAAATTGTTAGACAAAGAACTTAGGGTTTACCTACACATAGGAATCTGTTGATGTATATTCTGATCAAAGAATTTTATGCAATTAATACAAAACAAACACAAAGTTAATAAACATTTTTGATCAATAGCGAAAAATATTGTCTTTCTTTTTCAGTCCAATGCTAGCTCGATATGCCTCAAATACAGAAATAATGTTTTCAACTTTGCAAGGAAAGGGTGTTATTTTATTACATACCATTACTTATCTATTTAATGTTAAGACATTGTCTTTACAATATTTTTACGAGTTTAACTTTTCATTATAAATACTAGTATGTTTTTTATTTTTGTATCCCTTCCTTTATCAATACAATATCAATATCTTTTGATCTCAAGACAATAATTTTCATTCTATATTACAAATCACTTTATAATTACACCCATTTTTTTTCTCATAAAATCTTTACAGTAATTATGAACACTTACAACAATTTAGAATATACTTTGGATTATCTTAATTTTTTTACTGCTAATACAGACCACTTGATAAGCCAAAAATAATTATTAATTTATTGTTTATTGAAGATAATAATGGAATGTTACTAAATGAAAGATAGCTGATATAAAAATATATACCTATAGCTAAAAAAATACTATTTGCTGTCAAAATTATGAAGATCAATAAATGGATAATCAGATAATAAAAACCATGTAATTAATAAAAGTCAGTAAAAAAATAAATAGTCAATATTATTTAGTTCCCTGTGACATTCTGTTAGTTTAAAAATCAGAATGAATAGTGCCATGTATGAATTTGAAATGAGATTCAAAGTACATTCAGGGGCCTTATTGTGTAAGCACTCTCGACGTTCGGCTTCACTTTTTCTCCTGCTCGCGCCAGTTACACGCGCCATGAGAGCGAGCGGGAGGAATAGCGAAGCCGAACGTCAGAGCGCTTACACAAAAGGCCCAGGGTTGGAAACTGAAGATAAAGACAGGTCCACATTTGTGACATTTTACCAATATTTACATTGTTTTGTGAC
Source organism: Hypomecis punctinalis (assembly GCA_949316475.1). Taxonomy (NCBI): domain Eukaryota; kingdom Metazoa; phylum Arthropoda; class Insecta; order Lepidoptera; family Geometridae; genus Hypomecis; species Hypomecis punctinalis. Next base: position 16,386,488 of record OX438809.1, read on the forward strand.
TGTGACATATCTACAGTCTGTTCACAGTTATTTTACCTATGATATTTGTCGCTGTTTCTGTCTAGTGATTAAACACCATCACAGGTTAGACAGAGACACAGCGACAAATGTCACTAGGTAAAATAACTATGAACGGGATACACCTGTTGTTGTTGTCACAAAGAAGATCATGTTTGAAATAGATTTATATTTAGCAAAATTTCAATGACAGAAATGATTTAAGCTTTTTGTGCTGAGTTAAAAAAAATATAAATGGAATAATTTTAATGGAAGATCAAATAATGGCATCATATTGTGGTCCAATTTTAACCATTCGCCTTATTTTAGTGCAAGTAACATTGGTAAGACAAGTTTAAGTACAAATGATAACACGGATTAAAGTAGCCATAACTATAGACAAATAAATCACTATGCTGTCTAGAGATATGGATTCCAAAATGTTTGTATCTCAGTGCAGAATGTGCGATAATCTAATACAAAGAAATTTAACTACACCTAACCTCTATGAACTAAACCTTATTAGAAATAAATAAACAAAATACTATAATAATGAAAGACTGCAGTTTTCTTGCTCAATTTATGAAACAGGAAGTAACACAAAAATTAAGACAAGAGACAGTAATTTTAATGTTGTTAAGTTACATCAGACCAGGAGATGGGTACAGAAGAATTGATAATCAAGAATTTGTTTTATCTCATCAGTAACTGCCATTAAAAACATACAAAATCTGATAATTGTACATGTTAAAAATATAGTGAGGCTATTGAGGGCACCTACTTATTTTATCTATGGTCTATTATCACATTTCATAGTTGGGGGCTAGAATGCAATTGTTGACGGGGGCATGGAGCATTCCCCAACTGTAACTCTGTAAGATGCTAGCTCACTGATGCCATGGTAGTGGACGAAAGCTGCCACAATCACTAGAACGTGGAAAATTTGGTGCGACTGGAACCAGATGTCACACTTTCCAGGGAACCAACGTTCCGGCACACGCAGCGCATAAAACATAGCACCTAATATGTACAACAACCCCATAAGGACAAGCCACCCGAGCGAGGCCTTACTTACTTGGCTAAACCAGCCCTCGGTGATGCCATAGTGAATAGCCGGCACAATACCCGACAAACCGAAACCCATGAACACTCCCGCACGAAGAGGTCGCAAACGAGGCTCCGAAAACTTGTCCCAGAGGGACACTATAATGGACAAAATTCCTAAAACAACCACTACAGATAAATATATAATCTTAGGCCTGTAATGGCAGTAGAAACTGTAATACAGCCACGGGACAAACGAGCCCATGATAAGGAGGGCTATCCCGCAGTAGTCCAACTTAGAAAATAATTTCCCGACCATCTCCGAGTGGCAGTACAGGGTGTGATACGCGAATGAAAAACCGAGACAAACTATCGCTCCTACGAAGAACACTCCAAAGATCATCTTCTCTTGCATTTGTATTTCTATTGATGGACGAGACAAAAAATAGATCGCGACGCCAATAAAGGCGATGCAGCCGAGAAGATGCGTCCAGATATTGCCAGTTTCGGTGTGAATGCGGAATATGGAAGCGAAACACGCGCTGAATGAGGGTAGGGGCGGCCTGTGGCCTTTGTGGAGGTAGTCGTTGTCTTGCAGCCAGCGGGGCAGGTGACGGAAGTGGCACACGTTCCAGGATGCCTCCCAGACCTTGCGAACGAACTCCTCAGCTTGCTCCGCCGCGTTGTGAGCGAGAGCGCCCAAGTCGATCTCGTCTGAAAGAACTCCCGCTTTCAACACTTCAGCCATCTCCGCGTCTAGTAGATGCTGGTCTTCGGGCGTGGACGGTAGAGGGCAGCCTTCTTCTTCTTCCGCCAACACCTCGTCGAGCTCGTCCATCTGAGAGGCCAGGCTCTCCGCCTCGGGGTCCCATCCTTGCCGCCGTCGCAGTCCGTCGGATGATACACTGCGGGACCCCGTGTCGGAGTCTAATTCCCACATTTTGTCGCCGTCAAAACTCACGCGACGTCACCAAAACGGCAACCATGAGCCGCCGCAACCTTTGTTATCGCACCACAGTTATTTTTCCAAGATTCCAGTTACGTCACGAAACGAACACACGCACACATACGATTTGTGTGCGTCGTTAGTTGAAATACTGATGGCACGGTTAGATAAACAACTATGCGCGTCGGTGAATATCACTTGAATTTTGCCATTTAATTTTCCGAATGGTTAGTGTCGAGACAGTCGTTCTCAAACAGCTGCACAAATGAACTGTCGAAAGTCGGCCATTCACCATTTTCTTCATTCGAGACATATCTATCTCGCTTTAATTATCAGTACCTCTCACTCAAACAGTTCTAGTGTTGGATGTTACCGAGTAGGTAATAAAGTTGTACTAGTTGGTTCACATGGTTGATAATCGCAAATTATTGTTTGGATTTAGTTATTAAATAATCTTGCCAAATATTATCGAAATCGGCTGATAAATAGCGCGACAGCAAATTTCCCATAGGTCGGCGGATGTGATGTTTAGTTACAAGCTACGCAATATCCAATCCTGATTGAAGCTCAAATGAAGCTGTACGTTGGTTGGGTTGCGCGCAGCTTGTAGCTAACTTTACATCCACCACCCGGTGGTGGACTTTTGGACGCACCGACTTTTATGATTCGGCCTATATTTAATATCTCTGTGCGTATACCTGTATACCGTATATGTTTTGGTCTACGATTCGATGGCCAGATTCGAATGATTTGATAAATCGAATTAAATATCGTTGAGGCATCACTAAAAAATGAATCATATCAAAGCTGCCCTGTGATTGGATAGATTACGCTTACGTAGTAAAAAAAGGAACCAATAGGAAGGAAGGCAGAGAGAGAAAAAATATATCGTGTAAATTATAACCTAAAACATGGGCGATATTAATTCCGTTTACCATTAAATTAACTAAATGTACTTACTTCTTAAACATTTTTTCGAAGTGTAGAACTGGATAAAATCACAATAACCAAAATTCACAAGATAACACGAATTCAATTTTCTACAGAATCTTGCCAAAACAGAAAGCCGAGCGCTCAGCCAACAACTGACTGATATTAGTTACATTTGTTGTCCAATAAGAAAAAAGCTTAGGAACCAAGCTCATAGTTCATTGGCTAGAATGTCTTTTTTTTTTCTTTTAACAACCATCTTGACAGTTTTTTGATGTCATTGTCATTATTATTTGCTGTCGAAAGTGTCAATGAAAATAAAACCGCACTGGCTATTGTCACAAACTGTCATTTTTTAGGGTTCCGTACCTCAAACGGAAAAAAACGAAACCCTTATAGGATCACTTTGTTGTCCGTCTGTTTGTGTGTCCGTCTGTGTGTATGTCAAGACTCTTTATCTCGGGAACGCGTAAAGATGTTGAGTTGAAATTTAAATTGTATACGTATGTCTACGGTCTCTTGCAGTTGTGTAAACAAAAAACTTCTCAGTCATCGTTTAAAAAAGTTAGAGCCGTTTATGTCGTAAAAAACCGCATATTTCGACACTCACAAAAATCAAAACCTTCAGGGTACTTCCCGTTGACATAGATCTATGAAAATTGACAAGAAGCATTGTCTCAGAGTACACATATAGGAATAAATCTGAAACTGTACATTTTTAACTAAATCACAAAAAATAGGGTCAAAATTCACAAAATATGGGTTCAAAATTCAAAGAGAGTAAATCGTATATGAGACATGGATACTGCGAGATATTGAAAAGAAAAAGGTAGATGCTCTAGAAATGTGGTGCTGGAGAAGAATGCTTGGGGTATCGTGGACTGAATTTCGTACCAACGTCTCGATACTACAAGAACTCGGCATCAAGCAGCGTCTATCAGCCATAGTACAGTCTCGCATACTCGCTTACTTCGGACACATCTCAAGGCGAGGTAGTCAGTCTTTGCAACGTCTTGTCGTCCAGGGAAAAGTTGAGGGCACAAGACCACGCGGAAGGTCACCCATGAGATGGACCGATCAGATCAAGTCTGCTGTGGGTGGGTCCGTGCATGAGTGTACCCGATTGAAGTCCCATAGAGAGAGATACCGAGACATCGTGAGGCGCATTACATCTGCCCCTACAAAATAATAATAGTACTACTTGATGACCACGACCGCTCTGTCAAGAGCGCAACGATCAAGAAGAAGAAGAAATCGTATCATGTTAGGTATCATATAAAAGAGCTTTATTAGCACATCCTAAAACAGGTTTTTAATTATTTTAACAATGTGTAATTTTGTGTAAATGTGTGAAGGATGACGCGAAAAGTGAAAAAAAAAAATGTTGTCGATGATTATAGTATAGAGATTCTAACAACTTACTTCCCAATTTTGTGAAATTTTCTAGATTTGTACGGAACCCTCGAGCGCGAGCCTGACTCGCACTTGTCCGGTTATTTTTTTAAATATCATGTTGTCCTGGATACTTGTCTTTTTTTGCCACTTATACTCGTATATTTAAATTTCGGGCCGCTCTAATAGTACAGGCCAGAAATAGATAGTTTTTGCAACTTATTTAGTGTGAATAGTGATAGGGAGCAATAATAATCAATAAAATAATAGGTATAATCAGTGATAACACAGTGTTCACTCAAATCATTCGTTCAAAATAGGGTCTGTTGATAGACCCACCCTAAATAGTAAAATGTTCACTCAAATTATTCGTTCAAAATAGGGTCTGTTGATAGACCCACGATAATATCATAGGTCTTCTAAAACTTGCCAAAACTAACTCCGCATCAACAATAAAAAATATTCTCATTCTACAAACTAACCAGAGAATTGTTTTATTCTGGTTATTCAATTAAACATTGCGACATTTATTGATTTTCGTAGTTGACAAAAGTAACATAATATGGACGCAATTATTTTGGATTTTACTGGTAATATCTAAAACTATTAAAAAATAACTGTAGCGAAGTGTGGGTGCACATTGTTTCAATGTGTTGACGTTTTTGTCAATGTGTGACACGAACTGCTCACGCAATGTGGTTTGTTTTGACTATTCACACACAACACCAACGTATGCAGTGCAGGTTGTCAGATCTTGTGTCGATGGAATAGAGTTCATTATGGTGCGCAATAGGTGCATTATCGTATGGTTTTTGTAATGTTTCTATGTAGTACCTGTAATCACAATACCGTGTACACTGTACATAGATAAGATTACGTTCCAAGTTACGGAAACAAGTATCATCTGTAAATGTTTTTAGCAAAATTATCCCGGTTATTGGACAAAAATGACATGACTGACAATAGAAGAATTATAGAGGTATCAGTTACCTACATGGTTTTTAATTAATTTATTAATTTTAATAAAAAATATTTTGATAATTCTGCAAAATTAACGAAACAAAATGTTTCCCATCAAAGGGATCATCTATTAATTACGTGAAACTCGAAACTACTCGAAAGGGTCTGGAGGGTGGAGAGGGTTCGGAAAAAAAAACGGAATTTCACAAGAGGGGATATGATCAAATGCCACGAGTAATTTTCGCTAATGGCTTTTTTAAGATTGTTAGGTAATAATTTCCTGACGCAATGATGCCCATGACGCCCATGAGATTTTATTGTAGATGTAATGTAATTGGTTTTGCCGTGTTATGAGCTCAATAAATGAATTTAATTTATTTTGTTTAATTGCTTTTTGCGAACTAAAACAATAAATCATATTGACATCGTACGTTAACATGATTTGATACTGTAATTTTGTCTTTGATGGTTATGGGAACCCCCCTTTATAAATATTTTAGTTCAATTACTAGTTATTAAGGTCAATATACCTATACATAAATTCACGTTTGTTGGATATAATTTTTTAATATTTATTTTATTCCATTTTTAGGGTTCCATACCCAAACGGTAAAAACGGCACCCTATTACTAAGACTTCGCTGTCCGTTCGTCTGTCAGTATGTCACCAGGCTGTATCTTATGAATACTGATAGCTACAACGCTGAGACATACACAGAATATTAAATTGGATATTTCCTCTACAAATAAATAATTAAATTATAATTATATATACTAACGGGGACTTACGTACGACACGGAACCCTAAGTGCGCGAGACCGACTCGCACTTAGCCGATTATTGCTATTTGTTATTATGGTTAACATCAATACATCATTTGTGATCAACTTTCTAGCTTCTAAGGTTCATGAGATACGTGCCGCTATTTGTACAGCCTGGTGACAGACAGTCTAACGGACATACAGACAGTTGAGTTTTAGTAATATGGGCCCGTTTTTACCCTTTGAGTACGGAACTCTAAAAATCATTAATATATGAACCCTGCGTACCAAGTTTCATCGAAATTGGTTGAGAAATTCGTAAGTTGCTAAAAATAAGTCATGACTAGTAGACGACCCCAAACTAATTAATAGTCAATCGTTTTTATTTGTTACTACTTTCTATGGCAATACTGATGAATACTGTACCTTTTATAAGCTGTGGTGAACGAAAATGTTTATTTCCATTTTTAATCTGTGGTACAACACATGCCAGTGTTGTCAGCTTCGAGCTACCTTACTTAATTAGTAGTTTTTTCAATGCCTAAATTTTATATCGCGATTGAGATTTGGAGTTTTAACAACAAATCATCACTTCGAAAGTGTAGATACGTAAAAACTCCAAGAAATGCCGAGACGTTATATTTTCTTATGACACCTGGAAGTACACTACGCCGTTTTAAATTTTGGGTTCATAGTAAAATTTTAAGCGGTAAGCCTGGCAACTTTATTGTCGTGAGTGTGTGTGAATAACCTTTGCCAAATAAAACATGAACCACATGGAATTGTAAAAATATTTGCTATAATTTTTCATATAAACGTTGTTGCTTAAAATCGAAATACAACTAGTAAATAATGTCTTCGTTGCTAGAAGTTGTAGTAACTTGTGATTCAAACAACACTTTATGGACAACATGCGTGTGGGACCCTCACACCGGCACGAGCCTCATGACATACAAAGGCGGTGGCACAGCCGAAGCAGGAACCTTATCCTTCATCGGGAAAGATTATCTAGCGGCTGTCGAAAGGTCCAAGCCAGTATTACATGTGTGGCCGCTGAATTCGCACCAAACAGTGCAAGGCATGCGTTTCATACTACCCGGAAGAGCTAGCGCATTATCTGTTTCTCGTGACGGTGCATACATTATCGCTGGCATAGATGAAAAGGTGTACCTGTGGCAGACGGCTTCAGGCAACCTTTTGACTATCATAAATCGACATTATCAAAAGGTTGTATTACTGAAATTCACACCAGATGGACGATATTTCGTTTCGGCAGCTGAAGACGGAATGGTCATGGTTTGGAGCTTGGCAACAGTCGCCGCTCACCCTGAAGTAGATCTCGTGACCCAGACATCTGCCGGTCACCATGATCCAGTGTACATTTTCTCTGATCATTCCTTACCCGTAACAGACCTGTGTATTAGTAAAACAGGATTGCATGGACGCTTGTGCACCGTATCAAGTGACAGAACATGTAAAATCTATGACCTGTCTACAGGAGAACTGCTGCTTAATCTAGTCTTTGATGTCCCATTATCATCAGTTGCTTTAGATGTTTTAGAATTAAACATATTTGTGGGGTCCAATGAAGGGAAAATTTATCAATATGGACTGACAAATCCTCCACGAAACAGGGATTTACTTGTCAACACTGAATTAAACTGCCCTACTTTTACATCACACACAAAATCAGTATCTAGCTTGTCTGTATCGTTAGATGGCGAGACATTACTGAGCGGCTCAAATGATGAACAAGTAATATTATGGCATATACCAAGTCGACAACCAGTCCGAACTATTAAACACAAAGGGCCTGTAACAAATGCATTTTTCTCAGTAAACTATGCAGCCATTTTCCAACAAGAATTTTCACCAAACATCATCCTACACAGCTTAGAACGAACTTTGGAGAAAGATGCTGATGATGTCACAGAGATAGAAGTGTTGGTTAGTAAAAAAATTAAGTTCTGGCCTGAATCGCAGAATGACTTTGAACTCAGCATTAATTCAAAAGAGCTTGAAAGTGAATTCAAAGCCAAAGAGGTGGCACTTAAAGATGAAATGGATAGGATAAAGGCAATTAATGCAAACTTATACGCCTTTTCTATTCAAAAAGAGTTGGAGGCAGTTCTTTCTCTTACTAACAAAAAGTCTAAGAAGAATAAGCGGAAAAATAACTTACAGTAAATGATAAAGTAAAATTATTTTGGAACATTTAGCAGACTTTAATTTCACTGTACCTGTAAATTAAAGAATTGATCTAGGTTATAAGCTTTGATGACAGTACTATCGGTTCTATCCTTTAAAGTTTTTGGTATTAAATGTTTGGTGTCTTATTTTACTACCGGCGAGTGCCCATATTACCTATTTTAATGATTTGATGATTGATTCTTCAAATAGTACAAGTAATAGGCTGTAGTAAGAGCCTATGTCAAACAGTGGGCGCCTAGAACTATATAATTAAGTACTATTTCTTTACTTTGTGTTAATGAGAGAAGTTAAACCTGCATGTTGTTTTTGAACGAATGACTAGTGTTTCAGATTGCAGTCATTTGTGAAATAATGTAGTATAAATTTTATTTTGTAGTGTGTTTGATGTTTTATTTATATCAATTTTCGAATGGTACCGATTCCAAGAGCCTATGTACATATTTATTCTTGAGTAGAATAACTTTGAAATTTATGTGAGTACCTACATTATTAAATTAACCGAAATTTAATTTAGAAACTAAACTATCATTATCAAAAATTGAACAGCCTATTTCATTTGGTACAGTCTAGCTAGGGGATAAAATCGAGCTCACTATGCACGATTCTCGGTTGTGCCCAGGTGGGGGAAACTTAGAAGATGGTACAACCATGGGGTACAACATAGTATACTTCCTCTATGGGTGTACCTCTGTGGCATAGTCAAGTATTAACTTACTACATAGTCAAGTATTAACTTACTACATAGTCAAGTATTAACTTACTACATAGTCAAGTATTAACTTACTACATAGTCAAGTATTAACTTGTACTACCTAAGTGTTAGTAACAACAGTAACAACACAGACCAATAAGAGAAGTGAGTAACAATTATCTTAATTCTTAATAGTCAAGTATAATAGTAACGATAATACTTGACACATGGATTTATCATATAAACAGGATTGAGTACTGGCAAAGAAAAACGTGCCGACAAGGATACCACATCAGATGATTGCGTCTCTTTTCCAAGTAGGATGAATTATCTTAATAAGGAAGTTTCCCGTTTTCTAGTTTTATTTTTATTAAATTAAACTAAGCCTGCAATAAATTATGGTGTTTTTATTTTTCAATTATCTTCAAAAATGACGGAGTTATGATTTTTTAAACATGACCGCACGAAATCAAAAAAACTCTCGACGGATTTACGCGTGTGACGTCATTCGGCTTCAGAGCCGCGCCGTGGGTTAGGCGGGAGTAAGGAAAAAAGGAAATAAAGTACTTCACTCTATGCTGGGTATTTTTCTAAGCCACGAATACGTTCTAGAATATCATTGTACTTATCTTTATGTTATGATCAACATTTACTATGGGACTAACCTCCCAATATAACGAATAAAAAGTCAGCATTCCCATAATTTTGTCGTGAGTAAATGAACTTTATATCTAAATGGAACAAGACTTGGTGTATGTGTCTAGTGTACTGCGGTTTTTACATCTGTAACCATTAACTAGTAGCTCTCCAAACAGTAGACCTCGCAAGTATACATTTTCTTGTAATAAGTTCTCAAAAATGCACAACTTTCACAGGTAAATATATTCTTAATCATAAAAATGGTAAGGTTCTTTACTAAGATATTATTGTATATAATGGGACTACGTTAGTAAGTTTGTATAGGCTGGGTGGCTAGCCCTGGTGTCAGAGTTTGGAACTGATCCCCTATACAGGGTTAGCTAGCTAGAACTAGTGAAGCGTAATATATTTTGTTCTAATAAAATAATTTAGATATTTTTTTTCAAGGCTTTTATTTTCTAGTCCCAATAAGTTGTCAAGTGCGTGTCAAGACATGCGTATGATAGGCTTCCGTAGACGTGACGATGATTATGATGATGATAAAAACCAATTTTTAAGATTGTTGATTACTAGGAAAACGTAATTTAGTATGAATTCTTGGTTGCCTGGGAGAATTCGCTTAAAGCGATAAGGCCACCAGTTAGAAACCTATTAATGGTATTGTTTTGTCCCTGTATTTTTTTTATGTTATGTGGTTGTCTAATAAAGTGTTATTGTTTGTTTGTTTGTATGAAATATACATGTGAAGTCGAAGACCCTAATGTTTAAAAATTTCAATTTTTTCTTTATAGCTCTATAATTTATGATTCCACAGTACTCAAAATAATTTTCAGGGAAAGTTTTTAATATGGTCTGTAAACGGCGTCCGTTCGTTACACGGACATAACGAAGTTTTAAGGGTTCCTCGTTTTACTACAAAACCCTAAAAATGACTGAACAAAGTGACAACTGTCAAATTCTAGAATCCATACTAGGATGACATGTCAGGTCTCAAAGTGACAGCTGTCATACTTAAATGCGGTTTATTTCTGTAACTAACGATTTTAGACCATTGCTGTCTTCACAAAAGTGATAGAACTCAACAATATCTATATTTCGGATGACAGCTCTTTAATGTAATTTATCTCCGTAATTGTCGTTTCTATACCGTTACTTAAGGCACAAAATTGATAGAGCTCAACGAGATCTACATTTCGGATGACATCTGTCATGCCACTCTAGTATGAATTCTATAATAATATGCCATATAATGGCAGCTGTCACTTTGACATCTGTCATTTTCGGAACTAAAAAATAAGTCCTGAAAAACCTATTACCTACAATGACTTTATAAGAACAAATATTAGGCTGAGAAGTTTTGGATAACCCTATACAGGGGATTAGTCCCATAGTAAAAGTTGGTCATAATTTACAATGATATTTTAGGACATAATATTGTAATTATGATTATATTTGCCTGTGCAAGTTGTGCATTTTTGAAAACTGATTACTTACCAGAAAATGTTCACCAAAATGTATACTTGTGAGGTCTACTATTTGGAAAACTACTAGTCAATATATTCAGATGTAATAACCGCAGAACAGTAGGTACACACGCCAAGTCTTGTTCCATTTAGAAATAAAGTTCATTTACTCACGACAAAATCATGGGAATGCTGACTTTTTATTCGTTATATTGGGAGGTTAGTCCCATAGTAAATGTTGATCATAACATAAAGATAAGTACAATGATATTCTAGAACGTATTCGTGGCTTAGAAAAATTCCCAGCATAGAATGAAGCACTTTATTTCCTTTTTTCCTTACTCCCGCCTAACCTACGGCGCGGCTCTGAAGCCGAATGACGTCACACGCGTAAATCCATCGCGAGGTTTTTTGATTTCGTGCGGTCATGTATAGACATCCATAACTCTGTCATTTATTAAGATATTCGAGTAATTTTTTCACTGTCTCTAATATAATTCTAACGTCCTTAAATGTATATAATTATTTTTAGTTTTTATGATAAAGGAAACTTCCCTATTCTAAATAGTCAAGTATAATAGTAACGATAATATTTGACACATGGATTTATCATATAAACAGGATTGAGTACTGGCAAAGAAAAACGTGCCGACAAGGATACCACATCAGATGATTGTGTCTCTTTTCCAAGTAGGATGAATCATCTCGGGATATAATATTTCTTTGGAATGTTACTGCACGCAGGAATCGCAGTTATTTTACTTCTAATAATAATATTTATTAAATTTAGAAATTTACACCCCCAAAAACCTAGAAAACGACACCAATGACGACTTTTTGCAAAAATTTACATCCGCCATATTTAATTTCAAAATGGATGCCATTTTTGAAATCTACAACCTAAAAAAATGAAAAACGACGCCCACGACTATACGCCTAGTGTACACCCAGATTGTTTAAGAAATATGTCCAGCATAGTCACACTACCACATTTCTTTGTATACATCATAGTACGCCATTTGCAATCGACGGTGATACTCTAGTCAAAAATAAAAAATAACCATTAATCATAAAGACGTAGGTATATTCATACAAAATAAATATCAAACTCTGTTTTATTAGCATCTATTCGCAATTTTAACTAAAACCTTATCAAACTATATTGTTATAAAAACTAATAAATGGTTAAGACAGTTGCAGCTTTACAGGTAATAATTCTACCATCTATAAAAGTCGTTACGAAATGGCAATAGTCCTTGTGTCAAGTGAAGGATTTTGTATACTCTCTGGATTGCGCACAGACGAAATTTGGCTCAACGTTAGCTTAGGAAAATTTAACCTTAAAACGTTGCAACAAAACATATATACCTTTGAAATGGCATAAGAGAGACGCTGTGCCGAGTGAGACTTCCCAAAGTGATGAGGGTGTCCCGCTCGCACTACTGCCATTTCAAAACGACACTATACATGGTAGAATTATTACCTGTCAGGCCGCGACTGTCTTAACCATTTCTTAGTTTTTATAACAATGTAGTTTGATAATATTTTAGTTAAAATTGCGAATAGATGCCAATAAAACAGAGTTTGATATTTATTTTGTATGAATATACCTACGTTTTTATGATTAATGGTAATTTTTTATTTTTGACTAGAGTATCACCCTCGATTGGAAAAGGCGTACTATGGTGTATACAAAGAAGTGTGATAGGGTGACTACGCTGGACATATTTCTTAAACATGCTACGTGTACAATAGGTGTATAGTCGTGGGTGTCGTTTTTCATTTTTTGGGGTTGTAGATTTCAAAAATGGCATCCATTTTGAACTTAAAGATGGCGGATGTCACTTTTTCCAAAAAGTCATCATGGGTGTAGTTTTCGAGGTTTTTGGGGGTGTAGATTTCAAAAATGGCATCTATTTTTGAACTCATCGAGATCTACATTACCGATGGCAGCTGTCAAACTTAAAAGTGGTTTATCTCAGTCATTATCAATTCTAGACTATTTATGTCTTAACAAAGGTGAAAGAACTCTTCGAGATCTACATTTCCGATAACAGCTGTCAAACTTGAAACTGAATTATCTCCGTATATATGAATTTAAGACCATTGCTTTTATGGGGATTAGTTTTATAAAGATCTTTAGGGAAGGCCTATGCCCAGCAGTAGGCGTCTTATTGTTAAAACGACGACGATGACGAAGGACGACGAGTTAGGGGTAAGACAACTGCGATTCCTGAGTGCAGTAACATTTCAAAGAAATATTATATCCCGAGACGATCGAGATGTTTTGGTCACCCTACTTGGAAAAGAGACACAATCATCTGATGTGGTATCCTTGTCGGAACGTTTTTCTTTGCCAGTACTCAATCCTGTTTATATGATAAATCCATGACTTGACATGATAGATGTTGCCATAAATAGGTTTTTTCATAATTTTGGGGAGAATAAAATATAATGTGTTAAAGATGTTAGATTGATGATGATTATGAAGGTAAAAAGTAGCAAAATGTCTTTTTTACTGAACTCATTAGATGTGGTGTTACAAAATGATGATGATGTGGTATAAATACTTAGCTGACCGTTTTCGTCTATTTGTCGGTGATTTCTGATAGGGGGGGTTAAGCTCGAAACATTCTATCGGACGCGGCTTACGGACGCGACTGACAGCCGCGACTTAGCAATGTGCACAGTCTTATAACATCCGGTATGCCAGATCGCTCTCTGACGTCCGAACGCTCAAGGTCGTCCGAAGGTGACGTCCGCGCCTTTTGTCCGATAGTGTGCACGGCTCAGTGTACTTTCATAGTCTAGGTCGCGGCTGTCAGTGGCGTCCGTAAGCCGCGTCCGATAGAATGTTTCGAGCTTTATCCTTAAAAAAAGGGGGTAATTTGCTGTCGCGCTATTTATATGTCGATTAAAAAAAACGATAAGAGTAAATATTTTCTTTGATTTACTGATCGTGAGCTGGCATGGTCACTAGATCTTGGTGGTGAGGCAGCTGCTGCACTGCTCTCAAGTGCTATCTCTTCATATCCTTGTTACAGAGAAGGATGCTACTAGCCCAAAAATATTAATACCTGACACACGCATTTTGTACCAAGTTATTGATCAGATGACAATGATAAGTGCATCAGACTAATTTATGATGCTTCTAAAAGTGTTCAATTATGTGCCATTTCGTTATAAGTGACCACAAAATAAGAAAAAACGAAAACAATTTACAATCTATATTAGTGCAAAAATTCAACAGTAGTTTTTTTGTCTGACTACAACGTCTAGGCCGTGCGTAATAGTCAGATTCTTTGTAGTCAGACAAAAAAAACGTAGGTATACGCAAATAGAGACTAAAAAAATATTACCGCACCACACACCTCGAGCCCACCTCGAGACCATTTTCTCCTTCTCTCTTCTTTAATTGCTTCTTTTAATTTTTTTAATAGTGTATCGTAGTATTTTCACGTGATATTGACACCAATCAATAAAATCCCCTCGGAATCCCAAAAAAACTGTAGCCATAATCTTTCCGGCCGATTGTGACACCTTAAACTTAAGAGCTCGTTGATTGTTTATTTACATATAAACATAATACTCGAATACCAGTTGACGTTACGTCATCCGCAACTCAAACCTTAGAACTATTTTAACAATTAGATACGTTATTTTTGTGATAAACATTTCAATAATTCGTCGCGTATGCAAGACTCAAACCTTACGTCTTCGGATCACTAGCCCGACGCTCTGCCAACTGAGCTAATTCGCATTCGCGATTTGAGTAAAAAAAAATACATTATGTTAAAGTCCTTTCCAGACGGATGTAAAGCTTCCCACCTGACACGCGCCCGTCCACCAAGGACGATGAACTTGATGAAGGTCACCTTTAATTTGGATTCAATCTGCAGTCTGGATGGCAATATATTTTACAAGGTATAGTCTATTAGGATCTTCTATAATCTAAGATAAGGTTTGTTTTAAAAAAAGGTTTAGAAAATATTTTTGGGTGTTTTTCTTCAAAACCTGAATTTTGGGGGGATTCCAAGATTGATTTGGGGGGAAACCAAGACAGCCATCTGGTAACACTGATGTCATTGTGTCAAGTGATTAGTTGAGTTTAATATTTTTATTTCTCTTAGAAGGCTCCATCAAACACAGGCGGTACGAGCGGTAGAGCGGTACGAGCGGTACGAGCGGTACGAGCGGTAAAGGGCGGTACGGCAGTACCGCGACCGGACCTGTGTGAGCCCTTCTTATATAACCAGTACAATACAGATGCCCGCCCGTCTGCTATACCGCTCCTACCGCCTGTGTGTAAAGGAGCCTTTATGTTTGTAAATTGTTTATTATTTAAGACTTCGACTGAAGGACTCTGTATCCATGGTCATGAATAAATTAAAAAAAAAAAAAAAAAAAAAAAATGTGTCAAGTGTCAATGTACGTCATCCATTATCGTACGATCAACGCATTTTTCAAGTTTTCAATTTTTTTAGACAAATCAGAAAAATAAATGCCCGCTCTCTTGGTGCTTCAAACAAAACAAAAAGAAATGAACTGATACAAAAATCTAAACTTCCATCAGGGAAATGTTGTTATGACGGGCCTATAAGCAAAGGTACGAAGTGAGTAAAAATAAACTTTTTGTGAGCTGATCTGTGCGTCACAAACAAAACAGTTGGATTGTTTACCATTTTTAGGAGACAGAATGTCGAAAGCGGTTGCTATACCTGAATGTGGGAGAGATATAGGACGAATGAAGGAAGAAATATCTCTTACACCGCCTGAAAGGAGAGATGGAGCTATGGGGTTGTTTAGCAGGCTATTACGCTTTGAAACCATCGGGAAGAAGGCCAGCAGTCCCGGGAGCCCTACGTCCACGGAGCCCCCGACGACTTACTACGGAGTATACATACCGTGCGAAATCAAGAAAGGACCCGATGAAGGTGATTGTTTTCAGCAATGTTTACTTACTACCTGTTTATCTCACTGATATAAGAAAGTAGGTCAGTACTTGTAAAATTTACTTCCTCACTGTTTTTGATTTTACTATCTATTTGAATACTAAGAGTGACTGATAAAATTTTGTGGATTTAAGTCTCATATTTTATTGTGCTAAGGTCATAGTAAATTGCATCTTTAGGTGCAAGCTTTCATTGAACAGTATTATTGTTTCTCGTTAGTAGCAGCTTCGGCAACATTTTGTCTAGTTAATACTAAGTATCAAACTTGGTTTGAGGGTTGTAAAAACTAAATTTACAAATCTTGATATTTATGATTAAATTTAGAATTACATCATGCAGCACGAATTCTGAAAACACTGCATTTTGGCCTGTTTCATGTATAAATGGATCTGTAGAATAGGCATGATGACTAAAAAAATATAATTAGTCCGTCAGATGGACTATCAACAAATATTAGACATGTATTTTTTCTTTTGTTGATAAGGCCTCTGCTAGAGTATGGGTTCCAGGTATGGAGTCCTTACTTTAAGAAAGATATTGATTTGCTTGAAAGTGCACAAAGAAAGGCCACCAGGATTCCATATGCTCTGCGCCGCAAGACCTATGAAGATAGGTTAAAAGCTCTTTGTCTCACGACCCTCGAAGAACGACGATTGCGTGGAGACTTGATTGAGACCTTCAAAATTCTCAATGGCTTCTATAATCTTCCGGATATCCACGACATGTACACCTTGAAGGAAAATATGCGCGATAGCAGACGCCATACAGTCCTCTTACAGACTACACCATCACAAACCAACAATGCACACCACATCCTCTGCAATAGAGTTGTCTACAATTGGAATAGGTTGCCTGAGGATGTCATCTCAGCAAGAACTATAAACACATTTAAAAATAGACTAGACCTTTGGATAAAGAAGGAAAAAATTTCCTTGACAGATAAATACTAATTTTATTCGACACTGCTTGATATAGGCATATCAGTATACACTGCTCGCCTATAAACAAATAATGTCGCATATGTTTTCCTTCAAGGTGCATATGTCGTGAATAAAGATTTTTTTACCCACTCATCTTGCCTATTCTAGCCACTTGCTTTCCTGTGTTTACTAACAAATCTGTACTAATGGTACACAAATAATTTATGACGGTGTTTGACTACATTTCATAAATGTCAATTTTGTAAACTATCTGCCCGACCCAGCTTCACCCGGGTACAATTGGCTAAAGAAGACAATTAGTAAGGATCCCTAATTTTTTTGTAAATATAACCTATGTTCACCGGGGATAGCATAGCTTTCCAACAGTGAAAGAATTTTTCAAATCGGTTCAGTAGATTCAGAGCCTATTCTATGCAAACAAACAAATAATCAAATCTTTCCTCTGTTTTTGTTTATTGTTGTAAATGACACAAATAATTCAATCAGCAGTGATTGCACTGAATGTTAATAGGTAACCTTTATCTATTGGATATAAAAATAGCATTCTATTGTATTGTTTACAAATGCTTAGTAAAAGCAGTTTCTTATCTCAATTATATTTCAAAACAATAACCAGTAGAAACTATAAGTACAACTGATGAGGCCTTGTCTTTATTTTATTTTTACTGTCTAAACTATCAGAATCAGAATAAATTGTTAGGTTACAATTGGACGTAGTTTAGCAGAAAGGACTCAACCCATACGGCTGTCCAAAGTCAAAATGTAGCAAGTGTCTTGCGATGTAAAGATGCTTGTTACATTTTGATTTTGGACAGCCGTGTGGGTTGAGTCCTTTCTGCTACTACGTCCAATTATGAGTGTGGCTTTTTGGATTTACCTGCACCTTTTACGAACATATATGCAGGTTGCCTCTCTATGTTTTCCTTCACCGAAAGACCTGTGGTGTGAAATTCCTACAAAGAATTCATTGGTACGATAAACAAAAATTAAACTCACAACCCCATGTAACGCTGACATTACTACAGTATATGGCTTTTTCAGTCTATGCATTAAGTAAATTTGTATAGGTAGGGTGGCTAGCCATGGTGTCAAGTTCTTAACCACTTAAAGGCTAGAGCCTTGTAGAACATGGCTAATTAAATGCTTAAAACAATCGGAACCTACAATTTAACATGTCATTCGAGCCACTGTAGCGCTCAGTGGATGTATTAAATTAATGTATTTTGATTACAGAAGCTCTACATGTATATAAGAACAAGTCGGAGGCTCTAGAGCTAGTGAGAAGGTACAAACTTGGACGGTTCAAGGCGTTTCAGAACAGACAGGATGCCCTAGCTTTTGCTTTACGGGGCGCCGAACCTACTGACACCACAGATGGGAATGACAATTGTGAGTAGTTTTCTTATAAATTCAAGTGATAAGATAAATAACATAAAGGGTTTTCCAGAACTGGTGTACTAAGCCTATTATTATGACCAACTAGTTTTTACCCGCGGCTTCGCCCGCATACGCAATATATCAATATAATTTATAGCCTATGTGTTATTCTGATATATAAGCTATATTATTGCAAAGTTTCATCTCAATCCGTTCATTAGTTTTTGCGTGAAAGAGTAACAAACATCCATCTATCCATCCTCACAAACTTTCGCGTTTATAATATTAGTAGGATTTTTGACCGATGAAATGGAGGAGGTACTCAATTCGACTCGTGTAATATATATATATTTTTTTTATTTATCACCACGCATAACTTTTTACGTAGTAGTCCGATTTCGATAAATACTTCGAAATTTGTCCCATTTAAATTTTATCGAAGTCACGTGGAAAAATGCTATATCGATCCGTGCGAAATATTCGCGAATTATGTACACGGTTGAAGTCGGTCGTGCTATTTTTTGCAAAAAATTACTGTTACCAAGTCAGATTTTGAGAAAAATAAATCAGCTGTTTCATACATTTTGTTGATTCTGAGTTGCAATTTTGTATGAAACAGCTGTTTTTTTTTTTGGAATTCCGGATTGGCTCCATAGTAAAAGTTGTTTATAATGATGGCTTTAATCTCTCTCTTTCATCTTAGTACAGAGCAAGCAGATAAGCCTGTATACCTAGAATCAAACTTAACATTGTCTGTAAATTTCCTTGACAGTTTTTTTTTTTGTCTTTTGATCGTGCCATCAGTCTATGAGACTATAAGCAGATGAGTTGCGTTCTTTTTGGCGTTTGTAGTGCAGCTCCCAGCGGAGCAAGCCTATTTATTTTATGGACTATTGTTAATCCTTATCAAAAATATCCCGCCGCTTTTTGAGTCGACGTATGGTTTCAGGGATAGTGAGTTGACCCGCCAGGGGGTTCGGATGGTTTTCCAGCCTTATTTTGTATCTCGCTCCATGAGACTCTATTTCATCTTTCACCATGGGCACATCAAGATTTTCCTTGACAGATAAATACTAATTTTATTCGACACTGCTTGATATATGCACATCAGTATACACTGCTCGCTTACAAACAAATAAATAAACTAGCTGTAAGCCGAATACAATCTGTGAAATTAACTGTAGGTTGAATACATACAAGTCGGCAGATGTGAATTGTGAAGTTAGTTACAAGCTGCGCAATATCCAATCAACGCACAGCTTTATGTGAGCTTCAGTCAGGATTATACATGATGTGCATATATCAAGCAGTGTCGAATAAAATTAGTATTTATCTGTCGAGGAAAATCTTGATGTGCCCATGGTGAAAGATGAAATAGAGTCTCATGGAGCGAGATACAAAATAAGGCTGGAAAACCATCCGAACCCCCTGGCGGGTCAACTCACTATCCCTGAAACCATACGTCGACTCAAAAAGCGGCGGGATATTTTTGATTAGGTTTAACAATAGTCCATAAAATAAATAGGCTATCTTCACATTCGCCGACTTGTGTGATGCGGCTTACACAAGCAGTGCAAATCCTCACTTCTTTACGCTACAAACATAATGAATTTGCTTCTTAAAAATATTTTGCCTGGTGTTCACAGACGCAATTAAGTTTATTTCGGCCTCCATTAATGTTGTCCTCAGATTGAATAAAATCAATTTGTTATTCCATTATCTTTTTCATATTTATTTATTTATTGCCACTAAGTGTTACATTTGAGGTCTTAATTAAGATATTATGTGCTTACAACTTAGTCGCCCTTGTCGGGCATTGCAAAATTATAACATAACTAGTTTTTACCTGTGGCTTCGCCCGCATGATATTTTGATTTTTGACGCAATATCATTATAATTTATAGCCTATGTGTTATTCTGATATATAAGCTATATTATTGCAAAGTTTTATCTCAATCCGTTTAGTAGTTTTTGCGTGAAAGAGTAACAAACATCCATACATCCATCCATCCATCCATCCATCCATCCATCCATCCATCCTCACAAACTTTCGCGTTTATAATATTAGTAGGATTGTCTTCTTTTAATTGCATAATCGTGGATACGATTACAGTACAAGTTAGTGTCAATACAAATGCAAACAAATTTACAACCCGGTAAAGTCCAGAGTCCAGTGTGCATAATATATTAGTTTAGTGACGTCATTATTAAATTTACTAATGAATTGAATTGGCTCGGGTAGATTTCCTGCATTTGTGTCATTGCATATTTTTGAAAGAGCATTTTTGAATGTTGCAACAAGATGCTAATTTGCAAAGTGCAGGGATTTTAAGACGTAGATAAATTCATCATTATGATTGTTCATCAAACAACCTGCTGCGAATATGATCCCTTATATTATTATATTCCCTTTGAAACCCATTTGAACACAAACCTTAAATCTATAGGTGGGGCCTATAATTATAGGCAGTGGACGTCCTACGGCTGATACATGCTGAATCAAACTTCTTGGCGGCTGTGAAGTTAGCCTTAGCTACAAGTTGTTCAAAACCCAAGTGATTAGATTTTGTGCGCAGCGTGTAGCTAACTAGGCGCAGCTTGTAGAGCTATCTTTACAGCCGCAAAGAAGTTTGATTCGGCCTATAATAATGGATCCATCCATCCATCAGCCATAAGAAGTCCACTGCTGGACATAGGCCTCCCCTATGGATCTCCAATAAGACCGGTTTGCAGCGGCTTGCATCCAACGCGATCCTGCTGTCTTAATGAGGTCATCCGTCCACCTTGTGGGTGAACGTCCTACGCTGCGCTTTAATATTGGATGTATTTGAGTAGATAAACAGTTTTCAAAGTAAATTAGTATCGAAACGTCCTAATCTCGGACATTTGACCGAAGGAAACGTTACAGTGACCTCATCAGCGACACGCGAACAACTAATTGACAGTTAATTGTTTATTAGCACGCCTATCGCCTACTTTACTAAGAGAAATAGTAATTAACCTATACGGCCGCGCTTTGAGCTCAGCGGGCAGGGGGGGCGGGATATCCATTATTACTGACTTCCAAAAAGAAAAAGGTAGGTAATAATAATAAAGTTTGTATATAATAGTAATTTTATTGGTTTGTATGTATTTTAATTTGTATCGATGTGAACCGATTTAAAAAATCTTTTTTTTATTTCTAAAGGGCATATATACTCTCGAAGTAGACCCATTTAAATATTATCGAAATCGGCTGAGCCGTTTTTGTAAAATCAACATTATTATAAAATTACTACATGGCTGACACATCTATTCATGCTAACTTTTCGAATTCTTTAGGTAGGAAGCTGGAAGATTGTTATACCATTTTTGGCGAAAAATAATTATTTAGAAGTATATTAAGCCCGATTACAGAGGCGCCAGCGTAAATTAAATAGCAGCGTAAAAAGCGTTCTTTCTATCGAATGCCTAAAGTGAAAAAGAAACAGAACTATGCTATTTAGCTAATATAGTTACGCTGGCGCCTCTGTAATCGGACTTATTGTATCAACAGAGAATTTGAAGAAAAAATAGTTGTTTTTACATTTTGACGATTCCGAGTTGCAATTTTATATGGGACAGTCTTTGTCGAATTCCCAGTTGGTCCCATGGTAAAAGTTGTTCATAATGATGGTCTGAATCTCCTTTTGGTTTTTTACTACGGGGTAAACTGATATCCAAGCGTGCATACGTCTTTCGCCAAGCTTCCCTGTTTTTGGCTAGTCAGTGTTGTCACACCGATATGCTTTCTTTGAGCATATTAAAAACTTTCTCTCAAAATTATTTTTAGTACTGTGAGATGGCTTTCTGAACTTTTGGAGTGATAAAGGAAAATTTAAATTTTTAAACTGTGTTACTTTTAAGCTCAAAAGTAACCAAACTCCGAAGTCATTGTCCTTTATTGAAAAATACTAACCACAGACTCCAGCTACCCAAGCATGCGACCACGAATAGCCACGAAAAGAACTCATTTCGACGCGTGAAAAAGTGACAGATATATACTTTGCCATAACGTTGTCTCATTCTAACACTACGAACGAAATAATTCGTGGCGTGCATACTAGCCCGGCAGGGTAGAGAATACGATCCCGAGCATGTTTTTAAATTCTGAGATTACGGGATTTTTTATGCGTAATCCCGGGATAGCCCCGGGATCCCGGGATTACGCATCAAAAATCCGTTAAAAAAATTAGAATCTTCTTCGTAATTTCTTAATAAACGTTTTTTTAAACGTTACAAAATTACACAAATTAAATAGACAAAAGAAAAGAATGTAATTTTTTAAGAAATCTAGAAGACAGCACAATAAAATCTATTTAGAATTTCAAAAATACAATCGCGGAAATATCAGAGCATCCAATGTTTGGCTTCAGATTCCAAGCCTGCTTTGTAGTTTATTGCCAACATAAGCAGCAGCTGAAAACGCTCGTTCAGGTTCCACGCTGGTTGGAGGAATAGACGAAAAGACAATAATTACTTATAAATATGCTGATTCTAAGTATTATCTACGAACTCCTGTGTAGTACGTATCGTGCGGCATATCTAAGGTTTGTTTTTGTCGATATGTTATTTTATAAATGTTATTAGGGCTTGTGGGAACCGCGAACTTGGCCATACAAACACAATAAACTGTTATCTACCTCTAAAAATTATCTTATTTGAGTGTTTTTTTCCTGCAATCAGCACTTCTATCGCTACGATTAAACGTCTTAGCTTTTACAGTTTTATAAATTATCAATATCATATTTTTACGTAAAAAATTTGGCTAAAGTATATACAGGGTTATTTCTTATCAATTAGCATCCTTCTAGGGGCTTATTCTTTACATCAAAACTAACAACTTTTGTTCTACGACTTTTGTCAAAACTAAAAAAAAAAATTGTTGTTCCATAGAAAAATATAGTTTACCCGCGACAAAATGTATGGAACAGCTGATTTTTTTTTTTTTTAGTTTTGACGAAAATCGTAGAACAAAAGTTGTTAGTTTTGATGTACAGAAGAAGCCCCTAGAAGGATGCTACGAGGGTCAAACTGAAAGTTCTTAGAAAATCAAAAACTGATTACATTAGCCAGTTATTAGTTTTATTATATCTTTTCAAAATATTGTCCATTCACGTCAATACACCGCTGCATGCGATGGAACCACTGGGAAAAGCACTTTGCCCACTCGTCCTTAGGGGTCTCTTCAATGGCATCGCGATACGCAGCCACCGCTTCTTCAGCATTCATAAACCGCTTTCCTTTAAGTTTTTCTTTAATTTTTGAAAATAAATAAAAATCACAAGGCGCGAGGTCGGGGCTATACGGCGGGTGACCCAGTAATTCAACGTTTGATGTCGCCAAATAGTCGATCGTTCGCTTGGCGGTGTGCGATGAGGCGTTGTCGTGGTGAAGGAGGATCCTACTGCGAGGTCGTTTCTCTCGAACTTTTTCCAAGACAAGTGGCAAACAATTGGTAGTGTACCATTCTGCAGAAACTGTTTTTTGATCCTCTAACACAATTGTCGCGAAATGACCTATCCTTCCAAAGAACGAGGCCACCATTTTTTTCCCCGCACTTCGATCTCTCTTCACTTTAGTTGGCAACTCCTCGAAAGGAAACACCCACTGAGCAGATTGTCTTTTGGTTTCAGGATCATAACAGTAAATCCAGCTTTCGTCACCTGTTAGTATGTCGAACACAGCATTTGAGTCACCTCCGTTAAATCTTTCAATCATTTTACGGCACCAATCCACACGATGGAGTTTTTGAGCCTCAGTCAAATTATGAGGTATCCACCGGGCGCAAAGCTTCCTGACCGCTAAATGTTTGTGTAGGATTTTGTGCACTTGACTCATACCGATGCCTAAGCTTGTCCGAATCTGCTGATAGGTCACTCTTTTGTCAGTCTCTATCATACGCCGCACAACACAGATGTTATCTTCAGTCGTCGCCGTAGAAGGCCGTCCCTCACGTAAATCATCAGTGAGATTAGTGCGACCACGTTTAAACTCATTAAACCAGTTGTAAACAGTCGCACGAGATGGGGCTTCATCGTGAAAGGCCAATCGTAGTCTATCATAACTTTCTTGTTGACTTAAATGACATCGAAAGTCATAAAAAATCATTGCACGAAAATTTTCTCGTGTTAAATTCATGTTGACGTGACACAGACAATTTTCAATTTGCCGCCAAATCGTAAAACAAATGACAAATGAATGAAGTATATACTCAGTAATATTGGCAAAGAGTTCTATTTTCAAATTATAGAATTATTTTTTTATTATATTGTTTATAAGTGGCCAGTTCTAAGAACTTTCAGTTTGACCCTCGTAATTGATTAGAAATAACCCTGTATATTTTAACTAAAAATTCTTTTCACCCCCTAAATTGTAACAAAATTTTATGTTTTTGGTTTCAATCGCTTGAGTAAGAAATATGTACGACGTACGATACGTCTTATTTCTTTAAGAAAAGTTGAAACCAAAAACATAAAATTTTGTTACAATTTAGGGGGTGAAAAGAATTTTTTCCTGGAACGTAAATTTTACCAAAAATGTACCGAAAATTCTCTCGATGTTCTACAGAAAACGCGGAAACACTGGTCGATTCAGACTCCTCTTAATATAATCTAGGAAAGGTTATTATCAAGGCTTAATGGACTACGGAATGCAAACTTAACCTGTTTGTAGCAATACCGAAAATCCCGGGATGGGCGAAGCACGGTCCCGGGATTTTCGGGGCCAGAAAACGGTCGGGATCCCGAGATTGTATTCTCTACTCCAAGGTCTGTAGGTCATTGACCTTAGAAACATATTTGTTTGCTAATTATTTTTTTAATAGTCAACCATTTAATTACACCATTAAAATTGGTTTTTATCATCATTATAATCATCGTCAAGCCTATCATACACGTGTCTCTACTTTAGTTTATTATTTATAGGTGTTTCCATGGGTGATAAGGCCGCCACTTTATAATCATATTTTTTGTCGTATATGTGTAAAATACTGTTTATTTTTTATATTGTGGTTATAAATAAAGAGTTTTGTCTGTCTGTCTGTCTGTCTCGACACGGATTAGACAACTTATTTATATCGTGCTGCCATCCTTGGTTTGCTCTTCTGTAAATACTATAATAATACGAATTATCATAATATTCCAGCTCTCATGGGAGAGAAGCCGTATCCATTCAAAGCTCCTTCGCCACAAGACATGGTTTCTCTGCGCAAAGCCATAGAGGCGGGATTAGCGGGCAGCGTGCGGGATCGGGTGTGGGACAACCCGCGATACTTAGTCAGCAGCGGGAACACCCCGGCCATCATGCAGGTACTGTATTGTACTGTATTTTCAAAGATACAGGTGCATTTCTGGGGATTCGGAGGTGAGGCTACCTCAGACAGGTACGGGTGTGGGCGTGGGCGCAGCTGCGACTTAGTGTTGACCAATCACAGATCTTGATTAACATTTTTTATTTATAATTGCCCGATCACTAGGTCGCAAACGCGTCCACGCCCGCTGCTTTATGGGAGTAGTTTAATTCCTGCATAGTTCTTTTGCCTTACTGTACTGGCCTTTTAATAGTCCTCTGCTGAATTTAAGCCTACCCACGTAGGGAGATTGGGTCATATTTTCTAACTTGCTGGCTCAGTGCGGGTTGGTACATTCACACACGCCATCGAGTTCCTTCTTCGGTTGCCTCACGATGTCTTCTTTCACCGATAAACCAATGGTGTGTAAATCCGTACATAAGTTGCAAAGAAATCATTACGGTAGAGTAAGGTACAGTAAGGTGAGCGTCTACTATGAAAGACATGACGAACTATATGACGGACAGGATTTATAACATCTAGTACTTATCGTTATGAGCACTGACCAATTTAGTTTCTATAGGTTTCGTCACCCTGAAAGGTAATTTTATTTTTTAAAGGCCAGAAAGGCCTCAAAATTCACCGTACGCGGTGCCATAAAAATAGCCAAATTTCACTTTCGGTCCCTATTGCAGGCTCCGAATGAGCCAGCAGCAGTCCCGGGAGCGCTGCTGCTCCTTCCAAACCGGTTTGGGAGGTTCTTAGCCCACTCAAAAGTTCCTGTTCTAAAACGCATCCCGCGTGGTGCACGTTTTTCGGTTGCCCAGTGTTTATCTGCTGCTATTAGGAATGTTATTTTTAAAAATTCTTTAGACGCGTGGGAACACCTCTTGACTTTTCCTTACGTTGTGCTTTATGTACATTCGGACCCAACAAACAAAAAATCCCTTTCTACAAAAGGTTTTCCTTAGGGTAAAGGAAAATTGCGTAAAGTACAGCGCATTGGAAGAGAACCCTTTAGATTTTGAAAGCATTATTCCGCCAACAAGGCTGTATAAACCAAATTCAAAAAAACTGACGATTCGGTTACTATTAAAATAGTAGAGAGCAAAATTAGTGATGGCGATATCAAAGGCGCCGCACGTGTCTTGTTCTCCAGCGACACTATTGCCTCCCACACACCCGATACGGTCCAGTCACTCCGTGACAAGCATCCTCCGGCGGCATGTCTCCACCTGCCTGAGCCACCACACCCCGATGACGTCGTCATTGAAATGTCAGCTCAAGAGAGGCTCAGCCGGAGGTCTAGATGGTCTGTCGCCTCAACATCTAAAAGATCTTCTATCTCTTAGCTCTGGTGAGGTGGCTGAGTCTCTCTTGAGAGAATTAACGGCTTTGGCAAATCTCATTATATCTGGGCGGGTCAATGGTGACGTCATCGAAGTTTTGTATGACGCTAACCTATGCGCACTTGTAAAAAGAGGTGTTGCTTAAGGTAGATGTCAAAATGCTTTCAATTCGGTTCATCGAGACGCCTTGTTGGTACAGGCCAAAGACCAAATTCCCGATCTTTTCAATTTTCTTTGGCAATGCTACGGCAAACCCACTAAATTAATTTACAAAAATGTTGTTTTGCTATCTTCCGTTGGCTGTCAACAAGGTGACCCTCTCCGACCAGCCATTTTCAGCCTGGCCATTCATCCAATTGTTCAACGTCTCCAATCTAAACTCAACGTTTGGTATCTGGATGACGAGACTCTGGGTGGCGAAGCGAAAACAGTCCTACGTGATTTGGAAATTCTTATTGACGAGTTTCGTCAAATTGGTTTGGAGTAAAATACATATTTGAGCCATTTGGAGTTGAGATTTTTGTCCGTGGGAGCCGTGATTCGCTAATTATTGCGCATGTGAGCACGGGCGTAGGGAGCGCGCGGGAGGCATGAGGTTGGCGGGCGGGTGTGCCCCGGCGTCTCGTCTCTCTGGTTCCCGCGCAAACCTTTATTTCGACTTTTGCGCAGCGTTCTGCTCATAACTTCCCATCCGCTAATTTGTGTGCCGCCTAGTATAACAATGTCTCGTGTTTGTATTGCAGGGTGATCAAGAATACAAGTAACAATGTCCCGTATTTGTATTGCAGGAAGGTTCAAGATACAACGCTTTGCACATAGCGGCGAAATCCCAACACGCGGAGCTATGTAACCTCATCCTGACGACGGTCGGTAACCCGGCCTTCGTGCAGCGCCTGTACGGGGTGGACAGTGACGGCGGCTCGTGCAAGGTATTGTACCATCTGTCCATCAGCCATAGGACGACCACTGCTGGACACAGGCCTCCCTTAAATGTCTCCAATAAGACCGGTTGGTTAGTTGATGACGGATGGTAACCCGGCTAGTGACTGATTAGGGGGGACGGCGACGGTGACTCGTCCAAGGTACTGTACCATCCGTCCAACAGCCATAGGATGTCCACTGCTGGACATAAGCCTCCCCTAAAGTTCTCTAATAATACCGGTTGGTTGGTTGACAACGGTCGGTAACACGGTCATAAGCGACTGTACGTGGTGGAAGGCGATGGTTGCTCGTGCTAGGTACCGTACACACGCTCCTTATTGATCACACCGAAAGCGGGACCTATTTATTTTTGCTTATGGAAAATCCTTAATGGATACCCCACCCGGGAAGGCAGGGTGGTTATTTGGAAGTCCCACCGACTGCTCCTGGTCTAGACTGCTCACTTTATATTTCTTTGAGGCACAACCATCACAGAAAATTAGAATGTATTGACTTTTACCGTGGCGGATTTTTAAATGTACATGTATAATAGGGTATTTGACTGGTAATTAAATTAGTTAAAAATATTACTATTAGTGAATTATGTCATTAAATATGATTCGTAACCTGAAAAAACAATTGAAATTGGCTTATCAAGTTCAGACATATAAGCTTGTAAAGATTTGGTAGAGATAAAGAGGGATCTTGTCCTTTTTCCACAGAGCATAACATTTTATGACGAATGTATGAGACTTGCGGGCAGTGACGTCATAGCCTGTCATAGTGCGCTCTCAATCTAGCAAGAAAATAAATATACTTGTAACTTCTTTATTTTTAAACTGATTATATTTTATTTTTATTTATTTATTTAATTTCCTCATCATGCTTACAGCAACGCCAAAGCGCATGACGAGTCATTGGGTATTTTACAATTTTCATTCAGTATAGAGATAATATAAATGTCAAAATAATCTAAATAAATGTCAAAATAATCTAAATAAATGTCAAATAATCAAAATAAATGTCAAATAATTAAAATAAATGTAAAAATAAATTCTTTTTAAAATAAAATGTCACAAAGAATAATAAGGCAAAATGGACACAAACAAACCAAAACGGGCAAACTAATGTCAGTAACGTTAATACAATAATAATTAATTAAAACTTAAATTATGCATACAAATTCTTACATATGAGTTATATTTTATGTCAAAGATGTCTAGATCAGAGTGGTGAGCAAGAAAGTTGTTAATCAGAGAGATAGCTTGGGCCGTGGGAGCGTGCTGAGACGTGCACGTGCGCGAGCGCGGGCGCGAGCAGGCGCCGCACGTGCGGCCGCCGCTCCCGCGCCAGTACGACGAGCGCAAGGCGCGATAGACTTTCCGGGTTGTCGATCTTATTTTTTTGTTTTCTATAATAGGCTCTTTGTTGTTGGCTGTTACAAGAAGACACCAAAACATATTGTCAACTAGCCTATTGTATACCGACTATGTTAGCCCAGGGCCTAGGCCCGCTAGCTAAATAAAATTGTTTTACGATTTATTTTTATAACAGTCAAACATTTTTCCCAGGAATTCGCCGAGATCCTGGTGGACCGCTACCTAAACACCCCCGACAAGGGAATGAACGAGACCCCCCTCCACTTCGCGGCCAAATTCGGCGCCGAGCACGCGGTCGACGTACTCACCTCTTTTCCGCAGTGCAACAAGCAAGCCGTCAACAAATATGGCGAACGACCGAAAGATGTAAGTCTCTTTACGTTATACTATATGTATACTAACCGCCACACAAGTCGGCGGATGAGAAGTTACCCGCAGATGACACTTCGCCGTGATTCGCTAATTATTGCGCATGTGTGCACCATACCGACACAAGTGGCGTAGTGGTGAGCACGGGCGTAGGGAGCGCTGGGGAGGCATGAGGTTGGCGGGCGGGTGTGCCTCGACGTCTCGTTTCTCTTACTCCCGCGTATACCTATATTTCGGCTTTTGCGCAGCGCTCTGCGCATAACTTCTCATCCGCGGATTTGTGTGGCGCTTAGTATAGTACACCTTCGACGCTTCGACAAATCCATGAAAACGCTACACGTCACATCAAAAAACAACACTGAGAACAACGGAAAAATATATTCACAAAATACCAAGTTCGTCAATAAATATGGCGAGCGGCCGAAAGATGTGAGACACTTTTCGTTATACTACATTGTAGTACACCCGCGACGCTTCGACTAATCAATAAAGACGTTACACTTATCACAAATCAAAAGACAACACTGACCACTAGTGACCACAACAGATAAATATACTCACAAAAAACCAAGTTCGTCAATAAATATGGCGAGCGGTCGAAAGACGTGAGACACTTTCCGTTATACTAGATTGCAGTACACCCGCGGCTCTTCGACAAATCAATGAAACTATACAATCACAATGAACAAAACACTATGCTCACAAAACACATTACAATCACAATATTACGTGACGTCATTCCCTACAAGCGATGACTAAAACGCAGTCGACGTGACGATCTTTTTTGCAGTGCAACAAGCAAGACATAAAAACGGCGACTGACCGAAATAAGTGCGTTTCAGCGCAATACACTAAATCCATACTGATTCTTCTTCTTGTGGTTCCACTCCTATCGGATGTTGGACAACATTGGGGCAATTCTAATTTTTGAAGCTGCTGCTCTAAATAATGAGTCGGTACTGCAGCCGAACCAGTCCCGCAGGTTCTTCAACCATGAGTGCCGCCTTCTGCCAGCACTTCTCTTTCCGGCAATCTTTCCCTGGATGATGAGCTGGAGTAGTCTGTATTTCTCATGATGTGACCAAAGTACGACATCTTCCGGTGTTTGATGGTATTCATAAGCTCCATCTTCTTCTTAAGCCTGCTTAGTATCTCAACGTTGGTAATTCGGTCACGCCATGAGATCCTCAAGATAAGGCGGTAGATCCAAATGTCAAACGCCTCGAGCTTCTTTGTCAAATTTTTTGTGAGAGTCCATGTTTCTACGCCGTATAATAGCACCGAAAAGATGTAGCAACGTACTATGCGTAGTCTTAAGACTCTGTCACACAAAACTTTGTTCATTCTGAAGAAGGTTGCCATTTCTATGCGGACCCTTATCTCCTGTGCATGATCCCTACTCTCATTCATCTAACATCCCAGATACGACCTGTTCCACTAATTCTGTCCTGATGTAAAGCTTGGAGTCTTGTTGATTGAACGATATCAATTTTTCATACTGATTGAACAATATCAATTTTTCATACTGATTGAACGATATCAATTTTTCATACTGATTGAACGATATAAATTTTTTATACTGATTAAACGATATCAATTTTTCATACTGATTGAACGATATCAATTTTTCATACTGATTGAACAATATCAATTTTTCATACTGATTGAACGATATCAATTTTTCATACTGATTGAACGATATCAATTTTTCATACTGATTAAACGATATCAATTTTTGAAGTATATGCCACCTATGACGGATGGTCCGTGACCATGACAGTGCCAGGAACGCAACAAGCACGGAAAGCAACACGATACACTACTCTTCTATGGCCAAAGTGTCATCAACACGTACGTCAATTGACAAGTTTTCATATTACACAAGTCTATGAAATTCCAAAACCATTTCGAGATATCGGGATGCTGATCATTATGCTTATTTTTCCAAAATTTTTAGTGCAGTAACTTCTAAGATATTAGATAAAAACTCTCACCCAAGCCGTTTCGGGATTCATAATAAAAGTTCAGTTGCCTATGATAAAAAAAATACTAGCAATATAAAATGACAGTTAACACTGACAGTGTTGACACATAAAATGTAGTTTAAAAATAAAATGTCAGTGTCATTTTCAAATTACTTATTTTGCTTTAGCCCGAGAGGTAAACGCAAAAAATGCAAATACTTGTCAAAAGCTGAATTATTGGTACATAGTTATCAAAATGGTGTACATCAATACCCTGGAGTCAGTCAGCTGGGTTCCCTAGCATTTGGTGGAAGAATCCGTTTGAATTTTAAAAGTATCTTGGAACTATTACTACTTATTCTTCTTCTTTTAAGTGGTGCTAATTTAAAGCCTGTATGGCAGACCCTGTTACATATTTCAGGTGATTGGCAGTTGTTAAACTTGTTTTATATTTTTCTTCCCATAGTATACCGCGGTACATAGTGGACTTTTTGCACTGACCTCCCAGCCTATTTGTTGTGAATTGTGACGGATTGATTGGCATTGACAGTGACAGTAACGCTAGCACCTATTTTTTTTCTAATGTGGCTTCAGTAAAAAGGTTTATGAGTCCTAAGTTTTGCAGTTACGTCCTTTTAGAATAAGCTACTTTTCAAAACTTAATTTTACGGAAAATATAAGTCGTATTGGAAAAATAAAAAATACGTATATGTTATTTTGCAATATTCTTTCAGATAATAAATAAATAATACATTGAGGAAGGAATCAGAAGGAGATGGTGTAATGACATTCAGATACTTTGACATGTAATAGTTTAAAAACCGAAATAATAATCATATAGGCGTCTCTTTCAAATGTACGTAATAAGAATAGACCAACATTATACAGCACAGTTTCGCTATAGTGTCTATATTTTTCGTGACGTGTCGCGCGTGCCTGGTCCGCCATATTGAGTCGAAAAACAATAGCGATGTTCTTATTATATCAAAAAAACTATCGATATTTTGGTTAGTTTTTATTTGTGTTATTGATTAGCTGAAATTTTGAATTTTTATTTCATTTCACTTTTCATGTCAAATTTGACAACTGTCATTCCAGAATTAATACAAGTAAAATGGCATGACAGGTGTGAAAGTAACAGCTGTCA
The DNA here is from genome assembly GCA_949316475.1 of Hypomecis punctinalis. NCBI lineage: Eukaryota > Metazoa > Arthropoda > Insecta > Lepidoptera > Geometridae > Hypomecis > Hypomecis punctinalis. Next base: position 16,419,229 of record OX438809.1, read on the forward strand.
AACTAAGAAGTATTATTATCTCCGTAACTATCGAAGCTAGACCATTACTGTCTTAATAGCAGTAATAACACTCAATGAGATCTATTAGATTGTTCTAATGACTGCTGTCAAAGCTTAAAAGTGAATTATCTCCGTAACTATCGACGGAGACTACTGCTGACTTCACAAAAGTGACAGAGCGCAATTAGATCTATATTTTAAATGACACCTGTCAAACTTAAAAGTGGATTATCTCCGTAACCATCGAAGTTCGACTATTGCTGTCTTCACAAAAGTGATAGAACTCAACGAGATCTAAATTTCGGATGACAGCTGTCAAACTAAAAAAGTGGAATACCTTCGTAACTATTAAAGCTAGACTATTGCTGTCTTCACAAAAGTGATAGAGCTCAACGAGACCTACATTTCGGATGACAGCTGTCAAACTTAAAAGTGGAATATCTCCATAACTATTAAAGCTAGACTATTGCTGTCTTGATACAAGTGATAGAGCTCAACGAGACCTACATTACGGATGACAGCTGTCAAACTTAAAAGTGGAATATCTCCGTAACTAATAAAGCTAGACTATTGCTGACGTGACACAAGTGATAGAACTCAACGAGACCTACATTTCAGATGACAGCTTTAAAGTGAAAAATCTGTGTAACTATTGACCCTAGACCATTGCTTTGTTTACAAAAGTGATAGAGCTTTGAGCTGTCACATCAAATGTAGATCTTTTTAACTTAAAAGTTGATTACTTCCGTAATATTGATAGCTGTCATCTGAAAGATATCATATCTCTCTTTGAACTTTATCACTTTTGTGAAGACAGCAATGGTCTAGCATCGACCGTGACGGAGATAATCCACTTTTAAGTTTGACAGCTGTCATCCGAAATGTAGATCTCATATCAGTTTAGTGAAGAAAGCAATGGTCTATACTAGATAGTTATGGAGATATTCCACATTTAAGCTTGACAGCTGTCATCCGATATGTAGTTCTCATTAAGTCCTATCACTTTAATTCTAAGTCATACCTCAGTAAAGCAGTGGAGACTTTTCTAGAGGTGTCTATGGAGTTTTGGTAACAACACGGAACGACATGATACGTCACATTATATCACTTGCCCACACTCATGCACGTAATTCAGCTTATAATCAATGAAATACCACAATTTTTCACTAATTATCACTGATAAAAACACAACTTTAACAAAATAATACAATGAGGAGACATGTCTTTTCCGCGTTCCCGCCAAAAAACTCATCCTACCATTCTAGTGTGGATTCTTGAATATGACAGCTACAACCTTGACATCTGTAATTGTTAGGGTTCTGTACCTCAAAAGGAAAAAACGGAACCCTTATAGGATCACTTTGTTGTCCGTCTGTCCGTCTGTGTGTCTGTCAAGACTCCTTATCTAGAGAACGCGTAAAGATATCGAGTTGAAATTTAAACTGTATACGTATATTAATGAACTCTTGCTGTTGTGTAAAAGAAAAACTTCTCGGTTGTCGTTTATATCGTAAAAAACAGCATATTTCGACACTCACAAAAATCAAAACCTACCGGGTACTTCCCGTTGACATAGAACTATGAAATTTAACGAAAAGCATTGTCTCAGAATACACATATAGGATTAAATCTGAAAACTGCACATTTTTATTCACATCACAAAAAATAGGGCCTCAAAATTCACAAAATATGGGCTTAAAATTCAAAGTGAGTAAATCGTATCACGAAAGGTGTCATATAAAAGAACTTCATTAGCACATGCTAAAACAGGTTTTTAATTACTTTAACAATGTGTTTGTACGGAACCCTCGATGTGCGAGTCTGACTCGCACTTGTCCGGTTTTTTAAATAAAAGTTTGCCATTATGTTTGATTCGGCTAAAATTAATTTGTGTCGATAGTTTTATCGATAAGTACGGGGAAATCGATAAGTGTAGTGTGGTAGTAACAACACTAATCCGCCGTATTATGTGCGGTGGGTATGCAGGTTTTTCTCGTCGTTAGGGCAACTCTACTATGTTAAAAATTTGAAATGTTGTCAATTATAGTCGAGAATATGTAGTGTCTTTTTTTTTCTAATGTCATATTTTCATTTAAAGAATATATTTTCATAGTCATTAGTTAGGCACACAAGAAATTATATTTCTAGACAGAAAATGTCAGCACAAAAGTAAAGTTTATGTTACATCCGACAGCAACGTAAAATTGAAACACACAACATCGCGTAATGCGAAAGTTCCCTCCAATATTGAATGATATTTTGTTTCAGATAATCTGCAAGCGTGCGCCGAACGCCACGCCCGAGTGTGCCAAAAGAATCTCCCAAATGTTACAAGACCGTTTCTACGTGCCCGTACTACATACTGAAGATGAAAGCAACGCGCCGACCATAGGCCGACCCTTCACCCCTGCCCTACCACCGGTAATATTAGCATTTTTCAACAGAATAAAAAAATGTGCCAAAAGAAGTGGCGGATATACGTATTTGCCGTCAGTGGGGCTTAGGATTTCCCTTCTCAGACTTTACAGGTTCTAAGCAGTAAAACGAATCATATATTAATATGTTGTTTTTTTCTGTAAATTTTATGATATTTAGATAGAAAATTTTTATTTTATTTTTGTCACTAATAAAATAAATCGCTCCGTATCAGAAGGTCTATCAAGGAAAATGACGTAGTTTACAGCACGTCGGCATATTAAAACGCCTATACTGTGGCAATGTCTTGAGTGGCAAAACGACTTACTAGTAAAATGTCCAAAATGTAAATATGTCGACGATATAAAACTATATATAGGGATACTCGATAACAAAAACAGAAAATAATTTTAAATATTTCCCGTACTTCATAATCGTGTCAATTTTACATTTTGGTCGTTTTATCACTCAAGACATTGCCACCATATAGACGTTTTAATATGCCTACGTGCTGTAAACTACGTCATTTTCCTTGATAGACCTTCTGATACGGAGCGAAATAAATGGACCGAAATGTGTCCGCCCCTTAAAATCTGTCGCTCTAGACTTCAGAAGGTATTCTAGAATTAAAATAGAAATTGAAAAACAAAATACCTACTTTTCGCTCACTTTTGACTCGAGGTCGATTGTACGAAGTCGGCAGTCTGCATCTTTGTCGAAAAATAATTCAATAAATTAGGTTTAATATCATTTTCATTTGTAAGAAACATGACTTCATTAAAACTCGCGTGAGAAATCATTATACTAAATAAAACACCGGTTTTCACTCACGTATGATATACGGCCGGGCCGCTGGGGACCCGACCGGTTTCGGAGTAAATTGGTACTCCTTCATTAGGGAATACGCGCGCTCCCGTCGACTGGCGCACGCGTGCGCGTGCGCGTATATCATACGTGAGTGAAAACCGGTGTTTTATTTAGTGTAAGAAATATGGTATATGGAGAATGAAACAAGTCGGCGGCTGTCATGTTAGCTTCAAGCTGCGGATAATTTAATCCAGACTGAAGCTCACTTAACAGCTGCACGAAGATCGGGTTATCCATAACTTGAAGCTAACGTCATAGCCGCCAAGTTGTATGATTCAGACTATACTACGACATACGTCGTGTACAGATTTTCGAAGAGTTATAGAACGCATGTTCTTTCCGTAGTGGCGTACAAAAAAGTAGTCGTAAAAAATAAAAAAAAAGGTAATTGAATTGATTTGTATCGTGCAACAAAATAACCATGTGTTTCCCAGGATATAAACCAAGACCCCCTGAGCCCTCGGTACGAGATCCGCGCGTTCGCGGGTCCCATGGAGGTAAAGGAGGCGGAGGTTTTCCGCCGCAAGTGGAAGACGCCGCCGCGGGCCGCGCGCCCCGCCGCCTTCCGACTCGCTGAGATGAGCAAGGGGCTGGAGGCAGTGGGCAGGTAACACAACCCTCTCTCTCTCTCTTTCACACATATACTCCCATATTTTGTCTCCCACAAACACACCTCTATTTCAAAAACATACAGGGTTATTCAGAACTGATTTACTAAGCCTAAAGGGGGTGATTCAGACCATCATTATTATAAACAACTTTGTCGATGGGGCCAACCGGGAATTCCAAAAAAAAAAAAACAACTATTTCATACATTTTGTCGATTCCGAGTTGCTGTTTTGTATGGAACAGTTTTTGGGTTGGCCCCGTAGTAAAGGTTGTTCATTATAATGGTCTTAATCACCCCCTTTCGGCTTAGTGCAATGCAAACAGATAACCCTGTATACAGGGTTATTTCTAATCAATTAGCATCCTTCTAGGGGCTTATTCTGTACATCAAAACTAACAACTTTTGTTGTTCGACTTTCATTAGTAGTTCCATACATTTTGTCGCGGATGAACTATATTTTTCTATGGAACAACAAAATTTTAAGTTTTGACGAAATTCGTAGAACAAAGTAGTTAGTTTTGATGTACAGAATAAGTCCCTAGAAGGATGCTAATTGATTAGAAATAATATAATATAACAGTATATACAGGGTTACAGGGTAAGTCGTTCTATTCCCGTTAGAGTTGTGTAGTTTACTTTGTTTCTGACTAATTTGACTATGAAATACACTATCCTAAATTAAAAAAACTATTTATAAAATTCCCAATTTTCGGCTATCAGCTATTTTGAAAAGTGTAAGTCGTATTATTATTTATATTTGATTTTTACATGTAAAATAATGTTTTATGACCTCACTACCCAATATTGTCCGTAAAATTAACCTTTTATAAAAAGTATTTGAATTGAAATATCTCGAAACCTGTGAGATTTAGGATATGGTGTTTCATAGTAAAATCAGTCAGAAACGTAGTAAACTACACACGCTTAACGGGAATAGGTCGACTTAGCCTGTAACCCTGTATATACACACACACACCTTCACCCTCAAACACATGCCTCCCACATAAACATACACCCGCTTCTACCCACACATACACCCTTGCCCACACACTTACATATTAAAATACTTCATCGTGTTTGCTTTGTATGTGTTGTTAAAATAATTGATACTTTCTTGATTGTTATGAAGATCAACTTGAAACTATAACCCCTTGATATTGGCGTAGCGTCATCATCCTATTTCCAGTCACAAATAATGATGATAATGACTTATATATGACTATGAATAATGACTATGCAGTCGCATTTACATATTTCGTCTTGAATAATGAAGAAATCTTCCCTTTCTCAACAACCATCGTTAGCCCTACAAGCAATATTACCTTCTCACTGCCTTTTCAACTCGCCGTTTCTCTAAATTATTTCAGTCAATTTACATCCAATAATTTTGTTCCAGAAACCTAGCGGAGCAAATGAAGATCGGCTGGAAAGAATACTGGCCTTTCATCGACACTTTCACAGATCTCCGCACCCCCGAAGGCCTCACGCTATTAGAAAACTATCTCAAAGCGAAATACGAAAGCGCTTGCTCATTCGCCTACAGCGATAGTTGCGCACAATCACACCACATTCCCGAAGAGTTCTCCATATCCGGGATCAGCTTGAATTTGTCCCAACACAGCCCTCCGGCCGATTCTACCATGAGCCCGATCTCAGAGCTTTGCGTCGCGTTGAAATCTTGCAAAATATCTTCAGATAGACCTGCGCATTGGAAGAAAACTGACCCTATTCGTCAAAGATTGTGTCGACAACCCATCGCCGCGAAACTTACCAACGGAGACCCCATTATCTCCCCGCCTACAAATCATACCGTCAGCCAACTTCTATGTATAGAAAGAACGTGCCAAGTCTTCGCTAAACGAATAGCGGACGCTTTAAACTTTTCTCTAACAGCTGAGCCAGAAATCGCCGGCGATTCGCTCAAATCTGAAGCGAAACATTTACAACACACGATCTTCACTTACATGGACGATGAGCGATTCCAAAAAATCGACTTCGCTCTAATACACTCCCGTTTAGCTCAACTCGTGGTATCCAAAATCAAGCAGCAAACGTCGGATTTGGACGATATAAACAATTTGGTGCAATTTTTGGTGAAGTTGCGGTGTCCGAATGATGATATTTTCAGTTCGGACGACGAGAGAAAGTCGACTCGGGTGTTGTCTAGAGTTAAAATTTCGCACGTTATGGAGTCTCACGTTCGGTGCTTGTCTAGTTTTATATGTGAGGAGTTGGAGGGTTGTGAGAGCAAAGGGCCGGCGGTGTCGGAGAGCGAGTGTGAAGACAAGTGGCAGAAGGCAGCTAAGTGTCGGTGCGAGTGGCGGCTGGAGGCGTTCGAGAGGAATAGCAAGAAGAACGCGTCGTTCCGCAAGAATCGATCCGTTTTGTCGTCCAGTCCGAAGAGTGAGAGTTTTATAAGGAGGCTGACGTTCGATCAGGATATTGGTGAGATTGTGTACTTATTTTGAATTAACTTGATGTAATTAAATAGACCGAATCAAACTTAATGGTGTCTATGAGTACCAGGCAAATAGTTGCTGTAATTATCTCAGAGGCGCAAACAGTTTTTTTTTTTCTATTTTTAGGGTTCCGTACCTCAAAAGGAAAAAAACGGAATCCTTAAAGGATCACTTTGTTGTCCGTCTGTCCGTCTATGTGTATGTCAAGACTCTTTATCTCGGGAACACGTAAAGATATCGAGTTGAAATTTAAACTGTATACGTAAACCTATGAATTCTTGCAGTTGTGTAAAAGAAAAGCTTCTCAGTTATCGTATAAAAAAGTTAGAGCCGTTTATGTCGTAAAAAAACGCATATTTCAACGCTCACAAAAATCAAAACCTACAGGGTACTTCCCGTTGACATAGAACTATGAAATTTAGCGAGAAGCATTGTCTCAGAGTACACATATAGGAATAAATCTGAAAACTGTACATTTTTATTTAAATCACATAAAAATAGGGCGTCAAAATTCACAAAATATGGGTTTAAAATTCAAAGTGAATAAATCATATCATGTAAGGTATCATATAAAATAACTTCATTAGCATATGCTAAAACAGGTTTTTAATTATTTTAACAATATGTTTGTACGGAACCCCTCGATGTGCGAGCCTGACTCGCACTTGTCCGGTTTTTTACCTTGTAGCTAACTTTACAGACGTCATTCAGTTTGATTCAGCTTATATTTTGCTAAGTGTCGGTGCGAATGGTGGGTTAAAGCGTTTAAAAGAAGCAGCAAGACGAACCCATCATTTCGCAAGAATCCGAAAAGTGAGGGCTTTATAAAGAGACTGACTTTCGATCAGGATATAGGTGAAATTTTTACCTTGTTAATTATTGTAGTAAAAAATTTAACAAGGTAAACAAAAAAAATACCTTGCTAAAAGTTAAATTTTTAGTTGCTGTATGTAAGGAAATAGTTTTTCTTGGGTCAGTACAACTTTTTACATGCCCCGTAAGCGTCGCGTAATGATAGCAAAATGAATAAGTATTAATCCCAACTAATAACATTGAATCCGAAAATATGTTTGTTGGTTTGTTATTCTTTTATTTCGCAACAGGGATCGACTGGATGTTTTGTATGGATTTAGCTTGAAGGTGGAAAAGTATCAAGATGAAATACCGGAAAAATAAAAGATTCCTGTGGGGTAGCACAAAAACCAAAATATCACGCGAAGACCCGAAGATGTGGGCAAAAGCTAGTATGATATAAATTTTGCTATTCAGAAATCGGTAATCGTAGTTGTTGTTAGCCTGTCGTATCTCACTGCTGGGCAAAGGCCTCTGGGAAGAACTATGGGCCAAAATCACCACCAAGTGGCATCCCAACTCGGTTCGGCCACTTGGCAGGCCCCGAAAGAGATGGCGCGATGACCTTGACACCTTTGATAAGAATGGGTACACTATAGCACAAAACCGTCAAATCTGGAAAGTTGTATTTATATCTTTAAAAACGTACCTAAGTAAATTAGAATGTTGGTATACTAAGCGCCACACAAGTCGCACTTCGCCCTGATTCGCTAATTATTGCGCACAATGCCGACGCCGCGTGTTGTAGTGGTGAGCACGGGCGTAGCGAGCGCGCGCGAGGCATGAGGTTGGCGGGCGGGTGTGCCCCGGCGTCTCGTCTCTCTGGCTCCCGCGCATACCTATATTTTGGCTTTTGCGCAGCGTTCTGCGCATAACTTCCCATCCGCCGACTTGTGTGGCGCTTAGTATAATGACGTTAACGTTAGACTCGGTGAAATAGCCATTATTGTAGCTTTTTCTTGTGGTTATTGTCAGGTGACGGGAAGCAGCACGACGAAGCGGCGCGGCCGGTCAGCGTCAACTCCCCCGCCGGCGACGCCGCGCCCACTCTCTTCACCGTCGACATGAGGAAGTGCCAAGTTGTCGAAGCTGAGGTATGTATTGTCAGGTGACGGGAAGCAGCACGACGAAGCGGCGCGGCCGGTCAGCGTCAACTCCCCCGCCGGCGACGCCGCGCCCACTCTCTTCACTGTCGACATGAGGAAGTGCCAAGTTGTCGAAGCTGAGGTATGTATTGTCAGGTGACGGGAAGCAGCACGACGAAGCGGCGCGGCCGGTCAGCGTCAACTCCCCCGCCGGCGACGCCGCGCCCACTCTCTTCACCGTCGACATGAGGAAGTGCCAAGTTGTCGAAGCTGAGGTATGTATTGTCAGGTGACGGGAAGCAGCACGACGAAGCGGCGCGGCCGGTCAGCGTCAACTCCCCCGCCGGCGACGCCGCGCCCACTCTCTTCACTGTCGACATGAGGAAGTGCCAAGTTGTCGAAGCTGAGGTATGTATTGTCAGGTGACGGGAAGCAGCACGACGAAGCGGCGCGGCCGGTCAGCGTCAACTCCCCCGCCGGCGACGCCGCGCCCACTCTCTTCACTGTCGACATGAGGAAGTGCCAAGTTGTCGAAGCTGAGGTATGTATTGTCAGGTGACGGGAAGCAGCACGACGAAGCGGCGCGGCCGGTCAGCGTCAACTCCCCCGCCGGCGACGCCGCGCCCACTCTCTTCACTGTCGACATGAGGAAGTGCCAAGTTGTCGAAGCTGAGGTATGTATTGTCAGGTGACGGGAAGCAGCACGACGAAGCGGCGCGGCCGGTCAGCGTCAACTCCCCCGCCGGCGACGCCACGCCCACTCTCTTCACTGTCGACATGAGGAAGTGCCAAGTTGTCGAAGCTGAGGTATGTATTGTCAGGTGACGGGAAGCAGCACGACGAAGCGGCGCGGCCGGTCAGCGTCAACTCCCCCGCCGGCGACGCCGCGCCCACTCTCTTCACTGTCGACATGAGGAAGTGCCAAGTTGTCGAAGCTGAGGTATGTATTGTCAGGTGACGGGAAGCAGCACGACGAAGCGGCGCGGCCGGTCAGCGTCAACTCCCCCGCCGGCGACGCCGCGCCCACTCTCTTCACTGTCGACATGAGGAAGTGCCAAGTTGTCGAAGCTGAGGTATGTATTGTCAGGTGACGGGAAGCAGCACGACGAAGCGGCGCGGCCGGTCAGCGTCAACTCCCCCGCCGGCGACGCCGCGCCCACTCTCTTCACTGTCGACATGAGGAAGTGCCAAGTTGTCGAAGCTGAGGTATGTATTGTCAGGTGACGGGAAGCAGCACGACGAAGCGGCGCGGTCGGTCAGCGTCAACTCCCCCGCCGGCGACGCCGCGCCCACTCTCTTCACTGTCGACACGAGGAAGTGCCAAGTTGTCGAAGCTGAGGTATGTATTGTCAGGTGACGGGAAGCAGCACGACGAAGCGGCGCGGCCGGTCAGCGTCAACTCCCCCGCCGGCGACGCCGCGCCCACTCTCTTCACTGTCGACATGAGGAAGTGCCAAGTTGTCGAAGCTGAGGTATGTATTGTCAGGTGACGGGAAGCAGCACGACGAAGCGGCGCGGCCGGTCAGCGTCAACTCCCCCGCCGGCGACGCCGCGCCCACTCTCTTCACTGTCGACATGAGGAAGTGCCAAGTTGTCGAAGCTGAGGTATGTATTGTCAGGTGACGGGAAGCAGCACGACGAAGCGGCGCGGCCGGTCAGCGTCAACTCCCCCGCCGGCGACGCCGCGCCCACTCTCTTCACTGTCGACATGAGGAAGTGCCAAGTTGTCGAAGCTGAGGTATGTATTGTCAGGTGACGGGAAGCAGCACGACGAAGCGGCGCGGCCGGTCAGCGGCAACTCCCCCGCCGGCGACGCCGCGCCCACTCTCTTCACTGTCGACATGAGGAAGTGCCAAGTTGTCGAAGCTGAGGTATGTATTGTCAGGTGACGGGAAGCAGCACGACGAAGCGGCGCGGCCGGTCAGCGTCAACTCCCCCGCCGGCGACGCCGCGCCCACTCTCTTCACTGTCGACATGAGGAAGTGCCAAGTTGTCGAAGCTGAGGTATGTATTGTCAGGTGACGGGAAGCAGCACGACGAAGCGGCGCGGCCGGTCAGCGTCAACTCCCCCGCCGGCGACGCCGCGCCCACTCTCTTCACTGTCGACATGAGGAAGTGCCAAGTTGTCGAAGCTGAGGTATGTATTGTCAGGTGACGGGAAGCAGCACGACGAAGCGGCGCGGCCGGTCAGCGTCAACTCCCCCGCCGGCGACGCCACGCCCACTCTCTTCACTGTCGACATGAGGAAGTGCCAAGTTGTCGAAGCTGAGGTATGTATTGTCAGGTGACGGGAAGCAGCACGACGAAGCGGCGCGGTCGGTCAGCGTCAACTCCCCCGCCGGCGACGCCGCGCCCACTCTCTTCACTGTCGACATGAGGAAGTGCCAAGTTGTCGAAGCTGAGGTATGTATTGTCAGGTGACGGGAAGCAGCACGACGAAGCGGCGCGGTCGGTCAGCGTCAACTCCCCCGCCGGCGACGCCGCGCCCACTCTCTTCACTGTCGACATGAGGAAGTGCCAAGTTGTCGAAGCTGAGGTATGTATTGTCAGGTGACGGGAAGCAGCACGACGAAGCGGCGCGGCCGGTCAGCGTCAACTCCCCCGCCGGCGACGCCGCGCCCACTCTCTTCACTGTCGACATGAGGAAGTGCCAAGTTGTCGAAGCTGAGGTATGTATTGTCAGGTGACGGGAAGCAGCACGACGAAGCGGCGCGGCCGGTCAGCGTCAAATCCCCCGCCGGCGACGCCACGCCCACTCTCTTCACTGTCGACATGAGGAAGTGCCAAGTTGTCGAAGCTGAGGTATGTATTGTCAGGTGACGGGAAGCAGAACGACGAAGCGGCGCGGCCGGTCAGCGTCAACTCCCCCGCCGGCGACGCCGCGCCCACTCTCTTCACTGTCGACATGAGGAAGTGCCAAGTTGTCGAAGCTGAGGTATGTATTGTCAGGTGACGGGAAGCAGCACGACGAAGCGGCGCGGCCGGTCAGCGTCAACTCCCCCGCCGGCGACGCCGCGCCCACTCTCTTCACTGTCGACATGAGGAAGTGCCAAGTTGTCGAAGCTGAGGTATGTATTGTCAGGTGACGGGAAGCAGCACGACGAAGCGGCGCGGCCGGTCAGCGTCAACTCCCCCGCCGGCGACGCCGCGCCCACTCTCTTCACTGTCGACATGAGGAAGTGCCAAGTTGTCGAAGCTGAGGTATGTATTGTCAGGTGACGGGAAGCAGCACGACGAAGCGGCGCGGCCGGTCAGCGTCAACTCCCCCGCCGGCGACGCCGCGCCCACTCTCTTCACTGTCGACATGAGGAAGTGCCAAGTTGTCGAAGCTGAGGTATGTATTGTCAGGTGACGGGAAGCAGCACGACGAAGCGGCGCGGCCGGTCAGCGTCAACTCCCCCGCCGGCGACGCCGCGCCCACTCTCTTCACTGTCGACATGAGGAAGTGCCAAGTTGTCGAAGCTGAGGTATGTATTGTCAGGTGACGGGAAGCAGCACGACGAAGCGGCGCGGCCGGTCAGCGTCAACTCCCCCGCCGGCGACGCCACGCCCACTCTCTTCACTGTCGACATGAGGAAGTGCCAAGTTGTCGAAGCTGAGGTATGTATTGTCAGGTGACGGGAAGCAGCACGACGAAGCGGCGCGGCCGGTCAGCGTCAACTCCCCCGCCGGCGACGCCGCGCCCACTCTCTTCACTGTCGACATGAGGAAGTGCCAAGTTGTCGAAGCTGAGGTATGTATTGTCAGGTGACGGGAAGCAGCACGACGAAGCGGCGCGGCCGGTCAGCGTCAACTCCCCCGCCGGCGACGCCGCGCCCACTCTCTTCACTGTCGACATGAGGAAGTGCCAAGTTGTCGAAGCTGAGGTATGTATTGTCAGGTGACGGGAAGCAGCACGACGAAGCGGCGCGGCCGGTCAGCGTCAACTCCCCCGCCGGCGACGCCGCGCCCACTCTCTTCACTGTCGACATGAGGAAGTGCCAAGTTGTCGAAGCTGAGGTATGTATTGTCAGGTGACGGGAAGCAGCACGACGAAGCGGCGCGGTCGGTCAGCGTCAACTCCCCCGCCGGCGACGCCGCGCCCACTCTCTTCACTGTCGACACGAGGAAGTGCCAAGTTGTCGAAGCTGAGGTATGTATTGTCAGGTGACGGGAAGCAGCACGACGAAGCGGCGCGGCCGGTCAGCGTCAACTCCCCCGCCGGCGACGCCGCGCCCACTCTCTTCACTGTCGACATGAGGAAGTGCCAAGTTGTCGAAGCTGAGGTATGTATTGTCAGGTGACGGGAAGCAGCACGACGAAGCGGCGCGGCCGGTCAGCGTCAACTCCCCCGCCGGCGACGCCGCGCCCACTCTCTTCACTGTCGACATGAGGAAGTGCCAAGTTGTCGAAGCTGAGGTATGTATTGTCAGGTGACGGGAAGCAGCACGACGAAGCGGCGCGGCCGGTCAGCGTCAACTCCCCCGCCGGCGACGCCGCGCCCACTCTCTTCACTGTCGACATGAGGAAGTGCCAAGTTGTCGAAGCTGAGGTATGTATTGTCAGGTGACGGGAAGCAGCACGACGAAGCGGCGCGGCCGGTCAGCGGCAACTCCCCCGCCGGCGACGCCGCGCCCACTCTCTTCACTGTCGACATGAGGAAGTGCCAAGTTGTCGAAGCTGAGGTATGTATTGTCAGGTGACGGGAAGCAGCACGACGAAGCGGCGCGGCCGGTCAGCGTCAACTCCCCCGCCGGCGACGCCGCGCCCACTCTCTTCACTGTCGACATGAGGAAGTGCCAAGTTGTCGAAGCTGAGGTATGTATTGTCAGGTGACGGGAAGCAGCACGACGAAGCGGCGCGGCCGGTCAGCGTCAACTCCCCCGCCGGCGACGCCGCGCCCACTCTCTTCACTGTCGACATGAGGAAGTGCCAAGTTGTCGAAGCTGAGGTATGTATTGTCAGGTGACGGGAAGCAGCACGACGAAGCGGCGCGGCCGGTCAGCGTCAACTCCCCCGCCGGCGACGCCACGCCCACTCTCTTCACTGTCGACATGAGGAAGTGCCAAGTTGTCGAAGCTGAGGTATGTATTGTCAGGTGACGGGAAGCAGCACGACGAAGCGGCGCGGTCGGTCAGCGTCAACTCCCCCGCCGGCGACGCCGCGCCCACTCTCTTCACTGTCGACATGAGGAAGTGCCAAGTTGTCGAAGCTGAGGTATGTATTGTCAGGTGACGGGAAGCAGCACGACGAAGCGGCGCGGTCGGTCAGCGTCAACTCCCCCGCCGGCGACGCCGCGCCCACTCTCTTCACTGTCGACATGAGGAAGTGCCAAGTTGTCGAAGCTGAGGTATGTATTGTCAGGTGACGGGAAGCAGCACGACGAAGCGGCGCGGCCGGTCAGCGTCAACTCCCCCGCCGGCGACGCCGCGCCCACTCTCTTCACTGTCGACATGAGGAAGTGCCAAGTTGTCGAAGCTGAGGTATGTATTGTCAGGTGACGGGAAGCAGCACGACGAAGCGGCGCGGCCGGTCAGCGTCAAATCCCCCGCCGGCGACGCCACGCCCACTCTCTTCACTGTCGACATGAGGAAGTGCCAAGTTGTCGAAGCTGAGGTATGTATTGTCAGGTGACGGGAAGCAGAACGACGAAGCGGCGCGGCCGGTCAGCGTCAACTCCCCCGCCGGCGACGCCGCGCCCACTCTCTTCACTGTCGACATGAGGAAGTGCCAAGTTGTCGAAGCTGAGGTATGTATTGTCAGGTGACGGGAAGCAGCACGACGAAGCGGCGCGGCCGGTCAGCGTCAACTCCCCCGCCGGCGACGCCGCGCCCACTCTCTTCACTGTCGACATGAGGAAGTGCCAAGTTGTCGAAGCTGAGGTATGTATTGTCAGGTGACGGGAAGCAGCACGACGAAGCGGCGCGGCCGGTCAGCGTCAACTCCCCCGCCGGCGACGCCGCGCCCACTCTCTTCACTGTCGACATGAGGAAGTGCCAAGTTGTCGAAGCTGAGGTATGTATTGTCAGGTGACGGGAAGCAGCACGACGAAGCGGCGCGGCCGGTCAGCGTCAACTCCCCCGCCGGCGACGCCGCGCCCACTCTCTTCACTGTCGACATGAGGAAGTGCCAAGTTGTCGAAGCTGAGGTATGTATTGTCAGGTGACGGGAAGCAGCACGACGAAGCGGCGCGGCCGGTCAGCGTCAACTCCCCCGCCGGCGACGCCGCGCCCACTCTCTTCACTGTCGACATGAGGAAGTGCCAAGTTGTCGAAGCTGAGGTATGTATTGTCAGGTGACGGGAAGCAGCACGACGAAGCGGCGCGGCCGGTCAGCGTCAACTCCCCCGCCGGCGACGCCACGCCCACTCTCTTCACTGTCGACATGAGGAAGTGCCAAGTTGTCGAAGCTGAGGTATGTATTGTCAGGTGACGGGAAGCAGCACGACGAAGCGGCGCGGCCGGTCAGCGTCAACTCCCCCGCCGGCGACGCCGCGCCCACTCTCTTCACTGTCGACATGAGGAAGTGCCAAGTTGTCGAAGCTGAGGTATGTATTGTCAGGTGACGGGAAGCAGCACGACGAAGCGGCGCGGCCGGTCAGCGTCAACTCCCCCGCCGGCGACGCCGCGCCCACTCTCTTCACTGTCGACATGAGGAAGTGCCAAGTTGTCGAAGCTGAGGTATGTATTGTCAGGTGACGGGAAGCAGCACGACGAAGCGGCGCGGCCGGTCAGCGTCAACTCCCCCGCCGGCGACGCCGCGCCCACTCTCTTCACTGTCGACATGAGGAAGTGCCAAGTTGTCGAAGCTGAGGTATGTATTGTCAGGTGACGGGAAGCAGCACGACGAAGCGGCGCGGCCGGTCAGCGTCAACTCCCCCGCCGGCGACGCCGCGCCCACTCTCTTCACTGTCGACATGAGGAAGTGCCAAGTTGTTTACCTGAGGTATGTATTGTCAGGTGACGGGAAGCAGCACGACGAAGCGGCGCGGCCGGTCAGCGTCAACTCCCCCGCCGGCGACGCCGCGCCCACTCTCTTCACTGTCGACATGAGGAAGTGCCAAGTTGTCGAAGCTGAGGTATGTATTGTCAGGTGACGGGAAGCAGCACGACGAAGCGGCGCGGCCGGTCAGCGTCAACTCCCCCGCCGGCGACGCCGCGCCCACTCTCTTCACTGTCGACATGAGGAAGTGCCAAGTTGTCGAAGCTGAGGTATGTATTGTCAGGTGACGGGAAGCAGCACGACGAAGCGGCGCGGCCGGTCAGCGTCAACTCCCCCGCCGGCGACGCCGCGCCCACTCTCTTCACTGTCGACATGAGGAAGTGCCAAGTTGTCGAAGCTGAGGTATGTATTGTCAGGTGACGGGAAGCAGCACGACGAAGCGGCGCGGCCGGTCAGCGTCAACTCCCCCGCCGGCGACGCCACGCCCACTCTCTTCACTGTCGACATGAGGAAGTGCCAAGTTGTCGAAGCTGAGGTATGTATTGTCAGGTGACGGGAAGCAGCACGACGAAGCGGCGCGGCCGGTCAGCGTCAACTCCCCCGCCGGCGACGCCGCGCCCACTCTCTTCACTGTCGACATGAGGAAGTGCCAAGTTGTCGAAGCTGAGGTATGTATTGTCAGGTGACGGGAAGCAGCACGACGAAGCGGCGCGGCCGGTCAGCGTCAACTCCCCCGCCGGCGACGCCGCGCCCACTCTCTTCACTGTCGACATGAGGAAGTGCCAAGTTGTCGAAGCTGAGGTATGTATTGTCAGGTGACGGGAAGCAGCACGACGAAGCGGCGCGGCCGGTCAGCGTCAACTCCCCCGCCGGCGACGCCGCGCCCACTCTCTTCACTGTCGACATGAGGAAGTGCCAAGTTGTCGAAGCTGAGGTATGTATTGTCAGGTGACGGGAAGCAGCACGACGAAGCGGCGCGGCCGGTCAGCGTCAACTCCCCCGCCGGCGACGCCGCGCCCACTCTCTTCACTGTCGACATGAGGAAGTGCCAAGTTGTCGAAGCTGAGGTATGTATTGTCAGGTGACGGGAAGCAGCACGACGAAGCGGCGCGGCCGGTCAGCGTCAACTCCCCCGCCGGCGACGCCACGCCCAGTCTCTTCACTGTCGACATGAGGAAGTGCCAAGTTGTCGAAGCTGAGGTATGTATTGTCAGGTGACGGGAAGCAGCACGACGAAGCGGCGCGGCCGGTCAGCGTCAACTCCCCCGCCGGCGACGCCGCGCCCACTCTCTTCACTGTCGACATGAGGAAGTGCCAAGTTGTCGAAGCTGAGGTATGTATTGTCAGGTGACGGGAAGCAGCACGACGAAGCGGCGCGGCCGGTCAGCGTCAACTCCCCCGCCGGCGACGCCGCGCCCACTCTCTTCACTGTCGACATGAGGAAGTGCCAAGTTGTCGAAGCTGAGGTATGTATTGTCAGGTGACGGGAAGCAGCACGACGAAGCGGCGCGGCCGGTCAGCGTCAACTCCCCCGCCGGCGACGCCGCGCCCACTCTCTTCACTGTCGACATGAGGAAGTGCCAAGTTGTCGAAGCTGAGGTATGTATTGTCAGGTGACGGGAAGCAGCACGACGAAGCGGCGCGGTCGGTCAGCGTCAACTCCCCCGCCGGCGACGCCGCGCCCACTCTCTTCACTGTCGACATGAGGAAGTGCCAAGTTGTCGAAGCTGAGGTATGTATTGTCAGGTGACGGGAAGCAGCACGACGAAGCGGCGCGGCCGGTCAGCGTCAACTCCCCCGCCGGCGACGCCGCGCCCACTCTCTTCACTGTCGACATGAGGAAGTGCCAAGTTGTCGAAGCTGAGGTATGTATTGTCAGGTGACGGGAAGCAGCACGACGAAGCGGCGCGGCCGGTCAGCGTCAACTCCCCCGCCGGCGACGCCACGCCCACTCTCTTCACTGTCGACATGAGGAAGTGCCAAGTTGTCGAAGCTGAGGTATGTATTGTCAGGTGACGGGAAGCAGCACGACGAAGCGGCGCGGCCGGTCAGCGTCAACTCCCCCGCCGGCGACGCCGCGCCCACTCTCTTCACTGTCGACATGAGGAAGTGCCAAGTTGTCGAAGCTGAGGTATGTATTGTCAGGTGACGGGAAGCAGCACGACGAAGCGGCGCGGCCGGTCAGCGTCAACTCCCCCGCCGGCGACGCCGCGCCCACTCTCTTCACTGTCGACATGAGGAAGTGCCAAGTTGTCGAAGCTGAGGTATGTATTGTCAGGTGACGGGAAGCAGCACGACGAAGCGGCGCGGCCGGTCAGCGTCAACTCCCCCGCCGGCGACGCCGCGCCCACTCTCTTCACTGTCGACATGAGGAAGTGCCAAGTTGTCGAAGCTGAGGTATGTATTGTCAGGTGACGGGAAGCAGCACGACGAAGCGGCGCGGCCGGTCAGCGTCAACTCCCCCGCCGGCGACGCCGCGCCCACTCTCTTCACTGTCGACATGAGGAAGTGCCAAGTTGTCGAAGCTGAGGTATGTATTGTCAGGTGACGGGAAGCAGCACGACGAAGCGGCGCGGCCGGTCAGCGTCAACTCCCCCGCCGGCGACGCCGCGCCCACTCTCTTCACTGTCGACATGAGGAAGTGCCAAGTTGTCGAAGCTGAGGTATGTATTGTCAGGTGACGGGAAGCAGCACGACGAAGCGGCGCGGCCGGTCAGCGTCAACTCCCCCGCCGGCGACGCCACGCCCACTCTCTTCACTGTCGACATGAGGAAGTGCCAAGTTGTCGAAGCTGAGGTATGTATTGTCAGGTGACGGGAAGCAGCACGACGAAGCGGCGCGGCCGGTCAGCGTCAACTCCCCCGCCGGCGACGCCGCGCCCACTCTCTTCACTGTCGACATGAGGAAGTGCCAAGTTGTCGAAGCTGAGGTATGTATTGTCAGGTGACGGGAAGCAGCACGACGAAGCGGCGCGGCCGGTCAGCGTCAACTCCCCCGCCGGCGACGCCGCGCCCACTCTCTTCACTGTCGACATGAGGAAGTGCCAAGTTGTCGAAGCTGAGGTATGTATTGTCAGGTGACGGGAAGCAGCACGACGAAGCGGCGCGGCCGGTCAGCGTCAACTCCCCCGCCGGCGACGCCGCGCCCACTCTCTTCACTGTCGACATGAGGAAGTGCCAAGTTGTCGAAGCTGAGGTATGTATTGTCAGGTGACGGGAAGAAGCACGACGAAGCGGCGCGACCGGTCAGCGTCAACTCCCCCGCCGGCGACGCCGCGCCCACTCTCTTCACTGTCGACATGAGGAAGTGCCAAGTTGTCGAAGCTGAGGTATGTATTGTCAGGTGACGGGAAGCAGCACGACGAAGCGGCGCGGCCGGTCAGCGTCAACTCCCCCGCCGGCGACGCCGCGCCCACTCTCTTCACTGTCGACATGAGGAAGTGCCAAGTTGTCGAAGCTGAGGTATGTATTGTCAGGTGACGGGAAGCAGCACGACGAAGCGGCGCGGCCGGTCAGCGTCAACTCCCCCGCCGGCGACGCCGCGCCCACTCTCTTCACTGTCGACATGAGGAAGTGCCAAGTTGTCGAAGCTGAGGTATGTATTGTCAGGTGACGGGAAGCAGCACGACGAAGCGGCGCGGCCGGTCAGCGTCAACTCCCCCGCCGGCGACGCCGCGCCCACTCTCTTCACCGTCGACATGAGGAAGTGCCAAGTTGTCGAAGCTGAGGTTTGTTTTTATGCAGGGTTAACCAGAACTACTAGCTTAGCGTGTGCATTGGAGATAACTTCACAGTCGCCTAGTTATATGATTTGGCCTTTTGACATAAATGAAACAATAAGGAAGTTTCCCGTTTTCTGGTTTTGACCGTTTTTTGGAGTTTGAAATAAATTATGGTGTTTTTATTTTTCAATTATCTTCAAAAATGACGAAGTTATGAATTTTCAAACATGACCGTGCGAAATCAAAAAACCTCGCGACGGAATTACGCGTGTGACGTCATCCGGCTCCAGAGCCGCGCCGTGGGTTAGGCGGGAGTAAGGAAAATAGGAAATAAAGTGCTTCATTCTATACCGGGTATTTTTCTAAGCCACGAATACGTTCTAGGATATCATTGTACTTATTTTTATGTTATGATCAACATTTACTATGGGACTAACCCCCCAATATAACGAATAAAAAGTCAGCATTCCCATAATTTTGTCTTGAGTAAATGAACTTTATTTCTAAATGGAACAAGACTAGGTGTATGTGTCTAGTGTACTGCGGTTTTTACATCTGTAACTATTAACTAGTAGCTTCCAAAACAGTAGACCTCGCAAGTATACATTTTCTTGTAATAAGTTCTCAAAAATGCACAACTTTCACAGGTAAATATATACTTAATCATAAAAATAGTAAGGTTCTTTACTAAGATATTATTGTATATTACGGCCAAATTTTACTATGGGACTAAGTAAGTAAGTTTGTAATAGTTTGTATAGGCCGGGTGGCTATCTTTGGTGTCAGAGTTTGGGACTGATCCCCTATACAGGGTTAGCTAGCTAGAACTGGTGAAGCGTAATATATTTTGTTCTAATAAATTTGTTCAGGGCTTTTATTTTCTAGTTTCAATAAGTTGTCAAGTGCGTGTCGAGACATGCGTATGATAGGCTTCCGCAGACGTGACGATGATTATGATGATGATAAAAACCATTTTTTAAGATGGTTGATTACTAAGAAAACGTAATTTAGTATGAATTCTTGGTTGCCTGGAAGAAATCGCTTAAAGCGATAAGGCCACTAGTTAGAAACCTATAAATTGTATTGTTTTGTCCCCGTAATTAGTTTTTATTTTTAAGTTATGTGGTTGTCTAATAAATTGTTACTGTTTGTTTGTTTGTATGAAATATTCTTGTGAGGTCGATGTGACCTCTAATGTTTAAATAATTCAATTTTCCTTTATAGTTTAAAAATTTATGATTCTACAGTGCTCAAAATAATTTTCAGGGAAAGTTTTAATGTGGTCTATAAACGGCGTCCGTCCGTTACACGGATATAACGAAGTTTTAAGGGTCCCTCGTTTTACTACGAAACCCTAAAAATGACTGAACAAAGTGACAGCTGTCATATTCTAGAATCCATACTAGGATGTTAGGTCTCAAAGTGACAGCTGTCAAACTTAAATGCGGTTTATTCTATAACTAACGATTTTAGACCATTGTAAAACTCAACAAGATCTATATTTTGGATGACAGCTCTTCTCTAAGTGATTTATCTCCGTAACTGTCATTTTTAGACCGTTACTATGGGCACAAAATTGATAGAGCTCAACGAGATCTACATCTATGACATCTGTCATGCTACTCTAGTATGAATTCTATAATAATATGCCATATAATGGCAGCTGTCACTCTGACATCTATCATTTTCGGAACTAAAAAATAAGTCCTGAAAAAAACCTACAAGTACTTTATAAGAACAAATATTAGGCTGAGAAGTTTTGGATAACCCTGTACAGGGGATTAGTCTCATAGTAAAAGTTGGTCATAATATACAATGATATTTTAGGACAGAATATTGTAATTATGAATATATTTGCCTGTGCAAGTAGTGCATTTTTGAAAACTGATTACCAGAAAATTTTCACCAAAATGTATACTTGTGAGGTCTACTATTTGGAAAACTACTAGTCAATATATACAAATGTAATAACCGCAGTACACTAGGTACACAAGCCAAGTTTTGTTCCATCTATTATATAAAAGGCTTCCCTGAGTGACTGACTGACAGACAGCCTACAGCCCAAACCGCTTAAGATATGAGCTTGAAATTTGGAATATAGGAACATTGAACGACGTAATGGAGCACTAAGGACGAAAATTTTGAACTTTCGACCTCTAAGGGGGTAAAACGGGCCCTTTTCGTTTGTATGTAACTTTTTATTCCCTGTTCCGATTGACTTGAAACTTCGTATACATGCTTTTCAACCATAATAAAAGTTACGTTTTTTCCTGTTTTTCCAAATTTTCCTTATCTAAGGGGTCAAATAAGGTCCCAAAGTTGGTGAAAAAAGCGTCTATTACATCCAACCAGCTGAACGGTTATGGTTGAAATCTGGTATGAAGAAAGCACACAGCAGGTTTCAATACAGGAACTAATAATATCCAGGAAAATCTGTAGGGTTCCTGAGGGATAGCCAATATTAATCAGTTTAGGCTACAGCCCAAACCGTCGATGATATAAACTTGAAATTTAGAATATACGTACATCATACAACATCATGAAGCACAAGGCATGAAAATTTTGAAAAATCGACCTGTTTCGGGGTAAAACGAGCCCTTTTCGTTTGCATGTGACTTTTTATTTCCTGTACCGATTGACATGAAACTTTGTAAAGAAGCTTTTGATACTAAATAAAAAATATGGTTCTTCCTGTTTTTCTGAATTTTCCATAAAAAACTTCCTTAGGGGTCAGATAAAGGAATAATAAAGTTGGTGAAAAAGCATCGATTACAGCCAAGAAGCTGAAAGGTTACGAATGAAAACGGGTACGTAGAAAGCACACGACATGTTTTAATACTGGAACTATTACTATCCCGGAAAATCTTCAGGTTTCTTAGGGATAGCCAAAATTAATCAGTTATAATTATAATGTAAAGCTAAGTTAGAATGGTTAAATTAATTCTAACGAAATTTGGAACGAAGCTAGACAATAACACAAATTACCACTTAGGGTACTGCTATCCCGGAAAATTTGAGTGGGTCCTTCGGGATGTCAATTTCTTAAAACAACACTAAAAACTGTTTGAAAATCTGAATGAATTCAATTTTATGTTTAAATTAAAGTCATTTATTAGGTAAAATGGTGGCTACCATTTTACCTAATAAATGACTTATTATACCGTATTCCTTGTGCGCTAGACCAATCGTAACCCTGAATAAGCTTAAAAAATAATCACAAAGTTTTTTTTTAATAACATAGTGAAATATCTTGAATAGAATTAAGATAATGATTTATCCTTATCTGGGGCAAAATGGGTCCATAGTAGTTTACGATTTTTTTTATTTTGTGGGCCAATAATTTTAATCTTAGGGTACATACGGGTCAATATATGTACTGTACTATGGGATCAACCCTAAAAAGCGAAGATTACTTCCATACACGTTGTCGCGGGTCGATTAACTTTTTGTGTTGAACAGTTGATTTCATTTACGTGATTTCGGGGTTGGTACCATAGTAAAAGTTAGTCAAATGATGAGTATAATGGCATCCTTGAACTGACTGACTGTCTAGATATACACTATGTGTTTCTCGAAAATAATAATATATATTTTTTCATCTGCCTGGGGTCAGACAACGTCTGAAAGTCCTAAAAAGTGATCGTGTACACGATCACTTTTAACTGGGTGACCGGTTTTGGGCAAGATTGTCACAATATCTGTCGGGAAAAATGAGTTCAGAATAATCGAAATTAAACTTCTAATTACTGAATGAAACATGTCGAATACATATACCGGCCTTAATTAATAGTGCACTACTGAACGTAGGCCTACCCGCGAAGGGCCATCGGCCATATCCATCACGCCGGCCGAGCGCGGGTTGCGGAATCTTTATACGACATTGATTTTTCTCTACGGTATGTACCTATACATGTTGCCTCAATGTTTTCCATCAATAAAAAGCCAATAGTGTGAAATTTCTAACATTGGCACTCATACAATTATTATTAGTATTGAAATAATTACAGAAATTCAGCAATTTATCATTTGAAAATTCACGTACTCCGTAATAAGATTTAGATACAAGTACGAGAAATTAAATACGCAAATACTAAGACAATGCTGTTTTCGACCAGTGTATGTTACCATTGATGACTGATGGCACAGAAACGTGGTCTCTCACTATGGGCCTTATTAGTAAGCTCCAAGTAGCCCACCAACAAGCTATGGAGTGGGCTATGCACAGAGTCTCTCTGCGAGATCGAATCAGAAATGAAGAGATCTATTACCAAAGTTACCGACATATCCCAACGGATTGGCATGTTGAAAAGGCAATGGGCAGGGCACATAGCGCGGAGGGCTGATGACCGATGGGGTCGATAATTCTCGAATGGAAATCACGTACCGGCAAGCGCAGCGTAGGACGCCCACCCACAAGGTGGACGGATTACCTCATTAGGACCGTAAGATCACGCTGGATGCAAGCCTCTTCCAACCGGTCTTATCGGAGATCCTTTGGGAAGGCCTATGTCCAGCACTGGACTTCTTATAGCTGATGGATGGATGGAGACAATGCAGGCCAATCCATGGGCTATTTTAGGCAAATACTTAGACAATTCAGGCTAAACCGTAGGCCTTATCCTATCCTTGCAAGTAATATGACAATAGGCCCAGTTATGAAGGCTTCATCGTAAATTTTATAGCAACGTAAAAAGTGTACTCTCTATTGAACCTTAACCACGAGCTATTATTATTTTAAGTAAGTGCCAAGACAACGCAACAACGCAGGCCAGACCGTGGGCTATTATCATTGCAAGTAATACAACAACGCAGACTAACAGCAGGCAATCATAATTTTAAGGAAGTATTAAGACAACGCGGGCCAGACCGCGAACTATTAGATATTATTAAAAGCAAGTGTCAAAATAATGCGGGTTGAATCGCATGCTATTATTTTAAGCAAGTAAGTACTAAAACAACGCGGGCCAAATGGCAGGCTATTATAATTTTAACCAAGTATTAAGACAACACGGGCGAAACCGCGGACTATTAGATATTATTTATAAGCAAGTACAAAGACAACGTAGGTGAAACCGCGAACTGTTTTCAATTTAAGCAAGTACCTATATACTAAGACAACGCGGGCGAAGCCGTGGGTTTTAAGCTAGTTTAGAAATAAAGTTCATTTAATCACGACAAGATTTATGGGAATGCTGACTTTTATTCGTAATATTGGGGGGTTAGTCCCATAGTAAATGTTGATCATAACATAAAAATAAGTACAATGATATCCTAGAACGTATTCAAGGCTTAGAAAAATACCCGGTATATAATTAAGCACTTTATTTCCGTTTTTCCTTACTCCCGCCTAACCCACGGCGCGGCTCTGAAGCCGGATCACGTCACACGCGTAAATCCGTCGCGAGGTTTTTTGATTTCGTGCGGTCATGTTTAGACATCCATAACTCCGTCATTTATTAAGATATTCGAGTAATTTTTTCACGGTGTCTAATACATTTCTAACGTCTTTAAATGTACATAATTATTTTTAGTTTTTATGATAAAGGAAACTTCCCTATTCTGGGTCGCTAGTATGCTACATAATATAATAATACTAGGGATGTAAAGTTGTGCCAGTAGTACCATCAATGGTACTACTGCATCCTACTAATATTAAAAACGCGAAAGTTTGTATACAGGGTTATTTCTAATCAATTAGCATCCTTTTAGGGGCTTATTCTGTACATCAAAACTAACAACTTTTGTTTTGCGACTTTTGTCAAATCTCAAAAAAAATCAGCTGTTCCATACATTTTGTCGCAGGTGAACGATATTTTTCTATGGAAGAACAAATATTTTTTTTAAATTTTGACAAAAGTTGCGCAAAAGTTGGTAGTTTTGATGTACAGAATAAGCCCCTAAAAGGATGCTAATTGATTAGAAATAACCCTGTATATGGATGTTTGTTCCCCTTTCACGCAAATGTTGCTGAACGGATTAAGATGAAACTTTTGAACTAGTGTTGCTTTGTAATAAAGATATTGCTTGAAACGAAGTTCGCCGGGTCAGCTAGTATAACATAAATCCCGCACTTTGAAAACTTGAGCAAAGGCAGGTGGCCCAGATATTAATAGGCATGATGACTCAAAAACATATAATTAGTCCGTCAGATAGACAACCAAAAATATTAGACACGCATTTTTTCTTTTATCAAATAAACCCAAATTGATGAAGATATAGCCTGTTAAAGTTCCGCGTGACGTCACAAGTGCCATACAAATTATAGAGTTCTGTGAGAGAAGTGACGTCACGACCCCACTCCCAAACTTTGACAAGGTTTATCTTTGTCATTTGTTGTTTGATTGACAAAAGCAAAAATGTGTCCAACATTTTTTTAATAATCTAACTCACGGACTAATTATAATAATAACTTTTTTACACAGTCATCATGCCTATTATGAAATACAATAATGTGTATTTTAGCACTCTTTTATTAGTTAGATCACAATATATACATAAACTCGTAGAACCTAAGTCTAACTCAGCAATGCACAGCTCTAGCCCAAATTCTGCTATAAAAATATTCAATAAATTGCTAAATAATCTAAAAGATATCAAAAGAGAAAACTGTTTCATAAAACATCTAAAAATAATCCTTTTATCGAAATGACATCTAGAACAATCTAGACACACATTAGACGAATTTTTTAAAGAAAAACGAATTTTTTAGAAAACATAATAATAAATCGTTCTAAAGTGTTAAAGGGCATAACGCCGCGAGTAGCGTCTAGTGAAAGCGCAGCACACCCCTCGACACCCTAAGCCGTCCACACCAATGTTGCCCCTCCGGCGCCAATATACGGTATGGGGGGCCCATTTAGTGGATGGCAAGTCACCACCCGCCTGAATATTTGAAATGAGGCATTATTTGGCGGGTGCCGTACCTCATTCCATAGCCCGTATTAAGTCATCGAACCACACATCACAATAGCCCTATTATACTGTAAGTCACATCTAGCAATAGTTATTTTTATTTTCATTCTACTTTATGTACACAATATTTTAGATTAATTTTATAAAAAAAGATGTAAAAGGGCCTTTCAGTGTTAGCTTCGGCCCCATTGATGCCTACGAAAGGACCAAGCTTTGCTTGTGATTTTAAGTGAATCGTTCTAATACAAATAATAAAATTGCCATACCCTTATAGGGTCATATGTATCACTATATAAAACATGTTAACTAAGAACCGCACGTAAATTTCGTATGTTGCAATAAATGATTTGACTTTGACTTAGTTTCACCTGTATGTTTGCTTGCTTGCTTGTAACCAACCCCTTTGAGCTCAATTTTGACCTACTTTGAGCGATCAGATTTTCTATAAACTTTGCACACCTATCAAAGACCGATGACAAACCATTTATAAAAAAAAATATGAATCTTAAGCTTGTTTTTTTAGTTTTTAAACTATATTCTAATAACGTTCCAGATTTCGGACGACGATTCAGTCGCGTCGTGCCGCTCGGAGAGTTCGGACGTGTTCGAGACGGCGTCGGAGCATTCCGACTCGGAGGGAGAGGGAGACGGCATGCACGAGGCCAGCGACCGCGCGCTCGCCGAGCCTTTCATATACGGGTGAGGCATAGTGAAGTATATAACTAGACAGGACGCTAAAATAATAATAATTACAAAAGTAAGAGGGCGTGATGTGCAATTATGAAAGTGTGATCAGGACGAAACTAATATCTTTGTCTCTGTTTGCGTTTACCTACGTTTTTTTGTCTGACATCGACGCAGGGCCAAGGCGTCGCGCCAAAAACTACTGTTGAATTTTTGATGAACTATTATATATATGTAAATCAACATATTTATGAACTATTTTTTATCACTTCTAATATGCAGGTTTTTACTATTATCTAGAGTCTAAATATGATAGAATCATAACGTGTATATAGCTATATACGCTATAGCTTATGCCAGCGGCATAAATTCACTAAAAAAAAATTATCTTCTTCTCTTTGAAAGTGTAGTCAGACAGCTCTTGTGTAAAGTTTTCATGTTGTAGGTTCCACATCACGAACCCCGTAACACACGATGGCAATTTTAGGGTTCATTTTAAGAGTAAAAACTGGACCCTATTACTGACTCCGTTGTCCGTCTGTCAGACTGGATGTCATGAACCGTGACGTGAGGTCCATTTTTTACAGATGATATATTTATGTAGCCGCTATGACAAAAAATACTTAAAAAATAATAATTAAGAGGGGCTCCCATGCGGTACGGAACCTTTCGTTAAGGGTTGAAACCGGTTAAAAATTAACCAGACTTAAAACGGTAAAAACCGGTTTCTCTGATTTCTTCGTTCGGAGCGTTTAGCCGTCGTCCATGCCCTCGCGTCACGTGGTCCATTGAAGGCGTGACGAAAGGGCACGCTGGTGGAAAGAACCGTTCTGAACCGGCTCCCATGCGGTACGGAACCAGTTTATTCCGAACTTTATTGAACGAAAAAACCGAAAAACAAAGTTATGTACTTACCCTTACCCGGTTCGACAATTAACCGAGTTTTCAAGCCTTGCCGTTCGTGCGTGAGTCCGATTCGCACTTAGTCGAGTTTAGCTTTAAACTTCATTCACCGTCTACCGTTCCGAAACGACCGTCCACATTTGTGCCCCGCGCACACCGCGTGCCCTTTTGTGTTCGTCCGGAAAACGCGCGATCAGTGATCAGCGAAAATCACGTTTGCGCCGTGCAAGATTTGAAATGCTCGTGGATACGCATTTAGTACAGCAAAACGTACACATTATGAGAATTTGTTAGTGTTGTTACCTGTCATGATATACAGGGTTATTCCTATACTCTATAAAATTTAACTTGATCTCTGCGACAGCTGTCAGAAAAATCACGCCTATGAAGTCCTGAATTTCTTAATAGTACAGACAGTACCTGTCAATGTCATACTTTATGGGCATGCCGATTAGTGATGGGCGACGAATGATCGTGACCACAGAGTTTTAGGTAGAGTTTTAATTAAAATATCGATAGTTTATACTGACGATATTTTAAATAAAACTTAATTTATCATTAATTTTATTGTATATTTTAATATCATAACATTTTTTACATGTGTAATTAAATTAAACCCAATTATATGTTACATTAGCATCGATAATAGTGAAAAACGTCGATAAATACTATCGTAACATTATTATGAGTATTTAATTAATATCATAACATTATTTACATGTGTACATACTTGATCTTAAATAATAGTAAGTAAATAAAATCCAATTTCTCACCTTCAACTACTCATTCGATTTCATTACAACATTGTTTGAAAATCGATTTTTTCCATCACCATCTCAACTCTAAATATGTCAATATTATGTAACTGTCGCAGAGATCAAGTTAAATTTTATAGAGTATAATCAATTAGCATCCTTTTAGGAGCTTATTCTGTATATCAAGACTAACAACTTCTGTTCTGCGACTTTTGTCTAAACTAAAAAAAAAACTGTTGTCCCTTAGAAAAATATCGTTAGCCCGCGACAAAATGTACGGAACAGCTGATTTTATCTTTCATTACAAATGTTACAGTACATATTATGTTTCACTGGACCCGGCCGGATAAACCAATCCTGGCTGAAGTTCTTGTTGTGTATCCAGGGAGGAGCCTACAAAAATGGACCGACTAGTGTTCGAAGCGATGTCGGGAACTGAAGTTTGCCGCGAACAGTTCCCTCACGTGTACCGCTGGCGGCACACCGTGGCGCTCTACTCGCCCACTGAGAGACATAAGTAAGAAGCATTGGAAATATTTATTGCCTAAAGATTGTATGAAAATATTGTATTGTGTGAGCAACAAGGAATGAATAGAAAACATTAATACATAGGTATACTAAGCGCCACACAAATCGGCGGATGAGATGTTAGCCGCAGATGACACTTCGCCGTGATTGGCTAATTATTGCGCATGTGTGCACGGGCGTCATGAGGTTGGTGGGCGGGTGTGCCCCGGCGTCTCGTCTCTATGGTTCCCGCGCGTACCTATATTGCAGCTTTTGCGCAGCGTTCTGCACATAACTTCCCATCCGCCGATTTGTGGGGCGCTTAGTATAGATAATTATAATAATATATTTGATTTGTAACAGTGGTGTTATCAATAAATAACTATGACTATACAATACATACATTTTGTAGAAGTCAATAAGTTACTTTTGTATTGAAAAATAAATATACTTGGCGATTTTGAGGCATGTTCTGTTTTTTTTTTCACGCTAATAAAACAGCTGTAAAAGCACTTGCCGGCTTTTAAAAACACAGTTTCAATATATACAACGTGTAACGGAAAGGCTGTATACATAAAAAGTGGGTTGATACTATACCTTATATAGATGCTGTATTCGAAATTCCGAGCCAAAATAACAACATTCACTTTTTAAAAATAATTAAATAAGTCTGACTAGAAAAATCTATTTACACGTAAACAAACATGTCACAACAAGGAGGTGTGGTCTGATTTTGATGGGCAAGGTCGTGTTATTGACCTCGCAGCTGTTTAGTGTGATAGTGCTGTGCAAATGAGAATTAGTCATAAAAATGATTAGTTTTTAAAAAAAAGATTAAAAATCAGCAAACGAACTTACACGGCTAAACATGCCCCCATCTAGTTTGTTACCGTTATCTGATTTGGTACTTTCAGTATGTATACAGTCTTTCCGTTACACGTTGTATAACGAACATTGTGGTTTGACCGTCAGATGGCAGCCCGCCCCGGCGGCGGAAGACTCGACGTGCTCGCTCTCGTCGTGGTCCGGCGCGCGCACCCCCCGCGCGCCCCGCGAGCCGCGCCGCGCCCGCCCCTCCCCCGCGCACGCCTCCACGCCCAACAAAGATGTCCCGAGCGTGGGCGAGACCCGCGCCGTGTCCCTACAGGTTAGTCGTCCCGCCCCCGCACCCTCACCCTTACATCAAATCCAGGCCACGTTTTCGACCTCTATTCCCACTAGTTCAGTTGACTGAACTAGTGAGATTTCTTTTCTCGTTTGTTCAGTTCAGAAATAGAAAAAAAAATTAGGTAGGTACCTAGGTTGCCTACATATACTCAAACAAACATTTTTTACATTTTTTATTTACTGTACACTGGTAGTGACATTCTTATTTAAACTCTTTACTTCTCACCACTAGAGTATGTAAGATTCGTGGAATATATTCGGGAGGCGCCACAGAACTACAAATTATGCAGAAGCTTGGCATCGTGCGATCAACGGCATGTTTAAAACAACACCAGCCACAATTGTTCAATTTCTTAATAATATAAAACAAGAAGCAGCGTATTTTGCAGTACTTACAAAAAAAATACAAAGAAGACAAAAATTCAAATCGAAAACGACGAATTCATTCGTCATGTACAAATACAGTTACTAAATGGCGAAATTATTGTGGCTATTTACCTTTTTGAAAAAACTTCGTGTAAATTAAATTAATAATAATAAATATAACAAGGTGCAAAATATAGTCTTATTTTCAATTGAACAAACGAGAAAAAAAATCTCACTAGTTTAGTCAACTGAACTGGACAACTGAACTACCAGGAATAGACGGTTTTCGGGACGGAAGCCATCCGTTTTCGTATTATCTCAGAGACAATGCAAACATAAAGTGTCAAGATCAAATAAATATTAAGTGACGTCTTACACACGGTTTCTAACCCCAAACTAAGTAAATCTTGTGATATGGCTGCCAGATACTGATATAAGTACTACATATAGACATTTTTAAATACATACTTTATACATAATACCTAAACAACCGCCAGACATATAACAAACACCTATGTTCACCACATAAATATTTACCTTAAGTGGGAATTGAAATCACGCCTCTTTAACCCAGGAGTTAGGGTCACTAATCACTGATCCACCGAGGCAGTCAGAGCACCCTGAAAACTTTATATGGAATATAGAGGCTTTTGTTTATAACCGACCAGAGAACCTCAGACTATTTGTGTGCGTATGGCTTTGCTCTCCAGGATTGCTACACATGCCGGCATCAATCGGCGCTGCCAGGTGGCAAAATCGAATATATGTTGTAGACGAATGTTCGGGAATGCCGCGACCTCAGAATAATTACAAGTAATGGAAACCGCGCTAAAATAACAACAGAACACATCACTTTGTCCCATTTTAATTATAAAATTTAAGAGGTGTTAGAAAAAGTCGCACATACACTTGAACTTTCATAATTTCGAAGGGTGTCATCAACTAACATTGAGCTACGAGTATCTCGGCTATTCAAATTCAAAAAGGTAGAAAATAGGAAGGTAAAATGATCAGAGATTTAAACCTTCTCATGGAACTAGAGGGTTCGTTTGCGCAAATTTTGTTAACTGTTATTTTGGTAAATAAATATATTCTTATTCTTAAATTTCCGATCATATTGCAAAAGACCAAATTAGAACCATTATGACATTCCAACTTGTGACTTTGACAATGCATTTTTTTTTGTTGTACTCACTCGCGTATGCTGTATAATATAACCAAATATGAATAAGACAGCTGTAACACAGTTCTTGTTTGAGTAATATTTAGCAAGGTTTCTATTACTTGTCATTATTGTGAGACCGCGACGGAGAGACGCGAGACGGCCGAATGAATATCGAATTGTGCATATTGGACCCGAAGAACTGCCAAGGAAGGGTTACTACAGCATCTATACAGCGACCGAATCTACACTACATGCTAGCACTGTACTGTACTGTACCAGCCTTTTTAATAGTCCACTGCAGGACGTAGGCCTACCTACGAAGGGTGATTGGGCCATATCCACCACGCTGACCCAGTGCGGGTTGGTGGATTCACATACGCCGTCGAATTTTTTCTACGGACATATGCAGGTTGCCTCACGATGTTTTCCTTCACCGAAAAGCCAGTGGTGTGAAATACCGGAGAACTCATTGGTACGGGACTGGGATTTGAACCCACAACCTCACGATTGTAAGGCCAGTGTCATTACCACTAGACCACCACGGCTTATACAGGCCAGCACACTACTAAATTATTACCGTTCTCTCACATAATCCCAATTTGTTGCAGATTTCCAACTGGCTGCGCGTGACGGGCCCCAACTCGCCGCGCTCGTCGCTCGCGACCAAAAATGTCGACCACAACGCCAGCTTCGACTTCTCATCCCTAACGCTGCACTGAAGTAAAACTATCGACATCGATTGTCTCTATCGATAAATTGTTCAATAGACATGACTGCGTAAAATAAATATTATAATTAGCCCGTCAGTTAGATTATAAAAAAATATTGGACGCGTATTTTTTTTTGTTTTGTCAATGAAACAAAAAATACCAAAGATAAAGCGAGTCAAAGTTCCTGAGTGGGGGGACGTGATATCACTAGGTATATGGTTAAAAGCACAGAGATATACTGAGCCCCACACAAATTGGCAGATGAGATGTTAGCGGCAGACACAGTAAAACATATAGTAAAATATCTTCATACAAACGTGCCGCTCTCGGTTTGAATGTGTGAAATAGCATAATATATGGGGGAATAAGGTGGCGGCAGTACGGGCTGTGCAGCGCGACTGTGAGCACGTGCGTACGTTACATGACCGCTCGCGTTCGTCAACTCTCGCCGGTCACTTACCATAATATTAATTATTACGAGTATCATGACTTCAAAAAGGGGAAAATAATATTGTAGTGTTTTCGGGTGCCTCAATAACGATTTCGCAAACCCGGACTTATCATTCTTCATAGTTCCTACTGAACCAGAAATGTAAGTACCTACTTATACTTAAATCTTATTAGAAAATGTGGTATTGTATTGTTTATTTCACAGTTTATTTGCTTTATTAAGAGCGTAACCGAGTCGCATATTTCCATATAAATGTATTCCCAAATTTACTTCCTGAATACTATGTTTAGAGCTAAAGTTTATTTTAAGAAGTCTAGTTTTACTATAAAACAGAGGATTGAGTACGAAACATCGTTTAGGTAAACGTATTTGTCGCGTATAGTGTAATAACTAATTTACTAAATTTATAAATTGGTAAAATATTCAGTCATAATATGCTTTTTATTGCATAAATTTAGTTCAAGTGCTGCTTGTTCGAAAATATTAACTAAAAGTGACAACCCTGGGGATCAACGCAAGAGTAGGCTAATAACTCGGCGGGCGGCCTTAGATAACCTACTGTAATGTATTTACTGTGCCGCAGATAACACATCGCATGTGTGCACAATGCCTACGCTGTGTTGTCGTAGTGCGTAGGGAGCGCGCGGGAGGCTTGAGGTTGGCGGGCGGGTGTGCCCCGGCGACTCGTCTCTCTGACTCCCGCGAATGCCTATATTTCAGCTTTTGCGCAGAGCTCTGGGCATAACTTCCCATCCGTCGATTTGTGTGGCGCTTAGTATACCAGAGGTAAAATGGGGTCCATCGAGAAAAGAAAGAAAGAGATACGATGATTTAATATAGCAGTTGCCGTGTATTTCTCTCAGTAATATCAAAACCCAATTCATATTTGACAGTTTTGACAGTCAATTCAGACATTTTGAAAATTTTGCCCGGAGGGCTCTCTAGTTGTAATAGCTCTGTGGTAAAAAATCTATCTAAGCGTGATGTCACGCGTAACTTTAACGGGCTTATATCTTCATCATTTTTTGTTTACTAAAAATACGTATCTAATATATTTTGATAATCTAAATGGTGGATTAATTATATTTTTAAGTCATCTAACTTATTATGTTGTGATTTGACATCGATACAAAATTGTGATGACATATTTGAATTTTTGTGACTTATAATGACTTTTTTAAATTAGAGTTGAGGTTTAACTTGCGTTGTTAATGGCACAATATTTTTTGCATAAAAGTTATTTGTAAATCTGTTAGTATACGTCCTATCGTCTTTTTAATTCTATCAAAAAATGTTTCGTACTGTGTATAACTTGTTATTTAAGTCTAAAAGCCGTCATTCCATTTATTTTCCAAAAATTTGCCATCAAATACACACGAAATCTTTTTTCTATGGAACTTAGGCAGTAGGACAATACATGGTGTTTATAACTCTGATATTTCGGTCTTGTTACTAAAAAATAATATTTCTTTAATTTTATTTAATTGATTTCCAATTTAATTTTCTTGTATTCTCAAATAGGTAATAAACGTGACATAATAATATTATTTTAATGTATGTATATATAATTTTGATGACGTGTAATTTTTTTTGGACAGGGTCTAAATCAAGACGGAGATATTCTAGAATATTGTTCTACTCATCAATATGATCAACTTTTACTATGGAACCAACACCGAAATAGCAAAAAAACAGCTGCTAAAATTTATCGAGTTTTAACTAAATGTATTGAACAGTTAATTTTTTTCGCGATTTCAGGGTTGGGCCCATAATTAAAGTTGGTCATATTGATGAGTACTATGATATTGGAGCATGTTCCCTGTCTGAGGCTTATGGGTATGACCCCTCTACCTGTAAACGTGAGCTTAGAGTGGAATAAAATAGAATTCATCCGGTAAAAAAAAACAAATCTAGTTCGATGCTCACACGTGAATGTCATCAATCAGAGGGCTAAGTAGGAGATTTTCGCTCGAGCTCGATCGCGTTAACGTTTGATGTGACTTCTATGGAAATGGCACAGCGCCATCTTGTGTCACGTGTAGAAAACAATAGCTAAGTGTGAGTATTTTTTTACGGTAATGTAACGAGCGCCAAACCGATCGGACACGAGCGCGGCAACGTCTGTGATTGGCTAATTCAAGCGTGTGTATCAATGTGCTCGCGTGTGTGCGGCGCGCTCGGTCAACGCGACGTAAAAGTAATTCGATTTGATTTGCAAAACTCCCACTTGACACTCAGAATGAATAAGCTCTCACGTGTACAAATTAGATTTGTTTTACCTCATGCCCCACGCATGGGACATAAACGTACGATAAGAAATGCACAGGGAACGTGCTTTTTATCTAGATTTACATCCTGTATGGGCCGCGCCATACAAGTTGGCGGATGTGAAGTTAGCTACAAGCTGCGCAATATCCAATTCTGACTGAAGGTCACATAAAGCTGCAGGTTGATTGGCTATTGCGCAGCTTGTAGCTAACTTCACATCCGCCAACTTGTGTGGCGCGGCCTATATATTTTATAATTTTGATGACAATATTTGAGCAGTGACTGTACACATGCCAACACATGTTAGGTCGTGTACAACCAACTATAATCCTACCGCTTAACTTAGTCCTCGCTTGCGCGGTACAGGTACAGGGGCGCCGGGGGACTGAGACAGGTGCGGGCGCCGGGGACCCGCCGCCATTTGTCGTCTCCCCCGGCGCCCCTGTACCGCGCAGGCGAGGACTAAGTTAAGCGGCTGGATTATAGTCGCAGATTCGATGTATAAACCCTATAAAATTGTGCTAAGTGATAAATTACCTAAATGGGGTAGATAAAGGTGCCTATTAAATTCTGACTATTTCTGATATTGTTTAATTGTAATTATGTGTTTAGAATATTGTAATGTCTTTAATTGCATGTACATGTGTATTAATTGAATGTTAAATGTTATGATGAGCGAAAAATGGCCAGCATAGAAAATAATTGAGAGGAAATCTGGTCTGTGTGTTGTTTATGTTAAGCCCATCGCACACTTATTGTAGTAACTGAATATAATATTTGTAGCCCGCGATCCAAGTATGGGAATTTCTTGGCGTTTGTGAAGCTACAAGATCCTCGTACAGTTGTTGAGTGAGCTTCAGGCAGGATTGGGTTCTACGCAGTTTTTATCTAATCTCAGCTGGCAAAATGTTGACTAGACCTATAATAGGTTTAGTGTCCAAGGCTTGGAACCTATTTACTTTCTCTTTGGCTTGAACGTAATAATATTGTAACAAAAGTCAGGTATATTTTTAGAGAAAGCTGATGAACAAAATGTTAGTAAACAAGTATATTTTTGAGAAGTTAATGTGAAGTTAGGCATCTATAGTCTGAGGGCTAAGTGCGAGATTTTCGCTTGAGCTCGATCGCGTTAACGTTTGATATGATTTGTATGGAATTGGCACAGCGCCATCTTGTGTCACGTACAGATAACTGAATAGCTAAGTGTGAGTATTTTTTACGGTAATGTAACGAGCGCCAAACCGATCGAACACGAGCGCCGCAACGTCTGTGATTGGCTAATTCAAGCGTGTGTGTCGATGTGCTCGCGTGTGTGCGCGGCGCGCTCGGTCAACGCGAAGTAAAAGTAATTCGATATGATTTGCAAATCTCCCACTTGACACTCTGACCGCTTAACTCATTCCACGCTCGCTCGCTCGTGCGGGCGGCGGGACCCTGTCTCAGTCCCCTTTGTCGTCTACCCCCGCGCCCCCGTACCCGCCCACGCGAGGACTGAGTTAAGTGGTCGTACTATAGACGTCCGATTGTTGCGTATAGTGACTTATCTTAACACTTGCCAGTAAATTAAAAAGTTACTACGTCTTGTGTGCAATGGGCTTTATCTTGTACATGTCTAAAACTAGTGTAACTTAAATACCACTTATGATGTTTCAAATAATTATTAAATATGAATAATATGGTGCGATATAATCGGATAAAATTCGATTAACAGGTGAAAATTATCACCGATATTTATAACAGCTCTCACACCTTTACTAAATTTAAAACTGTTTACTGTTGGAAATTATTTTACTGCTTTCTTAACAGCAAATAGATATTTCAGTAATTTGTTATTTAATTCTCAATCTGGTAAGCTAATCTCATTTACACAACTACACAAAAAGGGTAACATTTGTCCATAATTCCTTTTTATAGATACTTCGTGTTATGTTATACTCTATAAAATTTAACTTGACCTCTGCGACAGCTGTCAGAAAAATCACGCCTATGAAGTCCTGAATTTCTTAATAGTACAGACTGTACCTGTCAATGTCATACTTTGTGGGCATGCCGATTAGTGATGGGCGACGAATGATCGTGACCACAGAGTTTTATTTAAAATATCGATAGTTTACCTTTTTTATACTAACGATATTTTAAATAAAACTTAATTTATCATTAATTTTATTGTATATTTTAATATCATAACATTTTTTTACATGTGTTATTAAATTAAACCCAATTATATGTTACATTAGCATCGATAATAGTGAAAAACGTCGATAAATACTATCGTTGCATTATTCTGAGTATTTAATTAATATCATAACATTATTTACATGTGTACATACTTGATCTTAAATAATAGTAAGTAAATAAAATCCAATTTCTCACCTTCAACTACTCATTCGATTTCATTACAACATTGTTTGTAAATCGATTTTTCCCACCACTATCTCAACACTAAAAATGTCAATCTTCTATGTCAATGTCACTGTCGCAGAGATCAAGTTACATTTTATAGAGTATAGATGCATTTTTTTATATTCCAGGATTGACATAGTTTATATTTATATGACAATAAAGTTGATTATGCACTGCGTTTGTTAGCATTTATAGTTCGTTTCTTACATAGAAATGCCAAATGGTGGTAGCGTGATAACACTGAATATTTGTACTTTTATATTGAGAAAATTTAAAAAAAAAGAAAGTATCTTTTTTATATAATATGTTTTAATTCACATAAACATTAGAAAAATAAATTATGACTGGTTCTGTAACATATTGTTTTATTTCTAATTTAGGAGTCCCAAAAGTTTTCGTCTTCCGACGTCCTGCCCATAGATATAGGGGAATGGTTGGGTTCGGTGTCGTATTTAAGACTGTTCGAATTTTGTAAGAAATTATCTTCCTCATCATTTGTTTCTAAATCGCTTAGGAAAGGCACCAGCAGATCTTTAGAGCTCTCTAATTGCATTTGTATACTGGATATGTTATCGTTTGCATCGACTTGGTATAGAGACGTGACTTCTGCACTTTTCTCTCCATCATTATTAGTTTGTAGCTTCGAATCTTGAGGTTCCTTAGGACTATTCTTTTTAGGACTGATAAGGATAGTCATTTGAGCTGGTACGTTTTCTTGGAAGTCGACTTGGGAATGTTCTACGCTGGAACTTTCGACGACTAAAAGCAAATCTTGTTGCGATCCACGTATTTGCACGTCGTCCGCTCTAGTGATACTTTGTACTTCAATTCTGAGCAAATTTTGATCATTACGGTCCTTACTTTTCACATCATTTTCGTCTTGAGGCGCTTCTGTTATATCTTCGCTAACTTTGCCTGCGTGCTCCATCTCCCGTTCTGCATTTTGGATAGTGTTTCTATAATTGTTGCTTTCTGTGATAGTTTTCTCGGGCAGATTGTATATTTTGCCAATGTTTTGTTTCAGTATTTCCAGTTCCTTCGATTTGTCGTTTTTCGCCTGTTGGTGGACTTCCAATCTGGTTCCTTTGGTTGATTTATTTGTGGGAGATTTAGGACGATTCGTTTTTGAATTCTGACTCTGTTTATGATCTCTATTACTGAGAGGATTGTCATTATTTTTGTTCGATGTGATCGATTCTTCGTGAGACAGTGTTTTATTCGACTCGCTGTTGTCTAAACTGCGATTTTTAGCGTTCGGTGTTGAGGATCTATCTTCCGTTTCCAATTTCGGACTAGGTGTTCTCGGGTTTTCGAAATTGGTTTCAAGTCTCAGAGTTACCGGTTTCAGAGTTTCTAGATCTCGATGTTTCGGGATCGGCGTGCTCGGGCGCTCGTCGGTTTTCCTGTTTCCCTCGGAGTGATAAAATTTTCTGAATTCTGTTAAGGAAGTGTCGAGGTAGTTCGTTTTTGTCACGTAAGCGGTGGATTCTGGGATCGGCCGAACTTTCATTGGGGTGGCGTTTTTGTTTTTAAAGTATGTTGCGCCGATGTCGTGTTTTATATAGTTATCGATGATTTGCTTGGTGGTGGGGTCATGAGAGGCGACGTATCGCGAGGTTGATTCGAGCCGACTAGCATCCTCTTTGAGCGATGACTGATTCTGTTTGGAATCTGAAAATATTTTTAAAATAGAGTTTATACAGAAAGAGGACGGATCTGTTTTGAGAGCGTAGTTATAATTTATTGGTTAATTGCCGATATTGTTTAGCTAGGGCTTAAATAGCGAGCCTCACAACAAAGTACAGGCCAAATTAAACTCTACGGCGTCTGAGAACACGACGCGAATCATTGCGCAGTCGCAAAGTCGTTATATCAGTAGCGCGGAGAGGGGATTCGCGCAACTTTTAGCTAACCTCGTAGACGACATTTGACTGAAGCTTGATTTGATCTATGAACTCCCCATGTTTTTGGACCACGATTCAACTCACGATAAATTTTATTGAACTGTTAATTAGATTTTTTTTCTCAAACCAAAATCAAGCCAATCAGAGTACTAAAGGTTATAAAATCTTACTAAAGTAACTCGTATTTTTGCAAAAATTCTAACTTTTTCAGTAAGATATATAAATATCATAGCCAATGTCTAATTATCCGTGTTTTTGCAAAATTCCTAGGTTTTCGCAAAAAAACGGATTTTATTATTATCAAATGTTTTTACGACATATATACCAAGTTAGTATAGAATTACTGTAAATAAAATAGTTATATACCTAAGTCCCGTCCAGCGTCCCTGCCGGGCCGGGTGGCGTCCTCGCCAGCCCACGTGGCGTCCCGTTTCCTCCTAAAGTCGAGGTAGGATTTCTCGACGGCTTCGGCCTCGATCTCTAACTTCCGGAGTCTCCGCTTGGCGTCCCGTATGACCGTGTGGGGGCTCGGCTCGCGCCCCGACGGTCGCTCCTCTTTACTGAAAGATCTTTATTTTTTTACTAAAACGGTACAACCGAACATTTCATAGAAGCCCATAGGAGTACCTAAGGAAGATCACAGGTGGACAGTGCACACACTAGGGGCTTCCTTGGCAAACCAAAAAAAATTGTAAAAAAATAAAATCAATTTTTCTGGGGTGAGTAAGTAAGCAGCTGCTCCAATTCAGAAAAAAAATTTAGCTACGTCAATGTAGAAGCCCCCATGAAAATTTTCAGTACTGCGTTTTGACAGGCGCTGACGTTTTCATATTTTTTCTGGAATTGCTCCAAAACCACTGGATGAAAGTTATTTATGGGATCATCTCGCAAGAAGAAGTTGAAAAAAAAAGATCCACAAAAAACGGAGAAAACGGGTACCTAACACAGAAAGTGTTTATTTTTTCGCTAGTGTACTGTTTTCTTTCCGGTTCAAAGTAATAAAGTCGTATATAGTTTTAATGTGCGCTCCTTCTTTTGTGTTTTTGAAAATAGGTAAAGGGCGGGAACTGAATTAAATATAGTACCTAGTTATATATCGTAGTTTAGTAAAACCGCAGAAGTTGATCTCACTTACTGTTTTAATTTTTCCTTTGCTTCCCTCACTCTAGATTTTGAATTAGTTTCGCTTCTTTTCATATCTTTATCAAAAGTTGTCGGTCTCTGCTCGTATTGTTCTCTGAAATGTTAAACATTCAATATGCTAAATGACTATAAATATTATTAATTACAGTTAGATTAAAAACAAAAATATTAGACACATTATTTATTTTACCAATAGGTACATAGAAACTTATGAACATAGACAACTTAGAATAACAGGAGCAAAAAATGGCGAAACATTTTACCGTGTAGTTGTCTGCGGATGGTCCATTGTAACTTCTTGGTTGTCGTCGTTGTTTAGATCTTCTTCGGAGGGCTCTCGCGCACTGGGACCGGCGCTGTCTGGAAATAGTACATTATGATATAAGAGTAAGTGCGGTAAGTTGAAGATTACAGCCGAGGCGATATTGCTATAAGGAAGCAGAGGCTGTAATGTTCAAAGCGCACGTATGTCATACGACGGTTTATAACATATTTGCGAGGAAATTAATAAAACTCTGACTTTCTTAAACGAATAAATCTTTAATTACTTGTTAAAGCAGTTATAGAAATTTGAACATTTTTTAAAAATGATTGTTACGTTGCCAGAATATTGACCACTTTTCTGACATAAAAACTCTTTGCTAAGATTTTAAAAAGTATCGTTCATTTTTAGACGGAGCATCTTAAAAAACCGTGCATGTTACTTTATTAAAAAAAACTCGTGCTTTTTATTATACATTACAATAACGCACAAGTGCGTAATGACATTACGATATTGAAATTGGTGTAATTACAGCCACTTCACAAGCAAATATGTTATAAATATAGTTTTCATCATCGTCATCCGCAGCTTTCTCTGTCCTAATAATAATATATACTTTTCAACACACTTGCTCCATAAAGTGGCTCTAATTTCACCGCAATCAGGCACATTGACACCTGTAATTAAACTGTCACTTTTTCATTGCTATTATTCACAAGTGAGTTATAGAGTTTGTTTTTTATCTTTTTGAGTGAGTTGCTTTGTTCTCAAAAAAAGTTTCGATACAAAAAAGATCGTGTTCAATAGTAGGTACAAATAAATTAATGTACCTATGAAACCTCATTATTTTAGTCTATGGCTGATTGCCATTGCGCGCGCAACATTTTTCACAACTCGTTTTCACTGTTGAAAATATTTTTTTAGTATTATTTTATTCACAAGTGTGTCGAAAAACGTCGTATGCTACACGTGTGTATTGATCATTACCGTCCTCAATGGCGCCTCAGCGGTAATCACCAACTTTACACACTTGTATTGTACCATAATGTACTAATATAGTATTAGTCGAAAAGTTCTCGAGTGGAGACCACGCACCGGCAAGCGCAGCGTAGGACGTCCACCCACAAGGTGGACGGATGACCTCATTAAGACCGGAGGATCGCGCTGGATGCAAGCCACTTCCAACCAGTCTTATTGAAGATCCATAGGGGAGGCCTATGTCCAACAGTGGACATCCTTTGGCTGATGGATGATAGATGGATGGACTATTATTGTGCACTAAACAAAAACAAATACAAACATTCTTAGGACCAAGTATATCAATGGAGCACAAGGGCGACCTTATCGCTCATAGCATCATCATCGCTGCTGGGCATAGGCCTACTTGTCTTACTGTAATGAACTATATCTCCTTTTGTTACCATATTGTTTGTACCTACGCTATATTGCAGAGAAGCCAATCTGATATCTGATCGGTAGTGTCAAGTGAAGTCGTTGATTATACTCGTAAAGCAATAGTTTATCTATGCGTTTTCAACGCCACTTCGCTGTGATCATTGTCTTACGATTTTTCTACATTAGAGATTTGAACTCTTTCATTCGTATTATATATAAAAATCACGCGTCCCGTTGTTTGTCCGCGATGGACTCCCTAAACTACTTAACCGATTTTACCTAAATTTTGTACACTATATGCAGTTTGATACAACTTGAAAGATAAGTTAGTTTATATCTCAATTTATAATAGCATTTGTTTATTATACTTTTAAAATCTGTCCGTGCTGGGGCTAAGGGATATGGGCAGGTAGTTTTGTCATAAGAAATAAAAAGGTTTCTTTACTTTTATTTATTTTTACACTATAAGAGACCAAACTCGAGTAAGATGAGGTAAGGTCACAGAACAATATTACTAAGGAGAAGAACGATTGGTTCATACATTACGAACGCTTACACGGCTCACTAGCGCTGCAAACCATTAGCAACCAAACAAACGGTAACCGCGGGAAAATTTGAAACACTAGGCGCAACAATTCGAAACGTTTAGTACCTGTCCGTACTCACAAAAACCCCAGAACAAATAACTTATATTGTGGAATTTTTGGAAATCAGAAAACTCGTTTCCAAATGAAAGTTGCAACGTAGAAGACTACAATAAATTATCTACCACATTGTCTTATTTATTAACTGAATCAAGGAACAATAAATAATGTTAAATAATAACAAATCGGAGAGGGGTATATACTCACGGGAGGTAAGGTACTCACCAGCCCTCTCCGCCAGGTCCCGCGCGGCCCGGCCCCCGGCGCCCGGAGACGCGCGCCGCCGCAGCGACCGCCACTGGTTGATCAAATACCTGACATCATGGCACAAAGTAAAGCTGGCCACTCCTGAACGCACTACACAGGGTTGTTGCTTGCCTTGTACTGAGCCGAAGGGAAGGGTGATTAAGACCATCATCATAAACGACTCGGCCGAAAGGAGGTGATTAAGACCTTCGTTATGAATAACTTTTAGTATAAGGCCAACCCAAAATTTGAGAAAAAACATCTGCTATTCCATCTAGGTTGAACATATAGCAAAAGTTTATAATGATGGTCTTAATCACCTTTCTTTCTATTTAGTACATTATTTCTAGATAACTCTGTATTCAGTACAGTAAAGGTAAATTAAATAAATATAAAGTGAAAAAAAATCAGGGTTTTTGGAGACTAACCTCCGGTTAAGGAAGGTGTGTCCCCTGAGAACAGTATCCCCCCTCCCCCTGGCTTAACTCTACCCTAACCCTACCTAACTAGGCGTAATCAGGTTGATCCCATCCTTGCTCCTAAGTTATGATACGAGAAGACCGCGAGACATGGAAGTTGCTCCATCGATGGAGCAACTTCCATGTCTCGCGGTCTTCTGTTAGTCTTTTCACCTCCCTTTACGACATGACATCTATCTTTTCTAGAAATACTCTCCGTGGCTTCCCCTCCTTTTCTTTTCTTCTACCTTTCCTTCTATTAAGGTTTCATTACATTGTTATGTTATGTCGTACAAGGAGGCCAAACATTTTTGGTTGATCATGTTGATCCCATAGATCCAATTTTGCAGAGAGACACTATAAAATCCTTTTTTTTGTGTGTTTTGATCTTGCAATCAGTCTTTGAGACTATAAGCAGATGAGTTGCGTTCTTTTTGGCGTTTATAGTGCAGCTCCCAGCGGAGCTAGCCTATTTATTTTATGGACTATTGTTAAACCTTATCAAAATTATCCCGCCGCTTTTTGAGTCGACGTATGGTTTCAGGGATAGCGAGTTGACCCGCCAGGGGGTTCGGATGGTTTTCCAGCCTTGTTTTGTATCTCGCTCCATGAGACTCTATTTCATCTTTCACCATGGGCACATCAAGATTTTCGTGGACCTCTGTGTTTCTGATGAACCATGGTGCGTTTGATATTTGCTTTAGGATGTAGTTTTGTACTCTTTGGATGACCATTATGTTGGAGGCACTAGCTGCGCCCCATAATTGTATTCTATAGGTCCAAATATTTGGACTATGGAATACTATAAAATCCTAAAAACAAATTGTTTATTTACAACCTAAGTAAAGCCGAGTTACACTTCTTGGGTGTGTAAACATGAAGCGAGTGGTTGCGCAGTACCAATCTAATCATATATCAGCGGTGCAAGGGAACATATTATGTTAGTCAGCCTCTATTGTGAGCTCAGCTTGTAGCTAACTTCACAGCAGCCAAGAGATTCGGCCTATCTAATCAATCAGCATCCTTTTAGGGACTTATTCTGTACATCAAAACTAACAACTTTTGTCAAAACACAAAAAGAAGTCAGCTGTTCCATACATTTGGTCGCGGGTGAACGATATTTTTCTATGAAACACCAATTTTTTTTTTTGAGTTTTGACTACAGTAGTAAAACAAAAGTTGTTAGTTTTGTTGTACAGAATAAGCCCCTAAAACGATGCCAATTGATTAGAAATAACCCTGTATAGTAATAAAGTTATAGTTTAATGTTGCAATAGGTATGTTGCAATTTATTTGAAGACTGACCTCCGGTTATCGTTGTGCCGGTCGCGCACGACCCCGATGAAGGGCAATGTATCCCCGGGCAGCAGTATCCTCGGCTGAACGTTTGAAAAGAAAGACATTTGTTCCCCTGCGCCCTGCCCCGCCGCACCCTGCTGCCCCCCGCCGCCCTGGCTCCAGCTCGGGCTGGACATTCTGAAATACAAAGGGGTTTACATCAGGGCCGGATCTATTTTATGGCTTTTCGGGCTTCAGCCCGGGGCGCCTTGGATTCCAGCCCCCAACTAAGTAATGTCTAAGTCAAAAATAGACTATTATGCAAAAAAATTATAAT
The DNA here is from genome assembly GCA_949316475.1 of Hypomecis punctinalis. NCBI lineage: Eukaryota > Metazoa > Arthropoda > Insecta > Lepidoptera > Geometridae > Hypomecis > Hypomecis punctinalis. Next base: position 16,464,117 of record OX438809.1, read on the forward strand.
TTTGTTAAATTAAACAGATCGTAAGTTTTACAGTTTTGTGAATCCTGCGATTAATCAAACCCATTCAATTATTTTAATTCAGTAGTCTAAAGTGTAGGTGGGCCTCTAAGTAGTATTAGCCCAGGGCCCCCTAAACTCATGGTCCGGCCCTGGTTTACGTGATTATACACAATTATTTTGACTTCAACCGTTTACAAAATTCGAATAGTTTGCACGGATCGATATAGTAACTTTCACATTATTGTTGGTTTTTGAAAAACATTCCGATTGTGAGACTATCTTTGAAGTATAATTTACCAAACATTAAAAGAATCATCAAAATCGGATCACTATAGGCATGATGACTAAAATAATATAAATACAGTTTAAAAAAAAACTTAAAAACATGCTTAGAAGTCATCTATTTTTGTTTTTTAGGGTTCCGTACCTCAAACGGAAAAAACGGAACCCTTATAGGATCACTTTGTTGTCCGTCTGTGTGTATGTCAAGACTCTTTATCTCGGGAACTCGTAAAGATATCGAGTATCATGTAAGGTATCATATAAAAGAATTTCATTAGCTTATGCTAAAACATGTTTTTAATTATTTTAACAATGAGTAATTTTCGATGTATGACGAGAAAAGTGAAAAAAAAACTTTTTTTCGATGGTTATTTTATAGAGATTTTAACAACTTACTTCCCAATTTTGTGAAATTTTCTGGATTTGTACGGAAACTTCGGTGTGCGAGCCTGACTCGCACTTGTCCGGTTTTTTTTATATATGTATTGTCATCGGTCTTTGATAGGTGTACAAAGTTTAAAGAAAATCTGATCGCTCAAAGTAGGTCAAAATCGAGCTCAAAGGGGTTGGTTACAAGCTAGCAAACATACAGGTGACACTAAAAGCGTGTTAAAAATATAATTAGTCCGTCAGATAGACCATCAAAAAATATTAGACATGCATTTTTTCTTTAATCAATTAAACAAAAATTTATGAAGATATGGCCTGTTAAAGTTCCGTGTGACGTCACAAGTGCCATACAAATGTATAGACTTTCTGTAAGAGAAGTGACGTCACGACCCCCACTCCCAAACTTTGACAAGGTTTATCTTTGTCATTTGTTGTTGGATTGACAAAAGAAAAAAATACGTGTCCAATATTTTTTGATAATCTAACTCGCGGACTAATTATATTAATGATTTTTTTTATCCAGTCATCAAGCCTATTGGCGGAGTAATCACGTAACAAACATGTTGTAACAAAAAACACAGCCGCATTGAAAACCAACTCAACTATCAACTGGAGGCTCTGGAGTCGATTGAGAGGCGAGCCAGGAGGCTGATTGACAACGACACCTTGACTAAGACGCAGCTGCAAAGTCTTGAGCATCGTTGCAAGGTAGCGTGTTTGTCGGCCTTTTACCGGATACACTTCGAAGAGTGCGCTCAGGAGTTGCACAATCTGGTCCCCCCTGCCCCTTTCTTCTATCGCACGGCTAGACGGACGCGACCAAAGCGCCACCCTTTTATGGTGGACATTCCGCGCGTTAGAACTATGCGTTTCGAATCCTCATACGAACAGCCGGAATGTGGAACGCTTTGCCTGGGTCTGTCTTCCCGTTAAAGTACAACGGGAGTGTCTTCAAATCCCGAGTAAATAGGTATCTTCTAGGTAAGCGTACTACACCCTAGACCGCACATCTGCTTAACATCAGGCAGTGTGTAGTCAAACGCGAACCTATTCGAAATAAAAAAAAAGAACCTCCTTTTTCAAAGTAAACTTGGATTAACTTTATTTATTTTATTAACGTTGTTAATAAACTTGGATCATCGATACCACGAAGAAGAAGAAGAATAAACTAACTTTCGGCCGCGGCTTCACCTGCGTATTATTTTAATTTTTATGCTATCCCATAGAATTTTTTTATTTTTCCGGGATAAATAAGAAGCCTAAGTCACTTTCCTAATATTTTGTACTGCGCAACCGGCGAAAACGAGGAAGTACGAACAAGAAAATACACACTCATCATTATCTCGTATGGAATAGCTGATTTTGTTCGCGATTTCGCTATCACTTTGGCTTGATGTCGGGCTTGATGGCTTGAAGGTGATATATTGATGTTGTTACCTATGTGAGAGCGAGTTAGGCATGTTGGCGGGCGCAGTACGCGGTCGGGCAGTAGTGAGGCGCGCCGCCGTCAGTTCGGCTTGAAGCCGGGCTTGATGGCTTGACAACTCATCTATATGCTCGCGTTGCTACAACAGACATAATATATTTTAACATACTATCTTATAATGAACAATATTAATATAATATCATCATCAATATATCTTTCTTTATGGAGATAAATCTGTGGATATGCTATCACCTAAGTAGCGTGCGTTTTTTCCAAGCGACGTGTTATTTCGCACGAGTTTTGTAGCAAGTTATCGCATGACTTACGTCGCAATTCATCGCATGAGTTGCGACGCGGTACGTCGAGCACTTGCGTTACGTGGAATATATTCTGTGGATATGTATTACCTGAGTAGCGAAGGCCCGAAGCCTTTCATTTTCTTCCATGAGACGTCTTATTTCACACGATTCTTGTCGCACCGTTTGGCATGAATCTCGTCGCAAGTCATCACTTGAGTTATGGCGTAAGTCGTGGCTCGAATTACGTCGCAAGTCGTCACACGAGGTTCGTCGCGATACGTCAACCGACTTGCGTCGCGTTTCGTCGCACGAATTACGTCGCGTTGCGTCGCACGAGCTACGTCGTATTTCGTCGTGTATATCGCATGGGTCGCGTCGCATCGCTTCGCTAGACGCGATGGAGTTCGGTGAAGATCGACTACGCTCGCGATATGTTTGAGTCAGATTTGACTGTGAAAGAGAAAATATTGCGTTTTAAATGCCAAAGTACAGATAGTGTCTACCGAAAAAAAAACACAATAAGCTTACTGCACGTAAGATGAACTAAAAAATATCTATTACTCTCTCCTATTCGTTTGTATAGAAGACAAAAGAGAGGTAACTATGGTTAAGTTATTTGCCGGCTACAATACATATCGTTCTGTAAACACCAATCTCCTCACTTTAGTTGACTACATTGCTAAGCAACTGGACGAAGGCAATCAAGTTGACGTTATTTATCTTGACTTAAAAAAAGCCTTTGAACTTGTAGACAATGACGTTTTACTGCACAAGCTGGAGGAGATAGGGTTCGTCCCGAAATTACTAATTTTTTTGCTGACTATCTAAGAGATAGAAAGCAATTTGTCCGACTAGGGTGCTTCGACTCTGAGCCTTACCTCACCCGGTCAGGTATAAGCCAGGGTTCATCACTTGGACCTTTCCTTTTTTTGATTATGGTGAACGATCTAGAGCAATACCTAGAGAATTCCCAATGTCTTTTATATGCAGATGACCTGAAGATTTACTGTGACATAAATTCCATTCATGACTGCAACACTTTACAAAACAACATCACAGCAATACAACACTGGAGTGCGAAAAATAGGCTTCCTTTAAATATCAATAAATGTAATGTCATGAGCTACTCGAGATCAGCCTTTCAGTACACCTAAATAATGAAGTTATTAACCGAACCCAATCCATAAAAGACCTAGGCATCCTCTTTGACCCCAAACTTACCTTCCATAATCACATACAAACCCTAGTAGCTGAATGTTTTAAGCGTTTGGGATTCGTGAGCAGAAACTGCCGGGAGTTTACGAATCCCACGCCAATTAAACTTCTCTACACTGCGCTTATCAGATCCAAACTAGAGTCTAGCTCAATAATATGGAACCCCCATGAAAAAAATTTTACAATTATGCTTGAAAGAGTGCAAAGACGGTTTCTGCGATATCTGTACAAAAAAATGTATGGTTACTACCCGTATTTATATCCATCGAAATATGTACTGGGTGCCTTGGGATTTAATTCTTTAGAAGCACGCCGATCTCCTTCTAACCATGTACAGAATCCTCCACGGTATACTAGACTGCCCCACTCTGCTGTCAGAGGTGAGTCGACTCTCAGTTCCAGAGAACCTCAGCCGTTTCCGCAGCGGTCGAGTACCGCTGTTCTCCTCCGTGCCCCCGCGCACCGTGGCGCGAGACCAGTCCCCCATCTGCCGAGCACAGCGACACCTTAATGCGCTGGTGTCCACACATACACAGGTTGATGTTTTCGCCGACAAATGGTCCATATTTGTAAATAACTCTTTACTGTACAGAGAAAAGCACGCTATTTTAGAATAATATTTTAGAATTTATATAGATAGGTACTTACTATTATACATCATTCAATTTGGTATGTATCCAACAAGGTTTTAAGTGTTAAATGTGCTATATCAACTTGTGTATTAATTAGTTATTTATTTAAGTGAGTATTTACTCACTTAAAGCAGTGTCACATTTTTTTTAAATCTAAATTTTAATTATTTTTTTAAGTATTAAGAGTAAAATAAGTAACGTACTGGTGTAAACTGTAATGTTATTTATTAAGGAAATAAAGAATTGAATTAATGAACATAGGCGTAATTGCTGAGTAGAAAATCTAACTATCCATTGGTTAGATAATTTAGCTATTAAAAAGGTTAGATTAGCTATCAATAAGGTTAGATTGGCTATTAAGAAATAGTGGATATATATATTTTTTTGTAAATGAAACGAAACATGACAAAGTGCGGGAGGATCACGTCTCGGTAAAAAATGTGTCTAGGCGTGACGTCACGAAGTGTGGGCAAAACTCTTTACACTAACAGAATCTTTAAGATTTAACTAAATTACTTTTAATTTGACTCTTGTAAAAAAAAAAAATACTCGAAAAAATATAAACCAACCTGCATAAAATTAACATTCTTCATTTTCTTCAAGTCATTGACCACCTGTTTGGCTTTCACTCTGTCTTCTCTATTCCTGTCCAAGTCCTGTCCGTTGTTCAAAACGCCATCAATTTTGGTCCAGCCGTCCTCAGTGGAGGTCGCACGCTCTATCACACATTTAGGCTCCAATTTGACCGATTCTAAATATTTTTTGAGTATATCAAACTCGTTTTTGAGCAATTCGTAGTGTGAGCGGATATCTTCTTTAGCGGTATCCACGTTGGTTCCTTTTGAATTACTGTCGTATTGAAACTTCAAGTGTTCTGGCAACAATAAAATATAATATAAATAAATAAATATTAGGGGACATCTTACACACGGCCTCTGACCCCAAACTAAGCAAAGCTTGTGATATGGCTGCCAGAGAATGATATACTACATATTGTACATATTTTTAAATACATACTTATATAGATAATACCTAAATAACACCCAGACACAGAGCAAACACCTATGTTCATCACATAAATCTTTGCCCTGGGTGGGGATCGAACCCACGCCTCTTTGATCCAGAAGTCAGGGTCTCTAACCACTGAGCCACCGAGGCAGTCAAATAAATATGGTACCAATAAATAAATAATTACTATTTTTCTGAACAGTAGATCTCGCGAACACATCTATTTAACCGAACCTTCATAAGTCTATAATAATATCACGACTCGCCCTTGGTCGAGTAGGTCCATACTCTCAAATCTTGTTAAACGATCTTGCCAAATATTGTATTATCGAAATAGGCTGAAACCGTTTAGTCGCACAATGACAAAAGCGCATAATGACAACCGGGGCGCAAATTGTACAAAGAGCAAAATGTTCAAAGAGCATTACGTCCAAGGCGCACAATGACTAGGAAGAAAAAATTTGCAAAGCGCATAATGACTAGGAAGCAAAATGTCTAGAGAGCAAAACGTCCAAAATTTTATTTATTCCGTTAAATTAACTTCCATGGCTTGTATTGGTGCTCGGTTACAGCTATTTGTATTTTAAAACCTTATGCGTCATCTATACTTCCGATAGTGGATTCACATACGCCATGTAATTTCTTCTACGGAGGCATGCAGGTTGCCTCACGATGTTTTCCTTCACCGAAAAGCCCGTGGTGTGGTGGTAATGGCCACCACACCACGGGCGATATACGCGATATGAAACCACACACTTAAGGCTATGTTTACTAGTAAAATTATATTTTTTCCTAGTATCTTTCATAATAATTATGTTATTCCTTAATTTTTAGGGTTCCGTACCCAAAGGGTAAAACGGGACCCTGTTACTAAGACTGCTGTCCGTCCGTCTGTCTGTCTGTCACCAGGCTGTATCTCATTAACCGTTACAGCTAGAACGTTGAAATTTTCACAGATGTATTGCTGTTGCCGCTATTACAACAAATACTAAAAACAGAGAAAAAATATTTAAAGCCACCCTTAAATATTTTTTTCCCCATTTAACAAATCTGAATTTATAGCCGTTTTTAGCTTAATATTAATAACTTCCGATACGAAAATTAACAGCGCCATCTACATACGCGATATGAAACAACACACTTAAGGATATGTATACTAGTAAAACCATATTTTTTTCCTGATATCTTTCATAATAATTATGTTATTCCTTAATTTTTAGGGTTCCTTACCCAAACGGTAAAACGGGACCCTATTACTAAGACTCTGCTGTCTGTCTGTGTGTCACCAAGCTGTATCTCATGAACTGTTATAACTAGAACGTTGAAAAATTTTCACAGATGTTTTGCTATTTCCCCTATAAAAACAGAGAAAAAATATTTAAGAGGAGCTCCCATTTAACAAATCTGAATTTACAGCCGTTTTTCGCTTGGTATTAATAATGGTAAGAGGTAGTTGCTTGAAATATTCACAAATATTTGGTCAAATATTCACTTTAAAAATAAATAATTAAATTAAAATAAAAAGGATATTTACGGGGGCTCCCAGACAAGAAACGTGATTTTTTTGCTCGATATTAATAATGGCACAGGAAGATGCTTTAAATATTCACAGAATATTGAGTTGTATATTTCCTTCAAAAAGAAATTATTAAATTAAAATAAAATTCATTAAGGGGGGCTTCCATATGGTACGGATACGCACTTGGCCGATAATATTATTTCTAAATATTATTGCATCATTTATTTAACGGACATGAAATTTGATTGTATTTCAATGACATGACAAGTTATTGAAAACATATTAATTTGACGGTAGTGTTATTAAAAAAAATATAATTTGAGGATAGTCGGGTACTTATACTACATTTATACTTTGTAGTTACTACACAACTTTGTTAAATTATTTTGTAGTTTTGTTTAAAATATGCTCGTTACTGTGTTGACTCACCAAAATAATTTGTATTTCACCGCAGTTATAACACAATATTAAACCCTATAAATTTTGTAGTATTAATTGGAATTTTGGACGTTGTGCGCTATAGACATTTTTCCTTCCTAGTCATTGTGCGCTTTGGACATTTTGCTTCCTAGTCATTGTGCGCCTTGGACGTAATTATTTTTGAACATTTTGCTCTTTGGACAATATGCGCCCCGGTTGTCATTTTGAGCTTCTGTCATTTTGCGACTAAACCGGCTGAAACATAGTGACGGCATACTTCTTTTTTGAGGAAAGAAAATTCCATTTATACAGGGTGTCCCTGAACTCAACGTCAAGCCGGTACGGCGTAAGAGGTGGGGTCACACCAGTCCCGGAATAAATATAAAAAAAATCCCAATCAGGTGGGATCTAAAAATATGGTTCAAGGTATTGATTTTCATATTTTTTTTTATTTTAGCTGTTAAAATTGAAATAACCGTTTGGGTTTTTTATATATTTATCCCGGGACTGGTGTGACCTCCCCTCTCACCCTGTACCGGCTTGACATTGAGTTCAGGGACATCCTGTATACAGAACATGTGTATTATGTGTATCAAGCTTCGTTGAAAAATCCGACCTGTTTCATAATCGAAATACTTGGTTTTAACACGAGGGATGTCCAATTGTCCACTATAACAGGGTAGCTGCTGAAGTTAGTTGCATCTTGCTCACTCACCAAGCTCCGAGCGCTCCTTGTTGATGGTGTCTCGCTCCCTCCGCATGGAATCGAGATGTTCCTCGAGAGTGATCAGTTCGCTCGATATTTCTCGCCGCATTTCTTCGCCGCGCGATCGAAGAATCGTCTCCGCTTCCACCAGTTGGGACTTTAAACTGTCTTCCTAAAACCAAGACATTATTATACAGGGTTATCTACTTGAACTAAGAGAATAAGTGTGTGTGCAAGACTGTAAGTGTATTAAGCCGATAGGAAATGATAGCCGATGATGACTGGGTAACAATAACATTATTATAATTATGCTGTGAGTTAGATTATCAAAAAAATATACACTTATTTTTTTTCTTTTGTCAATCCAACGACAAATGACAAAGATAGCTTGACAAAGTTTGGGTGTGGGGGTCGTGACGTCATCTGTCTCACAGAAATCTATACATTTGTATGGTACTTGTGACGTCACGCGGAACTTTGACGGGCTATATCTTAATAATTGTTTGTTTAATTGTCAAAAAAAAAATACGTGTCTAATATTTTTTGATTTGTACGGTTACCTTGGCGGATAGTCTGTTAGTCTGCACGTCTCGCATGGCTTTACTCATCTGTTGGTGGTTGGCCCGTAAAATCTGCGTGAGTCCCCATAGAAATCGTTTCTTTATTCTAAGCTATCACCGGAGTAAATCTGTATTATTGTACAGTTACCTTGGCAGACAGCCTGCTAGTCTCAGTCTGCACGTCTCGCATGGCTTTACTCATCTGTTGGTGGTTGGCCCGTAAAATCTGCGTGAGTCCCCATAGAAATCGTTTCTTTATTCTAAGCTATTACCGGAGTAAATCTGTATTATTGTACAGTTACCTTGGCAGACAGCCTGCTAGTCTCAGTCTGCATGTCTCGCATGGCTTTACTCATCTGTTGGTGGTTGGCCCGTAAAATCTGCGTGAGTCCCCATAGAAATCGTTTCTTTATTCTAAGCTATTACCGGAGTAAATCTGTATTATTGTACAGTTACCTTGGCAGACAGCCTGCTAGTCTCAGTCTGCACGTCTCGCATGGCTTTACTCATCTGCTGGTGTTGGTCCCGCAACATCTGCGCGAGTCCCCACAGGAATCGTTTCTTTTGCTGCACTTTGCGCGCCAATTCTAACTCGCGCGCTTTGAAGCCTTCCTCCATCTGTAAAATTTGAGTTACTAATGAATACGATTTTTAAACATATACAAAGTTATGCACCATACTAAGCCAAAAGGGCAAAATTCAGAGCATCATTATGAACAACTTTTATTATACGGGGCCAACCTCAGAGATTTGACCCTTCTCATGGAACTAGAGGGTTCAAATTTCTGATCACATCGCAAAAGACAAAGTGGACCAAATTCCAACCATTTTGACATTCCAACTTGTGATTTTGACGTATGCCGACAGACAGTGCGTTGTTTTTTGTTCCACTCACTCTCGCGTATGCTGTAAAACCAGATATGAATAGGACAGCTGTAACGCAGTTTTCATTTGAGTAAAATTTAGCAAGGTTTCTATTACTTGTCATTATTCTGGGGAGCCAACCCATAATTCTAGTAAAAAAATCTGCTGTTTCATACAAATTGCAACTCGAAATCGATAGAATGTGAAACCGCGGCATTTTTCTCTAATTCCGGGTTGGCGACATAGTAAAAGTTGTTCATAATGATGGTCTGAACTGAATCACCTTTAATTTCGGCTTAGTACATCAGTTCTGAAAAACTCTGTATACAGAGTGTCCCAAAATTCAACTTTATACCGGCAATGCTGGAACACCAACCTGATGTATATGGGCTCAAAAATAAAATCGAATCTTTTCATAAAAATATCGTCTTTTGCCAGTTTTACAAAGACATTTTTTTTGGTCCAAGTTTGAGTCGTCATAATGTAAAATATGAAATTACTAAAGGCAAGTTGGCAGTAACGGGCGTCTTATTCGATATTTATGATGGAGGCCTATATTTTTTCATAGATATAATGATTCAAGAGGAAGGTTTATGTATAATACACATGTGCGAAGCCGCTAGTGAGATAATAGAAAAGAAAACAGAATATTGAAATAGCGCGAGCGGTGCGAGCGTGAATTTTTTTATTTATTTTTTAATAAAGAGCTAATTTTCAGTGAAGAAAAGAAACTTGAAAGTTGACCCCCCCTCTCCCCCCTGGATTCGCGCTTGAATGGAACCCTTATAGGATCACGAAAACGCGTAAAGACATGGAGTTGAAATTAAAACCATAAACTCAGATCTGTTTTGTAGCAGTGATGAAAATATCAAACTTCTCGGTAATTGTTACAAAAAACCGCATATTTCGACACTCACAAGGGATTCAAAACCTATAGGGTAATTTCCGTTGACCTAGAACTATAAACTTTGGCATGGAACATCGTCGTCGTCGTAGAGTACACATAAGTATATGAATAAATCTGGAAACTGCACATTTTTAGTAAGATCACGAAACTATACGGCCTAAATGCAAGTTTTAGGAAGTTAATCGTTTCATGTGGGATAAATCATACGAAAGAGCTTCACTGGTACAAGCGATAACAGGTTATAAATTATTTTTGCGACTTAAACTTAAACCCTTTTTGTGCGTTTTAAATGACAACGAACGCCATCGCGTAAACAATTGACGACCAGCTTTGCTCTAAGGTAACTAAGTAAACTTATTTTCCGGTTTTATTGCGATTTTTCAAAATTATTACGGAGCCCTTGATGAGCGAGCCAGACTTTCACTTGTCCCGGTTTTATTTTAAGTGTAATATGTCCGTGCAAACTGATTTGAGAAAACATAAATGTGTGAGAGAAGTTGTCTGTTTCTCGGGCCCCCCTGAGGATGGGGCCCTGGGCACAGGCCCCGTGTGCCCTTATGGTAAAGACGGTAATGTGATTAGGCCCATACCGACCTCGATCCGTTTGGTTTTCAAGAGCGCGGCGTGCGAGGCGAGCGAGCGCTTCACTCGCTCCTCCTCTTCAGCTTTGACCATCCGCAACTCTTCCTCGTACACACATTTCAACTGCTGGAACATCTAAACACATAAACAACGATAATTATTCGTTTATTCATGAATTATTGAGATGTTTGAATCGCCCCGTTTCGGCTTAGTAGGTACATCCTACTAAGCCAAAATGGGGCTATTCAGACCCATGATGGTTCATCATTATGAACCACTTTTAGGGTTCCGTACCCAAAGGGTAAAAACGGGACCCTGTTAGTAAGACTCCGCTGTCCGTCTGTCTCCAGGCTGTATATCATGAACATTATGAAATTTTCACAGATGATGTATTTTCAACATGAAAATTTCACAGATGATGTATTTTTGATGCCGCTATAACAACAAATACTAAAAACAGAAATAAATAAATATTTAAGGTCCCATACAACAAACCTGAATTTTTAGCCGTTTTTCGATCGATATTAATAACGGTCTATGTTTTGAATAAATATTTAGTGTTATTTCCGCTATCTTGTTGTAGGCAAATAAGTTTAAGGGCATTAAGTGCATTAAGGACATAAAAAATTACAAACAATTACTAATGTTACAATAATTATACATTCAAAAACTTAATTTTACAAAATAGATAAAATAATAATAAATATCACTTATTTTCAGTACTCTCTATTATATATTTTTTTAAAATACTATATTAATAATCCGTTAACAGCAAATAAATACTACAAAAATCTTTTAAAAATAATATGACAAAATATTTAAAACACTTCACTAATAAATAACACCCTTATTCTCACTGCACTACACTCTGATCGACACGTGTTTCGCCTCCCAACGAGGCATCTTCAGGACGTGTTGACTCTTCGAGCTCCGAGTGAGAATAAGGGTGTTATTTATTAGTGAAGTGTTTTAAATATTTTGTCATATTATTTTTAAAAGATTTTTATAATATTTATTTGTTGTTAACGGATTATTAATATAGTATTTTAAAAAAATATATTATAGAGTGTACTGAAAATAAGTGATATTTATTATTATTTTATCTATTTTGTAAAATTAAGTTTTTGAATGTATAATTATTGTAACATTAGTAATTGTTTGTAATTTTTTATGTCCTTAATGCACTTAATGCCCTTAAACTTATTTGCCTACAACAAGATAGCGGAAATAACACTAAATATTTATTCAAAACATAGATTTGAAGATGAATTTCCGCAAAGTAACGCCTGATTCAATCAACTATTAATAACGGTGACAGGTAGTTGCTTGAAATATTCACAGAATATTAATTAAAATAATCACTTTAAAAATAAATATTTAAACAAAAATAAAATAAATATTTAAGGGGGGCCCCATACGAGAAACATTATTTTTTTGCTTGATATTAATAACGACAACAGGAAAATGCTTGAAATATGCACACTGCACAGAATATTAAGTTGTAAATTCCCTAGAAAAATAAATAATTAAAATAAAATATATTAAGGGGGGCTTCCATACTGTTGTTTTTAAACTTTCGCGATTTGAAAACATTATGATTTGATACTACGGGACTAATCTCGTAATTTTAGTGCGCGATAAGTCCCGTAGTATAAAATAATAAGGCTTCCATACTGTACGTAACCCTTCGTGCGCGTGTCCGGCTCGCACTTGGCCGATTATTTTATACAATTAAATCCTTTTCGACGAGTCCCTTCATCTTCTTTTCATAGTAGGTCAAGCCGAAAATCACTTAAATACCATCCCTACAATAGTTAACATGGATACCACCCGCCGGCTGCTCGTACTAAGCGATTCGCTTCTTCCTTCATAATACGGACCGCCAGGGATTAGAATGCCCTGCCTCCGTCATTGTTTCCTGACAATTACAATTTGGATATCTTCAAAGCAAGAGTGAATAGGTATCTTCTAGGTCTACATACTCCATCCTCAGCTGCATCGCATTCCATTCCAGTCCAGTAGGTTCAAACTCGGTCCCGTACCACTGAATTCTTTGTAATTTATGTACAAATTTACACACTACTGGCTATTCGGTGATGGAAAACATCGTGAAATAGCTTGCATACGATCGTTGAAGAAATTCGATAGCGTATGTAAATCTACCAACCCGCCCATCGATATGGCCCAGTTACCCTTTTTGGACTAGGTGGTCGTCGTCATATAGCGAAGTTTGTCGCTACAGCTACACCTTCATGGGTAGACCTATGTCCAGCAGTGGACTATTGAAAGAAAATGGCAGTTACAGCACTTTGTCTAGTAAATTAAATAAAAAATATACACTATGATAAAAGTAACCTCGTCGATAAGTTTCCTTTCCACAACATCTATATTCTTCATTATGGATTCCACGTTTTGTGGCTTCAAACTTGACTCTTTTACGTTCTGAAATGAAACCATCTTGTTAACACTGAAACCGTCCTACCGTCCGTGAAACCTCTCAACTGTGCGTTTTCTAGTGTTTGGTTACAAAGCGGTTGCCTTAGATACGCTGAGGGGTTGGAACAATCAGGTGTTCTAAGGTTCCAACTGACTTTCGTAAAAGGTAAAAACAACAGGAAGCGAGCATTTCACGCGATTTTTATAATAACAAGGAGATATTATACCATTGTGTATCGGGTACAGTTAAAAATGGCGAATAAATGCTAGACAAGTAAATACCTTGCTATGAGATTATACCTAGGTACCTATAAACGAAAACTACAATATACAAGGTTACTGGTAATCAATTAGCATCCTTTTAGGGGTTTATTCTGTACATCAAAACTAACAACTTTTGTTCTGCGACTTTTGTCAAAACTAAGAAAAAAGCTGTTCGATACATTTTGTCATACTCGTACCTTAGCCAGAGTGTTCTTTTTCTTGGCATACTTGTCCTTGACTCGCAGCATGTTCCCATGGCAGGCCTGACAGAAGGCCAGGTGGTGGCAGCGCGCGGCCGACTGCGGGGGACATTTCTCCGCCGCGTCCGAACTCCTCACGGTCGATATGCTGTCTTGAGACGACACTGGATTTTTACAATATTTTTTATTGCGAGTGACCACCGACTCGCTTGATGGTAAGCGACGTTGTTGTCGAAGATGAAGCTAGCCAAAGGAGCTAACAGACTTTATTGACTTAGACTTTGTAAAGCATGACATTTTTTTAAATAACTTGCAATGTTTGCACCTAGGTACTGTACTGTACTGTACTAGCCTTTTTAATAGTCCACGTAGGCACAATGCGGGTTGGTGGATGCATCTAGGTATATCATGGAATTGTATTTTATTGTATGTATGTCAGAAGCGGATTAAACATTAAGAGCACTGTAGGCAAGCATCTCATGGGCGCCCCTATATTAAAAATAACTCTTTACTATAGTTTGACCAAAACTGCTGTGCTATCTTAGGAAAACTTGGTGAGTTGGGGGGCCAAGGAAAATAAGAGCATGAGTTTACGATTTACAATATCTTATGGTTTCGATCTACGTTTCAAATGACAGCTGGAACAATGAATTTAAAAGTGGTTTATCTCTGTAACTGTCGATTTTAGACTATTTATGTCTTGACAAAAGTGATAGAACTTAACGAAATCCACATTTCAGATGACAGCTGTCAAACTTAACGTAGTGGTATATGTATATCTCCGTAACTATTGATTCTTAGAGCATTGATGTCTTCAAAAAATGATAGAACTCAACGAGTTCTACATTTCAGATTTGACTGGTGTCAAATTCAAAAGTGGTATGTCTCCGTAACTATTAATCTTAGCCCATTGCTTTATTCACAAAAGTGATAGAGCTACATCCTACAGCTATTAGATATGCGCTAGCGCAGCGAGCTCCTACCTTTTTTTAGGTTTTATCCAGTAAATTTAAAACATATATAAGCAAAGCAAACCACCAGATACCTAACATGCGCGAGAGTAGCGAGCGCGAAAGTTTATCATTTTTTTCAGTAATTTCAAAGGAATAATGAGTAAAACAAACCACTCTAGTGCTATTTATTTAAAAAACATCACTAGTGCTATTACGTGCGAGTGTACAGAGTACAAAAAATTGTCAGTTTTTACAATAATTTCAAAAGAGGATTTATAATTAAAATTTATATGAACACCGGATACAACTCACGATTATTTGAACGGTCGGTCGGTTGTGTGCGCGAGCGTCCGTCGTTGGAGGCGCGCGTATTCCCTGAAGAAGGAGTACCTACTAACTACTCTGAAACCGGGCGGACGCAAAACGGCTCGACTGTTTAAATAATCGTAAGTTGTATCAGGTGTTCATATAAATTTTAATTTCAAACGAAATGAGGAAAACAGACCATTGTTCGGCTATTACCTTACGGTCTTTTCAGTAACAACAAAAGAGAGCCGTGTATTGCTATAATGCGCGAGCGCAGCCATCGCGAGAAATATTCAAGTTCGAAAATTCTTATGCTTGACGTTGATCTAAGCAAAAACCTGACAAAAGACCCACCGTTAAATCCGCGTTTTCGAGTTTTTTTTGAGTTTTTGAGCAATATAGCAGTGAGAATTTTTTTTTTTGGTTAAACTCCTGGTGGTTTTTTTGATTGTGACTTGTAGCACGTGTATCTTTACAACTTCATCATAAAAATCAAATAATGTTGAAAACTTAAGACACAACTTAAACTGGAGTGCCGCAAGGTGGAATTTTTGGTCACATTTCTAAAATTGACCACAATAATATCTCAAAAACCCAAGATGGTGGAGATTCCGATCTTTCCGGTTTCAGAGCCCATATATACAGGGTGTTCCAGCATTTCCGACTTGACGTTGAGTTCTGGGGCAGCTGATAGTGACGATACCTAATAAATTTTGTACAAGCCGAATCAAACTTCACCCTTCGTGGGTAGGCCTACGTCCTGCAGTGGACTATTAAAAAGGCTGGTACAGTACGGATTCAAACTTAACGGCGTCTGCGAAGTTGGCTACACCTGTGCTCATCCCCACTTCCCGCGCAGCTTACAAAACGAATTTTCTACTGCGCAATGACTAGTCCACGGGCGCCATTAAGTTTAACTAGGCCCATAGGAGTGACGATCATACCTTTATCTACGCCAATAGGAGCGTACATCGGCACACATTTGAGCATACACAGCAACAACGGAGATTGAGTTTCCTTCTTGTACATTTCCACTATGTTCGATGCGTGCTCCGAATCGCATTTTATACCTGAAAATCATATTAGTTTCATCATCATTTATCAGCTGTAGGACGCCCACTACTGGACATAAAATAAATAAATAAATATATCTTTATTGTACACAGAAACACAGTACAGAAACTATACAATATGCTGTACAATGGCGGCCTTATCGCCTTTGGCGATTTCTACCAGGCAACCTTTGGATGGACTGGATTATTCTAAAAATAGGAGTATGGTCGGTGGTGTATACAATTCAATACATATATTGAAATAAATAATAGCAATATAGAAAAAATTAACCTACAGATACTATAATTAAAAAATATACACAAATAATGATACATCTTATGAATATACTTATATACTAATACCTAAATACATAATTATATATACCAATGTTAGCTAACATAAGGAAAGATAATGTTGATAAACGAGATTTTTAAATATGGGAAGGGATTTAGCCTGTCTAATAGCAACAGGCAGTTCGTTCCACAGCAGGACAGCTCGTAAAGTAAATGATTTAGTATAGGAGAGGTTGGAGTGGGTAGAGGCTTTGAATTCTAGTTTCTAGGGCACGAGAGGATCTTAAAAAATTGGAGTGACCTTGAATAAATTTATAGCGCTCTTTCAGATACAAAGGAGTAGAAAGAACAAATAGGATTTTATAAAGGAGAAAAAGGATATGACTATTACGGCGAAGGCGTACATAGGGCATAGATATAGGGCTCCCCTATACTATAAGCCCGGTTGGACGCGATTTGCATCCAACGTACTACTGCGATCTTAATTTCGTCTGTCAACCTAGTTGGTGGACGTCCTATGCTGCGTTTGCTGGTGCGTGGTCTCCATTCGAGACGACGCCTACGTGCCCTGCCTGCTGCCATTCAAACTCGTTCTTATTCATAACTATGACCCATATGAAGACTACAATTCAGCTCTATGTATATATAATCACAGTATGTGTAAGTAAGTAAGTTTGTATCTAGGCCGGCTAGCCCTGGTGTCAGAGTATTTAAGCCGCCTGAAGGCCTCTGACATGGCTATGTGTATTACATAGGTATAATAATAAATTGGTTAAAATTAAAGTATGTATAAAAGCGTTGGGTGTTGTGGCTTATTGGCAGAGCGATCGCCTTACAATCGATCGGATCGCAGGTTTAAAACCAGTCCCGAATTTTGTGTATTAGCTTATTAAGGCGCGGGACAAGACCACGACAAGAGTTTACCGACGTGTGCAAAGGTGACAGATATACGAGTAATATATTATAATATAATATATTTTAATTATTCCGACACGTCGATAGAATTATTTTAGGGTCCGTATGCTAAGCCCGCTGGATAGGTAGTGTATTAAATCATACATTTTCTATACATTAAATCATAATGAAAAATCTGAGTTCCTATCCTGCAGGCTTCAAATGGATCCCATGTGTTCGCCCGCGCCTCGCCATTCCGACGCCGCCGTTTAGCGCGCCCGCGCCACACCTGCGCCGCACCACCGCCATACGCCATTTGTATTTGTCCCGCGCCTGAGTATCGTGATTTCAGGGTTGGCCTCATAGTGAACGTTGGTCATAATGATGAAAAAAACACACTGTTTTATAAAGTGTTCATAATAATACAGCCTGTGTCGAGCCACTTCTAGGCATAGAACTCTCTCTTGTGCCATTGTTCCCATTTTGTTAATGATCTGATTTTGTTGACCCGTCTGGTTAGTTGTGGCTGGCAGACAGGGTCATCAAGAACTGGCATACTAATGTGAAAGGAGATGATTCAGATCATCTTTTTGAACAACTTTTACTATGGGACCAACCAGGAATCCGAGATAAAAATCTGTTGCTTCATACATTTTGTTGATTCAAAGTTGCAATTTTGTATGGAACAACTGATTTTCTTTCCTCGAATTCCGAGTTAGTCCCATATTAAAAGTTGTTCATAATGATGGTTTGAATCACCTCTTTTCGGCTTTGTACCAGTGCCGGATTGTCCCTAAGGCAGATTAGGCAATTGCCTAGGGGCCCCGCGTCGAGTAGGGGCCTCGTGAACATATAAAGAAAAAGAACTGGACAAGTGTGAGTCAGGCTAGCCTACCAAGGGTTCTGTACAAAAAACTATTGAAACACCCTCCCCCGCTCTATGACTGTGAAGGTTTTGTACCCGAGAATTGCACTGCCTAGGGGCCCCTGATATGGTTAATCCGGCACTGCTTAGTACAGGACAAACAAATAACCCTGTATAATGAATAACTGTTGCATTATGTATTATAAACATTTATTTTATTAAACATTACCTAAATAGCTAAGTATGGACCATACATCTTCATCTTTAAACCTCAGAGCTGCGTTGGTCTGATCTCCTTGCATCAGACACTTGGCGAAGTCTAGCACCATGTTGGCTAGGGGTATTTCTGATATGAATACTGATAGTGTATAACTGAATTCCTGTAACAAGATGAAAGCTATAGTCAATATTCTAATAAGTGCTATGCCTGACGCATAGAATGGTATCTGCATTACACTTGGGATTAAAAAAGTTTTAAAAGAACAATAGTGTTTTAACCAACAAACTTCATGGGTAATGAAGATGGAAACTAATGATTTTTTTATAGTTAATTCTTTTAACAATGCCCAGCATACTTAAGACTGATTTTTTGGAAGGATGTTTGACTAGTAAGAACCGGTCAATATAAACAATCGAAAAGATATAATTAATAGAAATGTTCAATTAGGTAGTTACCATGTTATGTATTTTGTAGGATCTGTTCTGAGTGCCTAATAAATAAAATATTCCTTATAAAATAAATAAAAATAGCCTTTATTCACTAATATACAAATACCTTTTGAAAACATTACTCTTATTTCTATTTCTTAAATATTAGGTTGTCCACCCTGGACATAGGCCTCCTCTAGAATTTGCCAGAGCTCCCTATCTCTGGCTTTCCTGCCCTGGCAGCAGGTCGTCGTCCCACCATTTTTGAGGTCGTCCCCTGAATCGCTTCCCATCTCTTGGGTACCAGAGCATGACCTCTTTGGTCCATTTACCTTTTTTGCTTCTCAGTACATGCCCAACCCAACGCCATTTTAATTTTTTTATGTTTTGGCTTACATCTGCTACGCCTGTGGCCTTTCGGATTTTTGTTAGTCTCCACCTATCTTTTAACTTTATATGGAGCATGCTTCTTTCCATCCCCTGTTGGCATACTTTAAATTTTTGAACGTATGCCTTTGTCAGGCCCCAGGTTTGGCATCCGTATGTTAGTATGGGTAGTAAGCACATATAGAATACTTTTCTTTACGCAAACATTGGGGCTTCTTTGTTTTTAAAAATTTCTTTCAGAGACCAGTACCGAGCCCAAGTGTTGCTCACTCTCTTTTGCACTTCTTTTTCCATCATTGATCCCGGAGAGATAATTTGGCCTAAATATATATATTTCTCCACAAATTCTATCTCTTCGCAGCAGCTTTCTAAAGCAGGTCTCACAATGAATACCTCAAAGACAAAGGTGATGACAAACAGACCCAAACAGGCTATTAATATAAATAAAATATTCCTTGGTGGATATTAATTGACGGTTTTTACCTATCTCCTAGCCGAGATTGTAAGGTTACTCATTTTTACTCACCAATCTTAACATGTATTCCGCTAAAAGCAAGTTCAATGCTTGATATGGAAGTTCTAGTCGTTGAGTGAAATGTTTTTGGCAATGTGGAGGGTCCCCTGAAATAATATAAGTATAATAGGTGCGTTTGGGTAGCCTACTGATGGCAAAATTAACAGTTAAAATCACACACAAACAATTACATTCAGCGTTTGTTTTCAGAATGTGTGATGTTTGTAATGACAGGTCATTTTCAAAAGTGGCATTTTTAACAGTTTTCGTTCACCATTTGGATAGCTCAAAACAGTTAAAAATGCCATCATGAACTGCCACTTTTGACCCACCTGCGGAGGTGGGTTCTTTGTGATAATTTGAGTTTGACATTTTAGAGTTAGTTTTGGGTAGTGAGCAAAAATAGCATTATTGGTGAAATGGACGAAATTCCCAAACCGAACGGTTTACATCAACGCTAATTTTATAAATGCTAAAAATGCCATCGAGCCCTTCTCGACCGCACCTAATAATGTTATGATTTTTACAAACTAATACTAAAATAAGTTAAGAAAAATGTATTCAACATTTACGACATAACGTTATATAATCGTTGGTCATTAAAAATTACTATAAATATTAATTGAAAAAAAACTGAAACAAACTGTCATCATGAGCACAGTTCCTTCTCTCTTTTCTGTGATCATGAGAACCTAGCAATGCCAGACACAAGGATAAAAGTTAATGAAAATACTAACCAGTCCGAACACTCCGCAATATTCCAATGATGTGACCGCGTAAATAAGCCCTCAAGTCATTCATCACTCCATTTTTTTCGAATAGTTCATACATAAACTTTTGAAAGTTTTCAGCAGACTCAATGTTTCTTACATCTTCATTTTCTGAAGCAATTGGAGATGTCGAGCAAACTTTTTCTGTGACCATATCTTCCATACTTCCTTCGGATTTGCAATGCATGTCTGGGAATCATGCAGATATTTTATACATTAATTACAAACAAAATAAATAATTTTTACGGTTCACTGGAATTTCAAAGTTCCCAAACAGACATTTTGACATTTGTTGACGTTCTGGTTGCTGTGACAATATTAGCGTCAACGGAAAGATTATTAATTAAAATCATTGAAAAGTACTGATTGCAATCTTATCTTTCTTAGTTATTTATATTATTTTACTTAAATAAAGTTAGTTTTTTTAGAAATCGTGAACAATTATTGAAGAAATATTTATTAGTAATAATATTCATGGTTCCATATAGTACTTTAGAAATACTATTTTAATTTTGACACTTCGTTGGCAGTCCCTGTGGCGCAGAGGATAGCGCGTTGGACTTCTAATCCAAAGGTCGTGGGTTCGATCCCCACCAGGGATGTACGGAACATTTTTGGAGTATTTTGAAAACTACTGAAACTCCGTCAGTGACTCGGAATAATAGCCCGGGAGGTTAGCTCAAAAAATGCAACTACTTTTTAAAAGCTGACAATAATACCTAGAGTAGGGATGTTCGACCCGATCCTGATCGATACAAAAGGATATAGGTACTGAGCGCCACACAAATTGAAGGATGGGAAGTTATGCGCAGCGTTCTGCGCAAAAGCCGAAATATAGGTACGCGCGGGCACATCCGCCCGCCAGCCTCATGCCTCCCGCGCGCTCCCTACGCCCGAGCTCACTACTTCGCCATTTGTACAGGCATTGTGCACACATGCGCAATAATTAGCGAATCACAGCGAAGTGTCAACTGCGGCTAACTTCCCATCCTTCAATTTGTGTAGCGCTCAGTATACGATCCATCCAATTTTTGTATCGATACAATGGGATTCGATCCGGTAGTGGATCGATACAAACTATTTGCAGATAGTATCAAAAATTGAATCAATTCAAATTAAATTCTAAAAATTATAAACAAACCTAATCATAATATTAACACTGCATTTCTTAAATAGAGAATATGGTAACTACTGTTACAACTAACATGTATAATATTTTTTAATGTTTCTAATATTTCAATTTACCTTCAATTTCAGCATGATTTATTTTGTAAGCCACCCGGCCTATACGAACTTACTTACTTACCTACTTATTTTGTAATGACAGATAATTTTCAAAATATCTTGTTAAAACAACACAATTAATTTTTTAATTATTTTTACGATACCGAATCAATCCAAAATGTCATATAGAAACAATACATATTTTCAAACTGATACGAGACCGAATTGATCCAAAATAGCGTATCGAAACCACAAATTCGTATCGTCTCAACACAGAGCGGCTTTCAAAATTATTATTTCTGCGTATTTTGCCACTTAAAGATTGGCCGTTGATAGATTTAAAGATAAACCGGACAAGTGTGAGTCAGGCTCGCACACCGAGGGTTCCGTTCAAATCCAGAAAATTTCACAATATCGGAAAGTAAGTTGTTAAAATTCCTAAGTAGGTACTTATATACTATAATCATCGACAAAAAGTTTTTTATTTTTTCCACTTTTCTCATCATGCATCGAAAATTACACAAAGTAATTAAAAACCAAACTGTAGGTGAACTTGTTGTGTAATGATTTAGCCCGGAAAGGGCTATCTAGTTCTTATTTGCCCTATTTATATTCTTAGAAATATTGCACCAGAAACTGGAATATGAGCCATGCTAACATTGCAATTTAATATAAGCGATTTGTGTCACAGAGTATTGACTTAATTTATATTTATGTGATAAATATTCTTCTTATGAACCGACTAATGAAATATCTGTATGAAAACACTTTTATTTCATTAGTTGATGTGCCAATTGTCGTAAAATACATTATTGAAATTAGGAATTTCTATTATGAAAGGTGATGAGGGTATGAAATGATATTAAGAAAGGTTTTTTTTTTAAATTTTCTTTTTACTGCAAGTCGTTCTTGATAATTTTTGCTCCATCTCCATCATCTTGTAGCTGTTAAAATAATGGTTTATTGGGAATATTATTAGTTTAGTAATGGTATCCCCAATATTGTATAGTCTGTAGATAGTTATAAGAAAATCGACTATCTCTGTCCCCCGTGATGTTCTCTCTCTCTCTGTGATGGCCGCCAAGTTGGCAAGTAATAATCTCGCATCTCCTGTATTATAATAATTTGTAAAAACTAATTATAACTTCCTGAATATACTTATCAGTGGAATACAGTCGTATTGTTTTTAATCTCTACAATCATCAAGCCTTGACTCCTTCTACAAGACGCTTAATTATTGCTGACCGCGCTTTGCAAGCATGGAAGTTATTTAATACACTAACCTCCAGAGGTTATGGGCCCAGATATTTGTAAAAGGGTCTAGGTCAAAGTGAAAAACAGACAGAAAAGAAAGGCAATATGAGTTTTGGTGGTGAAGCTGTACATAATGTTCAAACTCCATATTCAGGCGGAGACAGCCGCCATTACGTGTTCGAGAAATTAGACGGCGTGGCTAATTTCCATTTATGGAAATTTCAGATGAAGAATGCCCTGATTCTAGAAGATTTGTGGCAGTCTGTTGATACTACGGATTCGATTGATCCATCCCGGGACAGGCGAGCGCTCGCACGAATTTGTTTATCAATTAAACCATCATGTATCCAGTACGTGAGAAATGCCGCGACCGCTCATGAAGCATGGAATAAATTGATCTCAACATTTGAGGATAAAGGTTTTTGTCGTCGAGTTATACTTTTACGGCAGTTACATCGTGCTTCTTATACCGATTACAACAACATGGAGGCGTATATTGAACACATTATGACGTTGGTGCAGCAACTGACCGATATTGGAAGATTACTGGAAGATGCTGAGGTTGCCGAGTTGATACTATCGGGTTTACCACAAGATTATGATGTGGTGGTATCGAGTCTAGAAGCTGTTGCAATATCCGGGAGTGTCAGTAGCGAGATCGTAAGGATGAGACTTCTTCAAGAAGAGCACAGAAGAAAACGTGAACGTGAACCAGTTGGTGAATTAACTCTCTTGTCAAAATATAAGAAGAAAATATCATGTCATTTTTGTAAGAAGACAGGACACATCAAATCCAAATGCTACAAGTATAAAAGACACTTAGAGTCAAATAATAAGCAAGATATGGCTTTACTGACTGAAGCGACAAGCAGAAATTTTGAAGACTCAACCTGGTTGCTTGATAGTGGGGCGAGCGCACACATGTGCAATAATATGCAGTGGTATTGTAATTTCAAGAGTTTTACGAAGACAGTTTGCACCGCAGATGGGAATTCCATGTTAAGTCTAGGTATTGGTGATGTGAACATTTGTATAGGAAATAAAACACAACTTATTAATGATGTTATGTTCGTACCAACTCTCTCAACCAATTTAATCAGTGTCAGTAAATTAAGTGAGAAGGGTTTATCAATAAACTTTAAAGAAAATAAGTGTTACGTTTCCAAGGGTTGTTCATTGTTAGTTACTGCTACTAGACAAGGCGGAATTTATGTATTGGACAAGGTGTGTGGTGTTTTTGTTTCTGATTCACAGGTGAATTCAGATGTAGCCATGAATGTTGACATGGAAGCTGTGTCGAAGCTACAGAGTTTGCCAGACACTGAGGCGACCATGTGTTCATCGGAGCGATGGCACAGAAGGCTGGGACATTTGAGTTATAAAGGGGTAAGTGTTCTCCGTAAGCTAGTTTCAGGTATGGATCACTTGACTCAGTATGACGCAACCATTCCTAAATGTGTGTCATGCGTTGAGGGGAAGCAGGCTGTCAAGAAGTTTCCTAGGGGTGAAGCCAAGCGTGCTGAACAGCTGTTGGAGCTTATCCATTCCGATGTTGCGGGTCCCATGCCAGTGAGTAGTCTGGGTGGTTCCAGGTACTTAGTCACGTTCACCGATGATTTTTCGAGGAAAACATTTGGTTATTTAATCACACGTAAGTCTGAAGTTTTGTCCAAGTTTAAGTGCTTTAAGGCAACTGTCGAGAAACAAACTGGTTGTTTTGTTAAATGTCTGCGAACCGATAGAGGTGGAGAATATTGTAATGCTGAGTTCTCCAAGTATTTAGAAGGTGAGGGTATTGTTCATCAGACCACCTGCCCATACAGTCCTTCCCAGAATGGTGTCTCAGAAAGGCTGAACCGAACTCTTTTTGAGAAAGCTCGCTGCATGCTTCGTGAAGCACAACTTCCTAAGGAATATTGGGGTGAGGCGATATCTACCGCTATATATCTGAAAAACCGAAGCCCTACAGCAGCTTTAGAAGGTAAGGTACCTGAAGAAGTTTGGACAGGCCGTAAAGTAGATGTTAGTCATCTCCGTGTTTTTGGTTGTATGGCTATGACATTAATTCCAAGTATGAGGCGTGACAAGCTTGATTCGAAATCTAAGCGTTGTATTTTTGTGGGGTATGGTGAACATACAAAAGGATATAGGTTAATTGATCCTTCTAATCCAAGGCAGATCATTTATTCTAGAACCGTGTCATTCTTTGAGAATCAGTTTGTTGACCACTGCATAGAGAGCAATATTAAGACACAAAAAGTATGTAATGATACTATTTCTGAAATTGGCATGCAAAGCCACCAATTTCAAGGTACTAGTGATATGCATAAAATGCCTAGTAATGTTAATAATAATGATGATGTTTGTCAGGTGCAAATGCACAATGAAGTTTTAAGGAATTCTGACAATACGATAGAGGAAAATAACTGTGATATTAATAATGCAATTGAATCCAATGTGAATGTGATGAATGATAATAATAATTCAAATGATAATTTATATTTATCTCCCGTTTCAGGAGAGTCCTCGTTCCAAAGCGCTGAGTGGCTCGACAGTAGCGACAGTGGAGATGGCAGAGTGCCATGTGATACTTCCATGAACGAAACAGTCGTTCGAGGGGAAGGTTCTACACAACAGGTTCCTAGTAGTGTTAGCGAGCGACCTGTTCGTTCTACTAGAAACAATAAACCAGTAAGGTATGTAGATTATGATCTATCTGATTCATCAGACATTTCTCTCTTGGTCAATTTTCATAATGAACCACAAACCTATGAGGAAGCATTAGCAAGCCCTGATAAAGAAAAATGGCTAGCTGCTATGCAGGATGAATTTAATTCACTTATGAAAAATAATGTTTGGCAATTAGTGGACAGACCGAGTGGTTGTAACATAGTAAGTTGCAAATGGGTTTATAAACTAAAGTCTGATGATTCAGGTGATTACCCAATATATAAAGCCCGTCTAGTTGCAAGGGGGTTCAGTCAAAAACCTGGGGTAGATTATATGGATACCTTCTCACCTGTTGTACGACACTCTTCACTTAGAATTTTATTTTGTATAGCTAATGAGCTTGACATGGATATAGAACATATAGATATAAATACAGCTTTTTTAAATTCCAAACTTGATGAATGTATTTATATGGAACAGCCTTTAGGATTTTCAAATGATAGGACAAAAGTTTGTTTGTTGAATAAAAGTTTGTATGGTCTCAAACAAGCAGGCAGGCTGTGGAATAATAATGTTCATGTTCTATTGACTAACAACGGTTACATTCAAAGCAAGTGTGAACCATGTGTTTATTTTAAAAATATTGACAATAAGTTGACTTTAGTGGCTGTTTATGTCGATGACTTCTATGTTGTAACATGTTGTAATGATGAAAAAGTTAAATTGTATAAATTGTTACAATCGGAATTCAGTTGTAAAAGTTTAGGTACTCTTAAGAATTGTTTGGGTATTAAAATACATAGAGATAAGACCCGTGGTACCTTAATGTTTGACCAATCTGAATATATAAGGAAGTTGTTGGAACGTTTTGGTATGACTAATTGCAAAAGTGTTTCTACACCTATGGTTGTAAACAAATTGGACAAGGCCACAGATGATGACACTCTGTCAGACAGTACTTATCCATATAGGGAATTGATAGGGTGCTTAATGTATTTGGCCGTATGTTCCAGACCTGACATTATGTATGCTCTTAGTCATTTAAGTCAGTTTAACACAGCTTTCAAGCGACATCATTGGTTGGCTGCAAAACGGATTTTGAGGTACTTGAGTGGTACAATTAATAAAAGACTTGTTTTTGAAAAATCCGGCAATTTTGATATAACTGTTTATGCTGATGCAGATTTTGCCAATAATGTCGTTGATAGAAGGTCGTATAGTGGCTTTGTTGTAAAAATCGGTGACTCTACTGTATGTTGGGAGTCACGCAAGCAACGCTGTGTCAGTCTTTCAACGACTGAAAGCGAGTACTTGGCCTTAGCGGATTCTTGTAAGGAAATATGTTTTGTTAGAAATTTTTTGTATGAAATTTTTAAGAAACAATTAAATTGTAGAATCTATAGCGATAATCAAAGTGCTCTTAGGTTGCTTGAGACAAAAGAATATTGTCATAAAAAGACAAAGCATATTGACTTACGCTACCATTTTGTAAAAGATATTGTTAAGGAAAAGAATGTAGTAATTGATTATTTACCTACTGAAAGAATGGTGGCTGATATTTTTACGAAACCTCTATCTAGCTGTAAGCATAATGTTTTTATTGCTGACTTAGGTTTAAGAAATGTGTAATAAATAGACGTTCCAAATTCTTGAGATGTTGCATGTATTGTAAGCCATCAATATTTGTAATGTAGAGTCACTAATGTATTTCTGTGACAGAGATAGTGTTGTGTTACTTTAATTAACATGTAACTTGTTGTCATAATGGAGGCATGCTAGACATGAAGTAGGAACAATGTAGTTTTGTTAAGTTAACTTGAATTGTTAATTGTTTACACATATGATTTGTGTATGTTGTTCTACATTGTTGAAAGTTTTTCATGTTACGCATGAGGGGAAGTGTTAAAATAATGGTTTATTGGGAATATTATTAGTTTAGTAATGGTATCCCCAATATTGTATAGTCTGTAGATAGTTATAAGAAAATCGACTATCTCTGTCCCCCGTGATGTTCTCTCTCTCTCTGTGATGGCCGCCAAGTTGGCAAGTAATAATCTCGCATCTCCTGTATTATAATAATTTGTAAAAACTAATTATAACTTCCTGAATATACTTATCAGTGGAATACAGTCGTATTGTTTTTAATCTCTACAATCATCAAGCCTTGACTCCTTCTACAAGACGCTTAATTATTGCTGACCGCGCTTTGCAAGCATGGAAGTTATTTAATACACTAACCTCCAGAGTAGCCCTATTTAGTTTCTTCAACAGCCCCAATTACTAAAATTAAGGTGGCAACACTGATTCATCATCATCACAAGTAATCACAACCAGTGTTACCAATCCTACTGTTTTAACAGTAGATTTGCTGTTTTCACATTGATGACCTTTTTTTCTATTTAACTCCAAATATTTACTGTTTTTAAATTAGCGTTCGGCGCCACCTAATTACCCTATAAAATGTATGAAATACTTGGAAAATACTAATAATGAGATAATAATTGAGGATGAGAATGGAAAATAACTATACTTTGATTTTTATTTTTTTATGACATTATAATCATGGGGACCTTCAAAAAGAGTCTTGGGCGATTCGCCCCGCAGGCCGAACCGCTTGCGGGGCTAAACGACGCAATCACTACATAGTATAAAACAAAGTCGCTGTCGCTGTCTGTCCGTCCCTATGTATGCTTAAATCTTCAAAACTACGCAACGGATTTTGAAGAGCTTTTTTTAGTAGATAGAGCAATTCAAGAGGAAGGTTTATATGTATAATACATGCATAATATTGTAGAGAAACACTGATGAATTTACAGGTTTCTAATGTGATGTCGTAAATAAACACATTTTTTTGCGCTTACATTGCAAACGCTGACCGGTCCCCACGAGATAAATCACCCTTTTCAGCATGTCATTTAAATTAATATTTCCGAAGATATTACAGATTTAACATGCAGGGACATAGCGGTGCGGATGTACCTACCGACCGGCCCGGCCGGCGGCGCGTGCCTACAAATAGCGCGTCGGAGACCGCGCTTCTCCCTCAGCACTTCATGATTAGCAGCGATCGGACGTGTTTATCGAAGCTCTCTAGCGAGGAAAATAATCTATACCAATATTATAAAGAGGAAATATTTGATTGTTAGTTTGCATCGAATAGGCTCAAAAATTCTGAACCGACTTGAAAAATTCTTTCACTGATAGAAAGCTACACTATTCCTGTGTAACATAGGCTATACATATAATATAAAAAAAAAACCGGACAAGTGCGAGTCAGGCTCCACATCGAGGGTTCCGTACAAACACGTTATTAAAATAATTACCTGTTTTAGCATGTGCTAATAAAGTTCTTTTAAATGATATCTTACATAGTACAATTTACTCACTTTGAATTTTTAAACCCATATTTTGTGAAATTAGAGGCCCTATTTTTTGTGATTTAAATAAAAATGTACAGTTTTCAGATTTATTCCTATATGTGTACTCTGAGACAATGCTTCTCGCCAAATTTCATAGTTCTATGTCAACGGGAAGTTGACATAGAACTATGAAATTTGTGGGTTTTGATTTTTGTGAGTGCTAAATATGCGGTTTTTACGACATAAACGGCTCTAACTTTTTTAAAAGATAACTGAGAAGTTTTTCTTTTACACAACTGCAAGAGACCATGGATATACGTATACAGTTTAAATTTCAACTCGATATCTTTACGCGTTCCCGAGATAAAGAGTCTTGACATACACACAGACGGACAGACGGACAGACGTACAGACGGACAGACGGACAACAAAGTGATCCTATAAGGGTTCTTTTTTTGGCGTTTGAGGTACGGAACCCTAAAAAAATAGGGATCCTTACTAAAACTCCCATAATGTATCCCAAGGTGTAAAAAATTACCTAAAATATTCTTTACATCGCTTACGCTGCGAAAACTATTGCCGATAGAGTAAAATAATGTACTGCGACTTTGTAGAACAAATAATCATTTAAGTACAAAAAATTTAGCGACATATGTCTAACTGTTATAGTTAAGCCACAAAAAGTATTCTTTTATTTGAAAAATTACATAGAAATGCCACCGCAATAAAGGGCTCTTAATTTATATCTTGGTATTAATCCTTTTCAAAATAATATCCACCACGATGACCCAGTGCGGGTTGGTGGATTCCTATATGTTATCCAGTTTCTTCTACAGACATAAGAATGCAGGTTGCCACACGATATTTTCCTCCACGGGAAAGCCAGTGGTGTGAAATTGCGTAGATAAGTTCCAAAGAAACTCATTGATATGGGATCAGGATTTGAAACTACCACCTCAGGATTATAAGATAGATGTTACTACCACTAGATCACCACGGCTATATACGGATATACCACCTCTATTTAAGCGCCGATTTATGTAGTAAGTACCTACAGATTTGGAAAACCTTAGTTAGGCGAACCGATATACAGACGATTTATAATTTTTGTTGTAGTGATAGTGAATAGGATACTCTAAGGTATGTGTAGTTACACACATAGTTCGTAAAACGAATGATCGATGGGGCTTTAAAGTTCTCGAATGTAGACACTTGCCTTTTGCCAATCATATCCGGGCGAAGCCGGGGCGGGCAGCTAGTACCTAATATAACAATGTTTGTGAGTGCAGTGGCGGCGTAGCATAGGTTGGCACCCGGGGCGGCTTTCTATTGAGCACTCCCAAAATAAAACGACAAATACTAAACATGCTTAACTACGTGACTTTTTTTTACTAAAATGTTCGATCACATTGTCAAAATTTACTTTCCTGGTCTTTTCAATGGACAATATGGAAATACTGTTTTTTTTAACAATTTGTCTTTTACAAGAAACACAAATTGTTAAAAAAAATCTTATACACAGCATTAGACTTGGAACTGACTTAGAATAGTCCCATTTTACTATGAATCTCAGAAGCTACAGGGTAGTCCATTGGACCGCTTCTTGAAATGCGGCTTCCAAGTGGCGCCTCAGTCGTAAAATCTCCAAAATAATGTCCTCTGCTCAAAGTTCATCATAGATTTTCGTCAAATTTGGAACTATATAACGAAGTTCTTCTTCTGTTGACGTAGCCAGAGTTTTAGGTTGAACAACACCAAATGTTATAAGAATGTCATCCATCGCTTTGTAACGATGCTCTAGTTCTTCGTAAAATCTATCAAACATTCTAACATAGCTCTCTGCAACTCTTCTAGTAATGTTAGTCCAGCGTCCCGGGCCATTTCTCTTGGCATACGTTTTCGGAATCTCCTTCTTCCTCTTCTTTCAATTGAAATATCCAAGTCCTCACATTTTTCAGTTGCGTAGGAAATAGTTCTTTCCACTATGTTGATACGTCGCCTTAGAAGAAATTTTTTTAGGGCTTTGATTTTTATGACACACTTTTCCAGCGATAGTCCAGGTATTATAAGCATATACTTTTATGTCTGGTTAACTTCTTCTAGGACTACACACCAAAAAGAGAGGTAAGATAAAAAACTGAAGTCACACAAAGCTGGTAAGAATGTGGATTTGTTTTGAAATTGTACCTATTTGCAATGCCCGACAAGGGCAACTAAGTCTTAACAGCTTTAAAATAATTATAAGACCTAATTGTAAAACACTTAGTAGCAAATAAATTATATGAATATTATGAATATGGATGCTGCTTCTCTTGTATCGACGTTTTCTCTGTTGCTGCTGGGATCACACATGTCTTCGAGTGTTGATACAAGTTTCTCAAAATTATTAATCAGTGATTTAACAGCGTCGTGATGAGCACTCCATCTTGTCTCTACTAGTCTTTTGACCGATACGCCTACACTTTCCATTAAAATTTTCCATCGATGTGTGTAGACGAAAAGAACGTGTAAACTCTTTCTTCTGTTCCGAAAAATGTTCACTTGAACTAACATTCCCGAAAGACTGCACTCCTCACAGATTTAGTGAATGATTAAAACAAGGCATAAACAACGCTTTCGGATTGTGTTCTTTGATTATTGCTTGTACACCACCATGAACTCCTACCATGGTTGCAGCGTTATCGTATCCTTGTGCCCGACATAGATACATTCATCACTCTCCGACTGCGTAAGGATATTTTCAGTAAGTTCGACTGCAGTCTTTCCAGCTATAGGGAAGAAACCTAGAAAAGATTCCTTCACTTTAACATCATCGCCTTCAATATGAACGACAATGTCTTTGGACAAATAAGAATCTACCCGTTTACTTTTTGTACAGGCGGTAGCACGTCAATTCTAAGCATATGCTCTTTTAGCACTGGGTCATATTTCTCGACAATAGATTAACTAATTCAAGAGATACCCTGTATTGTCTGATGAAATCCTCTAAGAGGAAGATTTTGGCGTGCCAGAAAAAGAATAACATCCAAACGGCGACTTAAAATGTCACACCATTTCTTTTCTTGGTCTAAGACCATTCGATGTTCATGGTCGATAGTTTTTTGCAGCCTCAATACATTTTCCAAGATTTTCCATTTTTTGAAACAGGAGAGACGGCTTTCAGAATTCTCGTGTTCAGACACTTTAGGATTTAGTTTCCACCATGAATTAAATCCGTTGGTACAACTCTGATATTGTTTCATGGTGCGTAAACAGTTTGCAGCAAAAACAGTATAAACTGTTTTTTGTTGGAGCGTATACCATTCATTTTCTGAGTACTTTTTCTCCATATGGTAACGCTTTATAAAAACATTCTGAATTGAAATGTCGGCTCTTTCCTTTAATTTTGTCTCCAGATCTTTGGACAGTATCTAAAAATGGGCCATTTCTATTTTGATAGGGTTCACTTCCCGTCTTAACAATTTCAACTCTCAAATCATCAGGCATTGGTGTTGGCCAAGTAGCAACATCGATACGAGTGGTGTTAAGCTCGAAACACACTATCGGACGCGGCTTACGGACGCGACTGACAGCCGCGACCTAGACTACGAAAGTACACTGAGCCGTGCACACTATCGGACATAAGTCGCGGACGTCACCTTCGGACGATCTTGAGCGTTCGGACGTCCGAGAGCGATCTGGCACCCCGGATGTGCACATTGCTAAGTCGCGGCTGTCAGTCGCGTCCGTCAGCCGAGTCCGATAGTATGTTTCCGGATTTATGCAGCTCTTCTTCATCGGTTGCAATTTGCTGTGATTCTTCTTCATTGTCGCTATTCCGTCCTTTTTCTTGGTCATATTCTTCTTGACGCAGATCTTCTCCACATTGTCTTTCTTCTTGTATGTCAGGCTCTCTTTCCAGTATCTCTTCCATCCAACTCATTTTGGCACCGTCTTTCTACATCATCTGTTTCATCAAGAAGAATCCTTTTGACCTCGATCTACTATCCGCCATCCGCCAAATACTCAGTCCTTTATTTAGCTAATTTAGTATTTATTGACTTCTGTGACGCGACGTGTCGATTATAAACAATAACACTGACTGACTAACTATGATTATTTTGACCAAATTTTGATTGACACATTATGCGGGGCGAGGCGCGGGCGGAGACGACGCGGGTGGGGTGAAAGCCCGAAATTACTTGCCCTTTCCGCCCTCGCCGTCCTCGTCGTGCAGATGCACCAATGGTGCCGGAATTGTAACAGATTTTATAACTAGCTTTGACCTTTATTTTATTACTTACCATTTACGTAAAAAGAAAACTTATAGCACTATCGATAAAAATTGCAACACAACGGAAACAAAAGGGTGGGCGGAGGCAAACCATTCATAGAAAGATTTTCTTAAATAACTAGGCGCCAACTTCCGCGATTGTACACTAAACTGCGCGAGTGAGTGGTCACTCCGTTGTCACCCCTTGGTACTTGGCACCCGGGGCGGACCGCCCCCGCCGCCCCCCCTTTACGCCGCCACTGTGTGAGTGCTATAGTACCTAATAATAGTAGACAATTGTTTTAATTATAAGAGAAAAGAAAGATATCTGCCTCTTCATTTCATTTACATTTTTCTTAGTAATACAGCTACTGTTTTTTTAGTTTTCTGGCATTTCTGGGGTTGGCAACACTGATCACAACACAATATTCCTGTCGAGATTAATTTTGATTAATTTTCTCATCTCACATTTTTGTCCAAAATGAGACGTCGCGCGGGTGTTGGTGCCATCCAAAAACAAAAGCTAGAACAGGAAAAATATCGAGAGAAAGGCTCAGAAATCCAGGAAAATCAGTTTCAGCAAATGTCGAGACAGCTCGAAGTGTTCAGAGAAAACCTGGAGGAATTCGCCTCCAAGCACAAGAATGAAATCAAGAAAAACGCACAGTTCAGAAGGCAGTTCCAGGAAATGTGTGCTGCGATTGGTGTGGATCCTTTGGCCTCAGGGAAAGGATTTTGGTCTGTGTTAGGTAGGTACCTAGCTTTGTTTACTTCTCTCCTTTTTCCCCTGTTTCGTAGTACATAAACATATAGTTTAATCTCTTTTAGTCGGAGTCAAATTTTTAGAAGTTATGTTAGTTAAGAAACACCATGAGGCTAAATTGGGCTAGATTATCACTAGGAAATTATAAGTTATTCGACTAGGCTCATGAAATCTTAATTGCTACTATTGCATTGCACTGTGGCTAGGTCAACATTTACCATCAAGTAATGTTTAATGAAATTATTACACCTAACTATTACTGTACCAGCCTTTATAATAGTCCACTGCAGGACGTAGGCCTACCCACAAAGGATGATTGGGCCATATCCACCACACTGCCCCAATGCAGGTTGGTGGATTCACATGCACCATTCAATTTCTTCTATGGACATATGTAGGTTGCCTCACAATGTTTTCCTCCACCGAAAAGCCAATGGTGTGAAATTCTGTACATAAGTTCTAAAGAAACTCATTGGTACGGGATTGGGATTTGAACCCACAACCTCGCGATTGCAGGGCGGGTGTTACTACCACTAAACCACACCATGGCTTCATTACACTAAGTGTGGATTTACGTATTAATAATATGGTTTTTGTATTCCAGGCATCGGAGACTTTTACTATGAACTAGGAGTGCAGATAGTAGAAGTATGTCTAGCTACTAACTATAAGAATGGCGGGCTCATCACATTGGAAGAGCTGAGGTCGCGGCTCATAGCAGCTCGAGGGAAGGCGAAGAAACACCAAGAGATCACAAACGAAGACTTATTGGCTGCCGTTAAAAAACTTAGGATATTTGGAAATGGGTAACAATTTTGAGACTCACATTTTATAAACATTTACATTTGTTTTGGAGACCTATTTCTATTGGTGGACTTGTTACTTGTTGTTGCAGGCCTCTTCTAAAATTCAGCCCTCCATGGGCTCATTTAAGCAACTATTATTATTTATTTTTTATTTTATATGTATTTTATTTACATATTTATTTATAGTCTTAAATTTAAGTTTTTTTACAATATTTATTTGTATTTATTATTATGTTATCTATTGGTGATTGATCTTTATTTCTATTTGGCATATTTAAAAATAAAACAAAATCTTATTTAAAATAAAAAAAATCTGAGGCATGGTGGTGAAAAGGTTAAATAGGCTAATTATATTGATAAAATTTTCTTAAAATTTAATACTCCTATTATAGTATAAGTTCAACTGAAAAAAATATTCTATAATTTTTTTTTTTTTGTTTAAGAAACGCTGACGAGCTTTTCTTAAAAAATTACTATCTAGCTATGGGCTAATAAGTAATTTAAATCTAACTTAAATTGCTAGGTATAATTAACTAAGAATGTGTCCATCAACACTTTTCTTATTCTCTCTATTAATGCGAAGACACTACGTTATTGTGTTCTTTATCCGCGGCACTAGCACTATAGCACTATGATTATGAGTTAGCACTCAATTAACTTTTAAACTAATTCGAACGGTTTTGCTTGTTTAAGTCTTCTCACTGTGTCCATTTGGTCGAGGAGCTGGATTGCCTCAACATTCACATGGTGGTGAAGTCTATAGTCGTGAGCTTCTGCGTATTTTTGTATTGTACTTTTTACGGATTCCACTTTAAGGTCCCGGTGGAGATCATCATTTCTTACGTACCAAGGTGCATTTGTGATGACCCTTAGTACTTTATTTTGGAATCTCTGTATGATAAGGATGTTACTTTGGGCGGCACAGCCCCATAGCTGTATACCATAAGTCCACACTGGCATCAGGACTTGTTTGTACAGTAATAGTTTGTTCTGTATTGACAATGAGGATTGCCTCCCAAACAGCCAATACATCTTGTTGTACCGAAGGTTTAGTTCTTCTCTCTTTTTCTTGACGTGTGACTTCCAGCGAAGCTTTGCGTCCAGAGTCATTCCTAGGTATTTGGCTGTATTCTCATATGGAATTATTTTATTGTTGATGAAAATTGGAGAATACTGGTGTTGCTTGTAACTAAAGTCTATGTGAATTGACTTTGCTTCATTCAATTTAATTTTCCATCTCTTGGTCCATTCCTAGACTTTGTTTACCGCCAATTGTACCTTTTCTGCAGCTTCTTGATGGGTACTGCCAATAGCCATTATAGCAGTGTCATCAGCAAAGCCAAGAAGTAAATAAAATGTTATAGAAATTTACTTTAACTTCTTTAATTTTAAATTTAGGGCAATAAGTTAGGAAAACATATTTGCAGGCAAAGCAATGTGCTACAAATTATCTCATGTCAATTTTTTTGTAGGACGCATAGCTTCCGAGATATCGCGAAAAAGGTGTTTGCACCACTTTTTTCAAGTAGGCGGCCACCCCACAAACTTGGGGTTAAGCTTCTATTGACCTCCCACACGTGTCCCAAAAATAAAATTGCATCCTCTAAAAAATGTAAAGCTCATGTAACTTTTAAATGGACCTAAATGGACTAATTAGAATTAAATTAAAATTAAATTAGAAAAAGATACAAAACTAGCAACTATAATGTCCTGTTTTATTTATATTATATGTGTTACATGTTTCAGATTTTCAGTGGTTCCGATAGGCAAAGGCAAGTGGCTGGTGTCGTCGGTGCCGGGAGAGCTGAACCTGGACCAGACCCTGGTTCTTCAGAAGGCCAGCGGCTTGAACACAGCCTGGGTGTCTGCCAGCTTGCTAGTCAGCGACCTTGGGTAAGAATCTTATTGTTGCTTGTAATACTATCTATATAGTATAGTTAAAATCTCGCTTCAGGTCATAAATCATAATCGGAGTAGGGATGTGCGCTAGATGCGCGCGCGCAAGGCCATTATAGATAACGGAATCATTATTCCATATATTTCCAATGTCTCCATTGAAAATAGGCAAAAATGTGTGGAACATGCAGAATTGCTGCAAAATGAAGACTTAAGAAAAGCACATTTATGCGAAAAGTTCATCATTCATGTGGATGATGACGATGACTCAGAAGAAGAATTTTAATTTTCTATTCATAGTTTTATATATACGTTCATATGTTCTTTTGTTTATATATTTAATATACTTTGTTGTAAATTTAGTAATAAAAAAAAAAAAACATTTATTAAATACTAGTTTTTACCCGCGGCTTCGCGCCTGCATACGCAATATATCATTATAATTTATAGCCTATGTGTTATTCTGATATATAAGCTATATTATTGAAAAGTTTAATCTCAATCCGTTCAGTAGTTCCATCCATCCATCCATCCTCACAAACTTTCACGTTTATAATATTAATATAAAACTTTCAATATAACATCGACTGCAGTAATGCACAGGACTACGTGTGGGCGTGGCCTGCCCATAAGGCCCATGAGTGGGAAAGAGAGCGAAACACTCGAATGATTTATGACCGAATCTGCAGCGAGATTTTAACTATACTATAATATTATAAATCCGAAAGTGTATTTGTTGGTTTCTTTCTTTTTTTTTATGCAGCAACAGAGTGATATAATGACTTGATTTTTTACGTGGATATAAGCCCGATTACAGAGGCGCCAGCGTAAATTAAATAGCAACGTAACAAGCGTTCTCTCTATCGAATGTCTAAAGTGAAACGCATAGTTCTGCTATTTAGCTAATATAGTTTTTACCCGCGGCTCGCCCGCATACGCAATATATAATTATAATTTATAACCTATGTGTTATTCTGATATATAAGCTATATTATTGCAAAGTTTCATCTCTATCCGTTCAGTAATTTTTGCGTGAAAGAGTAACAAACATCCATACATCCATCCATCCATCCATAAATCCTCACAAACTTTCGCGTTTATAATATTAGTAGGATATGTGTTATTCTGATATATAAGCTATATTATTGCAAAGTTTCATCTCTATCCGTTCAGTAATTTTTGCGTGAAAGAGTAACAAACATCCATACATCCATCCATCCATCCATCCATCCTCACAAACTTTCGCGTTTATAATATTAGTAGGATATGTGTTATTCTGATATATAAGCTATATTATTGCAAAGTTTCATCTCTATCCGTTCAGTAATTTTTGCGTGAAAGAGTAACAAACATCCATACATCCATCCATCCATCCATAAATCCTCACAAACTTTCGCGTTTATAATATTAGTAGGATATGTGTTATTCTGATATATAAGCTATATTATTGCAAAGTTTCATCTCTATCCGTTCAGTAATTTTTGCGTGAAAGAGTAACAAACATCCATACATCCATACATCCATCCATCCATCCATCCATCCATCCATCCTCACAAACTTTCGCGTTTATAATATTAGTAGGATATGTGTTATTCTGATATATAAGCTATATTATTGCAAAGTTTCATCTCTATCCGTTCAGTAATTTTTGCGTGAAAGAGTAACAAACATCCATACATCCATCCATCCATCCATCCATCCTCACAAACTTTCGCGTTTACAATATTAGTAGGATAGTTACGCTGGCGCCTCTGTAATCGGGCTTATAGTATACTGTTCAGTAATACATGTTTCGTTCTGTGCTCCCCTACCGCGACGGAGGAGCAAGGATAACATTAAGTTGCGCGACATACGCATGCGAGTGTTGACGCGTGTTTCATTTGTATATGAACATGCTTGTTTTTTTTTTTTAATTTATTCATGACCATGGATACAGAGTCCTTCAGTCGAAGTCTTAAATAATAAACAATTTACAAACATATTTTATCAAAATAGTCACAGTCGTAGTCTCGTCATAGTCCAATAAAGTCGCTGTCAAATCCAATCATAGTCCAATTCATACCTCAGTAAAGCAGTGGAGACTTTACTAGAGGCGTCTATGGAGTTTTGGTAACAACACGGAACAACATGATACGTCACATTATATCACTTGCCTACACTCATGCACGTAAATCAGCTCATAATCAACGAAATACCACCATTTTTCACTATTTATCACTGATAAAAACACAAGTTTAACAAAATAATACAATGAGGCGACATGATTTTTTCGCGTTCCCGCCAAAACCCTATGAACATGCTAGGTACTCGTAATGTGTGGCCAGCGTTGCTGATGATTCCCAAAAAAACTAAAGCAGAATTCCCCGTATTGGGGAGAAAAATTATTCCATTTCCCCACAAATTCCCCAGTAGTAAATAGTCCGATCATTGCGTCCATCCGAAATATAGTGTTGTAGAGCTAAACAACATTACATGTTGTAATAATAGTGTTATAGTTACAATATAGTGTTGTAATAATTTGAAACACGTAGATTCTGTTTCTAAAATGGCCACCCGTCCATCAGCCATAGTACGTCCACTGCTGGACATAGGTATCGCCTATGGATCTTCAATAAGATCAGTTGGGAACGACTGTAAGCAAACGTGCTGAGCGCAAGCTTTAATCCTTGGTTGGCAAAAAATTAATGACTTAAAATTTCCATTATAATATTATATTAACGCATTGTACCACACTGTTCTGAATTTCACATGTCATATTTCGCAGCCTTCTTTATCCCACTTGCTGGATAACTGCGTCTCTCTTATGGTGTCATTTGTCTCAGTCTTGTGCTAATCGTGTCCAGCCCCCCGACCGCCTAAGCAATAGCAATCGTAATAGCAATCGTTTATGACTTCATTTTAGTCATTTGGCACCGCCTATGTGACGTTAGCCATCAAAATTGTTCATTCAACGATTGCTTTCGCAATCCGCGCAAAGCAATTGATGGCTAACGTCACATAGGCGGTGCCAAATGACTAAAATGAAGACATAAACGATTGCTATTGCTTAGGCGGTCGGGGGGCAGGTTCGACCCGCGATTTTTACTATATCGTCGACCCATTTTGCCGACCACACTCCGCTTGCCTTGCTTCAGTCACCACTCTGTCACTGCCCTACTTCACCTCTCACCCCTATTCACTATCAATTTCATATATCTGTACCAGGCTCTTTTAATAATCCACTGAAGAACGTAGGTCAACCCATGAAGGGATAGTGATTTGGCCATATACACCGCGCTGGCCCAGTGCAGATTGGTGGATTCACATTCGCCATCTAATTTCTTCTACGCACGTATGCAGCTTTTCTCACGATTTTTTCCTTCACCGAAAAGCGATGCTGTGAAAATCGGTACATAAATTTCAAAGAACTCATTAGTACGGGACCGGGATTTGAACCCGACCTCACGATTGTAAGGCGGGTGTCATTACCACTACACCACGGCTTATTTCATATAATATGCGTTAACTTTATTTCAGGTGGACAGACACAAGAGCACAAAGCGCTCTGAACCACATGGTCAAAGAAGGTCTCGCCTGGGTCGACTCGCAGGACCCAAAAGAAACCCTATACTGGTTCCCGAGCATGTTCTCAGAATGCGTCTCAGAAAACTTGTGATAATAGCCATAAGTGAAGGTGGTTTCACCAAGTCAGCGAGCGAGATTTTTTTTTGGGGTTTTTGGTATTATATACTACTCATTGTAAGTTTACAAAAACTCATTTAGCGGTAATGATTAGGTAGTTTCGGTAGCTTTTCGGATTTTTAAAGTAATTTCAAAATAGACCAGCGTTACTATTATGCGCGAGCGCCAAAATTTTTCGGCTTTTTTCAGTAATTTCAAAACAGATAAGTAAAACAAACCAACTGTCTTCCTATTATGCGCGAGCGCAGCGAGCGACAAAATTTTTCAGACTTTTCAGTAATTTTAAAACACATTTGAGTAAAGCAGACTAACCACACTGCTAACATGCGCAACCGTAGCTAGCCTGAATATTTTTTTCGGTACTTATGTTTAGTAATTTGAAAGAAAGTATGATAATAGTACACATAACCTTCACATGTACCGCGGGCCGTACCAAAC
Source organism: Hypomecis punctinalis (assembly GCA_949316475.1). Classification (NCBI taxonomy): domain Eukaryota; kingdom Metazoa; phylum Arthropoda; class Insecta; order Lepidoptera; family Geometridae; genus Hypomecis; species Hypomecis punctinalis. The sequence goes on from OX438809.1 coordinate 16,504,853, forward strand.
ACGGCCGCGGTTTGACGACCACTGATATAGACTGACCACTAATTTGGTTTCTAGGTGTATGTAAATACTACTTACTTTACTTCGTAAATACCTACTCACGGCCACAAAATGAGTCTTCATAAACGTAAAACGTGTAGTTTGTTTGTAAACGCCAAAAAACCAATAGTAAAAAATGAATTTCGCGCGCTGACCGAAACAGCCTTAATAGTTAATATTTATAATCCCCAAGCTATAAGTTGAATTTTTAATAAAAGTCAGTTGTTATTTAAATGATTTATTGTAAATAAAAATAACTTTTTAACTGACTACTTTTAATTAGTATTGCACGGTGACTTAACTTACGGCTAACGGTGAACGCGAACTTTTAAGCGCCGGAGTCAATACATTTTTATTATATTGTTATCCAGAACTGGTGTACTAGCCGAAAGGACTTCGGATCTGGACCTTTATTATGAACAATGTTTACTGTGGGACCAATCCGGATTTCGAGAATAAAAAATCAGATATATAATAGATCGAGTTGCATTTGTCTTTCTATCTGGATTGGTCCCATAGTAAAAGTAATTCATAATGATGGTCTTAATCGCCCCATTTCGGCTTTGTACAGGGTAAGTAGATAACTGTATGAGATCGTATGCAACGTCTCGCTTCTATCGCACAACCTGCATTTTAGCATCTTGCGGCGCGTCTAGGTATGCGTTCGCCTTAAAGCCGCTGATCGACGTGTAAACTCTTCGACTTTAAAACCGCGTTTTCAAAATCGACGGCTTTTTGACGTTCCATTTGACGCTTTCCTCTTGCATTTGACCTTTTCTTTTAAAATAGCCGTGTTTTTTGTAGTATAGAGTTGCGTGAAATTGATAGTTTTAATTTTATTTGAAAGAATCGCCTTTGCTCATAATGTTGAATTCCCAAAATGTTGAATTCTTAAAATGTTGAATCCGTATGTCTCATAATGTTGAATTTGCAAAATGTTGAATTTAAACGTATCTTACAATGTTGAATTCGTAATTCATAAATAAAGTGTCAAAGTGACAGCTAAAACTAAAACTATCAATTTCACGCAACGCTAAAAGCCGGAGCGAAAAGCAATTTCTTTTTCATTCTGCAAAAGAGGAAAGCGTCGAATGGAACGTCAAAAAGTCGTCGATTTTAAAACCGCGGTTTTAAAGTCTAAAGACTTTGCACGTCGATCATCGGCCTAGGAAGTAATTAGAAAATTTCATTCTGTGCACTAAAAATAATAAAAAAACACCTTATACAAAGGACACTTAGTAGAGCACATTTTAAAATTAGTGATATGTTTGGTATTAAAACCTACATTAGAGTTCAATGTCAACTCACTCAGCTCTTAAAAGTAACTAAGTATTAGAAATATTGCCGTCTTTTACTAATAGGAACACTCAAAAAGATTATCAGATCTAGATATATAGATTATCGAGAAAACAACACTTAAGTCAGAATTTGCTGTGTTCGATTGAACTTGTGTGAAAAACTATTTTTTTTTTTGCGTTTGAGGTTGAATGATAATTATTTTTAGATCAATTAAATGGATCGATTAATTTTATACCAATTTGTTCGAAAAATGTTATCTCTGGAATTTAGGCCCAATTTCACGGCGTAATTTTATTAGTAATTTATAATGTTTATTTTTCACTAAATGCATTTGAAAGAGAGAACAAATAAAATCGTGCCTTTTCTATTAATAAAAATAGCGTGTCACGTAATTAAAACTTGCGCGAAAGTTGGATTTTGGATCTCTCTTGAGGTGGGGCAGATAGTTCTGGTGTCTGTTCGCTTTGTATTATAGATGCGCAGACTGCGCCATCTTGGTTATTGTTAATTGTTGCGAGCTGTATTAAGTGTCGTATGGCTATAGTGAGTTATCAATGAAACCAAAGCGACATTTAGTTTGTTCTTATCTCTAAGATTTCCCTATTATGTATCCCATAATATTATATATTATTGCTATTGTTTTTTTTATTATATATGTAGGTGTAGGCCGAATAAAACTTAGTGGGATCTGTGAAGCTGCTACAAGGCTCCATCAAACACAGGCGGTACGAGCGGTAGAGCGGTACGAGCGGTAAAGGGCGGTACGGCGGTGCGGCAGTACCGCGACCGGACCTGTGTGAGCCCTTCTTATATAACCAGGCTCCTTTACACACAGGCGGTACGAGCGGTAGAGCGGTACGGGCGGTACGGCGGTACGGCAGTACCGCGACCGGACCTGTGTGAGCCCTTCTTATATAACTAGTACAATACAGATGCCCGCCCGTCTGCTATACCGCTCGTACCGCCTGTGTGTAAAGGAGCCTACAAGCTGCGCCCTACGGCGGCTTACATATGAATTTGCTACTGCGCAACGATTTGCGTCGTGTTCACAGACGCCATTAAGTTTGATTCGGCCTGTATTTAATCCTTATTTTCAACTATTACTGCTATCATCTTGACTACACGAATATGAATGAGGTAGTTTTAATCTAGCTCGTAACTCATTGTTTTCTTTATGCAAGCTTTGCAACTTAGATTTCAGCTTTTCAGTCATATCGAGGTACGACTCCTTCCATCTGAAAAAATAAGTAAGTTAGTATAGGCCGAGTGGCTATCCCTGGAAGTGGCAAGACTGTGTCAGAGTTATTAAGCCGCCTGAAGGCCTCTGACACTGTTAGAACAGAATGATAAATTGGAAAGTAATAAACTATGTACTAGTTTTAACCCGCAGCTTCGCCCGCATGATATTTTGATTTTTGACGCAATATCATTATAATTTATAGCCTATGTGTTATTTTGATATATAAGCTATATTATTGTAAAGTTTCATCTCAATCCCTCAATCCGTTCAGTAGTTTTTGCGTGAAAGAGTAACAAACATCCATACATCCATCCATCCATCCATCCTCACAAACTTTCGCGTTTATAATATTAGTAGGAAGTAGGATAGGATGTTTTACGATCCTGAAAGTTGGGAAAAGGATTTACTTTTTATTTAGTTCCATTTGATTTTCCAAGTGTTTATTCAGTTCTATTAGTTCTTCTTCTTTTGTCGATACCATTCTGAAACAGAAAAGCTTATTGAACTATTTCTCTCTACATAAAAAAATACAGTTCGTTACATTACAGATATTGATTGGCAGTTTTGAACTGAGTCGTTTGGTTATAAATCTTTGTTAATGTCTAACTAGTACTCGTTAGGTCTAAGGAATAATGTCTCATTCTAACTCTTATGGACTTCATAACTTAAAATGACGGTGCTAAAGCTACTTACTTTTGATTCAACTCTGTCCGCGACTTAAGCATATCTTGAAGTTTATTCACCAGTCCATGTGTCTCATCGAGTGACTTTTGTAGATGCTCCACCTGTAGCCTGAAAAACAATGATTAAAGATTTATTAAATTCTAGCCATCTAAAGGCCGAATCAAAGTTCTGGGCGACTGTGAAGCTAGCTACGCGTTGCGCAAAACCAAATCCTGACTGAAGCTCACTTAACACCAGCGCGAGGATTGGGTTTCGCGCAGTTTGTAGATAACATCATAGCCACCAAAAAGTTTGATTCGACATGTACAGTACCTAAAATATATTAGAAACCTACTTCAGTTCCTCGCATTGATTCTTTAAAAGTTTCTCTTCCCAATCTCTCCTTTTAATTTCTCTTGTATGTATGTCTTGGACTCTTTGGATATCAATCGCGAGACATTGCTTTTCACATTCCACTTGGACGTTCCGACGTTGAGATGTCACCTATAAGAATGTCATCTAGGTAATTTAATTGCAAAATAGTTTTTATTACATCTATGAGTTATACGCGCTTGAAAATCAAGTCAATCTGTACAATATTGAACTTCAAAGCAAAGAAAACATTTACTCCTGGCTTCACAGTATTTCCCAAGTATTAAGACATAATTGAAAAAAAAAAAACTATATTCTTAGAGTTATCTACAGATATCAGGTTATCACATCTACATGCTCTTAGATCACGTTACCAATTCTTGAAACATGGCTTCCATTCTTTGTTCAGCTATTTTCAGCTTTGGATCTACAGTGGTCATATTTTCTTTTTGTTGTTGGAGGTAACTATCGTTGGCAGCTTGTAGTATTTTGTTTTCCCTGTACAAAAAAAAAGATTATTTTAATAAATGGTTGATTTAACTCAGTTGCATAATTTGTGTCTTGTATTTACCTCAAAGTGTCATTCAAGAGGAGACCTTTCTCAACTAACTCAGCGTCTAAATGTCGTATATGCATAAGCATGTCTGTTAACTTTTCGTTGTATTTTTCTTTCAGGTCTTCTACTTCTTTTTTACAAACCGTTTCGACATCTTCTCTAACATTGGATAATGTTTGTCTGAGCTTTGTTATTTCACCTGAAATTATTGTTTTCACATTATCTTAGTTCATATTTAATGTTTTTATTTATTTTATTTACTTACCTTTCATTTCGTTGTTGATTTTAAGAAAATTGTTCTTTTGTGAAGAAACCAAGTCGTAAAGTTGCAACGCCTCCGCTACCTGAAAAAAAAAACTTCTGTATAAATTGTACACTTATTGTATGTAAAATATTACTAACTGCTATAGGTTTACCTTTGCCTTAGCTGCCGTTTCTTTCTTATTCACCACCATTAATTCTTTCTGACATGATGTTAAATAATTCTTCAAATCTTCGTTGTTTTTCTTTTGCGCTTCGTAATTAATTTTATGCTCTTCCGTTGATTTAATTAACTCATTGACTTTATCCTCCAATTCTTTACCTCGTTCTTTGTAAGTTACGATTTCCTTTTCTTTTGATTTCATGTCGTTTTCTAAATTAGTATGCTTGCTTTTTAAATCTTTATATTTCTTCTCTAATTCGATATAGTCAGATAATGCTGTTTCGAGTTTTAAGTCTAAATCTCTTTTTTCTTCTTGAGCAGTCTGAAACTATTGAGTGTTAATTTAGTTTTAAATATTTTTATTATTCACGTAATATAAGAAATAATTTAACCATGACTTACTTGGTTGGATCTGTTATCATAACTTTGATACGTTTTGAGTTCATTTTCTAAAGCGTCGATTGTTTTTTGCGATGTTTGCCAAAGAACATGCAAGGAGTCTCTTTCCTGTTGAAAAATAAAATAGTATAGTAATAGCCAATAAGGAATGGACATCGGCCGTTGACAAGAAATGAAATCGGCCGGTTATACCCGTATATTAAGCAAGTTTGTATAGGCCGGGTGGCTAGTCCTGGTCCTAACCGGTTAACATGACCGGGATCTACTATTTGACGTGTTATTCTAGTCACTGCAGCGCTCAGTTGTAAATGCCATTCGCGGTCATCCATCCGAAAACTAATCGTGTCGAACCGCTTGGCCACGAGGTCGGGCTTTAACGGCGTCGGCAGCGACGGTGGTGGCAGGGTCTACGAGCGCACGGAGCGAGACGCCCGTCATGGCGTCAATCGAGCTTTTTAGTACATTGGTTCTTTACTGCTCGCCGCCCCTCGCCCCGTTACCGTTCATAGCAGCGAGATCGTGGCCGAGCGGTTACTTCGGTGATCGCTAACAAACTCTTAGTCAAACTATGAACGCTAGTTTTCCTAAAATAAAAAATGAAAAAGAAATAAAATAAGTTCTTATACCTTAGCAAGCAGCGCTACTTGCTTCTTCAGTTCCTCGATGTCTTTGCCTTGCTCATCGTGGTGCGTGTTGTTTTGTCGAGCGCTGTCCAGTTTTTCCTTCAACAGGATGCCGACTTGTTGCGAAAGCTTCTGATTGTCCGCTATTAGAGTCCTTATTTCTTCTTCGACGGCTGTTTGATTTTGCTGCATGTTTATAAAGGAAAGGAACTCAAATGAACTTCATTATTTAGTACTATTTTGGTATTTATTCGAGATACCTACTGTAAGTATACAAACTAAAATAAACTTCATTAATGAAGGAAGTAAGTGTTAAAGTGATAATTTACGTACCTAGGTATTCAAGCTATGCCGTTCTATAGGAAAAATAGCTAGTAAGTAAGTTTTGTACGCAAAAATGGAATGTCATAATAGGTATCTACCTAAGCTTTCTAGACAGTGTGGTATAACTAGTAGCTCTCAAAAATATGGCAGTTATGCTTATGAGGCTTCGGGATACCATTTTAATAAGTTCCAGCCAAGTCACTGGCTTTTGGGTGAAGGAAACATTACGAGGCAACCTATATGTAGATATAATATGGATAATTATGTAAATTATGGAATTAGAATTAATTAACTTTGTGATACAGAAATGTGGTCTCTCACTATAGGCCTTATTAGTAAGCTCCAAGTAGGTAGCCCAACAAGCAATGAAGAGGCCTATGCTCGGAGTCTCTGCGAGATCGAATCAGGAATGAGGAGATCCGTAGAAGAACCAAATTCACCTACGTAGCGGATTGGTAATGGGCAGGGCACATAGCACGGAGGACTGATGACCGATGGGGCCGAAAAGATCTCGAGTGGGGACCACGTACCGGCAAGCGCAGCGTAAGACGTTCACCCACAAAGTGTACGCATGACCTCATTAAGACCGCAGGATCGCGCTACCAACTGTATTATTGGAGATCTTTAGGGGAGGCCTATGTCTAGCAGTGAACGTCCTATGGCTGAAACGAACGAACGAAGGAATTCGATGGCGCATGTGAATGCATCAGTCCGAAATGAGCCAGCGTGGTGGATATGTATTTTATTGGGTCATACAATACCTACGCTCTTCGTGGGAAGACTTATGCTTAGCAGTGGCCAGTGGACTATTAAAAAGGACGGTACAGTGCAGTTTAGGACGGATATACAAACGGACGCACACAACGATCTAATCTTAGCATTATTATATCTTCTTTGTCTTAGCTGAATGATTGGTCTTCGCTCTCAAGCGGACCGAAGACCAATCATTAATCTATGGATCTAATAGGGTTTCACGAAACCTTGAACATTGTGATAGAAACAAAAACCTACACATGGAAAAAATAGACTTGCCCTATAGAATTCCACTTCTGTTTGAAGAGCATCCACTGTGGCACTCTCCATGATGAACAAGTTTTACCTAATTCAATTTTAAGTTTCCTCTGATTTTTTGTTTACATTTCGCGCCGTGATACGTCACAACTAGTTGCTTAGCAACGAAAGCTAATTACTGTTCGTTCATAAATCGATCGGTGTAGTTGGGTGAAATATGATGGTAGGTAGGTTCATTTATCAGCAATCAACTGTTACTCTTGGTACGGCTCTGATAAACATTAGTAGAAAATGTCTAGTGCACTTACACACTAAAAGGTATTGTTACTTGGACAAAAAGGGGTTTTAATGACTGTGTCGTATATTTTGATATAGCTAAAAAGTCCACGGTTCGCATGTTTTTAAACGAAAGAAGAGTAAAAAAAACAGAATACGTCAACTTGAGATTGACAATTGTGAAATGAAATTTGACATGTCATATCCGCGAAATTGCGAAAATCGAAAGTTACGGAAGTATTTACATTTTTTAAGACATCTTATTTTTGATTATTTTACAGAAATAACATGGGGTTTCACTGATTTATTTTATACGCAATGACCAAGTAAGCACATATTATTTTTCCACTTTTATTTTTGTGAGGAATTCAATGTTTTGGTATAAAAATTCAACGTTATGTTCATGCTAAGGATGCGGCGCAATACTGTTGTTATTTTTACTGATTTCAGCTTATATTTCGATATCAGAGATGACCAGTGGCCCCTGGTGTATGATGAGAAGTATAATGTATCCGTTATGGGTCTGGAAAAGTTCCATTTATTTGACGCCAAGAAATGGCGCAACATAATTCAGGTAAGCAGTCTTGGGTATGCTAGAATATTTTATCTTTAAATAATATAGATAACAAGTTTGTCACCTGTATGAACAGCATTGCATTTTACATTATACTAAATACCTACCATCTCACTGGGCAATAGTGTTCATATTTAAAGTTTTGGATTTCACTGTAAAAAAAGAATAAATAGTTTTGCTCTAATAGTCAGTGAACAGCCTGTTCAGGATATAATTTTTTTTGGTAGGGTGTTGCAAAGTCTTAGTCGCAAACCTTTGAATACAGAACACACTTTTTCAGTAGATGTAGAGCCGTGTAAGAATAGTAAAAAAATACAAATATCTGGAAGTACCATGGCATTGTTTTCTATGAAACAGTGAAGTTGTATAATGTAGGCATTTCTGTAGCTGACTCGACTTATAGTTGTTGTTCACAGTTATAAATGCAAAAGCTTGTATTATGTTCATTAAACTTGATTCTACAATCACAGGAACTAAACATTAAATGGACAGGATATCCAAAATATACAGGACATTTTGTAAAATTACATAAGATTTGTTTTTATCATGCTTATATCATGTAACCTATGTAATGGAATCTAAGGTAACTAATTTAACCATCTTCCAAGGGTTGTAGCGTAATGAAAATTACCAGCTGTATGTAGTTCTGATAACAATACAATAATATGGTACTGTCGAACTGATCTGATGATGGAGCCGGAAGGTATGGACTGGAACTTCATGATGGAAAATTGTATCATAGCTGTTTTGGATTTCTTAGAAAAGTCTTGTAATGCAATTTGACCATGATTAGGTTTCAAAGTCTGATGATAAAGCCGGAAGATAGGCACTGGCATTCCATGATGGAATATTGTATCATGGTTGTGTTTGCACTTGTGAGAAAGGCCACCTAATGGACTAAGCATGTTTTTCTCGTGTTTTTTAAACTTTTAATTAATTTATTTTCATTTGACAGTATTTAAAAGATGCAGGACTAATATCAGATGAATGTTTGGTGAAGCCACTGGAAGCTCAAAAGGAAGACTTGCTCATAGTTCATACTAAGAAATATTTGAGATCATTAAAAGTGAGTACAGTTTATTCTTTTTTATGCATTTTTCTATTGTATATTTTGTAAGATAGTACTTATGGAATGCTGCCATTTTTATGAACAACATAATATGTGTATTGCGACATGCACTAAAAATGCTTCAGATTCAGATTTCAGATCATGTCGTAAGTCACAAAGTATGTTGTTTATCCTAATAAGGGTAAAATATTGGTACTATAAATACCACAGGCAGGCAAATACAGCATATAATTAAAGTAAAAGCAACACCCTGTAGGGTGTCCACTCATGAGAAAGACAGATTGCCTAATTAGGATTGCCATATTATGCTGGATGCGGGCTGCCCTGAATGGCTGTATTATTTATTTATTTATAGACAAAGCACATGTTGAGCAGTTGCCATACCATAGTTAAAATGATGCAGATGATATTTTTTCAATAGTTGGCATCTAAATTGCGTTATTAAAGCTGGAAACATACTATCGGACGCGACTGACAGCCGCGACCAAGACTATGAAAGTACACTGAGCCGTGCACACTATCGGGCATAAGTCGCGGACGTCACCTTCGGACGACCTTGAGCGTTCGGACGTCCGAGAGTGATCTGGCACACCGGATGTTTTAAGACTGTGCACATTGCTAAGTCGCGTCCGTCAGCCGGGCCGATAGTATGTTTCTGGCTTTAGTCATAGTATTTTATCCTATTTAATTCATGATTTCTGAACTGAGATCTCACTGAACAGCTGCGCGAGGATTGGGTTATTCGCAGATTGTAGCTAATCACAGCCGCCAAGACTCGGCTTATACTTCACTTGTTTCTGAATATTTTTTAGTGGAGCCATAAAGTGGCTATGATAGCAGAAGTACCGGTGATAGCATTGTTACCAAACATGTGTGTGCAGTACGCCTATTTAAAACCCATGAGGTACTTACCTAATATTATTATTTTTAGTAAGATTCTCTTATCGCGAATAAGTCTATGCTTGACCACCAACTCATCTGATGGCAAGCGACGTTGTGGTCGAAGATGAAGTATGCAGACTTAGAAGATACCTATTCACTCTACCTTTGATAAGCTTCAGGTTACATCTCTACGGAAACAACAAAGCAGTCTGTTCCATTCCCTGGCTGTACAGATCAGAAATGTTGAATCAAATTGCTACATACATATTGAAGGAAAATCAACAGAGTCGGTGTAGTAGAGAGGCTTCTTTCTACTTATCCTGTAGTAAATAATAGGGTAGCGATAAGGTCGTGTAGCTCGGTTGTAGCACATTCTCCATAACATATACAGATTGTGAAAGAAACTCCACAAACAACGAAAAAAACAGGTAAAATCGGAACCAAAAAATGTACTACAGACGAATCGAGAAGTTACTCCTTTTAACCGACTTCCAAAAAAGAAGGCTCTGGATTCGACTGTGTTTTTTTGTATGTATGTTACGCGATTACACCGCCTATCCTACTAATATTATAAACGCGAAAGTTTGTATGTATGGATGTTTGTTCCTCTTTCACGCAAAAAATACTGAACGGATTGAGATGTAACTTTGCAATAGTAATACTATTACATCAGAATCAAACTTAAATTTTGCAATAGTAATGCGATAGCAGAATCATACATAGGCTATAATTTATAAAAATATTGCGTGAAACGAAGTTCACCGGGTAAGCTAGTTGTTTATAAAGTGATTTTCATGATTCTTTTTTTATTGGTAGATCATATTTAAGTGGTAGATAATATTTATTGGTGGTCCATTTAAATTTGATTAAAATTGGTTTTAGGAAAATCAACAATAATCTAAAAATATATTCATGCAAGTTCTGTATGTAGACTGCATTGATTGAAGTCGGTTGTGCTACTTTTGGTGAAAATTTAAAAAATAAAATTGGAATTCGCTTGAAAATCAATTGCCTCCGCCATGCGTATTTCAGGTTACAAACAGGAGGTACAGTGTTAGCCGGCAAGCTGGCGCTAGAGCGGGGCTGGGCCATCAACGTTGGTGGGGGGTTCCACCACTGCAGCGGCGACAGGGGGGGCGGGTTCTGCCCCTACGCCGACATCACGCTGCTCATACGCTGTCTCGTGACCGAGGACAGGATACAGAACGCTATGATTGTTGATTTGGACGCTCACCAGGTAACTATACCTATCATTTGGTCTATGTAATTTAGTGTGTATTAAATGTGTGTTTGGGATCGGCCATCATCGAGGGGGAGATTGGCCGTCAACGTAGGGATGGGCCATCAACGTGGAGAAATGGGCCATTATCGTGGGGGGTGGGATATATTAACGTGGGGGTTGGGCCATCGTCGGCCATCAATGTGGGTGATGGGCCATCAACTTAGCCAAATAAAAATAATAATTCATTTACCAAGTTTGCGTGTTTGCACGACTAAATCTTAACTTATTTGAGGAATTTGGAGCCACGCGCGATCCTGATACGACCAGATTCAAAGGGAGATTAAAAACGCCAGCTCACTCGCTCGCAAAATCAGACAAGTCGGTGTATGTGCGCAGCCCGCAAATATACACCGTCTGCCGGAATGCGTCAGAAATGCAACTTTCAATAATATATTTAAATCTAAATTAAAACTGTTGCTTCTGAGCAAAGCATACTATTCTATTAACGAATTCGTAAACGACAAATTGTAGACAGATATGATTATTATTATGTACAATAATTGTACCCATTATTATTAATTATCATTGTTTTGACTTGTAAATATTTTCTTTTACCAATAAACTATCTGTATCTGTATCTAAACTTTCTATTAAAAACTTAACTGTTCTAACCAAATTTTTTTTTTGTGCGAAAAATGATTTAAAACAATTTTCATGAATTACTTAGGTATTTTATACTATACTAGTTTTTACCCGCGGCTTCGCCCGCATACGCAATATATCATTATAATTTATAGCCTATGTGTTATTCTGATATATAAGCTATATTATTGCAAAGTTTCATCTCAATCCGTTCAGTAGTTTTTGCGTGAAAGAGTAACAAACATCCATACATCCATCCATCCATCCATCCATCCATCCATCCATCCATCCATCCATCCATCCATCCATCCATCCATCCATCCTCACAAACTTTCACGTTTATAATATTATATTATATTATATATTATATTATATATTAGGATAGGATAAAACGCGACTGAACTCACGTGTGGGGATAGTCGTAACGACTATAGTTTCGGTCGCATTCGGCGACCTTTATCAAGTTGGCGAGTGCTAGCACGCGGAGCCGTCTCGCAATGCACTGAATGCGACCGAAACTATAGTCGTTACGACTATCCCCACACGTGAGCTCAGTCCCGTTATACGAGTATATAGTATAAAATGTGTGAAAACCACGTTAATTTCCATAGTAAAATTACTTAGGTACGTGATAACGAGAGGAGCCCTCTCGTTTATACCTAAGTATACTTAGTATAGGTGGTACTACAGAACCTTGGCATATACTTATTACAGGTGGTACCGTAGGGGAACCGTACCGTACCGTATAGGCCGAATCAGTTCTTGGCGACTGTGCAGTTAGCTATAAGCTGCAGATAACCCAACCCTCACGCAGTTGTTTTATGAGTTTCAGTCGGGATTGGGTTTTGCGCGCCTTGTAGCTAACATCGCAGCCGCCAAGAAGTATGATTCGACCTAAAAAAATATGCAAAAAAGAGTCACGTAATATGGGTAAGTACCTACGTTCCTTAAGCTGTTCAGTTATGGAACGCGCTACCTGTTCCTATTCGACGTGCTCCTTCTCTTGCTGTCTTTAAGGAGCAAGTCATAGAATTTTATTTGTCGCAGTTGCCTCCATGTAAGAAAGTCATTTTTAGTTGATTTATAATATTTATTTTTTATTATATTTATTAATATGTGTTTAGTATTTTTATTTATTTAAGTATTAGCAAAGATTATTAAATTTTTAGTCTATGGTATTAGTATGTTTTTGTATGCATTATTCTTGTGTATATTGATATGTATGTATATATCTTATGTATATTTATGACTCTTTATTCAAGTGTATTCATTTTTGTTTTAATTAATTCGCCATTATTGTACACCCCGTCCCTTACCTTCCTCTATAATCCTTTCCTCTCTTAATCAGGTTGCCTGGGAGAAATCGCTTTAAGCGATAAGGCCGCCGGTTGTCGCACTATTTTAATTCTATTGTATTCTTTTATTGTTAAATTGTAAATTGTGTGAACAATAAAGCTTTTTCTATTCTATTCTATTCTATGCAGTGTAGTCGAAACTAAAATGGTTTTATTGTATTACATTTCAGGGTAACGGTTACCAGCGCGACTTCCTGGGCGTCCCCGAGGTGTACATAATGGACATGTACAATAAGAATATCTACCCCAAGGACAAGGAGGCCAAAAAGGCCATACGCAGGAAAATCGAGCTCAACAGCCTGGTCGAGGATTTGGAGTACATGCTCAAGCTGAGACAGTAAGTATAGTACTTGTACAAGCCTTTTAATACGAGTAGACCACTGTTGATCATATGCTTACTTAAGAAGGGTGATTGAGCCATCACCACGCTGGCCCAGTGCGGGTTGGTGGATACTGGATTCACATCGTGAGGCAACCTATTCGTAGAAGGAATTCGATAGCGTATGCAAATCTACAAATCCGTACTGAGCCAACGTAGTGGATATAGTTTCTCCATTCTGAATTATTTTCTTTTGGACAAGGCATTCTATCAGATTTTGAAGTTAGTTCGCATAGGCCGGGTGGCTAACCTTGAACCTTTACGCGCGGGCTTTTCCCGCACTCAGGCTGCAGAAAAGGGCAGCCCTTTGTGCGTGAGTCGGGTGCCTAGTTGAGCCACCCGATGTCCTCGAGGAAGGCCAGCAGCTCGCTGACGCCGGCGCAGGCCTCCGGGAGCGACCTCAGTGATCCAAGGATGCTTGTTCGTTGTTCCACGCTGTTGCATTCTAGAAGCATATGCGCGGCCGTTTCCAACCTCCATGCATCCTCTGCATAGAGGGCTGTCGGTAACACCAATAGTAAATAGATGCTTGTTAAGAGAGCAGTGTCCTGTGACTACTCCGAGGACTCGCCGGAGTTTGTCACGAGTAAGGTTTAGCAGCCGACGGGAGTATCGCGGATTTAACTCCCGGAATGCCTCCTTCGTCTGTCTGCAGTCCTCGATACTTGCCCAGTATTCCTTGTGTCGTCTGAATGTGCGTTTGCGAATCCAGGATCTGTCTTGGCTGAAAGGTATAGGGATCATCGGTCCGGGTCCTACGGGGCGTCTACCTGAACCTCTCCGTGTCAGCTCGTCAGCCGCGTCATTACCTCTGGATCCGCTGTGTCCCTTGATCCACTGGAGAGTTATACGATTATTTTTACTTACTTCTTCCAGTAGATTGTGACATTGAATCGTTTGCCCCGAGGAGTGATCGTACCGTTGTAGCGCTCTCAGCACTGCAGCGCTATCCGAAAGGATTCAGATTCTTTGATCGGTTACTTCCCTTCGGAATATCGCCGCTGCCGCCTGGATAATACCTATACATTGCTGGGTGGCTAGCCCTCGTGTCAGAGTTTCTAAGCCGCCTGAAGGCCTAACGGCTAAAACAACCGGGACCTATAATTTATCAAGTCATACGAGCCACGTTAGCGCTCACTTGAAAATGCTGCCCGCGGTCACCCATCCAAAGACTGACCGTGCCGAACGTTGCTTAACTTCGGTGATCGCTGACAAACACCTAGTTAAACTACGCTATACATATATTATAAAATTATATATTTTTAATTTTCAGAAATTTGCGTGCGGCGTTGAAAGAGTTTAAACCGGACATTCTCGTGTACAACGCCGGCACCGACATACTCAACTCTGATCCTCTCGGACATCTTAGAATCAGTGAAATGGTAATTAAAAATATGCACTAAGTATTCTTTTTAGTTAAATACTTTATATGACATTATATCGTCAAATAACTGCATAAACATGTACACTATATACATATTTAAAAATTTATATCTTACGAAGATAGGTTTTTTTTAAAATAGCAATGTAATATTTTTTTTAAAATAGCAATCAAATCCGCACCATATGGGGATGATTTATATACAGGGTTATTTCTAATCAATTAGCATCCTTCTAGGGGCTTATTCTGTACATCAAAACTAACAACTTTTGTTCTACGACTTTTGTCAAAACTAGAAAAAAAATCTGCTGTTTTAACATTTTGTTGATTGTACAGAATAAACCCCTGAAAGGATGCTAATTGATTAGAAATAACCCTGTATATTATAACGGAACGAACCGTGACGGGCCCGGGTGGGCGGGACCGTTTCACATAATAATATTATATTGTCCGTATGTCCAAAACATGTATGAAACGGCCGTCCGAGCTCGACACGTTATTTAAGTAAAATAATAAAAAAAAATGCATTTTTTCAATAAAAATGTTTATATAAACTGGAACGACAGCATCTCCCGCATTTTCCCTACAAATCAGTGCGGGGTGAATCGTGTTGTTAGACTTTTGTACTGTACCAGCCTTTTTAATAGTCCACTGCAAGACGTAGGCCTACCCACAAAGGGTGATTGGGCCATGTCCACCACGCTGGCCCAGTGCGGGTTGGTGGATTCATATACACCATCGAATTTCTTCTACGGACGCATGCAGGTTGCCTCACGATGTTTTCTTTCACCGAAAAGCCCATGGTGTGAAATTCCGTACATAAATTCCAAGGTATTCATTGGTACGGGACCAGGATTTGAACCCACGACCTCACGATTGTAAGGCGGGTTTCATTACCACTAGACCACCACGGCTTAGACTTTTGTAATAGCTCTTAAATACGCAACTATTATTTGTGAATAATATAATACTCGTATGTACATTTATTCCAGGGTATAATAAAACGCGACGAATTCGTGTTCGAGGTGTGTAAGGAACATAAAGTGCCGATAGTGATGTTGACGAGCGGCGGGTACCTGCGGGAAACTGCCAAAATCATCGCCGACTCCATTCTCAACCTGCACCAGAAAGGACTCATCGCGCAGAAAATACACAAGTAACATTTGTTAATCCATACCAAAATATCTTTGACACACTTGGCTATCTATGAAAAACTAGCTTCGCGCTAAATAATTAAAATTAAACAGACTTGATTGCGCGCAGACTGCGCATCTGTATAAATAACCGGCGAAGTGTGAGTCGGACTCGCGCGCGAAGGGTTCTGAGGGCTAAGTGCGAGATTTTCGCTCGAGCTCGATCGCGTTAACGTTTGATGTGATTTGTATGGAAATGGCACAGCGCCATCTTCTGTCACGTACAGAAAACTGAATAGTATGTGAGTATTTTTTACGGTAATGTAACGCGCGCCAAACCGATCGAACACGAGCGCGGCAACGTCTGTGATTGGCTAATTCAAGCGTGTGTGTCAATGTGCTCGCGTGTGTGCGGCGCGCTCGGTCAACGCGACGTAAAAGTAATTCGATATGATTTGCAAATCTCCCACTTGACACTGTACCGTATGGAAGCCCCCTTAATATATTTTATTTTAATTTTGAACGATATATACAAATTTATATTATGTGAATATTTTAAGCATGTTCCTGTTGCCGTTATTAATATCGAACAAACAAATCACGTTTCTTGTATCGTAGCTCTCCCTAAATAAATATTTACTTTATTTTAGTTAAATGATTTATTTTTGAGTTAAATACTCGCTGTATTTAACTCAAAATTCTGTGCATATTTCAAGAATTTACTTGTCACCGTTATTAATATCGAGCAAAAAACGGCTAAATATTCAGGTTTGTTGTATGGGACCCCCCAATTATTTTTTTTTTCTGTTTTTAGTTATTGTTGTTATAACGGCAACAAAAATAGACCATCTGTTAACATTTCAACGATCTAACTATCACCGTTCATGAGATACAGCGTGGTGACAGACAGATGGACAAACAGACGGACGGACAGCGGAGTCTTAGTAATAGGGTCCCGTTGTTACCCTTTAGGTACGGAACCCTAAAAAGAAAACAAATCACTACTCAAAAAAATCCAATAGCCAATTTTTGCGCAAGTTTTACTTATATAGCGCGAGCCCTACAAAGCAAACAGCTGTAATAGATCCAACCGTTTATTTTCTTTTTGACAGCACCAATAGAACGTAACTGCGTCATGTTACGCAAAAGTTCACTTTTAAATGCGAGGTTTTAAAAATATGACAACTGCCTAAGTTTGCTCCTTGATCCCGTATAATAATCATCTTTGACAAATTGAGTCCATAAGTGCAGTCGTTTTTTTAAAATTTACGTTCTATGGCTATCGTGTGTAGCCATAGAACGTAAATTTTTAAAAACGTTTGTTATTTTATGTAATTTATAAAAAAATCTACTGATTATTATACGGGATCGAGGAGCAAACTTAGGCAGTTGTCATATTTTTAAAACCTCGCATTTAAAAGTGAACTTTTGCGTAACATGACGCAGTTACGTACTATTGGTGCTGTCAAAAAGAAAATAAACGGTTGGATCTATTATAGGGATCTTGTCGTGATAGTGTTGTGTACTTTTCCTCAAAAGAGACCTAGAATTGATTGTCGTGCAGTTTTTTCTTATATAGCGCGATCTGTTGTGTATAGATACTATTTACAGTTGAAGATATTTCTAAGTAGTATTATAGTCGCGCGACTGATCGCCATTTATTTATTCTAACTAAGGTTTACTAACAACCGGACTACTAGTGGTTGTAAACTTGTATTAGATAGGTCGAACCCCAGACAACTTTGGGAACCACTGCACTACACAGTTTTGTACTGAGATACGTTTCCCACATAGTGGGATTAAATTATAGTCACAGACAAGTTGTAGAAAATACAATCTAGCATTTTCTAAACAGCTCTAAAATTGCCTATTCTTAATTTAAACGAATAAAAGTTTGGGCCATTGTAGTCCTATAAAGCGTGTGTAGGCAGTTGTTGGGCCTTGTGTTTGACCAATCAGAGGTCAAAATAATAAAATTAAGTGCTGTGATTGGTAGATGACTTGGCTGCAGCTGTCTGCGAGGCACTTAGATTGGTTTAGGATAAGTGTGACACTAAAAAAAATCGTATAAAATTATAGAAAACCCCTCTTTTTGATCTCATCGTGCCAAAATATTGAGCCACGGCTAGCGAATTTATTTAAACTGTTTTAATTTGAAATGTGATTTAATTGTGATAATTTATTTTTGTAATGTACCTGAATAAATGATATTTTCTTTTTAACGCTGTTTGTTTGAGTAAAAAAAACAAAACAAGTTTTATTTTATTACTTTTATTTGTTACTAGGTACAAATTCAATTACAAAAGATGAATGAATTAATGTATTAGGTATCTATAGTTCTGTTGGATTCTGCATTCAGAAACGCACATTATTTAAGACATTAAAAATCTAAGTATTAAAAGGCCGTAGTATTAAAAAAAAATTGTGATGAGGTGTAAAGAATAATAATTTCCCTACGTTTTCTACACCGAACTAGAAAAGTACAAAATGTACAAACGTGCTAACTTATACGCCTGTGAACACGATCGTTATGTTCAAGTGCTGCCACCTAGCGTCAACCGTTTTGGAAAATCATTTTTCAAAGCCACTGAGCATTTTGCTGCGTTTCCTACCCGCCTTAAGTGCATATTTCCTATAATATATTCGACCTATACTGGACTGCGTGTAAGATGTCCCTTATTATTCTTAATATATTTAGACCGTACCGGTAGCGGTCAAAAGTCCAGTATAAGTCGAATACAATACAATAACTTGGTGGCTGTTAGTTACAAGCTCCGCAAAACCCGAAGATATCAGAACTGAATCTCATATAAAATCTGCGCCTTGATTGATTGGCTTGTACTAGTTTCAAAGCCGCCGAGTTACTTAATTCAATTCAATACAGGGTTATTTCTAATCAATTAGCATTCTTTTAGGGGCTTAATCTGTGCATCAAAACTAACAACTATTGTTCAACAACATTTGTCAAAACTCAAATTTTTTTTGTTGTTCCATAGAAAAATATCGTTCACCCGCGACAAAATGTATGGAGCAGCTGGTTTTATTTTTGAATTTTGACAAAGAAGAAGTCGTAGAACAAAAGTTATTAGTTTAGATGTACAGAATAAGCCTCTAAAAGGATGCTAAATGATTAGAAATAACCCTGTATAGTAGTGATGTAAAAATAGCACACATGACATTTTTCTATGAAACTAATATGTACACGCATCACGCGTATCTGACGAACCTCGAGCTCTTTTCCCGTATGGAGTGTTAGTATGTGAATATCAAACCAAACAGATTTTGTGTATAAAAGTGCTAATCATTAGCGTAGCTAGTCCACGTGCGCATAGGCGTGGCTAAAGATTTTCTCTTGGGGCACCCCCCAATATTTTCTAAAGGGAATATCCAGAACTGCTGTACTAAGCCGAAAGGAAGTGATCCAGACCATCATTATGAACAACTCTTACTATGGGACTAATCCTAAATTTGAGAAAAAAATGTTGTTTCCACAAAATATCTATATTTGTCGGTACCGAGTTGCAATTTTTTTTCTCGAATTCCGGGTTCGTCCCTTAGAAAAATTAGTTCATAATGATGGCTGTAATTACTAGAGTTTTTAGTACGTGGCAACTAGAGAATACAATCCCGAGTATGTTTTCCAATCCCAGAATTACGGGATTTTTTATGCGTAATCCCGGGACTACACGTAATTTCTTATTGGGCTCAAAAATAGTAATTTCTAAATAAACGTTTTGAGTATCGTTACAAAATTACACAATACACAAATGAAAATAGACAAAAAACTGTCGACGATGGCGCAAGAGCGCTTTGATCGAATATCTTTGATCGATCTTTAATAAGAGAAACTTTTGAGAGGTGGTGGTCACGATCCTCAGACATGAGGAATTCGATTCGAGGATGAGGAGGATTGTCAAGGCGCAAAAAACTACGGAATGCAAACTCGACCTGTTTGTGGCAATCCCGAAAATTCCGAGATTGCGCCGAGTACAGTCCCGGGATTTTCGAGGCCAGAAAATGGTCGGGATCCCGATATCCCGGGATTCGAAACCGCCGGGATCTCGGGATCCGGGGATCGTATTCGTAAGGGCTACCCTGTATTTTTCCGGGGTGGGCGAAAGTGGGCAGCTGCTCCCAAAGAAAATTTCTAGCTATGTCAATGACTGCTGCTGCATTTTTATTTTACCTACATACTGACTCGTATATTAGTGGTATCGCGAGTAGACACTAAGTAGGTAATTTATCTAGTAGTAGTGTTGAACTGCGCGTAGTATTCGTCAGTGGGCGTGTTATTGTTGACGACGTCGCGGTAGTATTTGGCCATTTCCTTCTGCTGCAGCGCCAGGAGCTGATTCTCTTCCATGAGCTGACGAGCGATCTCTCTGCAAACACGAGGTAACATAATCTGTTGTAATTAGATAATACAATCCCGAGTATGTTTTTCAATACCCCGGGGTATTCTGAGGATTTCCCGGGATTGGACTACGTAGTTTCTAATTGGGTTCAAATGAAAAAAATAAACTTAAGTCATTTCTTAAAAAAAGTTTTGAATATCGTTACAAAATTACACAATACACAAATGAAAAGAGACAAAACAAAAAACACTATAATTTTGCAAGTAATCAAAAAGACAGCACAAAAAATCTATTTAGAATTTCAAACGTACAATCGCAGAAATATAGAGCACCCGATGTTTGACTTCCAAGCCTGCTTGGTAGTTTATTGCCAACATAAACAGCAGCTGAAAACGCTCGTTCATGTTCTACGCTGGTTGGAGGAACAGACTATCGTTACTTTTATGCTGACTTATATGATGCTAAGTGACATTTACGAACTCCTGTGTTGTATGTACGTATCCTACGGCGTATCTAAGGGTTGTTTTTGTCGATATGTAATAAATTGCCATTAGTATAATCTAGACAAGGTTATTGTCGACTCTCAACGGACTACGGCATGCAAAACTTAACCAGTTTGTGGCAATCCCGAAAACCCCGAGATTAGCCAAGTACAGTCCCGGGATTTTCGGGGCCAGAAAACGGTCGGGATCCCGGGTATGTATTCTCTAAATGTAATCCATTTGCGGGCCGGGCAGGATCGGAAGGAGGCGTCAGTATGGAGAAGAAAGTACCAAGTTAATTTCACACTAGGTAAATTAGGTAAGTATGAACTCTAGAACAGGACAACAAATTGGATTTCCAACATCTATCCATCGTCGTGGATAGCCGCAGGAACATGGGAAATGCAAGCAATGTCGTTTATATGGGGGAGCTGTTTGTATTATCTAGTACTGAACGCATGGTAAAGTGTGGACTCCGGAGCCACCATTCCAAAAGTTTAATGGATTTTAGTCCAGTAGGCCAAGCATGCGACAACGAAAACCCACGAAAAAAAGTCTTCGACGTGTGAAAAAGTGACAGATATACACTTCGCCATAACTCTGTCTCGTCGAAAGAAATATTTTGTGGGGCGCATCCTAGCCCGGCAGGAAAGGATTGTTTATTGATTTTGGGGTAGGAATTGGGTACTATCAGTCAAGCATCACCCAAACTAAAATGCATGATTCGCAACTGGGAAATACAAACCCATCAGTCGTAGAACATCCACTGCTGGACATAGGCATCCCCTATGGATTTCCAATAAGGCCGGATGGAAAAGGCTTGCATCCAGCGCGTTCCTGCGGACTTAATATATCGTCAGTCCACTTGACTGCGCTTGCTGGTAGGTACGTGGCCTCCATTCGAGAACTTTACGGCCCCATCGGCCATCCGTTCTTAGAATTATGTGGCCTGCTCACAAATAATACAAATGGGCAATAGAAATAAAATGTCCGAATAGATAGGTACCTTCTCTTTCTCTGGTCTGCGATGTCCTGCCGCGCCACCTCTCTCTGTATGGACTTTGTCAGCGCCTGCCATTCGGCGTCCATCTTGTCCAGAGCATCACGTTTAGCCTGCCGACAGATATTTAGTACATAGTATGTCAAAGTTGCTGGGAAGCTATGTGTAGAGGACAATAACTGGAGCTAATAAAATTAAAAGAGCGCACAAATTAAGACACCATCACTGTATTGAATGTAAAGCAGAAGTGCAGACAGGAAGAACAAAAGAAAACTAAAACATTCTACTTGTTAAAAAATGGCATAAAAAAACATAGTTTACGGAAAAGTATTTACATTAAAATACAATAAAGAGATCGCCAACATGGCCCCGAGCGGTGTGAAACACCAGTTTAAATAGTAAGGCGCACCAGCTTTCGTACTGGCCTACGCAGCACACCCCCTTTGGTCTTTACATCGACGACCCGAGTTATTTTATCTCTACCTTCAAATTTTTTAATTACTTTCCCTAAAGGCCAATGGTTTCGTGGTAAGTTCCCATCTGCTATCAGTACCACGTCTCCGACATCTACAGCTTGATGCGACGGTACTGCTTGCCTCGGAGTCAGAAGCGGAAGACATTCTCGAACCCATCGCTGCCAGAAGTGATCAGCCAATCTTTGAGCTTTTCGCCAGTCCACTCTCCTGATCAAGTCAGCATTTGTGAACTCACACAGTTGGTGATCGTTGCTGGATGTTCCAATCAAGAAGTTAAAAGGAGTAATTGCTTGATCGCTGTCAACGTCGACTCCGACATGAGTAAGGGGTCTGGAATTGACCATGGCTTCTACTTCTAAAAGCAGGGTGTTCAAAACTTCGATTCGTGGAGTCCTCTCTTTTAAGGTAATTTTTAATGCCGTTTTTACACTGCGCACCAAACGTTCCCAGCAGCCACCCATGAATGGCGAGGAGGGTGGGATGAACTTCCAGTTTATGCCCTTGTTTATGGAAAAGTCGTAAAGGTCAGGTAGGATGTTTGAAGCACCTACAAATGCAGTGCCGTTATCAGAGTAGATGCATGCAGGGCAACCACGACGAGCTATAAAGCGGCGGAGAGCCATCAGTGCAGAATCTGAAGTCAATGATTCAACAATTTCTATGTGTATTGCTCGAACTGTTAGGCACGTAAATAAAGCGATCCAAATCTTCATTTGACGACGACCAATGGAGGCTTGCAGAGGCCCAAAATAATCCACCCCGGTGAAAGTAAAAGGGCGTGTGTGATGAGCCATTCTGACATCAGGTAAATCTCCAATCGGTGGTATAGATGGTTTCGCTTTGAGATTACGACAGAGTTGACACTGCTTTGCAACGCTTCTTACAGCGGGACGCAATCCAATAACGTAAAACCGTTTACGTAGTTCATTAACGACGAGTTCATTGCTTCCATGGGCGAATTTCACGTGGTGAAAGTGGATCAACAATCGAACTATTTTATGTTTCCCGTCGAGTAGTATCGGATGTGGATCGATGTCTGTTGATGCTCCAGTACGGCCTGATAATCTAAGGATCCTATCATCGCCTAGAATTAATGATATATTCTTTAACGTACTCTTTTTACAAACGGGGCGTGCAGCGTTAATTTCAATATACTCTTTCATAAACGAATCTAGTTGAACACGTTGAAATATATGACGTTCAGCTGATAAAATAAAAGACATCTCTAAAGGTATCAAATCACGTTTGCGGTGAACGGGTGTTAACTTAGAATTTTGAGCTGAATCCCGAAAAAGGAATATCGCTTGATGTACCCGCGCAGTAGCGCGAACGAAACGTAACCAAGCGCTAAAACGTAGATGATCAGCAACCACCGGTGAAGGTGGTTCACATGATTGTGTGATTGTTAATCCTACCAAATCTTGATTTTTCTTGCACTCAAGAATTGGTACAACTTCAATATTTGGTTCACAGGGCCATTCTTGTGCTGGTAAAAGAAGAAATGATGGCCCGGTAAACCACCGTGAGGAAATTGTAAATTCATTTTTAAATCGTGTAGCATCGTCTGCAACGTTGAAAGACGAAGGCACGTAGTTCCAATCGGAAACATTAGTAATTTCACAAATTTCACATACTCTATGCGCAACGAAAGATCTTAACACGCTTGGGTCTGAACGCAACCACTTAAGAACTGTTTGAGAATCTGACCAGAAAAATGTTTCATCTGGCTTGCGTTTATGCGCATCGATCACGTAAGTGGCTAGCCGTGCTGCTATTAAGGCTGCCTGCAACTCCAGTCTCGGAATTGTAGTAGGTTTTAGAGGAGCAACACGTGCTTTACTACCAATTAAAGCTAATTTAATGTTTCCGCTTGAATACAAAAAGCGCCAGTAGCCAACACATGCGTAAGCACGCTCACTGGCATCCGCGAAAAAATGAAGTTGACAAGACTCTACTTGTTCCAAAGACTCGACGTAACAACGAGGAATCGAAATATTTGAGACTTTTTCTAAATCTTTGATCCATTCTAACCATTCTGCCACAAACTTATCAGGTAGTGCTTCATCCCACGTAGTTGCCATCTTCCACGTCTTTTGAAAAAGCACACGACCTTTTATTATTAAAGGAGTAAGATATCCCGCCGGATCGTAAGCTTTCATTAAAATCGAAAGCACATTGCGCTTAGTAAAAGTTTTTGGTAAATTTTCAGAAGTGCAACATGGCAAGGAAAGTGAGTCGGCGGCTACATTCCAAGTAACGCCCAGTACACGTACTTGTGAAGCAGAAACTGATCCTACGCTTACTTCAGTAACCTCTTTCGCACACAACTCATCTGGTAACATAGAAAGAGCCTTAGGGGAATTCGATACCCAAGATCTCATCTCAAAACCTGCAACTGTGTGAATTGCAACAATGTCCGCACTTAATTGTGCTGCTTCTTGCTCAGAATCGCAGCTACCTAAAAAGTCATCCATATAAGTGTCACGTAAGGTTGCAGCTGCCGCTTCGGGATATAATTCTTGCTGTTCAATAGCATTCCTATTTTTAACATATAGAGCTGTACAAGGAGAAGATACCGCACCAAATATCATAGAAGACATTCGGTACTCTACCAGTTCATTACCATCTCGCCAGAAAAAACGTTGAGCATCTCTGTCTTCTGGCCTTATTTTTATTTGTGGAAACATCTCTCGAATATCTGCTGACAGAGCAATCCGACCTTCCCTAAAACGCATCAAAATTGCTAGAAGTGGTTGAAGAAGATCAGGGCCAGGTAAGAGCATTGAGTTTAAACTTACCCCTTCACACTTTGCCGCAGCGTCGTGAACCACACGGAGTTTCTTTTTCTGAGGATGCATCACACTAAAATGTGGAAGATACCAAGTGCTACCTCTGGCTCTTTCAGTAGACTATTTTCCGGTTCGTCGACTCCATTTTCGACTTCTACCGTGACGCAATTTGAGTCTACCGTTGACCTGTGTAAAAGTATGTTGTGTCGTAGATGACACCCGACGACTTTACATACCTTTTTACAAGCATTATATTTATGTCCGCCTTTGGATAAACATCGATAACAAACTTTATTTTTAGTTACCCAATCCCAACGTTCGTCCATTGAAAGTGATATGAACTTTTTGCATTCTCCAACCTTATGAGAATCACTCAGACAGTATTGACACTTGTTGGCAGTTGTCAAAGAAGTTGTGAATATCTTTTCTTTGCTAGGTTGCCTAGTAACTGGGACTGGAAAGTGTTTGACATATGTCGGATCAGAGTATGACAAACCAAATCTTATTTGTTTTGTAGATTCAAAATCTAAGAAATCTGCCAAAAGTTCGAGTTTGGCCTTACCAGAGTCATGTAATGCAGCATAATCCGCCCACCTATATCGTAAAATCGGCGTAAGCTTACCGACGATAGTCTGAGCGAGCTCAGGTGAAGCCATATACTCTGGTTGGTGCAGATCTCTGATCACTTCCACGGAGTTTCGAACTCGGCAAGCAAAAACGTTGAGGTCTCGTACAGAGTCCTGAAAAGTTAACCTTGGTAGGCCTCGTAAAACGGCAAGTTCATGGAAGATTATAAACTCCGGCCTGCCAAAGCGAGTTTCTAAAGATGTGATTATCATACCTGGATCCGCGGCAGTTATCAACAGGGCAGAAACAGCTTCCTTAGCAGGACCTTGTAATGCCGCGCTCAGGCGGGCCACATTTTCTTCGGGGCTGAATCCGGCCTGCGTCCTTGCGAAAGTCCTTTTGAACCGCAGCCACCCTGAAGCGTGGCCGTCGAAAGAAGGAAGTGTACCACCAACCTGCATCCTCTTGCTAGCGACGTCGATAACTTCCGCCAGGTGTAATAAAGAATTGTGTGTACCTATCATATTACTTTTATTTGTGTTTTCAAAACATTCATCGCGTAAATTAGCGTGGTGTGTGCCTGAAGGTAATGCGTGAATAGTGTTTCCTTGTCTTAAGGCGCCACCCGGCGCTGGAATCGCGCTAGGGAGAGGGGTGGCGCATGTATTCTGCACAGGCACCTGGACACACTGCTGTTGAAAGGTATTTTGCGGCGTAGCACCATAATTATGTCTCTCTAGAGGAGCTGGAGTGGTTAGTGGGGGTTGGAGATCACTGCAAACATTTTGATTATTTTCCACATTAAAAGTGTGATCGTCACACTCTATTAACCACTTTTGTGTTGAGCTGCTACGCATCGATGCTGAGGACTCTAAAACAGCCAGCTCAGCTTTGAGCTCTAAATCTGCAACTTCTTTCTCTTGTTTTACAAGACGCGCAGCGGTCTGGAGCTCTAAAACTGCAACTTCTTTCTCTTGTTTTACAAAACGCGCAGCGGTCTGGAGCTCCAAATCTGCTAGCTTTTTCTCTTGCTCCGCTATACGGCGGGCATACTGCGCTTTTAGCGTGAATTTTTGAGCTTTTGTAGATATATTACTTCTGAGTGATGCCGGAGCGACAGAAGCGGAAATAAGAGGCGCTATGTCTTGGGTGGGACCAACCAACTGAGCCGACGTTGGCACCAAAGGCGCACCAAGCAAAGGAGCATCGGCATCAGACGGTCCCGACACAGCGCTGCTCGCCGCACCGGGTTGTGTTTTATTAGCTTTTGTTACTGACCTTGTTATGGGCATCTTGGTTGGACACTTCTGAAGTAATGTAGAGGACAATAACTGGAGCTAATAAAATTAAAAGAGCGCACAAATTAAGACACCATCACTGTATTGAATGTAAAGCAGAAGTGCAGACAGGAAGAACAAAAGAAAACTAAAACATTCTACTTGTTAAAAAATGGCATAAAAAAACATAGTTTACGGAAAAGTATTTACATTAAAATACAATAAAGAGATCGCCAACACTATGGTCCAGAATTGCGCGGAAGAGAAAGGAATGGAAGCTGTTGGAGGAGGCTTTTACCGCTGCTGGCGGTCCTTATACTATAGTTTAATTAATGTTATGTTTATGTAAATTGTTTATTTTTTTAAGGAAATAAAGAGCTTTTTTATTGATTATTTTTATTTTTTTATATTATGGAGTGAGAATGAGATCTACCATATTATATTAAGTACAACTACAAGTAATTCTCTGAACAGGCGATAAGGCCGCCCTAATCAAAACCTGTAAACATGTATAAGTAAATAGCTTCTCTAATGTATTCAAATATTATCGAAATCGGCTGATAAATAGTGCGACTGCAAATTTTCCCCCTTTTTAAAAGAAATCGCCCATAATAAATCGGCTTTATAAGGGAAAGTCGGCGATTTTTCATAGGGAGATACTATACCAAGCTTTTTAATAGTTCACTGCAGGACGTAGGCCTACCTACGAAGGGTGATTGGGCTATATCCACCACGCTGGCCCAGTGCGGGTTGGTGAATTCACATTACGCCATCGAATTACTTCTACGGGCGCATGCAGGTTGCCTCACGATGTTTTTCTTCACCGAAAAGCTTAAATTCCGTACATTAATTCCAAAGAACTCATTGTTACGGGACCGGGATTTGAATCCACGACCTCTCGATTGCAAGGCGGGGGTCACTACCTCTAGGCCACCACGGCTTCATAAGATGGGATAGGGAGGTACCATATAAAAATCGCCGACAGCCGAATCAAACTTTTTGGCAGCTGTGATGTTAGGTATCTAGGTACAATATGCGGATAACATAAACCTCGCGCAGCTGTTAGGTGAGCATCACTCGGAATTGGGTTATCTGCAGCTTGTTAGCTAACGTCACAGCCGCCAAGAGGTTTGAATCGTTCTAAGTATACCTTCGAGGCGGCCATCTGTTCTTTCTGGGCAACGTAGAATTTCTTCAATTCCTCTTGATTCATGCCCTTGTACATGAAGCCGATGGCTCTGCAACATGTTTTGTTTCATCCAGCATAAAAAACATTATCTGTTCTCAGTAGCTAATTCACTGTACAGGGCTATTTCTAATCAATGAGCATCATTTTAGGGGCTTATTCTTTCATCAAAGCTAATAACAACTTTCTTTCTGCGACTTTTTCCAAAACTAAAAAAAAATCGTTCTTCCATAGAAAAATATCGTTCACCCGCGACAAAATGTATGGAACAGCTGTTTTTTTTTGAGTTTTGACAAAAATTGCAGAACAAAAGTTGTTAGTTTTGATGTATAGAATAAGTCCCTAAAAGGGTGCTATTACACAGACATTAATTTTGTCTGTACAAGATTACATCCTAATATTAAAATGAAAACACATTTTCAAAAGAAGTAAACTTTTGTTTACCAAAGAAACCTTTTGAGTTCAATAAAATAAACAATATCTTGGCTGCAGATTATGAAATAGCTCGAACTGATTACAGAGATAGTTTAAAGCTTTAAGTAAGAGTTTTCAATGTCTTAAATCAAAAATGTGTTATTTTTTCACAACAACAAACTTTGGTTCTTTGTATTAAATTTATTTTTACTCTTTCGGTTAAGAGAGCCATTTTCTTAAATTAAGAATCAATTTTAGATTGAAAATAATATTCTTACTGGAATAAGAGAATATTTCCAAGAATATTTATGATCTTGACGGAAAGAAATCGCAAAATCTTTTTTTTCCGTGTAGTTGATTAGAAATATACAGGGTTATATAGGGTTAGCACGAGAAAATATAGTAGAGAAAGCTACGTTCGGTGTTTCGGTTTAAGCGAGGAATGCCCAATTCTCATAATGCCCAAATAGTCCGGGAATGCCCAATTCTTTGAATACCCAGTACCTACTAAAAATGCCCAATTATGACAAAGGCTAGTTCTAGGAATGCCAATTCTCAAAATGGCAAAATAAATTAAATAAAGAATTTGATATGAAAAATGTTAATTTAGCGGTAGAAAGAGAGGGGGATATTACGCCGCGCCGGCGGCTTCGCCAGTGTTACCAGAGTAAAGGATCTTGCTATACCTACACAGTGGAATTGATCTGCGTTTTGTCCGAGGCGACGAAATAAAAAGAACAACACGTATAATGCACACACTTGTTTTATATTTGACTTATACTGGACAAAATTACAATGCTGAATTAATGATTTGAATGGATTATTACATGTTGATATAATGGACGATACAGCTACTATTTGACATAGTCTTATCACACGCACGGCTAGGCGACAAGAAGTAACCTAGAAATAATTATTTTCTTTGGCAAGAGGAATAAAAAAAATTGACGTATGCGCAATAATCTAAGATGCTATGCTAAGATAGACACACTTTACCGGATACAGACACATCAATAGACAACAAATTGCCATAATCTGTTTTTATCTATTCGATTAACTGGTCTACCGATATAATCGTCAACAGCGAGGCCATTTTAAACACCCAAGGCTATGACGAGCACTGCTTATAAGTGCTGTTTGACTGGTTGAGTTTACCTGCCGGGTGCTAGAGCACTCTTGGCGACGTCCGGGTTCTCGGTGAGCATGTCCGAAGTCAAGTTGTTGTACATCTCAGCCGTGTTGTCAGCCTCCTCTTGCTCCTTCATCACCTGATCCATCTGTTTCTTCTCCGCTGCCTACACATAAGGCCCAATTATGAAGGCGCCATGTTAAATTTAATAAACATAATTATTTTTTGCAAAAATATAGCATGACCAACTTCAACCGTGTACAGAATCATTACTTAGTTTAAAACAAAGTCGCTTTCTGCTGTCTGTCCCCATTTACGCTTATATCTTTAAAACTACGCTACGGATTTTGTTGTAGTTTGTTTTAATAGATAGAGTAATTCAAGAGAAATGTTTATATGTAGGTACATATAATACACCTGTGCGAAGCCGGGGCGCATCGCTAGAACGCAAATATTATGCACGGATCGATGTGGCATTTTTCACATTATTGTTGATTTATCAAAAATGG
Organism: Hypomecis punctinalis; assembly: GCA_949316475.1. Taxonomy (NCBI): domain Eukaryota; kingdom Metazoa; phylum Arthropoda; class Insecta; order Lepidoptera; family Geometridae; genus Hypomecis; species Hypomecis punctinalis. The sequence continues at coordinate 16,534,897 of OX438809.1, forward strand.
CTCAGCCGATTTCAATAAAATTTGAATGGGACCATTTCCAAAGTATACTTTTTCCAATAAAAAAAATATTGAAATCGGACTACTATAAAAAAGTTATGCGTGGTTAATAAGTACATAAAAAATATACGCGTCGAATTGTAGGTATACCTCCTCCGGTGGTTCGTCGGTCAAAAAAGTGTTCTCTGTATCGAATGCCTAAAGTGAATAGTTATTTTTCGCAAAAAATGGCATGTCCGACTTCAACTGTGTACAGAATTCACGAATATTTCACACGGGTCGATGTAGCATCACATTATTGTTGATTTATCAAAAATGGCTCAGCCGATTTCAATAAAATTTGAATGGGACCAATTTCAAAGTATACTCTATCCAATAAAAAAATAATTATTGAAATCGGTTTACCTACTATGTAAAAAGTTATGCGTGGCGTGTAGGTACATAAAAAAATATTAATATTTACGCGTCGAATTGAGTACCTAGGTCGTAGTATTATTATATCTTCTTTGCCTAGGTACCCCGTCCGTTTTATCGGTCAAAAAGAAACGGAAATACCTAGTATAATAAGCTATTATAATTACGATGGCGCCATCATAATTGGGCCTATACGATGTACTACTTAAGGTATTATGCCACAGTATTATTATTTCAAATTCATTTATTTAGGTAAGTACAATAAATATAGCTCATATAGCCATACAGAATATATTATGACATCCAATAAGCTACATACGAGTACAGATTATGTAGAAAAAGCTTGCCTATTTTGTTACCCTATCTTCATGTTAATGCAAAAAAGAAAATTAAAATTGTAGCAGGTGTTCAAAAGGGCGAAGGGATACATTTACATAGTATGGTGTGGCTAAGAAGATATATTCTCTGTTAGATACAGAGGCAGGGCAGCAGGAGCTATTATTCTTCACTACCACAAGCCCAATCAAACTTTGTGACGATAGCTACTAACTGCGCAAAATCCAATCCTTGCACAACTTTTATCCTTGATTTGATTTTAGATGTGTGCTTCAGTCATGATTGGGTTTTGCGCAGCTTGTTTGCAGCTACCTTCACAGCCGCCAAGAAGTTTGATTTGGCCTATAATTCGTATGCGTCCAGGCTCTCTAGAAGATTTCCATTTAGATCATATTCGTCAAGATTCCCGACGGGTAGCGTTTCCCTGTGAGCGTCTGAACAAAGTTTATTTTAGAGCTGGTAAAACACACAGGTGACATAAGGTAATGTTAGGAATACCAGAGCCTCATTGTATCTGAGATTGGCCTGCCCCAGCCGGTAGCGGCACTCTCGCTCCATCTTGTCCAGCTCGCTGGCTCGCGCGTCTCGCGCCTTTATCGCCATCTGCATCCAAAACATGAGATTGTAAACCGAATCAATTTTTTTAGCGGCTGGGAAATTAGCTACAATCTGCGGAAAACCCAACCCTCGAGCAGTTGTGATGCGAGCTCATGACCGCCAATAAGTTAGAATCGGCCTATCCACTGACAGGATTTGATTGGACGATGGTCAGTTGAGCTGATGAAGACGTCTTATTTTCAATGCATTTGTTAATATACAGGCTCAGAGCAAATAAAAAAAAACAAGAGGGAACGTCGTTGAACAGTCAAGTGAGGCCGGTTTTTTATGCATGTGTGAGTGCGTCGGTGACAGTCGGTGTTGCGCCGCCATAGTTCGACTGACAAGCCAGGGCGTAGTTTCGTTGTACGTGGATGTGTGTGTAATTGTCTATACACTGCGAGGCGTAGTTTTGGTTGGCTTTACTTGTTTGTTCACAACATACTCTCTTGATTTTTTTATTTGCTCTGAGTATACAGGGTTATTTTTTAGGGGCTTTTTCTGTTCATCAAACTAACAAGTAGGTATTATTCTGTGATTTTTGTCAAAACTCAAAAAAAACAGCTGTTCCATCAGCTGTTTTTTTTTGAGTTTTGACATACATACATTCATACATTTTGTCGCGGGTGAACGATATTTTTCTATGAAACAGCATTTTTTTGAGATTTGACAGAAGTCGCAGAGCAAAAGTTTTAGTTTTGATGTACAGAATAAGCCCCTGAAAGGATGCTAATTGATTACCAATAATCCTGTCAAATCTAAATGCGCAAAGCAATAGCTGGTCCCTATAACTTGCTGGGTGTCGCTTCCACATCGTCTTTGGTACTCCAATGACATAGGATTTTACCGCTGATCCGTAGGATTCTCCTCTCCCTTCTCTAAGGACTTTCGAGAAATGTATGGAACAGCTGCATTATTCCGCGGTTTCAGGGTGTCCTATAGTAAGTAAAGGATGGCTATCATCGTTTGATTTGTTGATGAATACAAATAATAAAATATACATGCTGAAATATATCCATCGGCGAAGAAACTTCCGACATTTTATTCAACGCGCTAGCTTGTCTCGTATGGGTTTGCCTAAAAATACCTTTCCATGTTTTTATTGACCCAGTAGGTAAATTATATAATAATAGATTTTATATCACTGGCTTTTCCTTCAGTGAAGAAAAATACTAAGAAACCCTGCATACTTTCGAGCACGTGTTATTATTATTGTCATTGTGTTCCGTTTGTTACATAAGCTTTGGAAAGGAACTACAAAAAAAAAGAAGACTAAGGGAAGGACATGAGGGAATCAGCATGTTGAAACAATAGCAAATTGAAACAAATAAATCGCTCCGCACAATATTGCTATACCCTAATAGGGTCATATGTATAACTTATAGAATATAGATACTAAACATGTTTCTTAAGACCTGCATGTAAATTATACTACATATAATGCAATAAACGATTGATTGATTGTTCAACAGGGTACTGTTTAACAGGCGCAGTGGTGGAACACTAGAGTTTTTAGCGGGTACACCGACCAGTCACCGGGAACTCCCACATACACCTGCCTGCTCCCGAGGTGTGGTGGAATCCATAAAAGATTTTCGCTGATAAAAAAGGCCTGACCATGTAAGCAGCCTCGGCTTTCTTGCGCTCCTCCTCAGCCGCCTTCCGCTCCTGCACCTGCTGCTCGAGCCACGCGTTCTTCTGCGCCGCCATCATCTTCTTGCGCTCTTCGAACTCTAAATCTTCGCCTTCAAATCTGTTTGGAGCAAATTACCATTTAAACAGTACGGTTATGTCATCATCAAGTAAGTATCACAGGCCTCCCGAATGTGGTAAGACCGCTCGGAAGCGCTAGTGTTCAGCCCGATGCTGACGTTCTGGTGTTTTTTTTCTTCTATATGTTGTAATACGATTGTTTGTTTGCTGTCCATACGTTTGCTGTCGAATTCATAACCCTACACAAACAAACGCGCTTGATCGTTCACTGCGATCATTCTTTTTTATCCTGACTTTGTCCCAGTAAACAAAATTCCGAGTTCCCGAACTGAGATCACTTACTATAGTGGTAAGAGCAGACCTGCACGTTTATTGAAAAGATAGACTATCCGATAAAGACTACCTACTCAGTCTTTATTTTCTACACCACTACGGGTGAAGGGACGCGTTGAATGCTAGCCGTTTTCTTTCGGTTTAATTCGATGTTCATTTAAAATGCGTATTTCTAAAACGTTATGATAAAAGAGGCGTATGTCTAAAAGTGGACGTTCTATAGCTGTTATGATAATGAAATTAATCACCCCTATAGCTTACTTCTACAGAACCCACGGTCTCCGTCGGAGGCAGCTGTTTCTTCTGGATGTCAGGTAGTACCTACTCGCGACGGTCCTCAGGCCGCTGGTACAGTTGTTTAAAATCTTACTTCTGCGCACTGGAGAGGCCCACCGGGTCTCCGTCGGAGGCTCTCGGAGGCAGCTGCTTCTTCAGAACGTCGGGGTCGTTCAAGTCGTACTCGCGCCGGTCCTCGGGCCGCTGGTACCGCTTGCGAAACTCGTCTATCTCAGCGTTGATGCGACGACGTTCCTAGGTCAAATGTTATGCCTTTAAACAAGGAATGCATATAGAAATATAAATATGTATCTTCTAGGTAAGCGTGTTACACCCTAGACTGCATATCAGTAGTAGTACCAGCAGTGGGTAGTCAAACGCAAAACTATATGAAATTAAAAAAAAAAGGTAATTTGTCGAAATAAAAAAAAATATCTCGAAAACGACTACCTCTTTTTGATATTTAGATAAGAGCTTTTCCTTATAAAATTCTATCTGTGTAGATGAATTTTCATATTTTTAATGTTTATTTGTAATTATTATTTTTGTGGCTGCTTAATAAGGATTTTTTAAAATGTTGCTAGAAGATTTTAGCGGGTGTTATATTATTTTATTTATCATTGATGTAATTGGAGTTGGAAGATCGACCTGGATCCAAGCTGCTTCCTACCGATCTCAATGGAGATCTAATGAAGACGTCTATGTCCAGCTGTGGACGTCCTGCGGCTGATAATAATGATAACGATGGTAACCTCCATCTCGCGCGCCTCGAGCACGACTGACAGGTTGCTATATCCTTGATCACCTGCTTGACGAAGGCGAGCTCCTGGCGCGCCTGCTGCTCACTACTGCCTCTCCGGCTATACAACCTACCTCCATCAATACAACGTGCCGGACTGACGGGTTGCTGTCTTTTATCACCTTGGCGAAGGCAAGCTCCCGGCGCGCCTGCTCCTCACTACTGCCTCTCGGGCTATACACCTACCACCTACCTCCATCTCCCGTGTCTCCAGCACGACTGACGGGTTGCTGTCTTTTATCACCTTGGCGAAGGCAAGCTCCCGGCGCGCCTGCTCCTCACTACTGCCTTTACGACTATATAGCCTGCTTGAGCCTACCTCCATCTCGCGCGCCTCGAGCACGACTGACAGGTTACTATCCTTGATCATCTGCTTGGCGAAGGCAAGCTCCCGGCGCGCCTGCTCCTCGAGTTCAGCCTTCTTCTCCGCTCGCTGACGCTCCAGGAACGGCACGTCCACCTGAGAACATACTCTTCATTTAGGTTTGACCCAGTGGCGTAGCATGTCTTGTAGATATCAAAATTAGTTGGAGGGCCCAAATGAAGGGTACATATTTCTCACTTCTCCTCATCATCTCTTTCTACATCATCTATGTATAGCTGAAGACGATTCTAGTTTTGCTAAAATGCCTCTATAAGGTAGGTCAGGCATATAAGGCCCACCTTTATTAAAATTAAAATATTTTTACCCATTGATGAGGTAATAAACAAAAGTCTCCACATATTAATTATAAATGTATTTAAGTTCCGTCATGAAATAAAAAAACATAAAATTATAACGTTATTTCTGAAATATGAAGTGTTTTTTAAAACCATCACTTCGGGCCTTATTGAACACTATGAGTATAAAAAGGCCCTAAATATAAATTAACATTCTAAGAAAATTAACAAGTTTAAACGATATTAAACTATAACAGTAAACATAAAACAACATTTGGTCCTTTTAAAACATGAGTATTTTCTTAATTATTAGAAATAAAAGACCTTGGGCCTTATTAATCTATAGGTATTAAAAATGTCCTACGTTCCTTTAGAATATGTTGCTAAACACAAATTTGAACATTAGGTAAGTATAATCTTACTAAATTAAAGTTATTCAAAAAACAACAACAAAATCGCTAACACTTTGATTTCTAACAATACTTCTGTGGGCCTTATTACACTAAAGACTTTTCAAATACTGAATATTCAACGAATATAAAGGTAAATTTTACAACTTTAAATTAAGAACAGTTAATAAAAAAGCAATATATAATATTAAGGTACTCTTTAGATTTCAAATCAGTCGTAATGCTCGTACTTAAATTAAATTGAGGTTTATCTAAAGGTAATAAGGCCCGGGCCTTATTACCTGCGCAAGGGCCGAGCCTTTTTAGCCGTAGAGCAAGCTTTACAATCAGTGTCCATATATTTAGTAAAAAAAATAGCAATTAGAATGTGTACTTATGTCTCTCCGTGGGGCAATACAAGAATAGTTCACATTGAAATGGGAAAAACTCGGATTAAAACAAAAAACTCAATGAAAACTGAACCTCTTTACGCTCGAAAAATATTACGTACGGCAGCCGCGAGATCTCTCTGTGGCTGTGTGGACGGTACTAACGAAATGGAGGGCCGCGCGGAAGAGCGCGTTGTTGCCAGCTCGCTGTATGTGTTACTTCTATGTATGCGTGAGTTTTAAGCGAATAGATTTTTATGCAACTGTTATTTCTACAAACTGGGCCTAGTTTGCAACCGGGCCTTATATGCCTGACCTACCTTATCTATTTTTTGGGCGCACGCTTAACCCAGGAATAAATGAGATTGCATTTTTGACTTTTGTCATTTCTGAAGTGAAAACGGGAAGTAAGAGGTTAAGTGACATTGTGTGGCAAATATTTATGAATCGCAAAATGTATGTTTAGCAAACATACCTACATATTGCAGAATGCAGTGTTGTGTTTGCATTTGAATTAGTGATTAGTACCTAGCGCTCTTTAAATATTACACAATTTTGTAATTATTATTGGCGTTTCATGTAGATACCTAGTTGTATTTTGTAGAAATTAGTTTTCCACTAGATCGAGACAACGCATTATCATCAACCCCAAAATTGCCAAAAAATATCAGCGGTTAGGTACTTATATTTTGTCAAAAATTAATAAAATTTTATTTATGAAACAGCTGCTATTTTTGCAATTTCGAAGTTTATTCATTTTTATAAGCTCAATGATGAGTAGGTGTGATGATATCCTAGAACATATCTGTTGTCTAGAGAAACCCCCGGCCTTTCTCTTACACTGGATTCAAACAGCTTCCAACTCTCTTATTGGAGATTTAAGCGGAGACCTATGTCCAGGACTGGACGTCCTATGGCTCAAATTATACCTATTGATGTTGAAATAGAGAAGAGGGTACTATAAATAATTATTGTTTGCAAAAAATATACCATGAACGACTTCACCCGTGTAAAGAATTAGCGAATATTTCGCAATTGATGTAACATTTTTCACATTATTGGTGATTTATCAAAAATGGCTCAATCGATTTCGATAAAATTTAAATAGGACCAATTTAAAAGGAATCTCTTGTCGTTACAATAAAACAGGAATTATTAAAATCGGACTTCTATGAAAAAAGTTGTGCGTGGTTATACCTACATAAAAAAAAATACACGTCGAATTGAGTACCTCCTTCGGTTGGTTCATCGGTCAAAACAGGATTTGCGGGTTTTACGTCTAGCTCCGTTTGCCAACCAGTCAACCAGTCTTCCGAGTGATAGAATAGGTAGGTACGACCCGTGCAAGGGCCAACAACTTACCCCGATCTTCCTGTTTCTAGCATTGAAGATCCTACTTCTCCTTTCTAGCTCACACTGCCGCCTCCGTTCCCTGTTCTGGGCTTCTTTCCGGTCCTGATCGTTTGATATCTGAAGTTTCATCATTTTGGATACAGCAAAACTGTGTAATTAAAAGTTATACAAAAATATTCGCCAAACGCGGCCACGTAACACAGGGAAAATTGTAGAAAAACTTTAACAACAGATCAAACAAAATCAAGTTGTCATGGCAACCGTAAAACCACCTCCGTGGTGAATACGACTAGGCCTTTTTTATGTACTGTACTGTACTGTACCAGCCTTTTCAATAGTCCACTGCAGGACGTAGGCCTACCCACGAAGGGTGAAAATGTAAAGCCTTATTTTATGTATTATTAAATTATTAATTTTATGTAAAGCCTGTAAAAAGTTTAGAGAAACTAAAGCTGGAAACATACTATCGGACGCGGCTAAAGCTGGAAACACTATCGGACGCGGCTAAAGCTGGAAACATACTATCGGACGCGGCTAAAGCTGGAAACATTCTATCGGACGCGGCTAAAGCTGGAAACATACTATCGGACGCGGCTAAAGCTGGAAACATTCTATCGGATGCGGCTAAAGCTGGAAACATACTATCGGACGCGGCTAAAGCTGGAAACATTCTATCGGACGCGGCTAAAGCTGGAAACATACTATCAGACGCGGCTAAAGCTGGAAACATTCTATCGGACGCGGCTAAAGCTGGAAACATACTATCGGACGCGGCTAAAGTTAGAAACATACTATCGGACGCGGCTAAAGCTGGAAACATACTATCGGATCGGCTGGAAACATACGCGGCTTATGGATGCGACTGACAGCCGCGACTGATAGGTATCTAGATAATGAATGTACACTGAGCCGTGCACACTATCGGACATAAGTCGCGGATGTCACCTTGGGCTGACCTTGAGCGTTCGGACGCACACTGCTCCGTCGCGGCTGTCAGTCGCGTCCGTCAGCCGCGTCCGATAGTATGTTTCCGGCTTAAGGCATCGGCAAGATGATTAAAAGTTTGGTTCTAAATTTTTTAATATATAAAAAAATACACACAAAGATAAGAAGCATAACTAAAGCTAACGATGTTTTAAACTTTGCTCAAAAGCTGAAATGGAAATGGGCGGGCATGTGGCAAGAATGTCTCATGAGCGCTGGACTTCAAGAGTGCCAAGATAAGGCGGTCCTAGTGGCAAACGCCACAGAGAAAGACCGCTCACAAGGTGAGCAGACGATATTGTAAAAACGGCTGACTCAAATTGGTTACAAACTGCTCAGGACAGAGGACGCTGGAGTTCCTTGGAGGAGGTCTTCACACGCGGAGGGGTTCTTAATAACATAGATAATTAGCTCATGTAGTTTTTAGTAAGAAATAAAAAGACTTTTTTATTTTAATTAAAAAAAATTGAGATATAATTATTTAATTTAGAAATGATAAAATGATTATAAGTAATTAAAAACAAAAACATTTTATCATATGACGACAATATCGAGTGTCTCAGGTGATGATGTCATAACTTCGTAAGTGTAATTATTAAAAAATGTTCTTCACAACATCTAAATTATTTTGGTTCAGACCCTCGAATATTAAATGTATACTATACATTCTAAATAATATAATAAATATAAGGTATCGGAAACACGGTTTCGACGTTGAGAGGCAGCCGGCTTTCATGCCTTATGTTAAAGGAGTGACGGATAAGGTGGGGACTTTGTTAAAGGATTACCCCATCAAGACAGTGTATACTTCCTTATCCAAACTACTGGGCCAAGTCAGAACGCCGAAGGATGTCATTCAGTTTCAAACTCCTGGTGTATATAAGGTGGATTGCAGCTGCGGTATATCCTACATAGGTCAAACGAAGCGTAGGTACTATTGCTGAACGGATCAAAGAACATATCGCGGCAGTCAAAAACCGCCAGATACAGAAGTCTGCTATAGCTGAGCATTTGCTTGACGGAGGTACTGGTCATTGGATCGAGCTCCACGACCCAAAAGTCCTCTCCACGGATCGACACTATTTTTCAAGAATAGTTCGTGAAGCGGTGGAAATCAAAAAACATAAGAATTTCAACCGGGAGGATGGATTTAAGTTATCGGCGTCGTGGAATCTTGTTGTCAACAAATGCAAATCGCGTAGTGTAGGTAGAAGGACATTGTTAGATACCGTCAGTGTTGTGTGTCGTAATGACAATTTTTCAAGTTCAAATTGAATTGGCGGTACCAGCTGTTGCACATTCCAGTCTACCCGTGACCACGGTCGATACAACTCGGCCGAAACGTCGGGATGAGGAGGTATTTATTTATCTCCTAATTTTAGTGCGCGATTAGTCCCGTAGTATAAAATAATAATGTATATTATGTATCAAAAACTATAAATATGTAGATTGTAATAAAGGTGAGTTATGAATAATAAAAAATAAAATAATGAAGAGTTGAGATTAAGATTAATGTTCATTGTTAAAATATTTGCATTTTTATTAGATCAAACGAATTTACCTGAAGTGAAGTTCGATGTTAATTAACTTGTCTGTTAAGTTACAACCATAACCATGTTTAGAGCTGTTAGAAAAAAAACCGCTGTATTAAGCTGTAGGTTCCGATTGTTTTAACCATTTAGCCATATCAGAGGCCTTCAGGCGGTCTAAAAACTCTGACACCTGGCTTATACGAACTTACTTTACCGCTGTATTGTAATATGGTTTATGTCGTAGGTCTGCTATAAGCGTATACCTTCTTATACCGCTTTTCTCCATGTTTTGTCTCTATACCTACTCGTACCTCCGCTAGGAATAAATGTTTTCTTTGCTCTATACTAACAATGTAACACAAACACCTATGTTCATTGACCAATTAACCATGTACGTAGAAAAAATATAAAGGTACCTAGCTTTTGCACGCGGCTCCGCCCGCGTGGGTTTTGACTTTTGTGCTATCCCACAGGAACTTTTTATTTTTCGGGATAAAAAGCAGCCTGTCACTTTCCGGCCCTTGAACTATACCCATGCCAAAAATCAAGTCAATCCGTTGCTCCGTTGCTGCGTGAAAGAGGAACAAACCGACAAACTTTTCGGATTTATAATATTAAAAATAAAGTATGATTATTATTTATTTTCATCTACAACACTCAGCGATAATGCAAAGACATCTAAATGTTTTTATTTCAAGAATGAAGCATAACAAATAAAGTTAGTTATGCATTCTCAGACGTTAATAAAATCCTAAACCAATTTTTTACTCAAACTCTACTCGTAGCGTCTTGTAAAAGCATATCGACCGCTAAGAGCGCCTGCCGCTAAATGAATTAGGAACAAAGCTCGACTCACAGCGATGAAAGCACCAATTTCCCGGCTGGCAACACAGAAAATGCGGATAAACTGCGACCACTGCTCGCTGATCCAAACATGAGCAAAACGTAGCGACCGTAGTATCACAGTAAAAGCAACAGTCGCTACGGTACTACCGCGCGTATTCGGACCACGCGCGAACGATACAAGGTTACCAGTTACCCGACTTGTGAAGCAAAATCGTCATTCGCTCGCATCACGCCGAAGCGAACGGACGTCTCGCGCGCGCTCAAAAACCAAACGCTCAGTTATCGAAATACAGCTGTATTTCGCAACACACAAAGTAAACAGTGTTAAGTGCGAAGTTGTGATTTAAAATACTATTTTATTTGTGTAATGTGACGGTATGACAAGTGTTTTGAAAAAGTCAAAAGGCAGTAAAGGTAAATCGGAATCCATGCACGAGGACTTGCCGGCGAGATGGGGTGCCTCAAGGAAGACTGAAGATGTGGGGCACCTGATCAAGTACATAGATGACAATATTATCGGCAAAGGAAATGCATTTTGCGGACCGTTTGGAAGAAGAAAAGGTAAAAATGATTCCGTATGGCTTTTGTTGCTATAAAATAAATATGTAATAAAAAGCATAATATTTATTTAGCTTGCTAGTATTTTTTATATATTTATTGCCATGCTCAGTAGTCGAGTTCTTGTAGTAAATAGAACTACCAGTCCCTAAATGTGTAAAAAACATTTCAAAAAAATGTAGAGATATATTATTTGCTTTATTGAAATTTGTATCAACCAGCAAAATAGTTGTAACTATTTAAATTCGTTATAAAGTATACTGATATAGCAAAATGTAGAATTTCTAGTTAAGCTATTTAAATGGCTTACCTCTTCAGCAGCTCTACTTTAGCTATCGTGGTGATAAGTTATCTGTTTTTAAACAAAAGAGCTCTCCCACATAACATATTTCTGTTGCTGAAAGATATCAGCTGATTTATAAATATAGCGTGGTAGGTTGGTAGCGTGTGTTTTTATTTAAATTTAGTGTCCGTAGCATCTGGTACGTATCGTACTTAAATCTATAAAAAGATTATTTACACTTTTACATTCTTTTAGTCACAATTTGTTGTGATAAATACTGCAAAGTATTTTTCTCAATTAGTTTGGTGTACCTATAAACCCCAATTCTTGCAATTTGTCTCTCTCTTGTTATGTTGTACTTTTGTTTATTAGACTATAATTTGACATGGTTACTTTTATTGCTAAAAGCCAAATACTTTCTTATATATTTCCTCTCTCCTGAAGTCCTGACTTTATATTCCACTGGTAAGGTCAGTCAGCCTTCCTCATATTTCTCCTTCATTTCGCTCAGTTTTTATGTATTATTATGTAAAGACATATGAATATTTTCACTAAAATACTTAGCATATTTCGTGAATGTTTACGAATGGAGGTAGAGTATGACTAACAAATGTTGTGTTATTTAACAGGCGTGCGTTAATCTATCGGTCGTAAAGCTGTTGTTGCACGATCAAGGTTGAATTATTATCAAATATTCATAGATTTGCCTACGTTTGTGGCATGCATTTGCTAAGATGTTTGGGTAAATTAAAATTTGTTTTTTTCTGAACAGCTTGACATTTAACCTCTTCTGACATTTATTTTTATTCATACAAATAAATACGTAGATTTGGTTTATTCCCAGTGTTACTACCAATCTTACTACTAGTAGTAAGAATGGCAAATGAATTACCGTTGTTACTACTGCAGTTGAAAGTTGTTAGAACAGTAAAAATTAGGCCGATACTGGAGATAATTTCCGATCACATAAATACTTATTGTAAATAGTTATGTTTTGAACAAAGCGCATCTAACATAAATAAAGTTGGGTTACATAACGTTGTCAACTTATTTGCTAGTCACCTTCTTTCTGCTTAGTACCTGTATACTCTATGCGATTAACGCTGTACTTTATTGGGTACAAGAGAGATATAAGATATATTCTTAATTTTCTAACTTACATAACACTAGGCAAATACCATAATATGTTTGAATAAATTAACCATGTACAGTTTTGACTTATGCGTATGTCAACCTATGTGTTAAATGAATAATAAATGTATACTGCTTACATTGTACGTCTCAACACCTTAAGGAATTTTCAAAACGTTTCTTGTCCTAAGATTTGAGCGCGATAATTATTAAATCAGTCACATAATAATTTTATTTGGTCTGAGAATGATAGCGACAAAAAAATAGAACATTGCTTCAAATTGACTTTAAAGACTTCGTTCATTTAAAAATAATTTTATTACAATCTCTACATCCGTCGTGAATACCCCACATCCTGCTGTTTCGTTCTACTAATCACATTTCATTATGTCATTATACTCCTTGCCTTTGAACTTGCTGAGATGATACGTCGTTAAGAATAACTGTTGTGTCCTATATTTCTGTTCTATTAAAACTTGAGCACCTACTTACGGAAAGGAAAGGCGTAAGCCGATATTGTATCTGGTACTCTTTTTTATTTTAGGCAACATGTATTCGTGGGGATTGCGTTAGGTGTACATTTCTAGGTTTCACAGATTTTATTCGATACCTATACAGAACAAGAAGTTTTATGAGTTCTTCGATATACTTAATATTATCTACACAAATCATCAGAAAAGTGGAATTGAAGTTTTCATATAATATATATTTATCAATTATTTATTGCATTCTATAAGTAGGTACTCGTACTAAGCGAAGACATTACCGGGGTTGTAAACAGCGTCATGTAAAATGTATATAAAATCATCGAATTTCAACAATAGTACGAAAAACAATGAAGTTTGACAATTTAGTTGAAATAAAACTGGGTTATCAGACGATAAATAGATATTTAACTTGTTTTACTAAGAAACAAACGTAAAATGTTAGTGATCGCAACAACATGCCCCATATACGTCGTCCTACATTCGCTATAATTCGCAGTGACACGGGCGCCAAAGTGCCAACCGTTTCACTGGCACTCCGCAGCTCCACATTTGGCACAGCCAATTGATTCCACAACCAACATTTGTCATCTGTGGACAACAATATCGTAAACACAACGCTATATGATTATTTTCCATGATGCGGCAATTTGGAATTAGATATTAGTGTGACGCATGTACCTACAATAGGTACATTATGAATGAAGTATTCCTAAAAAGGAAAGCAGATGCCATGTTGAACTATGAGGTAAAATTGCAAGCAAATAACCCTGAAGTCCAGAAATTCGTCCAATTCCTATGAAAGTGACATTATCTTTTAATACTGGAAATAGTACATTGTTCACCGAGAGGAGAAAGTAACCGATTACCGTCGAGGGTGTTGTTAAAACACCCGAGATCGGGAATCGCACTTTCTCTCGAGTGATACATAGTGCTTTATACTACACCTACGAGGAAAATAAAAAACTAAATCTTTACTAATTGAAATTTATATTAATTGATTTCTGTGGTAAAAGGTTATCAATCAGTATTTTTGCTGTTTCCTTCAACTGCGGCGGAGTTAAAAAATCTTCATCATCACTATCACTACTTATCATTTTGATAGTTTTATTTTACTTTTCTACGAAAACTGAATCCTCAAACAACACACAAATTGAAAATGGCGCCAATGGCGTCTGCAATTTTCACATGTTCTTTTTTCAAATTGTTTGACACCATCCAACACACAGCTAGTGGCCAGTGTCATTTTGCGAACTTGGAGATAAAAACTCACTGTAAAAACTTTTTGGCTTTTGATATTTAGGTTACCAGCGCATAGTCTTACCCAAAATTAAAAAAGAAAAACCACGTAAGAAATGGATTTTCATACACTTTTCTCTCCCGCTCAGATGCGTTTTCTCGCCGCATATTTGTTCGATATGCAATGACGTACTTTCTGCCGTAAATTTGATAAAGTATCAAGGTACTTTCCGAGCAGGTGTAGTATAAAATCTATTTCATACGTTCCTATTACAGAAATGAGTTTAACAGTACCATTTTATATCACAAGAAATTGAGATTTATTATACATTCTTCTAAAGTACACTCAAAAAAGATCCTACTTGATATTTTCATTTATAAATAAGAAACGCCTAAACCAGGTCAGCAAGGCCGACAATTTATAATCTCCCTCCTCATTTTAATGCAATAAACTTGTAAATAAATTCAAACTTTAACGTTCTACAAATTGGCGTTCCATTTGCTGTAATTTTATACATTTTCAAAGTAAGATGTCAAGCTCAATATTCGCTAACAATATTTTCCTTAGGTTTTTGTTAAAGTTAAAGAGAAAGGTTGTTACCCGCGACCGGTTTTGGAGGCCGGGAGTCGGGAGCAAAAACCGGGACTTTTGAGTTATGCCCTTTTGATTGACGGGTGACGATGGCGGCTGTTGAACGTTGATTTATTTATAGGGAACTAGTATTCTAATCGCGGGTAACGTTACCTAGCTATGTAGGACTGCTATCGATCGACCTAAAATTAGGTATAATCCGCGCCACACAAGTCGTCGGATGTGAAGTTAGGCGCAGTCCGCGCAGAACGCTGCGCAAAAGGCGAAATATAGGTATGCGCGGGAGCCAGAGAGAAAAGACGCCGGGGCACACCCGCCCACCAACCTCATACCTCCCGCGCGCTCTCTACGCCCTTGCTTACCACTACGCCACTTGCGTTGGCATTGTGCACATATGCGTAATAATTAGAATCACGGCGAAGTGTCATCTGCGGCTAATTTCTCATCCGCCGACTTGTGTGGCGCTAACCATAATAGAAGAATATTGTACTATCAACTTTAAAATAACTGAGTCAAATTGAGATCATTTTTCTTCTTAGGATTTGAGAAAGGATGGTAGTTTCTATTATCAATACAAGTTGTGAAATCTTCATTTATGTTGCAGCCTTTTTAGCTTAACTGGCTTCAATAAAGTTCAACAAAGTTGATCCTCCTACTCAACAATAAATTTAACATTGTTTTAAAATTAAATATGTTGCGTGTCTGTGTATCTGTATGTCTGTCTGTGACATTATTTATTACGTTATCTGCCAAATGAGATATGTGTGATCTGATTTCAACGTTGTTTTATTTGTTCGACCGGACAGATGTTGCAGGGACGCTCAATTTAATATGAAAACAAAATACAATCCATAATATATAAAAAAAATTGAGTAGGTACACAAAGGAGAGTGACCCACATAATTAGCTCTAGAGTTTGATATAAGATGAAATGGCAATGGGCAGAGCCTTAAGGCCAAAACACACATACGGCGGGCGCGGGTCGGGCGCGGTGCGGGTCGGGAGTACGGCGTTTCTATTTGTACCTGTTTCAATGGACGACAACACACAGAACGCGTGCGCGGGTCGGGCGCGGGGCGGGCGCGTTCTGTGTATGGTCGTCCATTGAAACAGGTACAAATAGACACGACGGACGCCCGACCCGCGCCCGCCGTGTGTGTGAATCGGCCTTTAAAGTGCGGGAACTGATGACCGGTGGGGCCAAAAAGCTCTCGAGTGGAGGCCACGTACCGGAAAAGGCAGCGTAGGGTGCCCACGTACTATAGTCCGTCCCATAACCGCTTATGAGAACGAGGGTCGCGACGACCTTGGGCGAATATAAATACCTATTAAAAATATTACTATATCCTGGTAGTTTCTAAAAGATAATAAATGCGTGGTGAAAATAGGTACCTACTAATTATGTATTATTTCTACGACTTGTGCCAAATTTTTCAATAGATTTTCAACTGGTCCAATCTCAGCGGTTAGGGGCCGCTCAAGTATTACGTAAACTGATTTATTACAATTATATACCCCCCCCCCTTGTCAGCAAAAGTAAGCAAAGTTCTTACCCCTCCCCCCATTCTTACGTAAACATTGGTACCTGTATACATTTTTCTTTTTTATGGATTCATGAGCAGCAGATTTAATTCTAGAAATAAGAAAATAGATTTAGTATTAGGACTTTAACACACACATGCGAAAAGAAATAAATAATTATTGCTGACGTAATCACATAGGCATAGACCTCCCCGTCCCCCATGTCATCAAAAATGAGCAAATGATAAACCCCTCCACCCCCCTATAGTGCTCACGTAATACTTGAATGGCCCCTTATGGAACGGACTATAGGTGGCCTGGCGACTTCTTTAAGATTGTAGGATCCCGCTGGATGCAAGTTGCTCGTAGGAGATCCATAAGGGAGGCTTATATCCAGCAGTGGCAATCCTATGGCTGATGGATGTCTAGCTTACTTAATATATTGGCGATATTAAACATTTAAAACGACACTTAATTCGCAATTTGTATACTGCGACACATCAATTACTTATCTACTTATAATTGACTGTTAAAGTACATCGTCAAGTGCAGAGGATGTCGGTGTCGAATGACCGGCAATGGAAGTGCATTATGCATTTCAATATATTGCAGTGTTAGCCATAGAATAAATGATAGTATGTTGGGTCTCACGTGTTCCCTCGCGTGGCTAGAAGTGTAGAATAAATTATCCTGTGGCTGATTCATGTTATGGCTATTTTACATCGAGCTAGAGGCTACGTAGCTACGCGAAAGAATTTGGAGAGCAGTGTTGAATGTTTTTTTTTTAAATTACTTTACAATAAACGATATCTGCCTAATAGTAAATAGTTGACAGGGTTAAAATTTCTTAGAAAAATATTAATAAATTCATATACAGGGTCATAGGTATTAAACGCAAAACCTTTTAAGGGCGGGTCTACTACATCTAGACAAACAACTTTTGTTCTAGAACTTTTGGAAAATCACGAAGAAAAAATAAACTTAACATACATAAACAAACAAACTAACATACAAAAATTCGTTAACCCGCGGCAAAATGTATCAACAAGTGATTTTTTTTTTGCGAATTATCAAAAGTCGTATTACAAAAGTTGTTTGTCTAAATGTACTAGACTCGCCCTTAAAATATTTTGCGTTAAATACCTGTAACCCTGTATAAACAACAGACTAGAGATTTTACATTTATGTTGTAATCTATGTGGTCCTGAATTTTGTTGGAATAAAATAGGCGCTTGGTGACTATGAGAATTAACTTGGGCACAAGTAAATGATCAATCAATTTCTAAATCTAAATTGGCAGATTGGCAGAATAGACCGTTGTCGTCGACAAATAAAAAAAAACACAATTGAAAACCTTCTTTTGTCGGTAATAAACAAGAAATTGAGCACATTATAATTAAGTAACCTAGGACACGCGCCCCAGTACAAATCAAGTGTAAATGAGCCATTAGTAATTGTGCTAGCTATACACAGGATCGATGAGCAAACCCTGAAAGGAAGCTTCATAAGCCCTAGGTACTAAACTATTTATAGAAACGTCGGAAACGTGATTCGCAGACCAGTCACCTCAGAGTTCAAATCACTTCACGAGTAGAGTAGGTACAGTGTTTTCCTAGATTACAAACTACGTTTGTTGTTTTATTACTACCTATAGTTAGTTTCTATTTCTATGTGATTGACTTTTCATAGAATTTAGTACCTAAGTATGTATAAACAAAAGACCATCGCATACTACTACTAGATATTTTTTTATTAACAACATTTCTTCTGGACGAACCGTACAGGAAAAAAGAGATTATTTTTTGCAAAAATTAGCATGACCGACTTCACTCGTGTACAGAATTCGCGAATATTTCGCACGGATCGATGTAGCATTTTTCACATTATTGTTGATTTATCAAAAATGTCTCGGCCGATTTCGATAAAATTTAAATGGGACCAATTTCGAAGTATACTCATTCCAATAAAAAAAGAATTATTGAAATCGGACTACTACGAAAAAAGTTATGCGTAGTTATACATAAAAAAAAATATGTACGCGTCGAATTGTATACCTCCTCTGGTGGTTCGTCGGTTAATTATGGTCAATTTGCATTAAATTTCCGATCCAAATTTTTTTTAATAAGGTTTAGGATCATGCGCATAAAATCTCAAAATGCTAACAGATCCAGGTGGAGCATCAAGCGCCATCTTGAAAAAACGTTTTCGGCCGATATCTCGGAAACTATGCACTTTACAAAAAAAGCCTTATAAAATAAAATTGGATCGGAAATTTAGTGCAAAATTGAATTCTTTTTTTCTTGAACTAGTGACATCAAAAAATCATGTTTTATACTAAACGTTCAATGACCTTCGATAAAATGTATGAACAGCTGATTTTTTTTGCTACCACACTACGCTATACGCCATCAAATTTCTTCATTCCTTCAGGACTGTTTGAAATTACAAGATGACATTAATAATATATTTCAATGGAGTTTGACAAATAAAATGACTTTTAATATTAGTAAATGTAGTACAATGACTTTTGACCGTAAAAGGAAACCTATTCATTTTGACTATAGACTTGACAATCTTCCTATTAATAGAGTGTGTGCCGTTAAAGATTTGGGGGTTAAGTTCGACCGTGAATTAACTTTCCACGACCACATTACCGATCTCGCGAAAGAAGGCTTTCGCCGTTTGGGCTTTGTCCTTCGTAATGCTCGAGACTTCCAAAACCCGCAAGTTGTTATAACATTGTACAACTCACTGGTAAGAAGCAAACTCGAGTCGGCTGCATGTGTGTGGAATCCGCATCACGTCACATATACGAGTATGATATAATAGTAAGGTTCAAAAAGCCTTCTTGAGATCACTCTACAAGAAGGTCTACGGATATTATCCATACATGTATCCGACCAAATTTCTGCTCGGCCAGTTGGGTTTCAACGCGTTGGAAGTGAGGCGCACCGTCGATCAGCTCACTATGTGCTGTAAAGTGCTCAGGGGGATGGTCGACTCTACGGATCTACACAACATCTTATGCTCATTGTTTGTGCCAGATAAGCCAGGGGCATCGACGGATAGGCGCGGCCGGCCGCTCGACCTTTTTTATGTCAATAGTAGCCGCACGGTGGCGCGCGCTATGTCGCCTCTACTGCGCTCTCGTCGTCACCTCAACGCACTCCGTGTTTCCAACACCGAAATAGATATATTAGTTGACGATTGGAAGCATGTTGTTGCATCGCTTCTAGTATACTGCGAATCCATAACGGATCAGTGGGCTGGACGCGAAGTGACGGATGCGGACAGTAGCTTAATTTCTTGACATTTTGTATTGACGTTCTCTGTTTTATTTTTATTTTTTATCATTTATTATTTCCTGACATTTGTTTTATAATTAGATATAGGTAAGTGAGTTATAATTTAATTGGTTTTGCCGTGTTATAAGCTCAATAAATGAAATTTAATTTAATTTAATTTAATTCAACAGGCGTAAATAATAAATATTATGTACGTGGGCTGACGATGTTTTCATTCACCAAAAAATATAGCGTAAATGTGCTCAAATCTGGTAGAGTCATTACGTTTACGGCGCTAATAGCTCTAGCGTTCAAACGACGCCGCCTCTATAAATGCGTTCATTGTCACTCATATGGCGCCGGGGACTTGTTGCTTTTATGACATTAGTTTCACGAATCGTAGAACCGTGGGGTTCACGAATCGTGGGGCCTTAGTAAGAAATAATCATGATAACTGGGTAAAAATAACATTATTAGAATAATTATAATTATTAGTCCGTTAGTTAGATTATCAAAAAATATTGGGCACATATTTTTATTTTGACAAACAAACAATAAATGACAAAGATAAACCTTGTCAAAGTTCGGGAGTGGGCGCTTGTGACGTCACTTCTCTGTCACAAGTCTATACTTTTGTAGTCTACTCGTGAGGTCACGCGGAACTTAAATGGCTTAAGGCCGATTCACACATACGGCGGGCGCGGGTCGGGCGCGGGTCGGGCGCGGTGCGGGTCGGGAGTACGGCGTGTCTATTTGTACCTGTTTCAATGGACGACCACACACAGAACGCGCCCGCCCCGCGCCCGACCCGCGCACGCGTTCTGTGTGTTGTCGTCCATTGAAACAGGTGCAAATAGACACGCCGTACTCCCGACACGCACCGCGCCCGATCCGCGCCCGCCGTATGTGTGTTTTGGCCTTAAATCTTCATCAATATTTTATTTCATTGACAAAAAAATACGTGTCTAATATTTTTTGCTAATCTAACTAACGGACTAATAACTATCTGACGAAATAATTATTTTTTTAGACATCTAGAATAATTCGTAAATGAAAACTACATGAGTTTTGACTCTGCAAGTATTGTATAGGCCACGCCACACAAGTTGGCGGATATGAAGTCAGGTACAAGGTGCGCGTAACCTAATCAACGCGTATAGCTTTATACGAGCTCTAGTCAGGATTGGATATACCGTAGTTTGTAGCTAACTTCTCATCCGCCGACTTGGATGATTCGACATATAAGACGAACGTCATAAACCAGGTTCGTCTTATAGGTCTCATACACCACGCCACGCGTTCTGATTCTGACAATATTGCCCCTGGCGGAGGCAAAACAACAAGGCTCACTATCCACGGAGGCGTAGCTTCATAGACGCTTCAAAACAGTGGTGGATTTACCAGCAGGCTGAGCAGGCTGAGGTAGATAATAGATTTTAGGGGGCGGCAAATTTCTGACCATAAATTATTAACAAAAATACAAGATTAATTTGTATACCTAAACATTATAAAGTCTACAGAGAAAAAACAACATATATGATTAATGAACCAAACCAAAACCAAGATTCTAGATGTCGGAGAGAAGGCTGGAAGTCTGAAATGGAATTGGGCCGGACACATTTGCCGCATGCACGAAGATCTGTGGGCCAAAACCTGTACAATGTGGACACCCATCATCAATAGACCCCTCGGTAGGCCCAAAAAAGATGGCGAGACGAGCTTGATTCCCACTGCAGTGGATGGAACACCAAAGCTCTCGACCGAGAAAAATGGAAAGAGGGAGGCCTTTGCCCTAAAGTGGGACGATAACGGCTAAAAAAATGATAAATGGTTTGCAGTAGCAAAGTTACGCTACGCTACCGCATTAACTCTAAACTAGTTGGCCCGAAATAAAAATTAAACCATGGCCCTTTTGGCATCACTATCACTTGATGGCTCCCAACACCTCGATGAAAAGTAAACGATCAGTCATCTATAATGCACCAGGATGACAGAGTGACTGATGCATCACATGCCCATGAATATGGAAGCCGGCGTGCCAGAAATGTCACGCGGCCTTGTCAGACAATGCAACTGACACCTGACTGCATTTAGCTGATATATGATCCTGAAACGTGATGTCCATGCTTATGATGCAATGGCTAGGCTTAGGAACGATAGGTAACGTTTTACGGGGCGATTATAAAGCATTTAGTTCTTCTTCTTCTTACATGGGTTGGAATGCCATTAAATTGATACGCCTGAAAACAATGAGTTATATTACTAGTAGTTCTCCGAACAGGAGACCTCGCGACATAGGTATCTCTTTAACTATTATAAACATGTGTCTAGGTATATCTCGACTCATTCATACTCGCAAATTGGATTTAGATATTAAACAATCTTGCCAAAAACATATGTTGCCCCTTTCTTCTATCGTACGGCCAGACAGACGCGACCAAAGCGCCACTCTTTTATGGTATGGACATTCCGCGCGTTAGAACCAAGCGTTCGAATCCTCATTCCTCATACGAACAGCCAGAATGTGGAACGCTTTGCCTGGGTCTGTGATCTGTGGTCTGGGTCTTCCCGCTTAAGTACAACGTGGGTGTCTTCAAATCCCGAGTAAATAGGTATCTTCTAGGTAAGCGTGCGACACCCTAGACCGCACATCTGCTCAATATCAGGCAGTGTGAAGTCAAAAGCGAACCTATTCGAAATGAAAAAAAAACTATGTTATCGAAACCGCAGACGGTTTCGATAACGGTCGCGCTATCTATCAGAATAGATAGCGCGACATCAAATTTCCCCTGTTTTTGAGGGTAATAAATATCAAAAATCGCCGACGACAAAGAAACCATTAATAATATATAACTTTTGTACCAAGT
The DNA here is from genome assembly GCA_949316475.1 of Hypomecis punctinalis. Classification (NCBI taxonomy): domain Eukaryota; kingdom Metazoa; phylum Arthropoda; class Insecta; order Lepidoptera; family Geometridae; genus Hypomecis; species Hypomecis punctinalis. Next base: position 16,557,475 of record OX438809.1, read on the forward strand.
TTCGTCGAGATTCATTGAAAAATGCGTCTTGTGAAGGAAAACCAACATCTGGACGGACAAAAGCAAAATCGCCGTATTAAAACGGAGACCTTCGCTTTCTCGGTCAGTAAGCAAGTAAACGGAATGGTTGAATATATTTATAGATCGAATCATACAAATCGGCAGATGTTTTTTTTTTTATTTCAGATAAGTTTGCGTTTGACTCCACACTGCCTGATATTAAGCAGATATGCGGTCTAGGATGTAGCACGCTTACCTAGAAGATACCTATTTACTCGAGATTTGAAGACACCTACATTGTACTTTAACGGAAAGACAGACTCAGGCAAAGCGTTCCACATTCTGACAGTTCGTATGAGGAATGTGGACTCAAAACGCTTGGTTCTAACGCGTGGGATGTCCACCATAAAAGGGTGGCGTTTTGGTCGCGTCTGTCTAGCCGTACGATAGAAGCAAGGGGCAGGTGGGACCAGATTGTGCAACTCCTGGGCGCACTCACTGAAGTGTATCCGATAGTAGGCTGACAGACACGCCACCCTACGTCGATGCTCGAGACTTTGCAGCTTCGAGTCAGTCAAAGTTTCGTTGCCTATCAGCCTCCTGGCTCGCCTTTCAATGGACTCCAAAGCCTCCAACTGGTATTTGGCAGAGCCATCCCAAAGGTGAGAGCAGTATTCCATGCAAGACCTGACTTGTGCTTTATAAAGACTAAGCAGTTGCTCAGGTGTGAAATACCGTCTCACCTTAGAGAAAACACCGAGTTTTTTTGAGGCTAAATGGGCTTTTGACTCTATGTAAGTTTGAGTTAAAGATTGAGAGTCGATGAGACGTAACGCCTAATAGTTCTACACTGTTAGTGACCGGAACGGACACACCACGGAAAGCAGGAGACAATTGGAAGGGCCTCTTTTTGGCCGAAAACAAACAGCTTTGAGTTTTCGTGGCATGAAGATGTGAAGTTAGCTATAAGCTGCGCGTATCCCAATCAACGCGCAGCTAATGAGAGCTTCAGTCAGGGTTGGATATTGCGCAACTAGTAGCTAACGTGACATCCGCCGACTTGTATGATTCGGCCTATACCTACCTAAACTTCGAAGAACAAAGTCAAGAGGAGACGATTCCGAATGGCAATATTTTGTACGAGACATCTTCCGGGTTTACCGGAAGAATATAAAGACTTGAAAGGAATGACTCGATCTTTGTTCAGTATCAAAAGAGCTAAGAAGAAAGACTACTCCTATAGAACAATAATACTACCCACAATGATTTCACAGCGCCGTGCAAAACACGTGATCTTGCCAAGTGCTTAGGAATCATAGATACGAGTATATCGACTGACTAATCAACCATCTAAGATTAGGTATTGGTTATCGTTCAAACACGATCGATAGACAAAATAATATCAAAAATTCCGAGGATGTTTTCACCAATAGTTAAGCTTTTGAAGTAATGTAGTTAGTTTAATATTGTTTTTTGAACTGTAGGGGATCTATTCTGAAGTGAAGCAAGGTAGGTTGTTAGGTACGTAGGTACGTCACGCAAGTATTAGTCACTTGGTAATGCCAATTCTTACGTTTTCATTATACATTTAGGCGATCTAAATGAATCGTCAAATAAAATAAATACATGAAATAAATATTAGGGGACATCTTACACGTGTGTTACTCGTATATCATAATATTTATTTTATTTATTGGGGCCAGAGACCGTGGTCTCTGACCTCAAACTAAGCAAAGCTTGTGATATGGCTGCCAGAGACTGTTATACTACGTATACATATTTTTAAATACATACTTATATAGATAGTAAATGTTATATTAATATTAGAAGATCCTATTCGTTCCAGACTAATTCAGACTAAATATTCAAAGATACCGTTGAACCTAATAATTCGCCACTATGAAATCAGTTTATGTCTGCCTGCCTATTGCATTGTCATTGTCGTCTCTTAACAGTTCGATGGTATTGAAAGTTTAAGCCAAACGATGTCAGAGCACTTGGCTACAAAAATATACAATCTCCGAGCATTAGCATAACCCATCTCTCGCACATCTAGTAAACTGTCAGGCAACTGAACTCACGTTTGATCATTTCATGTAAACAGCATACTTATCCACTATCCATTGAACTCCGATACCAGGCCCGACCTTTGCCGAAGTGGCTATGCGTGGGTGATAAACACGGATTAGATAAACATATTTTGCAGTAACGGTGACATTGGTATTGATTTCCATTGAGACGGTGACCTTGCTGATGTCGCCGCAGCCACTAACAAGGGTCTTATAGAATCAAAAGCTGCTGAAACTCAATTTCTAACTGTAATGAATGAAGATGTTGTAAGAAACTTGGTGGTTAGTTGCTCTCACTTAAACATGTAGAAAGATGGAATGTGAGAAAGAGTAAATAAAATAGATATGTACTTACGCAAAGAGGTACTACTGGTAGAAATTGAAGATTCATAATTATTTTTTGCAAAAAATAGCATGACCGACTTCACCCGTGTACAGAATTTGCGAATATTTCGCACGGATCAATGTAATATTTTTCATATTATTGTTGATTTATCAAAAAGGGCTCAGCCGATTTCGATAACATTTAAATGGTACCAGTTTCGAAATATACTCTTTCCAATAAAAAAATAATTCTTGAAATCGGACCACTATGAAAAAAGTTATGCGTGGTGGTGGTTATGCATAAAAATATACGCGTCGAATTGAATACCTCCTCCGCTGGTTCGTCGGTCAAAAATAACAATTTAAAATAGTATATCTGGTTGAGTCCTGCGGTTCGATGCGCGCACAAGAATTGACCTTTCTTAATCCATATGTAGATAACAGTTCTGATAACCTTCTAGATCTAGACTTTGCACAAGCCTATTCGAAAACTGACCTTATAGGTGTACAAATAACACATTTTATTGATTTACCATGTACCTACATGGTCAAAAGAACTCAGTATTAGTTTCAAAGAGTTTTTATCGAAGGTTTACCGTAAGGAATCAAATCCAAAGCTTCGGAGTCAGCTGTATTACGTCTGTGGTGTACAAAAACGCGCTTCTTACCTTAGCAACAGCAGCTTCGTGCTTAGTAATTCAAGTTTCGGCTGTGCCATTGAATTGCCCAACACCCAGATTAGGCAACAGTGTCTATGAACTCTATGCTATTTTATTCGCATACGTAATTTGATGTGGTAGGTCTTATTTAATCTGTGAGTCGGCATTCGCCTCGACCGTGTGGACATAATTAATACGAGACACGAGTTCTTTGATTGTTATTGTATTGTTTTCGAGCGACCCATAGGAAAATTCTCAATTCTTATTTGGCTCGATTTGCATGATTGAAATCATTGTTTATTTGCCTTGTTTGCGCTGCAATTTATTAATTGTTTCGGTACACAATAATAGGTATATGCATTATTATTTAATGGCATCACTTTTATTTCACATGATTCCTAATACCTATTCCTTACATCAACGTACCTACTACATATTATTATTATCTAGCGCTGGGATGCATTAGTTCGGTATTTTATAGTCAATTAAATAAAGGACAAACTATCGTTGCCAAGATACATCCCTACTTGGTTTGTTTCTCGCCCTTTTTATACAGCCTCTGCTAGCCTTTTTCGGATAAGCCGTTTTTGAAAAATCAACGATAATGTAAAAATTACTACATAGATGACACATTGATTCGTGCGAACTATTTGAATTCTATACACGGTGGAAGTAATTGGTGCGATACATATTTGCGAAAAACCACAGAGATACCAGTGGGATAACGTGGTCGATCGAGAAAAGAAAGAAAGAAATGTAATGATTTAATATGGCACGAGTTAGAAATAGTAAATAGGTATCTCGATTCAGTGGCTAGTTGCCGTGTTTTTCTCTCAGTACTGTCAAATTCCGATACATATTTGACAGCTATGTCAGCGCTGAGCCAGATTTTCCATACATTTTTGTGGTTGAGAATTGCCTCGAGAGACAACAGCGCTAGCTCTCTAGTTATAATAGCTCTGTGCCAAAAACAATTATATTATTCTATACAGCTACGAGTATATTAGATTTAGGTACTTAGGTGCTCAGCCGCTTCGTCATTATCTACTAAACTAACAGGCATCGCATCTGGCTCACATGACATAATAAACTCTAATCAATACGTGCGTCTGCTAATGTATAAATTACTTAAATAATTTGCAATTTTAATTTATAGACCCACGCTTCCGTGAAACGTGTTACGTCAGTTGGCAGGGCTTTCTTTAGGTGTTAATCATCAATTAATTTAATTACACGGTACCTAATGATATGTTTGATTTTGAATTTGTATCGAGAAGCCAAGAGATTACTGTTCCAATTATTTTAATTAAAGATATAGTAATTTGTCTACAACGAAACTATCCTTCAGAGCCCTTAGTCCATGTTTTGCGTAGTTTACTTAAACTTTGGCGTTCGCGTGTGGATTCATACATTTTGGTTAGTTCTTCTTCGTTTCCGCCAGGGGCGCTGTTAGAAAAATGTATAGAGTCATACGGAAACAACTGTAGTTTCAATTTACATATAAACCTGGACTAACTCCTCAGTTCTATGCTAGTATGCTAGGCTTAGGGACGTGTTGTGCGTTCTTTCTTCTTTTTTTTATTGAAGTTTTCTTCTTCTTTAACATTATTTTCTTTACATCGTGGTTTTCTCGATTTTTCTTATGAGTAAACTGCTTTTATTGCACTACTGATATTGCTTTTTAGATTTAATATATCCGTTTATTTCAGTTGTTTTACTAATTTTAAGCATTTTGTCTATGTTGCAATATCCGAATCGGAAGTATTAACGTCATAAATATCGTAACAACCCATCGACTTGGCATTTCTTTTACATTGATATCATAACATTCATAACCCATTCTCCTACTTCCCTACCTATGAGTTCTAAGACTAAGACCCTAGTTCACCAACGCTTGTTTAAGTTAAACTTGAGATTGCTATGTAACAACAAACAACGGGTAAACTGAGTTCATCAATAGATGTTGAATTTATTAACCATTGGTTCAATCTTAACGGCGTATTAACGAAATTTTGCTGTTCACCAAGCAAAAACCGTTGTTTAAATAATAAATAAATATTGAGGGACATCTTACACACGGTCTCAGACCCCAAACTAAGCAAAGCTTGTGATATGGTTGCCAGAGAATGATATACTACATATACATATTTTAAATACATACTTATATAGATAGTATCTAAATACACCCAGACACAGAGCAAACATCTATGTTCACTACATAAATGCTTGCCCTGGGTGGGGATCGAACCGACGCCTCTTTGATCCAGAAGTCAGGTTCACTAACCACTGAGCCACCGAGGCAGTCACTCGTTATAAATACAGTAGTCACTCGTTTAACTTAAACAAGCATTGGTGAACTAAGATCTAATTCGTCAAAATGTCTGAGGGGATGTTCGATCCTATCTTTTAGTAAAAGCTCGCAGAGATTTTATTGATCAGAAGTCTTTGCTGGGCTTGTAATATAATATACGTATTGTAATTTATTTCTCCGGGAATGTAATTTTGTTAGTCTATTTAGGCATGTATACGACTGTCACCTCGATTTGAAATATTGTACGTTAGTGTTAGCAAGCCAAGTGGAAATATTTATTTAGCAGCATTTTTAGTAACTATTGTGGATCTAACAAGGTTTTCTGGTAGGATTTTTTTTACTTTACCGACCGAGCTAACTAAGCGTCTCTGCTTGAGGCTGCCTGGAAGAGATCGCTTTAAGCGATAAGGCCGCCAATTGTTTAACTAGTTTTTACGCCTTTTTGGAGTTATCAATAAAGTTTCATATCTTTTGGTGACAAAATTTTATTTTAACTATCCGGGTGTTTGTGGAAAACTCGAAATAAGTGACTATAGTATATATATAAGTACTAAACTAAAATGAACAATAGACGAAAATCGACAAAAATGAAAATAGCCCAAGTATCGATGTTTAGGCAGACGTTTCTGGAACATTGCGTACAAATTTAAATAGAGTCGGTCGCGTGTCGTCTCTACATTTGTCTGTTTTATTATTCCGTACATTACAGTCGCGCTTGTCGTCTTTTTTGATGAAGTACTTATTTTTGTTATTAACAATGCTTTGTAGAGTTATTTTTTTAAATAATTGGATGATTGGTGGAAAATGTAGTTAATTTTGTTGTATAGTACCCGTAAAGAGTGTTGCGTTGTAATGTGTAGAGACTTTCAGAAGTGTATATAATCTAGTCATTATAAACAAATTCTACTATGTGACTAACTGAAATATCGCGAAAAAATCTACTATTCCATACACAAAGTTCATCGAATCTTGACGATATAGGTATGTAGAGCAACTGAAAAAGAAATTTTTGAAATTTTAGAAAAGTCACAGAACAAAAGTTGTTAGTTTTGATGTACAGAACAAGCCCCTAAAAGGATGCTAATTGATTAGAAATAACCCTGTATAGAGCAAATTCGTTTTTCTCCAACTATTTTATAAACCATAGGAGCAGAATTGGGAATGTCGACCTAAACATATAGAATTAGGATTATAACGTTAGACTTCTAGGTCTAGCTTTTAGTGTCTGTGGATGACCAAATTGGTGTTTATGTAGTAGCAGCATGTAGTAGTATCTAGGTAGTGTTATTATATTTCGTAGTAGTTAATAAAATATCTTGCTAAGGATATTTTTTTCAAAGTACATTCTTTTTTCCTGACTCATAAATTATTACAATTCCAGTCATGTGATCCACAAAGAGGAATTAATTTAGTATTTTTCTGGAAATTATCATTCTTTTAAGTACCTACGAATAGTGAGAACATGGATCTACCTCACTCTATGTTTCATTTTTAAACTTGGAGCTTATGAAAAAGTTATATTATGTTCATTGTTATTGAATAAAAAACATTCGATTAGTCAGTTTTCATCGTCGTTATCTACACTTCAAGTAGTCCACTATCAGTTTTTTGAATGAACGGAAAGTTTCCGCGAATTCAAAGAAAAACATTAAATTACCATAAATATCGATTTATCGGTACTTAATCGAGAGATTAATTATAACAACAATTGATAAGAGCCCAGACACAGCGACGGCCAAGTGCGACCGAGTGGTCGTACTCGTATGTCTGCTCGACAAAAGGAAGATAAGCTGAATGCGAATATTCTGATAAGTCGGTCAAATGTCGGGGGTCGGTGAAGATCAGGGTGCTCCGATAAGCTATCTGTTTGTCAACAATACCTATTTGTTAATTAGGCCTATCACTTGTTTTGAGATGAGTGTGTTACCAACCATTCGTCATCATAATAGCCATGTCAGAGGAAACTCTGACACCAGGGCTAGCCACTCGGCCTGTACGAACTTACTTATCATCATAATAATCATCCGCAGCCTTCTTTTTTCTACAGGGCCTCTCTCTTAAATGTAAAAGGTGTAATAGACCGAAAGGAGGGGATTAACACCGTCATTAATGTCATTATGATAACGAGAAAACAAATCGGCTGTTGCATACATTTTTGACCGACGAACCGGACCGGAGGAGATACTCAATTCGACGCGTATATTTTTTTTATGTGTAAAGTTGGTCCCATTTAAATTTTATAGAAATCGGCTGAGCCATTTTTGATAAATCAAAATAATGTGAAAAATGCTACATCGATCCGTGTGAAATATTCGCAAATTCAGTACACGGGTGAAGTCGGTCATGCTGTTTTTTTCGAAAAATAATTATGTCGATTCAGAGTTGTAATTTTGTACGAGAGAGCTGTAAAAGTTGTTCACAATGATAGTCTGAATCAGCCCCATTCGGCTTAGTACACCCTTTGTGAAAAACCCTATAGATAACCAATTATAATAGGTAATGATACTCGTAATTTATGTAATCCAATGTTGTTGCATTATGTATAAATACGAGTAACTAAATCAATGCATGCTTACTGCGCCCTAGGATTAGAAACCTAATCCAATCATCATTTGACTAAATAACACATTTGTATGGAAAAGGAAACGAGAGGCAGCGAACAACAGGAAAACTGGCGCAAACCACTTCTTTGCAACATGCAACTGTGGAAAATTAGACCCAGGCTCCACTAAAGCAAAGCGGAGCAGAGATGTACGAAGTTAGACAGAAAATTGTTATCAATAATATAGCGAAGAAACAACAAAAACTCCGCCCAGCTAGTGGCGAGGTGTTCAATTCGACGCGTATAACTTCGAGAAAAAAAAATCGGCTGTTGCATACATTTTTGACCGACGAACCGGACCGGAGGAGGTACATTCGACGCATATATATTTTTTTATGTGTAACCACGGATAACTTTTTACATAGTAGTCCGATTTCAATAATTCTTTTTTTATTGGAAATAGTATACTTCGAAATTAGTCCCATTTAAATTTTATCGAAATCGGCTGAGCCATTTTTGGTAAATCAACAATAATGTGAAAAATGCTACATCGATCCGTGCGAAATATTCGCGAATTCTGTACATGGTTGAAGTCGGTCATAACTTTTTTTGCGAAAAATAATTATTCAATAAGCAAAATATATTCTTCTTCTTCTTTTCGAGTCAGCGATTCGATCATAAAATTAATATTTTTTATATTTTGTTATATGCTGTTCGACCAGTAAGAGGCCACAGAGACTGCGGCGGTGTTGGCCTCGTGGAGATCTTCTTGTGTGCAGGTATTAGGGCACAGTGGGCATTGTAGTAGATGCTCCATCGTCTGTTGAGTGGCGCCACAGTCGCATGCCTCATTTGGTGGTTCGGCTAAGCCCCATTTGCACATGTTGTATCTACACCGGCCCACTTGTGTTCGGAGTCTGTTAATGGACTTCCAGATGGGCCATTGCAGGTTGTGGCCCGGTGGGAGGTTTTCTGTTGGGGAAGGATAGCTGGGTGGGACGGGATGTTTTTCTGTCCATAGCCTACGTCTAGCTTCAGCTGGATCTATTGTAATGGGTGCAGTGTGGCGAATAAAGTTTTTACGACTTTTTAACCTGGCTGGGGGAGGTTTATAAGCATACAGAGGATGACGGAGGTCTGTCTCTTGTTTTTGTTTCTCTACAGCGCACGCAATTTCTCTTCGGATGGGTGGTGGGGCAATACCAACTAATGGGTAAAGCAGATTTAAAGGTGTGGGTTTTAAACACCCGGAAATAATACGGCAGGTGTCGTTTAAGGCAATGTCCACCTCTTTAGCGTGGGCAGATCGGTGCCACACTGGGCACGCAAATTCTCCAGCTGTGAAGCACAAGGAAAGTCCTGTTGTACGAAGTACCTGGGGGGAAGCTCCCCATCTTGTGGTAGTAAGCCGGCGTAAAAGATTGTTTCTTGAGAAGACCTTCTGTTTTGTTTTTTGACAGTGTGCTTTGAAAGTCAAGGACCTGTCAAGGGTAATACCGACATATTTCGGGGTCGGGCAGTGTTCAATTGGGACTTGTTGCCAGGAGATATTAAGAGATCGGTCTGCTTGCCTATTGCGGAGATGGAATGCGCAGCTTTGAGTTTTCGAAGGGTTTGGTCTAAGAGCATTTGCTCTGTAGTACTCCCCCATTTCATGTAAGGCTTCTGTGAGGGTTGCTTCTACTTCCTCAAAGGTAGTAGCTTGGGTCGTTAGAGCTAGATCATCTGCGTACAGGAATCTTTGTGTTCGGGGTGAGCTGGGTTGGTCGTTGGTGTACACATTGAAAAGAGTAGGGGCCAGCAGCAGCACGCTACCTTGGGGTAGTCCGTTTTTCTGCCGACGCCACCTGCTTTTTTCAGAGTGGAGGCTAACTTGGAATCGTCTATTTGTTAACAATTCTCTTAAGATGCGGATAAATCCGGCATCTTTTGTCAGATTGTGGACTTTTATGAGGAGCCTTTGTATATTAACAGTATCGTAAGCAGCTGTCAAATCTACGAAAACTGCGCCTGTAACAAGATTTGCTTCAAATCCACCCTCGATGTGCTGAGTGAGTTTGAGTGTTTGATTGGAGCAAGACTTTCCGGGTCTAAACCCAGCCTGCTCCGGTATTAGTTTAGGCTCAATTACTGCTGTGAGGCGGTTGAGGAGCAGTTTTTCAAAAAGTTTATAGGTATGGCATAACAAAGATATAGGTCTATAGCTTTTTGGGTCATCTGGTGATTTTCCGGGTTTGAGTAGGGCTATTACTTTGGATTTCCTCCAAGCCTTCGATATTTTAGCAGATTCGAGACACACATTGAACAATGCGAGAAGCCAAGAGACTGCGAGTGGATTAAGATGTTGGATTTGCTCGACTGTGATGTCGTCGACACCAGCTGCTTTTCCAGTTTTCAGGAATTTGATACACAGGATTAGTTCAGAGAGTGAGAAAGGCTTGCTTATATCTGTGCGATCACTGTCTACTGATTTGTGTATTTTCTGCAGTTTGTATTGAGATTTGCCATTAAGCATCAGTTGGTGCGCTACTTGATTTGCAGTAACTTGGCCTGGGTTGGTTGCTGTAGGTGGGTCCCCTGTAAGTTTTCTGACCGTTGACCATGCCTTTTTACTGTTGTGCGTCATGTCTATACCAGTTACAACCTTAATCCATTTCTTTTGGCGATCTTCAGCAATTTGTTCTATAAGTTCTTCGCCTGTTCTTAGAGTATCTTCTGAGAAGGGGTCAGCAGAATATAGTTGCTCGTATTTTGTTAGTAGCTTTGTGGAATTGGGACCAACTCCTGGGATGTATGCAGTGCGACAACCTCTTGGTATGTGTTTGCGGGATGCGGTCCATACGGCTTCTACGAATTTCTCATAGTTAGTTGGTGAAGGGTCGACTTCACGGAGCTGGCTATCTACGGCGATGGAAAATTGTTCCCAGTTAGCTTTCGTGAAGTTAAAACGGCGTTTGAATGGGGCTTGAGTTGGTTTTACTGCAGCGTAGATCTCGCAAACTATAGGCCTATGTTGTGTGTTTGGTATCGGTGCACATACTGATTTTTGGCAGAGAGAGCTTATATTCGAGGATATGAAAATCAGATCTGGGTTATACCGTCGCTTCCAGCGTCGGCTATTAAAGGATGCTGGTAACTTGGCGTTGTGTACTAATGTCAAGTCATTAGCAAAATATATGGCCATATACTTAGGAAATATGCCCATTGCTTGTGCTTAATAATGGGACAGTCACCATTTAGTCTTCCCCATAGAGATAGCTGTCCATGGTGACTAGGGCTTTTATCAAGGTGGAGACTGGAGACTAGAGGCATATATGCAGTAGACCACTAAGACCACTAGGTATTGGATGTAAACCTCTGATGTTGTGTCAATATTCTTCGACTGATTATTTTTAAAGGACAGATTATTGTAGTCCATGGACTCCCACTGATGACCATTGATTTACATGAAATTTTCTGTATGTGCGTGCAGCCTGCTTTTGTCCACCCCAAAAAACAGAATGTATGCAATTTAGACTGCCTCGATAGCCCAGTAGTTAGTGACCCTAACTTCCGAGTCAAAGAGGCGTGGGTTCGATCCCCACCCAGGGCAAATATTTATGTGATGAACATAAGTGTTTGCTCTGTGTCTGGGTGTTATTTAGTTACTGTCTATATTAGTATGTATTTAAAAATAAGTATATGTAGTATATCAGTCTCTGGCAGCCATATCACAAGCTTTGCTTAGTTTGGGTCAGAGGCCGTGTGTAAGATGTCCCCAAATATTTATTCTGTAATGGGCAAAAAAGTTTCTTGCATCGACCAAATGTGCTACGCTACGCCCATGATATAACTTCGTCCATCTACGCTTCGTTTAGGTACAGTCTGAGCATCCAGTACCTACAGCTCGGTTACAATGCCAACCGTCGATTAAATAAAGCGATTAAATCATGATTAAGTAGATATTATATCTGCATGTGGGCTCCGAGTGAGGTCGCGTAATGCGTTGAGTCAGATTATCATATTGCAATATCTGGTACCAATAATCCCTTAACAGTAAGTTCGCACGTTATTATATGGACACAATTTGAAACTCTCTGCTTGAGTCCAGTGTTGCCAACCCCTAATCTAGACTAAAACTGTAAAAATGGCTAAAAAGATGTAGAAAAAGCTAAAAAACTGTAAATTCCAACCGAAAAAACTAAGTAAAAGGCCTTAACAGAAAACTGTGAAAATGTCGAAAAAAATTGTAGATCTACCGTTGAAACTGTAGATTTGAATACGCTGCTTGACTCTCTATTTCTCCAAATATAGAAAAACTCTAAAGATAAAATATTACAATGTATAGAGAAATGGAAGGTTACACAAGTGAAAAAACTGGCGGCTTTATCACTAAAAGTGATTTCTTCCAGGCAACTTTAGGATGGAGAAAGACCGGTGCTGAATGAAATACGACGAGGTGTGCTATGTTTAGACACTCAAAAATTTGAATTATGCTTTAAGTTCGTACATATTATTATATAATGTGTTCGTATTGTATAATTCAGATAAACTGAGAATGATTTCAGTAAAACACGATCTTTATTAAAAACGATTTTATTATTTTGAAAACGAACGGTATTCTTTTTTCCAAACCTATACTGTCCCACTGCTGGGCAAAGGTCTCTTCCATTTCCTTCCACGAGTCGTGATCCTCCGTTATTATTACTTTCATGACAACAAAGTAAATTTAAGGTCAAAAGTTCAAGTTAAATCCTTTAAAAAATTACGTCCATAACTTTTGATGATGTCATCAGGATTATGTTTTTAAAGCTCGTTTATTTATTTAAAATACATCCTCAATGACGTGATTAAGTCATTCGATACTACCTGAGTGATTGAACTGCCAATTTTAGTGACTGCATATTTTTTAATGAGTATAATAAGTAAGTAAAGTAAAGTAAAGTTTTATTACCAAAAGAAAAATACATAGCTACTGAAGTACACAAAGCGAGTAACCAATGAATACAGTTGATTTCGATTATGTCTAACATAACAGCATTGTCTTATATTAAAAATGCATTTCCAAATATGTAGATGAACTGTGAGCCCCAAACTAAGCTCAAGGCTTGTGTCTTGGGGCTCGAGTGCAAGGTTGTCAGAATTCGGAAAGATTTAAAGTATTTAAAACCTACAAAAATATGGAATGTATTATTTTTTCTTTTTTTTTTTAAGAAATGAATATGATATGAAAAAATTTGTTAAATAATCAGAAGCGGTTGGGTATCATCCTGTTTGAAGGCTATTCACCATACAAGCAATTTATAAGGTATAATATTTTAATCATTATCATTACAATACATATATGCAATATCATAAGACATCCTTTGAAAGGCATAAACTTCCCATCTTCTCATCGGATTATAAGACCTGTTGGAAACCTTTTGCATCCAAAGCAAATACTACATATAATTGGATGTATTTTGTCTGTCTATCTGGTAGACCTTGTACCTTGTAGGTCGTTTTCACTTGTGACCTTTTAACGCCATCAATCGTCAGTCCTCCGAACTGTGAGCTTTAACCACTGCTATTTCGGCCATTTCTTGCTATGTTGGAAACTTGAGTTTTTCTACGGATTTCTTATTCGACCTTGCAGAGAGACTCCGAGTAGAGTTTGTGTAAAATGTGACTGAGACAGGTGCGGGCGGCGGGTCCCCGGCTGGAGGGCTAAGTTAAGCGGTAAGACTATAATTTTGTTACGTTGAGAACACTGCTCTGTCATTGCTAGTACAACTAAAAGTCTTCGATATTTACTGTACTGTATCAGCCTTTTTAATAGTCCACTGCAGGACGTAGGCCTACCCACGAAGGGTGTTTGGGCCATATCCACCACGCTGGCCCAGTGCGGGTTGGTGAATTCACATACGCCATCGAATTTCTTCTACTGACATATGCAGGTTGCCTCACGATGTTTTCCTTCACCGAAAAGCCAGCGGTGTTAAATTCCGTACATAAATTCCAAAGAACTCATTAGTACGGGACCGGGATTTGAACCCACGACCTCACGATTGTAAGGCGTTTGTCACTACCACTAGACCACCACGGCTTTGATACTTGGTAGACGTCAATTCTGTTTTCATCAGTACTCGCGTCTACCAAGTATAGTCTGTATCTTGATAGCTGCTAATGTTAGTTCACCATAATGCCACTACGTTCTCTTTTTACACATATTCTAAAGCCTTATATCCATAGCTCTCTGAATTTTATATTTTGCTCGGCTCAAAATAATGAGCTGTCTTAGCTTTTAACGTTAATTTGTTTACGAAGTGCTAATGTTATTTTCCTTTGTGCACAGGTAACATGTTTCAAATATTTGCTGTTTGACAAAGCGTGTTTGCTTCATTGTAAGTACACGTTTTAGACAAAACGATTATTTGAAGAATACACTAATTTAAAACCCACCTAGTTTCTCACCGCAAGAAATTGACAAAAACAACTAAGAAAAGTCCCAGGTGCAAACGGATACATAATATTAGTTGTTATAGCGGCAACAGAGATACATCATCTGTAGAAATTTCAGCTTTTTAGCTATCACGGTTCACGAGATATACAGACGAACAGACGGACGGACAGCGGAATCTTAGTATTAGGGTCCCATTTTTACCTTTTGGGTACCAAACCCTAAAAACGGAAGTTAAACAGTTAAAAAAATGAGTAAGTAATCTGGAAAAAAACTTTAGATCTATAAACCTATACAATTATTTTAATTCGTTAAATCTGTATAATTATATCAATCGCTGTGTAAATTACAGTCACGCGAATGATACAATGTATCATACAAATTAATGATTAACATTTATAATATTGAAATGATAAATGATATAACTATCATATAAATGAGAGTTAACAATAAAGCTATCTGTTAACGTCCTCAGCAAGTTGACAGTTGCATAATAATTTTGCGGAAATGAACTTGAACGCAAGCCTCTAGCAATGGCACGATAGAAAAGTAGTTGGTAATGACAATGAGTAACTGGCTTTATTTAGAACATTGTACAAGTAAAGGTGTGCACTCACTTATATTTGCAAACTAGTTTTCTACTATGACTTAGAATATTTGAACAAGCTGGCGTTGGTTACGGACACCAAACATGACGACTAAAAAAAAATATAATTAGTCCTTCAGATAGATTATTAAAAAATATTAGACGTGTTTTTTCTTTTGTCAATTAAATAAAAATTGATGAAGATATAGCTCGTTAAAGTTCCGCGTGACGTCACGAGTGTTATACAAATGTAGAGTATTTCCTGAGAGACGTGATGTCACAACCTCACTCCCAAAATTTTACAAGGTTTATCTTTGCTATTTGTTGTTTTATTGGCAAAAAAAATACGTGTCCAATATTTTTTGATAATCTAACTCACGGACTAAGGACTAATTATAATAATGATTTTTTATTGTAATAATCATGCCTGTAACATGAATATATATTTGAGCAGGACTCTTAGATTTCTTAGACAAAAGAACGCGCGAGTAATTAACAAGATGCCATAATGTAAAGCTAAAGACAGAATAGAACTAAAAACCAGATTATAGGTACACCTCGAATGATATGTATAAAAAATAAGATTACAGACCTCGAATGATTTGTATAAAAGTTGCGCTTCATTAAGGATTGGTTAGTGACGGTAGATCATAAAATAAACCATGTAGTAGTAACTTGAATGAGGTTTCAATAATGATCAAAAAGCTTGCTATCTGTGATGATGTCTGTAAACTGGTATTGACTACATATGCTTTGGATAAAACAGTCAAAAACACTCTCAAAACGACAACACATGAAACTCTCAACAGCTCTCCAAAACGCTTTGAGTTTTATATCGGAACCATAACTTTAAATGAAGGTTAAAAATACTGGAAAGCAAAACAACTTATATGGCGTTTACGACTGACGTTGTCGTCGCATAAAATTCTGGAAAATCATGACCTTGAATATTTTGTACTCGAGTTTTGACATTTTGTCCGTAAAAAAGCCATTAATATTATAATTTGGGATTATTGAAAAATATAATAAATTATTCTCTCGCCCACTCTGTCTCGAGTGTACAATAAGCTTTTTGCAGTCCCAAAGTGGCACATTTATCAAGATCATATTTCGTTTGTCTGCGGATGGCATTACCGGAGCCATATTTGGCAACGCTTCCGTTTCGTCGAGGTTTAGGGAAAACAAGATTAAAATGAATACCTATAAGCTTTTAGCCACTGCATTTGTTGTGAGCAGATATTTTGTAGTTTGGCCGTCGTTCACGGCAGCAGATGGCCGACTTGGGAGTACTTAAAAAACTTCCTGCGATCTACTATTCTACAGAAATGACTTCACACATTGTGGATCAGCCATTTTTTAAGTTATTTCCAACTAATTTGGCATATTTGAATTTTTTTGCGATAAATAATTCTAAATTTGTCGTGAACGTAGGATTTGAACCTACTATGGCATTACAGCCAGCCACGGCAGTACGGGTTTCCAATTCATATTTATATTATTTTTAACTTAATTTTTTTTTTTTAATTTTATTTGCTTCCACAATGTTATAAAAAGATGGTAAAAACTTAAAATATGTACAATTGTGGGCCCCGTCGGGCACTGCTCAAATGTATTCAGGCGTGAAGGAGAGGCGGACAGCTTGTTTACAGATTATTATTATTTTATTAGTTTATATTTTATTGAGGTAATATCATTTCTTTGTCTTGTATAATTATATTCATCTATTGAGTAATTTGAAATTTAATATGAATATATTTCTTTAATAGAATGCCTTTAAGATTTTTTTAAAAAAAGTTTTCCTTTTCTTCATTTTTGATAATGTCTGACAATTTATTGTTACTTTTTATACATAGGGGCTGTTAGAGTTCAGCTTATTCAGGTTCAAAATCCTGCTGTCACGACATTGAATTGTTAATCACAAAATTTAAATAACACTTTTCACTATGACTAAAATTAAACAACGTACTGAAACATAATTATTTATGGCAATAAATGTCATGACCGACTTCAACCGTGTACAGTATTTGCGAATATTTAGCACGGATCGATGTAGCATTTTTCACATTATTGTTGATTTATCGAAAATGGCTCAGACGATTTCGATACAATTAAAATGGGACCAACTTCGAAGTATACTCTTTTGAATAAAAATAATTATTCAAATCGGACTACTACATAAAAAGTTACGCGTGGTTACACAATAAAAATATACGCGTCGAATTGAGTACCTCCTCCGTTTCGTCGGTCAAATAAAGAAAAGAAAAATAATACTAAAACTTAAACTAAAAAAACACAAAATAAAATAAAACCTAGTCCTAGTCACAAAATTAATGTAAAAGTATGTGAGGTTGTAAAACTATTACTTGTTGAATCGATAATTCAAATAAGTACGGACCTAATGTGAAAATGATAAATTGATAGTTAAAACACGTGTTAAAGATAGATAACAATACATATATAAGTCTAGACCAACTTGAGTTTAGTACTAGAGTTTATCAGCTGCCGGTGTCACGTGCTTTACTTTACAAATTAATTGCCATTTCCTGTAGCAACAGGAAAATGAATGAAATATATTCGAAACGAAAAATCATAAATTATAGGAAGTAAACCATTCCCTGGCCAATTCGTTAAACGAAACAAGAATTAAGGAAAAATATTTGGGTAAGATAATAATATTTCTGTTGCTAATTATGCGTTGACGTGGAAAAAGTGGACCACGAGGTGGATGGCCAGCGAATACGAGCTGGGATTTTTTAACTAGGTGAAAATTTTAAATATGAGGTTTTGGCGCGAGATCTTGACTGATAATGTGATATACCGGATGTTAGCACTGACGTAGACAAAATAGTATAAAATATAATGTAAAATAAATATGTGAAATATAGCCAAGACCACAATTCGCACTTTCAAAAAGTTGTTAGATCTTATGTAGAGCCAAGCTTCAACTCTACACGTCTAACTCTACAAGTCTTTACTCCATAAACTCTAGAGCTTCGTAAATATATGTGACTTGGCCGGCTTCAATTCTAGACTAGATAAACTACTTTAATAAATAGGCTAAATTATATATATTTAGGTTAAATCGCTTTCGAGTTATGAAGGGGTCAAAAGTGGCTCGAAATGGTTCGTGCAATATTACACACGTCGCGTCGCCAGTTCCTTTTTCTTTGTCTTGACTAGACACGCGGGAGCGTGATAAGAAAAGTGAGACATGCTTGGCACTGAAAAGAGAGAAAACACATCTTCAAGAGGAAGGTTCATATGTATAATACACCTGGGCGCGTATAATAAGCCGTGGTGGTCAAGAGGTAGTGACACCTGCCTTACAATCGTGAGGTCGTGGGTTCAAATCCCCGGTCCCGTACCAATGAGTTCTTTGGAATTTCTGTACGGAATTTCACACCACTGGCTTTTCTGAGAAGGAAAACATCGTGAGGCAACCTACATACGTCTGTGGAAGAAATTTGATAGCGTATGTGAATCCACCAACCCGCACTGGGCCAGCGTGGTGCATATGGCCCAATCACCCTTCGTGGGTAGGCTGGAAAAAAGGCTGGTACAGTACACCTGTGCGAAGCCGGGGCGCTAGTGTTCAATAATTCGTTTCTGTACTGTAGTTATACTGAACTGTACCCTTTTTAATAGTCCACTGCAGGACGTAGGGTTACCTACGAAGGGCGAACTGTAGGTCAGTGTAGGTATGCTTTATTTTAATAGTCTACTCTGAGAGAGACTTTTGATAATCTAGGGCTAAAGGCCTCGCTGCTTAATTCCATTCCTCATTTCCAACTAAGCGCTACCATGGCTCGGACGACACGTTAAATTGTAGGTCCCGGTTGTATTAACCGTATAGCCATGCCAGAGGCCTTCAGGCGGCTTAAAAACTCTGACACCTCTGACCTCTGACATCTTGTTTATACGAACTTTATCCTCGAAGGCCGAGTTTCACTATGATTGCCTCGGTGGCTCAGTGGTTAGTAACCCTGACTTCTGGATCAAAGAGGCGTGGGTTTGATCCCCACCCAGGGCAAACATTTATGTGTTTGCTCTGTGTCTGGGTGTTAATTAGGTAATCTATTTAAGTATGTATTTAAAAATATGTATATGTAGTATATCAGTCTCTGGTAGCCATATCACAAGCTTTTCTTAGTTTGGGGTCAGAGACCGTGTGTAAGATGTCCCCTAATATTTATTATTTATTATTTCGATGAGTTTTCGTCTTCTTCTGCGCAGTTTTTTCTTACTCTTTGGCTCCTGAAACACAGTCTCAGACTAGTTCAGGAGTCTATGGATCATCTGTTACTGTATATTAACATAATTATGTGTCAAAAATAAATAAATGATTGATTGATTGATTGATTACTCTTATAGAGCTCTACTTTGATTTTCGAAGCTATCAAGTTATATCGAGTCTATATCATTAGTCCATACTTACTTCGAAGTCAAACCAGTTCTAGCGAACTTTTTTCACCACATGACGTCTACAGTCTACGCCTGCATGATCTAATGTTATTTTTAAAGTACCTATTACAGCCGGTTCAATTCAAGAGCAAAAACTATTCCGTTACTTTAATATAATGTGATAACCATACGTTGGTATTGCTTCGGTTCAATTTAAAGATACAGGCCAGATCCGTGGGAGTCTAAATTGATTTTGTTTCATACATTAAACTGTATTATTGTATGGTATCAGCCCACGTGGCAATTAGCCTAGATAACAGTTATCATTACTTCATTAGTAAACAACTAGCCGATTCAATGGAGGAATAAAAAGTATCTGTAGGTACAATAGGTGCGTGACAAAAGTAACTTATCGCACTTGATAGACTTATCTATCACGTTTTCATAACGTCTCTTTCATTAACGCTCTCATGTACAATCTTACCTACCACCTACCTTTCATATATACCTATTTTGAACGCTTATTTGCTTGCCATGTGTTATATTGACCGAGCGAACGAAGTGAGAGAGGTCTCCGTTTTAATTTGACGATTTTGCTTTCGTCTGTCCGCATCTTGATTCTCCTTTACAGGTCGCATTTTACAACCTTTTTTTTTTGAATGACTTATAGCTGTTGGCCTCTGAGGCCTCTACAGCTTAGTTTACAACCAATCTCCACGAAACTTATTGGTACACAGGTTTTATATATTAGGTTTTTTTGTCGGCGACGATTATTTGGATTGGTCACTCACTTCGTCATTCTCACTTCCCTCAAAAAGGGGGGAAAATTTCTCTCACGCCATTTACCTTCTTGTTCTTTTTTACAACCTTTTTGTAAAAATGGGTGATCAAATTCTCTCTGTCTCTCATCAAATACCTACTTAATTTTGATCTCTTCTCTAACTAAATGTATTTAAAATGCTGCGATTTTTATAGCTAAGCTCGGAGATTATAAACTTCACAAAAAAAGAACAATTTTACACCTCTAGTTACGTATACTTACTTACTTGAGATAATTTTATGTGTTGTTGTTGAATAAAAACTTTACGTAGTATATTTTCGTAGTGGTTATTAAGTAATTCTATTTTTGGACACACGATATCTGTTGCGTCATGTATCTACCTACTGTGATATGATAATTTCGTGATAAATATTATCAATACTCATTTGATTGATAGAGCGAGGTCTTTGGAAAAAGTACCGCTACACCGCTGCCGCTGCTGTGATCATGATTTCTATTGCTAAGTAAAATGGGAATGTAATAAATAACGTACAAGTACTATATTTACACAAGTACGAGTAGATATGTATGTTATTGTACGTAATTCACAAGTAAACGTTTCTCTCGGCTGGCATATTTATGCCATACCTAAAATCCTTATTCCCACCCCACTTAACAGCTCTACGGATTTACGACTTTTCACTGAACGAAATATAATTCTATTTAACTTTGTTTGTCGGTTTCTAGATTTCTCTTCTCCTCCCTTTTCATCTGAAATCTCCTAATCTATTTGTCATGTCCAGACAGTACTAGCATAAAGGACTAGATACGTGCCTTTGTTAGTCACCATAAAACAATTTAACTGATCTACATAATAAATCCTCACTCAAAAAGTAATTACGCGCAGATTATCTACAAATTGATGATAGTCTAGACTCTAGAATTACTCAATACAAATGTCCAAACAACATCAGTCGATAGACAGGTATTCCAAATCAAATGTTTTTTGGTTTCTTATGAGAAATTACAGACGTCGTTTTAGTGTGACCAATAATATGTTATCAAACTCTACACCACTCACCACACCACTGATATTTTTTGTCAGAAATGTCATCTATACTTTATAAAATTTAACTTGATCTCTGCGACAGTGACATTGACATAGAAGATTGTCATTTTTAGAGTTGAGATAGTGGTGGAAAAAATCGATTTTCAAACAATGTTGTAATGAAATCAAATGAGTAGTTGAAGGCGAGAAATAGGATTTTATTTACTTACTATTATTTAAGATCAAGTATGTACACATGTAAATAATGTTATGATATTAGTTAAATGCTCATAATAATGTAACGATAGTATTTATCGACGTTTTTCATTATTATCGATGCTAACGTAACATTTAATTGGGTTTAATTTAATTACACATGTAAAAAATGTTATGATATTAAAATATGCAATAAAATTAATGATAAATTAAGTATTAATTAAAATATCGTCTGGATAAACTATCGATATTATAATTAAAACTCTATCTAAAACTCTGTGATCACGATCATTCGTCGCCCATCACTAATCGGCATGCCTACAAAGTAGGTATGACAGTGACAGGTACTGTCTGTACTATTAAGAAATTCAGGACTTCATAGGCGTGATTTTTCTGAGAGCTGTCGCAGAGATCAAGTTAAATTTTATAGAGTATAACGATATGAAATGTATTTACCCTAGCTAAAGTAGTTATATTGCCGTCATGGATTTTGGTAATTTCAAATATAGTATGATATGATCTGATGACAATGCTTTTCTGTTCTGACTCACAAAAAAATTGGCGACACATGTTCGTGCTGTCAAAATCAACAGAATTAATTCAAGTAGATAGTTCCCACAAAAAACCTACCCACTCGCTTGCGAATCAACACATGTTTTCCTGTCTTGCAGGCGAATTGTAAAAACATTCATCAAACTAACTAACGTGGTCAAAAAACATCATCAATCTAACTTCGAGGGTTCACCGACCGCAGGCGTCAGTCTGTCTGCTCTTCAAAAACGTCACGACTAATAATAAATGCGTTTTTTTGCCAACAAAATATGCTGTAATTAAAACTGACATGGTCATGGGAGGTATAGAATGTCGGAGCGGCTTCATCAGAAGGTTGACGACTCCTGACAATTTTGTCCAATTGGTAGGTTAGTGCCCTGTTTCTATATCCTGCTAAGGGCATGGGAGAGCTATCGTAACTTGATTCCATTATTTCCATTCCACAGCAGTTGGTAACAATGACTGAGCAGGCGTGTCTGTCGTGACTGTCGAATTATCTCATGTACAGGAGTCAAATTCAGCAACAGATGTTAAAAAAGTGTATGGTTCTGAAATATTAAGATTATTGAAGTTGATTTTTACCAGATTTTTTTTTTGTAAATTATTCTGTAACAGAGAAAGTAGAGTTTCTAGTAAGTAAATCAATGTTTTTGTATCATTTATCAAAAGAAACGTTTTTACAATTTCATTTTATATAACAACATTAGAATTTGCATAATTTGAAAACGCTTCAATGCCTGCATATCTCTTGACGTCGATTTAATGTAATTCTATATTCTGAACTTAAGTATAGTGAAGATAATTCTGCTCTTCATAATTAATAACTTATGATAACAGTAATAACCCTCCAGAGCCCGTACAAGTAAAATAACATAGGTAGACGAAAACACCAAGTAGATTACATGTTTCCTGTAGACTGCCTGTCGCCCGGCGGACAACGACCCAGAATTAACGGTCGTACCTACCATTTAACTATACTTAGTTGTATTATAATGTAATGTTAAACACGTAGTAAATTAGATATTTGAACTTGATAAGCCCCTATGTGCGGTAATGTATGGGCCGGTGCCATTTTAAATCAATTGACGGCAAAGTAATTCTAAGTACGTAGAGGTTTGATGTTGACTTTCTGATAAGACATGGCCCTCTAGGATGCGACCCACGAGAACGATCTTATTTCGAGTAAAATAGAAATATTCCGATACTTCTACCTCCCCTAACATGACAACACACTTATTTCGTCAGTTTTTACTCTGTGGTGTAGAATTCTCGCGAATGATTTATGTATCTGTGGCACTTTTGTCGACAAACTCTAACATGTGCACGCGAATTTAGCCGTATTTTGACATTTCACCGCGAATATCTTTTCGTCAAACTTTTTGAGGACGAAATACTACGAGATGGGCAAAACTAACTAAATAAACAACCAGCGTTGCTGAATTGTGAAGGATTTGTCAAATTACGGGGTATTATCTCTATTGGAGATTGTTGTGGGGATAGATATTTTATTGTATCGATTTAGGGATGATTTATATTAGGACGGGGCGGGTGCCGGACGGGCCGGGGATGGGCTGGACGGGGCCCGTACGACGCCCGTACGACGCATGTTCCATACATTTTGTGTAAAAGCTCGGACGGGCCCCGTCCGGGCGTCGTACGTGCCACAACAAAAATGTATGGAACAAGCGTCGTATGTGCGTTATACGGGCTTCGTACGGGCCCCGTCCGGCCTATCACCGGCCCGTCCCGTGCCTGCCCCGTCCTAATATAAATCATCCCTTAACGAGGTAGTTTTTTTAAAACAGGTTCCGAGCTGAGACTCCTTCTAGATTGCAATTTGGCGAGGTATCAGTTTAGATTGGAAATCGGGATATTTTTTCTCCCCAGTATAGAGGATTTTACTTTGGGTTTTCGGTAATTAGGAAAATTGGTATTGGTAACGCTGTAAATATCAAACTTACAACAGCGCACCGAGCTCTTGAGTGATACTCTCACAGACTACTAAAGGTACTACGTATCAGACAGGAATCTTCGAACAACCAATAGCGGGCTGATATTTTAGAGTTAGACATTTATTTATTTTTTAAAACATGGCTACCAAAATGGCGACATTACTTTTTTGGCTCCATAAATATTTATTAATTCCTGTACCTATGCATAATATTCAATCCTTCAATAAGTTTATATATTATTTTACTATATATTTATTTATATAGGTATATAGAAGTTAATTTATAAATAAAACTAAAAATACTTCTTCATGTTTATTTATCATTCACATTAATTTCTTTGGACATTTTTAGGTTCACTTTCGTAAAATAAGGTTTTTCAGTTTTGCACAGTTATTATTGACAGTAGACACACACTTGAGTCCTATTTAACTATTATGGAATATGTTGTATCCTAATTATGCTTCGCTTGCAGTTGTAGTACGATACAATATTTTACAGGATGCAAGAATACACTCAAAGACCAATGTATGAACTCCAACGCATAAAACACAAATTAATTTGTGGTTTTGTAGCAGTTCATTTCAACGTTTCAGTCATAATATAAACTATGATGATCATTGATAATCGTATAAGTACCTTTGTGATAATCACAGAGGTATCTCTGTGAGGAATGGTTTTCCTTCTTTATTGTTATCTGTTGTATTTCTGTTGTCAAATTTTTAATAAAATGTAACGTTCTTTAATGGAAAATCTGACAAGAGTTCATATTTTTCATATATCTTTTTAACTCATGTTGTATTAAAATTAAATCAATGGATCTCTTTTAGATTATCTCGATAGACCACAGACCACAATAATATCCCTTTGGAATCACTGGGGTGCATTTACGCACTCCACCTGACGGATGCCCTAAACGGGTGACATAGACTTAGCCTGTTTTTTTTATCATAAACTGGAGTGCGTAAACGCACCCCTGTGTTTTGAATGAACTATATCAGTGTTGCTTCATTGCAAAATTAAATATCCAAATTATTTAATCACAGGGCGACACTAGTTTTTCGTGACCATAGATCACGATTCTATGACACGAATTTACTTCACACGAATTGGTATTTCGGACGAAATAATTGCTTCGGGTCGCATGCTAAGCCGGATGGAGTTCTTAGTAAAATGTGGCGTAATCGATAATTTAGGCGCAAGATTTTTGCGAAGATTGTGTGAGTGAATGTTTTCAAAACTTTCTTCTTCGTATTTGAATTCAATAAAATTGTAAATGTTTTAAACCTACTTGGAGTTTCGAGTGTTTGTGCCAGAATTTTTACTGTTTTCATCATTTCTTTCGTCAAAAACTTTTGGTGTTTCCTTGGATTTATCATTTTATATCAATTTCACATTTCTTGAGAATGAATTTGTTATTGTGTTTCTCCATTTTCGGTTAACTGGATTGTTTCTATGGAAAACAGGATTCGAGAACAGATTATTGTTTATAAGTGTCACTGCTGTTATATTGACTTTTTGACCGACAAACCACCGGAGGAGTTATACAATTCGACGAGTATTTTTTGTATGTATAACCACGCATAACTTTTTTCATAGTAGTCCGATTTCAATAATTATTTTTTTATTGGAAAGAGTATACTTTGAAATTGGCCCCATTTAAATTTTATCGAAATCGGCTGAGCCATTTTTGATAAATCAACAATAATGTGAAAAATGCTACATCGATCCGTGCGAAATATTCGCGAATTCTGTACACGGGTGAAGTCGGTCATGCTAATTTTTGCAAAAAATAATCTTGTTGGAGATCCCTGTTACATCATCTGTTAGTACTGTTCTACTTTTTGGTACTGTTACACTTTCCAATATAAAAACATACACTGAGCTGGTACAAGGAAAGAAACCCAGAATATCTTTGGCGCGGACAAAAACAATCGTTTCCTTGTAAACACCAGCGACCCAAATGTCTGCTGAAACTTGCATGCATTTCCAGGAACGCTTTAAACTAGACCGCTTAACTTTATACAAGCAATATCGAGCTGCGTGTAGTTATTACCGCATTTAATTGGGATTTTTCGTTGTTGTGGTTAAAATTAAATGCTACAGTTAAACAAACAAGTTGTCAATACATTGTCAAAGGTCTCATTAACTCGAACTAGCATTCAGTGGACAAGGAAACACGTTGGCATCATTTGTATGATTCCAATTCCGACTATCCATATTTATAGATTGTGTTTCCATTCTCCTTCGTCGCATGCCAAAATGTACAGGGTGCTATAATTAAATAAGAATGTGTCGCGTTTGTTATTTATGGATTTATGGGCCATAAAGGTGTTATTCTGAATATTCTGATACGGCTGAAGATCGTTATGTAACAAAATTGCTCAGTAAAAAGGAACACACTATATGAGTGTCTTCAAAGTTGGCAATGTCCTATTGCTCAGCTGTGCAAATGTTTTTCCCTTTTATATGTACTTCTTCAATATTTATGTAATGTTTTATTAATTGTCTGATGTACCCATTATTACCGTCAACCTGTCAGTATGGTAAGAGAAATAAACCAGACGTAGGTACTACATGGTATGCTCCGAAAATTAAATGGAATTGAATTAATCGGCAGCTTCATAATTATGGTTGTCAGTATTCTTACATAAAAAAAGTCGAATAGTTTCTCGCAAATGCTCCCCTCCAATATCTAATAAAGTTATGCGGAACAACCATGTATAATTATTTTTCGCCAAAAATGGTATAACCAACTTCAACCGTGTACAGAATGCGAATATGTTACTAATTTTCACATTATTGTTGTTTTTTTTAAACTACTCAGCCGATTTCGATAAAATCTAAATGCACAACCTCTAAAAAAGTATTATCAACAGCGTCAAACAAAAAAATATTCATCAAAATTGGTTCACAATTGGCGGAGTATAATCGCGTTACATAGGTACATACAATAAACATACCTACAGTCAAATTGAGAACCTCTTGTTTTGAAGTCGGTTGAAAATGTGCCTTTGGTCAAGGAGTTTAACTTTCTATTTCTATCTTAGCTTATCTCTCTCTTTTTCATTTCTCCTCAGTTGTTTAAAATTATTTTTCCAGAACTATGCAACAATGATCGATCTTTCTCGACATAATTACTTGTACCTAGTACCTAATGTTTCTTAGCCTGGGCAACAGACCAAATATTAAAACTGTTGTGTTACCTACATCCAGTAGCAACAAGTTTATATTATCGTCAGCCCCGAGCACCTATTGACATTGCATCCGACTGTATAAAGTCAACATTGGATAGACAATGCGCACGAGGCGTCTTTCATGTTCAGCCTTCTAAACAGTTGTTACATGTACGTCGTGATGTTTATAACATGGTCAATATATCATAGTAAACTATATCTACACTTACAGCAAGAACAACGTTATGTTATTTACACTTGAACTTGGTTCCTGACTCTAGTTTTACATCAAAATTTCTTAAACTTGATCTTCGATCAAAAATACATGATCAAAGCCTCTCATAATATGGTCTAAAAAGGTTTAACCGATCTGGTTAAACAGTTCAAAGTAAACAGTCAGGTTGTTAGTATCAATTTGTTAGTATCTTAGAGGTATCAAAATTTTCTACTAAGATTTTTAGCTAATACTCATCTATTGAGCTATTCACTTCATTAAAACTAGCGTGAGAAATCATTATACTAAATAAAACACCGGTTTTCACTCACGTATGATATACGGCCGGGCCGCTGGGATCCTGACCGGTTTCGGAGTAAATTAGTACTCCTTCATCAGGGAATACGCGTGCTCCCGTCGACTGGCGCACGCGCACATGGCCGGCCGTATATCATACGTGAGTGAAAACCGGTGTTTTATTTAGTATATTGAGCTATTGGCTAAAAATCAAGTAAAAATCGAATAAATTGTTATTCGCAAATTTATGAGCTATTACGAAATATCACCACGAATCGTGATCGTGTTCACTCAAATCACCCTCTGATCTGTTTATGTTGTTATGTATGAGTTCTTCATTTATTGTATTATGCTTGATTTGTGGTAATATCATTAGTCATAATTCTATATGTACGTTGTTCATTACACGAATTCTCGTTCGAGATAATTTTCTAGTAAGTACATCGATGTGCACAATGCTTGTTCGTTGTTCGTGATCTTGCCATTCATACAGATAACATTTCTGTGAATGAGATTAGAAGCATATCCTACTGTTAAAGTCCGTAGTACCTACATAATATTATTTCGCAAGAAATTCACAACCGACTACAACAATCTACGGACAAAATTCGAACAGTTTATTCGATTCGATGTGTATACATTTTTAGACTATTTTTCAAAAACCAATTTCAAATTTTTTTTTATGAATTTCAAAGAATTACCTACTTTGAAATTAATATAAATTCTCCAATAAGAAAGAATTATCAAAATCGGACTACTATGTAGAAAATTGTGCGCATCCATACAAAAAATAAAAATATACGCATCGACTTGATGGAACAAACGAATTGTATTTTGGCATCCAAAAAACGCAAAAAGAAAACGTGGTAGACAGGTCAGAAGATGGGAAGACGAGATAAAAGCAACAGCAGGAAAAACATGGACCAGAGCAGCGCTAAACAGAGTAGAATGGAAAGGAATGGAGGAGGCCTTTGCCAAAGTTGGGCAAACAGACATAGTTGCCGATGAGGACTCACCGGAGGAGAGTGATAGTATTTAATTTTTTTTCTAAATATTGTAAAAACAAAAATTCTGAATTAAGGCTTATACTTGTATTATATTATTATACAAAAAATAAAAATATACGCATCGACTTGTTTACCTTTTCCGGTTCCTTGGTTAAAAAGAGGGTATTTAGAAATGTCATAGAGATATTTAGTGTAATAAATTATATGGTTGATGTTCATATACTCCAGTCAGTTCTAAGTAGGTGTTCATTAAAAGGCGTATTAAGTAAGAATTAAGTGAAGGTATTTATTGATTACATGGAAATGTAATACTAATCTGTATTGTACTCTGTACCAGCCTTTTTTTTAATAGTCCACTGCAGGACGTAGGCCTACCCACGAATGGTGTTTGGGCCATATCCACCACGCTGGCCCAGTGCGGGTTGGTGGATTCACATACGCCATCAAATTTCTTCTACGGACGTACGCAGGTTGCCTCACGATGTTCTCCTTCACCGAAAAGCCAGTGGTGTGAAATTCCGTACATAAATTCCAAAGAAGTCATTGGTACGGGACCGGGGATTTGAACCCACGACCTCACGATTGTGAGGCGGGTGTCACTACCTCTAGACCACCACGGCTTTCCAACAACACTAAACAAAGATTTACCTGCATACCTTTAATTGCATAATCTAAAAGTACGATTATGAAGTAAATCCTTATGAAGTACCAGTCGACGGCACACCTATAATTCTGTAACACTGAGCTGAATGCAATAAACATACGTTGGGCCAGCTAAACACCAGCAATTTTGATCACCCTGTCATGGTATGGAACAAAAACTTATAATTTGTTCCGGCTAGAAACAGGTGAGACACCATAGAAATGAATAACAGGAAAAACCTAGTAATTATTGCAATTTATAATTGTCTTTGCTAATAGTTCCCTCTAACTGTAGTCGTTGAGATTCCTCGCGAACCGATGTTGCAGTATTTTTCATAAATAATTCAATTGCGGTCGCCAGCAAAGAGGAAATGCTCAGAAAATTCTTATAATTCATTGATTATGGATTTATGGGCTTTATTGTAAAGCCGCCGATAATTTAAAAGATATGTTATAAATTACTTAGTACTTTATTTTCTATTTCCGCTGTTGCAATAAAATATAATGTCAAACAATTTTTAATACACGTATTTATTTAATAACAAGCAGATTATTTGTTGTGTAGAGCAAATGGAGTTGGAATCCAGATCTTATCACGGGTAACATTAAATCTACGTCCTAAAGTAATGTAAATCAAAATTTAACAAGTCGGATATTAAACGAATTTCAGACCTCTCGCTCCAAGGGCAATGAATAAACCCATTCAGATGTCTAAGCTAAAATAACAATAGACATAATAACTGGGTAAAAAAATCATTATTGTGATTAGATTATCAGAAAACTCACAGAGAGTTAGATTATCAAAAAATATTGGTCACGTATTTTTTCTTTTATCAATCAAACAACAAATGACAAAGATAAACCTTGTCAAAGTTTGGGAGTGGGGGTCGTGACGTCACCTCTCTTACAGAAGTCCATACAGTTGTATGTTACTTGTGACGTCACGCAGAATTTTGACGGGCTATAATTATCTTCATCAGTTTTTGTTTAATTGAGAAAAAAAACTCGTGTCTTAATATTTTTGATAGTCAATCTGTCTGACGGGCTAATTATATTTTTTTAGTCATCACGCCTATTAAACTCACACGAAAAATTACCTTTCTCCATCCCATAGCGATGTATAACTAGAATTCAAAACACCAACAGTTAAATTCCTCTAACAAACCTAAGTAAGTTATATTTCTACAATCTGGGTACAATATCTAGAGCTCCACATTGCCAAGTTCCGTGAGATACAATCAGAGCTTCCTAGAACTACACCTTAACTAGATCTCACTGCGGGACAGCTTTGTAAAGCCTTCGTCGCCATGTAGCTTTGTATAGCTTTATAGATCAGGGTTTCTCAACTAGAGGTCGCGAATTAACTTCGGGTCGCGGATGGAATTGGGATGTGTCGTGGAAATTAAAACAAAACACACTTGTTAGAAAGGCTTGAGCTTTTAAATTAACTTTAGACCTTGTCTGGTCTGTACATAACCTAATTGCTTTTTGTGTAGTAGTAGCTTTATTGTATTGCTGCTAAGTAGTTGATACACCAGCTCAGCTAGCTATCTCAGCTATGGCGAGAACTTCTTTCTAGCAAAAAAATAAAAATAAAACGATACCATTTTCTACGATGACACCGTAAAAAATACTCTAACATCGTCAATATACTATACCTGTATTAAGATAGTTAATAACAGTCTCAGAACACTCTGATTTGATCAATAAACTCTGGAACACCAGAATTTAAGTTCTCCTAAATTATGAAATGATTTATCGTGCTTCACACGCTAAGTTTATAAAAGTATGTTTTTTTTATACAAATAATACCATAACGGATGCATAATATTGTCAAAATACTGTTTTAAAAATATTGGTCAGCGTGTGTGGGAACAAGAGTGCCGCGACAAACTTGCTATAGTTTTGCGGCACCTAATTATTAACTAAGAAAACAAAAAAAAAAAAAAACTTTTTGTGATTAACATTTTAAAAATTGACGCGTTCGCAGGATTTAAACCCGCATCTCTCTGGAATCCCGGCCCAGATGCTTTATCCAATTTCTTTAAGCTAAAAACGCTGTCTTTGAAAGCTTCGAATTAGTGAAAGTGTTTTATCATTTTTACCAATTACTACATTGTTGGAAGCGTCATCTGTGAGAACTGCTTTAAACCAGTTAGTCACTTAATGTGAAATTATTAGAACTTCTTACCATTAACGAGAAATGGCGCATTGCTTAATCATTGAAAATAATAGGATCAAATATATTTATACTTCCGTCGCCATCCAAAAAGTTTAAGAACCGCCGCTGCTCTAGATGCTCTACAATACATAACTCTACATTGAAGGTCTTTTCTGAACTGAGGTCTGCACGTTTAGTCATGCGTCATGAAACCTAGTCGAGGCTGGGAAGTAGGTATAATGCATCTCGAGCAAGGTTTATCTAGACAATTTAATCCTCTAGCTTATCCTCATTCTTTGTTTATATATCTCCTGTTTTGCGTGCTAGTTCTTTTACACCTACTTGGTCTATATTTGCGCTATCAAATGTTTGCGATCTATCATAATGGATTTATGTTGTCAATAGTCGTCTACTTGACTTAACTATTTGATAACTTAATACGTATTTCGTGTTCCAGTTTTCTAAAGTCTGTTGACTAAAACGCATTGATGGGTGAAATATAATTTATATATTTTTAGAAATATATCACTGAAATTAAGCAACGTTCCGCAAGGTCAGTATTTGGACGGGTGACCGCGGGTGGCATTTTCCAACTGAGCGCTACCGTGGCTCCGATGACACGTTTAATTGTAGGTCTTGGTTATTTTAACCGTTTAGCCATGTCAGAGGCCTTCAGGCGGCCTAAAAACTGACACCAGGGCTAGCCTATATGGCCTATACGAACTTACTTTTCTCTATATATTTTTGAAGAAGTAAAATAAAATAATTAGGCTTATTTTATGTATGAAATAAAGAGGGCCATGGAGAGGGCTATGCTCGGAGTTTCTCTGCGAGATTGAATCAGGAATGAGGAGATCCGTAGAAGAACCAAGGACATAGCCTAGCGGATTGGCTGGTTGAAGTGGCGGGCAGGTCACATAGCGCGGAGGACTGATGACCGGTGGGGTCGAAAAGTTCTCGAGTGGAGACCACGTACCGGCAAGCGCAGCGTAGGACGTCCACCCACAAGGTGGACGGATGACCTCATTAAGACCGCAGGATCGCGCTGGATGCAAGCCGCTACCAACCGGTCTTATTGGAAATCATTAGGGGAGGCCTATGTCCAGCAGTGGACGTCCTATGGCTGATATGATGATGATGAAATAAAGAAGTATGGATAACTTTTTCTACATTCTCGAGTGTGAGCTGTTAATGATAAACATACGTAATATTATTCTAACAGGACATATAATTATTCTAAAAGTTTTAGACAGTGTTTAGTTGGTAGAGAACATTCAAAATATTTTTCTTCGATTAGTTCATTCGTGGGTTTAGAGTGACGCACAGTTGCACGTTTTCGGGACAATGACGAAAATATTAGCAGTTCCAGTTGACGCTTCCCATTAACACGGTTCTTCAAGATGTCCTTTTGTAGAGTGTGAATTCAATTTGGTTTAATTTGGATAAGGTTAAATAAACTTTTCTCTATAATTTTCTACATCCTCTTTTAACTCTGATTTTAAGAAAATATACATACTTAGGATTAGAATGATTGATTTGGGGTTAAAAGCACACTCATTGGGAACCTAGCTGAGTTGACTGTACCTATATACTTAATATATTATTTAATTAGGGTTCATGATTTCTCGAGCTTTTCAATTTCTCGGGTCTCGAGAATTCTCGAGGCTAATTTCTCGAGGCTTCTCGGGTTGTCGAGAAATTGACATTTACGTACGTTTTCTCATATTATTTGGTTGGTTCCAATAACGTCAACAAATTCAGTGGTTTTCCTCTCAAATGAAAGAATCAAATTAATTTTTTTTTATTGATTATATTCAAAAGCATTAATCTTATGAAAAAGCTAATTAACTTTTTTGAAAACAATACAGAAATAATATTATTCAGACTCATAATTATAATGACAGCACCATTTTTGGCTGGTTATTTAGAACTTATAAACAAAAGTATAGCACCATTTATGGCATGTTAATTAGAATAAAAACAAATGAAAACTTTGCAAGATCAATGGAACATCTCACGCTGAAGAGCTGAACATACAGACATAACATAACAGTTAGGTCAGCTTACTCTGTCTGATCAAAATATGCCTTTAGAAAAACTAAAGCATTTATAGCTTTATCAGACAGCCGGTTTCTTATTTTATTAACTATATTTCCTGAAATTGAAAACACTCTTTCATTTTCAGTTGAAGTAGGCTTAACTGAAAGCAATGCTTTGTACATCGATTCTAAATTTGGTGACCTCTTCCCAGTCTGTTCAAAAATTAAGGACTCTTTCTTTACTAGCGCTTGCAGCGAGATCAAAGGATTCCGCTGCACTTTGGCCCGCGCCGTCACGCAACGAAATAAACGGCGATTTAATTTCTATGTAGGTACATGATTTCTCGAGTTCTCGACTTTTCTCGATCTTAATTTCCCGGGAACAAATCCTGACGATTTCCCGAATTTTTTTTTCGAATTTCGAGAATTCCCGGGAATGAACCCTATATTTAATTGAACTGTATATGAAAAACGAATAGAAGCAACGTCACTGTGCCCATGGCCTCAACAAATAGCCCAGTCAAAAAGCTGTTAATCTGGCTATTTTAATGCCATAGTTAAGTTCTTTTATTTTTCCGTTTAAATTTTAGGTTTGAATGTTTAATAATCCAACATTTATTGATTTTTTGGTGACGGAAAACGGAAACAAAATTCTATCGTGTATCCACCTGAAACTGACCCAGTGTAGACTGTTTTAGGCTGATATATCAGCGGTACAGTATATAGATATGGTTAGTATACGGAAAATTTTAAATCAATCGCAAAGTGTCGAGTCCACTTTATTTCCATACACGCCTGTAGTTTGCGCAACAGCTTCTGAGCTGAGCTGACCGGTTTGCAACGGTAGAAGCAAACCCGATGACGGGTATCATTACTGATATTGAAGGTAATGCTAGAGGCTACTGTGCCACTATGCCTAGATCTTTGGTGGTAAAATAGTTACTATACTACTCTAGAATTAACACAATGTGAAAGATAAATAATAATAATAGTAAATGAATATTTTGGGACATCTTACACACAGCCTCTGACCCCAAACTAAGCAAATCTTGTGATATGGCTGCCAGAGACTGATATACTACATAATTATACTTATTTTTAAATACATACTTATATAGATAGTAACTAAATAACACCCAGACACTTATGTTCATCACATAAATATTTGCCCTGGGTGGGGATCGAACCCACGTCTCTTTGATCCAGAAGTTAGGGTCACTAACCACTGAGCCACCAAGGCAGTCAAAGTTCTATTAAATATAAAAGTTATTGGAACTATAGGTGCATCCATCAGCCATAGGACGTCCAATGCTGGACATAGGCTTCCCGTATGGATCTCCAATAAGATCGGTTTAGAGCGGATTGCATCCAGCGTGAACCCGCGGTTTTAATGAAATCGTCAGTCCACTTAGTCTTACGCTGCGTTTGTCGGTAGGTATAGGTCGAATCATACATCTTGACGGCTGTGATGTTAGATACAAGCTGCGAATAACCCAATCCTGACTGAAGCTCACTAAACAGCTGCGCGAAGATTGTGTTATCCGCAGCTTGAAGCTAACATCACAGTGGCCAAGTTGTATGATTTGATCTATAATAAAACTAAAATATCTAAATTTAGTTTGATAATTTCTAAATAATAACACTTTTGTCGGGGAGATTAAAAGAGAGCACACGTGACTAAAATGCTGGCATGTATTTTGGGCAGAAAGTCAGCCTCGCAATTCAGCGAAGCAATTCGGCCAGCATTGCCATTAGTTGCCATTAGTTGCATTGCAATTGGTTTACTTTAGATAGGATATTTTAGCTTAGATAGGATAATTTAGTTTAGATAGGTTTATTTGAATTTAGATTAGTTGTTTTAGTTTAGATAGGTTATTTTAGTTTATTTTTTTATGTTATTTTAAGTTTTATAAATAGTATGATGATAAAAAATAAAATTACACCTATTTTCTGAATAATTGAAAAGTTTTAAAGTTTATAACGCAATTTTATCGATGAGGTCATTTAAGAAACTTTTGATGACGTGTATACACATATTGATTCATATCACAGATATAATCAGACCAAAATAGGGCCTCCGGTAGCTTATCAGATTAAAGTGAAGGGGAGAAATGGTAAACAATGAGATACTGTTCCATATCTTGAAGATTGTTGATAAGGCAATCACATCAAAATCTGCATCATAACAATGCATGCGTGCAATACTTGAATCCTAAAAACTTTCGTACTCCAGATTAGATAAAAAATAAAGGAAATATGCAATCTGATTGTAAACGCAAATTCCTATTATATAAATTGATTTATAATTTTAAATCTTTATAACAAATAAATCGTAACCACGTGACCCTGTCCGTTGAGGCGAGTACTACGTTTGGTCACGCGGTAAAGGGGGTAAAAAGTTGTGGAAAATGGGTTACGAATATGGGCAAGTTCCCTTATCTATGTTGAAGATGATATTACGCAGTTTGCCATATTGCACCATTTATCTTATTCCCGAAATTCTCACCTTCGTCATTCCATCAGAACAAGTTCATAAAGTGATTCAATTGTTACTCACAGCAACTTTGCCATTTTTTATTGTTCTTATCTCTTACGCTCGGGTCATCAATTAACGCCTGGCAGAGACACCACAGTGTAAATATTTGTGCATCTGTGACGTTAGACCTACAAAGGTAAATTTAAACATTGTATCATTAACATGAATCCGCACGACTTTTTTATAGCTAGTGATCTTTAAAATATACATGTGATGGCTTCGTTCGTATATTACCGATAAAAATTGATTGCGTCACTAATGAGGGAGTATTGGTTAATTTTACAGCTTGTTAAAACCACGATATCGTTTCCTTTGACGCTTTCAATGTTATTGTTTATTAATTTTAATAAATCTTATAAGACATTAATAAGCCTAAACGTTCTTTAAGCAGACCACCAGCATGGGTGGACGACTTCAGACTCATCGCAGGTCTTGCTTGAATGAGATTGGCCCAAGATATGGAACAATGGCAAATGAGAGAGGAGGCCTATACCCAGCAGTGGGTCGACGCGGGCTTATGATGATGATGAAGACTTAGAAAAACTCAAATGAGGTAGAATTGCGGAGAAATGCAAGATTGAATTCAAAATTTTCCGCGATGCGAATTTAAAACGCAATTCTAGCAGATTGCACACACATACTAAAGCAATATAAAAGCTAAATGCCAACTAGATACTTGAAACTAGACCAAACATACAGTAGCAAAATATTCCTCTAATAAACATAACTTGAGACGTTCACGTGTACATTATCTACTGATTTACTGTTTTGTTTACAAAGTACTGTATTACTAACATTGGTACTTTGGGAGTGTTTACTATGGAAGTCGGAACAAGGGGGTCATTGAAGTGTCAAGTTACTTGAGACTGGGGACATCGCTGCTGTCACGTGGGTATTTTGTGTAAACAAGTAATTCTGGGAATTTTATAAAAATGATAAATAATGAATGATCTGTTTATGTGAGTGCGCTTGACAAAGAACTCTTTGTATGAGTATTATTCACTATAATATACTGAGACACTTATAGTAGGAAAACATTTTTGTATGATAATGGGCTAGATAAACTCTTTATTTTATTACGCCGCAACAGTGAGAAAAACGGAAGCCTTACCGCTTAAAGCGATTTCTCCCGGACAACCTGATTAGGAGAATAGAAGAGGAGAGGTGTCAAAACGAAGATATTATTAAGAGTTTAAATAATCTAGTTTCTATATTTATGCCTAGATGTAGGTAGTATATTAAAGTGTCTTCCGCCAACTCATCTTTATGATACAAAGAATCTTACTGAAAGTACTTTTGAAATTGACTAATTAATTTGTGAACAAAGTAATAAATATTCGTGTTACAATGTTGCAGAAACAAAACACAGAAAGCAATTTGTATAAATCCGAAACGAGTGTAAATTGAAATAAATGTATGAAAGAATAAAATATTAAAAGTAAACACCTCATGCTGCCAAGATTGACCAAAAAGTAAAATACCAAAAAGCCGATAAGAAAAATCGAACAAAATGTGTTCTAGGAAAACGCATAGTGAAAAGTACTTATGTTGATAAGTTTTAAAAGATTACGTAAAGTAACTTTTTTAATTGAAAACTCAATTCTCACTTTGCTTTTAGAAAAATGTTTTGAAACAATTTTAGAACCAATTTAATAAGTTATGTGTACGACGTACAACGATAGTCACGTTCGTGCCGTTTTATTGTTGAAGAACAACAAACCTCGCTGACCTATATTGAAAGTTTCCACTGCGTTTTGTCGTTCATCGTGATTCACTCGTTGTCCTCTTTTTATTTATGTTACTAATACCGCGGACAAGAATAATAGGTACCTACAACACTTACTGGTTAGTTCTTTCTGCTTCTACGTTCCTACGCCTTGATCTAAGTACTTCTACGTTTTGATTATCAAATCATATGTTTGATTTGGTAAAATAATTTAGTTTCAAGTTACTTTCCTTTAAAAAAATAATGGCTGTAAAAATTATTATTCATCTTGATGGCAATTTGATGTAATAATCGATCGAAAAAATCTAGTTTAAGTATTCATTATTTTGCAATGTTTTACATGTTCATTCGTGAGTTCATTGTAATGAAATATGTTATCAAATACGATTTGAATTGGACCATAAC
The DNA here is from genome assembly GCA_949316475.1 of Hypomecis punctinalis. Lineage (NCBI taxonomy): Eukaryota > Metazoa > Arthropoda > Insecta > Lepidoptera > Geometridae > Hypomecis > Hypomecis punctinalis. Next base: position 16,595,513 of record OX438809.1, read on the forward strand.
TAATAAAATGAGGATTAACTAATTTATATACTCGAAACATCTTGAAAGAAAGCGTATGTTGACATTTCCTCAAATATATTTCATTCTGTCTATACATTCTCTTTGCTGTCTATGTGAAAAAACAGATTTACAGATTTTTGTGTGACAAAACGCATTATTATTTCTAGACCAAATTAAAGAAAAGGTAGATGTAATGTCGTACAGGGAGGTGAAAACACTAGGAAAAGACCACGAGACATGGAAGTTAATCCACCGACAAGAGCTTAGCTCTTAAATTATGGTGATGATGATGTGACAAAAACGTACTAATAATGCAACGCAGGTTAAACTTGCATAAACGTTAATTATATGTTATTATTATAGCTAGCTACTAGATCAGTTCCCCGAAGAATCCGCAATGACTCAATCATATCGCATAGTGCAAACTAACGGTGGACCATAATACTCGTAGGTACCGCAAGGAATCCCACTGGGACCCTTTTTGTTTATCCATTCCTAATGTTTTCTGATAGGGTTATAGATTAAAAACTGCGGAATAAGTCTTTTAAAACATGTTCAAGAAACTTGGAAGTTTATTATAATGGAAACTAGACTTCTGAACCGTGATGAAGAAACTTGTAAGAAATTATTTATACAATGTGTGTGTCTACCGATGTCGGAGCCTGAAGCGGTGACATCTATGGCAAATTTTGAACAACTTTTATTATGAGACCAACACGTAAAAAAAAATTGCTGTTCTATACGATTTTTTAAAGACTTTCGACAAAAAGTATGGAATAGCTGTTTTTTTGAGTATTCAGAGATGATCCCTCAGTAAAAGTTATTCAAAATTTGCCATATATGTCACCGCTAAAAGCTCCAACACCGGCAGACAAACACATTGTAGATAAAGGAAAAACGAAAGGGAAGGCACGTGAAGCAAGTCACCATCTCAAAGATAATATACTGCAGTTATCAAATGCTAAATACTACCTAACACGTGGGCTAACAGTTTGTTTGGTATACGTGCCACAGTACTTGCTTGGCATTCCACAGTTTACGCAAAAGGTTGTAAGGGAATGTGAAATGCTGAACCGAAACACGTGTGCTGCGAACGTGAATCGCGATCAATTGTTATGCGCAGGAGTCAGATACTCGTAACTACGTTGTTTACAAAACGGTGGGAGCTCTTTCACGAACAGTTTTAATGCTACTTTTATACGGTTGATTAGTAGTGTTGAATTACCGTGGCATATGAAGTTAGCAAGCACCTACTTCGGTTATTTTTGGGTTTACAAAATGACCTGCCTCATTGCTTTTGATATTAATTCCGTGTTGTAGCGTTTTGTTATTCCGCTTGGCTCCCAGTCGTTGTTTTAATTACGCTGCAAATGTTATGGCCAGTTAAAATGATGGAGCAAGGTCGTCGTTATTTGCGAATAACACTTTGATTGGTTTTTTGTGTTTAGCTGTAGTGCTATTTTCTTTCTGACTTTTATTGTTTTGTGTTGCCTTGCTGATCGCGTTATTTGTTAGTCCAATGTTTTGAACTTTTAGACTGTTTGTAGCAGTACTTTCTCATAAACAAATGAAATATGATGGCTTCCAAGGAAAATACTTGTACCTAGAAATCTTTGAAGTGCTTCCATAAAGTTTATTAAGAAATGTAACATTTATTTTTAATTGCTATCAAAGTCGTAACAGTGAGCAATTGTCTGAAATTACTATTTTTATCTACAATTTCTGCGTTATACATTTCCGATATTTTTATGAAGGTTGAAGATGTTTTCAGTAATGAAGCCAGTTATTTTCCTCTTAAATTACAATGCTTTTGTCTGGTACACTAATTCGTATCTTCCAATACATAAACACCTAACTTCCCAATAGTTAAATATTTCGCTTTTCTTGACTGATTGCCAACGTATCAATTGTCTGGTTTGTCTATAAACTAATCATTAAGGCGGAAAATTACCATCAGCACGTCGCAGGCGCCAGATGGAGTGGTGCCAGGCCTTCATAACTACAACCATTTAGATGTGTTCTGTGGGCCTGAGATGGGATTATGCGGTATTTAATAGAGTGCTTGCATTATTTGAGCTCTCGCTTTATGTTTGTTTTTAGGGTGCGTACCAAGCGACTAATAATATAATCAATATAAACACTATGACCTTACAACGCGTAGTTAACAATATTCAAATTACTATTTAATTAATTACTTACCTACCTATTATAATTGACTGCCAGCAGAGAAACGTGGTCTCTCACAATAGGCCTTATGAGCATGTGCAAGAGATCAAGCCTTATTGGAGATAGGTATATAGGGGAGGCCAATGTCCATGTCGAAAGCAGTTTCAATACATGGCAGACTATAATTTCTTGTGTAGGTGCATAGACGTGGAATTGTTAACTGCGTAATACATATGTTATTTTCAAATGTCGTATTTCTTCTTTTGTAACACAATCCAAGATACTAAGTATCAGCTTCAGCTTCATTTCCTTTGCAAAACAGGTTCCCACGACGTTCACGACACAAATAAATGAGAACACGTAAATCATAAAAATCACTTTCTTTCTTAACCGCTTCACTTGCATTTCCTGCTGTATTTTCTTTTATGTCTTGTATTTCTGTTCGTCCCAAATATTTTATAGGACGATACAAGTCAACCACGAAATGAGCTTGTCGTTCCATCAAAAGATCAGCGTTTGGATTCTGTCCAAACTTGACATAGTACGGAACTGTTGAATGCAGCTTAATTAATAAATTAACTAATACATCGATCGTTTAGATTAACAAAATTGACAAACTATAAATGAAGATATCTGTACAATAAGAATCAAAATTATCGATATTTAGCACAGAGCTATTACAACAAGAGAGATAGCGCTCTTGTGGCTTGAGGCAATCTCAACCACAAAAATGTATGGAAAATATTCTTCTTCTTCTTCTTTTGTTTGGCGTCGCATTGTTGTGCATTTGCCAGTGTCAAGTATTAGAGACAGTGAGAAAGATAATTTGATTGAGTTTACACAATGTCTAGGTAAAATTAGTTCAATAATGGAAGAGAACTCTGACGTAACTGCTATTTACATTCTTGGGGATTACAATGCACATCCTTCAGCGAGATTTGGGGATAAACTGTTGGAGTTCTGTGAGGACCAGGAATGGTTATGTGCAGACATAAACATACTTGGTCCTGATTCGGACACATTCACCTATGTTAGTGATGTGCACGGATGTGGGAGATGGTTGGATCACTGTGTCGTCACAAAGACTGCTCTATCAACTATTAAACGGGTGTGGGTGAAGCTTGGTCCGGTTTGGTCTGACCATTTCCCACTTTTTGTGGAATGTGATCTGGATAGAGTGAATGTTAAACACTATTTATATAGTCAGAGTGAATCTCCAGAGATGAATAAAGTGGCATGGGGAGAGCGAACTGAGGAGCAAATTAAACGATATCATCAGATATGTCATGAGAGATTAAGAGAAATTGATTTTCCTGCTGAACTCTCCCAATGTTGCGACGGGTTGTGTTCTAACGTTGAACATAAAAACATTTTGCGTGATATGTATCTAAATATAGTCGCCATTCTCTCGGAAACCGCCTCGGAGACTTGTGTACGTAATAAAACAAAGCGAAGAAGAGGTTATGTCGCTGGCTGGAATAAGTACGTTGCACCTTTTCACAGAGAGGCCAGACTTAAGTTTTTGGTCTGGGTCGAAGCGGGTAAACCAAATTGTGGTCAGGTATATGTAGAGATGTGTGAGAGCAGGAAATCTTTTAAAAATAAGTTAAAATGGTGTCAAAATAGACAGGACCAGATTAAATTGGATATTCTTGCCTCGCATCACACCGCCAAAGACTTTAAAAATTTCTGGAAGAATACGAATAAATTGAATGCTAGGTCTGGCCTCCCTGTGAGTGTGAATAATGAGTGTGATCATAAGAAAATCGCTAACCTATTCAAGGATCACTTTAAAGTGGTACCTGGCGTTGAGGTCAATAGGCCTGGGCAGCTGGATGTTGGGACTGTCGAGTCTGAGCGATCTGTATTCTTTAAGGCTAAGGAAGTACGGAAATTTGTTTTCTCAATGCATGGAGGCAGATCTCCTGGACATGACAGTCTCAGTATCGAGCATCTTAAATATGCAGGAGTTCACATGCCGCGTGTACTTTCCATGTTTTTTAATTTATGTTTGTGTCATGGGTATTTGCCTGAGGAGCTGACAAAGACGATTGTTGTACCGATCATCAAGTGTAGGAATGGGGACGCATCGGACAAGAGTAATTATCGACCTGTCTCACTGGCAGTGATACTATCAAAGGTTCTTGACAGCCTGCTTAATGATGTACTAGGACATCACATCAAATTACATGATGCGCAGTTCGGTTTTAGGGCCGGGCTGTCAACAGAAAATGCTATCTTATGTCTTAAGCAGGCTGTTAGGTACTACACGGGCAGAAAGACGCCTGTGTACGCCTGCTTCTTGGATATATCCAGGGCCTTCGATACGATATTGTATGATAAGCTATGGAAAAAGTTGCGGGAAGCAGGTGTGCCGGCTGAAGTTATTTTTCTGCTCAAATGGTGGTACCACAGTCAGAAGAATAGTGTACGATGGGCGGGAGCCTTGTCTGATGCATATGGCATGGAGTGCGGTGTTCGGCAGGGCGGCATAACCTCTTCTTTGCTGTTTAACTTGTATATAAATGACCTCATCGGTGAGCTCAGCAGCACCCATATAGGATGTTTTATTGATGGCATCTCTGTCAATAATATTAGTTACGCAGATGACATGGTGCTGCTGGGGCCGTCGGTGGGGGCAATTCGAAAGCTTGTCAAAATTTGTGAGGCTTATGCGGCGGACCATGGTCTAACGTATAACTCAAAAAAGAGCGAAGTGGTCATTTTCAAGAGTGGACGTCTTACGCCTGAACGTGTTCCGCCAATCATGCTTAATGGGGCGGCTCTGAAAGTGGTGAAAAGCTTTAAGTATTTGGGGCATATAATTAACGATCAGTTGACAGATGACGATGATATAGAGAGGGAGCGTAGGGCTCTGGCAGTCCGGGGAAATATGATTGCGCGAAGGTTTGCTCGCTGCTCGAGAGAAGTAAAAATTACCCTTTTTAAGGCTTATTGCCAATCCTTCTACTCGAGCAGCTTGTGGGTGAATCACACTCGTCGGGCTGCCAGCATTCTGCGCGTCCAGTACAATGACATCTTCAGGATGCTGATGCGGCAGCCTCGCTGGTGCAGCGCATCTCTGATGTTCGCTGAGGCGCGCACGGACGACTTTCATGCTGTTATCCGCAAGAAAGTCGCCTCATTACGACAGCGAGTGTGAGCCAGCCCCAACAGTATCCTGACGATGATCGTTAACAAGCTTGATTGCCCCATACAAAATAAATGGATGAATGTTGTTATGGGAGCGAAATTGTGATGTCACTGTATCTGTCTGTCTCTATTGTCTTATTTTATTTATGTGATTTAAGTTTTAATTTATTATTGATGACATTTTTGAATTTAATTGTAATTTTAATAATTGTCTATGTTGTCTTATATTATTTATGTGATTTTATTTTTAATTTATTATTGGTGACATTTTTAAATTTAATTGAAATTTTAATAATTTCTGTATGGTTTTTAAAACTGAAATAAACTGATTAATAATAATAATATATAATTAAGTTTTAATAATTTTTGATATTTTATCAAAATAGTCACTGTCGTAGTCACGTCATAGTCCAATCAAGTCGCGGTCAAGTCCAAACGTCGTCCAAGGCATACCTCAGTAAAGCAGTGGAGACTTTACTAGAGGCGTCTATGGAGTTTTGGTGACAACACGGAACGACCTGCACGTAAATCAGCTCATAATCAACGAAATACCACAACTTTTCACTAATTATCACTGATAAAAACACAAGTTTAACAAGATAACACAATGAGGCGACATGACTTTTCCGCGTTCCCGCCAAAACTCCATGAAAAATATTGCCCATGGCTGTCAAAACTGTCAAATAAGAATTTGACTTTGACACTACTGAGAGAAAAAGCACGGTAACTAGCTACTGAATTGAGATATTTTTTATATCTCTTTCTAACTCATGTCAAATCAAATCATGGCATCTCTTTCTTTCTTTTCTCGATCGACCACATTATCCCTCTGGTATCTCTGTGATACTTAGTACTTTCAAACGTCAATTGGCAAAGTACATAGCATGTTGAATTGATGGATGACGAGATTGACGAGGTTATAAAGTTCTGTTATACGGAAATCTATAGGAGAGGATTATCACTGACTCTAACGTATGTGTGGCGTTGTGTAAACGCACCCGTAATTCGACTAGTTTATAATCTGTGATGAGACATAGTCACAACACTAGTTTTTAGTTTAAAATGCAAGCTGGCATGTCCCATCACTAAACACAAAAGAAGTGTCAAAAAACCGGCGGGATACTTAGTCAACTTAGTGATTGTTTCTGCTGTATTATTTCCAACATTTCGTTATAAGTAATTAGGCCACTGTTACAGGCCACTAATTATAGGAATAGGAATACTTAGCACGCCATTGTAAACTGTTCCCATCTAAGTCGGAATTATAGAAGTTTTTATCCGGACCTCTGAGTTTCTTTGCCAACCACCTCTCCGATCGCAATCAGCAAGAAAAGGGACCTGGGGAAGATCTCACATCATCCCTGGTCCCAAATTTGTACTGAGATTGAGATTTTGAGGATGGAAAAAAAAGGTCGCCAATGCATTTTCTAAAATCTTTGGCAGTCTTAGCTGATGATAACTAATTTTATACTTAATATTTTTGTTTCACAGTAATTAGGTAGTTATCTAAATATCCACATATTATAAATCGCTTAATTAACTGTAAAGTCTATTTAAAATCTATTTAGGACAGGTGAATGAACCGCAGCAATAATTATGAATTTATGATAGAGCTAGAAATACCTACTAGAAAGTGTTTATGTTGCAATGCAAATATTTCAAGGAAAGCACGTTGCTTTGCCATTTATGGATGCATAACAACAATTTGGCTTTGTAAATAAAAAGTTACGTAGTTTCGTACCTATTTGAATTGAATATTATTTCAAATAATAATGATATGCATATTTGCGTGATATGTATGAGTTATTGTGAATTCTGACTGTGTATACATGAACTATTTACACTTTACGTTTATAAAGGTTATCACTAGTCAGGTTGCAATTATTTCATATTAGCATTGTTAATAACAACGCTTTGTTTTGCTAGTTCGAGGAAAAATATTCAACGAAACTGTTCAGGCAGGAAGTGAAGCGCAAATTCCTTTATCCTGAAATCCAGTCAACTTCAACGTAAACAAACCGTAAAATAATCAAAATATGAGCCTTGAGATAAGCCCCAACGAGAAGCGTAATACCAATTCCCTTCAAATTCGTATTTGAGTACAACTGCGTAGATGTGGTCCCTCCGGGCTCGAAATTTCCGGGTTCGTTGCCAAGGACTAAATGAACAGAGACGGTGTTATGTAAACGGTTGAGGTACAAGAGGGATGGAGAGTAAACAAACGTGACCCTGAATGTAACGGTGACCTAGTCCCGGGGATCAATACAGGAGCGGAAGGACAAAGGAAATGTTATAAGTGTTATATAAATTACGATGTTATCTAATTTATTCAGGATTTGGAAAGTCAAGATGTTAAAAAAGGCTTTGAATCAAATTACGTCTTCTATTTCAACCTTATTCAATTTTTCGTTATAAACATTTAGAACATAGTAAAGGATTAACTAGACATGGCGCTAAATAATAATAATTACAAAAGTAAGGGAGGGCGAGATGTGCAAGTATTAAAGTGTGAACAGGACGAAACTAATATCTTTTGTATCTATTTGCGTATTCGTTTTTTTGCCTCACTATTACTCACGGCCTAGGCGTAATAATCAGACAAATTTTTGGCGCCAAAAACTACTGTTGAATTTTTGATGGGATGCTTAAGTAAATCAACATATTTATGAACTAATGTCTATTTTCTATCACTTCGTATTCGTATTATGCAGGTTTTTACTATTATCTAGTCTAAATATGATAAAATCATAACAACGTATATATAGCTATCTAAGTATGTATATAACATCTTATTTCTCACACCCTATGCGCAAGTGAGGATTCTAGTCATAATTATCTATGATTTAGAACTATACTTTTGTTGTGGTCAATGTTAGAAAACTGAGTTTGATTTGAAAATAAATGATCTAATGTGACCCAGCAGTGGGACAGTAAAGGTTAAATAAAAAAATGTGAGTTGTCACACCTGAAAAAATAGACGATTTCTCTGGTTAAATCGTATCTACCTTGTTGCGATGGTCACAAGCCGCGAAGTGGAGATTGAGGAACCTGTTTTATACACTTAGGTTATTCTTTTTTATTTATTTAATTTTACCGTTATGGCAAATAAACACAAAAACTGGCATTCAAGTTTATGCATCGCCCACGCTACACCTACACCCATGATCTTCCAAAATGGCTACATCTGGAAAACATATCGATTATTTACACGGAGAATAACATTTTACGGCACAAAAATGAAATATTTCTTAAATATTTAATGCCCGGTACGGAATCGTATTCCGATATTTACGAGAATGAGTCCCAAATTCGTCTGAGAAAATATATAAAAAGGACATCTCCACAAATTGTATGGAGGCTGGTATTATAATAATCAAAAATTCTAACCACAACACTCGTTACATTTCGAGGAAGTTCATATTTTTCTGAGTCTATTACATCAGTTAAAAACAAAAAAGAGAGATAAAGATAATTAATTTTGAATTTATTAAGATAAATAAATATACTTGGCTCAATAGGTAGTTTATCTCTATCAACCCTGATTAAGTAACCTAAAACCTCCAAATGGTTAAATAAAAGCATTTTTACCAATTAGACACACTTTTTAAGTATGTGGAAGAATCAGGCACAAATGCAAGTAAAATAACGATTATTGCTAAACTAGAAAAAATAAAAAGTTGTATTGTTATTTTTCATACAATTTATTTTTCACATTTAAAAAAATGGAGGCATGATAAAATCTAAATTAAATATTTTTGAGAAGCCCATAAAAAAGCTTTCAAATGATGTAGGTATATATCATCTTGGTTAGATTTTTCTCTGAATAATATACCACTTGTGGACGTCACCTTTAGCGTCAACTTAGCAAAATATACTAAAAATTACAATGAGAATAAGGAAGGAATAAAATTATGTAACAATACATTTCAGTCCGAGTGATTCATTAAAACATACCAGATGCGATTCAATGAATGATCATCACCACGCAGTGTAAAAGTTGAATCAATCGCTAAGAACATTGGCCTTGAATTCTAAAACTGATGGAATTGGCTGAAGCGTATTGATTATACAGGGTTATTTCTAATCAATTGACATCCTTTACAACCCGAATTTACATATTTACATACATACATTGCAAGTTAAATAAAAGCTTGTAAATATATCGTTTACACGCGACAAAATGTATGGAATGAAACAGTTGATTTTTTTAAAGTTTTGACAAAAGTCGCAGAACAAATGTTGTATATGCGTACTTACATCATTCATAATAACAACTCTTTGGTCGTAGTTAAAAATAAAATTCATTCAATCAAGGAGTCAGTAAAGGAGCATTCTACACGAACTATATTTTTAATACTGCAATCGACAAGTTACGTACTATTTCAATTAATTTCATAATATGTTGCCTCTTTGCAACATTTAATTAATTTTTTTTTCTCTATTACTGTTTAATTGTTTAAAGTTTAGAGCCACTTTATAAGTTCAGTGTTACAAACATACAATAACAAAAATATCACTACGTGAGTAGCATCATCATCTTCGTTCTCGAGTAGGCTATCTGTATGCGATTCGTGTTTTTCCTCTTCAACAACAAGACTTGGGAATATTCCTTGAAACTCAACCTTTTTTGATGTAGCGCTGAAAAATAAGTAATTAGTTTTATAATATACCACTGATTCATTCACAGTCCTTATACATCAATAAATACACTGCTCTATATTTTTAATATACTATCCATTCGTTTTCGTTTCTCTTCTAATCAGTCCAATCATATCGTCTAAAATATTTGTTTCTATTTAATATAGTATTTCCTACTCCTAAAATTGAAGCCAATTGTTCTCACTCCTTACTACATTTTCACGCTCTAGTACGCAGCGTACTCGTCCAAATTGACTTAATTGATAAAATGTGTTGTTTTCGTGCTCATTCATGGAATTAATTTGGATAATGCGCTTGTTTGTAGGTCTAGGACAATAATTCCATTACGTCATTGTTGATAAAGCTATTTTGTAATTTATATAGTTCTTTACATTTCTACATTATGTTATAGTCATATTTGAAATTTGCTTTAATAACTCTGTCCGCCATACTATAAAAGTAGAGTTGCCTCGAAGTTCTTGTTGCTTCTGTGTTTTGTCTTATTCTTTCATATTAATTTACTTGTAAAAGACAAAACATGGACTAACTACTCCAAATAACTTTGCGTTTATCAATGCGCTGTAAGTTTTTTCATAATAATAGTATGCATAAGGTTTGCGCTCTATAATATTTTTGTTTGATAGCAGTTACTCAAAGATGAATTGAATATTATGTTATTATAATGCCTTAGAAGTTAACATAAGTATCGGAGTCATGTGAGTTATTTAAATAGCTCGACTAGACTCCCATTATGGAAAACGCCCGGTGTCAATTACAATTAGATGCTAAGAATTTTAATAGGTATATAGATACTTCGGTCTATCTATAAATAAATATACTTATACTTTTCGGTTTTTAGATGCTGCCTACATCGAATCTGAATCTCAATTTGATCCTGATATTTTTTAAATTGAATAATTTTGTGCGATCTTAGATGTGATAATTAAAATTAATTTAGTTATCCCCATATATAACCAAAAGGAAAAACAATATTATAAAATAACCCACGCCTATCATCTAAATCACAATTAACAAGTTTAAATTTTGACATCTGTACAAAAATCTGTAAAAACGATGTATGTATTCAGTACAAAAATAGCTACGATATAATTTCTCCCATAGCTCTGTCTTGTTCAAATCTACTCTACAGAAATAACAAAACCCTTTACGCAATCGTCCCTGTCTCTAGATCTAGAGGAATACATACAAGAAGTTATCGAGTTGCTTTCGATTCACGCAAAGCCTACGATCGCTATCAACATCGACTTAGCAATAACAGCACGTGTTTGGCATAAATTCCGCGCTTCAAGGTCGAGGCAGTACTGAAACTTGTTCTTCGATACGCTTTGTCGCCCTGCTCCTTATTCTGTAATTCGTTTGTTTTGAAGTTCATGTTTTGGTGACAAATTTTTTTTTCTTTGTAGTCAGGTTATTTATATGTATAATACATTATTTTATCGGGAGTTGTGTCTTGTCTATTTGTTAATATTAATACTGCCGTTAATAAGATTGCCGTGTTTTATTTATTGGCTCTTTTTATTCTTCATAAATTCTATTCGTGTTGAAGACGCATAGATTAAAACCGCTTAGTTAATTATTTTCGTTATCATTTTCTTTTGGACGTCCATTATTAGACTTGCCTAGTTCTTAGTTATCATTTTATACATTATGCATTTCTATAATTTGTTAGTGACAATAAGTGTGATTAGTGATGATATACTGACTGGTACTATATGATAGCATAGTCGTATTAATATTCACTATATTTGCCCTATGATGACAGGTATTAGATATATACAGATATAATTATGTAATAAGTATATATAGATATATACTTATTACATAATTATCTGTCATACGTATATATATTGGTAGATTTCATAGGTCCAAAGTATCTTGATTATTTTTTAAAGCATTAAGTATTTGTTTCTCATGGAATATTTTACTTGGCTATAAAGTATTGAGAAACCTGATAAGCACATAAATAATATTCCTAAAATTAACTGATTTATAAGACAGCACGATTTAAATTAGTTTCAGTTCAAAGTAGATTGACGTTAAAAACCAAACATGTTGAATGTTTGGTTTTTAACGTTAAATGTTTAGATTAACATGCAAATTTTGCCTAAGTGTAAATCATTACTTATAATTACATTTACAATAGTCAGGAACACAACAATGCTTGTGGTGACTCAATTTACCAACCGTATGAGAGAAACAAACACGCTTTGACAAAGAAAACAGTAATATTAATCGACCACACGGTGTATTGTGTAACTTTAACCTTCCGATTGAAACAATGGTTTTGTTTTTGCGCCGTGAATTTTTGGCAAATGTTCCATTGAATCTTAAACACTTGAGTTTTTGGTAAACACTAGAAATTGCGCTAACAAAGTATTCGTCTTTGAAACATGTAGTTAGGGGATTTCAAACGCGTATTTGAAATTTGAAGTTTGCTCACATCAAAGAGCACATGTTTAGCAACTTTTTGATGTATTAAATGGTAGCAGTAGCGTAATCCTGAAGAAGTATCAAAGTTAAGATAATATTACAAATTGACGTCAAGAAATCAAAGTATTGGGATCTGAAATCGTAAAACTAACCACGCTCCGCATTCACTTTAGTTTCTGCGAGCATTTTCCGTCGGTCCCAAGGCTCCGGTAATGTGCGAATGAGATAAAATAGATGTTTTGTATGAAAGTAGGTATCTACTAGATTTATTTTTATTGAGGCGAACTGAACACGCGTTCTCCTGCCCGGCGCCGATAGTTACGGATGTGTGGCTTTTGAACGATAACACGCGGACTCACGCGGTGTTGACTTATCAAGTGTTTTGTTGTTAATACGGATTTGAAAAACATTGATGGAATTTATTTCGAGGCTCTAGGAAATGAAATGAAACGTAACATAACGGCTTTTTTTCTTACAATGAAATTGTAACAATTTTAGTGACAATAACGACATGTTGACTTTCGACTTTTATATCAAAGTCACATAGATTGTAATTAAATTGTAGTTGTAATGGAATTTATTGAGCATAATATGCCAGAAGCTGTATTATATTTTGTGTTATTGCGTAGATTGTGTAAACTGTGCAGGTTGTAGTGTTGTATTCCCGTTCTCGCGATCAAGGTCTCTCTATTTTAGAACTCTATCGACTGTCGTCACGACAGTATTCGTTAACACAACGCAAGAAAAAATATTTATACGTGCTGGCCACGTGGGGAAACCGGTTCAGCTGATAATAGCGTGATAATCGCAGTCTCGTTTTGTTTATTTATCTTTAGACAATTGTAATCTATATGATTGCCCTGTTTTCTATTCTTCTGTTTCTCGGAGATCGAAATGTTAGATTGGTATTTAATGATGACGTATTTTTTGAGGACTAGATCTGTCTCTTTTGATTGCACTACGTTTTTTATCTTCTTTATATGGGTACTGTACAAAATCATTATGCGAACTGTTTAAATCGATACGACGAAGTTTCATACTTATCATTGTTTTGACAAATTGCATTGATACCTTGATTATTACAATAGTCTATAAATATACGTAGTTTTGCATTGACTTTCTGATAATTACTTAATCACACATGTGTTTTATTCAATTAACAGTATGGCCACCATTATTTTCATTTTAAATTAGCACTATAGTAAACATCACGATTGTTTTATATACACCTAAATCCAAGTACCTCAACGGTATTTACTCAAGACTAAAGTAATATTATTTTGCACAAGATTTTACTTTGCACATATAGTTATCGTCTTGACTGTGTAAACATTGACTGAACGAACGTGTTGGCTTAACGTGTTATATAACAGATATTCGTAATGTTCTGAAGTCCTTGAATATTATAATCTGGAATTTTTGCAAGAATATTCGCTGTTTCAAAAATATAAATATCTTATTTTTCTTCAGTGCTAGAGACTCCAAGCGATCAGAATACCTATTTGATGCGTAGCACTATTTTTACCTCTAAAATGTAGCTAGTACTAATTGTTTTACATATTTGATAAAATGTCGATTTTAATGTCTTTATCAATTTTACTTTCAAAAGTGATTATACCATCGACTTGGCATTTTTTATTTATTGATGGATTGTACGCATGCATAATAATGGAACTATATGTTTTCATGGCTCGTAAATTTGGCATTACTCATATGAATAGATATTTGCAGACTGCTTAAGTAAATAAAGTCTAACAATTACCAGGTATCTAGACTAGATAAACATAGATATCTAATCTAGGAATCTAGTAAATAGTGGAAACCATACCGTGCCTTATTTTGCCGTCTGGTGACTGGTTTGTTGTTATGATAATGTTTATACGTATACCATTGGAATATCCTTAATTTTATTTTTAAATCAAGAACTGGATCCGAACTATAGTTATAGTATGAATCTAACTTTACATTGTGGTTATTGCTTTGCATGACGTGCTGTTCTGCTATTTTGAGACTTTAATATTTTAATGATATTTGGTTCGCAGTATGTTTATTATAATAATGTATTTAGGAGTGTAATATTAATAGCTAATATAAATAGCAACTGATGTACTTGCATAAACTTTCGACTTTTATACTTGCAAGTCGTGGTGGTCTAGTGGTAATGACACTCGCCTTACAATCGTGAGGTCGTGGGTTCAAATCCCGGTCCCGTACCAATGAATTCCTTAGAGTTTATATGTACGGAATTTCACACCACGGGCTTTTCGGTGAAGGAAAACATCGTGAGGCAACCTGCATGCGTCCGTAGAAGAAATTCGATGGCGTATGTGAATCCACCAACCCGCACTGGGCCAGCGTGGTGGATATGGCCCAATCACCCTTCGTGGGTAGGCCTACGTCCTGCAGTGGACTATTAAAAAAAAGGCTGGTACAGTACTTGCATAATGTTTTTCTTATAATGTTAATAATTTAATAGGTAGGTACAATATTTAGACATAAAAGTGTGGTGTACTTAAATAATTATTTAAAAACAAATAAAATTTGTGGTTGTGAAAGAGGTTTTAAAATGATACCTAAAAATAACTACATTTACGTCGATAGCAATGACTATGTAACTACTCTAACACATAAATAAAACAAGCGTTCAAGAGACGATGATTTTTATACATAACTGAACAAATATTGACTAAATATTCGCAAAGGCTTGGCACGTTACATAGTCTTTACCATAATCTTTCAGAGAGATAATACGTTTCCTGTTTATTTAGTTTTACACCTAAACCTAATTTGAATGTACCTACACCTGTCTATTTATTATCACAGAATGTTAATTAATATTTAACTCCGAGTTTATGTTTCCAACAAACACTGAAGTGTCTGAAGTTTAATTATAATAACTAATCGATAAATATTTAAGCTACAAAATCATCAACTTGGAATTTTTATTTTTTTTTAAATATATGGGCATAAAAAGAAAATCATAGAGGAAATACAAAGGGTAATAAAGGAACGCTAATTACTCGTATATGTATACTGAACTAATAAATAATGAAACACTTGAAGATTTAATTGATCATTATTCATTTATGGACAGGGTGTGACTTAAAACGTGACTTTATTAAGTACTATAGTGGTTTGTAATACGATCCATAAAGTATAATGGCTAAGTAGGTTGTAAAATTTTATGGTTGATAGGTAAATATCATCAGTTAAATAGACTTTGTAAATAATTTATTCATACGTTAAAAATGTTGGAACAGCCACGTGGTAAATCAAAACACTCTTAGCCGCCATCCAATCTCAAAATACCTGTATAGAGCTCTAGTTAAACTGACTTTTCTCCATCAAACCTTGAAGTTGTCGAATGAAAATAAAATGCAAAATATTCTCAAAACTATACGGTAGAGGATTCAATAAATCGAAACACAATTCAAATAACTTCGCTCGATAGAAATTAAATGCGAAGATACCTACCGTTTTTTAGAACAAAATTTTGTAATCATTCAATATTAGATGATATGTTTAATGTAAATAAAATTCGAGTTATAATTTTTTTACAGGAAATTAATATGAAATTAAATTATATTTGAATTATTATTAGATTAATTTATCGGCCCTGGTTTGGGCCTGAATGTGGACGCGCCGAAGCGCAAAAGCATCAGGCATACCTGGCTTGGGTCGATGCTCGTAACCGTAAGACGAAGGACATACATCTGAGGAAGAAGACTTACAATAAGGCTGCTAAGTCCTGCAAAAAGGTTATGCGGAGGGCTCGCTTTGAGCATATTAGTCGAATAGGGAACAAGCTTGCTTCTTACCCTGCGGGTAGCAAGGCATTCTGGTCCCTAGCTAAATCAGTCGAAGCGAACTTCTGCCGCCCTTCATTGCCTCCGTTGCTGAAACCCAATGGTTCGCTGGCTCATACCGCGGTAGAGAAGGCAAATTTATTTGCATCTCAATTTGCGGAGTCTTCGCGTCTGGACCCCGGTAGTGCGAGACCTCCAACTTTGCCAAACTGTGGCACCTCAATGAGTGAAATACATATCCGGCAAAAGGAGGTTCTCAAAGTTCTCCGCAGTCTAGATGTGAATAAGGCCAGTGGCCCAGATGGTATTCCAGCTATTGTACTAAGGACTTGTGCGCCTGAGCTGTCGCCTGTGTTGACCCGCCTCTTTCGCCTCTCTCTGAAGACGGGTCAAGTGCCCAAATCTTGGAAGCTTGCTAACGTGCAGCCTGTACCCAAAAAAGGTAGCCGTGCTGACCCTGCCAATTACAGACCGATTTCGATCACGTCCATACTTTGCAAGAGTATGGAACGTGTTCTTAACAACAGGCTCCTGGCCTACCTGGAAGCAAATGACCTACTCAGTGACCGCCAGTACGGCTTTCGCCGAAACCGGTCTACTGGGGACCTTCTGGCGTACGCCACACACATTTGGAGTGAGGTCATTGAGAAGCACGGGGAGGCGCTGGCTGTCTCCTTGGACATCTCGAAAGCTTTTGACAGGGTCTGGCATGAGAGCCTTATTGGCAAGCTTCCATCTTACGGCCTGCCTGCTGATTTCTGCGCATGGATATCAGATTTCTTGAGGAATCGGTCGATACGAGTGGTTGTAGATGGTTTCTCGTCAGACCAAATGGATATCAATGCCGGTGTTCCTCAAGGGTCAGTGCTCTCTGCGACGCTTTTCCTACTGCATATTAACGACTTGCTAAAGCCTGGTATTTTTGGGTACGCAGACGACAGTACAGTCATGGAGAGCTACACATCCGAAGCAAGAACGAGCGGGGCACAGATCGAGTCACTCAGAGAGGCTATGGTCGAACGGCTCAACTTGAGTCTGGAGGCGGTATCTGACTGGGGTGATGCTAACCTGGTCAAGTTTAATGCCACGAAAACTCAAAGCTGTTTGTTTTCGGCCAAAAAGAGGCCATTCCAACTGTCTCCTGCTTTCCGTGGTGTATCCGTTCCGGTAACTAACAGTCTGGAACTATTAGGCGTTACGCTATCATCGACTCTCAACTTTGGGTCTTATATAGAGTCAAAAGCCCAATTAGCCTCAAAAAAACTTGGTGTTCTCTCTAAGGTGAGACGGTATTTCACACCTGAGCAACTGCTTAGTCTTTATAAAGCGCAAGTCAGGTCTTGCATGGAATACTGCTCTCACCTTTGGGATGGCTCTGCCAAATACCAGTTGGAGGCTTTGGAGTCCATTGAAAGGCGAGCCAGGAGGCTGATAGGCAACGAAACCTTGACTGAGTCGAAGCTGCAAAGTCTTGAGCATCGACGTAGGGTGGCGTGTCTGTCTGCCTACTATCGGATACACTTCGGTGAGTGCGCCCAGGAGTTGCACGATCTAGTCCCACCTGCCCCTTTCTTCTATCGTACGGCTAGACAGACGCGACCAAAGCGCCACCCTTTTATGGTGGACATCCCACGCGTTAGAACAAAGCGTTTTGAGTCCACATTCCTCATACGAACTGCCAGAATGTGGAACGCTTTGCCTAAGTCTGTCTTTCCGTTAAAGTACAATGTAGGTGTCTTCAAATCTCGAGTAAATAGGTATCTTCTAGGTAAGTGTGCCACATCCTAGACCGCATATCTGCTTTACATCAGGCAGTGTGTAGTCAAACGCAAACCTATTTGAAATAAAAAAAAAAAAAAAAAAAAAAAGAACAAGTAAATGATTTCTAAGAAAGTTTATTGCATTTTTGGGCACTTTTCTACACGTTTACAATATTTTTTGAATCTGTTATTTCTGCACATGAATTGAACTATAGCTGTCATTCATAAAATTTAGGAAAATGTGGTAAAATCAATTTTATATTTATTTTTGAATGCAAAAATCGGGAGAAACCGGGAGCGTATTGGTCTTCCCAAAAAAAAGCCCAAGTAATAATTATGCTTTTTGAAATATATAAAACAATCCTTACTAATATTATAAATCCGAGAGTGTATTAGTCGGTTTGTTCCTCTTTCACGCGGCAACGGAACAACAATTGCTTTGATTTTTGTTATAGTTAGAAAGACGGAAGGTGATATAGGCTATTTTTAATCCCGAAAAATGAAAGGTTCCCGTTGCTATAGCACACAAATCAAATTATCACTCGGGCGAAGTGCGGGCAAAAGCTAGTACAGAATAAATAAGTAGGTCAATCGTGAATGTATAGACACGGTGCGAGATAGAAAGAAGTAGTATGAAGTAGAAGTAATGAGGTGGTATGAAAATACTCCTTTGATCCCAAATATTGAATTGGTAGATTCGGTAGTAAATCTACATTAATAAGGTAGCCGCTATAGTTACAGTATGTCATGGTTGCCTGGAAGAAATCGCCATGGGTGATAAGGCCGCCAGTTTATGATCATATTTAGTGTTAAATTATTGCTTTGTGGTTATAAATAAAGAGTTTTGTCTGTCTGTCTATCTGTACGAGTACCTATGTCATTAATTATATGTCTGTATCATTTATAAATTCGGTGATATACATATTATGTAAGATGCGAGTAAGTACAAATAAATTAAATCACCAAATTATAATTTAGTATGTCATAAATCTGTATTGTCTTTGTATGTAATAAATCTTAGCATCCCTACGTCCAAACGTGTCCATAAGACTGACAGAAAGTAAGGTGTATATCATGTAAATAAATATAATTAATTATGTAATTACAGCTAAAAAAACTATCATGCCAATAATTATCTCCCTCTCTAGGTATTTTTCCTCTCGCGTCATACAATTATCTCTCGTAATTGAATACTTGGTGAGCAGTGAACCACGGATATAGGTCACGTTTGCCTTATCTCTTGTCCCGAGAACGTTTACTATTTCATTTTAATACTCCAGCTTAATATTGACGTCAATTAGTATGAGTAGCTCTAGTCTGCACGTCTTCTCTATTATTATATCTCATCATTCATTTTGCGTTTCTTTACTTTCAAATGTTTTCCTGTATTCTCTGTGAGAATATAGTATTTAAAAATATTTATTATGCCCTTCTTCACAGATTCTCCAGTTACTAAATTAGTTTCGTCAGTTTTATTCAAATGTCTTTTTTTCTGATGTTTGTAAGTTTGCAATTCCTATGTCATTTTGTAGCTTTACTTCAGTAAATATCTTTATATTTCATGTAGGCTCCTGCTGGCTGATTCGAAATTGTAAATTCAATAATTTTTGTCAATAGATCCAAATATTGAATATTAATAAGCTTCATTTTGCAGTAGATTGCTTTTTTATTTTTTTATCGTTTAGAATTTTTACATGAATTCAAAGAATCAGTTAAAATTAAAATTTTGTTCATTGGTTTACTGATAAATCGTTAGAAATCATATAGATTTTGATATTTGCAGTGCCGTTTTGTAATCTGTACTAAACTCATATAACAAAACATTATCAGTATTATTGATATAGAAATTTAAATATTAAAATATTATCAGGTAAGATGTGGTCTAAGGTAGGATTAAAGCAGATAACGATGTTAAATAATTTTCAGTTGCGATTATGAATATTCAATTTTCTGCTCAGAACCATTATTTTCAACATTGTAGATATTGGCATGTTAGGTGCAGAGGCAATAAATATAATTACAGGGTTTTTCTTCAGCATTTTTCAATACTTTTTACCTGTAGTAATCTAATTCTTAATCCAATGATGTTATACATTTGGCAAATTTCATTATTTTACGAGTCTTAGAGTAGTGTAGGTTATTCTAAATTAGATGGATAAGAAGACATGTGGAGAAAATTATAAATATGCAAAATAACTCTTGTAATTTATCACCTAGAACCGAGCGAGCTTTACTAATGAAAATTTAATGGAATATTTTTTAATAAAAAAGGAAATGTCAAGTTCATTAAGCTCCAGTCCTCATTATTCTAGGAATTCTAGAGCTTTATGATAACTTTGTCCTTCAAACTGAACAATGTCCCTTTTACATTGGCCATAATTATTATTCTCGCAAACTGGCGATAACATCTTGTTAGATGTCTTTGTTATAGAACAATAGACTGGCTGACATTTTGACCGAGGGCAATAAACTTTAATGTTACTAGTGTAAATATTTCTATTTAGTATAAGGATAAAATAATAAAAAGGTATGGTAACACTAACAATTACTATAACATTGACATCGACGTGATTGTTCCTCGTGTCGATGATCTAAATAATATTATCAATGTTATGTCTAAGTACATTTACAAAACATATGATTAAAAAGACAAGAATGTGCTGACTTAAAATCCTTTGATAATTATATTATTTAAAGGCGTTTTAATTTGCAAACTTTTCTCCTCCCTAATTATGTTACTGCTAAATATTACGGCCGATATATTCTAACACATATACAAGAAAAAGACGATTGATGTAAATATTTGGATTCATATCGCTCTTATAAAAGGAAGATAAAAAAAGGAAAAACACAGAATACTTACCTACCATAATCGTGATAATAACAAACAAGAGATAGACGTTTAGACAAGCAAAAGTAGCAAAACTATGTACAGATGATCATAGATTCAGATAATAAAGATACTACAGTCAAACAACATAAAACAGATAATCCTTTTGCTCCAACTCTAAACGTACATTTTGATTAGGATACTGGCAACAATAACCGACATTAATTAAATGGAAGGGTCATAGTTTGAAGTTGGGATCGAGTTTTTGCTACAATAACGGCTTGTAACAATGGAGGCACGCCTGTTAAATTTCAAAATTGTACCTTTGACAATTAGGAGTGACATGGAGGAATATTGTCACGCACTTTTTGTGGTTCGTTGATCTACGCATGTGATATATCATTTGCAAATTCGCATGACTAACTTCAGTCTATCCATTAGAGAGTTCATCGTTCATAAATTATAGTATCATTCAAACTAGCGTTTAATTTGCAGTTGTGGTATTAACATGAAATCTTTCAAAAGTTTAGCGACCCTGAAGTTTTTAAACTTTTAATCCGATGATCCTCGCAGATTATAAATTATCTTATTATTTGGTATCTCTATTACCCATCCACAAAAGAAAACCGCGATCGTAAGATTGTAATCAAAATGATTGATCACTTTTCTAATTTTGGCCAAATGTCTTTTTGGTACATTTTCATCGATCTTACTTTAGACAGTATATATTTCAGTAGTAAGGATATGGGAGCTCATGAGATAATTTAAGTTTCATGCAAGATTTCGATGCTTCTATCTCCTTTGAGATATTGACATATTATCTTTTTCGATGTTCATATTTAGCATCACATTAATATTTTATAAAATTCCAAGCACACTTCAGAAAAACACCTAATATTTCGGACTCATTTTAAAATTTTCACCAAGGAACTACTTACCGCTACTCATACAGGGTTATTGGTAATCAATTAGCATCCTTTTAGGGGCTTATTCTGTACATTAATACTAACAACTTTTGTTCCGCGACTTGGCAAAACTAAAAAAGGTCGCCATGATCTACTTGTGGAGATAGACTATCTTATTCGGATACCTGGATCCTCGGAGATCCTTGATCAAAGGTGTGTTGAGTTCAATTCGGCGCTTTTGTTCCTGAGCGCGGATGTTTCATTCAAATTCGAATATGTATTGTACGGGCCTTTTATTAGTCCACTGCTGAACATAGGCGTACCCACGGATGATCGGACCACATCCACCACGATGGCCCAGTGCGAGTTGGTGGATTCACATGCGCCCACGAATTAATTCTTCTGCGTATTCAGGTTGCTTCACGATGTGTTTCTTCACCGAGTAGCCATAGCGGTGGTGTGAAATCTTCGTGAAATCACCTCAGCCGAATATGTATTTAAATTAGTTTTCCTTTGTTCACAGTGGTGTATTGCGACTACAGCGGGTCGGGCCGCGCTCTGCAATGGATCGAGGATTACGTCGCGAGGGATGTATTGCCCATCCATGCGACGCGGTGCACTGCGCTCAGCTACACCTCTGGCCAGAGCGAGTATTATAGGTAAATACAATCTATTATATAAAAGGCTTCCCTGAGTGACTGACTGACAGACAGCCTACAGCCCAAACCGCTTAAGATATGAGCTTGAAATTTGGAATATAGGTACATTGAACGACGTAATGGAGCACTAAGGACGAAAATTTTGAACTTTCGACCTCTAAGGGGGTAAAACGGGCCCTTTTCGTTTGTATGTAACTTTTTATTCCCTGTACCGATTGACTTAAAACTTTGTATACATGCTTTTCAAACAAAATAAAAGTTACGTTTTTTCCTGTTTTTCCGAATTTTCCTCATCTAAGGGGTCAAATAAGGTCCCAAAGTTGGTGAAAAAAGCGTCAATTACATCGAACCAGCTGAACGGTTATGGTTGAAAATTGATATGAAGGAAGCACTCAGCATGTTTTAATAGAGTAACTAATAAAATCCAGGAAAATCTATAAGGTTCCTTAGGGATACGCAAAATTAATAAGTTTAGGCTACAGCCCAAACCGCTGAAGATATGAGCTTGAAATTTGGGATATAGGTACATTGAACGACGTAATGGAGCACTAAGGACAAAAATTTTGAACTTTCGACCTCTAAGGGGTAAAATGGGCCCTTTTCGTTTGTATGTAACTTTTTATTCCCTGTAGACTTGAAACTTTGTATACTGCTTTCCAAACAAAATATAAGTCACGTTTTTTCCTGTTTTTCCGAATTTTCCTCATCTAAGGGGTCAAATAAGGTCCCAAAGTTGGTGAAAAAAGCGTCAATTACATCGAGCCAGCTGAACGGTTATGGTTGAAAATTGGTATGAAGGAAGCACTCAGCATGTTTTAATACAGAAACTAATAAAATCCAGGAAAATCTATAAGGTTCCTTAGGGATACGCAAAATTAATAAGTTTAGGCTACAGCCCAAACCGCTGAAGATATGAGCTTGAAATTTGGGATATAGGTACATTGAACGACGTAATGGAGCACTAAGGACGAAAATTTTAAACTTTCGACCTCTAAGGGGGTAAAATGGGCCCTTTTCGTTTGTATGTAACTTTTTATTCCCTGTAGACTTGAAACTTTGTATACATGCTTTCCAAACAAAATAAAAGTCACGTTTTTTCCTGTTTTTCCGAATTTTCTTCATCTAAGGGGTCAAATAAGGTCCCAAAGTTGGTGAAAAAAGCGTCAATTACATCGAACCAGCTGAACGGTTATGGTTGAAAATTGGTATGAAGGAAGCACTCAGCATGTTTTAATAGAGTAAGTAATAAAATCCAGAAAAACCTATAAGGTTCCTTAGGGATACGCAAAATTAATAAGTTTAGGCTACAGCCCAAACCGCTGTAGATACGAGCTTGAAATTTGGAATATAGGTACATTGAACGACGTAATCGAGCACTAAGGACGAAAATTTTAAACTTTCGTCCTCTAAGAGGGTAAAATGGGCCCTTTTCGTTTGTATTTAACTTTTTATTCCCTATACCAACTGACTTGAAACTTTGTATACATGCTTTCCAAACAAAATAAAAGTCACGTTTTTTCCTGTTTTTCCGAATTTTCTTCATCTAAGGGGTCAAATAAGGTCCCAAAGTTGGTGAAAAAAGCGTCAATTACATCGAACCAGCTGAACGGTTATGGTTGAAAATTGGTATGAAGGAAGCACTCAGCATGTTTTAATAGAGTAAGTAATAAAATCCAGAAAAACCTATAAGGTTCCTTAGGGATACGCAAAATTAATAAGTTTAGGCTACAGCCCAAACCGCTGTAGATACGAGCTTGAAATTTGGAATATAGGTACATTGAACGACGTAATCGAGCACTAAGGACGAAAATTTTAAACTTTCGTCCTCTAAGAGGGTAAAATGGGCCCTTTTCGTTTGTATTTAACTTTTTATTCCCTATACCAACTGACTTGAAACTTTGTATACATGCTTTCCAAACAAAATATAAGTCACGTTTTTTCCTGTTTTTCCGAATTTTCTTCATCTAAGGGGTCAAATAAGGTCCAAAGTTGGTGAAAAAAGCGTCAATTACATCGAACCAGCTGAACGGTTATGGTTGAAAATTGGTATGAAGGAAGCACACAGCATGTTTTAATACAGAAACTAATAAAATCCAGGAAAATCTATAAGGTTCCTTAGGGATACGCAAAATTAATAAGTTTAAACCGCTGTAGATACGAGCTTGAAATTTGGAATATACGTACATCGTACGACATAATGAAGCACTAAGGATGAAAAACGTACCCAACTCTAACTTACGGGGTAAAACGGGCCCTTTTTGTTTGCATGTAACTTCTTATTCCCTGTACCGATTGACATGAAACTTTGTATATATGCTTTTGAGACTCAATAAAAAATATGGCTGTACCTGTTTTTCTGAATTTTCCTTAAAAAAATCCTTAGGGGTCAGATACGTCCCAAAACTTCAATGCGCTTTTTTAAATAATGTAGTATCTAGGATTATGATAATGATAGTTTATCTTTAAATGGGGCAAAATGGGTCCCCAAAAGTTTACGATTTTTTTTTATTTTGTGAGCCAATAGTCTTAAGCTTAGCGCACATATGGATCAATATAGGTATTTTACTATGGGATCAACCCTGACAAGCGAAAATTACCTACATTTTCCATACATTTTGTCGCGGGTCGATGAACTTTTTGTGTTGAACAGCTGATTTTATTCACGTGCTTTTGGGGTTGGTACCATTGTAAAAGTTAATCAAATTATGAGTATAATAGCATCCTAGAATATGCCTGACTAGAATTACGACTTGTGTGCCATTTTTTCATTCGCCTGGAAAATTAAATTTCTAATGACTTAATGAAACATGTCGAATACCTGTACCGGCCTTAATTAATAGTGCACTACTGAAAATAGGTACTACGGATAGCACTACGGATAATAGAAACAGGTGGGTCTTAAGATGAACATGGACAAGACGAAAGTCATGTGTAATTCCCATGTTTTACCTACCCCGATTTCTGTTGGAAACTCGGTTCTTGAAGTCGTTGACTCGTATGTCTACCTAGGACAAGTAGTCCAGTTAGGTAGGTCCGACTTCAACAAAGAGGCCAATCGACGAATTCAACTCGGCTGGGCAGCGTTCGGAAAAGTGCGTAGTGTCTTCTCGTCCGACATACCTCAGTGCCTCAAGTCGTAAGTTTTCGACCAGTGTGTGTTGCCAGTGATGACTTATGGCACAGAAACGTGGTCTCTCACTATGGGCCTTATTAGTAAGCTCCAAGTAGCCCAACGAGCTATGGAGAGGGCTATGCTTGGAGTCTCTCTGCGATATCGAATCATTAATGAGGAGATCCGTAGAAGAACCAAAGTTACCGACATAGCCCAACGGATTGGCAAGTTGAAATGGCAATGGGCAGGGCACATAGCGCGGAGGGCTGATGACCGTTGGGGTCGAAAAGTTCTCGAGTGGAGACCATGTACCGGCAAGCGCAGCGTAGGACGTCCACCCACAAGGTGGACGGATGACCTCATTAAGACCGCAGGATCGCGCTGGATACAAGCCGCTTCCAACCGGTCTTATTGGAGATCCATAGGGAAGGCCTATGTCCAGCAGTGGACGTCCTGCGGCTGATGGATGACTGAAAATAGGCCTATCCGCGAAGGGTAATTGGGCCATATCCATCACGCCGGCCAAGCATGGGTTGCTGAATTCACATACGACATTGATTTTTTCTACGTACGTACAGGTTGCCTCAATGTTTTCCAGCAAAGAAAAGTGAAATTTCTTACATAGTTACTCATACAATTATTATTATTGGTTCCCTCGGTGGCTCAGTGGTTGACCCTGACTCCTGGGTCAAAGAGGCGTGGGTTCGATTCTCAGGGCTTTATGGATTTATGTGATGTTCATATGTGTTTGCTCTGTGTCTGAGTGTTATTAATGTATTTTTATTTATTTATTTAACACTTTATTGCACACTATTTGTACAAAAGGAGGACTTAACGCTAAACAGCATTATCTGCCAGTCAACCTACATGTATAAATAAATAAATAAATATATCTTTATTGTACACACAAACACAGTACAGGAAACTATACAATATGCTGTACAATGGCGGCCTTATCGCCTTTGGCGATTTCTACCAGGCAACCTTTGGATGGACTGGAATTATTCTAAAAATAGGAGTATGGTCGGCGGTGTATACAATACAGTACATACATTGAAATACATTTGTATATGTAGTATATCAGTCTCTGCCAGCCAAATCACAAACTTTGCTTAGTTTGGGATCAGAGACCGTGTGTGAGATGTCCTCCAATATTTATTTTATATATTTATTTATTATTGAGTTAATTTCAGAAATTCGGCAATTTATCATCCAAAAATTCACGTATGTACTCTGTAATAAGCTTTAGATACAAGTAAATTAAATAACCAAATACTGAGACAATTCAGGCTAAACCGTAGGCATTATTTTGCAAGTAATACAATAATAGGCTCAGTTATGAAGACGCCATAGTAAATATAATCTATTATATAAAAGGCTTCCCTGAGTGACTGACTGACAGACAGCCTACAGCCCAAATCGCTAAAGATATAACGTTGAAACTTGGAATATAGGTACATTGTACTACGTAATGGAGCACTAAGGACGAAAATTTTGAACTTTCGACCTCTAAGGGGGTAAAACGGGCCCTTTTCGTTTGTATGTAACTTTTTATTCCCTCTTCCGATTCATTTGAAACTTCGTATACATGCTTTTCAAACAAAACAAAAGTTACGTTTTTACCTATTTTTCCGAATTTTCCTTATCTAAGGGGTCAAATAAGGTCCCAAAGTTGGTGAAAAAAGCATCTATTACATCCAACCAGCTGAACGGTTATGGTTGAAATCTGGTATGAAGAAAGCACACAGCAGGTTTCAATACAGGAACTAATAATATCCAGGAAAATCTGTAGGGTTCCTGAGGGATAGCCAATATTAATCAGTTTAGGCTACAGCCTAAACCGTCGATGATACAAACTTGAAATTTAGAATATACGTACATCGTACAACATCATGAAGCACAAAGAATGAAAATTTTGAAAAATCGGCTTCTTACGGGGTAAAACGGGCCCTTTTCGTTTGCATGTAACTTTTTATTTCCTGTACCGATTGACATGAAACATTGTAAAGATGCTTTTGATACTGAATAAAAAATATGGTTCTTCCTGTTATTCTGAATTTTCCATAAAAAACTTCCTTAGGGGTCAGATAAAGGAATAATGAAGTTGGTGAAAAAGCATCGATTACAGCCAAGGAGCTGAAAGGTTACGAATGGAAACGGGTATGTAGAAAGCACACGACATGTTTTATTACTGGATCTATTACTATCCCGGAAAATCTTCAGGCTTCTTAGGGATAGCCAAAATTAATCAGTTATAATTATAATGTAAAGCTAAGTTAAAATGGTTAAATGAATTCTAACGAAATTTGGAACGAAGCTAGACAATAACATAAATTACCACTTAGGGTACTGCTATCCCAGAAAAATTGAGTGGGTCCATCGAGATGTCGATATCTTTAAAAAACACTAAAAACTGTTTGAAAATCTTAATAAATTCAATTTTATGTTAAAATAGCCACCATTTTTACTAATAAATTACTAACTATTGACGTTCTGGGAAAAGTCCCGTATTCCTTGTGCGCTAGCCCAATCGTAAACCTGAATAAGCGTAAAAAATAATCACAAAGTTTTTTTTAATAATATACTTAGTAAAATATCTAGAATAGAATTAAGGTAATGATTTATCCTTTATATGGGGCTAAATGGGTCCCTAATAGTTGACGATTTTTTTCTATTTTATGAGCCAATAATCTTAAGCTTAGGATACATACGGGTCAATATATGTACTTTACTATGGGATCAACCCTAAAAAGCGAAGATTACCTACCTATTCCATAGATGTTGTCGCGGGTCGATGAACTTTTTGTGTTAAACAGTTGATTTTATTAACTTGATTTCGGGGTTGGTACCATAGTAAAAGTTCATCAAATGTTGAGTATAATAGCATCCTTGAACTGACTGACTGTTTTTCGACAATAATAAAATATATTTTTCATCTGCTTGGGGTCAGACAACGTCTGAAAGTCCTACAGGTGTCTCGATCACTTTTAACTGGGTGAACGGTTTTGGGCGAGATTGTCACAATATCTCTCGGGAAAAATGAGTTCAGAATAATCGAGATTAAATTTCTAATGACTGAATGAAACATGTCGAATACATATACCGTCCTTAATTAATAGTGCACTACTGAACGTAGGCCTACCCGCGAAGGGTGATTAGGCTATCGGCCATATCCATCACGCCGGCCGAGCGCGGGTTGCGGAATCTATATACGACATTGATTTTTCTCTACGGATGTACCTATACATGTTGCCTCAATGCTTTCCATCAATAAAAAGTCAATAGTGTGAATTTTCTAACATTGGCACTCATACAATTATTATAAGTATTGAATTAATTACAAAAATTCAGCTTTAGATACAATTAAATTAAATGCGCAAATACTAAGACAATGCTGTTTACGACCAGTGTGTGTTACCATTGATGACTGATGGCACAGAAACGTGGTCTCTCACTATGGGCCTTGTTAGTAAGCTCCAAGTAGCCCACCAACAAGCTATGGAGAGGGCTATGCACAGAGTCTCTCTGCGAGATCGAATCAGAAATGAGGAGATCTATTACCAAAGTTACCGACATAGCCCAACGGATTGGCAAGTTGAAATGGCAATGGGCAGGAAACATAGCGCGGAGGGCTGATGACCGATGGGGTCGAAAATTCTCGAATGGAAATCACGTACCGGCAAGCGCAGCGTAGGACGCCCACCCACAAGGTGGACGGATTACCTCATTAGGACCGTAAGACCACGCTGGATGTAAGCCTCTTCCAACCGGTCTTATCGGAGATCCTTTGGGGAGGCCTATGTCCAGCAGTGAACTTCTTATGGCTGATGGGTGGATGGAGACAATGCAGGCCAATCCGTGGGCTATTTTAGGAAATACTTAGACAATTCAGGCTAAACCGTAGGCATTATCCTTGCAAGTAATATATGACAATAGGCCCAGTTATGAAGGCTCCATCGTAAATTTTATAGCAACGTAAAAAGTATACTCTCTATTGAACCTTATCCACGAGCTATTATTATTTTAAGTAAGTGTCAAGACAACGCAACAACGCAGGCCAGACCTTGGGCTATTATCATTGCAAGTAATACAACAACGCAGACTAACAGCAGGCAATCATAATTTTAAGGAAGTATTAAGACAACGCGGGCCAGACCGCGAACTATTAGATATTATTAAAATAAAATGTCAAAATAATGCGGGTTGAATCGCGGGCTATTATTTTAAGCAAGTAAGTACTAAAACAACGCGGGCGGCAGGCTATTATAATTTTAACCAAGTATTGAAACAACATGGGTGAAACCGCGGACTATTAGATATTATTTATAAGCAAGTACCTATGTACTAAGACCAACGCGGGCGAAGCCGTGGGTTTTAAGCTAGTCTAAAATACAAGCCTTACATCTCGATCACAGAGATCTAACTAACCAGAGAGATAGCGCTGTTGCCACTTGAGGCCATTCTCAACCACAAAAATGTATTAAAAATCTAAAAAAACTAGAGCTGTCAAAACTGTCCAATATGAATTGGAATTTGACTAGAATTTATCAATATCCGGAGAAAAAACCCGGTAATAGCCACTGAATCGAGATTGTTTTCATGTTTCTTTTTAAGTCATGTCATATTAAATCAATCTCCTTCAGATTTTCTTGATCGACCATATTATCCCTCTGGTAACTCTGTCATATCGATCTTTAACAATTGTAGATTGTAGAAGTAGCACTCGAAGAACTCTACGAAATGAAAAACTTTGGTAAAAACCCATAAGTACTAGTTACAAGAGTAGAACGTTATTTAAAATAGTTAGATAAAACAAACGTTTATTATTAAATCTTTAGAACTAGAATACAATTAATTTACTGGGTTCTTTGGGTTCTCTTTAAACGCCTGCATTTTGCAAAGCAACACCTAGTATATACAGATTTTAGTGTCAAAATGATTTTCGTTTTTTTTTATTTCTCAGGGCAGAAGCCAAGGCAATAATCCGCGGCACAGTGGGCGCGCTGCCCGAAGATGCGATAGTCCTTGGTGCTTCGCTGCAGAGGTTCCTGCGAGCGCTGCAGCCTCAGAATGCGGTGCTCTTCGTGTCTTCCCGGGAGACGGAGCGCCAGATCGCACCCTGGAGAGAGTATGGAGCTGAGGTGAGGGTTTTCTCCACATAAGCACATAAGTCGAAAGTTTTGGTAGCCCTCTCGATAGCTCTTTTTAAATATAGCCGCGTAAGACGTAGAAGCAATGACAGTTTCAAAAAGGGTAAATCTTTTTTGAAACTGTCGTTGCGTAGAAGACACTTATTCACTCTTGCCATCTACTGTTGGGAATTTACAATCAGCTTTACCTACACTGAATGCAAATCCCACAATCGACATTAGGTCACTTTGTTGTACCTATAGAGATATACGCTATGCCATTCAATGTTTCATAAAGCGGTTACATCACTTATACTAACTATCTAACAATCAGAACCTTTAAGACGAAGAAATTTCATCTTTATTATGAAAATGTTGAACCTTAGCAAACGGTGGTGAGATTAAACAAATTCGACTTTTCCCTGAGTCGAATTAGTTTGATCTCGACTAACGAATCATACCTATCCTCACGTAGTTTGGCTTTGCCGACCACGTATTTTTTTTCTCTAATAGTTTGGCTTTGAAGTGATTCAACCTTCCTAACATACCGACAATTTTGTCGTCTTTTGTCTAATGTCTTTTATTATATCGTACCTATATAACGTCTAATTCTCAATTCGTAGCTCTGCTTATAAACATTCCAAATTATGAGTTCAAAGCATTTTGCGTTAGGCTTCTATTAAGTTATGATAAAAATAATGATAATAGTAAAAATATCTGTCGTAACTAGGAAAGAAAAAAGTCGAAGGTCGTAATTCTGTATCAAAAAAAGACTAACTAAAGGCCTCTGAAATGGCTGTCATGTCAGAGGCCTTTAGGCCAAATTGGTGAAATTCTGGCCCGGCCTATATGAACTTAGGTACTTACAAAGTAACAAAACCGCCACATAATTAATTAGAATCACGCACTAACATTAAATTAGGTATACGATACGTGTCCTTTACAACAGCTCAACAGGAAGACAACAAAGACATCATAGAAGTAAGTATATAAACCGCAAAAAATAACAAGAAAAAAAAAACAGCAACCTTATCCAAGGGTACGAGGAGTATATAAAGTGGAATCGTGTCGTATCTGCGTAGAATGGAACCTACTCGTATTGTGTCTATATTTGTACCTACTGATATATATATATCTACCTCCTCGTGTGCGGTCGAGGCCGGGTCCTTCGATAAGGGCGGCCGTGAAAACATTACGTAAGTTACGCTTAGTCAACAAGCACGTAACGTACCCTGTAGCCGTTTTGGTGAGGAAAATTCGAAAGGTTACAGACTTTGCATGTCATGATGAGCAAGCCCGATCTTGAGTATAATATATCCTCTGCACCGACTGACTGGTTGAAAATGTCATTGACTGTACTTGGTTGGATGATAACTATGGAAGATTTGAAGAACTTAGTCCCGATTTAGTTTCGATATTAGGCCCAATTATGAAGGCGCCATCGTAATTATAATAGCTAGTGATATAGCTAAATTAATTGTGAATTGATGTGATTTATTTAATTTAATTTGTATTCTAATTTTGATTTCAATTAATTTTAATTCCAATTTTTATTGAATAATAGCATGCGTTAATTTTTAAATGTTCAATCGATTTGATTTATATAATTTAATTTTACTTAATTATGATTCCGATTTTATGTTATTAATACTATGTAATTCTTAATATAATTCTTGAAGACCCTTTTTTAAATGTTAAAGCGCGAATTTCGTTAGGACAACTCCATTTGTAAGGGTTCCCAAGAGACCGGCCTGGGCGAGTTTGGGACCCACTGTTAATTTCACTATGTATATAACTAACTACAATACTGGTATTAGGCAAATTATATTGAAATTATTAACTTAAACGTCGTTTTGGTAAATAAAAATTTTCTTTCTTTCTTTCTTCTTATTTAGAATATTTCTGTTTCTCTTTCACTTTAGGCATTCGATAGAGAGAACACTTCTTACGTTCTTATTACATTTACGATGGTGCCCTCATAACTATGAAGGCCTATTGTCTGGCTAGATCGAATCTGTACGACACAGTTTAGACTGGAACACATTTTCCGAGAAGATAATGTTTATTGTAGGTTTGAAACTATTCTTGCTAACTCGAACTTTTCGGAATACATTAACTCAGGTGGTGAGGTCCTCGTCCCCACCGTCAAACAATGTTTACCTCTTTACAATTCACATACTGCGCAGGTTGGCAAAACATTTCCTTCGTACACGGCACATTTCTCGCAAAATAAGGCTACTTACTGTACTATTTGGTCACTTTCCTGAATAAAGTAAAAGGCCTACAAAAGCTGCGTGTTGTAATCAGCCTGAAATGCGCTGCGGTTACGTCACCCCTAGCTGAGTCGCAATAGATACCGTGTCCGGGGGCCCTTAGCCCTGTCCTTGTTTTACAACGTACTCTGGGGCCTCGTTGTCCCTCGGGTAATTTGTACTATTTGGACACACATTCAAGGCACGAATTGGCCATGTGCATATTTTTTTCTGGATTCAAAAACCGCTCTAGAACTTCTTTGATCTAAGTGGTTGTGGTATTTTTATAACATTCTACCCATGGCTCGGCTTTGTAACGATTTTGATGATTATTTATTCTTTATAAGTTTACCTGTGTCGACGACATTATAGTAAGACAAGAAGGAGCTAGGTCGCTCAATAGACAGTAATTATTTTTTTGCAAAAATGGCATGACTGACTTCAACCGTGTACAGAATTCGCGAATATTTCGTGCGGATCGATGTAGCGTTTTTCACATTATTGTTGATTTATCAAAAAAGGCTGCGCCGCTTTCGATAAAATTTAAATGGGACCAATTTCAAAGTATACTCTTTCCAAAATTTCTAAAAAAATGAATTATCGAAATCGGATTACTACATAAAAAAAAATATACGCGGCGAATTGAGTACGTCCTCCGTTACGTTGGTTAAAAAATTCTATTCCATTTTGATATTCGAATTTGCTTTATCTTCAGTATATGAAAATAGGTATTTGTACATTGAAACAGTTCAATACTGCATCGATATGCAAATAAGTGCATAAGTACTGTTTACGCCAGCCTTGCACCGGTCACGTGTTGACTAGCGTGGTTCGTGATAAGACGATAACCAGGCAACCTCGCCTGATAACAGGCTGGAGGGAAACTGCCGACGCGCCTGCAGTTCTTACCTGATTACTATGCAATTGCGTATTTATGATGATTAAAAGAAAATGCCATATTATAGACGACTAGCTTTTGCCCGCGGCTTCACCGGGTAGTAGTTTAATGTTTGTGTTATCTCATGGAAATATTTTATTTTTCTGGGATATAAAGTAGTCGATGTTACTTCCCGTCTTTTAAACTATGTCCATTCCAAAAATAAAGTCAATCAGTTGCTTCGTTGCTGCGTGAAAGAGGAACAAACCAATATCAACATTATGCAAATTCAACTTATAGCGAATTCAACATTACAGAAATTCAAGTTTCTCCAAATTCAACATTTTACGATTCAAGAAACTGCAAATTCAACTTTTTGCAAATTCAACATTTTAAGAATTCAACTTTTTGTATCGAAACCAAACTAACAAACACACTTTCGGATTTATAGTAGTTGTGAGGATAAGGATGAATGAAGTACATAACGATGACGAATATGACATGTTAAACTTTAGTTCTCTGTTAAAAATACTTTAAATGGCAGGAAACATCTAAATGTCTCTGTACAATGTAAATATTATGAATATTTCAAAAATGAGATCAATAAATATAAACAAACACGACATATAAATAGACGTAATAATTCCTCAACACAACTTAAAAATATCGTCGTCGTCAAAAATGAAATGTTAAAAATAAAAAAAGTAAATTTAACAAACAGGACGCGTTAATGCACTAAAAGTGTTAAAACCGTCATCGTTTTTCATGTTATAGTATGTTTACCAGCTTTCAATATTTGTAAAATATTACCACAGCTACGTCAGATAGAAGCGAATATGCTGGAATATTTTTTGAACTGATATTTATGCCGGTTGCAAACCAAGAACCAAGCTAAGTTAGTTTAGCTTGTCTCGCATAGCTGACGCAGTTTTCCAAAGAACGCACGTTCTAAATAGCTTGCAGTCTGCACAGATCTATGGAAAACTGTTTCAGCTATGCGAGCTAACCCCGAACTAACTTAGCTT